>OX376186.1:14028986-15368170 GCA_947363905.1 Lithophane semibrunnea
CAAAACCAGTTTACGCTGATCTCTCATTGTAGGGAAATCCTATACAATGCGAGATCAGTTTAAACTGGTTTTGTATAACTTGATGTGTAGCCGTGTGTACAAACTACTCTAACATTTTGAAGTTTTCAAGTGAAAACTTCTTTATGCGGTTTGAGGTATTTTTTTTTAATTCGGCTGTGAAGTACCTATATACAAGCTCGGAAAGAGTCTGGTTATCATTCGAAATCTGAGTGCAAAAGTGCATTTTATCTGCTAGCGTGGAAAGAGGTTTTAAAATTCGAACCTTTCTATTCAATCATTTTCTATACCGCTGTGGTCCACTGATATTGCATTATTAATACTTATTTCATGTCAGTACGCCGACCTCATTTTTAGAATAAACGCACTGGCCAGCACGAAAAAAAAATAGCTCAACGCGCCTAAAGATGCTTCCACTTCAAAATTTTTTTTATTAATTTTCTTCTTTATTTAATTCACTTTCCATCATTTTGGTTTGTTTAGCAGCGCAAGCGGTACATAATTCCGAATTGAGCTTTGTTCCGGAAAAATGCGCGAAAAGTACATAAAAGCGTACAATATTTGTTCAATGGATGGACACCTAGCATTTTCCTCGCTGTAGTGAGGTGAAAAGTTGTGTGTTTCGCTCGGCAGCAAAGTTATTCTGCGTCTCATACCTTTGAAACCCTCACATCGCTCAGGATTCTATATTTGGACCACTCGCTTCACTCATGGTTCAATCCTAGAATCCTTCGCTTGATCAGGTTTCAATACAAATACTCGCGCCAAAAATCAACTTGCTTATCTAATAACTATTTTTTTGTCGTGTTTATATTTTTAAACATCGAAATCTTGGCCTAGGCGAAAGTCGGGCTGTGGATGCAGATGTGATGTTGAGATCTATTGCTGTAGGTAAGACCAATCAATTTTGACCAGTCGCCTTTATGACGAATATCTATAATTTGTACAGTCACGGACTTTAATTGATGAGCCACCTGGCACTGTTCGTATTTTAGCTGTGTAATGCAAATCGGGTTTATTCGGTTCCCGACACGCAAAGTCATATGTCTTCGTATTAGAAGAAGAAAATTATATTTCATATCTTTACTGGTTGGCTAACTTGAGAGCCAGAACTACAAACTTGACAGCAGAGTGACTACTCAAAATCAACCAAGCCTAGCAACAGTAACCTAGCAACGATAAAACATTGTTGCTAGGTTACTGTTGCGATAGTAACGTTAGCGTACGGAGAAATTCTCTGACATCGATATTTCAACTGTCACTGTCTTCAGTTAAGTTTTCAGAATTATTGAGTTAATGAGCTATGATTCAAAGAAGGTCAGTATCAAATAGATTGGATAAACTTAATGCAACATTGTATTTATTTTTATCATTTAAGAACTTATTAGTAAACCTCTATGGATAAGGACTATTTCCGATTAAAATAAATTTATTTGTCATCTTGATATTTCAACTGTCACTGTCTTCAGTTATGTTTTCATAATTATCGAGTTATGAGCTATGATTCAAAGGAGATCGGTATCAAATAGATTGGATAAACTTAATGCAACATTGTATTTATTTTTATCATTGAGAACTTATTAGTCAACCTCTATGGATATTTCCGATTAAAAGTAATTTATTTTTCATCTTGTTTACGAGCTTGCGATTTGAGTTCGTGTTTAATCGTGTAATCTCGTGAATGTATGAAACTGCAAAATTGAAAAGTTTGAAAGTGGCTCATCAATTAAAGTCCGTGACTGTAAGTACATACCTATTTCAACTAGCCGCGATAAAATAACAAAACGGAATTTAATAAAACTTTTTGAAAACTACATCGTGTCAGTCTATATTAAAAATAAAACAGTTTGAAGCATATTGTCTTTTCCTTGGAAAAATATAAAATGTCAAACAATTTTTTTAGAAAAATAAAGTAGTTAAATAAAAATACATAAAAATAGAAAAAAAAACTATATAAATTATCGCAGTTCATTATCTAGAAAAACACATAGAAAACAGGAATATGTTCCAACTTGTGCCTTTACTTTTACTGTTTCCTAGTTGCAAACTGTTTTGTTTTTTGATACCATGTGCAACATTACTGGGTATGATGGGAGTTTATCTCGGCGGGCTATTTTCTCATTTTTCTGATGTGGCGCACGTTAAACTCAATACGATAATGAATACAACTAAATTTTAATTAAACAAAATATCGTAGTAGATTATGTATTTACCTACTATAGGCGCTAAGACAACCAATCATTGAAACTATAATGTGCCTGCGTTGCCACGGTAACAAACATTCATTGTTAACCTGAAAATGGCAACAGACGAAGAAAAGTCAAAAATTGAAAAACTCTTGCAAGGATTAGAAGTGCCTGAAGTAAAGTTAACGGAACGATGTTCTGATCTTGTGAAGAATTTTCACCAGAAATTTAGTGGAGAGGTTGAGGCAGAAAGTCGCCAGGAGGAAGACATAGATGAGCTGGGTGACAATCCATACAAAGTTGATCGATGCTTACTCGTAGAAATCGAAAAGAAATTGAGAGAATTATTAGCTGAAACTAAACAGTTCGTATTATTTATTTTTATTTGAATGTCTATAGACAGACTCCTCTTTGTATATGAACCTAGTTTTGCATATAACCACAGTCTGCATTATCTTAAAATAAAAAGTTTCCCAACGAACAAAGTAAAGAAGCCCGCACGATTACATTATTAGAATTAGGCACGAAATAAGGTACACTGGGAGATCTTCGCAAACGAAGTCGCGGGCTACAGCTAGTTACATACATACAGTAACTAGCTGCTGCCAGCGATCCAGGGTGGAAAGCCTATGTCCTTTTCCAGGTCAAGGTCTACCCATGTGCCAAATTTCATCCAAATCCATTCAGCCGTTTTAGCGCGAATGCGTAACAAACAAACAAAAAACAAACTCACTTTCGTCATTTATAATATTAATAAGGATGATGGTAAGGAATTAAGCAGAATCTATAGCATATTACAAAGAAAATGAACAACTAAACATGGCAAACTGGAGTGACGTAGCTTGTACCCATTAGTTTTGATAAAGCATTTGTTCTTTTTATGTATTACAGAGCCAAAAAAGCCAATACCGAAAATGGAATTTTGACCTGTGCAGATCCTAAAAGACCATGGCGAACCAATTCTAACAAAGAGAAGCTACTTCGGGTAGACAGCGAGCTCAAGAGGCACCTGGAGAAGTCTTCCCAAATGATTGTACCTCTAGTTGAACAAGAAATGCAGGAACTCGTGAAGGAATGTAAAGATGAAGGGCGATTGGCGCCGGCTGTAGGAGTCAACCGGCTCAGAGACACTGTTGACGCAGCCAAGAAAAATCTACCGCATTTCCAGTACAAAAAGATTTACAACACCACGGCCACCTCGATCATGCCGCAAGCTCATGAATTTCAAACTAAACCTGCGCAACCTAAGGAATCTTCTACTATTGAGTGATTTATTTCTAATGTTTTCGTTTATGTCAATTTCTGGAAGTATGGTGGTAGTACAAATTCATGAACAACATTGTTATTTTTTATTTCAAGTCACGCCCTTTTCTTCAGGAGTTGAGCACATACTACAGCACATCAATCTCTTCCATCGAAGTCTGTAAGGTGTCGTATGTAGGTAATATCATAATAACGATACTTACGTAGAGTTGTCGCTCTAATGTTATTATGAGATTAGTGTCACGGAGATCGTTGGTAGCGTGCACTTCAAATAGCTAAATATAGCAAACACAAATTGCTGTTTTAAAGTCTTTTGAACTGGACGTTTTTTGGAGTGAACCAGATCCATCCTTCTGGATCCATAACTCTGTACCTTTCTATCGCCCAGAAACAAATACTTCACCGGTGCGAAACAAACGAGTTATTCCCGTTTATCCACCCCAAAAAAGCCACCCTAAGGTGGATATTCGGAAACGAATCCAGCCTAGGCCTAGTTGAATTGACGGAATTTAGAGGCTTAGGGTGGATTCTCGGACATACGTTTCCGTGTATCCATCTTAGGGTGGATGAACGGAATAACCCAGACAAACGCATCCACGGTCAGCGCAGGTAGTTCTAGAGTTCAGACGTAACACACTTGATGATGATGTTTTCACGGTTACACTGTATGTCCATATGAGAAAGTTGGCATAAAGTATGGAATGCACAATGCTAAAGTAAAGAATACTAAGAAGCGTAGGTATAATTAGCACGTGTATCGAAAAGGGTAGCTTTTACACTCATGTAGAGCAGAGCATGATTTTTAATAACATTGTAAGTAGTAGTATACATTGTTATATTTCACCGAGGGTCTTTATGGTTTGTTAAATCTACTTACCAGTGATGTACGAGTAGTTAATAAGAAGAGGATTCTCGTTGGGCAAAACGAATCTCCATAAGAACAGGTACTTGAGAGTCTGTGCATTGAAACAAGCTAGATGCTGTAGCAGACTAACTCCCTCTAATCTCTTAGAGCACAAGTTTTCGAATGATACTAATTGAAGACGATCCTGAAAACTATACGATCATCAAATTAAATACGTTTAGAATAATTTTATTCAACATCCTTTTACTTAAATATTAATATACTAGCTGATGCGCGCGGCTTCGCCCGCGTGGATGTCGGTTATTATACTAAAAACCTTCCTCGAGAACCACTCTATCCATTGGCGAAAACAGCATGAAAATCGGTGCAGTAGTTTTAGAGTTTATTGCGAACAGGACTACAGACAGACGCGGCGGAGGACTTCGTTTTATAATAAATATAAGAATTTTGAAACGAAAGCATTTTCTAACCCTTATTTAGTAGGTTAAAGGTGCTGCAAATAGAAGAAAATATATATTACGTTAGGTAATTTTAAACTCAGCTGGTAGGTAGGTACTTATTGATAGTTTCTCTTCCCATTTTTTGGGAGGTTTCACAATGATTGTCTATAATAGTAAAATCACCGAGAAATCAATATTATCGAAAAAGGATCAATCCTTTGTGTATTAAAAAGCAATCAATATATAAAATTATACCTTAGGATGTGCTGCAGTATCCGGAAAAAATCTTTCCTTCTGCAATAATCAAGACGATCAAGCTTGATGATGCAATCGGGAATTATCAGTCGGTCCATTTGAACCCGAGACATTTCCATTCGCTGCCGCGCAAATAAAACAGTTAGTGTTACATATACTTACATGAGTTCATAGGTCTAACTATATTAAAAACTACCTGTGCCCGCGACTTCGTTCGCATGGATGTCGGAAAACAATAATATGTCGCTTAGAAAAGTTGTACCTTCATTTAAAAAGGGGGAATCTTTCGACCAGGCCTGGTGATTTTTCCTAGTAAGAAACTGCCAAAAAACTTGTTTTTATTTAAGAAAATGCGGCTTCGATGACGTTTTGTTGGTGATTGGTGACTATGAGCCGAGTGCCGTTGCAAAGTTTGGGAGGACTTAAATTTCTGAGAAAAATTATTGGCACTCCGACTTTTAAACAAATTTTGTGTGCTGAAAGACCGGGTGTGTTAAGGGATTCTAAGAACTCTACTGGATAGTGTGTGGCATCTTCTTCTTCGGGAACCGTATTTATCGATGTATATTGTTGACTTTCCCCAGAAACATGTGCCAATATTTGTGTATTTATTGCTGTCCGATAGTCGAACAAATCAAATCAACCATAAGGCCTCTGCCTCGAATCTTGCGGGCAGCGGGGCGGCGGCGGCGGCGGCGGCGGCGGCGGCGGCGGCGGCGGCGGCGGCGGCGGCGCGGGCGCAGCAGGATCTTATGCGTAAAATCAAATGGACCGGTTCTCGAAAACAGCGGCGCGGCAGCGGCGAGGCGGCGGGCAGCGAGCGGTGCACTCCATTCAAGCGGTGACCGCCCGCGCGTCTGCATTGCAGTGTTGTTGCCCACAATAAATTGAGCGTTAGGAATAAATTTGAATCAAAAAGATGTTCAAATTCAAATTCAAAATTTTTATTTCAGACCAAGCATGGGATCCATATAGTGTTAGTTTGAACTTAGCCTATGTTAGTAAATTCCAATAACAATACCTACAATACTAAACATTAATTGGCTACATGAACATGTGCACGCACATGTCTGCCAGCCCAAAGCCTGATAAAAGGTCCATCAACCTTGTCCGCCAGTGTAGCTAAAATACTGTTAGGGCTACCCCTGAATCGCCGCAACATCGATGCACATCGTTTGCGCATGATGGCATGAAAGTCGTCTATTCGTGCTTCCGCAAACATGCCCGATGCACTGCAAAACCGAGGCAGCCCCAACAATATCCTCAGCGCATTATTATACTGTACGCGCAGAGCGTTGTAAGCCTTCTGCGTATACCTAACCCACAAGCTGCACGAGTAAAACGACTGGCAGTAGGCTCTGAAGAGCGTCAGTTTTACCTCGTCAGTGCACCGCGCAAACCTGCGGGCAAGCATATTGCATCTGGCTGCCAACGCCCTGCGCTCCCTATCTATATCCTGGTCATCTGTGAGAGAACCCGTGACCACGTGACCGAGGTATTTAAATTGAGTGACGAGTTTTAATGGTGTTCCTTGTAACGTCACCGGTGGTATATTCGTGGGTGTATTATTACGTACTTTAAAAACCACCACCTCGCTTTTAGTAGCATTATACCTCAGCCCATGAGCCTCCGCGTAACTCTCACATATGGCCAACAACTTCCTCAGTCCACAGATTGATGGGCTGAGCAGCACCATGTCATCAGCATAACTAATGTTGTTAATCATTCTTCCATCCACAGAACAACCAACCATAGTGCTACTCAGCTCACCAACCAGACGGTCTATGTACAGGTTGAATAGAGAGGGTGAAGTCAACCCCCCCTGCCTCACGCCACAATCTAAACCATACTGTATTGATTGAGCATCTGACCATCTAACACAGTTTATCTGACTTTCATACCAAAATTTAAATATTTTTATAACCTCAGGTGGAAGGTCTGTTTCATCCGACATTTTTTGCCACAGAATGTCATAATTCACCAGGTCGAAAGCCTTCGACAGGTCTAGAAAACAACCATACACAGGTGTCTTCCTGTCTGTGTAGTACTGCACAGTCTGCTTGAGACACAAGATTGCACTTTCCGTCGACAAACCGGTTCTAAAACCAAACTGCGCGTCGTTGAGTTTGATATGCATCTTCAACTGTCTCTCAAGCAGGCTGTCCAGCACTTTGCCAATGACTGTACCAAGTGAAATAGGC
The DNA here is from genome assembly GCA_947363905.1 of Lithophane semibrunnea. NCBI lineage: Eukaryota > Metazoa > Arthropoda > Insecta > Lepidoptera > Noctuidae > Lithophane > Lithophane semibrunnea. The sequence continues at coordinate 14,036,215 of OX376186.1, forward strand.
CTATAATTGTTTTTGTCGGATGAATCACCTGTCTTATTTTTAATTATGGGAACTACGACGGTTTTTACGAGATCGTCAGGCAGGTAAGAGTGACTCACACAAAAATTAAATAACATGACGAGTACCCTAGGCAAATGTACACCAGCGGACCTTAAATGCTCTACACTCAAACCATCGTGCCCTGGTGACCTGCCTCGTTTCATACTTTTTAAGGCATCTTTTACATCTTTCACATTGAATCTTACGTGAGGATCACCTTCACACGGGGTCCGAATGCTTCGCCTAGATGCATTTGTTATATGCGGAGCGACTTTGAAGTGGTTCATGAACATGTTGGCTATATCACTATTATGTGATAAGCCGTCAACATTCGATGGCAGGCTCGGCTGAGGACTCAAAGAGTTGGTTTGCTTCCAAAAAGAACTAAATTTTTTTTCTTCGTGTAGGGTTGCAATGATATCCATTTTTATCTGGTTTTCATTGTTCTGACACCACTTCAATTTAGTTTTAAATCTATGTCTCGACATTTTCATTTCCTGATATACATCTCCCGACGCAGGTTTTCCATATAAGATCCACCTTTGAAACCCAAGTCGAGCCCGCGCGTGGTCGTCTTTCACATGTTTATTCCACCCTGCTACAAATCTATTCTTATTCTTAACAAATGTATTATGGCTCGAAATTGCAGCCATCTGTAAGACAGATATAATTTGATTATACATACTGTTAATTAGTAATCTGTGTTCTTCATTATTACATAATTTATCACTACATTTCATAAACTGACTAGGAAAATCAATACCACGAAGGGCCTCATGACAAAGATCAGAGTAGTGACGTATTTGTTCATAATTTCTAGTTCCCCAAATTACTTTATTTGGCACTACTCTTTTATGATTATATTTCGGCACTAAGACATTAAAATTACACGTAATTTCTAGGGGAAAATGGTCAGACCAAGAAACATCATTAATAACATTTATTTTCAAAATAGAACACTTAGTAACACTTGTTACCAAGCAGTGATCCAACCATCTAACACACCCGTGTGAGTCACTCATGTACGTATAGGTGTCTGAACTTCTACCAAGTATGTTAATATATGTTGCCGCCATTGTTCAGACATTTCTTTCGCGAATAAAAACAAATATCTCGACGACAAAATCGTGAACACAACACTACGCGGCTATAGTGACGCGCGATCTGCCCGCTAGTTTCGAGAACGGGTCTTTGATGCCCGCCCCGCTCCCGCGCCGCCGCCGCCCCGCTGGCCGCAAGATTCGAGGCCGAGGCCTTACACACGCCAACAACGATCGAATCGAATGAGCGGCGGTCACAAATCATACGAACAAATTACGAAGTATAGTACAGTTCGATTCAAACTTAATGGCGGCTCGGAACATGAGGCGAGTCGCTGCGCAGTAACAATTTCATGTGACAGCGGGGGTGAGGGGTGGGGTACTGCGCAGCTAAAAGCTAACTTCCGAGCCGCCATTAAGTTTGAATCGATCTGTAACGACTCGTTTCTTGGCTTCTTAATTTGAACCTAATGAACGAAACCAACCAAAATACCAAATCAAAACCAATCAGATCAATTAGGAGTGAGGCGTATTTATCGTCACAGATAGAAATCACAGATATTATAAAATAGCAGATAGCAATTGCTCCTAACGATAAAAAATATCTGTTACTTAAAATCACAGATCCTCAAGACTGTTACTGTTAAAACTTCGGATACGATTTTCGACTATAACGAAAAGAAATAAAGAAGATATTCAATTGAGTCAATACGTATTTATCGTCTGTACAAAAATCACAGGCTGTGATTTTATAACAGATAGATACGATTTTCGACTTTAAATCAAAAGAAATAAAGATGATATTCGATTGAGATACGTATTTATCAAAAATCACAGGCTGTGATTTAATAACAGATATTTGGATCTGTTTAGAGAAGGTGCGTATTTACGCGACCAAGTTTTTACTAACAAGTACGCCGACCAAGTGCCGACCCGAAATACTTCAAAGTATTTTGCTCCGTTGACACTCGACGCGATTCTGCTCTTTATTTATATCTTGTTACGGATCAATGTTCTGTGAAAGTATTTTTATTTTAAAGGTTTGGAAGTATTTTTCTTGAAGACGCAATTCTGCTCCTTATTTATATTACATTACGACTTAATGTTCTATGCAAGTATTTTTCTACCAACAAGGCTTGGATCTTAAGGAAGTCCGACCAAGTGCCAAGCCGAAATACTTCAAAGTATTTTGCTCCGTCAACACTCGACGCGATTCTGCTCCTTATTTATATTTGGTTACGGATTAATGTTCTGTGAAAGTATTTTTACTTTAAAGGTTTGGAAGTATTTTTTTTGTAGACGCAATTCTGCTCCTTATTTATATTACATTACGACTCAATGTTCTATGCAAGTATTTTTCTACCAACAAGGCTTGGATCCTATGCAAGTATTTTTCCTTTAAGGTTTTGGAAGTATTTTGTTTTGTAAACGCGATTGTGCTCTTTATTTATATAATGTTACGGATCAATGTTCTATGCAAGTATTTACTTCCACCAAGGCCTTGGTTGGAAGTTGGACGTATATTTTTTTGCATACGCGATTGTACTCCTTATTTGTATGACCTTACGGATTTATTTACGACCCATGTCTAGATCTGTTATTTTTTGTCACAATCACAGTGATCACAGATATCGGGTTTCACCTGTTACAACCCATCTCTAAGATCAATACTTTCAACGAATGACAACCCAACCAACAATTTATATTATATTATCGACACTAAAGAAGTCAAAAACAAAGATACCTACACTAAAAATTATTTGGAATATCTGGGCGAAAGTCATTCTTCGACGGAGACTCTTAACACCGCGATTCAGAAAATGACATTAAACGAACAACGCCATCTATCGAGCACGAAATGATACTGTCAAAATATATGGGAAAACGTTCGAACACTCTGTAAGCTAAATAAACTATGTAGAAAAGTGAAAAATTAAAGAATAAATACCTATATTTTTTAAGAAATTAACATTTGTCAATATTCTTTCATGATTATCAAGATTTGAAAGATAGGTAGCGCCACCCATCGCACTAATACTAAACTAATAAATAAACAACGCATCTGGAAAATTTTAATTAATCTAACTTTAGAGTTATATTCTATACACAATGTATCGCGTTAAGTTTCCGCGCAAAGAAAATGACGGTCATATAACAACACACGATCTCACAAACCTAGTAATTAAGAAGTAAGTATCATTTCGCGTCAATAGATGTCGTTACGTGTATGTACATTACGTAATGAAAATTCCTTCTTGAACACTTTAAATTCATATATCTTTTGATATTTTGAAGCGATTGCGATGAAACAAAAACTAATTGAAACATCGAGTTACACACAATATTTGAGTATGAAAGTTAACCATATTGATTTCGTACTTTTTACGTGATAGTGGAACAATCAAACTAAAGAACATACAAACAGACAGACAGACAAACAGACAAAAATTCCAAAAATGGTAGAAATGGAATCTGTTGGTTATTCTTGGACAACCCACAATTTTTTTTTTTTTTTTTTCATTGTACAGAAACGCCTCGTCTACAGATTTATTATATGTATAGATATAGATTTGCCAAAATGTTAAAATAAATGTAGAAATTCGCATTTAGACAATATTTAAATTATGGCATTTTGGTGGTCTGTGATGCCTCATTTACATTCAGCCCCTGCCGCTGCCCCTCGCGCTGCCGGAAATAATTCCCTAAATACTGCCGCAGCAGGATCGAGAGGAGCGTGTGTTTACATACTGCCCTACCACTCACTTCGCTTTCAAGTTTCGGCAATGGCAGTCGTCGAAATAATTACAGCGGCCGCGCTGTCTTTTTGCGATATATAAATATGTTCGATATTTATAAAGATTTATCAAATACAAAAAAAGAAAGTTCGTCGAAAGGTGGATGATGATGATGATGATGATGATGATGATGTTTCTGTTTATGTTCTTAGGGTTCCGTACCTAAAGGGTAAAACGGGACCCTATTACTAAGGTTCCGCTGTCTGTCTGTCTGCCTGCCCGTCCGTCTGTCACCAGGCTGTATCTCATGAACCGTGATAGCTAGACAGTTGAAATTTTCACAGATGATGTATATCTGTTGCCGCTATAACAAAAAATACTAAAACCAGAATAAAATAAATATTTAAGGGGGCTCCCATACAACAAACGTGATTTTTTTGCTCGTTTTTATAGATAATGGTACCGGAACTCTTCGTGAGCGAGTCCGACTCGCACTTGGGCGGTTTTCTTTTATCTGCAATATATGCCAAATTACTTTTTCGGTTTCCAGAATTTCTAAGAATTTTATTGTTCTGTCATTACTCCATTCGGACGGCATTTTCGCTGATCTTAAAAAACGAGCAACACACGTCTTTCTCGTCCAGGCGCTCGGCCGGTACCACAGAGTACATTCTAATATACTGAAAGCAAGTACACGCATTGCCGCTCGCGCTGCCGGCCCTTTGACTTCCGCACAAAAAACCGCCTTTTTGGGGAGCGCCGGGCAGCGCGAGTGGCAATGGCAGTGGCTTGAGAAGTATGTGTTTACACACTCGTCCTACCCACTTCCCTGCTCACTTCGGCTGAATGTAAATGAGGCATGAGACGCAGAGCTGAGTCAAGTCGAGTAAAATACTAGGTACTAATTTCCTAAAACTGTCTCCTCTTTCCCTTGATCCACATGACTTTCCCCACTGCCTTTCTTTATTGGCCGACTACTGAATTGACTGCATCAGGCAGAGATGACCTACGCGATCTTCCTGCTAGTCGTGTCCAGCGATACCAGAGGGTAGAACTTTGCCAACATTTCTGGAACCGGTGGGCGATGGAATAGGTACTGCTTCTCCGAGCTGTAGATGTGGCAAAATTGGAAGGCAAATAAGAACTTAATCCTTAGTGCCTAACCTCCCAGGGGCATTTATTATTATTATTATTTGGTTAGACACACTAGCAGCTAATTAGCTGATGCGTGTGTATCATATAGCTTGGAGATATTTTGTCTGTCCAGTCGATTCTTGAAGCAGTTCAGTGAGGGAGCTGTCACAACATTTTCCGGGAGCCTATTCCATGCTTTTACAACTCGGTTAGATAAGAATTGCTTCAAAGGCTTTTTCTTTGATGGCTTTTCCCATAACTTAAGTGAATGCCCACGCAAATGTTTGTTGGCATTCAGAGTGTAAAGGTCTTGAAGGCTGGGCACTTCGTAGTGTTCTGATAATATTTTGTATGTCTCAATGAGTCTACCCCTCTCTCTACGTTGCTCCAGTGTGATAAGGCCAAGGTCTTTGAGGCGCTGTTCGTAAGGTAGATTACGCATGGTTTGAACCATCTTGGTTGCCCTTCTTTGTACATTATCAAGTAGGATGATGTCTTTTCTGAAATATGGGTCCCAGATAACATTCGCATATTCCAAGAGAGGTCTTATGTAGGTCTTGTACAGCTTGACAAATGTCTTAGGCGTCAGGCACTTGAAAGCCTTGCGGATAATGTAAAGCTTCGAATTTGCTCTTTTGACAATACTGGTTATGTGTGCTTCCCATTTCAGGTCGTTGGATATAATAACACCTAGATCTTTCTGTGTCTCAACGGATGAGAGATTTTGTAGTCCAAGACGATAAGTTTTTCGAGGATTGTTTTTACCTATGTGTAAGACGGTACATTTGTCAGCATTCAGTGTCAACAACCAGTCCTGAGTCCATTTGTATATGGCGTTTAGATCGTTTTGGATATCTTGCCACTGTTCATGGGGATTCCCAAAAAACTTCGTATCATCCGCAAATAACGAGAATGGTAGGCAGAGCGTGTTTTTCAAGTCTGTGAGGTACAAAATAAATATCAATGGACCGAGCACCGATCCTTGGGGAACACCGCTGAGCACCATCCGAGACCCAGAAAGAACGTCTCCAATACGCACACAGAATTTTCTTTTGGTGAGAAAATCACTTATCCAGGCTAACACACTGCCGCGTATGCCAAAGTGTTCAAGTTTGTGGATTAGACGTCGCAAGGGGACGCGGTCAAACGCTTTTTCATAATCCAAGTATATCACATCTGTGGGGTGCCCTTTGTCATGATTCTTGGTCCATTCGTGTACGCATTTTAGTAGATTCGTTGTAACTGATCGCCTCGGGACAAATCCATGTTGCTCCTCCAGGATAACTTGCTCCTGTGATAGAAATTCTCTTATCTTGTTCGCAATTATTTTTTCCATTGTTTTGCATATTACGCTAGTCAGACTAATTGGTCTATAGTTTATGGGTAGTAGTTTGTTACCTTTCTTGTAAACAGGCACTACGTTGGCCACTTTCCAGTCAGCTGGCACAATTCCATCTTCCAGGGATCTGTTCATTATCTGAGCCAAGTTGCTAGTCAGAGCCTGTGAGCAATTTTTGAGTAAAATTGACGGTATGCCGTCTGGGCCAGTGGCTGTATTATCGTCAAAACTTAATAATGCCTTTCGTACCATATCCTCTGTGATGTTGAATCTCTCAACTGAGTTTGCTACTCTAAGCGCATTAATGGTTGGTAAGGGTCCATCAGGCTCTTTAACAAAACTTAGTTCAAATTGATCTGCAAAAGATTCGGCTATTTGTGCCGGTTTCATAACGAGTTGATTAGATTTGTTTTTGACAATATTAGGGATACAAACTTTAGAGTTGAGCTGTTTCCTAATATAACCATAAAACGCTTTAGGACCTGTGTCTATAACAGTGGACTCGAAGAGCGTTCTTCTGTTTCGAGTTTTACTTATGAGATCATTATTTACTCTTCTATATTTATTATACGCGTCCTCATTAGGATTAATTCTGTAAGTGGTCCACAGTTGTTTTTTCTTTATGATTAAGTCATGGATTTCTTTGTTTATCCAAGGCTTATTGGTATGTCGCTTATTATTTATAACCTTTTTTGGTACATGGTCTTCTATAGATGTGCGAACTTTGTTTTTAAAAGATAGCCACATGTCATTAACAGAATTTTCATTAATAGTTGTACTTTTTGTCAGATGTACTGAGATGTCCTTAAAGTCTGCCTTGTAAAAATCGTAATGCATTCGGTTAACTTCGTTCTTATTATTGGTATGAATTACCTGTATTGTGGCTGTGATGACTAGATGGTCACTCTTGCCTATGGGTGGGTGGTACTCCACATCACAAACTAGCGTGTTGTCATTGCATAACACAAGATCCAGCAGGGATTCTTCTTGGTTGCGTTTCCTAGTTATTTGAGAAACAAGTTGGTTAAGGTTACTGTTAGAAAACATGCTTACAAACGAGTTGTGTAAGGTATCATGTCCATCAATTTTTTGAAGTGGCCACTTTATGCTGGGCAGGTTGAAATCGCCTACTATGATTACTCTTTTTTCAGCTGCTGCTTTTCCAATAGTGTCAAATAAAACTTCGTCTGCTTCAGCAAGGGAGTTAGAAGGTGGACGGTATATACAAGCTAGTAGTAAGTCGAGATCTTCATATTGGATATCAAGCCATAACCCCTCAATGATGTCGTTATGATAGATATTATTTACCTTAGAGATTATAGTAGCCTTGTTGACTTCGTGAGCTACATATATGGCGACGCCACCCCCTCTTCTCTGGGTCCTGTCCATGCGATAGAGTATGTATCCTGATATATTAATTAGGTTGTCGGTGATTCCAGAGTGTAGGTGGGTTTCCGTTATTAAAATAATTGCGGGTTTATGATAGTTCACTTCAGCGAGAAATAGATCGAGTTTTGCCAATAAGGATGCCAGGTTCGTGTATAAGAGACGCAGCTCGGAGATCATTTTAGTACCTAGTTTTTTGGGGCACTGACGATCCTTGGGACTCTATTTACGTATTTAATGGTTAAGTTTTGCTCACCTTTCTCAATCCGTCCGGCTAACTCTTCACGCAAGTTCTTGAGTTGGTCTCTTTGGTAGGGGGTCAGATCCGATTGGATTTTGACAGAAACGGGAAGCTTACCTTTGTTTTTCAGTACATTTATCGCATTTTGTTTATTTTTCAAGACCACCTTGACTGGGCGTGGCTTATCGCTATTTGTTACCGGTTTACCAAGGCGGAATGTTGAGACTATTACCGGCTCCGGTATGGGTAGTGAGGCAAATGAGACGGAGACAGAGTTCTTGTCATGCAATTTCCGGTCTTCTGGAGAGGATGATGTTGATTCTGGTATTCCGTGTATGATAACATTGCGACTACGACTATTGCGTTCTTCTATTTCATTGATCACCATGTCCAAGTTAATGACACTGGTCCGCTGGGTCTTTAACTCCTGGACCTGGTGTTGGAGCTCAGTAACTAACCTGCGTAACTCAGGGACCTGCCTTAGACCCTCCTCACACTCATCACACAGGTACGACAATTTAGGGTTTTGGAGGCCAAACACACGCATTTCCGTCGCAGTTAATCCACTGCACTTAATACATATCGTCCTCTTGCAACCTTTGCACGATATCTTGGAGTTTTTATCCTCTTGAAGTTGTATATCGCATTTGTAACAAAGGGCCATTATATTTTGGTAATAGTATGGGAGAAGTAAGTTCTAACACTGGCAACCCCGTGTCGTCGTTGAAACTTCACTTTTGATAGTGTCACGTTGACAGCAGTGAAGGCTCAGAAATACAAAACAAAATGTGGGTATTTAGAGAAATAATAATTTCTGCAAGTAATCTACGACACTTCAAACACGGCTTTCACTCGGTTATTTATGACTTCTTATCACTCTTTAGACAGATGTTTATAGTTCAAAACTTCAATCAAGCACTAATCTCCAAACTAAACTTAACTAGCACTTCGATTGCACACTTTTCCGCGAGATTTTAATTTATTTCCGAGAGCTAACAAAATGACATGCAATCTAGTGACAGCTCTACTTCGATATTATTCATTCATTTGGAACGTGTCCTTCGCACTATCCTAGGAAAGGAGGGTATATCCCGGGTGGCTGACATTTTTACGTCATCGGGCATTGTGAGGCGCGCATTTGCCAAGGTTTGTCCTACGGGAGATGATTGACACTGATGCTATGAGTGACGCCCATATTGAAAGTCACTGTTTACAAGGCCGGGGGCACGTCGCGTCGTGAATTCCTATTTCATTTACGCACATCGAAGACTAAATAAACGCTACGTCATAACTATCTCTCGGTCGTGCTTGGTTTTGATTTAATTATTGTGTCCCTCTCTTGAGCTTTGTAATAAATCAATATGGCGAATAAATACAACGTTGCTCGTTATACTAACGTATCCTTTTTTATTTGCTAAAATACTCAACACAATTCTGCTACAATTTGGGAAGGAAACTAGTTTTCTGGTGATGTGAGCTACCCACCCTTTAATTCCTTAAAATCTATTATTTATTTATTTACTTGAATATGTATAATCTACCTGGACTACAATATTCCTGTACCCGTGGAATCATATTCATATTCCTTATAGCTTACTTATAAATTACCAAAGAAATAACAAAATTCAACCTTTAGAGTTAATTCCATGGAGTTGTATAATTTTCGTTGATATATACTGGATTGCAATTTTAGAGCTGCGTTGGCTCTCCATAAGTGGCTTCCCAGTGGTGTAGAAGTCCTCGGGTACGGGTAGGGGTACACAAACAACACTTTTTCACAATGATTGTCACCCGTGAAGTAACGCTGAACCTCGTGAATCTCCCAGTACTCAGTTTCTTTAGATCTGTTGTAATTTCAGCAAGTATCTGATCCGTTATGGACCAATTTTTCAAAATTCAGATATCATTTATCTAAGTAATTAAAATTGCGGTTTGTCTGCTTTTGTATAGAAAATTAGTCAAACGCCATGTTTATTCTTCAGATAAACGTTATCAGATGGTTAAAAATCGGTCTTAGATTAGAAAAAATCTCAAACAAAGTCATTAAACGTATGAGTGTCTTATTTCTGCATGGTAAGTACTTACAAGAGGGTGTCATCTTCAGCCAGTATACCATCTGATTTTTCAATGTAACGTAGCCAAATGAAAGGGTTTCGAGTCCAGTCGTCCAGGGCAAGTTGGCCCGGACTAAAGCGGTACTCACGGTGGTCCTGCCATTTCACACTTTCCAAGTGACCAATTATTTTAACACACTTGCAATCCGCTGCAGAGAAAGGAATTATATTAGGTACCGAAGTATAAATATTATATATTAATTATGAATGCAATGCAATGTAACTCTGTCTGTCCTGTTATCTTTTCACACATAATAACTAAAGAGATTGTTATAAAATTGGCAGTTATGTATAGTCTGGGACCCGAAGAAGGACATAGCTACGTTATTGGAAAAAAAAATCAAGTAATAAAAACTAAACCCAACTACGACTTAAAAGGTATAAACAAGACACCACAGATAGACAAATTAAAAATCCGGAGTCACACGTGTTAGGGCATAAATCGAACAGATTACGTGTGACTCCGGATTTTTAATTTGTCTGTCTGTGGTGTCTTGTTTATATCGTTTAAGTCGTAGTTGGGTTTTAGCTTTTAATTACTTGATTTTTTTTAAATTCTTTTGGGGTTATAATATATATATTTTTGAAATGTGCTTATTAAGCCCTTTCATTTGATACCCAACATGGTACGATTAAACCATTTTTTTTTTTAAGTTCCTCACTTTATTTCCTCTAGAGGGCGCCATTTTTAATTTAATGTGACTTCACATAGCCTATAACCAACAGACAATCACGAAGCTTCTAACGATACCTCATTTGTCAAATTGTGATAAGTGGTTTGGAAGATAGGAGGGAACAGATGAACATACATACATACATACCGGTCAAAATCATAACCTCCTTTTTTCTTCGCCGTAGTCGGGTAAAAACGGAACCCTTTTAAATATTATTTTCACTACACCGCCATTGTACTCGGTGACTATTTGCACTAATCGATGGAAATTGGAAAGAAGGAGTATTCTGTGCACTAAACACTATGAAGAATGCAGGATGACAAACAAAAAAGCCGTCGAAGCTGTGCACAGAACACTACGGGACATTCGGCGCAATGAAAGGCGAATGGGAAACGTCACACTCCTCTTTGCTGGAGTTTTTCGGCAAACTCTACCGATCGTAAGTCGAGGGACTAGGGCAGATCAAATGAAAGCTTCATTGCAGCGAACTCTGGCCTCAAATAAAAAAGCTGCAATTACCTAACAATTATTAACATGAGAGCACAGTTGGCTGGTAATTCTCATGCCCAAGAATTTTGCGGTGGCCTGTTTAAAGTTGGAGAAGGCCTGAGCAACACGGTCAGGTGACGCTTCCAGAAATACTTGGCAGAGTCGTACTTATCATCGGAAGACGAACTCAAAAGTTCTGAGATCTGTCAAATATACCGTTTCGGGAACATTTTTGGTTATGTGAACGCGTCATACTCACTCAAAGAAATTTAACCGGAAACAAACCGCATACAGTTTCCGGTAGCCTTTTGCTTCGCGATAACAATAAACAAGTCTGAGGTTCAGACTGTTGGTATCGACTTAAGGTCTGATTGTTTTCCCACAGCCAACTGTAGGTACAGTCGAAAAAATTGAATTCTGACCCACCATAAGTTTATTTTCTTACAGACATTCAAATACAATTAGGTCGACATTCGCGTAAATATACATTTCCTTGGTAACGAACTTGTCATCTGCCATCTTTGTTATTTTGACGCTTTCAAACGATGTATCGTCAAAGTGGGTCATGATTCACTTAGCCTGACTGTACATATGTGGCTTGCTCGCGTCAGTAACGCTCTCAAGAAACAGTGAATATGGTTTACAAAGAAATTCTATGATGTCTTTCTTAAATTACATTTGAAAGTTAAAATTGCACAACATTTTTGCAGTAAGCTTTTGTAATTGCAAAGATTGAAATAGAGGTGCAGTTTATCATTTTTGAACATAAGAAAACCACTACTACTGTACTCTGTATCAACTGTTAGATTCAAATATTTAAATTTCTAAGTGTTGCAAGACTAAATTCCACTGCACGCGGATGAAGTCGTGGGCAATACCTAGCTAGTTATTTAATGAGTAAATTATCCTTTTCTCTAATGCTACGGCAACACTTCGCGTTATCGCGAACTTTTCTTCGTGCGCTCTCTCTCGCACACCCCTCGGTTACTCGCTGAGCAACAGAGAGCGCACGAAGAAAAGTTCGCGATAACGCGAAGTGTAGCCGTAGCATAACCACTTCTACAGCTAGTCCACACAGTATATTATAACAGTGTTACCCTCGTCTTTTGTAGTATCTAGCTGTTTTTTATCAGTTTTTCCCTTTTCATTTACGGTTTTAGACATAATCGACTTCTTTTTATTTCTTTCACTTGACTTCTCCATTTCTATTAATGTTGTATCTCAAGTCGCAGCAGCTGTATAATAAAAATAATAATAAAAAAAAGCAAATAAATTTATATTTATGACATTATAAAAAAAAAGATAAATCTATCAATAATCTAAAGAAAATAAGAAAAATATAATTATTTACAAAGTAAACAATCAACAACTTGACTTTCCGTCAACTGCCAGCTGTGTCATAAATACGCATAGATATTTAAAAAAAACCACCCTTGCGCCTGTCATCAACTAAGTAGCGGGAAAAGTTTTGTCTACGAATATCTACTACTGCACACAGACAGCGACACACTTTCTACTCATTTTTATAGGTATCCCTGCTCAAAGCGACCACTGCATCCGACTGGAATCCAAAAAATGGCGGTTCGAAGTATACGATGGCACTATTTACTGACTTTAAAAAAGGAGGAGGTAAAACATTTCATTACTAGAACCAGTATGAAAATAAAATCAGTCGTCATTCTTCGGACTCGGATTGGATTCGGATAGGATGCAGTGCGCAAGCAGCGCCATCCTCTATCCAAGCACCCATGGGCGTACCCAGCTTCTGGCCTAAGGGGGGATTAAGTCAGATTTTTTAGGTCGGATCGTCCGCGGCTGTTTCGTCATACATACTAAACAAACACACCTACATGAAACATTAAACTCGCGACAATCTAAGAAGTCCGTTTTGACGTTTCGTTCTCGTACATTTAATAAAACGATATGCCTTGAGAATCAGTTTTAAGCAATGTAGATAAGTACCTACTCTCTAAGTATGATCAATCGATATGTCTCGTATTTAAGAAACAAATATTTTTTTTCATCGCTACTCAAAGCATTTTTGTAGCTGTCAACACGGACTTCTTAGATTGTCGCGAGTCTAGGTATAAGTAGTGTAGTATGCCATGGTCGCGCGCGGTTTTTTGGCAATTGCATCGCGCATTTTGCCAGTGTCTACTGCGCGGTTTATTTAAAAGTTAGAGCATAAGGCCGGGTAGGAACCAAAATTGCCTGTCTTTAATTTGATTTTTCATGAAATTGATAAGACTTAGGTATAAAATAAAAATAGTATGAGTAACTACATGATATTCCCAAACTTTTTGTGGAACAGAAACACAAAATATTAAAATATTCTCGATAAAAAATATCACAAAGTTACCTCTAATTTTCACGTATTTTCGATTTGTACTTAATATGCTAATGCCTATTATGATAAAAATTAGATGATTATATATATTAAAACAAGGCGAAAAAATTTGTGTAGGCTTTTTTTTATTCGTTTTATTTTTGGTTTTATTACGAATCCAAGCTTGTAGGACTTACGACGTTCTTAGTTCGTGGAAGAAGCCATCTTCCGTCGCACATTACGGGAACTTCAAGCATATTTTTGTTTCACAAATCAGTCGGCGTCGCTCTGTTGAGACGAGAGGACCGTACTCAAATTTTTAGCTGCGCTGAGATATAATTTATTTTCGTAATTTATCAAATTCCACAAAAGAAACTGAGACATAAAAAACAAGAAAAAAACATTAAAACCACTTCCAAAACGAATATTACAAGTGTTATGGATTCATAAATAAATAAATACCGAGGCTAAATAAACATAAAATTCAATGTTGATATTTGAAAACTCAAAATGACATACATTTTATTTGACTGGTATAGTAGCACGGAGTATAGAAAGAAGTAGGTACAACTAGCGCCATTGCTCTGTATTGCGGTGAATTTTCTTTACAACATAGCCAACGAGCCCATTCCACGTTCATTTGAAAGTTCGCACTGGAGATTAAATCTTATTGCTATTTACTCAGGATCCAAATTCGTTTACTCCCACTTTCTTTGACAAACTTCTTGTAAGGTGACCCTTAGACGAACATTTCGAGCGTCCCCTAAATAAAACTTGTTTAGAATAAAGGTAGGTTATTGGTATATTATTATTAATGAAGTAAAATAAATAAATCGTAATGGGGTTATGTGGATAAATGTACGTATGCAATTGGTTCGTGCACGGCACTTGAAATTTTTCATAGGGACTCTTGTTGAAAATTGTTGGGGAAATTGTTCTCATGGCTAGCCCCCTTTCTATGATGGGGATGAGTAACGGTTGTGACGGATTTAAATTCATAATGATTGTATGGGAATGTCCGGTATCGCTGAAATAATAAAAGATATAAAACTTTTACGGTAACGTTGCAAATTAAAAATCCGGAGTCACACGTGTTAGGGCCATAACTCGAACAGATTACGTATGGCTCCGGATTTTTAATTTGTCTGTCCGTAATGTCTTGTTTATATCTCTTTAGTTGACTTTTTTGTCGTAGTTGGGTTTTAGTTTTTACCCGACTACGGCGAAGCAAAAAGGAGGGTTATGATTTTGACCGGTTTGTATGTATTTATCTGTCTGGTCCCTCATATTTTCTAAACGATTCATCACAATTTGGCAAATGAGGTATCGTTGGAAGCTTCTTGATCGTCCGCTGGTCATAGGCTATATGACGACACACACACAAATTGAAAATGGCGCCCTCTAGGTGACATATCATGAAGAACAAAAATTATTTTTAATCATACCATGTTGGGTATCAAATGATAGGTTTTAATTAGCAGATTTCAAAAATATATATTATAACCCCAAAAAAGGAGGCCTCATTTATGGAGACGCAGGTCGTGCAGCGTGGCGTTTCGCGGCGCGTCGGACGTTTTTTTGTTTACGGTGTGGTGGCGCGTATAGCGGCACTTATATTCGCACGCGTAAACACAAACCTATGGCAATATACGATGTTGTTCATAGAGATGCGAGACGGGAGGAGTGGCGGTGCCCGCCGCTGCGCCCGCCGCGTAATGTCAAGCGTGGAGCGAAGCACGCGGCGGCCACGCTGTGGCGCACGCGGGGTACTCAATCAAACCGACTAGTTTTAGTTTAATGAGAGATGGGAGCGCACATGTCACACTTGCAACTCTCAACTTGCATCTCCGTTGTGCGATTTACAAATAAGACTGGGAGAAGGTTTGCCGCGGGCATCGCTTGATCGCGCCCAAAACGCAGCGCAGGTACTGAGCGCGCACCTCGGGCCCTTGTTATAATTAATCCCTTGGCACCCATTTAAATAGTAGAACATTTTTTCGAACTTGAAGCAATGGCTTAGACATTTGTTTCAAACCGATTCCAATTCTGACCGATCGTGCATTACGCAATTAGGGTGCAGATCATCGAATAGGTAGGATATTACCACAGATATTATAATACTACGTACAGATACCCAATCCCATACAAAGAAATGACACCACCCTAAGTCTGGCTATTGAGCTGGCTATTTTTCTTCCTCCATTTTTTTAACAGATGGCAGCATCAGCGACTCACTAATTGCCAGAGACTAGTTTTACAGCGCCATCTAGGAGTCTTGCCTAGATACTACGCAAGACTCCTAGATGTTTTTCTTCTATTTTTATGTTTTTTCTTCCTAGGTGTTCAATTTTTATATTTCTACGTAAAGTACTAGATAAAAAAAAAATGTTATTTGATTTTTCTTAATTAAACGACAAACGCAAGTTTAAAGTGACCCTGTCATCACTTGAGTAAAACGCCATCTATTGCAAAGAGCTCTCAACAAAATGATTAACAGACGACTACTTTATCATTGGGTTCAAATTGAGGTAAACGGCATTTAAGTTAACGAAATTTAAGTTTTTTGTTGAAAATACGAGATTTATGAGTGTAAATACATAAATCAGCATTAAACAAAGATGTTTTGATTTTTACTAATATTACCTCAGCCAAAATTTGTCGTATAACGCTTTTTAGTGATTGTTAATTTCATAAATTGTTACTTATGCTGCCATCTATGATTTTTTTCAAGACTAATTATAATTTGTTTGAGTTGAGACCTCATGATAATACTTAATATAAGTATTGCCCAGTAAGTAGTACCTACACAGAGCGAAAAGACGTTTTCACGGCAAGACAAACAAAGGGATAAACCATAAACCTTAAAAAATACATCGTTCTTGGAATTTCATTATATTTGAAAAAATATACAAAGAATTAATGTTATAATTAATTTGTTCTGTACAATTTAAACATATTTATTTAAGAATACTAATAAATGCGTTATACAAAAGTGATTATTAAACCATTTTCAAATACATCATTAGGTATGTTTCGAAATTATGAGAATACAACCCGTATCTATCTATTAGTTAGCTGTAAACAGTGTTTAATTTAGAACTAGCATATTAGATATTATATACAACATTATAGAACAGTTAGTGCTTATTTATTTTCGATATTTTAAAGTCCCGTTTGAGACTTACGGCACATCAGAGTAGTAAGAATTTACTTAAGTATTTGCTACTTTCAGCTAACTGCTAGTTTAGTAAAATCGCTCGACATTGTCAAACATCGTGTTCTCTTGTTCGAACCTATTGTTGGTAGATAGGTACTTACACAAATATAATCACAATATAACAGAGATAACTACATAGATACAGACAAACATATATCATGTGAATTTACTATAGGACGCTCATTAGGAAAATTAACTTCATTTGAAAAACATCTACAGCAAAAAAGACGTTATTTTCGTCATTGATCAACACAATATTTGCTAATAAAATTATGAAAAACAAATATACTTTGTTAACGTTGTATCTCATCGATATTTTGAGAAAAATCGTGTATTTACTAACCATTTTATACTAACCAGCAGTCTTCCACTTATAATACTCGTAAATACGAAGTTTTATTTTCATATTTACGCTAAAATATCGACAAGATATAACAGAGATTATTAGACGTGTCAGAATATTAATGACTCGCTTGTAATGAATATACCTATATGTGGCCTTTACTAGACGTCAGTTCATCTACTGAAACACTGAATAGTGTTTCGGGAGGTACGTTTTACATATATTGTTATGAGAAGTGAGAATGCCATCTTCTTAAAAGCTGCATAGAGACAAGTTATAATATTCGATTACATTAATAACAATGGTATAGATAGACACGTAGCACAATTCATTAAGGCATTCTGCGTGTGTTCGTGTCTTCCTTCGATTTTATATAGGACTCCGGATATTTTTGGACGTAAGTTTATTGTCAATATCGGATTTTTATTTCATATTTTCAGTCTTTGTAATCCGAATTTGAAATTGGATGGACTTCCATTGATGTCATAATTATAAAATAAAATCCAGTATAAACACAGTCGTGGTCTCTTCTTTAAATCGTAAACAATTAAAATGCCCTAATAACGTATCCAATTAAAAGTGATAAGCATATAGAAACAAGTGCAACGCTTGTATAAGAAAAAAAACCTCACTTTTCTTTAATTTACGCTATCATCTTTCCTCTTCAGTGTTATTAAATAATTATGTATGTATAGATTGTTGTCATAATACAACAAAATTTCGAACTTAACAAAGGAATGCAAGATTTTAGTAATGAAACAGCATCTTTAAAAAAGGCAGTATATCAATGATAACTGAGTCCACTGCGAGCGAAGACAGACTAACTAATGTTTTTTTTGCTGAATCTCCATGATGATTTGTTTATGATTAGTGACTGGCGCTGTATACGAAGTCGACACAATGTTTTGCATTTATAACTAGATTCTTAATATTTTTTTACATTTATGCAAATGATTTAACAACAGGAGAGATTATATCTAAGTGTATATCAATACATTCATACACATTATTAAGGCCTCGTAGCGCTAATCAAATAACCATATTACACTGTCTCCACTCAACAGTTTCAACCAACTAAAATAAAAAAATACATTCGTACGTAATTTATCGTTAAATAATTAAATCTAGTCAGGTATTCAAGCTTAATTTATTAGCTACACAAGGACCGAGTTCCAGTGCTGCAGTGTTCCGACACAAAACAATTTACACAATATTTATCAGCTGTTTATAATACAACGGTGGAAATATAATTAAAATGCTTTATCCGTGACATTTCGCCTTCAATAGGTTCAGTTAGTCGGTAGGTACATAATGTTAGCTACATATTGGCAGAAAAAAATCTTAATTACTTTACCACCGCCGTCGTATAACTACACTGTATTCAGAAAATAAATCAGACACGACATAATCACAGCCCAAACATAATAATAACGCTTACTGATGGTACACTGAGATCAGACACATTGGAGTTCTGTGTATTTTTCATTTTGTCCCTCCCTAATACACCTTTCATTACTTAACACCCAAGACAGTGTTCATGGTAATGCTTGCAGACCGCACCTGCACCTACTTATGTTGTAATTGCAGGCTCCCGTTTCGACAAGATGTTCAACCAAACGTAATGAACTGCTGCGCCCGCGCCACCGCCCTCTACCTACATTCACGTGCAAAAAGATAATATAATTTTACTAATTGTTAAAAAACTGAGATTTACAGTTAAAATACCATCATAAAATGTTAAATTGCACAATTGCTTTTCTATACCATCGATACTTCGTTCGGAAGACTGCTGTTTAAGTGTGCACATCTTCTGCACGTGACTGTAGAAGCTAGTTTAGAACGATGACTACTCGGAAATATTTCGAATCCCATTTACAAATCATCGAAGTGATAAAATCAGAACTTATGGCACACACGAGGAATATTACGACTACAGCATCACTACTAGCTCACTTACAATATTATGTTGAGTGGCATAGGGCCATTCGAAACTTTTATCTCGCATATCCATAAACACATTGAACAATAAATCGATTTATTTACTGAAGCTCTTCGGATATGGAATAGCAAGTTAAATAATGATTTTCTATGTCGCTGAAATACCGTAACATCGCATCAAATCAATGATATTCTGTTGCATTTAAAAATTCTACTTATTCTTAGATATAGGCTGCCCGAGTTTATAATAAAACATACAATAATTAACTAGGAACATAATATAAAATTGACAAAACTCCAACTCACGCAATAAATATATTTTGCAAGTTCACTGCAAGCTACAATTAACTATCGAGGCACAGCACGTGCTCATTATGTATAAAGTTTGTATCACTTCATTTTGTCTAACTTCTAATTAAATATTTATTTTAACAATATTTGCCTAAATTATGAATTTTACGAAAATTAATTCTTTTTTTTTCCATTGCAAGTGAACTTGCAAAAAGCCAACCTACATACCTTAGTATACCTTTCAAAATAGCACCCCATTCTGATTACTATATATTTTTAAACTGCGTTCAAAATGATAACAATTTATCGAGATTGGTCATTTTTACAAAAAACACGCTCTACAAAAATTTTGCATGTAATTTTTTTCAGTTGCCTTTAATATTTAATATTGTAACTAAGTTTTTTTTAAATACGTCACATTTACCTAACTTCAGAGAGCTTAGTTTTATTTTATTATTAGAAGGTCTTAAAGTTATTTATCGTTTAGTTTCTATTCGCTACGTTATCTGTTTAGCGATTTACGAGACACCGATCTCGTTACAGTGATTCAATGCCTAATGTGTACAAATATAATAATTATCTACCAATAAATATCTAATTCCGGTAGGTAAATGGCGTTTTAAATGTTTCTATTTTTTAGAGAAGCACGTGAAGCGCCTGTGTGATCAATGCTCTGTAAGAAGCCCGCGCGGCGCTGCGGCTCAGATAGCAGGCTGCGCAGGCACTGCCGGGTGCGTGGACAGGTGCGTGGATTCGCTGCGGCGCGGCGGCGCGGGCGGTGGCCTCTTCTTGATGGGCTTCGGCTCCTCCCGTCGCGGCGGGGGCTCCCCCCGATTGAATACGTTTTCATAGAAAGGATCCTCGACTCCCCCACCATAGTGCTCCTGAACCCACATTGACACGCTCGTCTCTTTATAGTCCTCCGATAAAGGGTATTCTCTAAAACCTAGAACTTCGTGTGGTGTAGTTGCAGGTTCTAATTTACATTTTTGTGCTACCTGCCATTTTTTTCTCATAACCCTTTGCAAGTCTCGAAGGAACTCTTTCGGGGGATTACTGTTCGATTCTGCTAATTTCTTTGGCGACGATAACTTCGTGCTTTCATTTCGTTTCGGTGGTGGTGGCTTGCGAGGTGATAACGGTGGTTGTTCCTTTAAATTGAATGATATTTTCTTAGTCTTTTTACTATCGGAGCAAGTCGGTAGGTCATCAGCAAAATTCACTTTTTTCATGGAGCCTGTGCGTTCCTTAGAAGGTTCAGCAGTTACTTTTCTCTGAATGGAGGGACTGCCATTGCTTATTTTCTTTGTCTGAAGTTCGGCGAGACAAGCACCGTACGCTACGTTTTGCTGACCATATATACTTTTATCGGAATGTAGGGACGATGTTCGGGAAGCTTCTGAGTGAACGCTGTCGAGTGAGGGCTGGCGAGGGAACGTGCGGCTCTGTTCGGCACTGCGGCCAGTGGCTCGCGACTGGCCGGCGCGGGCTGCCTGCTCCACCTGTTGCGCCGTGAGTTGGTTCACTATGTCGTGGACGCGTCCCGCAGCCGTGTGCGCTTCCATTGTATGTTCTGGAGGAGGAGGAGGCAGGCTGAGTTGCGAGCCAGTCAGGTCCTCGATGGGCTCGAGCGGAGGCGGCGGCGGGGGCAGCGAGTCGAGACTCAGGGTGGAACTGAACATTCCGTCGGGTACATCTTCGGTTGGAGGTGGAGGCGGAGGCAAGTCCTCCACGGTACTCACTGCTGGTGGTCTCTGAACTTTGTCGTAGATGGCGGTGTACCCGTATAAGGCGGACCCGCTGTCGGAGCTGTTCCGGTACATGCTGTCGCGGGGAATGCTCTCGTAGTGTCCGTAGGTCGGCGAGGGCGGGTCGTGGCGGACCGGGCTGCCAGTGCTACTCAGGCGACTGTTTGTTGTGCTGCTAAATACACTTGTCTCTGCGGCATCTGTTGAATAAGAATATATGGTATTTCTTTGGTAAATTGTAAGATATTGAGTATCTCGTGTACCGTAGGCTCTGTATAAGACTTACCGATGGTGTGGTGTCGTTTGAGCGTGGAGTCATCGGTTCGCGCGGGGCGAGGACGCCTTGTTAGTGTGCCCGAGTCGCCGCCCCCCTCGTCCTCCACACCGCAGTCGCCGCCCTTCTCCACCATCTCCTTGAGCTGACGAGTCATCCAGGTTAACGGAATGTTGGGCTTCATAGATGGCTTGCGTTTTATTGTACCTGGAGTGTTCAATACGCTTGTATGAAAAACATTTTCGACGTAGAACTACATATTAATGACTGAAAAATATATTTTATGAAGGCATTTAATTTAACTTTTATATTGAGATATGAAGGTGTTAGTTAGTCATAATGTTTATTTACCCATGGGAAATTCGCAGTCGAAAGCACTTTCTGAAGCGGTGCCGCCGTCGGACAGACATCCGCTCGAACTGGACGACGATGCGCGGGAGTGTCTGCACACGTTAATGCTTACAATCATTTTTGTTTACAAAGAAACAGTTGGTACTTAATAAATAAAGAAATAATAACATAATCTTTTTGGTTTATTAAAGAAGCAATAGCGATATTAACAACAGTATACAGTTAATACAAAATATGGCATTCGCATTTTATTCCTGGGGAAAACAAAAAATAAACGCACGCATTTCGAGAATAATCTGAAATTACATTGAAATAAAATGGGAGGTTTACAAGGAACAATCGCAAGAGGTAGGTAAATTAAATACAAAATATCACAATTTAACATATTTGTAATGGTTTTAGAATCAGAGTGTGATCACAAAAGGCGTATCATAATTTTCTTAGACATTGAAACGTTCCATTTTATAATAGATTGAGTGTTCACGTATCACTGTACTGAAACTATTATAAATCTGCGTAGATACAGAACGCGGTCGTGAATATGGCACATCGAGCATCAGAAATAGACAGCCTCGCAGGTATGGGTAGCAGAGTGACGAAGCATAGGTACTATTGTATAGAATCAAGTTCTTCTAACTGAGCAGACAGCTGTGCTGCTGGGGAGTTTGTTCCGTTACTTCTTCTTCCCTGCTTATAGCACTCGGATGTCGTGAAGCGCGGGCGTTTTGGGGGACGGTTTTATGTAAATTTGACGTTCAAAAAGTGCTGATTTTCAGCCTAATATGAGTAAATGACTATCGATTTTATTTTTATGCGCCATATTTACGACCTGTTCCTTTCCATTTTGCGACATGGGTAGGATACCAACCTGCCGCTACTGATGTCCGAGTTGGCCACGCTGGCATTGCTTGACGTGGACTGTGCTGGGCTGTTGATGCCCAGTGCCGGCAAGCCGTTCGTCTTTGTTGGTATAGAAGTGATCTGTAAAATAAATAATACGTTAATCTTGAACATGATAAGCTAGTTTTCTAATGAACCTTTTGGACTCATATTCATAACTAAAAATGTACTTTATATTAATGCTTGAAATAGAAATCTCATACTTAGTCATTTGTTTGGAAATATAAATAATTTTGGAAATGGACAGGTTATTTAAATACCTATTTGATACTTACTGAACATGATCGGGCATGGGCGAGGTGGTCTAAATCCTCTTGGGTGAGCTCTTCCACCAACGAACGATAGTTCTCTAGCAACTGCCTTCCATGCTGTAAAAATACGAGTAAATAAACACATGCCACAGAATAATGCTGCATAATAAAAGTATAAGAATTTATATAACTATTATGCAATGTTATAGTAAAGTGTATAAATGTAAATTATACAACTAGATTCGCAACCAGTTTGATTTTGTCCAGACTCGAATTTGTCCTATGGAGCAAGACCAGCATGTTTCCAAGCATTCTTATCTTGGATATAATCCTCTAATTTGTAATATGTTTGTTTACAAAGTGAACTTTTAATATGAGTTTTAAAGTTTCTTTCATTTAATTGCAATATATCACTAGGTATTTTGTTATAGCATCTAACGCAGTACCCCATAAAAGATGTTTGTACTTAAGCTAATCTGAAAAAATATTTCTAGTGTTAAAATGATGTCTATCACTTATTTTATTAAAAAGATTTAGATTTTTTCTTACATACATAATATTCTCATAAATGAATTGGCAAGGTACCGTCATAATATTAATCCTTTTAAATAGTTCCCTGAGAGATTCGCGGCGACATAGATTATAAATGGCTCTGACAGCTTTTGCAAAACAAAGATGGATTCAATGTCAGCAGCCCGACCCCACAGTAAAATGCCATACGACATAATGCTGTGGAAGTAACTGAAATAGACCAAACGCGCGGTTTCTACATCTGTCTTTCTAACAGCATAAGCGGCCGAGCTTAGCCGCCCCGCAAGAGATGTTATATGGGGTTCCCATTGTAATTTCTCGTCTAGCGGGTGCAGCGCGGCTACATCCAAAGTGTGTCAGAATGCCAAATGAATGTTTGGCTTGTCCATGAACACGTGTTATTTTATGAGGAACAAGCTCGAAAAATGTTTAATTGTTTTTTATAAAGGCCCTTTTTATATTTGATTACAATCTAGCCTATAAGACTAATAATCAATTTTAATCTAACTTAATTACTATATGATTTTTTTTTATATCACTTAACAATGTCATAACTCGTCCTATGTCACTACTATTACTAAGTACTACTTGTCAGTGGCTTATTTCATTTCATTTCATTAAAGCCTGAATGATTATTATTGTCTTGAATGTTACTGTTTTGAATAAGTTCCCGTTAAATTATTTCGCAAATAATAATGCAAATGGTTTATCAGATTTTGTGAAACTGATATATATAGGTTCAGATAAATCACTTACAATATTAAAAAAAAATGTATTCTTGCTCGTACCTTTGCTATTCGCATCGCGGTCACCCATCTCTCCAGAGTTCGCTGATCATCAGCGCACAGGAACTTAATAAACTTAACACTCTTTGGTTGCTGCAGCCTCGGGTGTTTGATAGCGAAGCAGTAGTCGGTCGGCGACTTGTACTTCTTCTTCCAGTTCAACCCTATGTAAACTTCGTTTGTGTCAAACGTCGCTAGACACACCAGCTCTTTCAGCGTTTTCACCTTATCCTTTGGCGAGTAGTACAGTCCTAGATAATAATAAATTGAAATATAATTAAAGAAGAATGTTATTTAATACTAAAAGACATGTGATTCGCTTAGGCTTATTCGCTTTGCTTTTGAAAAGACGTAAGAGGTGTGGCCACACAGCGCAGCTTGTTGTATTCGTTACTAACCAGACGGTCGCAAAACGCAGTATATTTTCTTCCATCCTTTTTTGGCGTCGTTTTTGAGATAGAGTGGTCCCTCCATCGGAGGCACTGGATGGCCTGACACGGACGGTATCGTGCTCGTAGTTCCTCCACTCTGTCCGAAAAACTCTTCTATGATTACTTGTCTCGAATGCTCGTCATGTTCGCTGGACCAACCTTAACATTTGCAATTAAATATTAGCAATAGTTCATTTGTAATCTTAATAATTATGCTTACATCAGGTTGCAGTCGCATCGTGAATTTACCTCTGTCGTCTTCTGTCAACAGGAACTTTTCTGGCGTTTGGAATAGAGATATTTTATCAGGTCGCTCGGCGAATAGGATTTTGTTTTTTGATTCTCTCGTCCATAACATTAAATTGTCGACTAGCATCTCATGGTCTTCGTAAACTCGTTCTAAAATTTAGGATAAAATTGAATTAGGTAATTGCTTAACTTAATAAGTGTATGAAAAAGTTTCAAACTTGCGATCTCCTTACCCATATGGAGGTCCGGAAGGTGTTCAACAATGGCCCACTTTGGTTCCATAGTGACGTGGTTCTTGTCCGCCAGTAGTCGCGCCACGTATCCACAAGTCATCTTTTCGTCGACTAGCAGACTCTTGGAGGATCCATCCATTGAGAAGGCTTTGATGAAGAGTTTCTTGATGTTAGCTTCGCGCATTCTTTCCAACGCTAACTTTATTTTATCAGCTTTAAGTTGAAAACTTGCATCCTAAAAATGTCACAACGAAAAGTTATACAGGTTAGGAATTACACTTAGGTGGGGCAGTAAGGGCAGAACGTTTCTCTGTAGCTACAACAGTTAAGGTAGCTGCCTATATTGCCCCATTTATAATGCCAATACTTTGCAAGGTTTTGAAAACAAAATGAATAGAATTTACCTTCTGAGTTTGATGGAGATTCAGTTTTAACGATTTACATTTCGTGCTAGTGCTACTGGACGCAGAAGATTCACTGGACAGCATGGAAACCTAATAGAACATAAATCAGTTTCAATGTGGAGATGAACGAGTGGCGATGCTAAGCGTAAGTCTGGCATATCATGAGCAGTCAGCCGCGCAACTGACCTGCTTACTGGCTAACCTTTTACAGCTAATATTCTCGTATAAGTGGTGCCAGTACATCAGAGAAAAAGAATCAGTAACTGTTAATACGATAAATTAAAACAAGTACCAATTTTCCGTCGTTTATAATTTTTTTTACTGTTGGTAGCTTGAAGGATGAAATTCAAAAACCTTTTGTTAGTTATTATGATTCCTTTACAATCGCACTTAATAAAGAGAAAAAAATTATCACCTTGGGTACGTTCTAGCCTAGAAGTACCAAGGAGTTCAATTTTTGAACTGAAAACTTCATTAGGCGCGTTGAGCACTTTTTGGGTGAACAAAAATCATAGAACTCGCGTCATCGTCATGCTTGAAGTTATTTGTTTTTTTATCTTCCAGCCATCTACCGTCTATCATTTGAATTGAGGTTACGCATTGTTGCTTAGTTTCACTTCTATCGGCATTCCCCAAAGACAGCCCGCATTTTTTTTTCTTTTAAAGATTTTTTCCTAGAACTTCTAGGTAAAAAACCTTTAAAAGTACCTATTAGAGGTAGTTGGTAACTTACGGTATCGCTAAATGCCGAGTCATTGTCGGGGGAGTCGGTGCGAGCGATGCTGGATGCGCCGTCTGCGCACTCTTTATCTTGCCTCTGTGAGCCTTCGCCGGCGCCATCAGCCCTGGACTTTGATACCGATGACAATGCTGTAAGACGAACAGGATATTATATACAGGATATTCATTTTATTTTAAAAATATTGAAATATTTCTGGGTGAAATTAATACGCGTGACGTGTATCATCATTTTAGTGAAGTTTCGCCATTTATTTTAGTTGAACTCTTTTATCAGGAACCTACATACTCCATAATGTGTACTTGCATTACCTGAAGACACCCTGGATATCTCTTCATCGTACTCGGAGTCTAGGGCACAGAGTTCCCCCAGTATGGCGTCCAGGTCAGCATCCTGCGTCTCTTCCAGGTTCGCCATTGAAAACCTGTACGTATCGATGCGAGGCGCCACGATCTCCAACGGCCTCAACGCAGAGGTTCCATCGTTCGACGAGTTCAAGCCCTGCAATTAAAATATCAGAAACTCAATCAGTATACACCATACCTAAGTCATTCGTAAAACTATTCGCAATTATTCCTACAACACCTATTATAGCCTTAGTAACGAATCACACACCTTAAATAACGCAACAGGACGCAATGAATACAAATGATGGACTCTATCCATGTCCCTATATGTCCAGGAATTAATTATCAACACACACAAGTTGACATCCCAAAACATTGTTGGTTAAGCATTGTCTTCAAACAATGAACTTGATAAGTTTCGATGTCTGTCTTATTGTCTCAACATTTAATTATACTGATACCAGTGATATTTATATTATGTGAGATTACTCAGTTATGTATTGTGTAAGTATTTCAACAGAGTTGTCATCTCTTGAGAGTCGTCAAGAACCCATATTGTTGGAAGGGAGCTCACCTTCACGATTTAAAACTAACCCATTAGTTAAGTATCAATATATACATAGGTACCGATGATGCTTACCTAATGATCTTCCGATTCATTGGGTAAACATCATGCCCATAAACAAAACGATGACTCTATTTAAATTCTATTTTGAACCGAGTTTATGTCATAAAATAAACATTTATGTAAACAATTGAAGACTTGGTTATCAGCAGACTCATTAGTCACCACGTACCGTCGCCGTCGATGTCATATCCAAACTTTGTTCAAAGCTTTTATTTTCTGTAGGAGAGTTGTTAACACTTCTTGCTTTCCCGCTTGCTAATCGGAAACTTCTGTTGAGAGTTGACAGAAACCCTCCGCGCTGCCATTTACTCGATTCGTTTAGTTGCACATCCATCATTACGTCTACATCGCAACTTGCAATGACTCACAAACTAACACTTCGCACTATTAGTAAAGCGTGCCAAAAGCCGGCGCTATGTCGTGCGGGACATGCTCCCGAACTATAGCGCGTCCTTATGAGTAGGGCTTAGGGACGGAACCGACTTAAATGAAACGCTGTTCAATTAATGGCATTCTGCACTTTTGCAATGTAATAAGTTAAGTCAGATGTAAGTATGCACTTATAATGATTGGTATATATGGAAACGAGTTTGTTATTTCAACGGGGCACAGAACACGGAGCCTGCGCGGAACTGCATCACAACTTTACCGCACTACAGTTAGGTATTATATCGCTCACAGAGTAGTGACCTCGCCCGTTCACTTCGCCGAAAACAAACTTTTCGCGCCAGCTATGATACGTGTTTGGTAAAATCACAGAACAAAGAGCACTAACGAGGAACTGAAAACGCGTTCGACGTCTGCGGGCACAAACCACAACTAGGGAGCGTAGAGCAAAGTGAAGTGAGTAGTATTACAAAATGAAGCATGAGCGCCCGCTGAGGCCGGTCGCGGCAGGCACAGCGCAGGGGGGAGGCAAGTAGACAAGCGGCGACCGTGTTTTGTGACTTGCGCACGTGTGCGCGGGCCGCTACGCTACGTTGTTTGATTCCAGAATGAGTGGCCGAGGCTGGCGCGCTGGTGTGCGTGCGCCCCTCGCGCGCCGCACGCTCGCTGGCTCGATGCGCTACCACGCTGCCATGCCACGGCCGCTCTGCCTACACTATACTCACTCACGCATTGCAAACTAAATTATCAAGTTCTGATAATCACCCCAAAATAAAATTTATATCAAGTAGGTACCTACATAACGAAAAAAATCAGATTTCTTCCTTATTTTATGAGCCCAAAAATATTGTATAAGTAGGTAGATCGTACAGTTATAATTTTTAAAATTTTATTAAGTAATCATAATTTGGTAAATAATTGTCTCAGTTTCTCAATAATAATAGGTGCTACAATATACCTACTATATTATATCAGCACGTGAAAATGAGCGTGAAATCGGCAGGATGACCTAGTTTTATTTGTCCTACTTTTGTTTAAGTAATGGCCGCACCCCCGCACATTATACTACCTAAATAAAATGTAACTTTTTCCAAAAATACACTCTACATAATATTCGACCTATATAAAATAAAGGTATCATAATATTAGGTATTCATAAATATTAAAATTGAGTGATAGAGGTCTGCGGTGTGGTATACTACCTAAGTACACAGCTTATTGCATTGCAAGTTAGTGTACAAATAAAATGTCAACTTCGAAAATTTTATCTTTAGGCAAAGAAGTTGTAATGAGTTTTGTGAACTGTACGGGACTATACCAGAAGTTGTATGAAAAAGATGGACAAAAAATGGGAAACAGGTGCTGCGTTGGTTGGAAACACCTGCTCGTGCTCAGCCGATAGTCGACAGATGTGCACGATACACTTTAATCGATCTCTGACTACAGATACACAGAAATATGCGAATAATAACTTTAGCCTAAATCCAATATTGCTCAAATTAGCCTGTGCGTGTTATTAGAGTCCATACACGTTAAACACACTAGTTTTAAAAAGCGAAGAGAGGTTATCATCAATACTATCTATGTTAAATATTATCTAAGGTAGAAAAATATTTATCGAAATCAGAAAATGTTACTTACTTAGTTTTGAAAACATGCATAATATAAATAAAAGATAATGATGCGAGTTTTACTAAATTCACAGTTGCGGACCCCAAATGAAGCATTCTAAATGGGCGCACATCTGTCACATTACGGCATTACTAACGAAGAGTTGGACTCACAACTTAATCTGTGCCGGAACGGCTTGCAGTTATTATTAATAAGTATTAGCGACACTATTCAATGGGGGAGCTTTATCAAATATGATGCAAAAAGAAACAGTAATCATGTCACGAAAAGGTTATTAAAGAAACAGCTAAAGGTCTGTTGAAAATCAAGTTATCGCATGTTCGTAGCCGAGTTGTTAACGCAAGCCGCAATAAGCTCGTCGAGGCGATGCAAAATCATGGTAAAAGCACATATGCGCGCGCACCTGTCCCGCTCTGCGCCCGCGCCGGCTGCAAGCCACACGTGCTCTTGTGATCCAGCATCAATCATCCCTTTTAAACTCAAGCAGCCTCTCCGTTTTTATTTATTTAATTAATGAAGGTATACTTACTTATCTTTCGACTAAAATACGATTCCGAGTTTAGGCCAGGTGCCTCTATTTATGGCGCACGATTGGGTTGAGTTAGGCAACGTGGCGTTTTTCAAAGAGTACCGGTGAAATATTATAATTATCACCTGGGTAATGCAATGTTAGATAGTGAAGATGTCAATTCTTAATAGAGGTAAAAGGGCCAGGCTATGAGGTTCCTTCTACCGTAAGTTGAAAACCGTAAGGCTTTGAGTAAGTTACTACGAGGTACGAAGTCCCGACGAGTCCCTCAAGCCCAACGCTGTAACAAAAGGGATTGATGTGATGTGCTTACCGCAGTGAGCACGGTGAGCTCGCCGAGCCACTCGTTGAGCAAGGCTTCAGGGTCGTCGGCGGCGGCGCCCGCGCCTTGTTCCTCTACCAACGCCATCTGGAAACGATTAATTTTAACATTCACAAATGAAGTACAAAAATCAACTACTCTTAAACCAAGCTCTTCATAATTATCTGCACTGTGAAATATTACATTTGATTAAGAATAAAAATAGAATAACAATAATTTCATTCATTTTTTTTTTGCTGAAAATACTGATAAATACAGGAAAATACAGAACTCCGGGATCTGGCTCCGGATTCGGAAATCCGATTCAGAATCTCTACTTAAAAGTTTAATATTAGTATTAAACTTTTAATGATTTACATGACTGAAGTCGACAAAACTAAAGACGAAATAAATGGCGAAATTACTAAAGAAAACGTTAGCTACTTTAATACGATCAATGAGGAACTTCTGTTTCATTCAGGCCAGAATAAGTTCCACATGATATGGATAAATCATTGAACTTACATATTCGATTGTATCAATTGCTTTAAATATGCACAAGTTGTTTTAAGAAAACTAGAAGATAATATGTTTATCATCGTGTTTTATAAAAATTTATTGACGCTCGTGTCTAGCCGACTGCTAACGGCTAGCGGCTAGCACAGATTTCATTAAGTCTATCTTTCTGAATCTGTAAAGTAATTAATTTCATCGGCAAGCCGCTTACAACGGCGAACAACTTATTAAACTCTTTGAGAAACGAGTCGCAGCAGCCTTTAAGATATTATATTCAGAGAAATTATATCCTCCTTACCTAGGTACGACATTTGGCCGAGCTTGTTGCGAAGACTTGAAACTATATCATTGAAAAATATTCCACGCTTATCTTCAATTTTCTTAATTTAATTATGCATTAATACAGAATTTTCTGCCAGTTCAGTTCAATATTGCAAGTTTGACTATAATCATACAAGTCTAAACGCCAAAGCACATTAGTGCAATACCTGTATCGAAGCTACATTATCACCTGTGTCGCTGGGACCATTATTTATTTTTAGAACGGATTACACTTTCGATCCTGTTAGGGGCATTAGACAAAAGGCAACTGGCATTTATCAGTAAATTGTAAACAATCGGCTGCCATTCGTATTGTTCCAGTCATCTATTCTCCAGTTGGTCGGAACTGTACTATTGTGTGAAGTGCTATTACTTAGCGGATTAAAGTTTAGCTTGAAAAGTTAGTCTACCAGCGGTAGTTGCTAAGTAGTAAGTAGCAGCTAATACTTAGTTGTTACTGCTTTGTTTTGAAGTATTAGCAAAATTCGAACACTTTTAAATGCTCGTTTGAATACTAAGTAATAAGCGATTTAAAGCATGTGCAAATTGTAGAATAGTAAATGAGTGTTAGGTGATAATATCAAAATTATTATTGACTATTTTGTTTAAATTGCCAGCCCAAGACGTTATCTCATAGGCACATGGGCAATGATTAGAAAATAAAGACTATAGTAAAGTTTACAAATACCTACACATTACTGGTTTCACATTTTTTCTATTATAAATAAAGCCATTAATAAAAAATCCTATTCGGAATCTATTTTGAAAATAAACAGTAATTTTACACTGTCGTAGAGTTGGCGAAACTCCGCAGACACGATGGTTATCGATAACTAAACATGATAAAACAAAAGAAAATGTTTTGATGTTTTTTTTTGTTTTATAATGTTTAGATATCGATACCCACTACCCACCACGTCTGTGAAGTTTATAAAAAACAAAACAAGAACTGATATTTCAAGTACCTATACTAATCTGGTCGTTGACGCCAAAAAATCATCATATATTTTTTTTTTCTATTTGTCATGTTCAGGTATCGATATCACTGCGGAGTTAACGTTCGCGCGTTGCGTAGTATTGGAAAACAGCATCTACGCACCACTACGCGCCTTCGACGCGGCTGCTACGCAGTGCTACGCGGCTGCTACGCTATGCTACGCAGTGCTACGCGACTTTTACACAGACCTACGTGGCTTCTACGCCGCTGCTACGCGCGCTTAACTTGGCTTCTACGCAGCGCTAAGCGACTTCTACAGCGCTCCTACGCAGCCCTACGCCACATTGACTCTGAATCGATATACCGACTAAGGGGCGCAGCGACACCACTAAATAATAATCCAATTAAAAAAATATATTAAAAATAATAGTATCCTTAAGTTTTAGTCTCGTTCTGTATCATATTATATTCTCGGTACGCAATTAAACTTTATGTAAGTAAACACAACGTTATTATCTACAAAGAGAATCAAGAATAGCATAAAGAGTACTGTAAGTGGAGCGCTCGTGGGCCGCGACTCGCCCTAGCGCATTATGTTTTTGTTGTCCTAACTTCCATAACCGGGAAGGAAAGTTGGATTGATGTAACATTTTACGTAATAAAACTTACAACAATAACACATAAAAGAGATATTTTTGTAACTTCACTACAATAGAGTATCAAGACAGTGTCGTGGTTCTTGATTATACGGATATCAACGTAAGTACGACCCACAGCAACGGATAAAAACTGGAGTTCATCATCAGTACGGTATTAATTCTTATAAATATGATGTTTGCATAATCACCTCTGCCTCAGGCGTCAGTTCTATTTAAAAGTAAGTACTTCGTAAAGAAAACTCAACTCTGAAATGAAAAGCATCAGTTGCTGTGATTCATTCTTTTATTTAGTTAGTCACTAAAGATTTTCCTTTCAGTTTACAGTTTACTAGTAGGTTTTGTTTAAGTAAATTATTATGTACACATCTACGCATACTTATTTATTATATATACATCGGTCAAAGAAACACATCGTGAGAAAACCTGGACTTATAGTTATAATATAAGTCAGATATCGCCAACCCGTCATGTGCAAACATGGTGACATGGTGATCACTACTCGTGCCTTCTGTATATGAGAAGTGGTCTTTGTCCTGCAGTGGGATAAGAAGAGGCTGTTATTATTATTATTTATATCCAAAGTGACCTCATCACTACACCTATTTTATTGTAATTGTGGATAATAATTGCTTACACTATTATCGATGATCATAAATATTGCCTTGTAAATTATTAGTTATCAGGTTCGCTATTAGCTATATACAAGTTTATGTGCTGTCATAGTATTAGCGTAATGAATAGAGCGAGCTTTCTCCTAAAATATATAGTCGCACTGACTTAGGGGAAAGTGTAGCAGTTGTTAAGATAAATGAATGCGTCAATTTGACGTGAGTGGTCGTCAATAAACAGAGATGCGGGTTGGTCAAACTCACTGATATTATACTAAAACTACACGGCTGAAACGGTCCAAGAAACATTGGTACATTTGTACATAATAACACGTCAGAATTCCCTAAAGAAGTAAGCCGCACATAGTACGTCCTTACGTATACCGACTTGTCAGACCAATTTTTGGTAGCTGGCTACTTCACCAGTATGTCTAAGTTCCTGTTGCCAGTAAATATACTTTTTTTATATAATACCTAAGTATATGTGGGAATAAGTAAATAATCAAATGTTTTACGAATGAATTTAATTACATCTGCTACGATGCGAGCTACGACTGTGTTTTTTTATTGTTTTTTTTTTTTATCCTTCGACGTAAGTTCCACCTGTTGGGCCGCAGACTGAACAGCTTGACAATCAAGTTTTTTTTGTGTTCTCGAAAAGATAAACTTATTTTTTTATTTGTGGCTATAGACACTTTTTTTGCTTTAAGTGAGTTAAGTCAGGGAAAATGTTTGCTTAGCAAATTGACTATCTGTTTAAATTCTGTGTTTATTTGACGGTTAGACGTAGTGTCCATTACATAATATACAATCTGTTAAACAATTAATTTCGCTAAATTCACATAAGATTGGGTATGTATAGTACTTAGCTTGAGGTTAGGGGTGGCTCAGATTCTTTTGTGAGGCCGGGTAGAGCTCAAGAGTAAACAGTTGAACCGTCAGTTGCGCCGGTAACAGGGGGTGGGTCATGCGGCCTAGACCCGTCTGTCGAAACCTCAGACTAGGTACCGTATTAAGTTACCGAATATTTTCGTTTGTGCAACTAACCAATTAACTACAGTGCAATTGACGTGTAAGGGAAGTCCAAGTAGCCGTTAATAGTTGCAGTCAAAAAGCCTTATTTTCCAAAAAAACAGCGTCTAATAATAACGCAGCGGTTGATCAAACGTATCACGTACATTAGGTACGTGCTTTTATCTGCGCATCTAGCTATAAATAAAACTTTTAGGTAACCCTTCCCCTATGCCACCCCTAAAAATGCAAATTATTTTTCTCGCCTCGGCCCTACCTTTACCGATCTATAATTATTTTTGGCAACACCCTACCTCTGAATCATTCAGAAATGGCTCATTGGGTTCAAAAACGTTCATGTAGTGGTGTTCACACATATACTGTCCCAAACCATGACACCCACTCACACCGCACACAAAACTAACAAAATGTTAACTAATTTTAGTTTTCTTTTATTTGTCATTTTTATTTTTTATTTGCCATTATTGACTCACAGCTGGGCAAAGGCCAATTTATGTCTAGAATTTGATAAAGGTTTTTATTGTTTTAATTTTAACTTTCTACTGGAAGGTAACTATTTTTCAAATTCAAATTCAAAACAAAATCATTTATTTGCAAACATGGGTAAACAAAGTGCAGATGTTATACAGTAGTTATTGTATATCACAATTATTTAGGTAACACCATATTTTACCTTACGGCATGCAAATTAACAAAAAAATTGAAACTAATCAAACAACAATATAAATTAAAATTAATGAATGAGATCAATCAAACTAGTAAATAAAGTATAAAAATAAATCCTATATTTTATCCTGCAAATATTCAGATACACTGTAATATGCTTTATTTATCAAAAAACTTTCCGTTTTTTTTTGAAAATAACTTTTGTTAGTCGCACTCCTGAACCACAAGTGACGCCTCGTTATTGGCTAACCGAATTTGTCTAAATTGTATTGTTAAGGCTCCCACAAAAAGGCGCGATATCGCGCCATTTTGCACGAGGCTTTACTCTTTTATTAACAAACTTTATTATTATTGCTTATTGTTGATTTATAAACAAATGCATCATTCGATGATGCCTGATGACTAAAAACAAGTGGTAAGATATTACTTTAATAATCTAATACTTATTATATTACCCTATTGCATACTGGTATTACTTATTGTGGATGCTGACTTGTTGATTGGGCTAATTGTAGAACAATGTAAATATCAAAATTCAAGAAATATTAATTACTGTATCATCACTACATGTTATAAAATAAAGTCCTCCGCCGCGTCTGTCTGTCTTTTCGCGATTAATTCTAAAACTACTGCACCGATTTTCATGCTGTTTTCACCAATTGGATAGAGTAGTTCTCGAGGAAGTTTTTAGTATATAATAACCGATATCAACGCGGGCGAAGCCGAAGGCATCAGCTAGTTAATGATAAAAAAGGAACACGGAGAACGGGGATAGATAGAAAATGAGAATGGGATGTGGTGTTCTATACAGTTCTGCCAAACCCTTCGTGTAAAACAGGCGTGGTGATATGTTAAAATGTTAGTTACCATTAGTATATCTTTGGATTTAAACACGGAACTCCCATGATATTAGAGTTACTTATCATTGTTACCTTGACCTGATGTAACTATATTATTCAAATAGGATTGTTATATCATAGCTACTGCGTTTAATGTACCTAGCTACTTAAGTATATACCTACTTACATAATAATATACGCAAGACTTGCTATATACATCGCTTAGCTATTTAAAACCTTCAAGAATCGGAGAGGCACAAACGGAGACGTAGACGTAAACGGGCACGAAAGTATGCAAGTGATGATGATGAATGATTAATTAATGTGTCATCCTAGGAGGTACCTAAGACCGCTGAAAAACAGCAAAGTTGTCCAAAAATACATGCTTTGAATTTAACTTTTGTAATAAAGGTATCAATCGTGATTGCGCTAGACGAAACAAATTACCTTGAAGCATTCAAAAGACGTCTTTGTCGATGCTCCACGGTTCGGTACGGCACAGGAAAGTCCTCGATACGCCGGCCGTACCAACCGGGAAAGTTTTAAAGTGAACAAACAATACAATCCAATTTCTTCAATGCTGCACTTCGCTCCGCCGCCGGCCTGCACAATAATATGTTCAACAATAAACGCGAACCGTTCTGCAATTCGTTTCGCTCACAAACGCTCGCGACGAGCAGTCCAAAGTGCGAGCCACATAAATGATATTGCGGTATAACATGCGTACTGGTTGACCACCACTAAATGAATGAATACTCTATGAGGTCGTGTGAGTGACGCGAGTCATGATCATTATACTAAAAACGTGTGTTACGTCATTTATATCAAACACAAACAGGCTCAAGGGAAAAGTAAGAAATAGTTCGCAGAAACAAGTTCTCGGTCACATCTCTTATCGGTTATCATTCCTGGCTATGAATACAATATGCCCGGTGTTCTATTACTGCAATAATGTTGAAAGAAAAGAGTAGGTAACATTCTTCATTAGTACTTAGTCTTACTTGCAGGACAATGATAGATTGATATGTGAAACAATATCTACCTAACGACCATTTGATAAACAGACGTTCGTTTCACATTCATTGTATCGTCTGAAGCACTATTCATAGTCCTAATATTGAGGTTAAATTGTAAAACTAAAAAAATTATAAATGTTATTTATAGTGTTGCTAAAATCTCTGCCCACGGCCTCACCTTGTTTACATCAGCAGCGAGTCGATGACTGTTCTTCCGTTGAAGCTGGTTCATGGCATGAATCATATCGCATCACAATAATTGTTTGTACAACCGGATTAGTTTATCGCCGCATAAACAAAACTAGCAAAAAAATATTACGAAATCTCTAATATAATCTCTCTAAACCTGTCTTAGTCAATTAATTAAGGGTAGAGATGCGCCGAATGTAGGTTCAACCGAATACGAATGTTCGGCCGAATATTCGGTTCAAAATGAACCGAACCGAATATTCGGCCGAATCATTCGGTCCAATTCTGCGCGGTGTACAGGTTTGTACACGTCGGTACGGCGCTCTGCAAGAGCCGGGCGGCGTTTGCCTGTGCCCCGCGCGCAACCCGCGCTAGCACGGCTCGCTCAGTCGATGCATCGCTCTTTCGGTTACATATATTGCAGTTCTCATATAATATTGTTTAAAAAAAATCTCAGAATTGCATACTTTGATTGAAGTTTATTATACTCGTATAACGTCGATGAACGTTTTTGATTTCTGAAAAAAGATGTTACTCAAAGCACTGTACTTATAATTGTTAATTTCATAAAAAAACATTATTTAGCTTTTTATCATTAGTAAAAAAAGCAGAAGTTTATTTGATTAAAATTTCATTTAAATTGATTGTTAAAGTTAATCTTTTTTATTTTATCAATAAATCATTGGTACAAAAAGTAGTGTCTCTTTCATGTACAAAAAACTATGTACAACTTTCGGAATAAACCACACTTTTTTAGTAATTACTTAACTTTAGAGTGGTAGCACACGGCGTATTTTAAACGCGCAAACGACGCGCGTTTTCTGCGCCGTAGATGCCGATTTTTGCGATTTTATAGATTCAAACGCGCGTGAAACGTGATACAAATGCGCGTGTGAAGCGCGTTCGAAACTTGTTTGAAGCGCGTACAAAGGGTCGGCGGTGGGGTACAGAAGGGGCGTGCGCTCACGCCACCGCACCGCCCGCAATATTGCTATCATAGATTCCTTTAAAAACAAATAAATGTATTGTAATGGTAGCATTATTTTCCCGTCCCCTTGCCGCATGATTGGCGAACAAAGTTACGGACGGACCCTGATTGTACAACTGCCGAGGAGTTTCTGACCAAAACATTGAAGCTACGAGCGACTACAGCGCATCTGTATCGCTGTATATGCGTGTATACGCGCAGTAGACGCGCGTTTCACGATCACACCGTGTGCTTTGGTTACAAGGTTGCGTTCAAAGCTCGTTTGAAGCGTGTCATCTACGCGTCGTCTGCGCGTTTAAAATACGTCGTGTGCTAGGGCCCTTACTGTTTAATAAAATGTTATTTTTTCAAATACTAACAATAATTTAATCATTCGGCAAATCAACCGAATATTCGGCCGAATACGAACAATGAAAAACATGTCGAATGTACCAAATACGAATATTCGGCCGAACATGCGGCGCATATCTAATTAAGGGTTATAATTTGTGGAAGTTTGATTTCCGAATGAACAAAAATCTATACAAGAAAATTCTAATCCATCAAACAATTATTTTTATTTCTACTAACGATAATTATGTATATCACACTAAACAATTTTCTAACTAATATTAAATAAAACTAACATATCCTTATTTATAATGTATAATGTAAAATCCAAATTGTATAATGCTATATGCCGCAAAGCAGATATCGATATCAATCATGACAGTCTTAAAAAAACACTTTTAAAAAGAAATTATTTATGCACTTTCAGATAGAGGATTATATATTCAGAGCATGTGTACTCAATAATGTGTAAGTTGTGGTTACCTGTAATTGAGTTTGCATTACAGGATATTTTATGTTTAAACTAGTTTTTATTATTGTAAAAGATAGTTGTAATGTATCTCGTTGGTAATCCTTAAATAAATAAATAAAAATAAAATTTCCATGGAAGATGGGTAGGCCTTTAGTGTGGGACGCAACGTGTTTCGATACTCTTGCGCCATCCCATCTTTCTGGCTCGGCGTGCTGTGCTGGCGCCGCCGCTGCGGCTGCGGAAAACCTCAAGCGGCGAAAGTATAATAGCCTTATAGGCAATTATATTTTCGAGCCGTTTGGGGTTGAAACCCTAGGGCCGTGGGGTCCGAGTGCTCATAGTTTATTTAATGAAATCTCCAAACGGCTGTTTGACACTTCCCGTGACCCAAGGGCTGGCTTTTATCTTGGTCAGAGGCTAAGCATTGCCATTCAACGTGGCAATGCCGCCAGTCTCTTGGGTGCACTACCAGCCGACAGCGATACGGAGGAATTTTTCGACGCCATATTTTAGATATTAGTTGTTTATTTGTACAGTTAGTTTTATTTAATATTAGTTAGGAAATTGTTTAGTGTTAGATTGTAAATTTTATTTAAAATTGTAAATTATAAATTTAATATATCTGTTACAATAAAAATAAAAAAAAATCACAACATTTACCTTTACCTACTTAATGAAATTGTTTCTGAATGGGAAACAGGAAAAACTAATACATTGGGTTTGCATCACAAAACAATAAGTGGTTTCTTCTGTAAGAGAATTATTATGATTGTGAACATTCAAGTTCATCTGGTAATATTTTACACTGCTTTAATTAAATAAATTACAGTTTCAATAGTTCAGAGTTCATTACGAAGTGTTCGGAAAGAGGCAAATGTGTACTTGAGTATGTATATGTAAATACAAATACCTGCCGTCGTTTTTCAGTAAACATCCGTTTTTTTAGCTCATCCTGCTGGGCTCTTGTTTCCCGCGGCGAGAACGGATTGCAAAGCCAAAAAAAATGTATAGCCGAAAACGTACTGGTTTACACATACTATAATCGTAGTGAGTATACTCCTTAACCAGTGTGGTAGGGGTAAAACGTTTTTATTTGTTACTGTTTCATGAATAACGTATTTCATTCATATTTTGCACTTCGTCCGCGTGGATTTCATATATTCCCATAGAATATAATAGAATAGGATACTCTTTATGATGTACACACGGCTACACATCAAGCTATACATTACCAGTTTATGCTGATCTCGCATTGTATAGAATTTCCGTACAATGCGAGGTCAGTTTATACTGGAAGTGTATAGCTGGATGTGTAGCCGTGTGTACACCCAAATACCACAAACGAAAAAAAGCCACTAACTAGCACCCACTCACAGGACTACAGGTTTGTGTTACCTCCATTGTCTATACAGAATTTTGTTAAAATTTTTTCAGAGCCGGACAACCTTCAAGATACCGACTAATTATGACTATTTTTCCAAACCTTTTTTGTATAACACATATTAGGAGATTTCGGTTCTAAAATGTGGTACACAAAAATGTGAATTTTAAAATCATACAGTGGACTCCCTTGCATACTTTCTCTAACAGCACACTACGCATTATTTTACTGCATTCACATTCAGGGTTGGCAGTCAGAAGTGCATTCATGTACTAAGTTCATGGTAAGTACCTTCTTGATACGCATTCATCGATAAGGTTAACAAATATTGTTAATTGATCGTTACCATCACCGTATTACTTGGAAGGTAAATAATAAATATAAATAATGTCTTCTCATGTTTATATTGGTACTAGAGATAGCATAAGCGGTGCAATTGGCATGATTCATGTTCATGCCCTAACATGGACCATCGAGTACCTAGAGGTGTTGTAATGCAGCGCTGCAGAGCAGGCATGGCAGGCAAGCACTTTGTGCTTACTCTGAAGGTCAAAAATACCAGTCATAATATTGCATAGGTATTTCAATAATACTACTACTTAATAATATTATACAATGTTTCGAATAATGTTTATACTTTGCATGCCACAGATTTATTTCAGCAACTGCGAAATTCTTCATGACCGATTCAGTGTGTATTATGATAATGTAAAATAATATTTAATATATTTTATTCTTATTTATTATCCATTGTGTGTGTTCATCTAATATTCATTGGTATGGGAAGTCACGAAGTGCCGTTGTTAGTTAATAGATACCTTCAAGAGGTTTGATTGCCAATGTCAAAAGTAAAAAAAAAACATCATGTTGACATGTTCTCTTATGGACCTCGTATAATTAGGATATCATATTTTTATGCAAACCTCAGACGGCTAATAATGTCTTCTGAAATAGCCTCCTCAATAATTTAAGTAATCTGCCCAGGACGGGATTGAGTAAATCTGACGTCCGCGAGACAGCGACAAGCGAAACGTTTCCTGCCGAGTAGAGACTTTTTTAACGAAGTCGACTTTCGTTCAAGCTTGGATAACAATGGACCAGTAATACTTTACTTACTCTAGAACATAGATAGGTACTTACATAAATCTGAGTTAAATACATTGTATGCAGTAACAGTTTTTTTTTTCGATAAAAATGTGTTCAAGTCGTAAACTGGCCACGGTTTGCCCGTAAACTGCATGAATGTAAACACTAAATAGCGCGCATGACTGCATACCTCGTTATGCGCGCGCGCAATTCCATTTTAGTGCTTCCAAAATAGTTTAGTGTGCTGGTTTCCACACCATACAGGTAACTAGATTAAATGGGAGTTACGTTGGCTAATGTTGTAATTAGAATTATTATTTTACCGTCTGGTGCTGGTTTCGCGAGAATTATTTACTTTCCGGATTGAAAATTATTTGAGGTGCTAAACCAGTGTCCAATTTCCATGCGACCACCATTTATGTAATATCATACAAAACTGATCAGCTATAATTGAGTAGGTATCTATTTAACCGCATCCAAACATCGAATTCATAAATAACGTTGGTAAACTCCGCACCAACTCAGGTAAACAAGAGGTTCATGACGCGTACTTGCGGTGCTCGCCGTGCCCAAATATAGAGCAAATTCCAGCCTGTTGAGGCGACTATTAACATCAGCCCCCCCTCCTCTCTGGTCCGTGCAGACTCGAGCCCGCATCAAACGCCGAGGCGCCGCGGAGCCGACACCGCACGGACGTTGCCCCGCACATGCTCCCAGCCCGCATGTCCAGACAACCATTATATTCTCACAAAGAGTTATGCGATTCCACGCATCACTCAGCTCCTTAGGCAGGAGTAGTATCACTGGCTCGCTATCGAAAGCGAAATGCTCAACTGGGGATTTGTTGCGTCTATGGTCGCGTCATTGCATCGCCCTCTGATAAGCAGCATTAACTTCACAGACGCTGAATGTTTGACGGAATAAAGGCGTACTTGTAAGTATTTATTATCGCAACATTTTATTTGAATGTAACAAGCGGTTTAGTAGATATTAATGCTGCGAGACAATAGGCCCGTGTTCGTAGGTACTATGCGATATGTTCGTGCGAAAGCTTTTAGCTGCTTTTGCGGCTCGGCTGCGTGACACTGCATATTTTACACACTTGAGAAACGCCTCCGCCCTTAATGCATGCTAGGCGTATGTAACATACGCCTTCTTGTACGTGAACACTGATATTGCGGAAACCAATGTCTGGAGCGAAGGGTTTATAAGTTCGTGAAGTTTGGCAGGCATGCTAAGTACTAAGTCAAGTGTCGAAAGCTCGCTCGCAAATGTAAATGTGTGATGACTTTCGCAATAATTTGACGTTTGAGCGATAGGTGCCTTCCTGTTTATAATGTAAAATTATTGAACTAGCCGTAGATGAATCTTGTTTGACTACCATTTTATATTTTGTAATTTATGCTTAACTACCATTATTACGTAAAGCCTCACTCAGTGCAATTTAGCAATCTACTGTTAAAATAATTTAAAAAATCGGTCCAGTAGTTTTGGGTTTATACAAACATACAAATCTTTTCTTCTTATAAGAAGTTTTGTATATACCTACATAAAACGTAACAACTGAGTGACAAAAAACTGACATACCTTCACACTAAATTGGAACTTTTGTTGTTCCGGTGTCGGTGTTAAGAAATCAGATTAGTAGGTATTGATTATTTTCTTACATTTTTTATTAATTTAAGTATTAAATGAGCAAGGAGCTTTGGGCAGGTATAACAAACAAGTTCGCCATGGTCTAAATTATTTATTGGACCGGGAACTATAAATTGTCATTGTAAAGAAGGTAAGTTCCATATTGTTCTGAGTGGTGAATAACAAAGAATTTCATAACGCGGGAGAGTGGGGTCTTAATTAAAATGAATTCCTGTGAGGAGCGAGTAGCGGCGTAACG
Organism: Lithophane semibrunnea; assembly: GCA_947363905.1. Classification (NCBI taxonomy): domain Eukaryota; kingdom Metazoa; phylum Arthropoda; class Insecta; order Lepidoptera; family Noctuidae; genus Lithophane; species Lithophane semibrunnea. The sequence goes on from OX376186.1 coordinate 14,079,175, forward strand.
AGGCATTTGTGGCTATTAGCAGAGAACAATTGAACGAACACGCGAGTGCAAGCAAGTTTACTGAACATCAGGAAGCCATTTATTAACGTTTAAGAAATAAATTAATTGTTTAAACAGCAACGGTTGCGTTTCCATAATATTTAACTCTCTTTTATCTGTATCACTTTCACGAGGTATACTTTAAAGCTGCTGCTATTTCCATCACACGTTCGGATATTAGGCCGTTCCGGTATTACTTCCTGTCCCTACGTTCCAGAACCATTGCAATCTGAGGCTCACTGTCGGAATGTCTATTTCCGTATGCGGTTCCTGGTTCGATTTTAATTAATGGTGATACCTGGGCGTGAGTTGGGTTACTGGTCTGTTTACGGTTCACGTTCACTGCGGAGCAAGCCGTATGTTATACTTATACCCTCAGTCCATCCAAGTGAAGTAAGTTATTTGCAAATATCGATATTCTCGTCTCTCACGGTCTCTCGGTTGAATGCGTATCAAGAATTCAAGATTCGTGAAAATTCGACTCCTGTAGAATTACAGCAACAGCAGTTGAAATGCATTTTAAAGAGATCACCTGATGACAGCCATATCCATACTAATATTATAAATTCGAAAGTAACTCTGTCTGTCTGTTTGTCGGTCTGTCTGTCTGTATGTGATCCGTTCACGCCTAGGCCACTGAACGGATTTCGATAGATAGGAGATAGATGGCATCCCGGGGAAGGACATAGGCTACTTTTTATCGACATGCCACGCGGGCGAAGCCGCGGTCGGAAGCTTGTAAAATATAAATGAACAAACTTGACGGATAATATCGTCGAGTTTCAAAGCGCTCGGCTTACTACAGACTATACAGTCGTCGGGAAACGATAATTTATTCAACAAATGATTTAAAGGAATTCAATTAATTGCTGAGGAAACGCTATGGTCAGCCGGCCTTCAGGTTGATAAGTATAGTAAGAAAGCCGCCCTCTTGATTACAAAATAACAGTGTTTACTACAGCACGTGTAGAAATTACTTAGATATACCAACTTTCTACAATATATTTTATTGTTACATCAGCTGAGATTAAAATCGCTTGAGGGTTGACAACAAATAATAACCTTGTAAACTACCCCCATACTATGTGACTGCAGACAACTGTCAAATAAACGCAAATTAAAGCCCAAAACACACACCGAGCGGGTGCGGGGCGGGAGCGGGTCGGGTCGTTTTCATCGCGTGAGTCGCGCGGTTCATCGTGTTCACACAGAGTGCGGGCGCGGGGCGGCATCGGCAGTGGGTCGGGCGCGTGTCTGACGCGGGACGGCAGCGGGTCGGGCGCGGTTGTACTTTGACAGGCGGCAGCGGTTGCAGTGTGAAATGTCGGGTGATTCTGTCGAAGGTTTTTTTTTTTTAACTTATTTTAAAAAGAAGAACGCGAAAATTTAAAACGTAGGTACATTAATAAAAAAAACATCAATATGGAGAATATCATCGATACGTGTATTGCAACGAATGTAACGCCGGTACAACCCACATTGCTATTCTGTAACCATCTTACCTTGAAAACTTAGGTGAAGTGAGCGTGGAGTGAGTCATTGTCATCGATACCTACTGATGCTAAGGCAGTGACAGTTCACTCCAAGCTCACTTTGATATTTTACTACACTTAGTTTTCACGGAGATATTTTTACAGAATAGCACAACCGCTCCCGACCCGCTCCCGTCCCGCGCTGTTGTGTCAGCGGGCGCGACACGCGCCCGCGTTCTGTGTGATGACATCCATATAATTCCTTGAATTACAATTTATTACACCCGCACCCGACCCGCTCCCGTCCCGCGCTGTTGTCTCAGCGGGCGGCGGGCGCGGCTCCCGCTCCGCGCCCGACCCGCGCCCGCGTTCGGTAGTTGACATCCATATAATTCCTTGAATTACAAATTATTATACCCGCCGTACTCCCGTGCCCGACCCGCTCCCGCCCCGCACCCACTCTGTGTGTGTTTTGGGCTTAAATATTTACCATTATTTCCAGTTTGCAATCCACACTGATGTTGTTCTGAAATGATTTATTTCATAATTTGACTGTGGCGCTTATAATGTTGGCAGTGAACTTCAAAAGTGACTGAATGAACGTGAAGATCCATTGTGAAGTGGACGCAAACAAATATTGATCAAAATCAAATAATTGCAGTAGCAAGAACTTTTTAGATCCTTTCGAACTTTTTCTCCATTATAATATATTTTTTGTCAATGAAGAGAAGCAAATGAAGCAAAGTAGGAAGCAGCTTGATAATATTAGTTTTTTTTTTGTATTAAAACGGGTTTCATGTAGTTTATTGCATCTCCATCATAATTATAATTTCGAGCTCAAGCTATCGTCATTTCATGTCATTTAAAATTAAAAACAGAAATGATATCCGAATACGTTCGAAAACTCCCCAATTAAAAACAGTCCCTATCACTTGCTGTATAATTCTCGAAAAGGAACGAAACAAAAAGAATTGCGCTCCATAATTGGTATATTTCATATTTTCACAGTTTCAGTTCGGTTCAAAGGTGAATTGCAAGGCAATCAAACAAAAATAACATTACAAATACGATGATGATGAATTGAGTGTCGAACGTGGCTTGGTTCGTTGCTTAATAAAGCTCAAAAAATGAAGCGACAGTAATTAGCGAAAATCACTGTGCATAGTACTTATTTAAAATGATGTATGTTTTGTGGTAACGTGTGGAATACACGCTTGAAATATTTCAGATAATTTATATAAATGTTCGGCAACCGTAAAACAATAAATGATAATTATTATTTTGTAAAGTGATATTGATGAGTTCGATTTTCCGAGATAGGTACGACCTTCCCTGAGAAGCAATTAAGAAATGCCGAAATCAACTCAGGGGTCGTGGTATTGTCCTGTCGAGAAAAGCACCAAGATTTGATCCGATCTGTCCTGACAGCAGGCAGATTTAAATCAGTCATCGTGTAGCGCACTCCTATCTTTGGGAGCTCTACGACTCGACCGCCGATTACTATCAGCAGAGTACTTGGGAGGGTGGCCAATTTGGGTATGCCCCTTGAAAAACTCAAACTGCCGGACCATCAACTCTATGTATATAAAACAATGGCCCACACGCAATCGCAATAATAATAAAAATAGTAGAAGACATTACTTAAATTGATAATGTTATTGTGTACATAAACAATTAATAAAAAGGTGGTATAATGTGAGTGGTCGGTGCATGCGAGTGTGTCGCTGGCGGCGATGGCGGGCCCGGCGCGGGGGCGGCAGAGGGAGCAGTATTGATCGCCCGGACGACTGCACCACCTGCCACTGCAACTTGGAAAATTCGCTTTTCTCACAATACAATCGCTCGGACAATACCGATACCGCCCACGCGCTCCTCGCTCGATCCATTTCTTAAATTACTACGCAATCTACGCGACACCCGCCAATTATCTCCTTTTTCCATTCAATTATCTCTAGCTTGCGGCTGATAGGATTCTGATTCGTTTTCTTTTAGCCCAGATCTATTGATTTGAGTTCAACAAGAAAGCTCAATTAGTTTTTCAATACGAATGTATGATTTTTCAATCTGACAATAGAACCATTGTGTACCTACTAGATTCCTAATTCAATTTCAATCTATTGTATGAGTCAAAGTATTGTATTCAATATTTTTGTCATATTGAGCCTCTAAAAACATAACAAAAACAGTTTTTCTATTAACACAATCCCTGATTTGTAGTTGTGCCCATCGTAGTCAAGTCAACATCCGTACAAGCTGCAAGTTTGAGCCAAAGAAACGAGTTAGTGTACTGCGTAGGCGACACGCTGCCGACTTCAACTGAGCTGCATCAAGATCGCAATCTTTTACAAACACGTTTTTACTTTACGTGGCAGTGTTTTGATTTACAAACAGTATCAACCTCCCTCCTCTCAAACTTATGTTAGCACGGAAAACGCACACATTCGTACTGAGATAATTTACGCGCGTTTGATGAAAGGAAACGCTCCGCATTCCCTGTGTATAAGTACGTAGTAAAAGTAAAAATACCTAGGAGCAACAAACGTCGGTGCCATGCACCACATGGTACATAAGCCGCAATGCAATAAGCATGACATTACCTATCTAGTCCTATAATACACCGCATAATATCGACGTGGTGCATTAATCACGCGAAAATTATATATAAGACGATATTATGTAGGTAGATATATATATTGCCAATTACATTAATCGGTCACATGCGAGTATCGAGTATCGAGCGTTTGATACCTGATAGTTTTGTGGGAATGTGATTATGCGAGCCCATCTCGCGTGCATGCTGTTATGACTGGCAGACTGCGACTCAGATAGTGCCCAAGTAGTATGGACAAAGGATGGACGGCAGTATGTAGCCACAGCACAGCATGTACATCGATAGCACCATCTCACGTGACAGACAATTGATTATAGGCACAAAGGGCTTCAGAGAGCGAACAATACGTAAATCTGGGTGAAATGCCTAATCCCTAATCTGATTATGGATTCTCATGAATTTACAATTACAATACAGCACAAAGAACGGACAGTAAATTGAAAAATACCTACTAGAAATCGTAGGATGGCCTGGGACACTGGCTTTGATGGAATTATGGATAGAAGACAAAATAGAGGCCGCAATTTTTAATCTCTCCTGCCTTTGTAAGGAATTAAGATGATTAATATAAAAAAAAAATATTCCTCGTTTGGCAGAATCAATGCGAGAAGTGCACAGTTTCGTTAGATATCTGTGCAAGTGTTTCTATTCCTACGTAGAACACCGTGTCGTTTGGCAGTCGCATAACTTTATACATGCAACAATGAAGAATTAATGTATGAAAGTCGCTGGAAAACTAATTTATGTCAAGTGTCTATGTCACAGTGACTTTGGCAGAATCATAATAGGAAAATATTATTAACCATCGTAAAATGTCACAAACTGACAATTCATAATAATTATGACCTGCGTGCGATTCATATTACGAGATAATACATCTGTTTGACATTTTTCTATGGAGATTCGTAAAATAGTCCACACACTATGAATTGCTTTTGAAATTGAAATTCAGGAAATGAATTGCTTTTAGGCCCCCTGGGTCAAAGGATACCTTGATTTTAAGACTATGTATGTTTGTATGTTTTAGTGTATCTTTATGTTGGTGTGTATCTTCTGGTTAAAAGTTCTTCGTCTAGTTCGAAAACCGGAAACGGATTCTCTACCATGTTCTTCATACCTCCGAACTGGTGACCCAGACATAGTTCTCCAGGTACCATCTGACATCTGTCTAGAGTAGCAAGCACTATAGGAGACATATTTCCCTTTAGACGTTCTTACAAAATCGTCAATGTTACTTAGAATACTATAGTTAGAATAGAAGCCTATTCTGGGCACATTTAATTATTGTAAGTAAGTATTTTATTTGATTTCGGGGATATGTTTCCGGAATCGCCGCTTTAGTAAATTCACGTTCTTTTCAACAAAACCATCTACCTAATTGCCTACTTTTCTTTTAAAATTTGTTGAGGGATCCCGCAATGTGACTGTACGTTTATTATTCACGTAGCAACGCCGAGGTGGAGGGTGGCTGTCGAAGGCAGAGGGAAGAGGCGCGAGGAGGTAGCGGCCAAGACCTTCAACTAGCGGTGCTATTGACCTGCAAATGGTTTTGTAACGTCATGTGAACGTAATCGAGTGTTAACGAGTGCCTTCGTTTTCGGCGTGTACCTACTCACACCGGTGCACAATAACTTGCTGGCCATACTGAGCGTCACACCTCGGTACATTCTAGTCACTCGCCTCTCGGGGGTATCTGCGCATATTGTTCTAAATTGCTTTATCCTGGTCAGCTGGTTGTTGAGTGATTTCACATCCTGCGTCACAGAACAAATCTTGTCAATTGATTGTTAGATAACAATCGCTAAAGAGAATAGAGGTCGAATTCAAGTATAAGTTGGCTGAGAACCGTGGAGGTACTCCAGTGCAACAACTTTTTCCCTCGGCGGAGGTTGCGAGTGGCGACAAACACAATGTAAGACAGGACAATGGTGCAAATTTGGTGGCATCGTTCCTTCCGGCAATGCGCACAAGGTCTGGGTTGATCGGGTCGACGTCCTGCGCCCCGCGGCCCGCGCCGCCACCCCCGCGCCCCGCCAGCTGTCTCCGCCCGGTTATATTTAGACCGGATGGCGGAGTTCTCACTGAAACAGATTCTCCCCTCTGTTTGCATAACGCACCAAATTGTGTGACGGACTGACTCCTTTATTGCACGACAATGATGGCCACCGAGTGCGGGTCGCCGCTGAGCTTGATTCGTTTGCATAATTATTAGGCAAAATTAAACGCGATTGTTACATCAGGCGGGGTATTCATCGGAGGTGAATAGAGCTTCCAAACTACTAAATCAGGAATCCTCGAGCGCCGACCGGGTTTCATGACTGTCATGACACAATGCATGCAACACATATGGTCGTGGACGTTAACTTTACTAAGATAGTAAATCAAATGGACGATCGATCCCAAAAAGGGCAATGTACCGTTAGCCGACTAATGCAGTAAGATGCAAACGGCTGTTGCGCTTGCACAGTTAAGCACACAACGACGCATGACATATCGATGCGATTCTCACCACTAAACCGGCCAGCGCATTATAGAAAGTAAATATGTCTCGACAGTAATGACTATGTTAATTTCGCCGCGCATGCGCGTTAGTCGGCCTAAACGATACTTGAAAAAACAGAGCCGTAGTCAAACAGTCACATGTCGCAATGGTGTCGTGTTGGACATCATTGTTTATTGAACTCATGGAAAATAAGGTCAGATATTTATACTTATTCCGGGAATATGGGACTCCTTGCAATGTTACCTAATATCATCTATATTGTTGTTTATTATCAGTATATATTAATCTTAACCTTCAAGTAGGGAATGCCGATATTTCTAGTTGGTACGTATGCTGTCAAGGAGAATTTATGTATTCATAGCTCTATTAAAAGGTCTGTTGACATCATTGCCTTTATTATGTTGACCATGTTGACGAGATGCCGCTGGATATAATGATTAACTACGATCTTACAAACAAGACGCTTAATATTTGAAATATACCTAACTACGTTCCTGATTACTAATAAATTCAATAAATAAATACATATTAGATATGAAATTAGGATTAAACTTACTTTCTAAAACATAGCTACCATTTAATATTATACAGGCATACATAAACCGGCTTCAAATGTCACTTCAGTGGAAAGGAAACCCGTGAAAGAATTGAAAAGGGGTATCGTACTCATAGTAGATAAATAGCAATACGAAAAGATTTTGGTCCGTTTTGTGTATCTTCACATTCGTAATCTCCGACGCGTTTGACAGTCAAAACCAAAAGTAAAGTTTGTGGAATAAGTCAAACCTGCGTGCTGCTAAACAAATAGAATTCGAAAGAAAAATATAGGTAGCTAGTAGTTAGCATCAATATATTTTACCGTAACACACGTAAAATTTGTCCTCACTTAAAGTTAAATGGAGCTTACGGAGCCATCACACATCCCTTTGAGAGGATGCATTGGAGTCCAGCTGTCCCCCGGCGCGCGGGCTACACGTCTCGTTGCACTCTAATAGGTTCGTATACATTCCTGATTCACATTGCACACACAAACTCGTGTCCTAATTGGACTTTCAAATACCATTAATGTGTGATTAACTGGACTTTCTCGTGTTTATTTGTGAATCCTAATTGCCTATACTACCGTTATTCGAGAACACGTGGCGGTGAAATCCTGAATTCGCAATCGTCTGTATTTATTACATTTTAATTCACCTTTTGGGTCAAGCTACGCGACGGCTCAACGAGTGCCTGCTATGTTTATATTAAAAAAACATCGACTTTAAAAAGGAATTATGAAGGAATTGATGTTATTTTTTTTGTTACTACTGTTGACTGAAGCTCTATACTTTGAACTTACCCGCTTCTATTTGATGATTTATCGAAGCTGCATTTTATTATTAGGTGATGGAATCTGAAATAAAAATAGTTTATTTTTTAGAAATGCAAAAATAATATCATGCAATATGGATTGAAAAACTTTTCAAGCCAGCGTGGCATCTGTTTGTCCTTTCACCTTTGTTCATTCGTAACGCGGCCATATTTCGGAAAACTGCGTTGTGCCTTCTTTGTGTGACGGCAGTTATTAAATTAATGACAACGCTTCGATTGGAGTGCCTGTCAAAATAACAGAATTTGCAATAAAAGTTAACGTGGGAAACAAAAGCGAGGTCTATAATACCACACACCACAGCGACCGACTAGCGGCTTTGAAACAAACAAAACATCTTGATTCGTTTTCAGACTAACTCACGGATAGACTAACTAGATACACTGCGCCTGAATTTCAGGCCTTATAGAACACACGCGGCTCGTAACGAGAGCGTGGATTTTACCTGCGTTTGACAAGCTAGCTTTTGAGTTGCCATTTCTCGTATTCCGATTCATCGGCCTGATATAAACGCAACGGTGCCAATTATAATGTTGGATGCAATTTCAAAGTGAACGTTATTATGTTTTGGGACAAAGCTTATGCCAAAATTGATGTTATGGAATAGAATAGAGTGTGTGAATAGAGTTAAGTCCATATTAACGCAATGATTAATTATATTTTAGTTATTTAAATGTATAGTAGGTACTTATATATAATTATGTTATTCAGATAATATTAAAATTCATTTACTAACTCATTTATACCAGGATAGGTAGGTACTTATGATAATAAATTATAGCAGACATATGTATTTTATATTCATTGCGCATGTTTATCCTGAAGGTCGAAAAACAGTGCACAACCCGTTTTGCTAAACTATCATGTGATATGGATATCCGCTTGGAGATATATTTATTTAAAACTAAATAAGAGATGAGAGACAGAGGAAGACATACTCGGAAACATTTACAATTTGAGAATATTACTTTAAGCCTTTATAATCAGGTCTTGTTTATGAGAGCCGGTTCACAATAGACCCGAGGTCGTTTTACTAAACGGAAATGCCAGACCTACACAACCTGCGCCCGCGAATATGTAGATATTGTTCATAAATCCGCCACCTACTATTACTGCCTAATACCTATTAAGTAACAGTATGCGCAAGATTTGTAGATAATAAATCTATTAAGGTTACGCTAGTCGGTCATTCTTCCATACAAACGGACGAGTAATCACCATACTATGATTACTCGTCCATTTTACTTTCAAAACTAAAAATTATATCAATTTCTCTTGTCATTATCTAGCCCTGTATAGAAGCAGAATTGGAAAAAATATATTGGTTTGGAAGTAATTTGCGTCGAAACTTCCATATTTCAACACTAATTTTAACTCATCTTTGGGCGTACCTAAATAAATAACTTATCTAGTATGAAAATGGCAAAATAGAAACCGCACAGATAGATAATTTATTCAAAAGTTCATTTTGAGAGATGCATCCAGTAGTTTTTCTATAATATCAATACGCCCAAAAGTCTGTTCATGAAATTTTACGCACTCGTATTCGTTGTAAATCATCGTATATGTCACTAAATAACGACGACGAGTTCGAAACTTAGTGCACCCTTAATAATTTAACCATATGAAAATAAATACATCAATGAAAGTAACACAATATCCGCTGTTCCATGTTGCAATTTATTTCCGTAAACCGTACATTTTTAGAAACATTTAAATCCACAGTTATATCAATAAGATTTCTCAACTAGAGATTTTGCAAACTTTTCTAGGCTGATTAGGGATCCGTCGCGGGCAGTTGTGGCCATATCGCAACTTGCAGAACGAAACAAGTTCGATTCGGTCATATTATGGATAATCGAAATGTCAAAACAGTATGAGTTAAGTTGTTAAGCTGACTTTTAAATTAACGACAACTTAAATTTTCATTACCTTTAGTTCAATCAGATAAGATTTTATTTTAATGTTAATTAAAAAAAGACATGCAATGTAAACTCATATATATGCACATCATGGGACGTTATACCAAGTTTATAGAAAGCATTAAAAAGAAATTGTTAAGAGTTTCCAAATACATATATGAGTGAGTGCGCCCACATTATTACCAAATTGTGTTACGTTAACGATATTCGTCAGCGTGGGTCGTTAGTGAGATATCAGACAATAGAGCTGTGTGTCACGGACGCTGAGGACAGTTCCACGGAACCCACGAGACTCAACACAAACTAGTTACTTATAAATGGTATGGCACTTGACCCACTTCATCGTTCAGACTAAAAAGTTCAGAAACGTGAGGATTTTGTCAATAGCTCTTAAATATTTATTTCTACGTTTTAAATATTCCGTGCGACGAGTGGATTCCCGGATTGACACATTAAAATACAACATAGATTTTTGGATTCGACGTAAAAATATAGGTACGAGGAATACGCGATGCCTGACCGACAGTAACACGTTCTATATGTCTTACATACGTGGGACCACGAGACTGCGAGTACATGCACCTTTTCAATAGCTTCCTTGCACTTCTGTTAATCGAAATCGAAGCCAGTCAATCGCGAGTGCTATTACGTGCTCCAGTAAATTATTCTGCAGCGGACTGCACGGTACTGCGGTGACAAAGTTGCACGGACGCTGTTTTGTTTGACTATCGACAAACTACATCACCAATATTGACGGATAGATAACGTGGTACGACCGGAACTCGCGCTGAATTTAATTAATTGAATTCAATACAGCTTACGTTTTTACCTGTACATTTATTTTGCGATCAAATAAAAAGCTTCGAAAATAAACTAAAATGTATTACTATTTGAGCAAATGGTGAAGTCGTTACACGTATGAATCCTACTAATATTATAAATGTGAAAGTTTGTGTGTTTGTGTGTTTGGATGTTTGTTACTCAATCACGCAAAAACGGCTGAATGGATTTTTATCCCGATATTCCCACGGGATCGAGACTTACGCGGGTGAAACCGCGGGGCACAGCTAGTTTAAAATAAATGTAGGTGTACCCAGGTGGTTCAGGTGGTCCCTACTAAACAACTATACCTTTGCTCTTAATCCATCAGGAACCAGGACAGCATATCTACGTACTACTTACGTAGCGTGTTCGATAGACGATAGGCAGCGCGCTATCGGGTATCGACACTTTAATCAGTCCACGTAGGAGTCTTGCATCACAGTTTTAAGAAACATAGCTAGTTTAGGCACTATGTTTTATTAACTTCGTAATCGGGAAATGCGTAGGCTATCCACATATTTCCGCCCACCCTTTACGAAATAGTGCTGTCCGTTTTTTAACTAACGGTCCCAAAGATAAATTAAACTTATAGAATTAATATTCATAGCGCTCTGATTACATGTTTGCTGTTAGTAATGAGTTTGTGGTAGTGATAAGAATATTATCTTAGGGGTTGGTATCGCGGAGTTGAATAGGTACTTACCTACATTAGAAAGTCAATGCGTGGTCTTTCTTTATAAAATTATATTTAATTACAACGCCAAAGGAGTATGTAGTTTCTGCCTATCCCTTTGGGAATAAGGCATGAGTTTATGTATATATCTTTAAAAATTATAATATCGGCATTGTAGATCGCAATACGATACCTTGCTTGACGTTTTAAAACATTTCACGAAATAACGAACAAGACATTATTGTAGCAAAAAAACGTGTAAACTCAAAACTAGGTCAAGTTAACTAAAGACGAAGATATAAGCCAAACTAATCTGTCAAGTTAACTCGCTGGGAATTGTTATATTTAAACAAAATTTACAAAATACTCCGTTGGATGACCCAGTTTCAATAAAAATCTCAACAGGCTGCTTCATGTTATCGTCGATAAGCTTAGAATTTGCGATAAGCGCTTACGTAATAGAGTTTATACATAATTATGATACATATTACTTATGTGCGTAATGCTAATAATAAGTCGGCAAAATAACGCGCGATATACATTCTGATCACACCTTTATTTGCATTATGCTAGTCGGCGCGACTCAGATACCGCGACTGATAAGTCGTATTTTAGGGTTCAGTATGTTTAACTGGCATGCCTTGTGGAACCCTTTTTATGGTAGATCGCCGTTGTAGCCCGCGAAATTCAAGTCAAATAAGTCAATAAATAAGTCAAATAATTTATTTCAAATAGGCACATAATATGGCACTTTTGAACGTCAAACAAAGAAATAGAATTGATTCTAGTTGCCCCTTCCAAAAGGTAGTTTTCGTATGGAGAAGAATGGGCAAGAAACTCCACCGTTACTCTTTTAAAAATGTTTTACAATATTTTGTATACATTAATTATATAATTATATGTGAAGACGATGCATCTATAATAAGATTACTGTACCACAAAAGGTAGAAAGAATTATAAATGGAGCGATAATGAATAAATTAATTACCAGATACATGGTGCTCACATATTCACAAAGATTGTAAAAGTATACGATATTACAATAGTCCTAACATTGTTACAAGTAGTACATACAAATAATAAATAAAAAATAAAAAAAAATAAAAATTAGCTATCAGTTTGATTTTGTCCAGACACTAAATCGTCCTATGGAGCAAGACCAGCATGTTTCCAAGCATTCTTATCTTGGATATAATCCTCTAATTTGTAATAAGCTTGTTTACAAAGTGTACTTTTTATATGAGTTTTAAATTTTCTTTCATTTAATTGCAATATATCACAAGGTATTTTGTTATAGCATTTAACGCAGTACCCCATAAAAGATGTTTGTACTTTAGCTAATCTGAAAAATGGTTGATCTATTTTATCTTTATTTCTAGTATTAAAATTATGTCTATCACTTATTTTATTAAAAAGATTTAAATTTTTTCTTACATACATAATATTCTCATAAATGAATTGGCAAGGTACCGTCATGATATTAATCTTTTTAAATAGTTCCCTGAGAGATTCGCGGTGACATAGATTATAAATGGCTCTGACAGCTCTTTTTTGCAAAATAAAAATGGATTCAATATCAGCAGCCCGACCCCACAGTAAAATGCCATACGACATAATGCTGTGGAAGTAACTGAAATAGACCAAACGCGCGGTTTCTACATCTGTTAACTGTCTTATCTTTCTAACAGCATAAGCGGCCGAGCTTAACCGCCCCGCAAGAGATTTTATATGAGGTCCCCATTGTAATTTCTCGTCTAGCGTGATTCCCAAGAAAACTGTTTGATTAATAAACTCCAGTTTTTCTCCATTCAATATGATGTCACATTCGCTACTTCTAACATTAGGTAATTTAAATCGAATACATTTGGTTTTTTTTTCATTAAGTACCAAATTATTTACCGTAAACCAATCTTGTACCTGAAGAATAGAGCTATTCACGTCGTCAAAATTTTGTGAACGTCGATTTATTTTAAAAATCAATGATGTGTCATCTGCAAATAACACCATCTTCGGTTGATTTAGAAGTAATTGGGGTAAATCATTAATATAAACTAAAAAGAGGAATGGACCTAATATCGAGCCTTGAGGAACGCCCATTGCCATTTCAGACCCCAATGAGTTTACGCCGTTTACTTGAACTTTAACTTTTCTTTCTTTCAGATATGATCTTAGTAAATCAAGAGCTGTATTCCTAACCCCATAGTGCTCTAGTTTCAACAGAAGTGTATCATGGTCGACGCAATCGAACGCCTTCGAGAGGTCGCAAAAGATTCCAATGGCATCTTGTGCTTCCTCCCAGGCGTTAAAAATGTTCTTTATGAGAGTGACACCGGCGTCAGTGGTACAACGCCCTTTGGTGAAACCGTACTGATGTTCATGAAAGATGGAATTTTTATTAAAGTGACGTAACATTTGATTGAGCATCAACTTTTCAAACACCTTACTGAGAACTGGCAGAATTGACACAGGCCTATAATTGTTGGGTTCCTTACTATCACCGGATTTGAACAAAGGAACTACTTTACTGTGTTTCATGAGATCCGGAAAGACTCCTTGGTCTACACTGGTGTTAAATATGAAAGCTAAATAGGGCGCAATGGTTTCGATGATAGATCTACAGACTTTTACAGACATTCCCCATAGATCTTCTGTTGATTTAATTTTAAGATCTTTAAAAGCTTTTATAACCGCTTGGGGGTTTGTATGCTGAAACCTAAACTCCAAAGGGCATGCCTTTACATTCTTTCTAAGTAAGGCAGCAGAAAGCGCGGGTGAGGAATTTAGAGCTTCAGTAGTTTTAACTGGAATATTTCCAAAAAAGTTTTCAAATTCCTGAGCTATTTCTACATTTGAGTTGATTGGGCCATGTGCAGTCTCTAAATTAAATTCAGTACTACGCTGTTTTTTCCTACCTGTTTCATTATTTATTATTTGCCAGGTAGTTTTTATTTTGTCATCAGCTGATTTTATTTTATTGCTAATGTAAAGAGCTTTAGCTAATTTGCACACATTTTTAAAAGTTTTAGAATATTTTGCAACATACTGATGAAAGGTTGTATTATTCATATGTTGCTTTAGGCCATAAAGTTCAAAAAGATTTTCCCTGCTTTTACGAATACCTGGAGTAGCCCAATCACTAAATAAGAACTTTGTGTAAATAGTTTTAGTCTTTAGTGGAAAAGTTTCATTAAAGTGTTTATTTATTAGTGAAAAAAAATCGGCGTAGAACTCATTTGGGTCACATACATTATTAAAACTCTGAACACATAATTTACTGGCCAACGAATTATTTAATTTTTCTAAGTTTTTACATGTAATTGGCCTAAAACTTATTTGAATTTTTTGTAAAGGTATGTAGGCGCAAAAAGTTATTGTTTGTCCACTGTGATCAGATGGCAATTTATTTACAATTTCTTTATGTAAGTAATCACAATAATTACAAAAAATATTATCTATACAAGTGGCAGAAGAAGCTGTCACTCGGGTTGGTTCAATAAAAACATTTGACAAATCAAATGACCTAAAAAGACTTAATAATCGGACAGTATTCGAGTTATTTTCTAATAAATTAATGTTAAAATCACCACATATGATTATTGACTTACTATTAGCACTAAGTTTCTTTAGCACCTCTTCCATTACAGAATCAAATATAGGTAGATTCTGGTAGCTTGGAGGTCTATATACGCATACTATAACATGCTTATCAAGCTCAACACAGGACAATTCAATGGTGTGTTCAACAGACAGTCCAATGACGTCTTTCCGTTCTTTTGATTTAATAGATTTTTTTACTAATATTAATGAACCGCCATGTATCATACATTTTCGACTAAAATGGCTAACTACACAATAATTTTCATAATTAATTGACTTTACTTGATGGTCTTTTAACCAATGTTCTGTTAAACAAATGACATCAAACTTGGTATTTTCTAAAAACAATTCTATTTCCAGTAATTTGGAAGAGCAACCTTGGATATTTTGATTGAATAATTTTAACGTATGTTGCCCCCCCTTTGGTTTCTTATTTTTGTGTATAATATTGCCAGAAGATACCTTTTTATTATTCTCTAATAATAATAATTGTTTATTTGAAGGGGTAACTTCTGTTGTCTTACTTACTAGTTTAAAACATTATCCGGAGTTCAAATTTTATTACGGTTTTTTGCAATTTGCTGATCAGTGTCGGGCTGTAGCATCAAAATATGATTCGCAACTATAACAGATAGGTACGTGTTTTATAGAATTATAATCATCATCATCTGCCTAGCCTTTTCCCAACTATGTTGGGGTCGGCTTCCAGTCTAATCGGATGCAGCTGAATACCAGTATTTTACATGGAGCGACTGCCTATCGGACCTCCATAACCCACAGTAACTGGATAATACGATACCCCTTGGTAAGACTGGTTGTCAGACTTTCGGGCTTCTGACGACCCGTAACGACTGTCCGAAAGATCCACAAATGACAGCCGGGACCAACGGCTTAAGGGGGTGTGTATTGACGGCAAAAAATCATATTTCACCCGCGCAACCCTTACCTACCCCTCTCATTAAACACGACGAAAACAAAACACAATGCCTTCCCGCCAGCAGAAACTTTTCGTATGGCGTTTATAGAATTCGAATTTCAATCTTCTGTAGTTTATTTTGCTTATACGATACGCTAAGCTTGAATTCAGAACTATGGATCATGTTCATGTTTTGGAACTAGAAACTCAATGTTGACGTGAAAAAGTTCAAATTTAAATGTTACCAAATTTTATTTAGGACCTTGTACAATTTGTACCTAATGACGTCTTTGTGGAAAACTATGTAACCAAGTAATAAATATAATGCTATATCGTGGATTTCTCTCTTTGGAGGATCGTGCAAAGTGATACCCAAGTAAAAAATAATATTCGTATAATGAATTTTGCACTGTATTGTGGAACGAATATGGCATGTGTCATGAAAACCTTTCCTGCGCCAAACGCGAACAATCCCCTTCGAAAACATTTGAAACATGTGAAAAAGAGGCCGAGTTCTGTACAAAAGAAATAAATGAAGGATTGTCGGCTTCACCACTAAAAGAATTGACATCTATTCATCTATGTAAATGGGTGCCAAAGTACCAAAGGGACTAATTATAACAAGGGCCCGAGGTACGCGGCTCAGTACCTGCGCTGTGTTTTGGGCGCGCGCCCGGCGCGTTTTGGACGCTCGTCAAACGCAACAAGATTTCCACATTTTGTTGTAACTTTTGAACCGTGTTTCTTTTAAGTTTATTACTAATGCGGAGAAAATGACAAGGAAAAATAGTGAAAAAGGAACTCGCGTCCAAGCGTCAAGGGCACAGTTAGGCTTCATTTACGGAGACGCGAGGAGTCGCGCGTGGCTTTGGGCGGCGCGGCCCGCACTGAATTGAAACATATAGCGTTGTATGAGTGCGTTTACGGAGACGCGATTTTACACGCGTTTGTTTGAAATGGAGCGTTTTTTACGGCGGAGCCCGCGAATGGCATAGCCGCGTCACACGCGGTGTTTCATCACGGCGGCGCACACAGCAGCAATTCTCGATGAAGCGATGCCCGCGGCATACCTTCTCCCAGTCTTATTTGTAAATCGCACAACGGAGATGCAAGTTGAGAGTGGCAAGTTGCGACATGTGCAGGCCTAACGGCGCCCGGCATGGGCGCTCGCTTAGACTGCAGCGCTTGATAAAATTCGTTACATAGGAATTCATACAATTTTATTGAGCGCCCGAAACGCAGCGTACAAAATGCGCGTCTCGGGCGCTTATTATAACTAGTCCCTTAGTAGAAAGTTTAGTATGGTCCCTCTTTTTAACTGTTGAAATTGTAGCTTTGAAAACATGCCAAGTTGCATTATAACTTTAGGCCTCATTTACGGAGACGCGGGGCGTGGCGCGTCGCGTGCAGTGTGGCGTCACGCGGCGCGTCTGACGTTTTTTCTGTTTACGGTGCGGCGGCGCGTGAAGCGGCACTTATCATCCCACGCGTTAACATAACATATGGCAGTATACGTCTTGATTGTCGCTGCTTTTTTTTGGGGTTATAATATATATTTTTTAAATGTGCTAATTAAAACCTTTCATTTGATACCCAACATGGTATGATTAAAAAATATTTTTTGTTGTTCATGATATGTCACCTAGAGGGCGCCATTTTCAATTTAATGTAAATAAAAATAAAATTATAAAAAATGTTTTATTGACATAAAAAGGTGTTACATTCTAATTTGAAGCCCTGACTCCTGAGCTAGGTGGAACCTGTGTTACAGGAGCCAGTGTCTTCACCCGTTTTTTTTTTAAACTTAACAGTTTATGCAATAAAATTAAAACAATATAAATTTAGTGCATGCATGCTTGCTCGTGAGTGGTTTATGTATGTTTGTGTGTTTTGTGTGTACGTGAGTGTGTTGTAGGATTGTGTGTGTATGAGTGTATGTGTGTGTGTGTGACTGATTGTGCTTTGGTCTTCATATAGCCGATGACCAGCGGACGATCAAGAAGCTTCCAACGATACCTCATTTGTCAAATTGTGATGAGTTTTTTAGAAGATAATATGAGGGAACAGACATAGATAAATACATAGAAACCGGTCAAAATCATAACCCTCCTTTTTGCTTCGCCGCAGTCAGGTAAAAACTAAAACCCAACTACGACAAAAAAGTCAAATAAAGAGATATATACAAGACATCACGGACAGACCAATTAAAAATCCGGAGTCATACGTAATCTGTTCGAGTTCGATAACCGAAGAATAAAGGTATTATTGTAAACAAGTTTTATTTAGGTCAGTCGTCCAATTGTTCGTCTAAGGGTCACCTTACAAGAAGTTTGTCAAAAAAAGTGGGAGTAAACGAATTTGGATCCTGAGTAAATCGCAATAAGATTTAATCTCCAGTGCGAACTTTCAAATGAACGTAGAATGGGCTCGTTGGCTATGTTGTAAATTTTCTCCGCAAGAAAATTCACCGCAATACAGAACAATGGCGCTAGTTGTACCTACTTCTTTCTATACTCCGTGCTAATATATCAGTCAAAAATCTGTCAAATAAAATGTATAATAAGATTTAATCTCCAGTGCGAACTTTCAAATGAACGTGGAATGGGCTCGTTGGCTATGTTGCAAAATTTTCTCTGCAAGAAAATTCACCGCAATACAGAGCAATGGCGCTAGTTTTACCTACTTCTTTCTATACTCCGTGCTACCAGTCAAAAATCTGTCAAATAAAATGTATGTCATCTTGAGTTTTCAAATATCAACATTGAATTTTATATGTTTATTTAGACTCGGTATTTATTTATTTATCAATCAATAACACTTGTAATATTCGTTTTGGAAGTGGTTTTAGTGTTTTTTTCATGTTTTCTATGTCTCAGTTTCTTTTGTGGAATGTGATAAATTACGAAAATATTATTTACGAAAATAAATAATATCTCAGCGCAGCTAAAAATTTGAGCGCAGTCCTCTCGTCTCAATAGAGCGACGCTGACTAATTTGTGAAACAAAAATATGCTTGAAGTTCCCGTAATGTGCGACGGAAGATGGCTTCTTCCACGAACTAAGAACGTCGTAAGTCCTACAAGCTTTGATTCGTAATAAAACCAAAAATAAAAGGAATAAAAAAAATACCTACACAATTTTTTTTGCCTTGTTTTAATACATATAATCATCTAATTTTTATCATAATAGGCATTAGCATATTAAGTACAAATCGAAAATACGTGAAAATTAGAGGTAACTTCGTGATATTTTTTTATCGAGAAAATTTTAATTTTTTGTGTTTCTGTTCCACAAAGAGTTTGGAAATATCATGTAGTTACTCATACTATTTTTATTTTATACCTAAGTCTTATCAATTTTATGAAAAATCAAATTGAAAACAGGCAATTTAGGTTCCGACCCGCCCCAGTAAGGGCACTGCTGCAGCAAGAGCTCAAAAACAAAAACTACTACTACACTAAAGCTATAATTACAAAGAGGTCTTCGAAACTGTTTTCATATTTGTAAGTAATTACGTACTCGTATATACAATAAAGAGGGTTTTATTCATGAAGGTAGGTGCTGAAAGTAGCTCGTTAACAGGAAAATCTCCACAATTAGCAACAAAATATTAATGTTATTGTTTTTCCCGTTTACAATACATTCGGTTGTTTTTACTAGGTCTGTGTTACATTTTGTAAAATGTATTCAGTAACAATAAAACTATAGACAATGAAGCCTTCATTTCTGCAAAGTAATTTAAAACTGCTCACTTTTTATTATCGTAACAGGCTTTATGAAGGAACTGTTTGTAGCGGACTCGCTCACGATAAAAGTTGACAGAAATTATATTATGACTGCAACCTTCGAGTGAACACGATTGTGTTTCATGCGACCGATCAAGAACTGTAAACCTTGCTTACTTGGTTACTACTAATAATATAATTGTAAAAAGAAATCATCATCATCTGCCTAGCCTTTTTCCCAACTATGTTGGGGTCGGCTTCCAGTCTAACCGGATGCAGCTGAGTACCAGTATTTTACATGGAGCGACTGCCTATCTGACCTCCACAACCCAGTAACTGGGTAATACGATACCCCTTGGTTAGACTAGTTGTCAGACTTTCGTGCTTCTGACGACTCGTAACGACTGTCAAAGATCCACAATAATTGTTCAAAGAAATATTACTACATTTACTCAATTTATGTTGATAGCATTGAGTGTAAATAGTAATGATGTGATCATTGTTTTCACACGGCTTGCTCTGAGTAACGCGTGTGTTTTGGATCTTACCTGTTTCATCTCGATGTTTTGAAATGGAATGACAAGCAGAATGTAGCCAATTTAAGTATTTGTCATCATTGCCTAACTGAACTGCGGCTGTCCGTGTATAACATTAACGAACGTGTCTTCTGTCTGTGTGAATCAATATCAACAAGCTCTTAACCAGTTTCAATAGGACATAAGAATGGTTGAAACGAGAATTAAAACCGAAATTGATTGTTTATTTTTATTGCCCTGCGGCGAGAGTTGCTTCGTTCTTCAGTTCAATTGTGTCCTGTTATTCTGTACAAAAGCTCTAAGGAAGAACCATGCTATAAGAACCATGTTATAAAGAAATTGTATATTCTTTTAAGGTCTAGGTGATAAAAGACAACAAATCTCAATTTTGATCGATTAAAACTTAATAGGTAATTATAACTTGATTGACCATTGTCGCATTCAGAAACAATACAAAGTTTCGATCGGCTTATTTTTCGGGTCCAGTGATCGTTTTCAATTATACAAGAACGTAGGTACTTGTTCATTAGGCGACAAATGTACCGCAACTGGCAGCCGGCGCAGACGCAGACCGTTGAATGTCGAAATGCGACGTAGAGCACGGAGCGCAAGGCGTGACGTCTCGACACATTATGTCCTTAACGAATCCCAAACAACGCTTAAATTGCCAAGTTACTGCTCACTTACATAAAAAAATAAAGGGTGACACAAGAGATTGCAGATGCAGTCTAAAAAGAAACGACTGACACAAGATTATGACTACATCTAGTACGTGAATACGTCTGGAGTCTGCACGTTGCATGAATCTTAAGTGTGATTACTTTCTAAGAGCCTTTATTTTTCCATTGCTTATTTAGCTTCAAGTTCGCCAGCTGTGTTGGGCAACGAGTATGTTGAATGCGCGCTCTACTCAAACCCATTCTTATAGTTTCCCGAGGACAATTACCGAGGCCCGGCGTCGGCCCGGCGACGTGCAGATGAACCCAGTACATAATTAAAGTTGTTACACGATTATTTCGTGTGTGTCGTCCTTGTAACGAATACTAGCTCGATGAATCAATTGAGAGCGAGTGCTTGCGATTATCACCATAAAGTAAAAACTGATGTCGCTACTGAGATCTGCGGCCTACCACCACCGCTTACAGAAGTATTATTTTAATCTTACTCAGTGGGGGAAGGAGATAGAGCTATACGTCTTATAGAGCTTCATCTCTTTCCTACACGGAAGTAATATTAAAATAATACTGCTGTAAGAGCTGGTGGAAGCGGCCCAGTCCGGCTCATCATTTGTAATACAAGTAACCTTTTGATTTACACGTAGGTAAGGTTTATAAGTTGTACGGCTTGAAGTTATGCGACTGACAGTATCATATTGATGAAGTGATTTAAATTGCAATGGCCCGTTATTGTTTAAATATGGAATTGTACAAACATGTGAGTATTTATTTCCGTCTTTCCGACAGGTTCGAACACTCGATGACATATGTGACGATGTTATTATAGTCCGGTGCAGCGTACAGTCTAGGCACGTCTCGAGTGATTGTTGGGCGCCGAAACCACCGCCGGAAGGATGTCCCAGGAGGCGGCGCGTGCGCTGCATACGGCGCAGCTTTATTAATAACAGTTCGATACGACCCGCACTAACTTATCCCCACGAATTTATATTCTTCCGATGTCAAGTAACAGGATTGTGTGACATCAGGCTTATTAAACGATAACACTTGTAGAGCCTACCTGGAATAGGTCGTTTCTGATGCAGATTTATACTAAAGAACAAGAGAACAATGAGACAGACAAAATAAAAAATAACAACCAAAAACTACCTTTAATCGAAATTACAGTTGGCTTATACCTACTTGAAGAGTCGTAGAGAGGTATTGTATCTACAACCGCAGCCTCTATTTGTGTGTGAAATACCTATCGATAAATTGCGTAATCCAATAAATGAATAACAAACGTTATACATAATTAGAATAATTATATCATAATTATTGTTGAATATGTAGGTACTGTGCTATTCTGCAAAAATCTCACAGTGAAAATTAGGTGACGTGAGCTTAAAGTGAACTGTCATTCCACTTGATGCTGCTCATTAAAACCTAAGTTTTCACGGTGAGATGTTTATAGAATAGATCGGCGGTGAGCTGTCAATCCCCAGCATCAAGTGAAATAACAGTTCACTTTAAGCTCACTTCACCTAAGTTTTCACGGTGAGAAGATTATAGAATAGATCGGAGTTGAAGGCTTTTTTCAGAGACCACTCAGTACCTAAGACTTTTTCTGGTGTCATAACAATAATGTTCAGTTTACTGGCTGGTGTTGTGATTAGTCTCATAACCAATTCAGGCAATACTTGGAGAATTGTCGAGGTCTTGTATCCATCTCATATCTAAGATGTATGTAGTCAGCGATATATTTTAAGCAATTAAGATTATCATAGATTCAAAACAAATAAAGTATAAGTGAAAAGCCGTTTCAGTTGTATTTAGTCGTCCTATATAGGTACCTACCACACAAAGGTATTAACTTTTACTGTAAGTACATACGATAGCGGATTCCACTTGGATGGGCTGGGCTCAGTGACTATGTCTAGACTAATAGCCTTCGTGCTGGGTTCTCATGAAAAAGCTAAATGGGGCCCCAAATCGCGAGACATCTTCAGTCTATGAACTTCGCTTAACTTATGAGATTTGACCATAGATATCGTAACGAAAAGTATCTTGGAAAAACAATTTTTCGAATGCGGAAGAATAGTTCAAAGGGTATGAGTTTTTCATTGGTAAAGGTCCATTTACATGATGCTAGTTTTTTACCTGGGGCATACTAAAATAATTAAGCACCACATGAATTGCATCGTCTAAACACTGTTTAGACGTTGCAAGTTTTGTTGTTGCTTAATTCAACTTATCGTTTGCCACACGCAATTGGATCGCACCGTGTAAATCAGGTTTAAGTTAGGACTACTACTTTTTATAGACTAGAATTCGTCGTTGCAATTTTCCTCAGTAGACTTCCAACTGAATGTAGCTTGTACTGTATTATTGTATATAGCTAGGATGTACCTATGTAGCTATTCAGCTGTATTCACAAGTAGTAACATATTCAAAATATGCCTAGCCTTCTCGGAGCGTATTCCAAACGTTATTGTTATGATAATATCGACGTTTTCATCTGACTCGCCATAAAGCTCGACCGAGTAAGGGAATCGAGGCCGTGCGAATCGAAAGAGGAGATTCTTTCAATATTTGGACGTGTCATGTGCGGAATGCAACGCTCTGTCGTCATGGCGCAGCTCGTAGTGTGGCATAGATAAATTATTTTATTAGATGCGACCACACGCAGCCTGACAGTTCGGCGAACTCGCCGAGCGACGCGTGAGTGTTTCATGAGCACGAATATCCAGCAAACAGTATGGCACCGGTATTGTAACGCCATTGAGAATAATTGTAGCGTATTTGGAACACACTTTTAGTAGGTGCTTTTCAGGTTTTACGAAATCATGGCTATCAAAAACAGAGTCATATTGTAATCAAATTGACTACCAATCTGTCAATCAGATTGAATTGACAGTTTTATGAAATGACCAAGACGACAAATTGTTAAAGATGTATTATTTTATAAAAGTTACTATACAGAAAGCTTTCAGTCGGTAGGTTTAATTGTTACTTGTCGACTGAAAACTTTTTGAAGAGTTAGTTACATTTTCCTTGATAGTACCCCGTAACGAAAGGAAATCTAGAAGCGTTTACTTCTTCTTATCACTCCGTGTTGTAAAAGTAGATTGCACTTACTTAGTGCTAAAAGCAGCTAAGTTGACTTGAGCTGTTTGATCTTAATTAGGCCCGATGTGATTTACTTAGGTTTCGAGCTATATAAACTGGACTAAGTAAAGTAAGAATTGTGTTAAATACACGTCCGTTATACTCTATTCGGAGTTTATATTGCCGTATTAAAGCAACATAGTTAATTTTGTAACGGCTTAAATAAAAGTGATGGATTTCAGTTTCACGCATTTTTTTACATCGATTTTTTTATCATTAATAGGCAGAGGAAGACCCAGTTTTGTGTGATTATATTACCTAGAGTTAGGTACTTGACTATTCGTAGTTTATTCGTAGACCGCTACTGCACATGGCAGTAAGTTTAGTGGTTATAGAAAACTTTAAACAACCGCTGTTTGTTTAAAGAACTTTTTTAATAATTAACCCTGTGAATCCTTCGATCTAGTGTCACACATAACCTAAGCATCACATAGTACCAGAGATAGTTTCCACCGCGTAAAGGCTCGCGCACAATTGGGCGGGCCGCACCGGGCCGCAGCGCTGATCGCTGTTCGCTTGCCAACCGTATTTTTGCGGCAACTGTTTTGCGTACGTTAAGTAAATTTTGGACATGATTTAGGAGGATGTTTCCAATACGTTGCGTTGCGGAGCGGCCCAAATATGCCCGAGTTTTATTGCACTGGACTGGAAAACTCGAAAATTATTTCAAAATTTAAATCTGTCCAGGGTTTCGGTGACGCCCGCCGCGGCTGTAATGTGCGCTTAGCTTAAGAGGCACGATACAACGTTAGATCGTGATAAAGCATGTTTGCAAACTGTGCACCTCTATCTCGGTTCCACGTACACATATGCAGATGACTTATGACGTGACAAAATTATAGTAGTAGGTAGTTGTGTTGCTACGAATGCAGATAGCTATGGTTACCTAGTATGTATTGAAACCGGCCGTGCATGACCGATATTGTGTTTGCTCAAACATTATTGATTAGTGCCTAAATTGCACTGAGATAATTATGTATTTATGTAACACTAGCTGCGCCCCGCGATTTCACCAAATAATCTCGATCCCGTGTGAATATCGGGATAAAAGTATACTTTGTCCTAACCCAGGTTAAGGTCTACCCATGTCCGTTTTAGCGTGAAAGCGTAACAAACAAACATACAAAAAAAACATATTTTCTCTTTTTAATATTGGTTTAATTAGGTGAATGTTTGTAAACTTGAAAAAGGTCAAAAGTACCTATATGTAAAAAAGGTCATAAAATATTTTAGTTGCAATAGAAGCTGAACTACGTATATGAATCCAAAGCCACTGATGCTTATTCTATACCTACATATAAGACAAGTATTCTTCGCTGAGAGAAGGCTTTATGTTTCTAGACCAATGTATACAAAACTTAGCAAGTCACAGTGACCGGGTAGTTTTGTTTGACTAAACTTTCGAATTCTGTAACCTTGACGATTACTTTTTATCGAAGTTAACTTCGCTTGGCAAAAAATAAGCTCAATAAAGAATATTAAATGTTCCAATAACCTTTTTTTCTATTATCTATTGTCAGCAAACCAATTTTGATTTCGTTAATTATAAATGAGAAAAACAAGCGCACAATGCATTTAGATAAAAATCAAATGTGCTACATAGTCATTTTTTTATTAAAAAAAAACACGTCGTAATGAATACAAGAAACAAAGACGAAGGTATTCAGATAGCAGGACGTCCTTATTGTAGATACTGACATTTTGTAAAATAATTATTGAATAGAAAAAATATTTTTCTTTTTTTTTCTAAAAAAATGTCTACGTATCAGAAAACTGGAGAGAATCGCATTTTCCCCGATGACTGTCGTGGCCGTGGGATAGCAGTAGGTACACTATACAAGCCTAGACCGTTCGAGACGATCTAGCGAGATAAACGGCGCTTGTTGTTGTTGTTTAACTTTCTGTTAAGTCAAAGTCCATTGGCGCCTCAGTCACCCTCCTGCGAGGAGCGAGTCCTCCCACGCCATCTTCACGATCGGTGCACTACTGCCCACATGCGCAGGCGTAGCCGCTTCACTCATATATCATGAACGATCGCTCTAATCATGTTTTCTGAGAAAAAGTTTTGTAGGTGTATAACAATGTATGCTCAATATTTACATAAACTCAGATATTTACAAATCAATGGACTTTTGCTTCTAGCTACAACGAAATATCGATTTTAATAAATTTCCTGCCGGTTGCTGTTGTGCATTCCGAGAGTTAAAACTATAAACATGTAAATTATCATTTTGTTTACGCGTAAAAGTATATTTCACATCATTATAGTACAGGAATTTTATGCTTTTGGGTGTAAAAAGCCGCCTGTTATAATAACAATTTTGTTTTTTCAGATCAAGACAACTTCAGCATTGAAACAGAAAAATATAAATAATAGGTACCTATATAGCTATATTTTGATTACTGCCTCATTTAGTAAAGGTAATAAATTAATACCGGTAACACTTTGACTTAATAGAAACAATATTTGAGTGCACCAATTATTAGGATAGTTTGTAGACCAATTCTTATTACTTAAGATAGTTCTATTGACAAGCGATATTTTCTTGGGTCGGATTGCGCAATTCATAAACAATGCAAACAGCAGCTTGTTGTTGTTCATTTTTAATTGATAAATAAACGTTCAAGAATAACAATGGCCGCTATAACGCCAAATGTTTATTCAGTAGCTAATGCGCTTCAAATGCCATATCGAGGATGTTTTATAGAATGTTTTCTTTCCTTCAGTTATGTAACTTTCATTTCTTAATTACGTATGCATTTGTTAATTATTGGTTACACAAGCTGAATGAATGCTGTAACTTACAAATTTATTGTTATTTACTTAACTTTGGCTTACTGATAACAACATGTTTTTACAGTTTATTAGACTATCCTGAACTCATTCTATACTGTTAATTTGCATTGTTGTCATACCACAATAATAGAAATAACAAAAGCTGTAAATGATTAATCAATGTATTGTATGTATCGTATTGTTTATGTGGTAGGTTCATCGCAATTACGTATTTTGTTACTAATTACATTTAAATGAGTTTGAAATAAATTAAAGTGTTGTTTGCTCGTGCTAACCGCAATTATTATTTTAGATACATGTTTACAATACGTAGCAGTTTTCACGCGTTGCGTCTGTATCAGCTAAGCGTTCAGTTTTCTAATTTAAACTGTAATAAACAAAATTTGCTTTCAAATCACAACAGCTACCACACGTAGCATGCACCACCCTAAGCTGCTAAAAACCGTTGCTTATTCACAGTAAATTTTGCTACAAATAATCAGTGTTAACTTTCATTAATAGATCTCATTGCTGATAAAAAGAGTTTCGATTTTGCTACAAAGTGTTGCGAAATATGAACGCTCACTTCGCACGTAAGTATCTATACGCGACCCCTTTCATTACCATTCTACAACCAGTTTCTACCTGCTACATACAATATTACTACCGACTCAATCAAAATTAAATCGATATGATAAATTACATATCGCTTAATTTCAAATTTCAGTTCCGGTATCGAGTGAGAATGAAATTCACAAATGAGATATCGATTTTCCATCTCGTTGCGGATTTCAGATTGTTATAACGTGTTCATGAGGAAATTGTTTTGTTAATGTAATGTGGCTGCTCTATTAGCGAAATAGCGATGTGCATATTTTATGTTGCTCGAGGTTTTCTTTCCTTCAACGTGTAACACAATTAAAGTCCTGAGAGTACAGTACCTATTGGCTACTGAAGTTGATATTAAGTTATCTACTTAATATCAACTTGCTACGAATCCTAAAGTTCATTCGTTCTACTGCCAGACAACGCAGAGCCTATATCTACCACTATGTCTAAAAGCATGAAATTTTGCACAAGAGTTTTATAAATATCGAAAGTGAGCACTATGAAGCATTTTCGAGAATAAACTTTGTAAGTTCGTCATTTTTCCGAGGGTAGGTAAATCCCTTCGGGCACAGAGCTTGTGCATGATAATTTAATATAATTAATCACTGTTGTAATATTTTTATTTCCTAAAGACACTGGTATAATTTAATTAATCCTAAATAATAATATAAATGAAATCCTAGATAAAATTAACTATAGGTACAAACACGTTATGTATGTACAATATAACAAAATTAATAATAAAAAATAAAGGGGAGGGGGGCTCAATGGGCATCAAAGAATTCGTCCGCATCGCTGTCAATGGGAATGGTGCCCACAAGGCTGGCAGCATGGCCACGTTGAATGGCAATGCTGATTCTTTGGACTAAAAATAGGCCAGCCCTCTGGTCACATATATTATATATAACAACATAACCATATAACAACACGGTAACTTGTTGTTATATGTAAGAAAAGCAAAGGAAATCGCAGCATTTTACAAAGAAATAACATTTTTTGGTGGATCGAACATTCGATTTTCCTGTCCGTACGCAAAATACGCTCTTTGGCGTAGAGTTGCAGACCGCAGCCACAGTGTTCCAACCATCTATATCAAAATGCATGAAGGATATTTTCCTGGAGAAAAATTGGTTAAGTGAACTTAAATAAATGGTCCCTGCTTCGACTATTACTAAGATTCCCGGACACGACAATTTGCATCAATATTTACGTATCTTCAAAGAGAAACTATTTCATCCGGTAGTTTCTACTGAGCCAGTTAAGAGGGTGCCCGTTTACATTGATTGAGAGTAAATAACTTGAATGTTGTTGTTTATAGAGACGTAGCAGGTTTGCTCGTATCTTCTACACTAATAACGACACAATAACCACACATTTTCTCACAAACTCCGTGTTAATAATAAACTTAGCGCGATAGACTACTTCCCGAAAAATTGTAAAAAGAAAATTCTCCACTTTCACCCTTTTTTCTTCTCTTGCTACGTATAAACAGTTGAATCCTTGAGCAGTAGAGCAAAGAAAAGATTATTAATAATATACGATCTAGAAAGTCTTTCAGAAATCGGACGCGGTCTTTTCAGCAGCGACCGAGTAGTTGAAGACAGACAACTATTTAGCATTGATTGAGCTTAAATAATTTCAGCATTCTGTTCTGAAATTCACATAGTTGAGCCTGAGGTTATCCCGAATCATTTTTTTAGGGTCTCGCAACACTATACCTGTTTTCAGGAGCCAGTTTACCTGAAGAGGGTAAGAGAATCTCACTGTAATATTTTTTTTTTCTTTTTTCGTGTTGTTCGTGCTGGTGTCAGAGTTTTAAAGCCGCCCAAGGGCCTCCGACTTGTCTTCAAATGTCGTCGAGAAATATCTCTTAGGCATGCCGCTTTCCTCACGATGTTTTCATTCACCGTTTATAGAGCAAGTGATAATTATACAATACGCACATGAATCCAAAAAGTCAGAGGTGCGTGTCTTGGGTTCGCACTTGAGACCTATGACTTGTTAGCCCGACGGTCACACCAATAGGCTATCACTGCTGTACATATGTTTGTTATGGCATAGTAGTTTAGCCGTGAAAAGTAGTACGAGTATGTATTAATAAGATACAGAATATTTTGTATACGTTTGTGTGAAAGTTACCTATATCGAAGCATAGTAACGTTACCATAGAGACCTATAGTCATCGAACTTCTCAATAATTATAATTGTAATAATGTTCGGTCGGTACTTTACTATCGGCACTATCTGTACTGTAAACGTTGTGCCACTTTAGGTAAATATAGGCACCAAATAGACAGTGTTATCTTCCACGAGGAATATCTGGCTAGCCCCGCTCCACGGTCGACGCCCTTGGGCGACGTGGGACGCGAACTAGCGCGCATGCATTCATTATTATAATTGATATAGATTGCTTAGAAATCTACAAATTATGTGAAAATAAACAGAGTAAATAATAAGATAGCCATTAAATCAACACAGCTGTATTGTAGGTAGTTATAACTTATGTTCTACTGGTGAAATTACATAATCATAATTGTATCTTTGTTTGTTTGTGTACATAATGATAATAAATTGATTTTCATCATTTTCTTACTGGAAAAGACACTCAGTAATCAGTAATTCTGTAAAATAGCTACGAATGGCGCCGAATGTAATTTGTTTGAAGCCCCATCGTAAAAGGGCTAAACGAGTGAGTGACAAAGCGAACGCGGTGCATTCTCGACGCATGGCGCATGAGCCATCGCAGCGGCTGCCAGTGTGGCGAGAGCGAGCCGTGCGCTATAAATAGTTCCCTATAAAAATACAACATCTTCTGGGAACTTCCGCATAAAGCAAGGGGCTTACAATTTATTGAATTTTTTGCGTGCATCCGTCCTTACTGATAAAACTAGTTTATTTTTATGGGTGTAAGACAGAGGAGCTTCCACATCGATTACGTCCGATGTTGGATCTTAGGTACTTATAAGAAATCAAAGAATTAAAGTGTTAGACCTAATTTATTATCATCTTACCTAATCATAATCAATGAGGTCTACTGGTAATACAGGTCTTATTAGGTTTACTCTAC
Organism: Lithophane semibrunnea; assembly: GCA_947363905.1. Lineage (NCBI taxonomy): Eukaryota > Metazoa > Arthropoda > Insecta > Lepidoptera > Noctuidae > Lithophane > Lithophane semibrunnea. The sequence continues at coordinate 14,109,633 of OX376186.1, forward strand.
GTTTCTTGTTTATTCTTGCCATTTAATTTCACAAAAATGTATTGATGAGCTGCGTGGCGATCGGCGGCAGCGCGTGAGTCATGCCGCGAGGTTTGCGCGCCGGAAGTCCCTTCCGGCAACGAACATGTTCCACGGTGACGATAAGAGTACGTGTTGTGTCGTTGTTTGACATACACCACACTACCTAGGTCTCTGCAATCTAATGTACGGCGTAAACTGAAAAGCGGCGAAACGTTCAACCACTGCAGACATTTCTTAATTTTCCGCTTGCCGCCACGCCAATACCACTTGACAGTTTAGTTTCTTATCTAACCCCCTTGCTATGTACTGGACTTTTGGAGTGTTTTGTTAAGTTTAGTGAAAACTAAAAGTAGATAGGGTACTTAGCTGCCGTACTTTTTGAAATACCAGGACATTTCTAATATGTTTAGTAAAAAATGAAAATTGGATGTGTTTCTTGCTTAATGTAATGGTTTCGGTATACACGGAATAGTTTAACATTATGCAAACCTTTGTGGTGATTTAACTGTTTAATACTGTAATTAAAGCGGTAGGTATCCTATATAGTTTTAATATGAATAATGAGCGAGCTTACCTAAAATCACGATTATCTAAAGATGATGAGACGTCGCATGACTACCGCCGGAGTCGGTTATCTATGCAGTTAAGTAAGTATACACAGTTTATTTATTTGCATGGTAACATGACATCGGAAATTAACTGCTGGTATGATGGCGAACTCAGTGATCCATCATCCGAACTGACGTTTTAAGTCTCGTTTAATGGAACATTTCCGGCGAAGAGTGCGCGGACGCATTGCTCCGATTGTCGACACTCAGGTCAAGGGTTGACCTTTTATTGTTCGGCTATCGATAAGCGAGGCGCCGCTGTCAACACACATCACTAATGTAAGGCTATTACGCTTGAAAGCTATTACACTCTCGGAACTAAAATGGAAAGTTGCAAAACAAACTTGACGCTGGCAAAAAATTACAGTACCTTTTTATATTATATTTTTAACATGATGGCCACTGAGATTTTTTAGATTTAGCTTTCTGAATCAACAATTTAAAGTTTTTGAGTTTCCGACTTATTAAGCTGTCGTCACCACGCGCTAAGAACTCATTGGCTCTCATTAGATGACATGTTCCATCCCTTATAATTCATTACAGGTTTTTCCTGTGGACATACATCTACTCCAATATAATGCGTAAGGCATAGCAGGGCGCCGGAAGCTCGTCGCGTGGTTCGGTGCCATATTATACTGGGAGCGAGCTACCCCCCGCGCACCCCGCGTCCGCACCCCCCGCCGCACCCGACCATCTCCCTCGAGGTGAATGAACGTCTTACAGCGGATTTCTATTATGTATATTAGGTATGCCTTACCAATGTTACTCACAATTAGACTAAAATACGAGGACGAAATTACTTTTTCGTCAATCCCGTTTGGTGAACAGCTTAGTCTTTGGCAGTCCTTGAATTTTGCTAATAGCTGAATTGCGAAATTTAAATTATCTAATTTAATGTATCATGGAAACCTTGGTTTCGTTTTCGGATAATAGTTAATTAGGTGTTCATATTCTCCGCAAAAAAGCCTGATTTTATTCAAGTCTAAAATAAGTGTGTCGTTGTTATAGTAACATAAGTGTTATTTGTTTTCGGCTTAGTGCGGCGCGAGGCAGGCGAGTGGGGGCCCGGGGCGCTCCCTAGTCGCGGCCCGCAGCGGGCAGGGTTGGGGCAGTGACTCATCCAAATGTCAGCTGTATGAGCACATTTTGACAATCAAGCCCTATTTTACATACCAAAAGCTCCTCTCTAATTAAAAACGTTATCTTAATATTATTAAATGTTTAAATGCAGCAAGATTAAATGTTGTATACAATGTACAATCCATTGTTCGTATAAGTAAGTTATTGATTTCCCGGCCATACTTATTGCTTGTAATCAATGTTTGGCTTAAGTTAACGTCAACTTTTGCGAGAAGGTGCGAGTGTACGACGAAGTTAGTAGTTACGATACGCACTTGTTTATGGAACTCACACTTATAAAATTGAGAAAAAGAAATGCTTCTAAATTATACAAAACTATATTTTCAATGTATTTGAGAGATGAATAAAATTTTACCACCATAAAGTACCTATTCATCAACTAAAACAATACTAAATTAAAAATAAAATTATTGTAATAAATTCATAGATTTACCTAAGTTTCGCTGTATCGTCTGCAGTCTGTCAGTTAGTTAGACTGTTGGCGTCAGTAGTTAGTATTTTCAGATATTTTGTCTTCATTTTATCATTGTTTTTATGAATCTACAGGGGTTCAAAGTACGATATACATATAAAAGAACACTGGCTATGAATATTAACGGCGATTATTTAGTGCAAACAGTAGTTAATAAAACTATTTTTCACTGTATTAAAAAAGTGTTACATAGTCTAACAGTAGGTATGTACGATGGGCACATGAAATAAAAATATTAATTTCAAACAGAAAGTGAAAATGTGTGAGAAGACACATTTTCCAAATCTGCAAGCTGTACCTAAATTTTCTTTCAGGGAAATAATACTAAATCACATAATGGTTCGTAAATAATGGAATATTGTTAGAAGCTGTCTTAGTTAAGATTTAATAATTTATTAAGTTGATCATCTCATAATAGAGATGCAACCAAGTAATATTATTAGTGTACTTTTTTCGGGTGACCACTGAAAATCAGCGCTGTGCTATGGATCCCCCAAAGCACAGCATCATGCTGAGTGGAAGACTTCTTGTCACAGTCATGACGTGCAGCTGCCAACTGTTTTTTTCTCTCCTACTCCTCATCTCATATTTCTATGATTTATATTTATGATTAAGTACTGTTATCTTTTTGCATGCACGTGTTTCTGTGACAAATAAACCTATTTGTCTTTCTTACTATTATGCCAATCATTCCAATTATACCAAAGTCCTGTAAAAATACCAGGTTCTTTGTAAAGCTTCTGCATTGCTGCGGTTACTGCGGTTCATAATAGCAGTTACTTTCTGAAAGGGTCCTGTAATCCTGTTAGGGCAAAGTGCAAACCTTATTTTGCACAGAGTAGCTAGTATTTTCCACGGCAAGGCAGCATCGTGAGCGCAGGCAATTTCCTGCGTAGAGTCACTCAAAATTACATCAGTGTCACGTCAACGATGTTATTATCTTTGTGAATATAATGGTAACGCTTTAAAAACTCATTGAATTTTTATTTTGATGTCAAGCATCAGCATCTTCGCCTACCTTCCCGATGGTTTAACATGGTTATCAAAACTTTTCTCGATTTTTAACCGACTTCTTCAAAAAGGAGGAGCTACTATGTTCGTCTTTTTTTTGTATGTTCATCGTATTTTCGCCAATTGTGAACAGATTTAAAAATCTAATCTTTTTTAGTTCGAAAGGGTATACTCCGGAGGTGGTCCCATATAAATTTTAGTAACTTTGCTTGCGTAGTTTTTGTTTAAGCTTCAATACGTATTTTTCCCACTTAGTCTATGTAGACGATATAATTATTTTTCTCCGTCACTGTTATTTACATACAGGTTTGTGTGGGGTAGGTACCACAACTAAAAAGTTAGAAATAAAAACTTTTTACAATAAAAAAAAACAACCGACTTCCAAAAAAAAACAAAAAAATGTGAAATATAACTTTAATTTCGGAAGTCGGTGTCTATGCTTTTCATCAATTTTCGTTTTTTGTCACCGACTTCCTATTTTTTTTTGTGTATAAAACCTTCTTCTCTCTAAAATAAGGAATACCTATATTAAAAACTTTTATAATGTTATGGGCAAACTATTTATGCGGATTCTGTCTGATTGGAAAACGAACGAATTCCGCATCATTATGCGGAGTGCGTACTTACCACCTATCCTAAAACCACGACCGAAGTTAGGCTGGGCCACTGTATTATTGTATGAGCCGGAAATGGATTAAAAACACATAACTCAGCAACCAAATAGGTTGTATAAGTGTACTGCAAGAAATACTAACAATGCTAGCTGCGGCCGCGGTCTGCATCGCCGACGCACTACGACCGTATCGAGTTGCAGCTCGAATAACACGGGCTTTTCACGGACATCAGTTATTATTTACATTTAATATTTCATGTTACTGCCCTGCTTGTACTAATTGATAATTATCTACGTTCCTATTTTGGTTTGCGGCTTATTAACAGAAATAACTGATACCAAAACATGATTTTGCGGGTGTGAAAATTGGGTTCTTAATTGGACACGTTTTGCTTTCTAATTTAATATTCGCTTATAACAGCAAATCATGTTGTGTTGTGTTGTGTTAAGCACAATTAACATACTATTTTTAATTGATGGGTACTTAATTAAATTAATTAGTTTGTAATAGTAATGTAGGTATGTAACTTGTACTTTCGACTTTAAAATGCAGTTTTGATTCTGATCGCCTGCGACTGGAAATATTCTGAAGTAACCTGGACTTATGAAACCTAACACGCAATAAGCATGCCGGTGGTGGTCAATGCTCATTCCTCCTCTGGGTGAACAGAGGACTTTGCCCTGTAGAGAGACAGTTACAGGCCGGTATTAAATGCCTATTGTTCGTATAATTGCATTCAATATTCTTTTATAAATTCTACTGTTGATATTTCAGCATGGCTATGCTCTATCTGAATCGGGTGGAAATGGGAGCAACCGAATTCTTATACAAAATCGGTCCAACACGTACTTGGGCGGTTTTTTTGTATAATTATATGTTTTTATATTTAACAGACTTCAAAACAGATGGTCGATACGTACTTATTTTGACGCGTTACATGAATGCATGTTCTGGTATTATTTGGCATAATACCATGTATTTAACAGACATAAAAGACAATTAAGGAAAGAAGAAGATGTTAAGTTATTTTTGTGGTAAGTAAGAAAGTCCGGAGAATTTTCATAAGTATTATTAAACGCTCTGTAACATCCGTTGCGTGTTTTTGCTGATGATTGTTAACACTTTTCACACGACATCATCTTTTAATCAAATACTTAAACATGTGGAGTGACGTTAAATGAAAATACCGTGAAGAAAATTAATTTGGAATGTTCGAAAACCCACAGCCCGCCCTAAGCAAGCGCGGTGATTATGAATCTTATTATTTCTCTGTTTGAGAGTAGCATAACTACAAGCAGATAGTTGCAAGTAAAATATAAATGTAGAGGACCGAATGCTGTTACTGGGGAAAGGCGTTTCAGTGGAAATCGCTAGCAAACATACTAGACGTACCCTAACCGCATCACCGGCGGGCGAAATGGACCAGTAATTAACTAGCAGAGTACTGGCGGTGTATGACGGGATAGGAGAGGTTTATTTCAAAAAGCATTCTGAAATGGAAGTACATTTCATCGAGATTGCACTAGTTTTAAATTCGACGGAAGCGCAGAAGTCACAACACAAGAGTAAGGCCGCAAATACACAAAAATATTTTTATCTCTGGTAAGTTAAAATTAAAATCTCAGACAGTTAATCCTTTGAATGCTGTATCGCAGTAGGTATCGGCAATCATGGTGATTATTAATTACAACGCGTAACTGATGACCCAAGACAATCGTTGATAATCGATGATGCAACTTACATAACAAGAATAGCGGACTTGGTATTGAATAAAAACAACTTTTTTTACTTTAACTTCAGTTGTGGAAACTGAAGAAGATTGTATTAATTACACAGTTGCTATGCTTGCTATTCCTTTGTAGTTGATTCAGTCAGACATGACAGTTGGGACGGTCACAATGGGTGTTTATTTTGTGATAGCTAACTATGTTATGTTTCTTACAACGAAGTTTACGTTTGTAGGTATTCAAGAGCCTTCCTAGTTGTAGGTACTCTTCGTAGCGTGTCGATGACAGTAATAATAGCCTAGGCCACGTGTTTGGCGCCATCACTAGCGGCCATCAGTTCCTGTAACGTGCAGCTGACAGGACACGACATTAAGTGTCCTATCGTGGAACAGCACCACATTAACACTCCAAGTCGGAGTCGTCTATGAATCTCCACCTGAACAGATTGTCCTGGTTTCGGCCAACCTGGGTCCGGATTCTGTTTAAAGACTTCCAGGTTACCCAAGGCAACTCATGGCCAGGTGAGTTCTACAATAATATTGGTCTTTAATAGTAACGGCTTACTATATCAATGTCGTAACCTGATAGTAACTTACTACTTTCTAAAATCAATAGGTTCGTGATACCTATTCAAGCTGAAAATTGGTAACACTTTTAAAGGTTTGCATAGCAAAATAAATATTTTGATTTGCCTAAAACCAAAAAAGGCTGGATAACAAATATTTTTGATTTTATTTGATGTTTTAGCCATTAATAAAGCTTTCCAGTACGCTCTCATCAAATAATATCAAAGTACAGTTATGGATACACCGTAGCTAGTTTGTTAACAAATTAATGAGTACATTTCCGAACTTCCGATAAAAGTGTAGAAACACTATCATCCTCACACTGGTTAGCTCTCTATTATTTGCTAAAATAATCTGCTGTGTAGTCAGGCTAGCAGCCTGCGGTTCTATTGAATCTCGCTGGCGTAAAATCGAGTTTGAACACTTTGAACTGAACTTAATTGCGTTTCCGTAGGCTGTAATTTCGAAGCGAAATTCTAAAATATTGGATAAGTATAAAAGTTGTTTGAAAATAGATTGTCATGGGTTTTTGATGCGGAGTGAGTGAAAGATGTCTTGAGGAGAATTTTGAGTAGATATTATCCACTAAAAATGTGGAGGAGGACCAAAGAAACCATACAAGTATTGTGTGAAGGACGATCACTAAAAAAATCAAGTAATAAACATACATACATACATACATACATACATACTTACATACATACATACATACATACATACCGGTCAAAATCATAACCCTCCTTTTTTCTTCGCCGTAGTCGGGTAAAAACTAAAACCCAACTACGACTTAAAAGGTATAAACAAGACACCACAGACAGACAAATTAAAAATCCGGAGTCACACGTGTTAGGGCATAAATCGAACAGATTACGTGTGACTCCGGATTTTTAATTTGTCTGTCTGTGGTGTCTTGTTTATACCTTTTAAGTCGTAGTTGGGTTTTAGTTTTTATTACTTGATTTTTTTTTTAATTCTTTTGGGGTTATAATATATATATTTTTGAAATGTGCTCATTAAGCCCTTTCATTTGATATCCAACATGGTACGATTAAACTATATTTTTTTTTAAGTTCCTCACTTTATGTCATCTAGAGGGCGCCATTTTTAATTTAATGTGACTTCACATAGCCTATAACCAGCGGACAATCACGACGCTTCTAACGATACCTCATTTGTCAAATTGTGATAAGTGGTTTGGAAGATAGGAGGGAACAGATGAACATACATACATACATACATACATACATACATACATACCGGTCAAAATCATAACCCTCCTTTTTTCTTCGCCGTAGTCGGGTAAAAAGAGAGTGAATGCTGAGATGACAGTTACTAGGGTTACATTGATTAATAAGGGATCAACGACGTGGTGGAGGATGACAATGACGTGATGAAAATGTTTCTACTTCTCTCTATTCTAGTGTATGTCTATCATCATCATCCGCCTAGCCTTTTCCCAACTATGTTGGGGTCGGCTTCCAGTCTAACCGGATCCAGCTGAATACCAGTAGTTTACATGGAGCGACTGCCTATCTGACCTCCACTATCCAGTAACTGGGTAATACGACTCTGGTTGTCTGTTTTTCGGGCTTCTGACGAAGTGACGACCCGTAACGACTGTCAAAGGTCCACAAATGATAGCCAGGACCAAAGGCTTAACGTGTTTTCCGAGGCACAGAGTAATCTCGGTATGTAAAGATGGTCACCCATCCACGGACCAACCCCGGCAAGCGTAGCCCAGTAAGCGTAAATATAAAATTGGTACAGCTCTTTTTTTCAGATTCGATTTTCCGTTCCAATTCGGAATATTCTCGATATGCTCTCTGTATCGACGTTGCTCAGTTTATTGGATTTTGTGCATTTCCCAACCGTTTCCCGACGAGATGCGAAAAGTGCAACACAGGTCGGGAAACGTTACCCATAAACCGTCTATTGAGTTGTGAACTCGCCGTGTTTTCCGTTTTGTTTTGAAGTACCTAAGTACAACTGTTTCTATAGGCTGAACGTTTTATTCGATTTCGTCACTTTGAATACCGTTCTATAGAACAAAGATTCGGGTGTTTTATAATAATTTGGTACATCTGGCGTGCTTGTCAATTGGTCACGCGGACTAACTAGGTACATGAACTGAGCAAGAACATTGCGCCATCTTAGTTATAACAGCTGTTTTATTCATAAGCAACCAAATGTTTATTATATCCGTGTCGACCGGGTTTTGCGCAGTTTCAGACGGCTTTATTGAAATAGGTCTGACGGAAACTCTTTTGAGAAAAGGAAACTCCTTTCTTAGCGTCAGTGATTTTGTAACCAGTAAATACAAGTATCCACCCTCGGGCATCCAACGCTTAGAGAGTTGCAAGAATATCATTTGAATAAACGAGACACCCACAGAATAGTTATAATGTGATTGGATAGCGAAATAAAGGCTAGTCTAGGAGAATGCTACATTCTATAAGGTGCGTGAAATATCTGTCTGTAGGACCTGTGTCTTCATTTGAAAATGATTTAATGAAGACCAGATAAGGTACTTCTAAGAACATGCTAGTCAGTACAGGATATAAATAAGTTCCTACATACAGACATTTCTAATATATTGCACACTTCCTGTGCTACTTAAGCAAGTACCAACGAATACGCACCTAGTATAGTTACTGTACATGGGTAAATGTTAAGTTTTAAAACTTAGAATTCTTACCTATCATTATGATACGAAGAGTTAAATTATGTTTTTTATTAAATTAATCCCTGCATTTTTTTTAGTTATTAGGCATTGAATATTTTAGAGGGGTAATACATACATTTAAAACTAAGATAATGTAAAATAACATAAACATAAGCCACCATAATTTACATAGGTACATTTTTATGATCTATTAGCAAATTAAAGCATGCGTATGGAACTCCTAAATTAAATGCTCGTTGCGTGAGTTCTCAAATTAAGAGGGTACCTGTTACATTTAATTTAAGAACATCCTCTGTGGCACTAACAACGAAATAAGCAAATTAAGGTCATAATTAGTAAAAAATATACTTAAATAACCAACGACTTATCACAACAAGAAATGGAACACTTACCAGTTTCCAGATATTGCTCCAAGATTGTGAATAACAAACATTCCCAGTCTATTTGCACATACAATTCATAATTCGTAACAGATAAAATGTCCAGTATTTATTATTCACTTTTAAAATGTTCACGAAGTATTGGTCTGTCGTCAGAACGTGCACATTCCGTCGATACTCGTCGGTGTGGATCAGTCCGTACGTCCGCAGCGAGCCTCGGCCGGTATCATACCAGTCCGATACCTAACTCACTCGCGGCGTGTAGGCGGAAGCGTGACTTTGTATACCACGCATTTTGTACGATATCAAGCTGCGCATTAGATTCCCGCAGTCGGCGACATCTGGTAGAGGCGCCCTGTGTTCTATTGGTAGCACGCTCGCCCCAGAGTTACTAAACCAGATAAACTTGTGATAACAGCGCCATCTGTGTTCTATCAATCGAACTTCCATACTTCAGTGCGTCTGTCGTTCGTTCGCTCAGTGCTCCATGTCTATCATTCTAGTTACGTGAACTGACACCGAGTGGCGCTAGGAGATGTTGTAAACAAAATTGTTTTAACTGAATAAATAATCATTTGATCAAGCGGACCGTATGCTTACGCAGATCTACTAACGTATATTGATTTTTAGGTTTTACTTCCATAAGTTAGTATAAGCGCACTAAAGTTCCTTGCGTTTCCTAGATCTAAGATCAATGACAATAGGCACCTTAACTAAAAAAACAATACTTAAAGAAGACAAAACTTAAAGAAATCTAATATTGCCCATGATTTATTTTTATAATTATTGTAATTAGTACTTTTAAATACAATAAAAAGTAACAGATGATTCGATTAATTGCTATAGCATTTATTTATTAGTTAAGAATTTAATATTTGACTTCTGTTCCGATTTTTTTCCCTATACTTAAGTTTAAAAAAAACAAATTGTCTTCTCAAAATCGACTTTCGATGCTGACTGTACCTAACCACCTCACGGTACTTACCGAAGCTATGACAAAGGAACAGAAATTATGTTGAAGTGTTGACCCTGCGTAGAGAGACGCTCACCGGCGTAGTCGCTGGCGTAGCCGTTATTGTATCCACTGGCGTAGGCCTTGGCGTAGGTTTTGGTGTAGCCGATGTTGTATCCACTGGCTATCTGACTGATATTTTTCAATTATCAAGGGGTCGTTAAGTTCGTTCGTTCGTTCACCCTTCATGAGCAAGAACTCCATGGTATCTCGCAAAGTGCCGTGCAGACAGGCTAACAACACTCAATTTTAAATCTACTCCCTTTTTTGGACAAATGTAACAAATCTAACGTATTTAAACTGCTGTTTAACAGTTAATAATAAAGATAACTGTTCCAAGATACAAATCTTATATAAAAACCATTCATAAAAAAACTGGATTATCACACAGTGGACAAGCTCATGGGTTCACAATACACAGCGTGGGTGTTATCTTGCAGACCGTGCTGTCATCCGTGGGGGCAATGCTCCTTGACAGGAGAAAAGAATTCATTGTCACCTTCGATGTAGTTGATATTAAGTATTTATTATTCTCGAAATGAGTCAATACTACAACGGTAAGCTGATTAAGAAACATCAATGTCGCATCGTGTTTCATTATGCTTTTGCATTATGATTATCCTACTCTTAACGGCTTTTTACGACAGATACGTAATTTCACATTATTCAATACAAAAAGATACATAACATAACGACTCTGCCCAACCCTTCAGGTAATACATTACCTGAAGGGTTGGGCAGAGATGTACCTATTTACCTGTTAGTACACCTATCGCCAGATATGTGTAAGCTCCTTTTATTAGGGAGCGATCAACAAATCCAGACCCCATCTAGACTGCTCCTGAGAAATTCCTGATAGAAGAATAGGGAATATGCATGTGATTCAAATATGGGTCAAATATTTTTTTCTATAAACTATGTTACTTCAGAATAATGCCTCCATCAATATTTTTGAATAAAATTTCTTTTAGAGCGAGAAATTAATTTTTAAAAAGTCCCAAAAAACTGTGGGTAATTCAAATACTTAAAAAGGCTAAGAGCGGATGTGACGTAATAATCCGGGATAACAATCAAAATGTCAATGTCAAGTCAATCAACAAGAGTCAAGTCAATGTCAAACGCTCATAGAAAAAGGAGTGTTTGACGTTGACTTGACAGTTGCTTGTCTGTTTTCACGGTCTGTGACGTCACCACACCAAGCGCGCCAAATGGAGGGCGTTTAAATAGCCCGGATTGGTTGGATATTTTTAAACATTTTTTTAACTACTTTAAATTGCTTTTTTGCCGTCGAATTTTTTTTTACTATTATTTGACGATGTAAACTATCGAATAAAAATATTAAAAAAATACATGCATATTCCCTATTATTTTTATAAAAATCTAAAATGGTACTAAAAACTAACGCCCAGATAACATATTAAAAAAATATCATTCCTACCAGTTTTTAATAAACTATTGGTCCTCCCAAGGCATTAGCGACGGCTCTATATAGGCGTGACATGCTGAGTATTATGTTGTCTATGGCCACCTGTGGAATATCGCTCCATACTCTGGAAAGATGTGCAATATCTTTTCTTCCGTGTTAAATTTTTGGAGGAGCAAAATGCTACGCACGCATGCTCTATGGCAGTAATGTTCAGCATTTAAAATTTAAAATTGCTGATATTTATTTATTTATTTGTCTACACCCATGCTATATATCCTGTAGAAAAGTTCCTGAAACAGTTAGCTTATTGCCAATATTGCAAAACAACTCAAACTCAAACTCAAATCATTTATTTCAATTAAACCATTTACAGGCATTTTTGAATTGTCAAGGAGTCGGTCAGTCAGAAATAAGAAGCTAGTTGCCCATTCCAAAGCGTAGTAGGTACCTATGGAGAAGAACGGGCAAGAAACTCCACGGACACTCTTTTAAATCAAAATCAACCAGTGTCATAGTATCCATTATTTAATTCTTTAAGCACACAAATGTACAGAGCGGACTTAATGCCATAGGCATTTTCTACCAGTCAACCTTTGGGTGATATCAAAACGAGCTCCATTCGTCCACGCGGGTGAATTCTAGTCTACACCATAATCGTTCCACCCTGGTACGAATGAACTTTCTGAAAATTCTGGAGTCGACTCTGGAACTCGCCAAACACACACCCTTCTTGAATCGAGACGACGTGACATACCTAACGCTTCAGAGTCACAAAAGTTACAAGAAAGCAGCGAACGTGCCGATTATGATAATTTCTAGTCTAAAGTTATTTCGTTTCAAAACGCCGCACGTTGCGACCTAGTGATGTTTTCCTCTATAACCAAAATGATTTTGCTTTTAGGTTTTATTTTTTTAAGGACTATGACCGAAAGCCTCACGAAAGGGTACCGTATCAAGACTGTTTATCAATAGAAAAATATGTTGTATTTTGTCAAGTTTAGTTGTTTTTAGGGTTCCGTACCCAAAGGGTAAAACGGGATCCTATTACTAAGACTCCGCTGTCTGTCTGTCTGTCCGTCTGTCACCAGGCTGTATCTCATAAACTGTGATAGCTAGACAGTTAAAATTTTCACAGACGATGTATATCTGTTGCCGCTATAACAACAAATACTAAAAACCAGAAAAAAATAAATATTTAAGGGGGCACCCATACAACAAACGTAATCTTTTTTTGCCGTTTTTATAGATAATGGTACGGAACCCTTCGTGCGCGAGTCCGACTCGCACTTGGCCGGTCTTTTTAATAATAATAATAATTTATTATCAATATTCATCATCATCATCTTTTCCGTAAACATCTAAACTTGATCCCTAGGTTCAATGACCGCGAGAATGCATGCTTAATTTTATAAATGAAAAATTTCCATACAAAATAGCACCCTTAAAGTAAACAACTTTTATGATATTATCAAATTGTCTTACCTAATGTTGTTTGTTAACACAACAGCCAGTATTATTTGATGAGATGTTTATTTTTCTATTAACAATATTAGGGTGTAATTGCTACATTATCTAAAACTAGATACTTTATTATTTTCTGGTGCTTACATACTTACTTTTATGATCAATGTGCCTAAATACTTAATGCATCTCGGTCACGTCTACCTTTGAACTTGACATGTCATGTCAAAGTCAAAAGTAAGTACGCGGGGCGGGGGCGATGCAGCGCGAGGAAGGTGACATGACAACAGGAAATGAAAAGCCTCTCGGAACGAGTAGTCTGTGGCATCAACCACATATACAAACGATCTGTTATGCATGCTGTACCTACCGACCTATAGGTCGCAAGTGTCGCGACTCGGCTATTCGCTTCACTGCCAATGTCACACTTTCATGTGACAGGAAACCGAGCTTTTGCACTCTGAATAAACTGAACATCCCCCGCGCAGATGTAACAGGAAGTTTTGGAATAACGTTGAACTTGTGACGGGTGCAGGAAATCGAAAATTATTTGTCGTTTACTATTCACTTCGCATTTCCTTTTGGTTCAATTTTTAACCGATTTAAAAAACGGAGGAGGTTTTGTGTTCATCTGTATGTTTTTTAAAATGACTGACTGAAAACTCTTTTTATTTACTAGAGGAAACTTGCAGTGGTCCTAAAATACAACAGTGTAGGCCTTTCAACAAGTACCGGGTAGTTAACAAAATAGAAAGCAATCGAAATAAAAGATAAATAAAATCATGAAAATATAAACCTATTTAAACCAAAGGACATGATTACAATTACAACTGTAACAAATCTGAATATATATCATGTCCACAAAAGCCACAAATAAAGAGTTGAAATTAAATTGTAGACATACATAATATACCAAATCGATCGGCTATATCATATCGTAGATATATTTTTATATAAATGTCAAATAATCAGATGATTATGTCAAGGAAATATGTAAAAAATATAAAATAAACACCGTTGAGAGAATTTCTAAAGAAACTATTTTGTTCCCTACATTTTGAATAGTGTTCAAGATCCTAGCGTAAATATGGGAGCCTATTTGTAGAGCATAAAAAAAACACTATAATATTACCTACGAGCATCGACTTTACCGCTCATGAATATTTACTCCAATTACTATTGACAGCTCATAATTTTGCTAATGAGCCGTGGCAAGGGGCTTATTACACATGACTCCGAATTGAATACCAACATTGTTTTTCATATTTCAGCCGTTGCTTAACGTTACTGAGACGATGTTAAGGATCTTTGCAAATGAGGTAAATTCAGAAATTCATTGATCGTTCAAGTTTGATGTAGTGTGTGTGTAATTGTGTTTATATCGTTACTGGAAGTGTTTTGCGGAAACGTGAACGGTACGCTCATTGATATGCATAGGCTGCACTGACCAATGACCTTTCCGATAGTTTACTATGCTGCGAGCAACAAGGATGGATGCCATGTACTTACTTCTAATAGAAAACTTATTGTTGGCAACTGACAATACTTCTTTTATTGTTTACATTTGGAACTCGATTCAACGAGTATTCTAAGCGATGTCCGTCATTGAAAACTACAGAAATCCTTTGAATAACATTTGAAATGTACTAACTAATAAACAACAAAATTTCAGCTCGTAGGCTGAGTTTAGGAAAGTTTATTGCTTAAGTTTTTTCCTTAAAATGGAATATACCCATCACAATTATTCCTTGTTTATCGGCGTTATTATTTAGGGAATTCATATATTTGCTTTTTCAGATTTCTCGTAATATTCTTTCAGTAATCATCGTTCTGAAAACCGCAAATACCGAACGCAGATTACCTACGTCATTCGGTCGTTAGTTTTCGTCACATGTTTTCGAACCTGCAGTCATTTAATTCGAATAACTTTTAAGATTTTGGCACTCTTAATTTAACACTTGTTAGTTTAAATACAGCCCTGGGGGCGTAAAATGTCACAAACTGAAAATTCATAATATGATCTGCGTGCGATTCATATTACGAACAAAATAGGCAACAATTATTATTGTCACTTTGACAGTTTTCTATGGAGATTCGTAAAATGGTCCACACATTATGAATTGCTTTTGTGTCAAATTAGAGGAATTGCTAATGACAGCTGGAAATTCAGGAAATGAATTGCTTTTGGAGGAATTGCTAATGTAGCCGTTTTAGGCCCCAGTTTAGTCCTGTTGAACTGAAAACCGCCAGCAAAATTGGAAATGGGAAAATAGTAGTTCAATTAAGATTTTACTTCGTTTAGTTATCTGAATCCTAAACAAATGGGCGGAAAAGGCCATTTATTTTCAGTTAGGAGCGGAAATGTCACTTTATTTCTAATAGCGTAAGAAAAGTACTTAATAGAAAGGATTATCTTTCAGTAGTTAGAACCTAAAAGGGGTGCAGTAGGTAGCTAGGCTCAATTAACTGAAAACTGATGTCTTGATGCCTTCACAATGAGTGTCAGGTGAAGGTAACAAAGGGTGCAGACAGGGGCCCTACCATCAATTTTTAAAATACTTGCCAAGTACATGACAGGTCAACTTAGCAGGCTAACCTGACAGGTTTTCTATTTGTACCATGAGCATTTCCGTCTGACCTGCAATGTATCAACTTCAGACCTGCTACGTGACCGTTGACCGGTACGCCATATTATAAACAAACGTTCGGAAATACTTTTTCGCAATGTTATCGGTTTTACGGTTTTAAAGAACTAGATTAAATTAATTTAATATAACAGTTTATAATGATCAAGAGAATTCTTACAAAAACTATGTTTCGTAACAAAATATCTTATTTAACACGAATACGACATTGGAGACCCTTTTAGATACTTATGAAAATAATCTTAAAAGTTACCAAAGTTATTGCTATTTTCGAACGACTATCCTAGCCATTAAGTATAAAAAATATAGTTTTTGATTGCTTGTCAGTTTGACTCTAGTGATGTTACTAAGTTACTAACGGTCAGGCACTCGATTGTTCCGATTATGTAATTCAAGTACTCAATTCAAGTTGAATCTAAGGTAGTTACTAGAGGGAGGTTTCCAACAGCTTCGCATGTTTGAAACGCACACAAAAAAACAGAGAAAAGAATCATAGCCCGATCCAAAATACAGCAACCGTTCCATATTGTGACATTTTGTCACTGACGTTCGGATAAGATTTTTCGGCTTTGTTCGACTTTGTAAGAAGCGCTTTCTCCACATTCCACTCTCAATCTGATAATCAATGATAATACGATGATGATTTTAATGACAAATTACAAGTTATCAACATCATTCATCATCATCAAAATCATTTACCCACAGTACATATACTTTCACTCATCTTATTAAAACTCTTTGACTCTACACCACATAGTTTTTGGTACCTTGAGAGAAAATGAAATCGAGTTTTTATTTCATACAATAGGTACAGTATCGAGTTAAACAAAATTTAGCCGCATCACTATCTGACACTGTCAGAAAGACAAGTCAAGTCAAGGGACAACAACACTTCATTATTTAATTTTTTCAGTTTCTTTCGAATTGCATCAATTTCATATATTTCTTTTTTTCCTGTGTGTTATTGAAGGATTATAATTAGTATGGAATCTTCAAGATGGTGCAGCATTTACTCCAGATGGATGTTGTGTTATTTCTTCTGTGAGATTCCAACGCAATGTGCGAAGACATAGTCCGAAGCTACAGATGTGCGGTGAACGCTTTTGTATCAAATGCACGTCGTATAAAGCTGAGAGTTAGAGCCTGATGGAGCAACCTGCATCTTTATTAGATGAAATATTATCTACTTCTAAGTCGTCCGACGTTGAAATTGATACTTACAGTAATAAAAATGCTTTGTTTACATAATGTGATTTTTGCTTTCAATAACCGTTTAAAACACCCTACGTTCCTACTATACATTCCTACGTTCATACATTCCCACAATCCTACGTTCCTACTATACATTCCTACGTTCATACATTCCCACGTTCCTAGGTTCCTACTAAACATTACGGAACAGTGCATTATTTTACTAAACTACAATACCGATGAAGTGTAGGTTGGCCTACTCACTAAACAATTTTTTAAGTTATGATCGTATTTCTCAGTAACCTCGTTAGACGAAGTATCATCATTACTACCACTGTAATCTAGAGATCATTATCAGAGTACATATTCACAAATGAACATGTACTTACGTATTTTATTTTAAATTAAAGAAAACAGTTCACTAAAAGTAAGTTTTACACGCCTGCTTAATATGACTGCATGGCAGTTCAGCAGTCGAGTGTTTACATGTCAAAAATGACTTGATGGTACAGCACGCAGGTCAGACCAGTGAAATGTTGTCACGTGACCACTGACCGGCTTTAGTCACGTGATCGCTGGCTTGCCTGTTATTTGACATGTTCACGGTACAAAATAGCCCGACAGTTCACTTTACGTCGAAAATTGACCTGCTATAAGAGTTCATGGTAAGCCCCCACTGCCATTAGTGTGACAGATTAGTAGTTCAGACAACACGCGCGTCTAAGTCTCTTTGAAAGGAGATAGTTTTTTTTGTTCGTCGAATAGGCCCACCAAAAATTGCGGTGTCTAGTAATGAAACGCACGTTGATTTGATCCTTATAATCTCTAGATTACAGTGGTAGTAAAAATTATGCTTCGTCTAACGGGCATACTGAGGAATACGATATAAATACAATATTATCTTTTTGTTACAATTTCGAGATTCCGATTAGACTTTATTTAAAAAATCTACCATTTAAAATGATAAATTGGTCATTGTTTTTAGGCGTATTGCGATTAATAGACGTTACAATACAGTGGGCCCAAAAAAAGCTATATCTTTTGTTGTATATAAATTGAGTCTTATGACACATCAATAGATCTCAAATTTCATTTACGCGAAAGCCGGGAGGGTGGAGGCGGCGCAGGCGCTGTGCGATTGCAACGCTTGTACTAGTGTACTACGCAATAGTTATTCGGGCGCTGAGCGTGCACGTGTTTACCTCGATAAAAAAATTTACTTACATTTTTTACTACAAAGGACTAACTATTACATTATAAAATTCGAAACAAATCGCGCATGTGTGAACGCAGCCTCAGTGAAGCAAGCGGTTAACAATATAATAAGTGTAATAAGTTGCACGCATTGTTTGATCCCTATTACTGGCCACATAGTTACTTAATATTATGAATGTGGAAGTTACTCTGTCTGTCTGTCTTTCTGCCTTTAATTTTCGCACCTTAAAGCCCGATTTACATAGGTCTAGTGTTTAGCGATGTTGATAAGTACAGCGAATTATGTGGTGTAAACCGATAGGTCAGTAGCGAGTCAACTTGGCTCACTTCAACAACATCACTCGCCATTGTACCTGCACTCGCCACTGGCCACTGTCCTTGACCAATGTAAATTGGGATAAACGGATTTCAATGACATTTGGCACAGGTAGGCTATGACCTAGGTTAAGACTTATAATACTTCTTATCCCGGTATTACGTTCCCGTGGGAAAATTATCGACCTCTACGCCGGTGATGCTACAGGCAAAAGCTAATGCACCAATAGATTGTTAAAACCGGAGGTAATTATGTGATTAGGGTCATAAAGTGAACTTGTAGGTACTTCATTTTTTGACGTGTATTGTCATGCACGAGTAATTTCTCTGTGCATATTGCACATGCCTTTTTATTGCACCAATACTGATGCTCACAGTATTTTTCGAATTTCAATCTTCGCGATTATTTAAATTCCTATAACACAGGAGTCATCAGATGGCGGACCGCGGACCGGATCCGGAACGTCTATCTACAACATTCGTTTGTGTTTATGCAAAAAAAAAAAATGCAAAGTTGTTCAAAATGATGAGTAAAATGATCCCTTTTCGGGTTTAGCATAAACGAAAACTAATTTTGTATATTCTGCGACCGTTAAATAAACAGAAACAGTTAATAAATCCAGACAGACAAATCAAAGTAAAAAAAAAAACATAATTCAGGTTATTTTATTCAGTTTTCTTTGCGTTATATTTCTTAATTCATATTTTTTATCTTGTTTGCTAGTAGTAATAATAGTAATAGTCTGCAACTTTTTTTAATAGTCCCCAAATGAAATTAATTAGTGATTTTATTTATTTTATTTTATTTTTACAATTTTAAGAAAGCTTACAGACTTAATACACATCACTGCATTGTCACTGCATTGTTTGGTTATATTGGATGTTATTTATACTATACTATTATAATATATCTGAAGAGTTTGTTTGTTTGAACGCGCTAATCTGTAGAACTTTTTTTTTTTTGACGTTTGGAAATCATCCAATGACTTCTTCCGCTCTGGGTGGAGCGGAAGGTGTGTCAGACTTTTACTGACTAAAACCCACCCGTGTTCCTTCAGTTGCCTGTTGCCAAGGTCACGGTATCCATTTCGGACTTTCCCGCATAATCTCTAGAACTAACAGCTGGATTTGAAAAAATATTTTTGCTTTTGGTAGCTCAATTCTTGAGGAAGGTAATTTAACATGACGCTACGATCTTTAGAAGCCGAGCGAGGTGGGTGAAACCGCGGGGCACAGCTAGTCTTGTATATTTCTTGCACAGATCAACCTCAACTACTATTGAAAGTCACCAATACCAACTTTGGTTTATGATATTGCAAAAGGTCGCTCAATGGGCTTGCATGTTTATTGTAATGGTTCATAAATTTTAGTGATCTATGTTCGATGCAAAAATACTGTTGTATATTCGACCTTGTATTTGTTTTATTATCCTAAGGTTTCTTTTGTATGTCATAAAACGAAATTTGTGACCGTCGATAGTTTCAACTTTTCACACACACTCATATACACATACACCCACGCACACACACACCCATACACACACGCTCACGCGCACTACGGGCATACACACACAATCACCAGTACGGGCATTTATCACCATTTTTATTATTTTACCTCTGCTCCCTTCGGGGAATACAGGCGTGATGTTATGTTTTTGTTTTTCCTTGTTAATCTTATTGCATATTCGTAAACACTTCATGTTATAAAGATTATATTATATTACCAGCCCGCCACAGTTACCACCGAGCGACAAACAGTTCACATTCTTTTTCATACGTTTTGTATGGATCCGTCGCACACCCACTACAGCAGTACTCAGCACTCTGCAGCAAGAGACGACAGCCACCGGTGGCTGTGTTCGATGGCTCGTTTGCGCCAAACCTAAGTGAAGTAATTATATTACGCAGTCATATATTATGTCTTCGTATTAGAAGAAGAAAATTATATTTCAAATCTTTACCGGTTGGCTAACCTGAGAGCCAGAACTACAAACTTGACAGCAGAGTGACTACGCAAAGTTAACCATTTGCAGGTCTAGCAACAGTAACCTAGCAACGATAAACAATCGTTGCTAGGTTACTGTTGCGATAGTAACGGAGTAATATTATTAGTCAGTTCGACAAGTTCGAAAGTAACGTCTCTGACATCGATATTTCAACTGTCACTGTCTTCAGTTAAGTTTTCAGAATTATCGAGTTAATGAGCTATGATTCAAAGGAGGTCGGTATCAAATAGATTGGATAAACTTAATGCAACATTGTATTTATTTTTATCATTGAGAACTTATTAGTCAACCTCTATGGATAAGACTATTTGCGATCAAAAGTAATTTATTTGTCATCTTGCTTACGAGCGTGCGATTTGAGTTCGTGTTTAATCGTGTATTCTCGTGAATGTATGAAACTGCAAAATTAAAAAGTTTGAAGGTGGATCGTCAATTAAAGTCCGTGACTGTACTAGCACAGAAACAAAACACCGAAACTTAATCAGAGACGACGTTTTCTTTAGTCAAGTCATCACGCTCTACAATGATAATTATTGATCAATGCTAATAACATCGAATACTTCAACCCTATTCTATAACGTTCATGAAATTAATCTAATAATGCAAAACTTTTGCATGGACACGAGATATAATTCAATTATATTGAAAATACGGTTTCCTCACTGATCCGTTGACAGATTTGAATGAATAATGAATTGTGAATAATTGAGTGACAGGACAAAACTGTGGGTACTCAAATAATCTAAGAATGTTCCCCAGTTTAGTAAGTAGTTGTAACTTTTTAAGGGAATTGTACTCTGGCCGAGATATAGAAACGCACTTTGGGTAAGCGTTACTCCTATTTCTGTCGCACAACCATCAAACTACAATGTGCTACAAAGAGACGGGAGCATGTCTGAGCTAGAGCACGCGCTAAGTAACGTTTATAGATCTCGGCCTCAATGTCTTTTGCTCTGACCGCATCTACAGCGGTTCTGTTGGTAGACGCCGAGTTCATCTTTCTGTAAGAAAGTAAAAAATTATCTCTCTCCATCTTCCAAAACGGTCTCTCACTGCTGAGAATCGTGAATCCGTTTCAATTTGTCAACGGTTTTTCTCCGTATGTTACGATCAGTGGCCTGATGGAGTGCGGCGCTGATAGGTATCCAGTTACTCGGATATTTGATCCAATTACGCACCGTTGTGTGCTTGGACCTCTACGTCTATGCCCTCTGTCTTTTGCCATCTGCTTGTATAAATAACAGGCTGTGGATATCTATACCTGTGGGTGTACTATAAGTACACCTCTGCCCATCCCTTCGGGGAACATGGCGTGATGTTATGGATACCTAACTAATACTTCCTTCGCGGTCAAAAGTGTAGTTGTTTTGTGTAAACTTCCTTCCATTCAAACATGCTGTTTAGAATAAAAATTATTACGTTCACATTATTTATTGTCTATCAGCAGACATTCTGCATCATACAGCTGTGCGAGTTCTGTCCAAAAAACAACACTCCTGTATTGTTTTTAACCGACTTCTTAAAAAATAAGGTGGTTCTATGTTCGTCTGTATATATTTTTTGGACACAACTCACTCTGTCGACATTCCATTGCTTTTCCATCGGGGGACAACGGATAGTGTGAGGTTATCCTTGCTCTTATGATGGAAAACGACCCAAAGCGATAACCGTGGTGCCTGACAGTATTGGCGTTAGGTAGCCACCTATTTCTTTGACTGATTACTGATTAGCCCGGCCCAGATCTTAGCCCAATCCAGATTTATAAGTAAATATTTCGTACTTCCCACACACAGGATATCTTGCTAGACGTGGAGATAGTCGGTGGTGTATGATTTTGATAAAATTGTGACCAACGTCAGGCCATAGAAATCCATTGCCTAAAAGCGCCTAGGCCTGGTAACATCGTTGGTATACATGGAACCGGATGGAGAATGACGTAAAGGAAAGGAGGCTAAGTATACCATGGAGTGATTCCAGACAGAATTATTGATGATAATAAGTAGCAGACACCGTCATCTTGCTCAATAAAAAATCCTTATTTCATAATTCTAATACAGCATTGGATTATAAAAGTATAATGGCCAGTGTAATATTGTTTTGGATTTAAAAACATGATTCATAAATTGATTGACGACATTCGTGCTGTAATTGATTTTTGTAAAGGAGTGACGATAACTCAATTGCGGTAAATTGAATTGCTCGAAGGAAACGACACAAATTCATAAACGAGTTATAAAGGAAAATTATATTTATGAAAACAATAGCTTTTGCCAGCGGTTTCGCGCGCGTGGGTTTCGGAAATTATCCAACAGGAACGCTCTACCAGCGGTGTAAAAAGTTTTTTTATGTTCTTACCCAGCAGGCGTAGCATGAGCACCGTTTTGTCGACGGAAGAGTAGCCAAAAATTACGTTTCCTGTAGACAGTAGACAGTACGAGACGGCAGCAAAATAGAAAGAGTCAACTGCACTTTTTACGAAATTCACTCTTTTACATAATTCGACTCAGAATTCTTTGTTTTATCATAGGATTTATCGGTTGTCCGTGTAATTTTGACAGTAAGGATAGAAAACTTTCTTCCGAAATAGTCTACATAGAAAAAGACCTAGACAAAGATCGTAAGAAATGAAAGACAAAATGACAGATTGTAGAAAGATTTCTACGGTGGATGTCAAAAATGAAGAAACGAACTGTCACTTTATATAGAAAAAGCTATGTCTATTCTTCGTAGAGATGGAAAGCGCCATGCTACGCCTGCTGGTCATGCTGTGGCCGCTCAGACGTGGAAAAATAACAAACAGCACAACTTTCGCATTTGTCATATGAGTATGGATTCAGTACAGCTACAAAGAAACGTAATGGTTCTTTTCATTGTCCATTTGTCATGTTTATTGTTTGCTAATACGTAAGTGCCCGTATATTTTTTACGTTATTCGTGGGCGCGAAGAAAGCGCGAGTCAAACATACCTATTATTATTGTATCAGGAAGAACACCGTGGGAATTCAGTTTTTAAGAGTCCAAAAACTCATCTAGACAGTGTGCACCAATGAGTCTTTCTCTAATAAAGAAGGTGCCTTAGTAATAATAAACACTGCTTCCACATTGAATAGCACATTGCAATAGTGGACCAGGCCAGGCTCTTCTTCTTTTCTAGCCGTACCCCTGGGGAAAAGTCCTCCATAAATAAACTTTTTTCTTTGGGTCACCTTGATTCAGTTCCGTGGTACTTGCTGAACAAGTGTTCAGCACTTCAGCACGTACCAGAAGTGCTGAATCAAAGAGGTCCAAGAAAGAGAAAAAGAAGGCAGAAAGAGGAGTTGACAAGTGTCTTTTTGGGCTGTACTTGGGTCCTCCTTACTAAGTACCTGAAATTGATAAAAGAGAATGACCAGGATTATAGGGCACCCTGTACCAAGCGAAAAGTCCGCCTGTCACAACCAAACCTAGTGTATTTGGAGGAGAATTCAATGCTCTTCTTATATTGTTAACTATTTTTTACATGGATTTCCGCAATTCGTATTTATTAACCATTTGCCTACTTCATATTTTGAGGTTAAGTTCGAGAAAGTGACAGACTTGAAATGGTGAAGTTGGTGACAAATGAGGCGGTACCTAATATCAGTTGCTTTTTATTCTTGATTTGGCGCTTGTTTCCTGATGGATGATTATACAATACATCACTGATACTCAATAATAATTCTTGGTATCAGTTTTTATATATAATGATAATGGATATCAATAATCATGTAGGTAGGTACTCATAGTATGTGCAGCGGGTAGTCTGAATAAGTAATCAATTTAGTACTGCGTTTACTGATGCCTAATATCTTGAAATCTTAACATAGCAGCAGGCCTGTTTTCCCAGAAGAGGCAGAGTTGTATTTACTATATAGTACACCCACTTCTCGAACTTCACATGTTAATAAATAATAGTAAGGTGATAATGTTGTTAGTACCTAATAAGGAACTTATATCAAAAATGAAAAACGCAGTTAAGATATATTCATATTTACATAACGTATATGACCTCGACCGCTACCAGGACAGAGAAAATAAATGTACAAATAAAACAATAGGTAGGACAATTGGGTGGCACTCGGGAACGCCTTGCAACTGTTGCAACACGTAGCATGGACTGTCCACATCCAAAGCACACATCACTCCACATTGTGACCAAGTGTTAGTTCAGGTATCAGTTCGGAATCTCAGGGAGTTTTACTTGTATCAATGCGAAACATTTGTAACATTATGAATAGGAACTACCAGGATTGATCTGAAAGCATAAAAACTGTTTTTTAATCCTTAAATTGAATGAATAGTCCCAGAAGTGGGTAGGTACTTTAGAAGCTAACTATAATATACATGCTTCTACTAGGTGAGGTAATACTGACAGGCGTCGCGTCGGTACAATCTATGATCTTAAATCACGATCATACCCACGGATATATTTTCTATGTAATATATTCTAAATTGTTCTAACAATACTAGTGAACAGTTTAGGATACATCGGCTACGCTGACTTGCTGGCCTATGTCTTACTCTAGTTGGGGGCATCTCTAAGGATTATCACACAAAGACTACGTTAAGAAAAAGCACCTGAACCCCCGTTTTTGTTAATAAATATTATAAATGATTATTCAAATAGTTCAGATGAAACCATTATTGAAAGTAACGTCATCCATGACGGCGCCACAGAATAATTATTGCAATACGTCACAATACAAATGATATTTTACTTTTTTGAATAGGTCCTCTTTTCATTAAATGCAAATGTATTCCAAAAAAATAATAATAAATTATTACGATGTAACGCGTGACCTAAAGATGTTTTATGACACACATAAAAATATATTTTATCCTAATATTAAATGATTAAATGGCAAATTGGTACGATTGTCTTCTTCATTTTAATGTTCGTTGACAGGTAGGTACCTATATTTTTAACGTAGTAGCAACATTCGGAAATGAAATGCAATGTCAGTGACATAAGCGGAAAATACGTACCACAAAAGTAAAAAAAGACTTTTAGTTTTGGTGTCCGAAAGCCGGGAATCGTTTTCATAACAAAATCGTATATCTGATTAAAAAAATAGGAGTAATTTTATGAACTACATTTAATTGTGACACTCTAGCTCCTTTGTTGGTACGAAAGTGTGGTTCTGATGATGACGACGATGACGATGACGGGTTATTGATAAATTCAGATGGATTCCGATGATGTTTTTGGCATTGTAGTTTACGTACATATTTTTATGTAGAACCTCAGTTTACCTATGAATTCCCGATTAGCTAGCCAGGCCATCTACTTAAGGCCTTCGAAGTGCGTTATCTAGCAAGTGCGTTGGCAGTCTCAGCCTAGTGCTTTTGTGATTGTAAGGTATGTACGATTAGCTAATTAGTAATTAACGAGAATCGGAATCGATAACCTCGATAATGCTGAATGGAGATAATCAGAAGGGACTTTTTTTGTACTCTAAATTAATTATGTTCTTTTTTCTGGTCAATATATCTGCAATATCAGAGGCATCCCTGATGCGTAGCCATCCTAGAGATAAAACAATAATGATTCATTCCTTACATACTATGACGTTAACAATATAAAGATTTTAATGGTTTCTTCAAGAAAAACCTATGTTACAAATAATCAATTAAATATATTATCTAATGTTATTAAACAAAGCATTCGTTGGTAAATCTAATGTCATCTAATAAAAATTAAATAAAACTGCTAATAAAAGAAACGGCATTAAAGATTTAACAATAAATCCTTAAAAAACACATTATTTAATTATAATAATGAGTAATTTTATAATTTTAATATCACAATTCCGGTTAGTTCAAATAAGCACTTCATTATTTTAAGGATGTTTTATGAAGTCGTACGTTATAATTAGTTATTTAAGTTTAAAATCAGGACTTCTAGCGACTATTGGTTTCTGTATTTTAAGTTTAGAGGTCAATAGCTTTAACATTAGGGCATAATTTTTTGTGCACATGATATTTCCTAAGTGGGGTTATCTTCCATTCTGAAGATGGCTATCTGTTTTTGTAAAAATAAAATAAACGCTGAAAGCCGCTGCGGTGTGCGTATCTGGCCGCTTATCAGCTATTCAGCAGCCGTTGTAACAGTAACAGTTACTGTACAACAAGCAAACCTTTGACACAGCCGTGTGATGTAACGCATTTTCAGGATTTACGTCATCATACGTTGAGCAGTTTGACCAAAGTTTTCCAGTGGAACTCAAAAGAAATTTAATGTTATGTAATAAGACGTGTCAGCAGATATAAAGTGGGTGATGCAGAAGCTATGATGCAGCATATGCAGTTCTGTAGTGTGAATAATGTTTTTATTTTTCACTTTTTACTTGTGGTACCTACCCCCACACAAATTCGAATACCACCACCTGCTATTTAAATAACAGTGACAGAATCACATAGAATATCGTCTACGTAGACTCAGCGGGAAAAATACGTAATATTGAAGCTAACTCAAAAACTACGCAAGCAAAATAAATAAAATTTATATGGGACCTCTGAAGCATGACTTACCAAACAAAAAGAGAATCGTCAAAACCGATTCATATTTGGCGGAGTAATCGTGTAACATAGGTACTCACCAAAAAAAAAACATACCTACGGACGAATTGAGAACTTCCTCCTTTTTGAAGAAGTCGGGTATAAAAGTAGTGTCTACTTTTTAATCTACATTGAAACATATTGCAACTTTGTTATCATGTCAACGATCAGCAAGTATGCCTAGATTTGCGGTTAGCTGGTGATTCAGCATGATCATTTTCACAATTTCAAATTCTTGGGACTTAAAACCAAGAATCCAAAGACAAGAGACTTGTGAATATACATTTAGGCTAAGTTTGTACTGCCCGGTCGGCATTGCAAACCTCGTCAAAACAATACGTAGTAATTATGCGTAACACTCGTACAATAGCAAGCAGGTTGCACGGCCTCAAGAAAAACACCACTTTTCGCAATAAAACGGGGTCATCAAGCCTCCAACTGAATAAATCAATCTGCCTAGCCTTTTCCCAACTATGTTGGGGTCTGCTTCCAGTCTAACCGGATACAGCTGAATACCAGTATTTTATACCTATGGAGCGACTGCCTATTGGCTGCCTGGGTAATACGATACCACTTGGTAAGACTGGTTGTTAGACTTTCGGGCTTCTGACGACCCGTAACGACTGTCAAAGATCCACGAATGACAGCCGAGATTAACGGCTTAACGTGCTTTCCGAGTCACGGGGCAGTCTCGGTATGTAAAGATGGTCACCCATCCACGGACCAGCCCCGGCAAGCGTAGCTTAACCTGATGGATCGATCCGTGCGGCTGTTATTACTTAGCCACGAGCCCCCGACTAAATAAAATTAAAAGAGAAATAAAAGAAATGTATCGAAATTGAATAATTAACATAACTTTCGAACTTCTTTTGGAAGTTGAAATAAATAATCGAATGTGTAGTAAAAATACACCAAATCGAGGACCAAAACAAGGTCGGTTTTAAAAATACCTACTTAAAACACTTTCTAAAACCAGAATAGAA
The DNA here is from genome assembly GCA_947363905.1 of Lithophane semibrunnea. Taxonomy (NCBI): domain Eukaryota; kingdom Metazoa; phylum Arthropoda; class Insecta; order Lepidoptera; family Noctuidae; genus Lithophane; species Lithophane semibrunnea. The sequence goes on from OX376186.1 coordinate 14,137,684, forward strand.
CTGTGTTTATAGGTAGACGATCTGAGACATCCCGATAAGCTATAAATCATAGTTTATTATTTATTTTTTCACCGAAACAACGTGAACAGACTGATAATTAGATATTTTAGATTTTAACGGTACCTAGGCTTAGTTGGCGTTCCCCAAACATTGTGCTAGGAACTAAACTATTTTGCAAACCGGATAATTTAACCGTACTTACTTACCTATTATACTAATCAAATAAACCTCTTTCTTCTTTGTGTTAGAAATAGTATTAACGGTCCCGGCCATATTCAATTAGATGCTTGTATAAAGATACTCTAAACCGGAAGATCAGACTTTGTAGTCTCACAAAGTTACAACCAGTTTAGCGGCGTTTTCCACAGCAAGGAACCGTTCGGTAACCTAAAAATGTTGTTATTTGTTTATTCACGTGTTGGTAGACACATCACGCGATGCAACAGTAGGGCACTCGCCCTTGGCTATAAAGGCATCTGCTTATTTAAGCATTGTTAAATTTGGTAAAGCAAAACAACAAGCCATGCTTATAATAAAATACATTTAATTATATTTTACAAATAAATAGAAAAGAAAGTAACAAAAAAGCGAAAGCGATTTGTTTTATTTTTGGTCTTGATTTTGAACTGAATAAACAGGATCCGTATTCATTAATCCTCCACTCTCGTAAGTTGTCGAGTTTCGTTACTGATCTTAAGCCAGATTGATGTTTCCGGGCATAAAATAGTACCTATAATTTATAAAAGGCTACGAACTTGTTTGACTGTTGGATCCTAAACAAGCTCAAGGGATATTGATTGACGACCTGCACCCCATCGCGTAACACACTTTACACAATAATCCAAAGGTTTTTGAAGGAAATCTACAGCCCATTAGTTGAAAAATTCGTCTGTCATAGGTAATGGATAACATTGCCATTTTAATGCGGATTCTTATGATTTACGGACTGTTATTGGTTAAAATTAAAACTCTTGTATTTTTACCAATAATGAAGCAAATACCTTATAGTTTTGACCCTCCCATTTGGAAGTAACTATCGCAGGTCAAATTAGGTTACGAATCTATATTTTATTTCATATTGCCAGTTCGGCAATAAAAATTGTTAGCATTGGTAAGTAAAACGATTCGTTTTGTTTTATAGGAACCGAGCAAAAACGCGTTACCCCGCGGAATACTCTCTATATGCTGAAAGTGCAGAATGGACTGCGATAGGCTTTACCAGATAATAAAGGCACACAAAGCTTTTGAAAATAAAAAACGGAGAGAGAGAGCGTTGTCTCTGTCACTCGTACCTTCGCGACTGTGTATTTCTAAAGGTTGTTGAAGTTAACAAAGTAGCCTTAAATTCGTAACAATAGACGTAGATACATTTAGTAAACTATTCCGCGTAACTATTTCTCTAGAGTCATTAAAAAAAAACCCTGTAGGAAATCGAAACGTGTTTCACCTCTCAACGAGGCATCCTCAGGATGACGATTGACCAGACGCGAACCAGAACATGACGTGTTGTTGCCACACCGAGCACCTGCGTCCAGTGCTTGGTGTGGCAACACGTCATAGTTCTAGTTAAATATATCTACGTCTATTGTATCTTATTCTGGATTTCCGCTAAGTCACGCTTGAATCAATTAACTGAGTTAGATTATAAAACTGAAGTAGAAATAATAAACTGAAAGGAAAGCAGAACTTACCGAAAGTTACTAAGATTAATGTTTTGAAAGACTTACAGTCCCTTCCAGCCACGAGAAAGAGTAAATTTTATGATTACTTATTTCGAAAATAATAAAAACAAACTACTGAAAGTTAGTGCAATGTGCACTTATTCAACCCTTACAGGAAATTACTTATTTGTTCTTTAAATAGGACATCGAAATCACCTTTTCACGACCTTATTAAAAAAAAAAAACAATTTCTATGAAAACTTCACGGAAATTGTGTACCGGTGTGGAGTCGCACCTATACGTGGGGCCTTAAGCTTCCTGTACATGATGCCGGTACCGCACCGGTGGCGGACCGCATGTTTGTGTATACGAATGAATGTCACCCATGCGCTGCACAACCGCCACCACACAGGACCGCAACATGAAAACAAAAAAAAAAAACAACCGACTTCACAAAAAAACACTAAAAAAGTGAAAAATAACTTTAATTTCGGAAGTCGGTGTCTTTGCTTTTCAATTTTCGTTTTTTGCCACCGACTTCCGAAATTAAAGTTATTTTTCACTTTTTTAGTGTTTTTTTGTGAAGTCGGTTGTTTTTTTTTTTTTGAAAAGTTTTTATTTTTCTCTTTTTAGTTGTGGTACCTACCCCACACAAATTCGTATACCGTTATCTGCTATGTAAATGGTGATTAAGATATCGTCTACATACGCAATGTGGGAAAAATACGTAATTATTGAAGCTAACTCAAAAACTACGCAAGCAAAATTAATACAATTTATATGGGACCACCTCTGAAGCTTGACCTACCAAACAAAAAAAGAATCATCAAAATCGATTCATAATTGGCGGAGTAATCGAGTAACATACATACAACGAATTGAGAACCTCCTCCTTTTTGAAGAAGTCGGTTAAAAATCAGAATATCTCAGAATGAGTGTAAAATCTAAGCGGCGCCGCCGTTGCGGCTCCAGCCTCTGGAAGCCTAAAACCTGTCCCAACAGAAGGCATCACGCGTGCATCAGCCGTCGTGAGCTCAACCTTATTACCCGAGTCGATACACTACAATACCACCTGTAGGAGCATAAAAAATAGCATAGAAGACGTGAATCGTGATGTTTATCATTTTTATTGTTATCCTATATGATTATAGTTATGCAAATTGCAGATAACAGACTATAACCAAATACTTAATATATTTTCCAAAATATAAATAGAATAACTAAAAAATGGAGTTATACACATACCTTTTCAGATAAAATTCATGTTTTTAGAAAGCAGAAACGCTTATTATTAATTAGCTATCTTCGCGATTAAAAAGCAATAATTTAAATGACAATGGTGAAAAATGTGACGTGAACGTGTGTAAAATACACACGTTAAATCCATTACGCTTAAACATAATGTAATAAATAACAAATAAAACGATCTTGTAATTATTAAGTTAATAGTTAAAAGGTACATACAATTAAAAAAGTAATAGAATACATATAAATTATAAGGGATTCCCCTGTTGAATTGATTTACGTCAACGTAAATAAATTGGATGCTGGGAAACTAAGGATGCTGAGCTTTTTTTGTTCCGAAATTGGAACAGTACCTACGTTGTGTATTTCCGCTGTTGAGTTTTAATTGAAACTAACCTGACCACAATCCCAGGTCTGCCGATGTCGGCTCGGTTAGCCAATACCTATAGCGACCATTGACAACTACACTGTATACAACTATAACCAGATTTTTCTAACTGTAGGTATACAGGCGCCCAAGGCACCACCTCCACCATCAGCGAGTGAATCGCGGCGATTATGTCACCATAACATCAAACTCCACGCGGCAAAATCATCATGGCGACAATTTGACGGCACTCCGTGATTATCACCGCGATTCCCCTCGTAAAGATGGCGGTTTTAGTATCAGATTTATTGTAAATGACAGGATTTGCTTCAAATAATACGCATGTGATTCGAAAACTGTTAAACCGATTTCGATAATACTTATTTTTAAGAGAAGTTAGTAAAATACGATAATAAACTAGGAACCCAATGAGGTACCTAGGTACGTTGGTGCTATCAATGCACTAGCATTCGGAGTTTGTATGGAATTCATTTCGATATCCCTTCGAACTTAGTGAGACTCTCGAGGAAAATGAAAAGTGCCATTTCATACAAAATGGATGATATACGGCACTTCTCACACAAGTAGACCATACGACCTGAATTATAATGTTTATTTTATCTGGGTCTTTTGTTAGTAGAGACTTAACTAAAGAGAACTCCTAGCTAGAGAAACCACAGCTAACTTCCAATCTGTACCTGCTAAATAAACATGTTTTATAATGATTAAAAACCGTATGTTGCTGAAAGTGCATTCACATAGACAGGATAAATAGAACTTCAGTGCGACCATCACAAACGACCTCGTCACAGACTCCTACCAGCCTGTCTTCCTTTGTCCTCGAAGCAACTGACAACGATGAGATTCTGAAAACTCTCAATTCTTTAAGATCTAGTGCAGCGACTGGCTGGGACGGAATTTCGTCTACCATCTTGAAAAGATACTCAGGTACTCTGGCACCAATTTTATGCCATATATTTAACCTCTCATTTCAGACCTCCGTCTTTCCCACTTCATTAAAAAGGGCAGTTATTCACCCTATTTTCAAGGGTGGCGATGGGAAATTGGTAAACAACTATCGGCCAATTGCAGTATTAAGCGCTCTTTCCAAAGTATTAGAACGCCTCATTAATAACAGGCTGAGAGATTATTTAGAGCACTTTAATCTTATCTCCCCAAATCAGTACGGTTTTCGCTTAAAAAAGTCCACCTCTGATGCTGTACACCAATTGACTACTTTTATTGTTTCAAACCTTAATAACAATAAAAAAGTACTTACAGTGTTTCTAGACCTCGCGAAAGCGTTTGATACCGTTCCCATTAACACCCTTTTACAAAAACTCGGAAAAATAGGTGTCAGAGGCCCACAACTTCAATTTTTCCAAAGTTACCTCACTGGTCGAACGCAAGTGGTTAAAATAGGAAACCATGTAAGTGACGAGCTTCCTATTGAATATGGGGTACCACAAGGGAGCATTATTGGTCCAACACTTTTTCTCGTCTTTATAAATGACCTTTGCAACCTAAGTATCCCTAATTGTAATATTGTTACATACGCAGATGATACGGCAATAACCTTCTCTGCTGACTCCTGGTCAGAACTTCAAATTAAAGCACAAAGTGGACTCAACTCCACCCTGGACTGGCTTCTGGCTCACACCCTAACACTCAACACAAGCAAAACTAAATTCATCACTTTTTCTATTAGCACAACATCTCAACCAAAAACCCATTTAAAACTCACAGCTCACACATGTCGTTCTCAAACTGCACAAAATTGTAACTGCGCTCATATAGAAGCTGTGAATAATATAAGATATTTAGGTATCATTTTAGACAGCAATCTAAATTTTAAAGCACACGTGGAAGCTTTGACGAGCAGAGTGCGTAAGTTGATATATATTTTTAAGACCCTTAGACTTGTAGCTAACCAATTTATTATCCGCAATGTCTACTACGCACTTTGTCAGTCACTAATATCTTACTGCATTTCTTGCTGGGGCGGGGCTTCCAAAACCACAATACTTTCATTGGAAATCGCACACAGATCAATACTAAAGATTGCAACATTTCGACCAATTTTATTTTCCACCACTCAATTATATAAAGACTGCAATGTTCTTACCGTACGCCAACTGTTTATTTTCCATGCAATTTTGCTTCAACATCACATGACTCCCTACGTTAAACTTAAAAAACGTCGTAAAGACTTAATTTGTTCCCTTCCGCAAGCCCGTTACTCCTTTACGAAAAAGTTTTTCTTTTACCTTGGCCCTTTCATGTACAACAAAATTAACGCTAATATCTCAATATATTGTTTATCAGATCATGAATGCAAATCAGCAGTTCGCTCGTTCCTACAAGATAAGACGTATGATGAAACAGAATCATTTCTTCTTACAGTATCATAAAATACACGCATCACGTACTTACCCTCACTACCCACACACACCCTATCACACACACGCACACCATCACACACACACACCATCACATGCACACACCATCATACACACACACTACACATAAACACACGCTAAGTGTATACATATTGGTGCTCGTGACTATACCATTCAAATGACCGACACTATGACTGCTGTCATTTACCTATTACTTACATTTTTAGGAAGGAAGTACGCAATGTGACTTTTACGAATAATTGTTACCTCGATACCGCTAGTTTGTAGGTTAATGATTGCTCCATTCAATTGGTTAAACACCGTGTCGACGAAAGGAATAATTTCACTTAAATAACCCAATAAAACTTTTGTTATTTTTTTTATTAACCTGTAAATGTAAGTCAAGTAATCTACTGTTTTCTAAAATATTATTTTTTCAAGCAAATTCAAAAGTTATCAAACTGTTGTAATGGATAATATCTAATCAGTTTTACATTATTTTTTTCAGGTTAACTGAAACGTGAAACTTTTTAATTTTGAATTGAATCCCGATCGCAGAGTTCAGATTTGTAATATTTTATTACATAAATCTTGTATTGTCCTACTTACTGTTTTTCGACAAAAATAAATGACTTGAAATACGCTTCTGTGCCAACATTATAACAAGATTACGTATGAGAAAGCATTATATAAATGACCTATCAAATGAATACAGAGCAAAATTGTGGCGTGTTCAAATTGCTTAGAAAGAAGAAAAGGTAGTATCGTTGTAAAGGTCCCTAAAGTGGCCTTGTTTCGCTAAATTGTCTATGGAAATGAAGACATTAATAAAGCTTAAATAAATGCTGATTTTCCGGAACGAGCAAGTAGTCATTTGCTGAGAAAATGAGACGCGATATGAGATTTACATAAAATTATAACCAATTAAGAAACAAATGATTAATAACTGTGAGGTAAAATAACATTCCTAAGGAGGTACCTACTTAAGTATAATGTAGGAACGAAAGTGAATTCATGTACTTACCTATGTGTTTTCAAAAACAATGTCAATGTAATTATAATTTGGAGAAGAAGCTATGTAGATTTTCTTTATGATACGGTTATCATAAATAAAATCTACATCGAATGTGCGCATACGCCATAAATAACCATCCTAACTGACGGCCGCATTCTTACGATATTTGGATACGTTTGAAACGTGCAGATATGTGAGCCTTTGTTTTTATTAGTATCTTGCTACACAGAGGATTTACAAAATAATAAAATTGCTCTTCGTCATGAGCAGATTATTTTAAAAAATATTGAGAATATTTGTAAAATTAACACAATGTAACTTAACATCACGCGTGGTTTCCTCGAAGGCTTAGGCAGAGGTGTACCTACCAATACCTAGTACACCCAAAAGTACTTGAATTACCTATTTTAATTCATACTTGTAACTTTAGAGTTACGTTAATAGCATTTGAGATTCCACGCAGTCCGCAGGGTACGGACTAAATTAAATTAACATTACACAAAGTACATACCCATAGCCTACATAAATAGCTATTATATACGTAGGTAGGCACCTGAAAAGATTACGCTACTATTTTACAAAACTTTAGAGCAATAATGTATGTAGGCACTGTATCTGCCATTTATGTAGCACGTTGAGCGCACTTGACCTGCAAATTTCGAGACAATATTGTTTTTACAAGGATAGGCTCGGTGAGTATGCCGTTGTCGTCACGGGTCAACGGTACCCAGGACCTGTAGGTCTTTCACAGAAAAGAAAAATGTTGCGGAGTCCTCCGAGAAGGGGAAGTGTATAAAAGTGAATGGCGGGTGGGCGCGCGACTCAGTCGCACCGCGGTCGAGAACGTAGCAGTGGCCGACTGGACTCCACCGTCGACAACTCAGGTGAGCGCTACCCGCCGCCGTCTAACACCTCCTCCTAAACCACTCGTGTCCTACGAGTAAGGCATTTCGCGCCTTCTCAATTAGTGGTGTTCCTGCCTGGCCGCGCAGTCACAACACGGAGGGCCGCCTACCGCCGCGACTCCTCGCCCGCCTGTTGCCCGCGACGCCCGCGCCCGCACGCTCCGCTGAGTCGCATGCAGCCCGCGTAAGTCACTCGCTAACACAACACAACAAGTACCCGGTTCAATGAGGTGAGTCCCACACTATCATCACTTGCTAAATATTCTTATTGTTGTGTTTGTGCTTTGCGATGTGCTGCGACCTTGCCTTTTTTTTCTCAAGTCATACATACATAAGTGAACCGCAAATTAATAATTATTTTTCTAATGCTGAGTTATCAACGTGCAGTTAAAGTTAATGAGATGCAATCTACTAATAAATCATTGTTTTGTAGCTTGTTCTATTACGTCAAAGAAAACAAATGAACGTAAATTTAGATAAGAGCCGATGACAAAGTGTAATAAGTAATAAATAATCAAGTTTTATATGGTTATGTGTTGCAACAAGTGTTGAACTCTTAACGAAGGAAGGATTCCAAAGTAAAAACATAAAGTCTAGTCAAAACGTTCACATAAAATGAAGGTATCGTGGAAGGCATAAAAAACATGTTCGATAAAACTTGTGATTTATTAAACAAGGCAGATATTAATCGCCTTTAGTGTAAAGTTACGTTTAATTTAGAAATAAATAAACAGTTGTGCATGAAGCTTGATGCTTGACATTTTAGATTACTTTTTACTTTACCTAAACATGTAACTTGTCGATGTGTTATTAAATATTTCTGTTCGTATTTTCTAAAGCTTTAAGTGAGTACTTTCTAACTTGTGGGTAGATAACTTGGTAAAACCTTCATTTAGCAGAAAATACTAAATTGTAGCTATTCTTTAAAGTGGGTAGGCAAGCGTTATGCTTGTTTAAAGTTCAATATCCGTGCGAACTAATGAACATACACATAATATTTGGCTTATTGGCGTCAAATAAACTTTAAAATAGTTGACGTGTAAAAGAGTTGAGTAAGAACTATTTTTAAACAACTTACAAAAATAATATTTAGCTAGCATTGTATTATTTCTCGCTTAGTTAAATACTCTTTAATACGTACATCATACATTCTCACCCTGCATAAACATTAAAATGTACCTAATGTACTGAAATAAGCCGATGATCGGTCTATCCTGTAAATATCGCATTTTTTAAAGTAATGTTATGCTTCGAATATTTATTAAATATAAGTCGCAAAATTTCCTTCAATTAAGATGTTATCACCATTATTGCCAAACAAAACAGCGCAAGTTTGACCCACTTCGATATGATCTCAAACATAGCTGTGGTAAATTATTTAAAAAGCAAATCAAAATAAAATAGTTTTTTCTAAGTACTGGTTTACGGATCTATGGAGCGTAATAGCGTGATGCCATTCGATTTAATTATAATTGAATAGGCAACAATAATTAGATGTCACAACAGAAGCTTGTGTGTCTTTTGTGTTTTATATAAAAACAGTGTTAATTATGAACGCACACTTGTGTTTCTCGGTAGGTACATCGCTTTGTATACGTTTCCAACATTTGTCAACGGAGTATAAGAACGAAAGAAAAAAGAGCACGCTTTTCTTTTATTTGTACTTTGCTTGAGTTTCTTGTAAGTAAAAAGGGTATGCTTAGACCGACTGGAAGAAAATAATTATTACTGTTTTTTATTAAAGTCACTATAAACTTGTTTTCTCTGATACTAATCTGTAAGATGGAAGAATGTACCCTGTTCTTCTAAAATAATATTTAATAATAAACATTAATCTCTGGTTACCACCATCAGCAATAGATTTGCCCCAAAATCATTAGCCTATTTTATGAATACATAGGCGATAAGGAATTCAAATTTTCAAGGGTTTTCGGAGGGTCGATTACTAACTTGGTTTTCAATAAATTTCTCTTATCTATTTTGATTTACATATTAACGACTGAGCGTCTGAACCAATATTTAAATAGTAGCCGCGTTTACTTAGGTGTCAGCGTAATAGCATAATAATATTTATCCTAATAAGCTTAGGTATACATTAATTGTAAAAATATTGTTATTTCATGTTATTTATGGTTACGCTACATGTGGTCTTTAAAGCATTCGCAGACAGCATACAATCGGTGGCAGATTTTTTGTAGTAGCTAAATGAAACAGTAGACATCAATTGTATCAACGCAAACGTCCCACAAAAGACAGATAATACAAAAAAAAAATGCGAGGCTAACTGTAGTCGCATAATTATAATGTGTAACATCTGAAATCTTGGCTGACAGTATTAACCTCTCGGAAAAAGGGGTTGGTACCACCTGACAGCCAAATCTAGCACCGCGCGCGCTTATTTGTCAAATCAAATAGCGCGCGCTTCTCCGGCTTCCTGTAACACACTTCCGTCGCTTTTCGCGAAATTACTCCTGAAGATTTCAGCACAGACTATATAGAGATACTACGTATGATTGCAGGAAAGCGAGAGGAAAGATGTTACACATAAAAAACTAACCGATTTCAGAACCTACAAAAAATATGCAATAGCTCGGTATTATTTGACAGTTTGCGCTACATTCACTTTTCTTAAAGCCCTCTTTTCCACACCTTTTAAAATTTAACCAATAACCTGCGAAGTGCACTTTACAAAGTTTTGATGTACAGTCACGGACTTTAATTGATGAGCAATCTGGCACTGTTCGTATTTTAGCCGTGTGATACAAATCGGGTTTATTCGGTTCCCGACACGCAAAGTCATATGTCTTCATATTAGAAGAAGACAATTATATTTCTTATCTTTACCGGTTGGCTAACCTGAGAGCCAGAACTAAAAACTTGACAGCAGAGTGACTACGCAAAGTCAACCAATTGCAGGTCTAGCAACAGTAACCTAGCAACGATAAACAATCGTTGCTAGGTTACTGTTGCGATAGTAACGTTAGCGTACGGAGAAATATTAATAGTCATTTCGACAAGTTCGAAAGTAACGTCTCTGACATCGATATTTCAACTGTCACTGTCTTCAGTTAAGTTTTCAGACTTATCGAGTTAATGAGCTATATTCAAAAGAGGTCGGTATCAAATAGATTGTATTTATTTATACTATTGAGAACTTATTAGTCAACCTCTATGGATAAGACTATTTCCGATTAAAAGTAATTTATTTGTCATCTTGTTTACGAGCGTGCGTTATGAGTTCGTGTTTAATCGTGTAATCTCGTGAATGTATGAAACTGCAAAATTGAAATTTTGAAGGTGGCTCAATAATTAAAGTCCGTGACTGTACATATCACATTTTATACCTCAAACCGTTAAACTCTCTAGACAACATTTTAAAAGGTACAGACATAACGTTTTCCTCCATTGCAGTTACCAAGAAATATCTAAGGGTAGTAGATATTTGGGTAGCAGATAGCATAATCAGCATATAATATTATCACTGCTGGGACACAAGCCTCCTCTAGGAGAGAGGGAGGAGGGGTCGCAAGTATAAAGTATTATTCGGTTTTATTTTTATTTTGCCACTTGAGAAGAGTAATGCCCGTCCTTGTGTATGTAGACACCTCTTGGAACGTCTGCGTCATCACTAATACCTCTCATAAAAATGTCTATATTTTCAGAGAGTAATCTATCCCATCATCGTAAAATTGACGCCGGTAGTAAAAGCATCCGCGTCCTATATAGCATCACCTTCGGAATGCATTATACACTGTACAATTTATTGATGTTCCTATGAAGATAACACTTGCTCCCTGTTAGAAGCCGCAGTGTCTGACGTCTCATAAGAACCCATGTAGGTTTGAAATAAAATATTCAGAATTTGAATTTAAAATTGTGTCTTAATGGCTATTTGTTGTCTGACATACTACAACTATGCTATAGTCATATTTACGCTTTTGGAATGTTTATAATATTTATTTAATTACGGGCTTTTTTACTACTGCCTATTGACCTTAAAATTCTTCAAAAGTTTTATGAATTCCTCTAGAAATATAGGTACGAATATTTTAATAAAGTATTACTTACTTAAATTAACATCATTATGTTACGAATTCGACCTTATCCTGATTTTAATCAACCTTTGTTCTAGAGTTCATATTCATACTTACATTCATTTGTAAATATTTACCTTGTTGCAGTTCATGACAAGGCTTTCATGATAATTACACTCATAATGACATTTGTCTTCTTAATCAATGAATTAATATTCTTATTAAAGTATATGCACCTGTAAGGGTCGTCGTCCTTTACTAAATAATGGTAGCTCAAATCTCAGAGCAATTAAATATAACCTATTTAGCTATTAAAGTAATCTTATTCAAGATACTTACCATTATTTTCTTGTCAATGCGTCTAACGACTTGTTTTGAATTGAAATCAGGCTTAATTTTATGAGATAAGTTGTATGTTCACATTCAAATGATAATCCGATTTATTATGCCACATGCCGAGATATTGCTTCGGTGTGATGCGCAATTCCAACCAGTAAGTGCGTTCGCATGTTCTTTATGAACCGTGCAGGTGCACCTGTAGTTCTGTACGTCGGCGTCGGTGTTATAGCATTTTTGCGTGATGACCGACCACGTGATAGTTCATAATGATCTAAACTTTGGGAAAAGAGAAAACGAGTAGTTACGTAATAGGATGTTACGTTTTACTGACGTGATTTAGCTGTTCAGCAGCCTCGTGCACTAAACGATTACATAGTGGAAATGACTCCGACGTTTATCGATTCGATTATTCGATTATAATTGCAGCTGCTTATGTTCAAGGTATAAAGCTAAATACATCCCAATCACTCATTCGACACGAAATCTCCAGAACGGAGATCGGAATCATCTAGAGTATATTAGAGGAAGTCTGAAACTGACACCGGTGACTGAAAAGAGTGAAAATAGGTTGTCAGGCATGTGATGCGGAGTAGTTAATGAGGGAAATTTCGTCAGGAAAGTTTTGAGTATAATGTGGATGAGAAACGATGGATGGACTGTGTGGAAGATGATATGGCTAGAAAGGGAGTGACTTCCAAGATGCCGACTAATAGAGAAGTATGGAAGATAAAGACATATTGCGTCGACCACAAATAAATTGGGATAAGGGCAGAAGAAGTGAGGATGGTGATGATGACTCGGAAATTAACCCTAGGGGGCGGGAACCCCTTCCCTTAAAAAGTTTATTTCGATCGAAATGTATCAGGGCCTGTAGTATAAATTTTATAATACTTGACGAACCTGAAACACCCAAGTTGTAGGAAATAATTAAATTATATACAAGTTTCAAAAGATAAAATATAACAGTTTAAACCATTCATCTATAAGTAGCTGTAAGCGAACTAATATTAATGTAACATTACAAAAGCGGCTACAATAGTAATTGTTGTTTCGTTTCAATACGTCACTCACAATTCGGTCGGCCATCTGGACCAATTGAGCGATATTACATATCTATTGATTTACACGCTACCGAATCGAGACATCAAAAAGGCCAATCTAGATACACATTTTGCTTCTAGATTTATTAACGTTTGGTGCTAATACAATTGCATTGAATACAATCATCGTAAACTTGCAACAGTCAGGACTTTTTCACCAGTTGGCAGAGGGTTCAGCTTTTAATGTGTAGGAAATGTACTCGTATCTATGTATGTGGCTTAGCACTTGAACAGTTTTGGAATACTGGATTGCGTTCAGTGGCTTTCCGCACAACCTAGTTCAAGTCATCAGCTAGCTAGGGAGTGCATAGTGTGTCGGTAGTTCTTACTTCATTTAGCAAAAGATCAAAAAACATTAATTAAATTGATTGAAAAACCAAATAGTTCGGAGTTGAATCCCGGAACCAGATGTCCAGAATTAAGACAAGACAAGACAGGACAAGAAGACAAGACAAGACAAGACAAGACAAGATCAATAAATTAGAGTTCAAGCTGGATATGTTTTTAACCTTATAACCTCTATATTAATATGAAGTACGATAAGGTAATTGAATTCAGAATTTAATCGAGAAAATATGGAAATATTCGATGTATTTTAAACGATTTTCCCGTGACATTTAAAAAATATTTTTAGTCTTGTTTTAATTACCAGGAGTATTTAACAACATCATATTATGTGCATTTCTGCCGTGTTAATATTTCGCGAACGAGATTTATTTATAGGTAAACATTCCTAAGGTACGTAAAGGCATAGTAAAACATTGTCCAGCAAACAAATGATCCAGAATACCTACCTATTTTCATCGGCATCTTATTTATTCCGTAACTGATTTTTATTTTGTCAATAATCGCTGAGAACTTAGGTGCAACGACTACCTAACCTAGCTATACGGTCTATCCAGTACCCAGAGAGTAGGTAGTAGGTACATTGTAAGCACACGGCGTTTTTCTATCGCGCCGTATACGCGCAAGGAGTGCTGCTTTTCCAAGGCAGAAACGTGCCGTTGTCACACGTTCAATGGAATGCGAATATAAAAAACTTATGGGTACACGAGTCTTTTCATTGTAGGTAGTTCTAAAAATGCCTTAAATTGTAACAAGTGACGACTAGCAAACATTTGACTATTTTTGAACGATTAACTTTCTCCTTGACCAAGTATGTAGTTAATTCCAGTTTTTTTATTGTAAAAAATAATATTTTGCTCGTTTGCTGACCGACTACATAATATTTACATAACATTCATTTTGGGCTAAATAATAAAAACAAAAAAAAATGATATATTAATAATGAATTATAAGTATAGGCAATTATGTGCGCTATTATACGATTTTGAAAATACTGTTTTCGGTGTGTTTTAGTTAAAATAATTAATAGTAATCTAATTAAAGTAATAGCTTGAAGTAATAAAAATGAAGAGAACAACGTAATCTTTCGGATTCTTTTTTTGTTTAGCTTTCTGTTTAACTTTTATATTTAGCCCAAACATTTATGGACGTTGAATAATTTCCTTTGAGATTTCTTAGTTAAATATGGTTATTTCTGTGGTTACTTTTGTTTGAATAGATGATCTCACACGCTTATAACTAGATCAATTTGTGTTTAGTATTTTCAACTACATGGAAATTATTTCTCTACCAAGCATCACGGTCAAGCTACATCGTGAAAGTTTACAAGTTAGCCTGTCCAATAAGTATATCTGAACTCTAGTTTAAACCTGCTTCATCTAATCTATATTACTAGAAAACTAGACTTGTAGCTACCATTTATAGTTTCTCTTCACATCGATGGCGACGCAGTCTGCTTCGAGAAATGTATAAATTACAGTTTCTTGCGTTTTATATGAATATTCTCTGCATGATTTCATTGATGTTATGAATGTTTTTATTAAGACTGTGTCCGATTAATATTCTGATACATAATAATGAGGTGTTCTATTAGAAGTTATGGAAATAATTAAGGTAGACTAATTAATTACTATAAAACACGTACGTTAATAAATTGGAAAATGAAATTCATAGTATCGGCGACTGAAGTCATAGAAATACCTCAGTAATCGTTTTCGTCGCCACTTCCATGGAGCAGCTCATTCCTGACGTGATTGCCTACCTACCGTGTGCAACATTCACCATTATGCATTGCTTTCTAGAAAAATGTTACGCACAATTTGTCATCAACAAATTGTAGCGTACGAGATACACGCGCGATGAGTATAATCGACTCAATTATGAAGTAGCCTGCTGTATACATACGGCGTTAATAACTTATGTGGTTCGTTACCAAGTTCTGATTTGATGAAACTTGCTGATTTGCCTAATTCAGGAGGTGCCGAGTCGCGAGGCGCACGATGCTTCGGCACAAATTGTGCGCATCCTACTTAATGGAGGGTAAAACTAATTTACTCTTAGGTTTTATTAGTTCCTTAGTTACATAGGTGTCACATGGATCACGACAGCCTGGTTTTATCTAGGTAACTATTTAAATGAATTATATAGTTACAAGCTATTATAGCTCGGTATATAATTTTGATGCGTCCACGTGTTCTATAATGGGTCGTATTAGATCGTAGAGAAAATAAAAATGCAATAAAGGTAAATCGATATTTGACATAGTGGAGGGAGTAAAGTCGACCTTGGTCTGGTGGAGTTCACTTTGCATACATATTCGAGAAAACTGACAGTGTAGCTAAGGTTTTATTCTGTATATGAGCCATTTAGGAAAACGTGTTTTCAAAGTGTGTAAATAATTTCTAACTGCCTTATCACAGAAGCCTGCGGAAACATCGTCGTGGGTAGTTTCTTACCTATATGAACGTAGTGGGAGATTTATTACTAAATAAAGTATTATTCGGTGACGATTTACGATTTACCTTTCATATCAAAGTATTAATTGGAACATCACGCGGCCATTTAGTTAAGTAGGAATACTATGAATTCCACAGAGGTTAATAATACATTAAACATAAATAAATATCTCATTTAGTACGTAATTAAAATTTTAACCATGTAAAGTATTAATCTCGGGTAGTCCTCATCTAAACTTTTGGACATGTTTAGTTTAGCTTTGATTTAACTTTAACTAATATATTATTTTTGACATAAATACACAACACGTATTTTTTTTTACTGGTTTTTCTTTTTGTGACAGCATGTTTACAAATTAATTTAATTAATTTCGTATACCCAAGCAATATGTGGAATTGTTTGTTAGTCAGAGATGATGCATACAAAAAGCAAAAAATACATCACTTCCAAGTAGCACAGATCCTGAAGTAAATCTGCCGGAAAAGTGCATCCAGTCCGCTGCACCTTGTAGTAGCAATAGCAGCTGCAATTTATAAGTAGTATCATTTACATACGAGATTACGTCGTCTCTCCGTGTTTCAAAGTAAAGTAGGAAACAGTTCATTGAGTATCGCGCTAATGCTGATATTAGCGAACCTGACTGGCTCACGGCAACTTATGTGTGTCGAGCAGCTTCCTGCCCAGTTAGACTAGTGCTCGCTGCACGCGCTAAGCGCCAAGAACATCGCTGGGGACGATTTCTGATTTCTCTCATTGCTAGGAAAACGATTTCTATCGAAGATTGTATGTTTACTAAATTACTGTCGGCAGTAGCTAAGACCACCTGTTCTATAATAACATTAATAGAAGCGGCGACAGTCCAGACACGGCGGTCGCCGCGGCGTGTCAATCGTGTCCCGCGCGCCCATTGTCTCCGCCATATAATAATTAGTGGATATTGCACCCTGATTCACAACCACAATGACCGAGATAAACGATTCATTCAGGGACCCGGGGTTCGTAGTTCGTACCTACTTTCTATAGAGTTGACGGACGTTTAAACATTTAACAGAGCGCGGTGAAACTTACGAATGGCTGTAGAACTTTCAAAATATTTTATTTTAACAGTAATATTACGTTATAGTTTATTGATTTGATGAGTGTATAAAAGAGTCGTGCCTTTTTGTTCTAGTGGGGACGCAGGATACATCGCAACAAGCTACGACATGAGGAACAACGTCAAGTGAGTACCTCCTTGTGTTATTTACTCGAATATTGTTCATCTTTCACGTTAATATTTTATGTAAAATATTAACAGTCAACTGTATCGTACTGAACGTCACAACTGTTTTAATTCTTAAAAATGTGATACAAACTGAGTATTGCGTAATGGTTTGGAACGACATCGTCAATAAATTAACGGTTTATTTCGTGTATACGTGTGATAGTCTAACGCAATCTTCATTAAAATCGTTGTATTAACGACGTTGTTAAACTACACGTGCTTATCACCGCTGGGAATCGAATCTAGCTGTGTTACCTACAGTTGCTATCTCCAAGCTCCGCGACGCAGCGGCCTTTAGATAAACTTCAAGAACAAAATATATTAAAAAAACATTTCACAATAAGCACGTAGGTACATAATTTTTATTATCGTTCTAAATATGTTTAGTTTACCTATTATCAGTTGTGAACGTCAGCTATTCGACGAGCAAATTCATTTATTTGCTCTTTTCCAAGTGAAGCACGTCGCGTCATACCGAGATATACTACATCCAAGAGGTGCAATCTCCTCTTAAAACTACGACACAACATGATAATATTATGTAAATTACCTATTAAATATTGGTATCTTACGAGAATTCACCCACTTATCATAAAGTTCCCACAATTTATACATTTAATAGCGTGCCCTCGGCGTCACTCACTGTGCCTACTTGGACTTTCATAAAATCATCTAAATAAGTACCTACTTGAATTTTCAGCGACACAATTTGATGAAATGATACGTTGATATGTAAAAAAAAATGGCAACTGAACCCTCGACCTTTGCCTAGATTAATATTATCTTCTTCGTTTAAGTAGGTAGTAACCTGGAATAGGTATCATCTTATAGAATTGACAAATTATTGGTTCTTTGAGACGAGAGTGTTAACCAAATATTGTGTTAACCAAAAAGTGTTAACCAAAAATTGTTTCGATACTAACCAATTGAAATAAAGGTTTTGTTACTGAAACACGGAGTTGTAGTAGGTAAAGCATTTACGCATAGGAGGTGGGTTCACAAAATTTGTGTCGGTTAAGTTTTTATTCAAATACTTCGAAGCTTAGTGTTAACAACTCTCATATTGTTGACCATATCGGAGTGATGTGATGTGATACAAGCAAATATACCAACTTTGGTTTTCCAACAAGTATTTACACAATCGCCATTTACGTTCTCATTGCGCAAAACTAAACTGAGATTAACTTGCGAGTTACCAGCAAACAAACATGGAATTTTAATCAGAAAAATATACATTCAAATAAGGCTAAAACTTCAGAGTCGTGGATGGAATTGAGTACATTAATTATATAATGTACTGCAGTGCAAGATTCCGTGTAACTAAAACACGTAAGAATTCATTACTTTGATTAGAATTTTTTATTTACTCATTATGAGTAAATAACAACACGTTGTGATTCTGAAATAGGTAGTGCTAATTAACTTAACTATATATACCTACGTTAAGGTAATTTGTCATCAATTTGATTGAAAATCAAAAAAATAACACCAACATCGTACCCTGAAATCCCCAATCTTTAAATGATGCATCAGATCAATGTTTAAATGATCATCATATGAGACAATTTGTGACGCGTCGTCGTGTACGAATCCGTATAAAACACTTCTGGTTTTTATTATAACATGGCTGAATGATTAGCACCTTTTCTTCCAAGTGTTAACAGAATAGAGTGTCTTTACGTCAATGTTTTTGTCATCTACGTTATGCCACAGGCGGCGGTTCGGCACAAGCTAATTTAAATACTAACTTTGCAAATGATTCACATTGCTCTGTTTAACGCAATTTGTGGCGCGAAAACATTTCCGCTGTTCAGGGAGCTATTCAGACATGTTTTGCTGTTCATTCCCGATCGGATATTTACCGGTGCATGTTCAATCCAAAAGCTGGGATCATATTTAAGGATGAAATATTTTTGAGACTGCCGTTTGTTTTTAGCTGACCCTAAGTTTATTTTTGAGAGATGCATTGGAGCCTTAGTTAACTGCGATGATAACATTCTACAGTCTTGAAACATTACTAATCTATTCTGATACTAGCTGTTCGTGCCCGGCGTCGCCCGAGTGTAAATCCAACTTTTCCGATGGATTTTCCAAAATTTTCATTCATATAAACCTTGTCCAGTTAAGACTACAACAAAAAAAAGTCGACCAAATCGGTCGAGCCATTCACTTCTTCTGGTATTTTTGTTGTACTTAAAATAATCTAAACCTGAATTCATGCAAGTTAGTACTTTTTTTATGTTACTGCACAGAAATTGTGCACACCGTGTCGTGAGTGTCCGTCTTGTTTGCGGGATAACTTTTTTTGCAACACTCGATTGTAATGAAACAAAACCTTTATTCTAATCCAAATTAATCTCTATCCACCTGTGAAAACTACATGAAAATTTGGTCAGGAGTAGCGGAGATGTGCGCGAGCAAACAAACAGACGGACAGACAAACACCGGATTCTACTGTTTCATTATTATATGTATAGATTATAAATGCAAATACACCATCTTCTTATTACGTTACTCGACACTTTCAATTATAATCCGAGAGTTTAAAAACATATTGCTAATATATAGCTTCATATGTTTGAAAAATTCGTCGTCTCATCAATATCTATATATTTTATATATAAATGAATCCCTATTTCCCTTGGTCACACCATCACGCGTGAACGGCTAGACCGATTTCGCTAATTCTTTTTCTGTTGTGTTTGTTACTGTCAGGAGAAGGTTCTTATGAAAGAAAAAATTAAGAAAATTGCGCGGAAAATTAGAAAAATTAAGACAGGACGTCTGTCGGGTCAGCTAGTATTATAAATATATAACGCATGGGTGAACTGTCAAATTGTCAGTTGTCATTTTGTAGGTATGTGTTACGCAATTACCCAGCAGGGCAGGATGCCGCGGCCAAAAGCTTGTTAGAAAATTTAATGCAAAAATTGTATTGTGCAGTCGTTTCTAGTGTCATTGGCTAGTCATTGGTGCAATTAAAGGGCGGTCAGAAACAGCTCATGTGGCGTCACGGCCATGATTGTCAAACATACACCCAGCCTGTAAGCACCTAATGAACGGTCAAGGAGCGAAAATATTAAGCAACAGCTTCCGCCAGCGGCTTCGCCCGCGTAATATCTTTTTATAAATTATAGCATAAGTTATAGTGGTAATATAATCCTTGTGTAATTAGTTATTGTTTAACCGTGTTTTTGTATGTTGTGCTGTCTTTTGTGTGCACCAAATAAACGTTTTATCTATCACTTTTCTAGTGAAAGATTTTCTTAAATCGGTCCAGTAGTTTTTAACTCAATACAAACAAAAATACGAATCTGTTCTCTTTATAATATTCGTGTAGATTTTCAAACAAATTCTTTTCCCAAAAGGCGGGCGCATGTCACCTTTTCGAACTGTCATTTTCTTTCAAAGTGATTACGTAATCGGAAAAATAATGAGGTGCAAGAATTAATTAACTTTAATGTGTTTAACATTTTTATTCCTTGACTTCTGCGATATGTAGGTACTCGTGATGATCCGTCGCCTTGTCAGAGCAATGCCAGCCTAGCCGCTACGCTAATACACGATATTAGAAAAATAAACAAGCATATTAAGTCAAATCAAACGTTTCAGACGGTACTTTTCCTCCTTCGCATGTGAACATTTTCAATATAATCTGTATCTAATGCGAAGTTTCTATCTGAATGCATGGAATTTGTATGGACTATATCGTGACTATATCTGAATGGTACCTACCCACCTAATTTTATCAAAAATATTTCAATCATTCACATGAAACATCGGGATAAATTTTCTGCGGTTTAATTTTACGCGAAAATCGAATCTTTCATGACTTATTGTAAAAATATAATATTTTACACTGTTTAGCTAATCTAGTTTCTATAGAGGTAACTTAGTACCTAATAATTAAACAAAAATAATATCGGTAAACTGTCCGTAATAGTTAATGCAAAAAATATCAAGATCTAAACTAAATTACACATGCGTTAGTGAATGAAAATACTTCAGCAAATTAGATGAAATTCGGCAGTATAAGTAACCTAACCTAACCTAATTTAACTAATATTATGTAGCCGGAAAATGTCGACGTTATTTTTTGTATTTCGTGAACCTGAAAGACGTTGGTTTGTTAAATAATTAATTGAATTGTTATTTTTGGAAGCAGAGGGCCTGGGGCCTAAAACGGTCACTTTAGCTGAATCATAATATGAAAATATTGAATCATCGTAAAATGTCACAAACTGACAATTCATAATATGATCTGCGTGTAATTCATATTACGAAATAATTAATCTGTTTGATAGTTTTCTATGGAGATTCGTAAAATGGTCCACAAATTATGAATACTTTTATGTCAAATTAGAGGAATTGCTAATGACAGCTGGGATTCAGGAAATGAACTGCTTTTAGAGGAATTTCTAATGTGGCCGGTTTAGGCCCCCTGAACTAAAGTTAAACTTTTACAATTTTTAACTTTTACAATTTCCTTTTTTTTAACCTCAGTGAAGAACTGAACCTCAGTGAATCATTCAGTGAGTTTCCAGTCTAACCAGATGCAGCTGAACACCAGTATTTTACATGGAGCGTTTGCTTATCTGACCTCCACAACCCAATAACTGGGTAATACGATATCACTTGGTAAGATTGGTTGACAGACTTTCGGGCTTCTGACGACCCGTAACGACTTTCAAACATCCACGAATGGCAGCCGGGACCAAGCAAGCAACCTTTCCGAGACACGGGGGAGTCTAGGCATGTAAAGATGGTCACCCATCCACGGACCAACCCTGGCAAGCATAGCTTAACCTGATGAATCGACCTATGCGGCTGTTATTACTTAGCCACGAGCTACAACGCTTAATCCCTTTAAGCGTTGTAGCTCGTGGCTTAGTAACTCATTTATATAATATTCTTAAAAACATCTTATAGTAGGGGAGGCAATGATGCTAAATGGGGATTTACTCGAGCGTCGTGGGGACCTATTTGATTGTGAAGATTAGATGCTAAAAAGAAAAAAAGGTTATGTGAAGTATACCCTTTCAGTGGTGGGGGGAGCGTCTATGGTAGCGGGGATTTCGAGAGTTACTCGAGCGCGGCAGAATAACATACGGGGGCAACCTTGTGAAGTACTCCCACCATACCTGAGCCCTGTACATAAGGGCAAACGCCTAGGGCAGCCGATCAGATTAGTAAAAAAAAATCGATTCTTCGCCGTAGTCGGGTAAAAACTGAGCGGTTTTTTGTATTTAGCTAAATAACAACAATGCCGTTAATTTCACCTTGAAAGCCTCAATGATATAAGTAGCTCGAGTAAATAATTAGTATGATGGCTCTATCGTAAGAACAACTATTGTTATTCATGAAACTGATGTGATAGTTCATTCAACTCTTGAACTTATGCAGCCGTAAGTAACGGTCGATCTCCATACAATCGTCCTGGCACCACGCACCACGGCCGCGCCACTCCAGGGCCGTACCGTTACCCACATAACCAATCACATGTATAATTTATTTTAGAATTTTATTTGGTCCTTTCCTTTCACTTAAAGTCATTGTGTTCACGTTTGGATTAGTTCCAAGCATTGTGTGCAATCGAGAAAGCGGTTTCACTACCTCGTAACGCGGTTTATTGAATAGTTAATGCTTTCGCACTATGGAAAACCTTTACACGCTCCATACGATCAAAGGCAGTCTGCAAATCCTTTAATATCAACAAAAGTAAGAGTGATCTTTTTAATTTACCTTGACAGAAGCCTAGTTTCACCAACATTAAGACGGTCAAAAAGGTTTATTGACCTCTCTGAAGACAATGAACTTGTCAAACCGGTCTACGAGTGGCAGAAAAAAATCTCAATACGGTAATATCCAATGACATCGGATCTGCTAGTTGCATAACAAGTATTGCGCTGGTTGCGAGACAGGTTGTTACTCCCGCTGGGCCCAAGCTTGACCTGCAAGGTACCGCCATGCCACCTCCTACCTACATCTAACTATATTTTATTACGTATTGTTTTAAAGCACAACATAATCAATCTCTTTTGAACTAATATCACCCGAAACGACTTTATTTATTTGCCCTTGGAGGACGGAGAATAAACGTAAATAACAAAAGACGAAACGGGGACAATTAACCTGTCTACTTTATCCATATAAAATGGAGGAGTCTCCCCGTAGCTGGGCACTTAATTGCCTCACTGTTTTATATCCTCAAGTGATTTCTTTACCTTGAACGCTGCCCTGTTGAATGTTTTCTGCGCTATTGTACCAAAAACCAATGACATCGTCATGGTCGCGATCATTTAATTTTAGTTGCTCGTTTTTTTTTACTGGTGAATGATTCTAAATTATCATCTTACTTTGTAAATAACGTCTCTAATTTAATTTTATACAACTAACTATTACTTAACTAATGAAATCCTAATCAGTTGCTTGTTAGTGTTCGACGATGCACCGAAAAGCTTTAAGTAAATAAAGTTATTGTAATGTGAATTTTCAAATAGGTATTTAATTGTTGGAAGTAAAGACAATTGGTTGAATAAAAATGGCAAAACATTGACACCGGTGTTTAAGTTCCCATGCAGCGATTATCTCAAGTATATGTATAACAATAATGAGCGGAGTATAATCAGAGCCATCACGACAATTTTATTGTAAACAATCGGACATCAGTGCTGCAGCCCGGCTGCGTTATAAACTGTTCTGTTACTTAGATAGACTTAGATGAAAAAAGAATTCATCGCGACATTTACGTACTTAAATGAATTAATAATGTCTATAAAACTGTCGAGTAAAATTCTAACTAATGTTATAAATGCGAAAGTGAGTTTGTTTGTTGGTTTGTCTGGTACGCTTTCACGCTAAAACGGATTTGGATGAATGAGTAGACGATGGATAGATGGATAGATAGTGAGTAGACATAGGATACTTTTATCCCGATATTTCCACGGGATCGAGACTTATGCGGGTGAAATCGCGGAAAATACGGAAACATTATAGGATCATTCGTTTATCGTCTCTCTGTCTGTCGGTCAGTCTGTCGAGACCCTTTTTCTCAGGAACGCGTGGAGGTATCAAGTTGAAATTATTATCAAATACGTAACTTTACGATCCCTTGGAGCAAAATCAAGCTTCTAAGTCAACGCAATAAAAAATTAAACCCAGGAGATTCAGAATCATGTACTGCATCTTGGGGTAACAGGTTGCGTCGATGTCCCTGACACCCTGCATACTTGTCAAAAACAGAGGGGTAATTCCCGTAATTTTTTTGAACGTTCGCATTCGCAATCTGTCAAAAATACAATTCATTTGCCTACATTTTTGACAAAGTTTGACAGATTGCGACTTGAATGTGAACGTTTTTTTATGTACGAGAATTGACCTTCTGTTGTATTATCAAAATATAAACGTATTCGAACAGCGGTTCGAATCGATGTCGCCTATAATATCCGTGTTTTTATGCAAATGGGAAAGACGGCGCTATTATTTTGGCAAACTGTACAATTTGGTGAAACAATACCAAACCGTATTTCTGTTTGTCAGAAATACGGTTCCTTTCAGACTCTATTGACACTCTTTATATTCTCCTAACAGTTTCTTTGACTAGGCTAGGCAATAACTGCCGACCACAATGCTCCCCAGCATTGTGGTCGGCAGAATAGACAATTGGATATACTGTTATGAAAATTACTTGCCGTTTTGAAGAACGGAATTAAAGTTTTTCGGCTAGATATCACAGCATTGTTTCTTCAACACAAAAGTAATTATTGGCTATATTTTTAGAGAAGGTTACAAAAAAACTGTGATGAATTATGAACTGGCGTAATTAATTCCCTATACAGAAACGAACGACTCCAACAGAAAACGTTTTACAACCGCAGAAGATGTCACTGGAATTAAATTACAAGCGAGAGACAGACACAGCCGGCATAGGGTGCCAATTGGTATTCCTAATTCACTTTATTGCCTAATGAACTAAAACGACGACTACCGAACCGAGGCCGTACTCACCAGGGTCCTATGGTTAAAACGCCAATTTACGTTCAATCAATCGGCCTCGACTATGGCTGTTAGTCTTCTAAGAGCATTAAAACCAATTTTAATTACCAATAAACAATGTAACTATACATTTACTACGCACGGAATCGCAGAATCAGACTCATCTACGCACTGTTATAAAAATCCTATTTTATTGAATACGAATTGTTGCCACTGATATTTGGATGTCGTCCAAAAAGCTTTTCCGTGCTGTGTGTGATAGGGCAGCAAACAATGCTATTTGTTGACACTATAGTTAAATAGTGGGAGATTCTCTTCTGCTGGCCAAAGTCAAGGTTAAAATATCAAAATTCAATTTATTTATTATTGAGAAAAGTTTTTCGTATAATTATAGATACGAAAATTATGTCGTTGTAAAGAACTTTATTATTCAGGTAAAGGAAATTGCTTACAAATGTCCGACTGAAGTCTAATGATCGGTTGTTCAGTAGTCCGGATCGTGTTGCTCAAGTGATATCGACATAATGTCTATTAACTTTTTGTGTCAATATTGTTTAATACCCCTTTGAAAATTCTAATTGAAAATTTTACAAAAGTTATAAGCGTCTTTTACAAAATCGTTTCAACTTTTAGATAAAATTCAAAGTAAATTAATTACGAACTCAATATTAATTATGAGCTCAATGTTGATAAGCAACTTAGGCTATTGAACACGTTAAGTACTTGTCTTTGTCAAACTGCATCTCATAGATAGAGCTATTCATTACTTACTTTCCTTCCTTTAACCAAAGCATCTTTTAGGTTTTAGGTAAATATTAGCTTTAATTGGTTAGTTTTCTGAGAACGTAGTTTTGGCTTTCTTGTCGCAGCTGTTAACCAAATATCATATAACATCACGACTATATTTCCCCGAAGGATTTGGCAGAAGAGTACCTTATAGTACACCCACATTTCGCCAGTTATGTTTAAGTCCCATGTTATAGGGGGCGAGACAGAGTTATGACTTACAGAGCCGAAACGTGAACACTCTCGTTATATGTACGCTGGTTCATACATCCAAGGTCGCACAGCGAGGTATGTTTGGAATCTGTCAGGGATGGGATCCGGAACGAGGTGATCCGGCAGAAAACCCAAAGTTGTTGACATAGCTCACAGAATAAGCCAGCTGAAGTGGCAATGGGCCATATTAGCCGTAGAACCGAGGACCGTTGGGGTAGACGTGTTCACTGACGTCCAGCAAAATCCTGCATTGCGCAAGCAGAGTTTACCGCGCGACTATTATATATATAACGTCCCGACATCAATCGTCGAACAGTAGCCCACCAGACACAGCACCCGTCTAGCCGGAGGATAATCCCTTTTCTATGGAGGATGAGTGAGCTTTACACCCTGTTCCTCATACCTTTATAGATCAATCAAATTATTTGAACAGGGACCAACTCATAAAGTATGTAGGTTTATAACCACACCACTGGATGGCATTAAAATAGGCTTCACGAGTGGCGATATATATTATTATAATTTATTTTATTTATAGGTATCTACCTAGTAGATGATGTCACCGTCACTCTAATCCCATACCCATGGAATCCTGGCGATAGGAAATGCAATGGTTTTTATCGCAATAGAACAAAGAGTATTGTAGCCATTTTATTGTCACTTTTAGTTCGACTTTCCACTTTGAACACAGCTTTATGTGATTGAAAACCCCTGAAGCTGTGTGACGACACGAGAATTCCTTTTAAGTTGTTACGTGTTGGTACAATCATAGTGTTAAAAGTGACTGGCTGCAGGCTGAAGGGATGTCTTTCAATATTTATAATATCGCAATTCAGGTGACGTTCAGTGGGTACGTGTGTTGGAAAAAGGAAAAACGTATGAAAAAAGGAAATGGAAAGGTACTGTGTGTTACTATTCTCTATAATAACGGAAATAAGTTTGTTTTTCCGCATTTTTCCGACTTCCACGCGGACGAAGTGTTATACTAGAGTGTATTTGTTAAACAACCCAGTGTTGAACCCGCGTTACCGAGATTGTTGCAAACTAGCTATAATATTATAACCTCGTTTAAGGAATGCATCGAATTAATACCAATCATCCTGCCTGTATAAATTTATGGGATTAAAACAATACAGAACTCCAAGGCGTCATATCTAAGCTAACGCCATAAAAACACATTTCTTTGACGAAGGTTGGTCCTAATCACATTTGTACTGGCTGCCTTGTACCTGTGGCGAACCAATTAATTATCTGTGGTTCCCACAGTTACATAACCTGACAACACTGGTTGGTAAAAAAAGGGAGTTATATTGTTACCCTATTAAAACTCTGTGAACGTGTAACCAAATATATTATAAGTTCGTGTATAGGTTAGTTCCGTTGTCACCTGGATACTGTGCTGTGTTACCTATATTGAATACACGTATATCACAACTGGACGGAGTTTCATTCAAAGGGCGCCCTAAAGCGCCTAAATTGGTGACCCCGACGTGATATGAACACGCAACCTTCTGATACTGTGCTGTGTTACCTATATTGAATACACGTATATCACAACTGGACGAAGTTTCATTCAAAGGGCGCCCTAAAGCGCCTAAATACCTATATGGTTCAAGACAGCCCAGAGAGGGAGAGAGAGAAAAATAAAAAATAAATATAATAACGATTTTTTATGTACATTACGCAATCCCAAACAGATGTTTTTTTTATTTGAGTTGTTGCGAAGTTTCTCGCTGATCTATGGACATTGGCCAAATTAACTAATTCAGTTTTTTTTTTTTTACCTTTTTATGCTCAATGCCTTTTATAATTCCATATTTAGCAGAAGGCATATGTTCACGAACATTAAAAACGCAGTCAGTCTTATTAATTTGTACGACTTGAACCTGAATACAGACTTAATTGCGTCAAACGATATTCGAGACGGATACAGGCAAAATGAAAACGTTTGCTGATTCGCGAAACTCGGGGGATGAACTCAATAGAATTATGACCTATTTGACTATATTTTGTATGCAGATTGGTATAATACGATTATACCAAATTCTACTTACTTAAGTGATTGTATCACTTAAGTAAGTAGAATCACTCTTTGGCAAAAATGATACCGTGAGAACTTTAACTTTGCCATTCAACGTGGCAGTGCTTTTGGGCATTTTTCCCATTGACAGCGGTGCGGAAGAATTTTTTGATGCCCAATTAGCTCTACCCCTTTTTTTATTTTGTTATATCATTGTACATACTATACTTAGGTACTTAATTCTTTCTAAGTATAATTATGTAAGATCCTAGAATTTGTATATTATGTAAGTAAATAAAAGTTTATGAGCTGCTTTAAAAATTCTGCAGTCGAACTTTAAGTAGACCATAAGAGATTGTTTAAAAAAATCATTAATATTTTTGTAAAAAAGTACTACGTATTTTGATTTAGTTTAAACTTTTGTTCACCTTATAACTATAACTTACCTAAACTCTACTTGGTTATGAAGCAAAAGAGCTCCTTATATGGGATTCATTGTTGCCTTTTCAGTATCAATACAAAATCGGAAGCGGCTAACAAGAAAAACAAAACTAGTTAAGAAAGACATTTTCCTTCTAAAAATGTTTAAGCCTCTTTGCGACCAAGACTTTAAAGGAGTTTTCTTTAAATCCCCATAAGATCACAAGAAAGGTTCAAGTGGGATCCCCAGCGACTTCTTTTCGTTTAGCACCAAGGAAAATTACGGTTACACGAAAATTGGGTTACCAAAACAAATTGAAAATTTGGAGGCAATTTTCTCCCTCAAAGAACAACCATTCTCATTTTTTTTTTAATTTCCATTTTTTACACGACTTTGGTTAATTTAAGCAATACAATCTTTTGCAGGTTTAGGCCGGATAGCCAACAATACGGATTAGTGAAAGATATTTGCGTTGCGTACTTTGACTAAAACCATTATTCTAGTTATAACATAGATAAATAGATGCTGATAAAGCACCTTTAGGTACTGCAACCTTCGAAGCCTTAGTGCTTTATAATATTAATGAGGGTTGATTAATGAAAGCATTTAATCTAAATAATCTACCACTTACTTACGCGCACGCTCATGTTTATTAAGTGTAGCATGTAGATTGGAAACACGCTACGTTTCCGTAAATAATAAGTAAGGGCTGATATTTCCAATGCCAGATGACTTTTATCCGTGGAATGAACTTTGAATGGATGTCTGTGTTTGTATTAATAACTGTCAAAAATTCAAAATTATTCGATGGATCTGCACCTAAATTGCGTCCATTGCTTCTTAAGTTCGTAACTTACGTTGTTAAGTAGATTTTTTTTTCCAACTTATGAAGCAATGTAAGTATTAGTTTGTTTCAAACAGATTCCAATTCTGACCGATCGTACATTACGCAATTATTAACTGTTGGTGATGGCAAAATCAGCCCTCCTAAGTATAGTACCGGGTTAGACTATCAGTAGTAGTACCTTTAACACAGCCCTAATCCCAGCCTTGTTCAAGTGCAACGATGTCTAAACTAAATTAGTAACACTTAATACCATTCCAGTGACTGATCAAAGTTAGATTCGCAATAAATATGCAATCTTTGCATTGGTCACGCCGAAAATTAAACAAGAGGTACATTGAGAACCGCGAGCCGCGAGTAACTTGCTCTGTAGCATTAGGGGCGATGTTTAGGTACGATACGATTGACTGTTTGAAAAAACTCAAAAAGAACAAAAATTCTGGACGCTATGGTTTCAGGACCAGAACTTTAACGAAACTAGTACTTCTATGGATGGAAGTCAGCTTTTTCTGGCAGTAGAGCAGAAAAACGACTTTACCGTAGACTAAACTAGACACATTTTCGCAAGTACCTATACTAATCGTCAATTGTTTCAGGCCATCGTTTTGGGGTCAGAGGACGAAGATGGAGAAGCGGCTGATGCTTGCAGCTGGCGTGACGTCGGTTCTCGCCATCGCTTTCTTCGCTGCATTTATTGCCACGCTTCTCGTTCGAACATCCGCTGACATCAACGGTAAGTACTCCAACAACCAATAGATCAGAAAGGTGGAGACAGCGAAATTTAGGGTACCTTCCAGCTAGGTGGCGCTGTAGTATCCGCAGGGTACCAGCTTCCGATAAGGGCCAGGCCCGGGTCGATGGCGGGTCGTGTTCCACGCGCGCCTCAAAGAGATGTCAGCACAACTGTCGGGGTCCGCTAGGACCGAAGCCAGAGTTGCGGGAAAGTCCGAAAGGGATACCGAGACCTTGACAACAGGCAACTGAAGGAACACGGGTGGGTTTTAGTCGGTGAAAGTCTGACACGCTCTTCCGCTCCGCTCAGAGCGCGAGAAGTCATTGGATGATTTCCCATAGCAGCTGGATGAGAGTACACAAGAAATGTGTAGTGTGGTGTAGTGTGGGAGGCCAAAGTCTAGTTGGGGACAGCTATAGACTGATGCCGATGATAAATGGCACAGCAGCTGAGGTGTCGGGCTGACAATCGAATTGCGGTGAGATCCTACCCTATGCATAGCCATTTGTTTTATATTCACGGTAGGTACCTATAGTTTTTACGCTAGTAACCATAAAAACTATGTATGATTTTTTTTCATAATAGGTATATAGGTACTCCCACGAAAATCATTTGCGATCTTTTTTATTTTGCTGCAATAAAAAAAAAACATTAATCGCCTTTTTTGTTCATCTTGCTAAAAATAAATGCGATCTTCCGATCTTCTTTAGTACATGTAAATCAGGCAAAAACTTACTTTAAGTAACGAAAATAGATGAGGTAGAACCTTAAATTGGAATTATGTTTTTAGGGTTATTCAAAGAGTGCTAACGGGACAAAGGACTATTACTAAGGCTCCGCAAAAAAAAGGCTCCGTTTAAAATTACTTTACAATAACTCCTGTGGGTGGAAACTACTGTTATTTCTATGATTTGGCAGCACCTACGGGTAATACTTGAATCAATTGTACAAAGACGTGCAACTCTGTATTTAGACGAGGCAAAACTTGCATGCAATAATTGCCTTGGTGTAAACAGAAGTCGCATGCAATTATTGAATGGCACAACTTGTATTCAGTTACTATATGCAACTTTATGGAAACGCGCGCGTGTTTAAACTTGCATGCAATTCTTGAATGGCAATAATTGAACGTGCTTTATGGCATGCGATTATTGCTCTTGGACATTCCAGTAACTTGCACCGTGTAAATGGGGCTTTAGGTACGGGACAGATAGAAAAAAAACAATTGCAATCCAAGTTTGGATGTAAACGGAATGAGTCATTAAAGAAAATTTTGTGTTGAGTGATTCAGTTCCTTTGTTCCTTTTCATAAGTCCACAGCTAATGTGACGTGAGGTCGTTCAATGAATACATTCGACCTTACTGTCATCAAGGTAAATTTTCAAATAATTATAGAATTTTCGTCGCCATTTCCTGTGGTGATGCATTTTTTTGCGAACTTAGTCGTGACTAGTCATAGCCTTTTTATGATGCACTACCTCCTGCCTCCCCCTTCGTCCACGTAATCGGATTAGTACTTACAGAGATTACGATTTACAAACAAACAAACAAACAATATTACCTCTTTACAATATTAGTTTACCTAATTATAACATAAATTTGCGTAATTTTAAAGGGAATCAATGTTATTCTATGTCAATTTTAAAGTATTTCGATCGCTGATTGTAGGTCGTATTCGTATTACTGGTATAGCTTCGATACAAGAGCGATAGAGTCGGTGATCGGCGTTCGTCATTTCTTCGTGTTTCCACTCAAATTTCTGACATCGGATAATACGAGACATCTTTTAAATTCTTTTAAATCTCTAATATAATACAAATAATTGAAATCGGTAATACGACTCTTAATGATAGCATCAACAGTATCCGTAGCTAGCAGTAGCTAAACAACTATACTTTTGTTTCGTATTTTGGTGACAGCGATAAGACTAAAATAAAATAAATAAACAACCTTGATTTAAATATAGACGAACAATATTTTATTAAACGAAACAACATGGAAGAAGAAGGTCCACATACAAGTGCAAATGCTAAAATCAGCGTTAACAACAACGTCGTAAAAACATTACGATATTACGCATTTTGTACTGATTGTAGTTATTTTAAGAGAAACTTCGCTCCATTGTTATTCAATAGATAGATAAAAGAGGGCAGGTCACGATATAAACCGAATTTTAATTGCTGGTTATCCCGTCGACTGAACACAATAATTACGTTGAATGTGTGTGTTGAACTCAGGCTAGAAATACGTCTTATTTAACACTAGCTGCGCCCCGCGGTTTCACCCGCGTAAGTCTCGATCCCGTGGGAATATCGGGATAAAAAGTATCCTATGTGTTAATCCAGGTTATAAGCTATCTGTTTGCCAAATTTCATCCAAATCCATTCAGCCGTTTTTGCCTGATTGAGTAACAAACATCCAAACACACAAACTTTCACATTTATAATATTAGTAAGATAGTATGGATGTCGGCGACGCGGAAGTGCGGAAGAGGATACGAACACGACGTGATATAATTTGCACATCATTGCACAAGATTTATCTTGAGGAAACTTTGAGATATCAATCTAGTCACTATAACAGATAAAAAACTGTAACGTTAACGCAAGAGGACGTTGGAAAATGCTCTGAAACGGTGAGGGTTACCAAACGATAGATCACGTTGTGTGTCGAAACACTGCCACGCTCGGGCGCACGCACTCGTGTCACTGACATTACACTATATAATAACATTATTACAATACAGAGGTCAGTTTTCACACAAAATTGGGTAAGTTCGATTGAGAAAGACCAACAATAGAACTTTATAATGACCAATATCGATCTAGGCAAGTTTTTGTCAACGTCTGCAGCAGTGACCGGAGTAATAAACTTTATCCTTGCTGTTGCTCCGTTTTATCACCCATAGCATAGCTACTCTATAAGTTACTCGAATTTATGTTCCACACGTCATAAATCCATGGCCAGTTCCTGTATCCAAAAACGAATCGTTTTCATGCCGATGGTAAGTGTTCGCTGATGTAACATGTGAAAATAATGACATACTTCATGAGAAGGCCTAGCCTAGCATGTAACATTATTGTGGCTATGACTTGTTATTAGATATTGTTGCTATGTAGGTACCAAGATACACGATGCTTAAATTACACTCCTCCAATGTCCTATGTCTGATTGATACAAAAAGTCAAGTGAATCAGCAAAATAACCAGATATCGGTACCGGAAAATCAAATACAGAAATGAAAGCATCAAAGCACGTAAGTTCTTTCTGAGAAGGAAACTTCCACATGTGGGTACTGACAGGTGCTGGATAGGTACAATTATTAACAATGCCCAGCAACCGTTGGTTCACGGAGCTAAGTATTCATTAAAGATTTCTTACGGATAAACCATAGGTACAATTAACTATGAGCAGTGTTATTTATCAAAACCATTAGATCTTAGACAATAAAGCAATCAGTACCTACATGGAAATTAAATACATTTTCCAGTTATTAGCGGAGTGTGCGACAGCAAAGACTTATGTTTTTCACACCTATCATATCTAGATATATACCTATATTTTGTAACTAGTTATGTGGGATTCATTATGGGTATATTCGGTATAAAGAAAGTAAAATCCGAAGCATCCTAACCCTGGATGGATTTTAATACATGAGGTGTCTTTATACTGGTCGAGGTTGCGGAATGGATGTAAGCTAGATTTTGTTGCTATAAAATTAAAATGGTGGATTCTAGACGTCAATATGTAATGTCCTGAAACAAGTTTTTTTTAGTAATTTAAGTATTAATGCCATCATTATTCCACTGCGAAAAAAGGATGGTGCTAGCGGGTTTGTATACCTCCGTCTCTCACTAACACTGGAACAATGGAAAATAAAGGGATTGAAGAGACGATTCCAAAAACATAACATAGTATGTTATATTTTTGGCTAAAAAGGGTAGAAAAAGGAAAGGTAAAACAAAAAATGGGATAAAAAACAGACTGCATTTTAAAAAGTCGGGTTTTTTTTAAATGTTTTTATTCGAAGCACATACACACAAAACTACCTTCAAGAATATTCCCTGCACCTACCTACTTGATATTTGATTCTGCATGAACAGGAAAGTAACTACTGTGGTTTTAAAAATGGCGACTAGGCCAAGTTCAAAACACGAAATTCGGTCAATAACAACAAGCATATCCGAAAGGTGTGCTACGTTTGACGCATAAGGGTCAGTAGACACCGTGAAGTGACGCGACGCCACGCTACGTGTACTTTTCGGGATAGCTATACAGTATTGAACTTATTTTCACACCAAGGTTGCGGGCATGAAACCAGTGACGAGGAACGATCGCCGAGCTGTGCAGTGGCGACGGAACTTTGTACTGTCGCCACTGACCCCCGCTCGGCCATCTCTCCTCGCCGCTGGTTGTAGTTTACATGGGGCGCGCCCGGATCTGTGTGTTCGCCCAGAGATTATTTTACAATCTTCATAAAGCTGAAAAGACGGCTTGAGGATGCTACCTCCGGCCGGGCCCCATTTTACCCAGAACAAATTTTTGTGAGATCGCGTCTTCGTCTCGGTGTGAACTGACCCTAAAACAACATAAGGTAGTTCCGAAAAAGATTTTTTTGCAACAATATTTGCGAAATATAAGAAGCACTAAATTATTTCAAAACCCATCAACCACAAGAACATTTGCACACACACATGCAATAAAGGGTTTTATTGTAAGCTCGCAAACCCTAATCCATTAACCCCACAACAAAATGGTTATGTATGGACAGAATGGATACCTACATTCAGTTAATATTATTTTTACATCCTCTGTAACGGGGTAACGCAACCACTAATCTGATTATGACATAATTTACGCAAAACAGTTGACACGTGTTAAGTTTTTTAAGTTTTTAGTTTGTAGTGACAATTTTTGTATGGTCAGCAACGAAATTCGACTGAGTTTTACGTAATATCATTAAACATACTTTTCAGGATTTCAGAGGATAAGGCTTCTTTTTTTTATTAGACTTTCGAAGCCGACCGTACCTGTCAAGTGTATAATAAATAGTGACTGCCAATAACCGTGTGACGGTTGCAATGTGCGACCCATTTACCTACTGGTGATAGGATAGGTACATTTTTATAGAAGTTTCTCAGAAATAATTAGATCGAAATTACTGATCGATTTTACATAAATACCCCATTTACGTAAAAGCCATCCGTAATTCCAATTATTTGGAATAAGGAAGTGGTATAAAATAATTATGTATCCTATCGTGAGTAAATGGGTGATGACAGTTTGATGAAATGGGGAAATTACTTACGGCTTTTGCATAAGTAGGTACCCATTTTCCCCAATAATATTGTCGTATCGTACCTTTACTGGTTACTATTATCTATACAAATAAACAAAACTGTAATGTCTATTTGTAATGTCTAAATAACAGCTTTTCATTAAATGCATAATATGAAAGTATAGGTACACGGTTCTTTTAACAAAAAAAACATTTTTTTTAATGTTTGTCTGACTGTTTGTTCTGGCTAATCTCTAGTCCAGCCAGACCGATTTTGACGGGACTTTCACTGGCAGAAAGCTGATGTTTTATGGAGTAATTTGGGCTTTGGCTTAGGTACTTTTATATTAAAAAAATAATTATAGTCCACGCGGGATTCGCCGCGGGTAGCAACTAAGCAGTTGGTTGTATACCAAATTATACTATTACCTACATTGACAAAATTTATGATCGGAAACAGCAGCTAAGTAGTGGTGTACCTTGAAATTGTTATTCTGTATGCGATTTTTCCTTTTTGTACCGACACACCTACACCTATGCCTGATATTTTTATTGCAGCAAAATATTCCTTAGTGAAAATTCGGTATTCCTGTAAAATTTCTAAGTATTTTCTGCACCAACATCTGGCATGAATTATTAATAAGTACCCTGAGATCGATTATTCTTTAACATTCTTTACCCAGTTTTGTTTACCTGACCATAGTTTGTGTCCCTCATCCGTTGTTTAAGCACGTTTTATTTGCATTTTAGACATACCTCAGACTAGTGAACTGAGAATTTCCTCGTCCATCCCGCCGGCAGTTGTCGCGAAAGGAGCTCCTGAAGATGTTGAGTTTTGCAACAGCCCTGGATGTATCCACACAGGTACGTACATGTACATTTATTGTAAACTAGTAAAGTACCCGGAGTTTCAGGAAAAGTATGGCTGGCTTTGACACTCATTACAGTTAACGCCAGAATGGTCAAACGCTATTATGCCTCCTCATGCTGCCATTTTAAAAGCTATTAAAGGAATATTGTAGCTAGTGAAACTCTAGTCGGGTATCATCGTTAGATATCTTCATCAGAAATCTTTCTAAATTGAGCCTTTTCTGATAATAATGCACAGAAATATAATAAATATTTATGAATGATACGATGATTTTTATAACAATTTTATGTTTTAATTTAATGTAATCTTAAGGACTTTGTCTGAAATATATAAGTTATTATTAAGAATAGGAAAACATTTAAACTTATTAGTTAATAAAAACAAAAAACACTGAATACAGATGAATAATACTAAGCAGTCGTTGAGAGTACATTATGTGTGGTTCAGAAACTAAGACCTATATCAATAGGTTTCAGCCTTGAGGCCTGTTTCTTATACAATATAAAAGAAAAGCGTTGGCTTATTGTGTCTGGCCATTAAAAGTCATGTAAAAAATGCTTGCATAATTGGACCGGCAAAATCTTAATGTTTTCTTTATTATATTTTTGTAGCATCCAAACTGCTGTTGAACATGGATGAGAAGGTGGACCCTTGCGATGACTTCTACAACTTCGCTTGCGGTTCCTTTGTAAAGAATACCCGGATACCGGACGACAAGACGTCGGTCAACACCTTCTCCATCATCACAGACCAGCTGCAGGAACAGATACGAGCCTTATTAGACGAGCCTATCATTGAGAACGAACCTAGGCCGTTTGTCCTGGCTAAAACCTTGTACCAGTCTTGCATGAACCGAGGTAAGTGCCAGTATTTATTTAATTACTTATATTTCACGACCCTTTTATTGTATGACACGACTTCCATTGGTTACTACTGCACGCCACTCGTTAGCTATTATATTAAAATTTAATTTAAAACTTCCTCGAGATTGTTTTAAAATAATTGCTATTAACTTTTACAAACTATTTTCGCATAAAGACAACAAACTTTGGGCCCCAACAAGATAACCGCAAATTGGAAGGCTAAGTAAACAAACTTAATTCACTGTCGGTAAACACTTGGCGGGTAGCTCGATTGTTATAATATTTTGAATATAATGCTTCTAAAGTAGTGTTTAAGAAAGAATTTTTCCAATATAAAAGCTTACGAAACTTTTTATGAATTTGTTTTTGCTGTTGTTGTATAATAATTTGTGGAGCAGAAATAGGTATCTGACTGAAATATCGATCTACAAACGTTTTATATACTTACGACATTTTTAATGCAATTTTACACAATAAGCAATTCATAGAAAGATACAAATAATGTGATGTTAATAAGGGCTTCAAAGAGCATCAATTAGTAAAAAAAGGATTATGGTTCAATATTAACCAAGAGTAAGTGTAAGTGTAAGATGAACGCAATCGCTTGGTAGGTACATCGCGTGTTTGAACCTAGCTCAGGACATAATAAACTTAATTACGACAATTATTATTTAACTGTTGCTTAAACCTGTTGTGGAATAAAATGTGGGTGAAAGTGAACTAATTGATCTTGCTTCCGCTATTTGCACAATCGGTGATGTAAGTGATGAGTGATTGAGCTTGAACCGACTGGAATTAGACGAAGAAATGACTCCTAACAAGGATAGAAAAAGTTTTGACTCCGAACTGTATACGTATAGCATACTAAGTGAATGTGCACTAGTGTCGTTGCGCAGTTAATCGGGGCCCACTACCTAATACTTAATATTTTGACTTGATTGTAATGTTGACGCAACAAACACTTTTTGTTGCGTCAACATTATTAACTTTAATATTCTTTACGTATGATGAATCCTGAGGCGCAGTCAAATTCTCAATGTAATTCTGAATAATTATGCAGCTTGATCCTCCGCTATGTCGAAAATACTTTGTACATAACATTTTCTCGATAAAAAAAATCCAAAGTTACCTCTAAACCGAACTATAAATCGCTGGTATTCAAAAAATAATTCAAATTAGATTATAAAACTTTGCACAATAACTGAACTAACTATAAAGCAGCTCTTATGTTTTTAACTTTTTTTTTTATTATCTTCACCTTAAAAGCAATTACCTAAACTTTTCGAGATTTGGCGCCGCCACTCCGTCCCACTCTCTCTCAGTCCGCGAGTAGTATGGTGCGATCGAGATATAAAGTGAATTTAAGCTGAGGTAGTTATAGGCTCTTTATGTAGGTACTAATCTAAATTAAAATAATATAACTTTCTTAAAGGACCTATTTCCACCGCCAAGTGTAATGTAACTGTGTTCCGGATTGAAATATAGGGGTGTCGCGCGGCTGTTGTGGTTACAGGAAGGAGGACATTTGTGTCTGGTTGTTATTTGAAAAATAAACCTGATATATCTTATGTCTTACGTACCTGGGAAGCCTCTTTTATTCAGACTTCACTAGGCTTCAGAGACCAATTACTATCGTCGCGTCGTCTGCTTGCTTGCCATCAATTAACATTAAAAACCTGACAGGGGACGGCAAATTGTCTCTTAGAATTTAGGATTACCGTGTTGTATTCTTCTGTCTCTAATCTACATGTTCTGGTCGATGTCATTAGCTGCCATCGAGTCTCGTGGTGTGCAGCCACTCCTGGACATGCTCAAGAGGCTCGGCGGCTGGCCAGTGCTCGACGGTGACTCATGGGACGAGAAGTCCTTCTCCTGGGAAAAGTCCGTCTACAACTTCAGAGGCGCTGGATACTCCGTAGATTACTTCCTCGACTTCTCCATCAGCGTCGATGTGAAGAACTCCACCAAGCGCATCATCGATGTAAGAACACAAAAGTATCAACTTCGTTAGTTCTCTTAGATTATTCTGATCCGGTCGGCCGACCTTGCAATTGGAGTAGGCCCATTTTTTTGTGAGTGCTTGTTATGTGTGACCACATAACCACAGTGATGTGCTCGCTCGTTAAAGTTACCTAAGAATAGCAGCTACCTTTACAGCGAATTGATTTTTGCCCAGCGAATTGTTCTATATCACGCGAATGTGTTCAATAATGTGATTGTGTAATATAACTGCTAAGTGAATGTTTTCTAACAGCTGGACCAGGCGTCCCTAGGTTTGAGCCGGGAGTACCTGAACCGAGGATTTAGTGATAAGCTCGTACAAGCCTACTACGAGTACATGGTTGACATCGCCACTTTACTGGGAGCAGACCGCGCCCGCGCTGAGGTGGACCTGAAGGAGTCGCTGCAGTTCGAAATGAGACTTGCCAACGTAAGTTACAGAGACAACCATTGAAAAAAAAACACTTCAGTAATATCAGTAAACAGAATTACCGTTTCTGCTAAACCCGCTGATAAAACCTAACGAGCTTTAAGTGAATTTTTGAGGGAAATTTTATGATCTTCCATAACTTTTACAAAATTCTACGAAGGCCTATGAATAGCTTTATAAATAATAGTCGAGTCGACCATGGCAGTTAACGTCCAAGGTCTTGATATATGTCGCATTTGACCTAATTGCGTTGGCGCCTTGGCCGAAGATGTCAATCGAAAGGCGTTGCCGGGTGTTACAGTTAACAAGCCAAGACCGAGGGTGACGGAAATGACGTAGAACCTTTTTCTAAAGTATTGATTGCTTTCACAGATTTCGTTGCCACTGGAAAAACGTCGTAATGCCACTAGCCTGTACAATCCGATGACCATTGCCGAGCTTACGCAGAAATTCCCCAAGTACGTATGGCTAAATACTTACCGCCTTATTCATAAACGCTGCTTAAAGTTAAGTTATGAATTAGCAACTGTTTAACCATACATTTTCGACGTTTATACGACTCTTTAACTTTAAAGAAACGTTTATGAATAAGAGGGTTAGTCACTAGGTATTTTCGTTTGTAGAATAGAATGTAATAGAGTAGGTACTCTTTATTATGTACTTACACCATAAAAATTACAGATATAAATGTAGAAATTTTACATGGGCACAATGTCTTACTGCGAAAAGCAAAAGCTTAGCTGCTAATTACTGCTGCAGCTGGCTTTGCTTAGCTTATTAGTACAAGTACCTAACATAGGCAGGTTCAATCGTTAAGAAAGTTATAACATCATATACCTACCTATTGAATTTGCGTCGTTTCTTCTGTTGCATTAGCGCTGAATAGTTGCATGACCACGTATTCCATTGTGAATGTAGTTGGCAATTTGATATAGAGGCACACAACACACATTATACATGCAATATGTATTTGAATCTGATTGTTCTCTCGACTCGAAAAATGTAAACCCCCTACTTTAGAGTTTGTGATTGAAATAGGGAGGTATGCTTCCACATACCTACCTCCCTATTTCAATCACTAAGACGTGTACTCATTCTTAGAAAGATACCCAAAATTCAATACGGTACCTCGGTACTTAGGAGCCGGAATGAACTCATGACCACAATACGTCAAAGTGTGCCGCGTCCACGAATTCACGACTATACCTCAATTATCAGTCTGATCCAAAAGCTAGCTCCATTATTATAAAAAAAATGTTACACCTAGGGACTTTAATATTAACATGTTTTCACAGTATCCCATGGTTGGAGTATATTAACCGCCTGCTCGCTCCCCATGTGACCATTGGCCTGGAGGAAGTAGCCATCGTCAGCGTACCCAAATACATTTCTGATCTCGAGGTTTGTATCCTATTGGTTTTGCACTGTTTTATTCTAAGTTTCCTTCATAGAAGAGCTACTATTTGTTTCTGAAGGTACCTACTTCATACTTCAAGGATATGCGCAGAATAGACAAACTATATTTTTGACTTCGTTACGATTTTATTATTTAAGTAATTATAGACAAAATATTAATTAGCTAGCGACCCACCCCTCCTTCGTACGGGTGCAATGGCGAAATGCCAAAACTGCGAGACTTCTGTGATAAATAAATATAATATTATATATCTATACTAATATTATAAAGCTGAAGAGTTTGTTTGTTTGTTTGAACGCGCTAATCTCAGAAACTACTGGTTAGAATTGAAAAATTATTTTTGTGTTGGATAGTCCATTTATCGAGGAAGGCTATATAACATCACGCTACGACCAATAGGAGTGGAGCATTAATGAAAAATGTTTCAAAAACGGGAAAAAATATTCCTTTTTGAGAGCTTCCGTTGCGTGCGCTGCGTAAACGGTTTATTTTACGTAAATATCATGTATGATGGAATTGTTCCTCTTAAAAGTTCTAAAAAGTGTTTGCGATAGAATATGTCTATCTTTTAAGATTGACACGCTATATCCTTTTTTATGGTAATCAAATTTGTTTAAAATTAATGCATTATTTACGAAGGAGTTTTATCAAAATAATATTAATTCTTATTCAAATAAATAGTATTAACATCAAGGGTATTTATGTAGCAGTAAAATACTTTTTAATTCATTCGAATCGGACATTTAATTTCGAAGTTATAACGAGTATGCGGGGCGGCGCCGGCGTCGAACGGTTCGCGTATTGCACGCGAACCGTTCGACGCCGGCGCCGCCCCGCCGCGTCGCGACGTTCCCTACTCTAGAGAAGAGAGGCGAGGATAGCACACGGGTAAATCATGACCTGAAATAGGACATAAGTTTTATCCCTATATTTCCACGGGATCGAGACCTACGCGGGTGAAACCGCGGGGCACAGCTATTTATTATATACAAAAACATTCAAGAACAAATTCTATAAATGATTAATACCATCCATATAGGTACCATCATTAAAACAACACACACGTCGAACTTTGACTAGGTATAGGATCAGGGGAAGCTTATTAAGTTTAGCCCCACGATACTTCAGCGGTGGTAATTATATATTTTATTAATAGACATAAGTAGGTAATTTAATTAGTAAGGAAGTAAGCCGCTACGAGTCACCGGTAATTAAGTTTTCTCGAGCTCCGGGCAACTGTCCGTAACACTTGAATGGAGCTTCATTAATTTACTTTCTATCTATCGAAGAAGGTTTCCTGCGCTATTCGTGTCGCCTCCGAGATCCCCCGTTGTCGTTGGATCAATCAACGTCAGATGTTGCACAACACTGGATCGATCTAAAAGGCCAATGTCATCGATCGACAAGCTTCGCTCATCGAACCAGAAGAAATATCTCCCTGTAACATACCACGTGCCTTATTGTAGGCGGGAAATAGATACCTAGATTATTTTGATTAGCTAAAAGATAATAATATTGTTTTAACATTTTGAGGCCAATTGTTTGTAAAAATTAAAACATTTTGTTTTTCCCAAAGGTCCTTCTGGCAAACACTCCGAAGCGTGTTCAAGCGAACTACGTAATGTGGCGTGTGGCGGGCGCTTCGGTGTCGTACCTGACTGACAACCTGCGCAAGCGCCAGCTAGCATACGTCACCGCACTCTCGGGGAAGACGGAGAGGGAAAGCCGCTGGAAGGAGTGTGCTGATACCACCAGTGTTAGGTATGATGAGTTCTCTCTTACTTCTCGTAAATTTTAATCTCCTTTTATACTTAAGTAGTACGTTA
This sequence comes from Lithophane semibrunnea, assembly GCA_947363905.1. NCBI lineage: Eukaryota > Metazoa > Arthropoda > Insecta > Lepidoptera > Noctuidae > Lithophane > Lithophane semibrunnea. The sequence goes on from OX376186.1 coordinate 14,180,513, forward strand.
CCAGAACCATCTTACATAAGTATTTATTTTAGTTTAAACTTAAGCCTCATTTACAAGAGTCTCTCGACATTATGGAGGCGAGAATCACCAGGCGATTTTAAATCGCAAACAGGTGTTGAAACTGCTCCTGTAAGGATACCTACTCACACCCGATTTCTCAACTTATTAATTAGCTGGCAGACTGTCAAACTCTTGTCATGTGATTTGATTAGCTGTTGTTTGGAACAGCAAAATCTTTGTTTTTTCGTGTTGTTATTGACTAACTTAGTGTCAGAGTTTTAAAGCCGCCCAAGTGCCTCTGACTTGGCTTTACATGCCGTCGAGAAATATCTTTCAGACATGCTGGTTTCCTCACGATGTTTTCCTTCACCGCTTTTAAAGCAAGTGATAATTTATACAATACGAACATGAATCCGAAAAGTCAATGCGTGGCTTGGGTTCGAACTCGAGACTTATGACTTGGCAGTCCGACGGTCACACCACTAGGCTATCACTGCTTCATCAGCTAATCATAGCAGTGAACTTGGTTGTGACAGTCTGTTAGCTCCAGTTTTAGTGTTGGCCTTTCAGAAATCGGGCGTTACTCGTATACACAAAAATTGCACTTATTTTTTCATTGAAACTCTAATGCAAAAACATAATCAACTATCAGTTAGTTTTCAGGCGTGGTTATTTTTATTATTTTTCATTTGGCTTCCCACGGTTTGTGCAGTCGTGGTTGTAGCCGAGTTAAGTAGGTAGTAAAAATATATAAAGCCGAGAAGACCAATGCTAAAAAAAATACTTACGATGAGTTACGAGTTTTTCAGAATTTGCTTGTGATTTGTTCAGAACAAAATACTTGAACGAAGGGTAAAGACGCTTCGTAAAGAATTTTCGCTAGTTGTGGGAAGTGACACCTCATATCCGCAAAAATCTGACTGGGCAATATATTGTCGACCAAGTTCTTGTTACCTACCTATCTATCGCACATATGTATGTCCGTTAGTACGTAGATACACTGGTAGGTACGCAATCTAACTTTCCCACGACACGTGCATTGTCAATTGTATTGTAATAACATTATTAGGTAGCTCGATTTGTATTTCCATTACCTACAGTGCAACATGTCCGACTCAATAAACTATGACATAAGTAATAACTATTTGCACGTGTCACGGTATAACACAATTTGATTAGCAGTAAGTTGCTTTATGCAGATGCATCAGATCACGTTTCGGGCAGTAATTCCGGAGTTAAAATGTTTGATAAGCACAGACAAACCTACATAGAACTGGACTTTTACAAACAACGATGGGAAGGTGCCAACTAACTTTAAAACTTAGTAGGTTTTTGTTTTCTGAAAACTAGTCTTTATTCCAGGCACTACTACTAGTGATACTATGAAATTTTATGAACTTGCTTATTTTTAGGTACCTTTTTGGATAAAAATATTAGGGTATAAGAAAGTCAAACCACATCAATATCCCCTAACTATTTTAAGTATCACGATATGAAGGTAGGGTAACCTTGTGACGAAGTCCTTCTCATCCATACTCATCCATACTCATCCTATCATTTATAACTGGCAATCCTTTATGGCTGGCCAAATCATCATTCCATTTTCAATTTGAATTCAGAACGCCACAAACTCCCGTGCAGTATTTTTCCAGTCTTTGACACTTCATCTTTGGACTTGACCGAGCGTGTTACTGTCTGTAATTTTTATATAACCAATATTCTAAATACTGTGATAATATTATTATACTTATATAATCATGTGTGTCGTGTTTAATTAACGAGTAATAAACCGTTCCTCCTATCGTCTACTGTGTTTACCTCATTATTCAACGTTGTCCGGTGAGACCCTCACTAAGCGAGCTAGCAGAGGGCAGAGGGGTCTCCCGGTACACTGGCGCCCCACTTTATTACTCGTTAATTAAACACGACACACATGATTATATAAGTATAGTAATATTATCACAGTATTTAGAATATTGGTTATATAAAAAATTACAGACAGTAACACGCTCGGTCAAGTCCAAAGATGAAGTGTCAAAGACTGGAAAAATACTGCACGGGAGTTTGTGGCGTTCTGAATTCAAATTGAAAATGGAATGATGATGTGGCCAGCCATAAAGGATTGCCAGTAATAAATGATAGGATGAGTATGGATGAGTATGGATGAGAAGGACTTCGTCACAACCTTAGGTACTTACCTATTATAGATACCTACCACACGTTTCATTCTAATTCCTACATTTAAAACCACGAAAGTAGCTAGGTTGATACATACTATTATAAAATATCTACCGAGAACCAAATAATCTAGTGTTGTGTTTATTTCAGTATGTCGATTGCTGTGGGCGCCCTTTACATAAGGAAATATTTCAATGAGAAGTCGAAAGCTAATGCATTGGAAATGGTGAACGATATCAGGTAATGTATCTAAGTATTTGTATCATAATTCATAGATAGGCATCGTATGCAATGCATCCTAGAAGGATTTTTTTAAAGTGCCATAGCAAAATAAAGTTATTAGGTAAGTACTTTAATTAATAGAAGCGAAAATAGATAAAATATACTGACTGCGATGAGCAAAAATGTTGATGAGATAGGTACCTATTGAAATATTATTGGTACCTACTTAATTATATAGCTGTCTATTAAATAAATTTAGCATTGTTTGACTATAATAAAAAAAATATAAAAAAATACCAGCAGTCGTCAAAACCCAGGTATTTTATTTTATGATGCACTTGACATATGGCTGTTCTGTACTTAAGAAATAATTGTAGAGCTAAGTCGTAAGTAGTATTATTATAGGTAGGATAATAACCTGGTAGGATTAAATTGACCCCTAGATCAATTACCTTCCTGTCATTAAAAGTTTAGGCGATGAATAAACTGTAACGGAATGATCATTTTCCCCTTAGACAACAATTCCGCAAGACTTTGAACCAGGTCGACTGGATGGACGAGAAGACTCGTAAGGCTGCGCTGGAAAAAGCTGACTCCATGGCCTCGCACATCGCCTATCCGCCTGAGATGTTGGACAATGACAAACTTACCAAATTCTACGACGGGGTAAGATTTTTACACTAACAAACGGTTTCAGAAGGGTTACTCAACACACAAATTTGATTTTTAAATCTGACATTGCGAATGGCTCCGTATAAGTCGAGTCCCTTTACGTCGAGCCGAGAACCTCGTCTACGATTTCTGTCCCGTTTCTACTCCTTAACGTCGAGTTTTTTTACCCCGGCAACTATCCTATAGCATTTTTGCAATAAGCGGGTACCTGCCTACTAAACACCAACAGATATGAATGAAATCTTAAAACAGTACCTACTTAGTAAATAGGTCCTACCTAAATATTAAGTGGAAAACGAGTATTTTCAATTTTAAAACCGTGCCTAAAAGTTCTCCGCGCGTTCGTGCTAGGAGGTAGCCTGGCAGACTGAAATAACAACAGTCGAGTCACTTGACATGTGTCTGACAGTCTTGTAGAATGTATTTGCGTTGTTATGAGCCACTTCGCCGTGGAAGAGCATGGAAGAGTTTCGTGAAATTGAATCTAGGCCCTTGACCTTTATGAATTTTTCGGTTCCGAATCTTGGTGGGTCCCTACTGATCGACACAGGTTGATCTAAATAAGTCCCATAGACCATAATTTCAGCTTTATGTATCCTATTTCTTTTCAAAGTGTAAACATAATAGGTGAGTATTTTAGATCATTGTAGTCCTGGGTCCTTATCAATGATGGAAAAAATATTTTAGAAATATAAATAAAAATGTATTTTAAGCTGGAAATGTCATCGGAGAAACTGATGGAGTCCGTCCTGAACCTGACGTTGTTCGGTACGGAGTATCTGTTCGGCAAACTTCGTGAGCCCGTGAACAAGACCGACTGGGTGACCCACGGCCGCCCTGCCATCGTCAACGCCTTCTACTCATCTATTGAAAACAGCATCCGTAAGTTAACCTAGAGAGCTCCAAAGGGAATGACATAGCAAGGGGGGCGTTGTTGGTCTATCTACATCTGTTAAATTGTCACAGAAATTGAATAGACAAAACAAGATGGCGGCGTTACATATTCTCGTAAAGGCGCGATTGAGAATAGTATATGTACCTAGGTATACCGTAACGTCCGTATCCGTCTATCGTCGTAGAATTATTAGCCAGTCAGCAGGATAGTAACGGAGCTGACTCCACAAAATCAATGCTATCCACTGCTAAAGACCTTATAACTGCATCTCATCTCAACTGACCTCATGTTGGCATCATCAGCATGCTTGGAAAACGGATTGGTGATAGAAGTGCTTAGGTTTATACCTACCTAATTTTGGTAAAATAGTTGCTGCTATCCATTATCTTGGACGCCGTTAAGGTAGTAGTAGTTATAGGTATAAAATAGTCTATTTTTGTTCGGAAAATACGTTCCACGGCCCACGTTTTAATGTTGTTTGTGTACCTATTTGAACAGAGTTTCCCGCTGGTATTCTGCAAGGCGCTTTCTTCTCCGCTAAGCGTCCCGCCTACATGAACTACGGTGCCATCGGATTCGTCATCGGACACGAAATCACCCACGGATTCGATGATCAGGCAAGTATTAACGTTTAATTAACAAGTCAAATCAAAGTAGGTACCGTCGACACGAAAAGAAGATGACAGCAACCCTAGCTGAAAGAAATCTGTTAAAAATGAAAAGAATAGGTATTTTACCTTTTTGTGGAATGTTTAAATGTCATGACCGAAGATAATGTGTTATGTATATTTTATATGTATGTATTAATAAGTATTCATTTTTATTCAAGTTACATGTATTGTCTTATGTTGCACCTGCCATGTCTGTCTCTGCATCACCCTAAGGTTGACTGGTAGAAAATGCCTCAGGCATTAAGTCCGCCTTTGTACATTAGTTTTTTTACTTGTGCATATAGTTTAATAAATAAATATTATGGTTACCCACCAGATCGTTTTCTTTTATGCATGATAAACAGCTCAATTTATTTCGCTGACTAACCCTTATTATTATGTTTTCAGGGTCGTCAATTCGACAGGAATGGAAATCTTGTGGACTGGTGGCAGGAGTCGACCAAGCAGAAATACCTAGAGAAAGCCAAATGTATTATTGATCAGTATTCTAACTACACCGTCGATGAAGTTGGACTCAAGGTATATTAGAATTAAGATACTGGAAAATAGCCCGGTCCGATTACATAATTAGGTAGATTTTCAACATCTAGTTTCTGAGAAGCGAATTTAAAAATAAAATGCTACTGTGACAAACTGTCAAACTCATGTAAGGTAGTTATAGGCCCCGTCACGTAAAAAGAACGCTGGCCACCGTTCTTTTGCAGGTAAGCGGCTGGAATCGATAAATCAGTCAGCGCGCAGGTCCTCCGAACCGACTGATTTATCGATTCCAGCTGCTTCCAAAGTACTAAGTGTCTAGTAAAGTACCAATTATGATCCTACAATAAAAAAAGTACACTTAAAATGTAAAACAATAGCCCTAGTACTGTAGGACGCGACTGTATCCGTGTGCAGACACAACCCTTGCACTGTCGCTCAGCGTTCTTTTTACGTGACAACTACACTGCTGTGATTGTTTGCCTGGCAAAAAAACAGCCAATCAAATCACTGGACACAAGCTTGAGTCTCGTATGCACAGACCAAACATTTGGTATGAGACCGTATGTTACATTTTGTTGATTAGCCGGGTATTGGTTTCTAATGCAATATTATTGCTATTTTCACATTATATAGTAGGTATAATAAAATAGGTGTCTGAACATAAGCCATTTCCCTAGCTGAACGGCGTAAACACCCAGGGTGAGAACATAGCGGACAACGGTGGCATCAAGGAAGCTTACTACGCGTACCAGGCGTGGACCCAGCGTCACGGCGACGAGGCGCGGCTGCCCGGACTTGAGAAATACACACCTAAACAGGTTCACCATACATTTTCAATCTTTATCTTACTTGATTTCAAATATCCTGTAACCACTTAACGTTGATTAGCTGTAACAAAAACTACACTGTGTAATCGCTGAAATCGCTGGATATATCGTCTATAAGTTCAGTTCACTAGAGATCACAGATTTAACGACTGGAAATCAATCTTCAAAATAGTTTTTGCTTAATTACTAGTTATACACTAGGTTACCTAAAAGCCAGTCATGGATATCGCAACTCAACAGCGGTTAGATAACTGTCGGTTGTTCGCAGCTGTTCTGGCTGAGCGCGGCCAACACCTGGTGCGCGGTGTACCGGAACGAGGCCATAAAGGTCCGCATCACGACCGGCTTCCACGCGCCCGGCCGCTTCCGCGTCATCGGCCCCATGTCCAACATGGAGGAGTTCGCGGACGACTTCAAGTGCCCCGCCGGCTCGCCTATGAACCCCCTCAACAAGTGCAAAGTGTGGTAGTACCGCCCCGCACCACCGCTCGCCTCTCGAATGCTCCCAATGCACCACATGGGAGACACGCTACGCCTACCTGACGAGCTACCTGAGCCACACACACGACAATGAATATTCCAGAAAAAATTATAAATTTCTGTACTTAAACCTAGAAACATTTATAACGTACATGCGAATTATTAGACGTAGTTTTCGGTCATTATTTATGTAAACAATTTTATTCTATAGTAGGTACCTACTTACGTATCTGTAGCTCGACAGTGCTGGGTCGATGTACCTACCTACACCTATACCCTACGGTTAGTGCAAGTTTGCGGGTGTTAAGTTGAATGTTTAGATGTCACCTGATATTCGATGTTGTTAAACTTGTAAATAGATTAGCTGAATTGTGTTTATAGATAGTTTTATACTCTTCAATCACATGCTACATCACGAGACACTAGATTTCGGTGAGACTTTAGACTGAGCACAGAACATTAGATATTTGACGGGTAACATACACAGTGTATAAGTATTATGCAATCTTGTACATCAGACGCTCCCCTTATATTGAAGCCTGCATGTAACACAGTTGAATTGTTACACTTTAGTCTTTCATATTTATTCTGAGCCGCAGTTCCAGGCCGCCGAGCAGAAACCATTCGATTTTTATTAATAATATTACTAAACAATTGTATTATTATCTGTAGGAACTATTACTGCGGCTGTTAGTGTATTTAATGTACCTACTAATACTGTATCGAATTGCACTTAGATGTGACTATGAAACGAACAGTGATAATTTAATTTAAAGTTAAGTATACCTAGTTAGTAGCGTTTTTGGATACAATCGTATTGTTGTAAATCATTGAAACATCAATATAAGATCATTTTTATCAAAAACTGCTTTTCATTTCAACGGAGTTGCACCTCAAATTGATTCCCATTGTTTTATTAGGTACTACCTGAAGCAAGAAAAATAACTAAAATTGTATTAATAAAAAATCTAATGACTTCCTATATCTACTTAGTTACCAACGAAAATAACAAATAACTAACACTAATTAGCTCTACATATATATTGGTTTAAAAGAAGATAAGGATAGGTAAGTTAGTCGAGAAAGGACTAAGTTTAAAGGTTGATACAATAATTAAGTTATAGAATAAAAGTAGGTAGCTGTTCATTACAATTAATGACTTTCCGACAGACATTGATCACTAATTACCTACTAAAAATAAATAAGACTGATTATGACGATCGTTTATTTCATCAGAAAATAATTACATACAGAAATATTGAATGAATACTACACATGCATTGCGATTCTCAATGAATAATAATTAAAATAACATAATATTATTATAGCGAGTTTAACGCTGTCCACATAGTACAAGTATTTAAATCCTACGATCTATTATTATCGGAAAGCCATGGATAACTCTACTGAATGTTCGAGAACATTACAATGAAACCTTTAATAATAAATACGTTACATCAAATGATTGTGCGAATTGTTGCCCGCTACCTAATAAGATTATGTAGACATGAAGTAAGTATAATCTTAAAAAAATGTAAAGCTGCAAATAAATAAAATCACAATAATGTACTAAATCTGATAAAAGTGACTTTTAAACATGATAAAAAGATTCCCATTCGTTTTCAAGAAAAGAGTTTTTATTTAAAAAATAACATACATATTTGTTAAATACTGACAGTAAAATAAGGGTGGAGCCACAGTTGGTCAGTCGCTGTCACATAATTCCACTTACTTTACTCGAAGACTACTTGAAATTTTTTATCAGCACCTATGCCAGCTCTTATGTGTTCCCATCACTGCCTAACTCTACTGTGAATTCATCCTTACAAAACAATTATAATATCTAAAATGCACTAAAGAAATAGCTGCAAGTATAAATAAATAAAAAAGTAAGAATATCTGAGATCACGAAAGTAATGTGCTTAGACTGCAATACTAAAAATAGCCTGTGGAGAATAAATTCCATGTGTTAAAATATCAAGTGACTAGTTGTAGACTGTGCAGTGTATTTTGATCTTAAAGTACGTACATATTCATTTCAAATTGCTCATTGACCCACACTCCAGTGAAATTCAAATATTGAACCCACTGTAAAATCTGCAGTTACACCGCACTAAACATTTAAATTGTGACAAAATTTCTCTCGCGAAAGCCCTTCCATTAATTTTAATTATGAATCAGTCATCAAAATGAGTGTTAGCAAATTTTTTATTGTCATATCTACCAACAATACTTTAGAACTTTGTTCTCATTTTAATTCTGCTTTTCTTAAGCCAACACCTACACCACATTCTTTACCTACCAAGCTCCGAGCGGAACCGACACTATGGGCATATTTATTCACGACACGATACTAGGGACAATACTTACCCAAATTTCTATATTATTTATTTGGATATTGTATACTTCAGTACCACAATAGTGCAACACATATAAGAGTATTTCCGCATGCGGTGATTCTTTCAGCGTGTCGTGTATAATCGCCCTAAGTCCGATATTGCCAAAGCCACTCCAGCCCAACATTAGCAAGTAAATGGTGACTATTCTAACCATTACAATGCACAGCAGTCCTATCGCCTACGAGCACCACAATAACACAAGTCCCTCTGTTAAGGCGAAAGCTTCAGGGTAGCCCGCGAAATTCAAATTTCCTTACGTTTTTTGCAATTCGCAGGTTAGTATCAGAGGCTAGGGCCGCTGTGAGTTTAATTTAACCATCTTTACGCATCGACCGCGTTCGGCGCTCTGATTGGCCCTTCACCAGTGAATGCCAGTGACAGGCCAATCGGAGCGCCGAACGCGCTCGATGCGTAAAGTCGAGATAGTTAAAAGAAACTCACACTAGGGCCTCAGGTTGACTGTTGATCTAAATAAGAGTCGCGGCCGTATCAAATATTTATTTATAGAATTCAAATTGCAAAGCAACGTAAGCAAATTTGAATTTCGCGGGCTATCGCATCGCCCAAACACTAATACTTGCGTGAAGAAAAGCTGAAACACACTCATTTATCATTCCTGGTCGCACATTCAACCATACATTCCGTCCACTTAAATCATTGCCGACATGGAATCGTATAACCCGTTAAACACCGCGACATTCTTTTTTACCGACTATTACTGCACAAAATAGAAAATTTTAATACAAAATTGCGTATTTTTTCGAAAGAAAATTTAGAATTTTGTCCAGAAATTATTAATTTTTTTCCTACCGCGTTTTTTAAAAGGTTAAAACCATGATAATCTTTTAGTACTCGTAGTACAAAGATAAAACATTAAGATCAAAAAACACTGCACTGAAAATGCCTAACTAACGGCACATGACTATAATTAAATACTATAAGTAATTAATACTTATGACAACCATCTTATGTACCTTAATATTTAACATCTATAATAATATCAATTTCGACAATGTCGCACCGTGAATAGTATAATACCTGTATTTGGGTCAACACTATAATCGTTAAATTATTATATTTCTATAATAAATCCGTTCACGGTGCTATCCATCGATGAGTATAGATATTCAGAAAGGATTATTACACATTATAAGGACTTATTCGTCCAGACTCGGTGGGTTGTCTTCGGCGAATGCCACGTGCGGCTTCAGATTAATCAAGAACGCCAGAAGACGATCGTTTTCAGCGTCAGAGCCCCTGCAAGGAAGAAGGAACGTAACTTATTCATTGAACATACAACCTTCCAAAAGGTATTTTTCAGAAGCAGTCCGGAGTTTGGATTAGTGCTGGGCTTATAGTATCACGCTCGTCCTACGTTTTACTCCGGACTAGAACAATGCTGGCGAAATGTTGGTGGTCGTCTAACCCTTCATCGTGGAATATACGAGTGATGTTATGTTTTGGTAGATCTAACCTACCGAAGCGAACCGGTGGTGGTCTCGCCAGCGCAGGTCATGAGTCAGCCACAGACTCACCTATTCTGCCACTTTTACCTATTCTGCCATTTTATTGATCAAATGTTATCTCATAAAACATAACCTTGCCAGTCAACATGGGACCATGTTTATAATATTGTTTTATTGGGAATATTGCTTACAAATAGTTTTAAATCGCATTGATTACGTATTGTAGTTGTAGGCATTTCTGTATTTGGACGCGCTGTATTTCTAGATAAGTATTATTGATTTAAAATTGCAATGGTTAGCACATTAGAACTCTCCCAGGATGCTTATTAAATGAAATCTCTACTGATAGTTATAAGGGAAAAATGAATGGTTAAATACACTGTCATACGATACCTATTTACAGTGTAATTAGAAAACATTGTAATTTAACAAAAAACATTATTTTTTAAAGAGTTCATGTGGAGATTTCTTTCCATAGCAAACGACCAAATGGAACCGTGCACCTAGGTTCTGACGTTTGATAAGGGCCCATGTACAGTCACGGACTTTAATGATGAGCCACCTGGCACTGTTCGTATTTTAGCCGTGTAATGCAAATCGGGTTTATTCGGTTCCCGACACGCAAAGTCATGTCTTCGTATTAGAAGAAGAAAATTATATTTCATATCTTTACCGGTTGGCTAACCTGAGAGCAGAACTACAAACTTGACAGCAGAGTGACTACCCAAAGACAACCAATAGGGAATATGCATGTGATTCAAATATGGGTCAAATATTTTTTTTTATAAACTATGTTACTTCAGAATTATGCCTCCATCAATATTTTTGAATAAAATTTCTTTTTGAGCGAGAAATTATTTTTTTTTAAGTACCAAAAAACTGTGGGTAATTCAAATACTTGGAAAGGCTAAGAGCGGATGTGACGTAACAATCCGGGATAGCAATCAAAATGTCAGTGTCAAGTCAATGTCAAACGTTCATAGAAAAAGGAGTGTTTGACGTTGACTTGACAGTTGCTTGTCTGTTTTCACGGAGTGTGACGTCACCACACCAAGCGCGCCAAATGGAGGGCGTTTAAATAGCCCGGATCGGTTGGATATTTTTAAACATTTTTTTAACTACTTTAAATTGCTTTTTTGTCGTCGAATTTTTTTTTACTATTATTTGACGCTAAAAACTATCGAATAAAAAAATTAAAAAAATACATGCATATTCCCTATTGCAGGTCTAGCAACCGATTGTTTATCGTTGCTAGGTTACTGTTGCGATAGTAACGTTAGCGTACGGATAAATATTAAAAGTCATTTCGACAAGTACGAAAGTAACGTCTCTGACATCGTTACTTCAACTGTCACTGTATTCAGTTAAGTTTTCAGAATTATCGAGTTAATGAGCTATGATTCAAAGGAAGTCGGTATCTTTATTAGAACTTATTAGTCAACCTCTATAGATAAGACTTATTTCCGATTAAAAGTAATTTATTTGTCATCTTGTTTACGAGCATGCGATTTGAGTTCGTGTTTAATCGTGTAATCTCGTGAATATAAGAAACTGCAAAATTGAAAAGTTTGAAGGTGGCTCGTCAATTAAAGTCCAATGACTGTACCCCAATTGAAATAAGATTAGAAATTTAAACAAACGTTTTTACAGTCCGTTTAACCGATTTTGACTTCTATACCGTAGGTATTTACCGTAGGCATTAAAAGTAAAACACGTTATACAATACCAACTATCTACTGCAGCTGCCATTTGTCATGCCACCAACGCAATAGAAGTCAAAATCGGTTGAACGGACTGTAAAAAAGGTTTATTTAAATGTCTAATCTTATTTCAAATGGAGTATAGGTATATTTTGAATTTGAAATAGCCTCAAAATGGCGGCCGGGTACTTACTCAACATCGATCTCAATAGCCAGCACGGTGTGATGCGGCTTTCCTTCCTCGTCGAACCATCTGGAAATATCCTCATTTATGTCAGTGAAGTAACTTTAATTAAAGATTAGCAATTGTCTTGGTTGTATCAATAAGTAATGGAAATAGATTGAATTGTAAGGTTATTTAAGATTTGCTTGGCACTGTCGTGCCTAGGATAGATGTCTGTTCTGCATATCATCAATCAATCAATCTGCCTAGCATTTTCCCAAATATGTTGAGGTCGGCTTCCAGTCTAACCGGATACAGCTGAATACCAATAGGCAGCGGATGAGTACCATATCATCATCCCAATAAAAAGACATCCTGGCCACAGGTCTCTTCAATTGGACGCCAGTAAGCTCGGATCGGCACTTTAGTCTGTCCATTATTACCAGCCATCTCACAAAGATCGTCGCTTCATTGATCTCCCAAACCGTTATGGAACGAATGCAGGCTACTCATAATGTTAACTCGTTGCTAACCTCTGGGCTCACATAATTTAGACTGGCATCGAATGGAGGTACAGCTTCCAAAGAAATGTGTACGCTTTGGGAATCATTGTTTATTTTCGGAAATGCGAATGCGCCATGATGAGATCTAATAGAGAGTTGTTGAAACCATGGGTGTACTTGCCTATTTTGTATTACCATGTTTACAAAATTATAGATTAACAACTCTGCAATTTCAAAAACTTTTGAGGGACAAATGACGATCTCAGATAGGAGTAGGTAACCCGACGGAAAGAAAACTTGATACACACTCGCAATGATAGCTGCGCTACTATAAAATGCTACTACCACAGCATTGCCTCTGTGGGTTGTTACTCTGTGACGTTCGTGCTACTTCGGAAACACAAATACTACCGAAGCGCACAGCCTGTATACATACATGTCGGCGAAGGGTGGCGCCGCGCAGGGTGCTGCAGAAAGCGCGCGCGGACGCCGCAGCGGGCCGCGCTCCCCGCGCTCCCCACCCGCCACCTGCGCCGCGCCCAGAGTCGAGCGCACTACGTGCCAGAACCCGCGCACAGCGGCGCCCACGCCGTCGATACGTTCAATGCGCACCCAGCCTGTAATCATAACTGAATGTTTACTACAAATGAACAAATATAAATGTTGACAAACGCGAATATTACTCGAATATGAAATTCAAATATTACTGCTTCCTGTGTCTGTGAATTATACGTATTGTAACGAAAGCCACGCTGTTTTATTTTAATATTTATGCATATTATATTTATCCAATTATTCCATATCTCACACACGAGAGAAGATAAACTCTACTTACATAAACACAAAATTATCATCATAATTATGCTTAAAACAGAAAAAAAGTACCAATAATATCTTTATTCACGTAAATCATAATTTATGAACTTACCAGCGAATGCCGACGGGGCATCAGGCTGGCAGTTGGCGCAGTAGCACCGCACCTGTCCCCACGACACAGCCTGGCGGAGCTCCGGGTATGGCAGCACCAAGTAGTTCCAGTACTTCAGTACAAGGTGCAGGTGTTCACACCCCTCCCCAGATGCCTCCCATTCAGACTCCAAGCTATGACCCTCACCACCCTCCTGGTCCAAGCACAGAATGCGATTCAGGTAGTGCAAATATTCCACCGACAACGACTCAGACCAAAAATCATCACGACGCGTCGACTCATCAATGGACGAAGACTGTTCTTCAGTGAGATCAGGCAAGTTCCCAGTCTCCATGGTGAGCGCATCCATGATCTCGTTGTCCAGATTGTCGACATCATTTGCCTCCGGGTAGCGGTCATTGTGGCGGATATTGGTATCACAGAAGTGCTCGTGCGCGTCGTCGCCCACCCGCGAGCCCACGCTGTACGTGTGGCGCAAGCCGCTCGCCCCCTCCTGCTCGTCACCCGCGAGGCTGAAGTTGTGCGTCGAGTGGCTCTTCTGAATACAACGGTTCACTACCTCATTGTTATCGGCAGGCGGACTGTTGTCTCCCTGTGGCAAATTGAGACTCTGTGCCATCGGAGCATCAGCTGGAATGTCTTGACTTTTACCCTTACCCTTGACTTTACATTTTTTTAACTTTTTCTTAACAGGGTTTGATACAGGCCCTCCAAAAGGTTGCATCACTGGCAGTGGAATTGGTGTCGGAGTACGGAATGGAAGAGGAGTCGGCACACAGTAGGGCATGAAGCTGAGTCCAGGGCTGGGGCCAGCTGGCATAGGTAGAGGCTCCCAATGGGTGTTCATGAGATTATCTTGACTGAAAGCTTTCTTTTTCTTCTTTATCAGCGATTCTGGATCGACAGATTCATCGTCAGCTTCCTCGTCAGATTCGTCATCAAGCGCCTCATCGCGGTTCTCAGTGATCACCGGTAGATCTAATGACGCACCACTCGCAATGACGTAAGGGTGAAGCAACACCGATATCTGAAAATAATGAGAACTAGTCCGTGAGTAGTTAGTTAGGTAAAGTCAGGGAAGCAAATTGACTAACAACTTAAATTGTCCATAAATTCAAATCACAGACTTAAATTGTCCATAAATTCAAATCAATTGTATTAAATGGCTATAACACGGCGAATTGACGTAGTGTGTCCGTCCATTTGCCAATTTATATCCCAGGCTTCTTCTTTTCGAGTCGATGGTAAATAAATGTACATTACCTATAGTAATAATAAACGTGAAGAGTTTGGTTTTTTGTTTGTTTGAACACGCTAATCTCTGGAACTACAAATTGGATTTGAAAAACTCTTTTCGCATTTGATAGCCCAACTCTTGAGGAAGATTAACGTGTCACGCTACGACCCTAAAGCCGAGCACACTGAGAAAAAGTCCGAAATGCTTAGCGAAAACGAAGTAATAATGAGGGCGGACGATGCGATGCGACGTGGTGGCTCGGGGGAACAAGAAATTTCACGCGGATGAAGTCGCGGCCAGAAGCTAGTACATTATAATGTTAAATGACCCAGTGGGCCCAGTAGGCGTTTTTTAGGCCCTCAGAAGAAAAATACAATAGACGTAGATATATTTAGTAACCTATTCCGCTTAACTATTCTTCAAGAGTCATAAAAATCCCTGTATGAAATTGACACCTGTTTCACCTCTCAACGAGGCATCCTCAGGATGACGATTGACCAGTTGCAAACCAGAACACGACGTGTTGCCACACCGAGCACTGGCGTCTAGCGTCTATTGTATTTTATAATGGATTTCCGCAAAGTCACGCCTGAATCAATTAACTAGCCCTCAGAAGAGCAGGTGTGTGGGCACTTTGGACGCTCCCACATAATAATATGAGCTGGCTATACATACCTGACAAATCCTGCCGTACAAATCGATGGTCGGGAAGACATGGCTGAACCGCCGCGGCACGGTGGCGATGCAGCCGATCAACTTGCCGTTGACCTGCAGTATGAGCTCGCTGGTGAAGCGGAAGTGGATAGTCAGGACCGACTGCTCGGTAAGTTCGTCGAGGGCCATACCCATCATGGAGTGGAACTGCGGATGGTAATAGGTCGTTAATTTTACAACTACCCTTCCTGTCTTTGACTACCTCATTGGTCTAGTGTTAACAAGCGCTACTGCTGATCATGAGATCTGTTTCTCAAGATAACAGTTGAGTCAAATCAATCTGCCTAGCGTTTTCACGAATATATTGAGGTCTACTTCCAGTCTAACCGGATGCAGCTGAATACCAGTATTTTACATGGAGCGACTGCCTATCTGACCTCCACAACCCAATAATTGGGTAATATGATACCCCTTGCTAAGACTGTTTGCCAGACAACGGCTTAACGTGCTTTCCGAGGCACGGAGGAGTCTCAGTATGTAAAGATGGTCACCCATCCACGGACCAAACCCGGCAAGCGTAGCTTAACCTCATGGATCGACCCGTGCGGCTGTTATTACGTAGCCATGAGCTCCTCCATTTGCTCCTCCTCCTCCACTCCATAACACTAAGGCCAAAATACTTACAAATGTCCCATTGTCATTTAGCAGGTCGCTGGATATTAGCCAGCAGGGTGGCTCGATGTGCACGCCGTTAGATGGAGTCTCGAGTGGCAGTACCCCCACCGCGCCGATGGCCACGGTGCCCAACCAATCGTCACACGTTTTGTCAACGCGGAACTGCAACAAAGTAACAGTTTATGTGTAGATCTATATGTGGTGATAGATCTACGGTGCTTCAAGAAACTTTTGGCGCTCGATAGACTCATACTCAAAGAATTTATTTTCATTGAACCAGAAATATGAAGTTAGTTGCCAATTCTACAGATATTATAATACTACGTACGATACCCAATCCCATACAAAGAAATGACACCACCCTAAGTCTGGCTATTGAGCTGGCTATTTTTCATCCTCCATTTTTTTAACAGATGGCAGCATCAGCGACTCACAATGAACCAGAGACTGTGATGTGAGTGACCCTGTCATCACTTGAGTAAAACACCATCTATTGCAAAGAGCTCTCGACAAAATGATTAACAGATGGCTACTTTATCATTCTTAGGGTTCGAATTGACGTAAACGGCTTAATTTAAGTTTTTTGTTGAAAATACGAGATTTATGAGTGTAAATACATTAATCAGCATTAAACAAAGATGTTTTGACTTTTACTAATATTACCTCAGCCAAAATTTGCCGTGTAAAGCTTTTTAGTGATTGTTAATTTCATAAATTGTTACTTATGCTGCCATCTGTGATTTTTTTTCAAGACTAATTATAATTTGTTCGAGTTGAGACGCCATGCCAGATCCAAAGCGTAGTAGGTTCCTATGGAGAAGGGCAAGAAACTCCATAGATACTCTTTTAATCAAAATATTGTTTACATCATCAGGGAACGATGTAGAAAGACGTGCATGCGCCACCATCACCGAAACATTTGAGGGATATAGGTGGGCGTCGACAAGGAGGCGCTATTGTTAAACATTTGTGAAATTGTTTTCGGCGTTAGTTCTGATTTTGCCCACGCGCCAAAGGATGTGTACACTTCTTATTCTATTGCAACTATTTACTTCGCTAGGACAGCCCAAGGTCAAAGTGTTACTACCGATGTGTGGTCAACTGTGCATATGAAACGGTTTCGTGGAAGATTGACGCACAGCCACGCACAGATTGTCAATTAAGGTTTAAGAAAAAAATATGCTTTTTTTTATATAGAAGAAAAATAGATGACAATTGGAGTAACTCGAAACACATACGAATAGAGCAATCTATATAAGGATTGTATAAAACCAGGTGGTGATGAAGGATTTTTCAAAACGCCTGAGCTGATAATCGGAGCGATTAAGTTTCTACATTCTCAGTCACTAATCGTAATAATCAACATACACAGATCTTTTTATATGGGTACTCTAATTTCTTGAGTTATTTCATCTTTTTCTCAGGCAGATATCTACATGACTGACCAAAAAATATGTTTTATCATTTACTTTCTAATATACAGAAAAATATACTTGTACCTACGAAGATTTTTAATAAATGATCGTAATATACATATATGATCTAGTAGTAATTTGAAAAGAAAAAACCAAAATAGAATGAATAATACTTAATATTTTGTCACACTGTAACTGATAAACGCCAAGCAGTAAGAAATAATAATGACAGCAAAATTGCTATTAAGCTATGTAATATTATGAGAATAGCAGTGCGCATCCTTCTTTTGGAAATATATAATACCTAGTCTTTAATTAAAGCCATGGATGGTTTTATTATTTTGGGGTAACAGCATTGATTTACTGGATGTTTTAAGCATACCTTCTCTAGTTTTAGTTGTAATAAGTGTGCAGAGCTGTTAATAATTTTCACTACCTTTATGAACTAGTCCGTGTGACTCACTTGTTTTTTTTAGACTAAAGGCTGATTTTATCAAAGTCAGATAATTATCTATTATCCGTGGAATAAAATTGTCGTCTGACAGTTTTTGTATGGAAATCTGTCAAAAATTCAAAATTTATTCGCAGGATACGACTTGAATTATCGCCTATAATGCGTGAAAGTGTGTATCATTAATATTGCATTAGCAAATAAAAACATTACGTATTCTACGCTGATGCTTCGAGTTTATTTAAAAGTTGCGATGAAAATGTTCGCTATGACTGTCGTTTTTTCAGCAAATACTTAAGAATTTCGCTTTAAGATTTTATAAGATGATTAGCAAAGCAGGTGCTATGATAGTGGGAAGATAAGGAGACGGGATTGAAATCTGCTGAGCAAGGATTAAACTCCACGATTAAATTTAAGTGATTTTTTAAAGGGAAATTATTTGTCAGTTTTTACCACTAATGCTAGTCACACAAGTAACGATAAATTTTCGCAAGCCTAAAGTGCAAATAAATAGTTATGTGTGTGGCTAGCGTTTGTTTAGAACGGTTAGATTTTTGATGAAATAATTTGGCTCAGTGGCATTTAACCAAAATCTTGATAATTAGGTACCTACAATTCCCTAATATTTAAATTTTAATAAATACACCTAAAAAACGCGCTTAGGCAACAATTACCACAATTCGCAGCTGATAAGAGTAATTCGCATCGGTTTAGCATAAACATAGTTATAGAATTGAACATATTTTGCTTCATATGCTTTGTAACTTACCCTGAAATTATGTCCGCGACGCAGTGGCTGACTGATGACGGCAATGCCATCTTTATATCCCCTTAAACGTGCCGCCACCGTGTCTGAAATAAAGGAAAGTACAAGGTGATTATTGTTGGGGCTGTATGATTATCCAGGGTTCGCTGGTACTCATTCAAATTGGATGGGGCAGAGATACATTTATTGATTACGAGTATTACGCTGGAGCTGACCAGAGTTTTCTTGAACTCGAGTCTTAAAGGGGTGATAGACGTGCGAGCAAGTCCGCGTACTTATAGCTCGCCGAGCTTACTCGCCCGTGTGTCATGCTAAGTACGCGGATTTAAAAACCGTCGAGTAAGTTCGTAGGCGATCAAACAATGAAATTTTGAGCAAGCTTCACGTGTGTCACAGACGGCGAGCCGAGTAAGGTCTAAAAATTAAAGACCGCGTACTTTACGTACGCACGTCTATCACCCACTTTATAGTGACAAGTTTCTAAGTTTGGGGCGCATCAGTACTCATATTCTAACTAGAAAGCCATTAGGAAGATATGATACACTACCTGAGCTACACAGCCTTATGTTCTTTCCATGTATGTTGTAAAATGTGTAAGGCAGTGGGGCACGGCGCGGAATAGGCCTTATAATGGTGTGTGTTGGTTCACAGGACCCGTCAGCAGGGGGCTCGTCCTGGCTTTCCGAGCCTTCGTCTCCCGCACCGGTACCGGCGCCCGCGCCCTGTGTGGGGCTGGCACCGCCGTCAGACACCGCAGAAGTAGACGGCTCAGCGGACGTCGAGGCCACCGGGGCGTTAGCAGCGGGCGGAGCAGTGCCATGCTTGCCTTTTCCTTTACCCTTGCTCATAGCTTGCTCGCGAGCTTCAGCGCGAGCGGAGGCATGTGCCTCCGCAGTGGCTTGGGCGGCCTGTGCTGCGATCTTGGCGTACTTGCCCTTTAGAATTGGCTGCTTGTTCTTGCGACCCATCGTGTCCTCTTCAGCGGATACGTCCTCTTCTGCGTGTAGTTGTTCTTCAGGCTCCGGGGAGTCTTCACTGGAGAACTCGTCGTCGGGGTCGTCTGCCGTTCGCTCGGCAGTCCGTAGGTCACTCACTGGACATTGGGCACCCACTAAGTTCGTGATATTGGGTTCAAACACATCGTCCTGGCAAATGTGAGGTGCCGAGAAGGGCTGCGGTGCAACTAGATGCTTCGGGTAGTCGTCGCTGTCATTGGGAACTGAAATAATATAATTTTAAATCACTTTAGTAAAGGCTGAGGAGTAATATGAGGATTATTTAGAATGAATATAAAAATTTAGGATGTGTAAATAAATTGTAATATTGAAAGGCCCGATTCTGAAGTACGGGGATGCTTCGAAAGCTATACTCCATTTGAAATAAGATTAGACGTTTAAATAAACCTTTTTTGCAGGAAGTACTTAACCTTTGTGATTTTTTTCATCTTTTTGTGTTTGTATCTACTTTCTCCGTTTATCTTGGAAATCACGGTGAAGGAAAACATGGTACACAAAAATAGTGTGGCAAAAACACTTTTTTAACTTACTTGTTTGTTGATTCAGTCCAAGGTTGCCCTGGGCCAGTGCTTGTATCTTAGTGATGTGACCGTAGATTTCAATGACCACGTACACTTTCTGTTTAAAGAAATAGAAATATATCGAGCATTTTGTGTTTTATATTACACGACAAGGCAATCAATGTGAAATTTACCTTTTTAGGAATTCAGTGTATACGATTGCAGTGAATGTAGTAAGTGATTTACCTACTGGTACTTGGATGATACAAGTAACGTGGATAGATGAAGATATATATAAAGTCGTATGATATACCTTAGACGGAGCTAACTACATGGCACTAATTTCGAGTGAATAAAAAAGGTAAATCTCCCTTTAATTCCTAAGTATTAAATAAATAGTAATATAATAAATGAAATTGTTTACCGTCTAGAACATAAATTAAAGGCAAATTATAAAGCATATATTTAAGCATATTCTATATACATAAAAGCAGCATGCTCCTTTTATAGGAGGATACAAGGGTAGACACAACATGCAGTATGGTAACAAAACATAAAATGAAATGACAGTTTCTGAAGTAAGGACCACTAAGGACTGATTATTTTAGTGAAATATACTCAATATGCAATATATTATAAAGCGTGTAAAAAAAACTCTGTCCGATGCGTGAGGATATTGTTAAGAATCATACTGTCTGTTTATGTGGATTTTGTTTTAAAAAAAGAAAAAAAATATGGCCGCATTTTTTTTTCAATGGGGAATTTTACCGGATTATATTACATGGGGCGCTGGCGGCCATCGTCTAGCGGGTGAGTACAAGTCATAACTTATGACTTCTGTAGAAAATTATATTATTTATGATGAAATTGGGGTAGTTTAGGTACTAAAAACGTGAATTTTAAATAGAAATAACATTCTTACTCTCACCAAAAAAAAACATGTATGTAATGTTATTGCGGTATCTAGGCGCCCCTTTCGGATCGGACAGGGTTTTTTTACATGCTGTATATTTATTTGAGCTAACCTATTTATCCCACTGCTGGGCAAAGGTCTCCCCATACTTTTCCAGTTTTCCTTATGTTAATATTCTACTAAAATACCAAGTCTTCTTAGATTTTCGTCTGTAACTGCTCTTCATTGTATTAAGTGTGAAAATAAATTTTGCGTTACATACATCATTAAACAAAACTAAGCCTCTAGTAGATACCGCTATTCAAATTTAAGGCACAGTAAGGTATTATTTTGCCTCCGATTTTAATTGCAAATAAACCCCAGTCACAGATTCCCATAATGTGTACAAATCGCATGAAAAATTCGTATGGCAATGTTATATGAAGTCTAGAATATTTTTAAAATAGCTTGATGAGTTCTGATTACTATATTTTCTATTTCCATTCACTACAACTTATGTTTGGGGTACTGAATGGGTGTAGCTACCGCCGGTTCGGAAGATGATTAAATGTCTACTGAAGAGAACCGGCGGCACCTTCAGTAGTCAAACATTTTTCAATACAGTTATACCCTGACTTACATGCATAGATTCGGCCCCGCCCAAGTTGTCACTTCTGCGGTCCACGTTTCATTTCTTCGCATCACCTATATGACCTACATCTACCCTATACCTATCCTATTTTTCATCCTCATAATACATAATGACTGTATGATCATTAGATTCCATGGTCTTGCCCAGCATATCGTCAATACAAATATGTACTAACAAATTAAATAATACATGTAAATGAATTACATAAAAAATACTGTGTGTACTCAAAATCTTTAAAACATAGTGGGTCATAATTTAAATATCTAAAACTGGGTCTAGCGAGATGGCTGTGCTATTTTTAGTAAGTGCACATAGTTCTTGAAACTAAACCATAAGTATTGTCTTCATTTCAGATAAGCAATGTGATTTTTTTGTACGACTATTGCCATCCTAAATATGGCGACCCATACACCTTCAATAATATTGCGCAATGTTGATGATTGCACAATATTATTGAACATATAGGGGTAGTATTGAAGATTGCGCAATGATTGAGCAAAAGATTGAGGACTTTTAAATTTTATTGCACAATATTTATTGCCCAATATTTTTTAGTCTACAGTTCGGAACGATTTTTTAGTCCGTTTCGCTACAATTAAACACACGATAGCTGCAGCCAAATCTTTATCAGACATGGTGCACTGAAGAAAGTTATGACGAGAATGCTTGTTCAATTATATTGTCTTAATTTAATTGTACCGTGTGGGTTTCGGAGCTCATCAATCATATTGTGCAATCATCAACATTGTGCAATATTATTGTAGGTGTATGGGTCCTCAAGGCCCTCACTCCATCTAATATGATTAATTGTGTAATTCGCCATGATACTTGTCATGGCCATTTAGCGAACACAATCCGGAGTGATAATGAGCCCACAATTGGATTAATTCCGCTTAAACTACATTAACGGTGGCTTTACAGTCCACTAACTATGTTGCAAGTTTGACCTTTGTGAGCATGTTACATGTATTTGACGGATATGATCGTAGCACGCTATCCATACATTATCAAACGAGGTACCAGTACCTACTACACTCTTGTCCCGAACTTTTTAAAGACTATGACGTCGATCGTGGTATGTGAATTAGCCCTTACGACCAGGTACTAAGATACATGACAAGTCGTGATGTGCCGATGTGCGCTTCTAAAGCGCCTAAACATAATTCAATTAATAATAAAAATAGCAATGAGCTTCAATAATATTATTTAAAATACTATAATCATATTTATATTAAACTTGCTCGCTCTAATGACATGAGTTCTAGCAACGTAATTATTTATTAACGTGAAATCTAATAGATTTGAATCAGAGCAAGCAATGAATGAGGTGATTTAATAGATTTTTTAAAAGATGATTTATTGTATTCATTATAAATTAGCTAAATAAGCTTAATAAAAAATTAAACCAAGTAAGTAGGTACTAATTTAAATTGGTTAAAATAAATTCGATATTGCTATTGCAATGTCGGGAAGAATGGCCATTTTTAACTTTTCTTCGGCTTTCCTACATAAAGAGAGAGAGACAATATCAATGTTCATTAGCTTTTCCGGTAGTTCATCGGATTCTGGGGATACGGGGTAAACCATGGCGTGTTATCGTCAGTTAGTTCAAGCGCTGCATACGAACTTCTTTGCTAATTCCATGTTTTAATTGAATTATTTTAGAATTAGCATGTTCGTTCTTTTTGAGCGCGTAAACTGTGCTGCATGGAATATGAAAGGATGGAATGTTTGTCTCATGGTATAGCCCCGTAGCAGCAGGGTGGCAAGCATATATCGTACAAGCATAAGGAGCGTATAAGCATGAAATACGATTGCAAACCAACCCAACCAAAACCCTTGTCCACTTAGTCGCTGAAGGCGAAACTATCCTACATCAATTATTCCCCACCTATGCTTTATACTATGGGATCCGATACATTTATAATCAGTTGTATTTAAATAACTTATGTAGCTAGTTATGCAGTGCAGAATTCATATTAGTAGCTTTTCGGAAAGTCGATTTTCGGAATTTAAAGACAGTGCATTTTGTAGCATAATAGACTAAACGGCTCAGTGCCACCTGCGAGCCCTACAGTATTTTTCTGCAAAGAAAACGCTCGCATATGGCCTAAATAATAAGGACACAAACTGGTTTTTGTCCATTCACTCTGCGAAGAATCAGTTTAATTATGCGATTCTGACAGTAATATAATAAACCCATAATATTATTCTCAGCGTTCGGTCCCATTTTGCCTCACAACTTAAATTTCAAGGGCGCGAAAGGAGTTTTATAACAACTCCAGCATATTGGGCCGCCAATTAAAATACAACAACTAGTTCCTCGCACCTGTTACGTTTATCGCCCGTCGGGGCGAAACAAAGAATCCCTACAATAATTGAAATGTGTTTATTCAGTTTTCACACCCCGGTCCAAGCGGAAAATTTGTCACAAGGGGAAGAAGCAAATTTTATTTTAAACCTAGCAACAGGAGCAAAGTTCAGGAAAAAGCCTACCTTCCCATAAAAATGAAACCAAGTATTTTCTTGTTTTACTTTCATGAGAAGGGAAATGCGCAAGTTTTCATTTACGTTTTATGAAACGCCTGTCATCGATATTTCAAGCTATTTTAAAAACATTGTTAGTAGGGTCGCGTAATTTCAGTCTGGTCAACAAGTTCTGTCTTTGCCGTGATCTATATCTAGTTTTAGAATACTTCGAAACAAACATTTTATAGTACCTTTTTTTACATAAATACATACTGTAAAAAGTGTTGGCTTATGGGATGACCCAACATGTAGAAAAATACATCAACTTAATCATGTTTCATAATAAATGTAACATAAGTAGGTACCTATTATACGTACTTATTTTTTATTATAAATGGTTTTAATGATGCTTGTCCTGTGAGCAACTTTACCAAAATACCTTTGCATGTGTACCTTATTGATTTTGAAGAGACTGTGCTGTGTCTTCTTCCGTTAAAAACCCACATACATTCGCACAAAGCTTTTACAACTTCCACCACAGCAAAAATAAAACAAGTGCCCAGTTATGCAAGTAGGTTAGTTTTTCAGTCATAGGCCAGGTTGAATGTCAGTAATCGCGGACTGTTTGCAAAGCTTTCACTGCTAGACTCAGGATGGTGCCGTAGTCTGGTGCACGGCACATCTTGGGTCTAGGTGCCCGGGCTGGTTATCCCGCCACCCGTCGGTCGCCAGGCGCCTCGTTGGTATTTGCAGGGTGCACCGCGTGCAGGTGAGGTTGGCTTTCGGACAAATTCCTTTACACCCCTCTGTTGTTTTACTTGACTTCAAACATTTATTTCGATTAAATATTTCAAATACATTTCATAAGTGATTAAATTGATTGAATGATTTTATAATTTCAAAGACAACAACTACTATACTCTACAAAGCGGATACAATGTCAAGTATTACATAATTTCTAAAGCTCAAACTGTCACCCAACCCTAGGCCTTCTGGGTTACATAACAGGAGAAACGTGTATCAATTCCCATCTTATTAATACTAACGTCGGGAACTTTCTCGAAAGCTGTGTCGAGTTGTTCTGAGTTGTAGTAGACGATAACACGCGAGTCGCTGACTTTCTTGAGACCGATCCTGTCTCCGGGACGCAGCCACTCGAATGATGGGACAAACGAGACCAGCTCTTGTTTCCGGGTGCCCGGCTGCGAATATTTCATGTATCGCCCTGAAAAATAATATAAACATATTCGAAAAATGGTACCTGTAACATAATAATTCATTGTAGTAGGACCACAGTGCGTGGCCGTAGGTACCCTGTGCGAGAAATAGGCGACACGTGAGACCATACTTACGAGTGCCACGGCGAAGCCCGAGTCGCTGTACACACGTGTCACAACGGCATCGTGGAATCGGAGAAGATCAAGTTACCATTCAGTGATAAAAAAACAAGATACACTAAAAATGGATCAGTGCTCAAAAGTTATTATTTTTAAAGACCCTGATTAATTTCACCGACCTATCACGTCACAACATTTTAACAACGACTAATGTGTTACCGTCTATATACGCGGTGAAATGCGGCAAGCAGGCGACGCTGGGGGGAAGACTGCGGTTCACGTGCGCGTTCAATATGTTGATGTCCGTGATCCCTATGCGGAAGCTGCCAGCGTAAGACGTTTTACAATCGATGATCTTTATCTGTCAAACGATTTAATTAGGTATTTAAATTTAGGAACACGTAGTTATTTACAGTATTTTTCAAATTGGCCAGTTCAGGTGAACTTATAGGCTCAAACCTCAAATACCTCAAATAACTCTCCCATTGCAAGATGTGCCGAACTGAACACCAGAGCTGCCATCGGGTCAGTCGTCAAACGCCGTGCGATGGTGTAGTCGTGCATCAAACAAATGTTGTCTCCGGAATATTCAGAGAAACTCCTACAAAGTAATATAAACGTTACCAGACTTTTCTTACGGGCTTTTGCAGCGTGTGAATATTAGTAGTCACCAAGAAAAAGGTCGTCACTTACCAATATGGCGGAGGCGGCGACGACAAAGCCCTCGAGTTACTCAGCATGGAGTTGTCAGAATTAGTACAACCATTATAATTGAACGCTCTTTCCTCGTTTTGGAGTATGGTCACCTGTTAAAACGCACATACTCTTTATACTCCGCACTATTCATAATGAATGACGACTTAATAACGATTGAGTATTATCATACCTGTGTGCACTGTCCATATAAATCGACGACGGCGTATATGTTAAGATGGGGAACGTACCAAGCCTTGCCCATGTCCATTCCGTCCAGATAGTAATGCAGGCTACGATCAGCGTGCCACATCATACCTGTTTGCGTACAAGTAATAAAAAAACATCAATCGACTGAAACGATTGAAGGAAAAGGCCTCAACACAAGCGAACAATTGAACAAAGAAGAAAAGCGTAAAACATGAATGCGGATGGTAAAGGTAAGATGATATGAGAAAAGGATAAGAAAAAGATAATAGCTTATAGATAGAGTGAGATGAATGAAAGAAAAGGACAAACATAAAGATACATAAATTGACACAACGGCAGGAGAATGATGAGTGAAGCTTATGCGACACCGTGTGGCGTCCGACCGGCTGGGGCGGCTGGGTCTACCATGTTAATTTTTAACTGTAAGATTACTTACCAACGCGACTTCCAACAGTAAGTGTATCCAGATCAAGCGGATATCCGCTGCGCACGCACTCCCCATCCTTCATCATGGCGGCCCCGCTCAGTATGTACGTGTCCCAGTTCAGGTCGGTAGCTGTTCCCGCGATGGCACCCACTCCCCCGCTAGCCTCCAAGTCATCTGGCCGTATGGCCGTCACACCTGTGTAGTATGCTGAGGTTAGCCAGCTATGCGGGATGTGGCAAAGTCATCATCAAGAGTAGGATAATCTGCGCTATATATTATTAAGGATGTCACAGTTTGTGACGATGTTTGTTACTCGATCACGTTTCAATACCTGAACGGAATTAGATGGAATTTGGCACCATGTGATGGATTAAAATATATGACCCTTTTTATCAGTGGACGGATGCGAGTGAAACTGAGAGAAACAAGTCTATACATGGTATAAAACAAAGTCGCTTTTCGTGTTTATCTGTATGACCGATTAGATCTTCCGAATTTCATAATGGATTTCGATCCTTTTTTCAGCATCATTTAGAGCTTTTATTCCTAGGTGTACCTATAATAAATGAATATTAACTTAGAATAGCAAAAAACCCGATGTTTTGACAAAATTATCACTATTGCACCCGTGCGAAGCAGGGGCGGGTCGCTATTACTACATAAATCAGTAATCGATTAAACATTATTTCAAAATTCAACCACTTCTCAACCAAAAAATCCGGATGTAAATTAGACTATGCGTAAAGTCTATGATAGAAGACATAAAAATGTAATCATTTACTTACCAATCTCGAGGCTGCCGATCCAGCAGTCGACCATTTTGTCGATGCGTAGTTCAAACATGTCACATTCACGGAGAGGTCGCGAACTGAACAACACTGCGTCGTTGAACTCCGAGTAGACGGTGGCACGCCAAGCCGTCAGACGGTTGCGACTGAGACGCGCGTTGCGACCGTGCACTCGGTGGAAACACATCTCACTGGACAAACGTGGGATTATTATTGCGTCTGTATTACTTTTACGTGAAATAAAGATGACATAGGTCATTGAAATATACCAACTATTTAAAAGACATAATTTCATGTTGTTTAGTTATAAAACTAACTACTTAACTCATAGAGTACCTATATTGTAAAATACAAGTTACATTTATACCTTACTAGCTTCCGCCCGCAGCTTCGCCCGCGTGGTATGTCGATAAAAAGTAGCCTATGTCCTTCCACGGGATGCCATCTATCTCCTTGCCAAATTTTATCGAAATCCGTTCAGTGGTGTAACATACAGACAGACAGACAGAGTTACTTTCGAATTTATAATATTAGTATGGATGTATCCTGAAATAAATACGCAACAAAGTTCTGAATACTCACGGAAAGATAGTAGCATTAGATTCCGTAGATAATGGCGATTCGGGAGAATAGATCGGTGGTGGAGTATATTCATCTACGATTGTCGCCTGTGCCGCGCGGCCGTACAAATCTAAGAATAGGAGAATATATTTTTACAGGACTAGTTATAAATAGTAGAAGCTTAATTAATTATTTGGCTGTTTATATGAAAATTTCCGCAATGACGTAAAACCAATAATAAGAATAGTCCCAGATGTTATAAACCGCCCCAGGGGTAACAAAATGAAATAAAACTCACCTATAATGCCAAACACGTGTTCAGGTACATTAAACGCGGCCGGCCCCTGATCCACGCCATTTACGAAAAAATGTAGTATGCCCAGTTCTTTGCGCATTACACCCACTGTGTCCCCTTCCTATGACGTCACAAAAATGTATTGCAGCGGACATAACAGGTATGCAAAAGAAATATCAAAGGTTAAAGGTAAACTTACCACAAGTTTGTTAAGGTTTCTGACATACTGTGGAATTACGATGGAACCATCGCGGATTACGTCTTCTCCGGTCACAGCCCACGTGCCGGATCTAGGGAGAAATAAATTATAAATTAGGATTCCAAAGTCACACCTTTTCGTTACAAGGATAATACGGGAAAGCCGGGTACATGAAGAGGACTTACTTTGCATTGCTCATTTTGAATGGAAACTTTATATCATTAGAAGAATGCTGCGTGACTCCAATTTCAATGCTTCCAGCCCACTTCGGAATAACGAGATCGAGACGTACTTGGAACAGTTCGTTGGTCCTCAAAGTACGGTTCGTCATTACGATTCCGTTGTTGAAGTACTTGAAAGCACTGAAAAATTTAGAACATCTTAGTAACGTCCACTGAAAAGTTACGTAATTTTCAGTAAAAGGTAAAATGGATACTTACTTAGGCCTATGAGCAGTCTTACCATCGTTAATAATAATAACATTCGAATCACGCAGCGTATGAAATAAAAGGCTCTCTTCATCTATTCTTGGTCTAAAGCTGCCTGGAAACACGATAGTAAATAATAAATCACCCTGAATACAAGCGAAAAGTTTCCGGTCTTCGCGGTGTAGTTTGCAGTTTATACAACATGTACAAAAAGCCCGGTCCGACCCGTGATGTTGTTAAGTATCGTACTGAGAGTATATTTATGAGGTAATTTTCAGAAAAAAGAAAAAAAAATCGCCACATTTTTTTTCAATTGGAAATTTTACCGGGATACTACATGGGGTTCAGGCGGCCGTCGTTCGGGTGTCTAAAAGATGTCTGACCCCTGTTGAAAATTTGCTAATTTTAAAATGGATTTGTAGTAATTTTGGCAAGTACTAAAAATGTGAATTTTAAATAGCAATAGCTTTTTTATTTTCAATAATAATAAGAGCTTTTACTACTTTTTGGTAATGTTATTGCAGTACCTATGTGCCCCTTTCGGATCGGACAGTTTTTTTTTACATATTGTAGGTAGGTACTTACTTGGTGCAGGGATTTCAGGTGAAGCGAGCACGAGTGGTGGATTGTTGATGTTGCTGTCAATATCTTCGCAAGGATCTACTATTGACACCTGGCAAAACGAAATTCGATGTAAAATTTTATCTTCATACTCTGTTAATAACACACTATCTATTAAGTTTTTGAAGGTCTGTTTGGCCAAAATTACAACGATTTAACTTGACTCCAACACTTTGAAAACCGATATTTAGACGGCTCTAGAAAATGAGGATAGTATAAGTGAATAAAAACTTACTTTGACGGTCATGCCGTAAAGATCCACCACTCCCCAGACTTGCTGGTCTACTTTGTCAGTAGCAACTCCTTGATCGACACCATTGATGAAATAGTGCAATTTACCATTGCTCTTTCTCATCATGCCTACCGTGTCGCCTTCCTGTAAAAAAATCACCTTCTTTAACACAAAAAAGAACCAACAACAATTTAAACTCGGATTTCTTTAATTAAAGCCTCTCCCACACCAGCGCGTTTTTATCGCGCGATAATAACGCAAGCGTTATTGCGGTATCTGTTTTCAGTACATTTTGTTTTAGGACGGCCACGAAATTACACACTGCTGCGATAATAACGCCGCAATAGTAGTAGGACTCGCGTTTCTCCGTCCTGCGATATTCCGATAAGAACATCTTAGAAATTTTTGTATTAGGACGCATGCAATCTAACACACACCTGCCTTATTATCGTGCGATAAAAACGCGCCGATGTGGGAGAGGCTTGAATCTACCAATCTTGATCTAGCTAAGTAAACACGTGAAAAAAAATCATTGATTTATTTTCATGGAGACTTATAATTAATTGATGGATGGAAAGCAGCTTACCCTAAGTTCATCAAGGTTGAAGTTGCCATACTCCATGCAAGTTCCGTGCCCGTTGAGAAGCACCTTGCATCCGGACATCATGATTGTCCCGGAGTCCATGTTAGTCATCGTGGATGGGAACCGTATGGTGGCTGGATTGTGGGTTGTTACACCAACCTGTATTAAATTACCTATGTAAATCCAGTCAGCCAGAAAACGATACCACAATTTAAATGTTCTAGCTGTCCAAGATAGTAGAATATCTGGATGAAACGCGGCCGGCCAGCTCGCTGAGAACAAGTTCCACGTTCGTCATAGTATCGTTGAAACCCGCATATCCTCACAACACGTCTGTCAGTTGTGTATGTAACTTGGGGGGTTAGTTTAAAGGAAAAGTGTTTATAAGAGCCCCACCTCGATGCTGCCGCTCCACTTGTCCACGAGTCTGTCTATGCGTATCTCAAACAACTCATTGTCGTAGAGCGGACGATGTGTCATCACCACGCCATTGTTGTAGTCGTCCAGTGGACGAGCTCGCTCTGCAGTCCTATTATCAATACTATAATTTAATATCCACATTTTGTTTACCTATCACATCTGATCATAAACAGACACGTTTGAACGTCACCTTCAGTGCAAATCAATCGGGACGTAAGGTCGTATTTAATTTCCATAATAATATCGCCAGGAGGGGCGATCGCAACGAAATTATATGACTTCGTAACCTGTTTTGTTAATGAAAATTGATGGAATACACGATTCAACAAAACAAGACTTACTTGTTATTACTTGTCAGTTTCACTAAGATCCCACACCTTGGATGAAACCGCAAGCGGTCTTGTGCAACTGTGAAAAAAAACATTAAAGTACTTACTCAGTAACATTTAACATAAATAAGAAACTAATTGGATACGGAATACGATTATTCAGTACTAACCAAGGGCACAAGCACCTTCGGAAGTCATTGGAATGTAAACATTACGAGTCTCTTTTGGGTATTGGCTTGACTCGGATGGAAGACCGGCTCCGTCCATCTCACTTGACGTAAGTGTATCATCATTGTTTGGATCCTCTTCAATCTAAAATATTAATAGATACTGTCATAATTCCTAACTAATTCCAGGCTAATAATTTCAAAACTCTGAGTACAATAACAGCTGACCTGATCCATGCTACTATCCATCATGGGTCTTATTTCGTTGGTGCGCAATATGGACACTTGAACGCACTGTCCGTACAAATCAATAACAGCAAACAATCTCGGAGGCAGATCTCTTGCAGCTATCCCGAGGCAACGGCCATTGAGATAAAATGTTAACTCTCCCTGAGAAGGAAAACGTAACAGACATGAAGGACATCAATGAGTAAGAGTGAGTCCGAACCAAGACCTTAATCAAGCAAGACAGAACAATGAACATCAAAATAGCAATATATCAGGAAAATTTTAGAAAGTGCAATCAATAAACATATAGAAACAAAAAATTCCAATCAAAAAGATCATTATTTATAACTAAACCATGACCAAATGTTCAAATTTCTTTTTGATAACTACCTTACTAGTTTTCATAACACCGATGCAGTCTCCTTCCCGCAAGGTGTCCAACTCGGGCCCGTAAGAATTGACCAAAGTGACGCCATCTTTCACAATGGAACTGCCTGACATAATCTAAAAACACATCAACCATTTTTCCTTGCTCTTGTTCCCACAATAAAGCAAGCATAGCAAAATTACATTTATAAACATTAAAAACACAAAGTGATTTATTTTTTCCCCTTTTCACTCACATTTGCACAAATATGCAATCACACAAGGGTGCAATTGTGTATGCTTTGACAAGATTTGCAAATTGTTCATAAGTAAGTGACCAGGTTTCTGGTAAACAGTATACTGAAAATATGAATAATTTACCCATGCTGTATTTCTGAGTTTAGTTGCCGTAGCAGGAAGTTCCATAAACTCAGGATCTAATGTTGTTACACCTATTTCCAGGCTGCCATTCCAAACATTCACCTATATAAAAATACTAACATATAGTAGTTGTCTGAACATTCATGTTGCTTGGTAGTAGATATCCACTATCACCAATAGCTTGTCAACCAGTAGGTGACTTGTCAGCGTTATGTAAGCATGATATGCTTGCTGGTAACAGGCCAAGCAATGAATAACATGAGTGGATACTTCTAATGAGTCCATATTCTCAGAGTATTGTGTAACACAACAGAAAACAAAGAAACAGACACTTCAGAATTTCCAAAATTGTGGTAAATATTTATATAATGACATCTGATCATCCCTTTGACATTTTGATAGGATCAACTTTAAACCATCTTGCAACAAAGTAAATGTATAAATGGGCTTGCTAACTATGAATATAAAACCAATTTTATTAATATAATAAAAGATTTTAGAAGAAGCAGAAGTAACTGCATATAAATTTGGTACTATCAACTTGAGATTAATTCAGGGCATAATGATGCACTAATAAAAAGTTTTGCACAAAAGCACTATAATATCAACAATAGACAGCAATTCATGTTGCTTATCAAGATGGGCTGATATGCCATATGGTAACCAAAACTGTTGACGAGACGATTCCTAGACGTAACAATTGAAAAAATATTTGGGAAAGTAGTATTGTTCTCACAGAGTGGTGCCGGATGAGGGGCGGAGCCAGGAAGCAAAAGATTTTTATGTAATTTATACATAAGAGGAAACATTCTCCAATACCCACTTGTGATTACCACCATCCTCCCCATTCCACCCTTATGGATACTACTAGGTACTAAGAAATTAATTTACTCTCAATTAAATACTTAATTATTGACAAATTATGCTTCATAAAACAACTATCCAAAAAGAAAAGAATTAAAGCAGTATAATATAATGATTTGCTTGAATTTATGACTGTAAAAATATCTAATAGTCAATATTATTTTCTTTGTTCTTTGTCTTACCTTTCTATCAACGGACACTTCAAATATAACATCATCCTTCAGAGGCTCCGAGCTTAATATCAAGCCATGGTTAAACTCTACAAAATTTCTAACAGCTGTAGAGTTTTCATTCAAGAGTGTGACCCGGTCGCCGCACCTTCTATGAAACCTCATCGTTTTCTATATACACTAAACTATGCACAGCTTATAAAGTAATTTAGAATCTTTCTGTACATAATATCAGTTTAAAATCTTACTTTGATGTACTTTAATATTCACATTATTTACATGAACATCACGAACAAAAAGTAGCACCCATTAGGCGTTAATTAGTTTTACGATCGCTCAATTACAACAACGCCGAGTGAATAGAAACTAGTCAAAATTAATATTTTGTAAAATAAAATAATTCCTGGCACGCTCATTATTAACGTTAATTGAAAAACAAAATTCTATCACGAATAAGCGAAAAATAACACAAGAAAAATATCATATTGATTTTCACTGGCATGACATGACTAACTTTTTTCGAACCCCGGGGTAACTCGGGATCGGGATACTTGCTGTTTGAGCAAAGTAATAACGCAGTGTTTTGAAAAAGTTTCAAAGAAATTATTGATTTTTACACTGAAACTGAAAGATTTTTCACATTTTATATTGTCCGTGGTGATGCATGCTCACAACTCAACAAGATTTGCACTCTTTCAACATAATCGCGTCCTTGAGAAGCTAGGACAAGGAAACCTTGGTCGTTTAGAGGTCAAGAACACGGATACGCCTCGGCGGCCGCTGCTAGTCTTTGCAAGACTATCTCTAGCCTAGAGACAGTATTTTCAACACTTTCCATACAAACAAACCAAGAATCATTTCATTATAGTAGAAAATACAGGTGTTACCAGTTGTAAAAGCTGTTCATTTATTTATTTATTAGCACCGATAATATTTCCCCGCATCGGCGTCGACACGGGCGTTGTGGCGCCGCCGTAACGTTTTTACACCGCAGCGGCGCCTCACCGCAAAGATTTCGCCGTATTGGCGGTCACACGGTGAGATTGATTGAGCAGTACCGCTCAGTCGTCCCAACGCCGCCACCCCTCCCCGCCTCGTGTCGCGGGTTGCAAGTCCGGTGTACGTGTGGTGTGACGCCGGAACGCACCGTATGGCATAAATCATGGATATTTGTATGTAGGACCCCACAGTGACACCCTTCCGTTGCTGCAGCGCCGCGCGCCGTCGCAACGCATCCTGTGCATCGGCACTGAGGTATTTTCTACCAGTCAACCTCAGGGTCCGTTCACACATACCACAACGACACCACATCGCAGCGCTGCAACTTCTTGCAGTTGCGTTTTTGCTAGTAGGTAGTTGCGATGTGGCTGGTGTTTGCAAATAGACAGATTATTGTGTTTATGCGACTTGGCCGCCCGCTAGTGCGCGGTCTAGCTGGTGGTTGCGTTGTGGCTGCGACGACGTGGCCTTGATGTGGTCGGTATTGCCCACACGGTTGATTTAGACAGTCAAAATATGTGGTCCGTGTGAATTTATAAACTATTCATTTACATAAAAATGAGCGCCCGTCCACGTGTTGTTGTTGTGGATTGTGATACCTACATCGGGCCCTTAGGGTGATGCCAACTTCTTTAGGACATGCAAATTTTGCGGGAAAGTTCGAAAGGGATAACGGGACCCTTGGCAACAGGCAACTGAAGGAACACGAGTGGGTTCTAGTCAATAAAAGTCTGACACGCCGTCCCGCTCCGCCCAGAGCGGGAGAAATCATTTGAAGATTGCCCACCATCAAAAAAAAAAGGGCATGCAAATTAATTATACGGGTGAAGTATCTTATGCCATGGTTTACAGCCGTTTTAGCGTGAAAGCGTTACAAACAAACAAACAAGTCACTTTCGCATATTATTATGTAAGTAAGGATTTACACATTGGTCAGTAGATTCTAGGAAATTTATTACAGTAGGTAGGTACAGTCACAAGCACCAATATGACATGTATACCCTTAGCTACTTTTAAAAGTGATTTTCTCCTACTGTATTGATTGTATTTTATGTTATAACGAACATAGTAGGTATTTTGGAATCCATATTATTATGAAAGCGATCTCAAAGTTGCAATCGTTATTCCAGGAGAAAATCGTTGTTGAATTTTGCTGAGTGTATACCTACATTATTTTAGCTCGTGACTGTACAGCTTCGTTATTTTTTTTCCATGGGTGGAATTTTGTTGATATTAGGCAGTAGGTAGGTATAATAAAAATAATCATCAGCAAATAGGACACTATCATAGTTTATGGAAACAATAGGTGAAGTACGAATAGCAAGGGGCCTAAAACACTCCCTTCTGGTATGCCATATTTACTAATGTCGCTCAGGCAAAGGGGTAATATTAAAGCTAAGTACCTACTTATTTAATTTTCTTGCGGTTGACTAAAAATCGGCTTACGACCTAGACTTGGGCTGCTCAAGTTCTCATTCTTTAGTCGATCTCATAATGTAGTGAATATATATTCACTACATTATGAGATGAAAGAACATGAGCAGAAGCAGAACATGAGCGGTCTCATAATGTAGTGTTGGTTTTGCTCTCTTTCAAATGTTCTCTTGTCTTTTGGAAATGCACCTTTAATCGCAGTTTTAGCGTGCAGTAGATCTTCTTCCCTCCAAACTTTGATAGTGGTCCTTTGACGATTTCTGGGGATATCTGTAAGAAAGAAAAAAGTCACCAAGGTGTGACAATTGAGTCGTATAACCCCAAACGATCGTTTTGTGTTCAAGTTTTATTTAAAAACATTCAGATATCTACAAATTGTTATAACGTATTTATGTTTTAGTACATAGAAAAAGCATTACCAAAATAAATGAGTACTACAATTCTGGACTTACCGACAAAAATACTCAGCCGAAAATTAGATCGGTGCGACTGCAAACAAGCAAACGCACTTCACTCAGTTCACTCATTCACTGTATTATGTTGTGAGCTGACTATGTTTACTTACTTGTCGCTGCCTAATGTGTGCTTGAGGTCACGTGACATGTTACTATGCAAGTATGCACCGTTTTTATTAAATTATTGAGTCGAACGCCATTACCCGGTGAACGCCATTCCCCTGCCTACCCTAATTGCCGAGGCAAAAAAAAAGTGTATTCTTATTACGTCATTACTGTAATACAATTTCATTTTATTTATTTTAAAGACATGGTCTGGCCTAGCCTTTACTTTCTTACGGATTTGTATTGACTCCCCGCCAGGTGGCATGACTGAACCTGTTTTTGTCTTTTGTATTTTAAAGTGATCAACTACCTACCCGACACAATACGTATCATCCACAACCAGATGAAAATGAAATAAATGGTATTTACCTATTTAGTCAAACCGTCAAATACACCTACATAAGTACTATATGACAGGTAGAGAACCTAAGTCGTAACCGTAGGAAGGTCCTATAGAAGTCAATGTGTAGGTTAATTGTTGTAGGTATATATTTCATAATTTCCATGTAGCTTTTAGCAACTTACCTTATTTAGTTTTTTAGCACGTAGGTAAGTACATTAGATAGGTAGGTACAAACAATGTGAACCTCCCTGCCTAGTATGAATCCCATCCAAAGACACACTAGGGTGGGTAAGGTCATATACTTTTATAGGTACTAAGTTCGCACACCGGAATCAATTGGCTACTCCCTTTTAAAGTGTCAGGAGTGTGTTCAATTAAGTGAATTAAAATGCAACTGTCTCTACAAAGACATAATATTTCCATCATGTTAATCATTTCAAGCTGGGATAAAAATTTGCACAATTAATTAAAACTAGGTTAGGTAACACCGCCACGCCTGTGTGACCTCTGACGTACTGAGAGTAACAATTAGAAGAGGCCGTATTCGTGATGTAGCTAGGAGGAGAATATTTATATATTAGGACTTTGTTGTACTGTAGTTATAGAGTGTAACTGGATCGTGGAACGTCTTAATCCGTCGGAAATTATAATACGTGTCGCTTGCCATGCGATCCACGACATTATCGTCACCACGAACCGAACAGCTCACGAACTCACAGTACGCTGAAGCTCCCTTGAGCACGCGAACGTGGGTAAGCCTCCGCCGGGCAAAAATCCAACCCGATCAAATAATCGAATTACTTACATGTAGTCTAATCCAGGAAATAAAACAAAAACTAAAATAATTTTTATTATATTTATTTGGGTGAGTGCGCTTTTACGAAATTCCAGAAAATTCGGTCCAAAACATTAGAGTCCTAATGCGGTATTGTGCCGCCCGAAGTAGGCGCCGCGTCATCGCTGTTTTCCGAACAAGTTTACCCGAACAGAATTTTATCGGATAAACTGAAAAGGCGCGCCCGAAATGTCGCATTATCTGCAATAGGTATCACTACTATACTATCTACTATGTTTTTAATGTTAAATCTCTGAATGAGATAAAATATTGGTACTACTAGAAATAGTGATGATAGATAATTTAGATTTTTTTCTATTAGGTACCTATGTCAAATTTTTGTTTTTTACTATACCTATGGGTGGGAAAAATGTGCTTGGTATTCTTTTTCTAAATATCTACTTATCTATACTACTAAATTACTGCAGAGCGATTGTAATATGTCCCTAGCACAAACAAAAAATGTACTTACAATTTTATAGGGTAGTAGTCTTTTAGTCACTGGCCTTACGGATGCAGGCACGGGGCAGCGCACTGCATCCACTGGCCGCAGGTTCTCAAAAGCCTTGATTCTTGCAACGTTCTTACTCCTATACAGGGTGTTAGGGTAAACACCGTTATCCTTGCAACCAGTGGTTTGGTTTCATTTATAGAACGTAAAATCAATGGAAAATTACAACTATTTAAAAAAATTTTTAGATCTAAATTTTACCACAAGAGACGCAAGTTCGTTGCCCTATGCGCTAGGGCAACGAACTTGCGTCTCAACACGGGCGGGGGGTACGGGATGTGACCTGACCGGCAGCGAGCGCGATCCCTCCCTTAATCAGTCAGCTGTTTCGCTAGCAAGCACGGTGTCAGATAGAAACTTTTTAAAATCTTTTAATGAAAATAACGTTTTTTTTTTGTTAATTTTATAGTATAAATCACCTGTTGCTAAATAAATCCCATATCAGTAGTTTGATATATTTTACCGAAAATATCTAGGCGATGGCTTACCTATACAGGTGGTTTATCCGTACCAAACTGGGCATACATTCTGTGGGAATTATCGTTTCAATTGAACTCGGTGCACATTTTATTTTTGTTTTCAGAGATTTTTATTGCTGTAAATACAGCTTGATTTTAACACGAATGAAATCAGTGATGGCTAGGTTTAGGTAATAATTATTTTGAATAAATTCTGAATGTTTTTCTTTATTCATTTTCCTTAACTGACGGCCATCCTTAGGGTAGGTAGCTACTCACCTACGGAAGGCAGTCGGTACAAAAAGACATATCTACCTAATTTAGGTAAGTAGTTATGTGTTGAACAAACAATAATATGTCTGCTTTTTATTAGATCTAGTTCTGTGGCTCGATTTTACAGAAAAAAAATACCTACTTGCTTTAAAGCTGTGCCATATAGATTCCTACGTTATAAGAGAA
The DNA here is from genome assembly GCA_947363905.1 of Lithophane semibrunnea. Taxonomy (NCBI): domain Eukaryota; kingdom Metazoa; phylum Arthropoda; class Insecta; order Lepidoptera; family Noctuidae; genus Lithophane; species Lithophane semibrunnea. The sequence continues at coordinate 14,219,722 of OX376186.1, forward strand.
AATAAGGGATGGAATGTAATGCAACTTGTAACGTAATCATTTTCAGCCGAAAGACGTCCACTGCTGGGCATAGGCCTCCCCTAAGCACCGCCACTTCAAACGGTTCTATGCTTCCACCACCTTAGCCCTTTGCAACCGGGAGCTACAAAACTCGCATAGATCGGCAAAAACTTAGTAAACGTTTTAAAACTGCTTAAGCGGTTCTGGAAAAAATACTGAAAAAAATCTCATGACAGCTGGTCTTCAGCAATCAGACCCTCACGTTCGTGAGGTTCAGGAATAATTTGCTAGTCGCACGATCGTGAGTATGTGTAAATAATGAATGATTTAGTTCGATAATTCACATAAATTAAAATAAAATATCAATATTTATGTTCCGTATTTACTTTAATCAGTCAGTATTATAAGAAAACTAAAATTATTTAATAAAATCAGGTATTACAAATGAGATCTTCTTAATTTCTACAATCAGAACAAAAATAAAACACAAATAAACTATAATCACTTCAACAATCAATGAGATCAACAATCAATTAAATCGATATTTGTATTATTGTGTATGATAAGTCTTAAAACAATTTTTATCGCGAGATAAACATAAATACACGTCACATTTTTCACACCTAATTTTAGAACGACTGCTGCAGGTTTCCAACCTACAGGTCCTCGGCGCTTTTATGTCGTCGCTGGTGGGAAAATGCTCGTACCCATCATATCGTTTCTCTGCTGACGGTCTATTCGCTGGTCTATATATTTTATAATCGCGACGAGGTACTGACAAGTGGTCATCATCTTCACTGTCCCTTCGAGCTCTATCTGGACAGCAAGATAAGGCATCGGCCACATCCAAGCGGAAATCGAGTAAAGGCATCGTGTCTTTTCTGGGATAATTGTTACTCTTGCAGTCGTTTCTATACAGCCTCCAAGAGTTCACCAATGCGAGGTCTAAAAAGTGCGTTAACACTTTTAAGGTCCATTTTTTTGTTTTGATGAAGGTTCTGTAATATTCCATCTGTTGATCGAGTACATCGACTCCTCCCATGTATTGGTTATAATTTTTTACTACTTTTGGAGCAGTAACATCGACGTACTGCCGAATGCTTTTATCCCACCTTTTCACAACTGTCGTCGCACCGGAACCAGTACAGTTGGATGCAAGTAATACGGATTTATTATCTTTCCACTTTACTATTGTAACAGGTTCACAAACAAAATGTTGACTTTCACCACGAGCCATTTGAGAATCCGTTTTAAATTTTACTGTAGCTCGGTCAGGGATACGATTTAGCATTATTGTCCCCGTAGAATGCAGATTCAACTTGTTCATTTCTTCAATCAAAGGAACGGTGGTGAAATATCGATCGTGGTAAACACAACTGCCAGGGGGAATACTCTTAGCCAAGTGTAAGATTACCGAAGGACCGAGACCGAGATTCGTGTCACCAAACATAGTTCTTGCACCTCTGTAAATATCAAAATCTAACATCAGCCCTTCACTAGTGGTGAGGACGAAGTTTTTCAACCCCACAGGCCTGGGTTTGTTCTTCACAACCTGACGTAGTTGACAACGGCCTGTAAATGGTATCATCTGTTCGTCAATTGAATAAAATCCCGGCACCCTCTCTAGTTTATTACAGGCACGCTTAATTTGATCGATCATAGGTTGAACCTTCCATAGTGGATTATCGATTTCAGTCGCAGGTGGAGAATCGGAGTCAACTACGTGTAGTGCATTGCGGAGGGTAAGGAACCTGTCCCGTGACATTAAACTGCTGATGATTTCCAACCTAGTACCAGCCCTCCAATACATAGGCAGTCGGGGGTAATGAAGACATCCCATGAGTATTTGTATTGCAACGAGCTTTGCAATCTCACTGCTTGTACTTTTCAATTCACGGCCAGTAGTACGTAAGTAATATAAATTAGTACAGTGAGCCATCTTTTCTGTAAACGCGTTATCTATGTATTCACGAAAGTATTCGATGGGACGCCTTACTGGTTTTGTAGGCAAGGGAAGATAGTCATGCCGTTTATCTACGAATGGAGCCTGCTTCCATATTCTTTTCCTGCTACTTGGTGTGGAAGCAGATCTTCCTCGACTACATGGTGTCGACGTCGATCTTCGTCCTCGAGTACTTGTGGTTGATATCGGTCGCTCAGAAGATACATGTACTGACCTTTGTCGATGTGATGACCGACGTGACGTGGATGATAACGATGGGCAAGGCGGCTGCATATTTGATGGAGACTGAGTCCTCGACGGAGTAGGATGTTGCGCATTCAATGAAGCAGGAGGTTGCGGCGCCGATGAAGCTGGGGGTTGCGGCGCCGATGAAGATGGAGGTTGCATCGCCGGCGGAGATGTCAATGGTATCGTATGGTTAATTATTTCTTCATCTTCGTTAGGATTGTCACCATCGGAGAGATCTTCACTAGCCAATTGAGCAAACAGGGTATTTGGTTCAAAATCCAATTCGTACTCGTCATCCTCAAAATCTTCAATCTCCGATAGATTTCCGTCCAGCAATTGATCTAATATTGCATCATCCGTAATTCGAACCCCTAATAAAGAAGAAAAGGCCATTTTAACACACTATGGAACCAAAACAACAAATAAAACACAAAATAACAAAATGTAAAAACTTCACGTGTTACGACCGATGTTGCATGATCGTGCGTGTTCAATTTTGACAGAAAATTATTACGAAACTGATGGTCCAATTAGCTAAAAATCTGATGACTATGTCTGAAGAAACATATATTTAACCAAATATTATCAAATAATATCAAATATTCCAATACAAATACTAAAAATCGATCTACTTACGTGCGGAGGCGCGGGAATCTAAAAACGCAGCCATCCCTCACTCGGGTTTCGACGAACTGGCAGGACAAAACGTGCGCGCACAATGCAAAACTATTTTTTTACTCATTCTTACATAGACTCACGAACGATCGGGCTAGGTTGCGTTCGCAAAAGTTGTTTCAAATTTTGCCTAGAATTTAGTTAAGTCAAAACTCACGGTCATTTCAACTCGGGTGGAAAGGGTTATGGAAGGCCTTCGAACACTACGTCTTCCGGTACGCAGACGCCACTCCAGAACCTTTCGGGCCCCATCGGCTATCTGTTCTGCGAGCAATGTGCCCCGCCCATAGCCACTTATGTTTGGCAATTCTTCGGGCTATGTCGGTTACACTGGTTGTCCTGCGGATGTCCCGTAATGCGTACCTACATAACTATGTAGGTACGCATTACGGGACATCCGCAGGACAACCAGTTGCAACTGCAATGGCGACGTTATTTGCCGAATTTACGTGTCTTGTTTGTACTATACAGGCTGTAAGGGTAAACAGTCTTGTCATTCAAACCATGGGTAGTTGACTTAAATATAAAAATAAATGACCGAACACAACAAAAAAAAAACGTCATTTTCATTAAAAGATTTTAAAAATTTTCTATCCGACACTGTGCTCTCTAGCGAAACAGATGACTGACTGAGGGAGGGGTCGCGCTCGCGGCCGGTCAGGTCACATCCCATACCCCCCGCCCGTGTTGAGACGCAAGTTCGTTGCCCTAGCGCATAGGACAACGAACTTGCGTCTCTTGTGGTAAAATGTAGATTTAAAAAAAAAGAAAAAAAAAGTTGTAATTTTCCATTGATTTTACGTTCTATAAATGAAACCAAACCACTGGTTGCAAGGATAACGGTGTTTACCCTAACACCCTGTATAGCTCGATTATTTCCTATTTCCAATTGAGCGAATGAATAATAAAAGCGAGACGATAATGTATAAAATATTAAAGCAAAGCATTTAAATATGGTAGGTAAGTAAATATCTAAGTAAGTCTTACGTAGATTTAACTAGGTCACCGGTATTTCAAATAATTATATCAAAAAACATATATGTTATTTGGAAAATACATATTTTTAATGCAAATTCATGTAATCTACACATCTACTCATGAAATCTAGTCACAATTGAAATTAAACATAATAAAATGAGTTTGAACCAGGATTATATAAAATTTAAACAATTTACTCATCTTATACCTGTGGGTCTGCCGAATGCCTTACGTTCCACAATAAATATATCAATCAATAGCTAATAAATTTTAGTTGGCAATACTGCAACCGATAATGGTGAGACGGGTGACATCGAGGTGCATACCAATTAAAAAGTATCACAGCCTCCGTATCGATCGGCGCCGGCCGGCTGAACCGGAAACGCACCAACCCACGTCAAGTGACGTTGACCCACTGTTTTTCTAACCCCATAAGTAGCCCTACAAGTTGCCATAGTTCCATTTATTGAAAGCACACTGTATCTCACGATAAACACGGCTAAGATGACATATTTACTTAACTAAATTTAAATTCAAATCCACAGCAACTTGAAATTGGTCCAAACTCCTACTAAAAGTAAACAATAATAAATTACCAACCTGATTCGTGAATAGTAAGACAGCATTCTTTAGTTTTAAGGAACACACTGCAAGTAATTAGGTACCTGATAGTGAATTAAAACCACTTTTATAAAATATCTTTTTTACGAGCGGCATCGCTGCAAACTATCTTATAATAATTATGGATCTGTCTGCTGTCTGCGCAGGTGACCGAAAGGTCATAGACTGGTCTCTAATGAATAACGTGATATTGGCGCCGTAACTTCACGTTTATGCAAATATTCACCTGTTTGAATGCTTGCATTTCTAAAAGTCTCTTCGGCCTTTGTTAACTTTTAGGTATATGAACTGCCTGTTTCTTCGATTACTTTATGCCACTTCATGATAAACTTAAAAGTTTAAGAAAATAGGTAAAGAGTGCCTATTGAAAATACAATATATTCAAAAGATGTCATTTTGGTACCTACTTTTATGTGTCGTCATTTACAAAAATATTGAAAAATTCAGCAGTCCATGATATAATGCTTATCTATCATAGTGAAATATTGAAAGATTTTCGTAACTGAGCACCTAATGCAGTGTTCTAATGAATGGAGCTTGCTGAATTTCTTGCGAAAAAATTGGTTTGCCTTTGTATGCAGTCTGATAAAAAAAAAAAATTCTTCCTCAATAAATGCGATTTTATGTAAATTAAATTGTTTGGATCGTAGCACCACCCCGAAAGTCTCAAGTCCCTACCTGCCTTCTCTTAATGCCTACACCAGCGGCAACGATAGGGACCAGTGATAGTGGATTTTCCCTTTAAATTAGTCTGTATCCAGATCTAAATTAAATTATTTACAACATTTTACAGTATAATCTCAACTCCTGTCTACGAAAAATAGACATAGCTTTTTCTATACAACGTGTCAGTTCGTTTCTTCATTTTTGACATCCACCGTAGAAATCTTTCTACAATCTGTCATTTTGTCTTTCATTTCTAACGATCTTTGTCTAGGTCTTTTTGTAGGTATAAGTTGTCTATCCTTACTGTCAAAATCACACTGACAACCGATAAATCCTATGACAAAATAAAGAATTCTGATTCGAATTATGTAAAAGAGTGAATTTCGTAAAAAGTGCAGTTGACTCTTTCTACTTTGCTGCCGTCTCGTACTGTCTACTGTCTACAGGAAACGTCATTTTTGTGTACTCTTCCGTCGACAAAACGGTGCTCATGCTACGCCTGCTGAAAATTTTAGATTACATACTGAATTGATTTTAATAGGGGTACCTATTAAAATCAAATATTTTATCGAAAATATACACGCCACTAGGTATAGTGACGTGTATATTTTCGATAAAATAAATAATAAAAAACTGGAATAAGAACCACTGCAGCTTGTAGCATAATTATCAGATACTTATTAATAGGTAATAAAACCCGCCCAAGTGCGTGTCGGACCAGGCACAATGAAGGGTTCTGTAGCTGGGATGAATTTATCCCAAGAACAAACTTACCTAACGTTGTAGTTGAAAAATACGTTCTCCCATACGTTCCAACTGAATATAATATTATTTTAAAATTACAAAAAAACTATTGAGGTCCTCACAACAAGCCCTATCGTTTGATATGTCACACACACAGTCGGTACAGTCAGGCATATTCGAAAATTCATTTATTTACGTTGCTTGCTAGGTTTGGGAGGGTGTTTTCAAACACTGAGCGGCAAGAGCGCAGCGTTTGTAGGACACATTTATGCCGCGCTCTAGTTTGGTCTAAACCGAGACACGCCGCGCACTTCAGTTGGCATCTGAACTAAAATGAAAGTGGTTGCGTGTGTCGTAGCTCTGCTTATGATTCGTCCAAACACAATTACTGACGAATGTTTGCTAGAAATGTTTTTGGTAGGTTAGGCTACTTACTTATGTACTTAGTTTTTTTATTGTGAAGTTCATGCAATTATTTTTTTAATATGCAAATGATTTTTCACACGCGGCTGTGACTTCATGTTTGCAAATGCAGGATATATATACTTATAGCGTCTTAACCTTAGCTATCTAAAGCTGCGGAAACCGGAAATTGCTGCCACGAGGGAATTAGGGAGGGAACGGGACTCGTGCCCGTAGTCGTAGCCGATTATTTGAATGTATCTACCTATAAATACTTAACAACACTCAGGGTTAACAGATAACAATTCCGTAACTTAAAAAAAAAATACGATAATTGGATTTGTAAGTCTCGATTTGATTTATTCGTACAGAAAGGGATGTATTTAATGATTAGTACCTAGGTTAGATAGGCTTTTAAGGCCGTACCTTAATTCAAATTGCTTAGCATGATCCTCCGTTATGCCGAAAATACAGCAGCATTAATTTTGAAACAAGTATATGTTAAAGTAGAGGATTGATAGGTCTTATGTTTGGCGAAAATACGATTACAAAAAAAAATTGATGGAAAAAAAATCCAAAGTTACCTCTAAACCGAACTATAAACTGCTGGTATTCAAAAAATACTTCAAATTAAATCATAAAATTTTGCATAATAACTGAACTTATAAAGCAGGAGGCCAAGTCTACTAATTTACAAACGGGTCAATGGTCTCGCAATGATGAGTTTTTGACAGATTTTGTGTGTCCACCACTGTACCATTATTTTCACCGTAAAAAGCAATTACCTAAAGTATTCGAGGCTTGAGAGCCGCCAGCACCCCACGCCGTCTCGCTCTCACTCAGGCCGCGAGTAGTACGGTGCGGGCGAGATAAAATTTTAGGCAGGATAGGGCCTTAAATAAAAAATTCAATTTGATCAAGAATATTTTTGTGATTGGTCTTCGCTGATAGAATGGAAGTATGGAAGGGACATGTTGCGCCGACGTCAAATAAATTGGGATAAAGGCCAGGAGATAAGGAGAATGATGATATTTTTGTGATCACTGTTAGTACGCATTGGTTGGGACTAGGAAGATGTTAGATGGCGATGTGCTTTTCATAGGTTCTTCTTTTTTACAGTAACCATAAAAAAAATTACAAATACGTAGTTGTTAACGAATAATACAAATTTTATGATTGACTGGTTTTTATAATCGCTAAAGTGTATCTTGTAAATTTTTCTCCCCAAAAAACCTAGAGCTTTGGTCTCTAATCCATGTTTTCTCGCCATGTGACATAATTTTTCTGCAAAAAGAAACGTAATTGCCAATTATTCTGCAAAACAGTAAACAATCGCAATGAATTGCCATAGCTATGTGAATTTGAATTACGTGGCATGGTTGTTTCTGTAAGAGAATACCTGAGAGGTGCAACAACATACGAAATAAAGCCGACCATAGTCGTGTCCCTAGCAAGAGGCCATCATGGAAGGTAAACACTGTTACTACAACAAGTTCAAGAAGAATTCTCAAACAAACACTCATTTTGAGTGCTATTTCTATGTGCTTGCTTCCTGTCGCAATGCTTTTAAATTGCAACACTCGTGCGAAAGAACCCTTTGCGCGCGCATATTCTCCATCTCGCTCCCGCTTCAGCATGTGAAGGCGTTACAGAAAGAAGCCAGACCATAGAGTTGCGATATGGTTTTTCTGGATAGTCACGACCATAGCTTTTTAACTGTGAGTAGGTAATTCAAAATTTTAATTTTCCTGTTATGTAGTTTTTAAATCATTTGGTTAAAGACTAGTAATACACGATCAATGAGAATTGGAATCGATTTGAAACAAACGTCAATTGCTACACAAGTTCGAAAAAAAATCTGCTCAACAACGCAATGAATGTTGTAGAACTGTCAAAATGAAACAAAGTCGTAATCGGTTACGAAAATAAGTTAGGCATCTGTGTGTTCGAGCTAAAATATAGCTATTTCGCAAAACTATCCAGATACACAGCAAACAATACCAAACTGTACTCAAAATAAGAGTGTCTATCGTCAGCCTAGCCTCGGATTTTTCCAGTCTAACCGGAAGAATCTGAATGCCAGCACCCTAATTGCGTGTTCCCATAAAACGCAAAAATAAATTTGTTCTGTGCGTCATGAACATTTTTTTATTTGCTATGCATTTTTTTTACTTAATAAACTCTAAAAACTTATCATCCACATTCATATATTTGTCTCTTTTGTACCTACTCATGGAATATCCTAGAGAAACCCCACCGCACCACGGCGAGATTTTAGGCGCCGCTCCCTGATAAAGTCGAATATGGCCCTATACTGTTCATGACGCATGGAATGTGTTAAAGCGCTACGTAAGGTCATTGGCATCTAGACGAGCAAATCCCGTACTTTGTGGGCGGAATTTTGGAGACTGCGCCTCGTAAATAAATGACATTAAAAACAATGTTTGTAAGAGTTAGTTTAATTAAAATTTTCAAAAAGGACTTTTTTTAAACCAAGACAATAAGAAATTAACATATAAGTACCCGATGCATGTAATTTAAAAGTAACGATGCTTAATTAAAGAGTAAGATGAATCCGATGGTAAAACACTGAGCCCCAAACATTATAACCGAGTATCAAATCGAATTCAAATTCAAATTCATTTATTTGTAAGACCCTAGACTAGAATAAAAGTACAATAAAGAGCCTTTAGGTACAAAAATCTTGGCAACAAGCAACCGAAGGAACACGGGTGAGTTTTAGTCAGTAAAAGTCTGACACGCCCGCCCAGAGCGGGAGAAGGCATGGGACGATTTTCGACACTCAAAAAAAAAAAAGGTACAAAAATCTTTCCTATACCTTGTTGAGGATTACACTCACAGAAGTATTTTTTTTTTATTTCCCGCCCCGTGCGAATCGGAAGCGAGCTATACGAAATCTGTCAATATTGTAATTTTGAAAGATTTCTGACTGGAGTTAACTCTAAATACCGCTAATAAGACAACTTATTGAATAGAAAAACAAATCTACAAGCGCGTGTGTGGTCTTCACTTCGCCTATCTATATTAAGTAGATAGTCTTAATAAATAATAAAAGTAGTACTGAAATCCAATGAAAAATATTTTTCATCGGATTTACTTCAAATATGTCACAGATATCTTTCACTGCTGTGAATTCTACGCCCGTTATTGTCGTAGAATTCACGGAATTTTTCTTGTTCTCCGACAGATCTGGAAAAAGTAATAGATGATTCTTTTAAAGGAAAATATTTATTGTTGGTAAGGCTTTTCTTCCACATTAGTTCTTAATATGGGCATATTACAGGGCCGAAGCTCCCCTACAAGCCGATTCCTATCGGCTTCCCTTCTGGAATTCGAAACAAAACCACTCTATCGTCATTGAAAAATGACACAGTCAGTAGTGTTTAAAATGCCTGTTCGTGTTCAGTAATCACACTATAGGTATTTAATACACCATATAATTAAAATTATACAAAACGCCTACATTCAATGTTTTGTTTTTGGTGTCTCCCAACGGCAAAAAAAAATTCTCTAAAATAACTCGGCGGCGCGGCTGGCTTATCGCTCCTTCAAAAATCAAGGCGTCATGACGTCACTTCGGTCACGTGACATCCCGGTTTCATACGCTTCAAGCAAGCCGGTCAAATACGGGTTATGGTACCTAAAGCGATCTAAAATTGCGTGCGCGTGAACGAGATGCAGCGAGTCGGTTCGGTAGTTTTCGTTGAATTTCGTAATGCGTTCGGCTCGGAGTTCGGACAGGACGCTATTGTGTGGTTGCTGTTTGACGTTATCGCATTATAATTTGTTTACACTTGCAGTTAATTTGCATTTTGTTCGTATTATTTATTGAATTCGTTAGTTTATCAGTACGAGAATCGTAGTAGTAGTATTAGTTTGTTGGTATAAAACAGTGATTAAAGTGTTTTGACTTTAGTGAAAGTGTACGTTGTAATTATTTATTTGGGGTAAGTAGATAGTTCATAAGTTGAAATTTCTTAATAGATTTGAAAAGTTATTAGTACGATCAGTAGGATTAGGATGGCGGCAATAATTCGTCAAGGACTTTCTAATTAACTACAATGTCTTTTGGCCCGCGTGCGGCCCGTCTGGTAGCTTAGTGGTAGCCTATAAATTGTTGTTTATGCATGCTTTCCAAGGTTAAGTTTTCAAAATAAGAAACACATAATTACGTTAGGCCGTGCTTGCTCAGATGTAAGTTTAAATTACAAACGACGTGATGGTTTTTTCAAACATTCTAATGTTTCCCTTTACGATAAAATATGAATGGCTGACTGGCAGTTGTAAATAAAATAAAATGTATTGTTTCCCTTGTTTACTTTTCTCAGATTCTAGTAGTTCATGTAATAAAGGGGTTTTTACATTCATAATCTGACGATTATTCGATTTTTTTTTTAATTCGATTGAAGCTCTACACCCGCGCGGCCAATTCCCTCTAGTGGCCGTGAGCGAAAACTCTGAATTGTAAAATGCCACTCCCTAAAAATTTCTCGTTAAACGCGCCCTCTGTTTAATTATTTTGTGATTTTTTTTAACGGAGATATCTCGTTCTTGTACTGCCAAAATGCATTGCATTTCTGATATTTTCGTTAGATGGCGTTGCGCTATTAGGAGCGTAGGAGCTTAGTAAATGTGTGAGCGTGCGTGGTTTGTGAAAGCGGGCTTTTTGAATGTGAGTTTATAAATAAGTTTGAGAAAAGTAGATCGAAATAGGAATTTAATTAAAAGGTTTATTGACACCGTTCTTTTGTTAGGTAAACAAACAAGAAGTAGCTTTTCGCGGCCATAAGGTCCGAAGTGACATCATAACAAGTATTATTAACCGGGTTTTTCAAAAAGGAGTATACATATACAACGTGCCGCTCAATTCGTCAGTATATATATACAACGTGCCGCTACAATGGCGACATTAATTTAACACACGGGTAGGGCTAGTGGCCAGTAACCATAAAAAATATAATAAAATAAAATAATTCGTAAATTGAAAAAAAATAATTTTCAAACAAACTAAATAATAAAAACATAAACAAAATTGAGATCACTCTTTGTAAAAGATTCATTCATGTAGTACCTACCAGCTGGCTTACGTTCCATCGGTCAACATCCTTTATCGGCATAATTTCTAGGAAATTGCGCGGCTTTCCTTTTATTCGCCTACATATGATCCGTGACCCAACACCACCGACAGACAAATTAAAAATCCGGAGTCACACGTGTTAGGGCATAAATCAAACAGATTACGTGTGACTCCGGATTTTTAATTTGTCTGTCTGGGGTGTCTTGTTTATACCTTTTAAGTCGTAGTTGGGTTTTAGTTTTTATTACTTGATTTTTTTTAAAATTCTTTTGGGGTTATAATATATATATTTTTGAAATGTGCTCATTAAGCCCTTTTAATTTGATACCCAACATGGTACGATTAAACCATATTTTTTTTTAAGTTCCTCACTTTATGTCCTCTAGAGGGCGCCATTTTTAATTTAACTTCACATAGCCTATAACCAGCGGACAATCACGACGCTTCTAACGATACCTCATTTGTCAAATTGTGATAAGTGGTTTGGAAGATAGGAGGGAACAGATGAACATTCATACATACATACATACCGGTCAAAATCATAACCCTCCTTTTTTCTTCGCCGTAGTCGGGTAAAAAGTCAAATTACTTTTGAAAGAAGAAGACAAAGCGTTGTGTAATTATACAGGTGAAAGAAGAAGACAAAGCGTTGTGTAACTATACAGGCGCTATACAACGTTTATTAGTAAGGCGGTTAGAGGGCAATCATTAGTTGGTCTCATTTTCTTTTCCCAGAGGATGATTAAGTAAAATTAATTATTTTTTTAAATAATATTTGCAAAAACATCTTTTTCACATACTTGTTCGGTACACAGATACAATCATGTTGACGTACTTGGAACCAGTTTCATAATGCAAAAAAAAACAAAAAGTTGGTCTTGCTAGTAACGAAATTAGGTCACAACTAAAGTAAATACACGTAGCAAGTCGAAAACTTATGTAGGCGTAGGAGAAGTTCCACCGATACGTATAACTTAGATAACTTAGTACTACTATGTTATCTGATAGTGCTCGTCTGGCAAGTAGAACGCAAGCATTGCCTTTGTACGTATTTTTCTGTTCCTTTCTTCTTGTCTGTATATATGTGTGCATAAATGGTTAAATAAATAAATTGAATTACATGCAAGAATAGCCGCTGAACAGTAGTGCAATTCTCTAAGATATCACAGATAGAAGACACACACATCATAGAATATGTGTCTGGCAACGTGTACCTACTCGTAAAATGAAATATCACACCGTCGTCGCATGAAAGACACGCGATGTTTATAGCTGCAATAGAATTATTAAAGAAAAAGAAATGTATTTTTTTCTGTGATTTCTTAAATTATCGTGGATGTCCGTAGCACCTTGCTACGACATGTCATAGCAGTGCTTTTTGTTTATATGTATTTGAACTATACAACTATCGTCTCATGCAAAACATGATTTAGTTTTAATCTGTGATGTTTTCATTTCGTAGAAATCCGTAGTACCTTACTATGACTTGTCGTAGCACTGCTTTTTGTTTAGATGGTTTTATATTCAAACTTAATGTATCGTGTGATGCACAACATTTTTAGTTCTGTGACGGCCATTTCGTAGACTTCCGTAGCATCTTGCTACGAATCTTGCTACGCAATTCGTAGCAACGCTTTTAAAATAAATATGGTTTTATATTCGAACATAAAACGTGCATCCGTGTTGATATGGTTAAATGGTATATTTTACAAAAAAAATAATTACCTGTCATTGTTAGTTAGGATGAGAACTTACATTATATTTCACATGTTTTACTCACGATTACTACTATATAATTAATATTTTAGCTTTGAGAAGTAGATCACTCAATTCTATAATATGCCCGTACCTTGCACTCCACTAAAATATTCAGCTCCGATCTGAGACTGAAAAATGTAAAGTTCGTTGACAACTAAACTGTCGCTCGTAGCAGCTTTAGCGTTCTTGCGACTATAATTAAACTTTGTGAACTTTCGAAAAAAAACTGAGCCTTTAATTCTTCTATAACGAGAAAGGATGAAACTGTATGTAAATCCAGTGTTCCTTTTCAATCAGTGAAACCATAAGACTTCCATTGACTACGTAGGTATTACCTTAACAAAGGGACAACTTTTTTACAATGGGGACTGGTGTAGAACCGACATTGTTCAGTTGAGTAGAAGTGGTTGATAATAATAGTGTCACCAGATCTTGCTCGCGTCTCGAATCTCGTGAAAATGATTTGCAGAACGAACATCCCGGCACAACAAAGAAATACTCAAACTGCATTCTAAGAATTATATTAAGTAGTTCACAATTCGCAGCGGCAAAGCGTTTTCATATATTCCTGGAATACTTTTCTTCACTTTGTTTTGTTTTAGCGAAAATTCTTCCTGTTGTTGTCTTCAAGAAACGAAATGTTTCCTTTGTATTTGTATGCAAAGAAAGCGTTTCTTTACTAAAATTTTTGGACATACTTTGTAGACTAATAAATAATTTTGTTATAGAAATTACCTGTAAACAACAACCGCAGAACGAGTGCGAGTATCGATAGCGTGGGAATAATGCCACACACAGACACATGTACAGCGTATCATGCGTGTTTTCCCTGAAAGAAAACAGGCAGACAGGCATATTTAAGGCTCTTACATACTGGCGCGACGCAACACCGCCGCATTGTTCGCCGTGAAGTTTTCTCAGAAATTGTTTTGTTAAATATCTACGATTAGCTGTAAGGAGGATGCCGGTACCGGTCGTCTTATCATAATCCCCTCTTTTATTTATTTAGCTCTATAAGCACACAAATGTACAGAGGCAGACTTAATGCCATAGATGCTTTGATGCTTTTATGATTATCGCAAGAAAGGTGTACCTACGAACCTATTTTTTAAGAAAATCGTGTACCGAGATGACAAGCATACTAAACATGAGATCGAAGAGATTAGATAAGATTTCCATATATTTCCATAAACAATTCTGGCACCATGTAGAAATGACGTGTTAGGTGATTTTAATATCCAGGCAAAATAAAACCATTTATTTCCCCCTCGACAAGTGATGGCAACAAACTCCATAACTCCTCTGTGTATGTCTCAAAGAGAGTAGAAATGAAAAAATCCTTCTTCATTGGCTAACATTGACTGGGAATCTTCATCACTGGCCACTGCATGCTTCATATTTCAATTTGAATTAAGAACTTAAAAATAAAATGCCAACCAAAACAACTGAAAAGTCCACGGAACGCTGATGTATGTGACTCGCACTTTGCCAGTATTTTCTCGTTACGTGGAATCCACCCACTACACATTGGAGTGATGTTTGTAATTGTATCCCGTACCCAGAATCATAAAATGTCATTCCATTTTAATTAAAAATATTGTATTGAAAGCACAGTCAAACAGCTGACTTTATAAGTAGTAAAGTTCTATCTTAGCGTCTTAGTATCTGTTGATTTGCATTTATTATTTTCTTACTAGGGAAAGAAGTATTAATTAGTCGCTCCTGCGGGGATTTCTAGGACTTCCAGTTTTTTTTTATGTAGCTATTTGCCGATAGTTTACTGGTATTCAACTGCATCTGGTTAGACTGGAAGCAGATTAATTGATGTGTAGATACAATATGTAGGTATAGATAGTATCAGTGCATGATATGATTAACACATAGTACCGTTTACCTCCGCAGTTAAGTAAATTGCACTGCAGTTGAACATGAGACACGCTCTGCCCGGTAGGTAAATCGAATGTATGGTACACCTATTACGTTTAGTGAATTTATTGTTTCACAATACCGTTTAGATAATACTGACATCAATAGAAATAGATCGGAAAAAATAAAAATAAAAGTTATGAAACTAAAACCGCGAAAAAGTCAACTAAAATGGTATAAACAAGACATGACAGACAGATAAATTAAAAATCCGGAGTCACACGTAATCTGTTTGATTTATGCCCTTTTTTTTTTGAGGTTGGTAAATCATCCAATGACTTCTCCCGCTCTGGGAGGAGCGGAAGGGCGTGTCAGACTTTTACTGACTAAAACCCACCCGTGTTCCTTCAGTTGCCTGTTGCCAAGGTCCCGGTATCCCTTTCGGACTAACCCGCAACCCTGGCAGGCATCGGTCCTAGCGGACCCCGCCAATTGTGCTGACATCTCTTTGAGGCGCGCGTGGAACACGAAGCGCCATCGACCCGGGCCTGTTCCTAATCGGACGGCGAGCTACCCATTGCTCGCCATCCGCAAGCCCGCGCCTATGGTGGCCGGGAATCCCCCTGGGCATCCCGACATTGATTTATGCCAACTCAAACTCAAAGCATTTATTTCAATTAAACCATTTACAGGCACTTTTGAATTGTCAAAGAATCGGTCAGTTAGTCAAAAAGTTGAAGCTAGATGCCCATTCCAAATCGTAGATCTCTATGGAGAAGAACGGGCAAGGACACTCTTTTAAAAATGGATATAGATATTACAAAATCTTGGGTACAGTATTCTTGGTGCTTCTATATGTGAGAACAATGTCAATTCAAAATATAAGATTAAAAATAAGCCCTGGCAGTTGAGAGATGACCAGTCTCAACTGACAGCGCCCGTTCACGAACATGATACGTGGATTAGCACCATCCAGTTCAACCATTTTGTAGGGAACCGAATAATCCAACACACGCGCCACCATCAGCGAGACATTTAAGTGAGTATGACATACTCCCATCTGCCATGCTCTTTCAAGTCAATATAAAACATGATATCATATTAAACGGCTCCATGGTACTCACATAACGCTTCTAATTTATACAAAACTATAAGTTGCAATGTACTTGAGAGATTAATATAAGAGAATTTAAAGAAAAAAATCAACATTATGTTTGTAAAGTCAGAAAAAAATAGGGGAAGCAACTCTTCCAAATATTAAAAAAATTAATTAGTGAGCCCTAGTGCCTGTGGAGCAGGACCAGCATTAAGCCAAGCATTTTTATCTACGATATAATCATCCAACTTATAATATGCCTGTCTACATAGTGTGCGTTTAATGCATGTTTTAAATTTCTTCTCATTTAATTGAAGAATAATATTGATTAGTATTTTATTATAACATTTTACACAGTACCCCATAAAAGAAATATGTACTTTAGACAATCTGAAACGTGGTTGATCTAATTTGTTCCTATTTCTAGTGTTAAAGTTATGCCTGTCACTTATCTTACTAAAAAGGTGTAGATTTTTCAGAACATACTTATTGTTTTCATATATGTACTGACAAGAAACCGTCATGATGTTAATTTTTTTAAATAGTTCCCTTAGAGATTCGCGTCTGTGGAGGTTGTAGATGGCTAGGACAGCCCTCTTTTGCAAAATAAAGATAGAATCAATATCTGCAGCCCGTCCCCACAGCAAAATACCGTAAGACATGATGTTATGAAAGTAACTAAAATAGACCAGTCTCGCGGTATCCACGTCTGTTAGTTGGCGGATTTTCCAAACACCGTAAGCGGCTGAACTTAGTCGCCCTGCAAGTAATGTTATGTGAGGACCCCACTGTAGTTTTGAATCAAGCGTGATCCCCAGGAAAACTGTATTTTCGACGAATTCTAGTATCTCCCTGTTCAGTACAACATGACATTCACTACTTCTTATATTCGGTAACGTGAATCTTATTTTTTTTTCATTTAATACCAAATTATTTATAGTAAACCAATTATGGACTTTGAACATAGCGTCATTTACGTCGTCAAGCTCCTGTGCATGTCTATTTACTTTAACTGTTTGTGGTCGGTTTTTCAGTAGATGAGGTAAATCAATTATATATGCTAAGAAGAGGAATGGACCCAATATCGAGCCCTGTGGTACAACCATTTTAACTTTTAAGCCCAATGAGTTCACACCGTTTATTTGAACTTGCTGCATTCAAATATGATTTTACTAAGCTAAGCACAAGTTTACAGTCCGTAATACTCAAGTTTCAAGAGCAGCGTTTCATGATTCACGCAATCAAAAGCCTTAGATAGGTTGCAAAAGATGCCTATTGCATCTTGTGCCTCTTCCCATGCCTTAAAGATGTGTTTTAATAAGGTGACACCGGCGTTGGTTGTGCAACATCCTTTGGTGAAACCATACTGTTGATTGTGTAGGATGTTAATACGATTAAAATGATTGAGCAATTGATTTAACATTACTTTTTCAAACACCTTGCTGAAAACCGGCAAAACTGATACGGGTCTATAATTATTAGTGTCTTTGCTGTCCCCGGATTTGAAAAGTGGAATAACTTTACTGTACTTCATTAAATCTGGGAATACCCCTTGATCTACACACTAATTAAATATTAAAGCTAAGTAGGGTGCAATTGTCTCAATAATGGATTGACAAACTTTAGTAGACATGCCCCACAGATCTTCGGTAATTTTGATCTTGAGTTGCTTAAAAGCTTTACAACGACCACAGGGTTTATATGTTTAAATTTAAATTCCACAGGACAGGCTAAAACATTCGCTCTTAATAAATCAATAGCAAGTGAGGGCGAGGAATTTAAAGTTTCCGTAGTTTTAATTGGAATATTGGTAAAGAAAGTTGCAAATTCCTGAGCAACATCGATGTTAGCGCTAATGAGACCGCGGGAAGTGTCCAGTGTGTAATCAGTATTATGTCTTTTGTTCTTATTAGTTTCATTGTTAATAATTTTCCAAACTGTCTTTATTTTATTGTCTGCAATTTTAACCTTGTTGCTAATGAAATAAGCTTTAGCTACTTTGCAGACTATTTTAAAAGTTTTAAAGTAAGTAGCAACATACTTATTAAAAGTTTCCGTGTTAATATACGGCTTAAGGCCATACAGTTCAAATAATCTTTCCCTACTTTTCCTGATGCCTTTAGTTGCCCAGTCACTGAATAAAAACTTAGAGCAATTAGTTTTCGTTTTTTTCTTAAAAGAGTTATTAAACTCTGTTTGCACTAATGAAAAGAATTCTTCATACAAGATATTACCATTGTTTATATTTAGGCCCTGAGTACTTAACTTACTAATTAAAGTGGTATTAAACCTATTTAAATTACCCGATGTTATTGGTCTAGTTTGTATCTGCACTTTTTGAAGTGATGTGTTGGACTCAAAATTAACGGTTTGACCGCTGTGATCAGAAGGGAGATAATTTACAATGGCTTTATCTAAATAGTTGCAGCTACAAAAAACATTAACAATACATGTATGTATTCGCGTTGGTTTCAAAAACACATTTGACCTATTGAATGATGCCCTAACATTAGTACGAGTACCATTTTAGTTGACTTTTTTGTCGTAGTTGGGTTTTAGTTTTATAACTGTTATTTTTATTTTTTTCGGGTTATAATTATAGGTTTTTTTAAATTTGAAATGTGCTAATTAAGCCCTTTCATTTGATACCCAACATGGCCACAAACATGTTTTTTATTTTTTTTCTGTAAATTAAACCAAATTAAGACCCTCACAGTAAGCTCTTTCATTTGATAAGTATCTTAATTGCCTCCTAAAAGTGATATTCAAGTTTCATTTATTTTCGTTACAAATTCGTGTTTGGGTCACAGAAATTCATATTATGTGCACCAAATTTCAACTTAAACGGTCCATTAGATTCGGAGCAAATTGGCTGTGACAGACGGACAGACAAACAAACACACGATTGATCCTATAAGGGTTCCGGTTTTCATTCGTACGTAAGAAACCCTAAAATTAGATCGAGGAAGGTTGCTAGGCCGTCTAGCTGACACCTGCGTCGTACGCAGGGTTGAAAGTGTTCCATTATTGATTCAGACGTGGTAAACAAGTGCAAGAGAAAAACGGGTCTCTTATAAAAAGATATATATCAGTACATAGTAGCAAACGCTGTATCTAAGGCTTCCTGTACATGACGCTGGAGCCGCAACCGCGGCGCCAGACCGCAAGATGAAAAAAAGCAGAATATCTCATAATACGTGTAAAATATACAGGGTGTAATGGTAAACACCGTTGTCACTCAAACCATGGGTATTTTAAAAAGTTTCTATCCGACACCGTGCTCAAGCGAAACAGCTGACTGACTGAGAGAGAGGTCGCTCTCGCGGCCGGTAAGGTCACTTCTCGCGCTCCCCACCCTTGTTGAGACGCAAGTTTGTTGCCCTAGCGCATAAGTGAAAGGGTGAAATACTCTAGGGGTAAAATGTAATAAAAAAATAAAAATTCGTAATTTTCCATTTTTACGTTCTATAAATGACACCAAACCACTAGTTTCAAGGATAAGGGTGTTTACCCTAACATCCTGTATACACGCGGCGCCCCGGTGTGCGGTGGTGCGGTTTAGGGCGATATTCATTCGTATACCCAAACTTGCGGTCCGGCGCTCGGTGCGTCTCCGGCGTCATGTATAGAAAACCTTATTTCTGCTAGACAAAAACAATAAGAAATTTCAGCATCAAAATAAATTACTGTTAGGTACATCCACGGACTTTAATTGATGAGCCACCTTCAAACTTTTCAATTTTGCAGTTTCATACATTCACGAGATTACACGATTAAACACGAACTCAAATCGCAAGCTCGTAAACAAGATCACAAATCAATTACTTTTAATCGGAAATATCCATAGAGGTTGACTAATAAGTTCTCAATGATAAAAATAAATATAATGTTGCATTAAGTTTATCCAATCTATTTGATACCGACCTCCTTTGAATCATAGCTCATTAACTCGATAATTATGAAAACATAACTGAAGACAGTGACAGTTGAAATATCAAGATGACAAATAAATTACTTTTAATCGGAAATAGTCTTATCCATAGAGGTTGACTAATAAGTTCTTAATGATAAACATAAATACAATGTTGCATTAAGTTTATCCAATCTATTTGATACCGACCTCTTTTTAATCATAGCTCATTAACTCGATAATTACGAAAACATAACTGAAGACTGACAGTTGAAATATCGAGATGACAAATAAATTACTTTTAATCGGAAATATCCATAGAGGTTGACTAGTAAGTTCTCAATGATAAAAATAAATACAATGTTGCATTAAGTTTATCCAATCTATTTGATACCGACCTCCTTTGAATCATACCCCTTTAACTCGATAATTATGAAAACATAACTGAAGACAGTGACAGTTGAAATATCAAGATTACAAATAAATTACTTTTAATCGGCAATAGTCTTATCCATAGAGGTTGACTAATAAGTTCTTAATGATAAAAATAAATACAATGTTGCATTAAGTTTATCCAATCTATTTGATACTGACCTCCTTTGAATCATAGCTCATTAAGTCAATAATTCTGAAAACTTAACTGAAGACAGTGACAGTTGAAATATCGATGTCAGAGAATTTCTCCGTACACTAACGTTACTATCGCAACAGTAACCTAGCAACAATCGTTTATCGTTGCTAGGTTACCGTTGGTAGACCTGCAATTGGTTGACTTTGAGTAGTCACTGCTGTCAAGTTTGTAGTTCTGCTCTCAGGCAGGTTAGCCAACCGGTAAAGATATGAAATATAATTTTCTTTGCGTGTCAGGAACCGAATAAACCCGATTTGCATTACACGGCTAAAATACGAACAGTGCCAGGTGGCTCATCAATTAAAGTCCGTGACTGTACCTAAACGTGTTTAAATTGAAACTAATCATTAAAAATTAAATTAAAACATCCACAAAACTATTATAAATTGGTTTAGCAACAAAAAGCTTATCATAAAATCAGAAGTCAGAACAGTCAGAATCAAAAGTTTGCAAAAGTGGAACCAATTAATAAAACTTCAAGGAAAATAAAAATCTGGGGCAATAACTATTTAAAACTGCGGGGCTTTGGGATCCCATCAAGTAGTGATGCTAATATTCTCTATCCGTGTACAAAAAATTTATAGAACCGGCTTCCTTTGTGGCGCGCCGTACAAAAGATCTTCCAACAAAAGGGACGAACGTGCTTACGGCTAAAGTACACCTACTTATACCATATTCATAGACCAAGTGGCTGTACTAGAATAAATAATCTATATATTTTACTCAATTTTCTGTACAGGTTATGGATGACGCAGATGGACTGTCAAATCCGGAGTTTAACATAATCGCTAGCTGTTTTACAAAACAGCTCTGTTATGTAAAACACTGAACGACGCTTAGAGATTTATTGCCATTATTGCTGAACTTTAACACGCAGAATTGCACAAACGCATGCAATGCAGCGGGTCAACGAATCGAGGTTATGTAAAACAGCGTGAAATGAAACGTCAGATTGTAGATTTTAGTTCAAAATTTTGTCGCTCGGTTCTGTGTCATAATCATAAAAACAATAATGGCATCCGAAACAGAAATAAATCAAACAAGTAACATGAGTGAAAATGACCCAAATTCAAGTGAAAATAGTGTTTCTAAGGACAATTTTAATAAAAAGTCATCAGGGTTTTATGAAAGTCAGTCCTAAAAATAGCCAAGTAACTGTGACCAACCTGGAAGTAGCGCTCGCTGGCCGCCGCCGCAGCACCGCTCGCTTCCCTCCCTCGGCTCGCGGGCGGTTTGTCACAGTTCTAATGTAAACTAAACCAATTGTTGAGGGTGCCCTAGCTTAGTTACTGCCACCAATTTGGCATTAGGTGTCACACCAAACGCTTATTTAATGGTGACTGCAGATAGGTAATTCTGCATTATGTATAAATATGGGTACCAGCAGTTTTGTTAAACTCAACGCAATGGCAAGCCAGCTGAACGTTGTTTAGCTTTTGTAAAACAGCTAGCGGTTATATTAAACAGCGGATTAGAAAATCTATCCGCGACTGTAGAATCAATAGAATCATGTAGGCAATATTTAATACAAGAAAGCTTAGATTGTAGTTGCTTGTATTTTGCAACCCCCACCTGTTGAAGGCGGAGCTCGCTTCAATAGGTTAAAACAACCTACTATTAAGTTTAAGAAGCCACCATTAGTACACGCATACATATCGACGGTGGAAAGGTAAAATGGCTAAAGCGCCAAAACGTGAAATCTCAGAAATGAATTTTAAAGTTTTTTACTTTAAAATACCAACAGGTACCTAAAATGTTTTCAAATTGGACTTTTTAACGATGACTGAAGTAAAATACTTTCAAATATATAGAATCACTATGGACAGATTAAAACAATTTGACTGGCTTGCTATAATTTCATTAATTGGTTTCATTAATGTAAATCTTGTTAGTATTTCGTGAAAACATTTTTCTGATTGAAGGGTTCTCAACAGGTCTAATTTGTTTCATGAAATTACTTACTTATAAGTAATATAATTTGTCAACCCTAAAAATAATATGACTTACCTAATAAATGAAAAGCGAAATAATAATTCAAATTCCATTAAATCATTTGATGACTCGAGTTTCAAAATCTCTAACAATAAATATACGGAATAGCTGGACGAGATAACCAAGCGATAATAATCATGATAAAGCGAGCGTGTACTTATACATTTATGAGCACCTTTCATCATGAACGTCATCGAAAGGCGGCAGACAGTTTCCAATTTAAACTATAACTACGATGATTCGCTTTGACAGGTGAAACTTTTGGAATCAGATTCTATTCCAAGTAGCACAAGAATTATAATTGAAAGGATATCGCGAGATGGGCTGCACGCGCTCAAACAGTTATTCCACAAGGGATTAAGAGCCGTTCGAATTACTGAAGTTACTGCGTTTTGTTCATGGTGATAAGAAGTTTTGATGTGGGCGGGGTATCGATCGGCGCCGAGCGAGTGCGCGACCACAGCTCCTGGCAGTAAACAGAAAGCACGCCGTCAGCAGAGACTCGGAGAATATTTTCAGTCGAGCGCTGTCGCGGGATGCACACGCTCATCGTGCTGCTGTTAGCGGCTGCCGCCGCGTGCGCTGTCCCTCGCCCTCTCGGTGAGTTTACAACTAAATGTTCACTTAAAACTGACACTATTCTAATGAATGTCTAATTATTCTATCATTATTTATCTGCTGCTGATAAGCATTTCCCGTATACTTTTGTGTTACAGCCGCGAATTATTTGTGTATAATAATTGTCTATATGATATTTAAAACTACTATGCTTTTCAGTAAAATTTTCCCTGTAGACACCTGTTAGGTACTTACATGTTGCGCTCTTTTGTACTTTTTCTCCATTTTTGTGTATTGTACCCGTTTGTCAACATGTAGAATTATTGTAGATGAACCGTTGTCGCGTCCTTTTGTTAGAAATAATTATAAGTTGGTGAAGTGTGTAGTGTGTGAAGTTTTCAATGTTTAGATTATTTGTCAAGCACTAGTCGTAAGCTTGGTTGTTGCATAAAAAAGTCGGCTTCCATCATCGATTTAGAGCTCATGTTGTGTTAAATCCAAATAGATGTTGTGGATAACGTTTGCAAAAGTCTCGTGTAGGTTTTCGCAAACGTTTCAAATTCAGTAGTGAGATTATACATAAAGTAAAGGAACGTCAAATATTATTTGATGTTCGCTTATTTTCAGGGAATTAAGACGTGGGATATCTGTTTGTAATATTTTACCTCCATGATAAAAAACGCTGTCCCAACTTCCTGGCCGTAGCTTTTGTAAATTTATCTTAGATTTTTGTTGTGATTATTTAGATATTTTGGTGTGATTTATTTGACTTTTCATTGATTTGTTAGATATTCTAATTCCTATTTGTTTTTATGATTTTCATTCGTAGGTAAAATGTATACATTTTCGATCAGTAGCCGTACCTGCGTAACTAATGAGCGAATATGTAAACTTTAAAGCTTATATCATAAATAAGTAATAAATAGTAAAGTGCAGTGCTAAAACATGAAACATGAAGATTAAACTTAAATAAATTCAATCAAATCTTCGGCATTGCGAAAGAAGAGATGTCTCGGTACATTTGTGTCAATTTACAACTTACTTCAACGTACCTACTTATATACTGCTGCTAATACTAATTAATTAATTATAGAAACATATGAAGTTTGCTGAAACAGGGTTGCAAAATCATAATAAGAAAAAACTTGCCTGACAGAACAGCAAACAGCAACATTATGAAAAAGCTTTACAGTCACTGTCCCTAAAGATGTTCTAAAGATAATTAAGAGATTTTAACCGGTTCTTCTCCATAAGAACTACAATTTGGAGCCTTGAAGAACGATTTTCTTTTACTTTATTCCGGTTATTAAAACAACTTTGGAATAAATCACTATCAGGGCGACTTCCAGATTAGGTATTTTCACGCAGTAATTATTACATACCTATCACAAAAACATCGCCCGTCACAAACCCAACACACACCGGTCTCAGACAAAATAAAAACACCGGTGCGATAATTTTAATACTTTTTATTTACAATAAATATATTTAAAAAACTTGTCTATTCAATACACTAGTGTGGTGGGGGTGGCTCAGGTTATTGAAAATGCTTCCATTTAGGGTCAAATTTTTATATTTTTGCCACACAGTTTACAACATAACGTGTAACGGGCACACACACGGCGAGTATCGGGGCCTTTTGACAAGCTCCTGTCATAAGTGTCAATTTGTCAGGCTGCCACGTCAGTGACAGTCTGCGACGTCAGTGACAGTCCACACCACGGTGATCTGCTGGGACGGAGGAGGGCAACTACTAGCGTGGTGTGGTATCGTACATTCGCGCGTACGTTCAATGTTCAGGTACACCTCACTAAAGAAAGAGGAGTAATAAAATCGGTCTTGTTTTAAATAATCATCAAGATTTTCTATACATTTTGGGATGATTACCATGACACACACGTAGAACTTAAATAGCTTAATAGTTACGCCGAACAAAAAGAAGGACAAAAATAATAGCAGTACCTACCTAATTCAATAATTTATAAACAACACTTTTCAAAACAACGCACAAAGATAAAAAAAAATACAAATCCAGATGAAACATTTCTTTTCATAAATGGTCAGTTATTATTAAACAGTATTATTTAAGTACCCAATATTATTTAAACAAACTAAATTCTAATTGCGATTTAAAAAAAACAGTATTATTTAATAATTAAACAAACTAAATTCTAATTGCGATTTTTTTTTAAACCTTTTAGAAACCGCTATCCTATTTTGTCTGACTGGGTAGATGTGATTAGATAAGCGAAAACGTAGATTCTATCGTAGGCCTAAAGTTACAATGGCAGATAATAGGTACTTACACACGGCTACATAATATCAAGCATTACATTTCCAGTATAAGATGATCTCGCCCTCGCTCTCGATCTCAAATCCTATACAATATAGGATTTCCGTACAATGAGAGGTCAGCTTGTACTGGAAATGTATAGCTTGATATGTAGCCATGCGTACAAGCAATTCTAATTTACAAAAAAAACATAAATAAGATAAATAAACTACATACACAAAAAATACGAACCTAAATCTAAATAAAAACATTTTGTGTCATGTTGATCATCATAAAGTGAATAATACAATCTTTGATGTCTAATTAATTGAAAAATGTGTGCGTTGACTGATTGACGCAATGCAAGAAGTAGGAATGATTGCAGCTAAGTATATACAAATGAAAATTACATGCAGGCTACTCGGTAGCTGAACCAGTTCTCGCTAACTTATTATACTGATTGGCACAAATGGAAATACTTCCCGGGATAAATTACCTCTAAATACGATTTGAGTTCGGTGAGACGCTTTTACGTGCAAAAGTCGCCACCACTAAGTTATTTTGTTAGATTGAATTATAGTTCATATTACTACGTCTCTGACCACCCTTAAACCTAGTGTCTTATACTTTTATTATGAGGGAGAGTTCATTGAATTATGGCGTAATATTGATATTGTGTCCAAATATTGACGCCCTCAAGATTTATTAGTAGCATACACGTATGTATACACATATATGTACTGCTTATTCCTGGACGACTAATCAAGCACGTTCTAATATTTGCAAGGGTACATAAAAATATAAATGAATCAGTCCTCTGGTAAGATAAAACAGGATAAGTTCGACAGAAGTGCAGAACATAATCTCACTGAAAGAAAGAGCACAATAA
This sequence comes from Lithophane semibrunnea, assembly GCA_947363905.1. Lineage (NCBI taxonomy): Eukaryota > Metazoa > Arthropoda > Insecta > Lepidoptera > Noctuidae > Lithophane > Lithophane semibrunnea. The sequence continues at coordinate 14,246,069 of OX376186.1, forward strand.
TATTGAGTAGAGGGTTTGTTTCTTTAAGGAAAATGCAAAGTAATAAAAAGGGACACCATTTTTTTTTTTTAATGATTATGTAAAGCTCTGAACTTGGTATACTAACCTATTGCGTCACATTACATTGAAATATTCCTATAGAGAACTCAAAGAAATATTTCAAAAATCGGTCGGGGGCCGGCCACAATGCGAATTACCAAAAATACTTGGTAAGCTTCTATTACAATAAGAGCTTTTTTTAAGCTTACCCCCTATGGGTATATAGCGTGAGTGTGTATATGTATATATCTATGTACACAAAAATAATATTATAATATACACATACGTTCAACTATAATATGTTAACAGGGGTAATACATAGGTATAATTTTATTTATTAAGAATAAATTATGGACACATTTTTTTCTATTGTTATTTATTCGTAACACAGTAGTTTTTTTTAAGTTCTAGTATTTTAATCATTAGAACGTAATCTTTTTGTTTTTATAAATCTTTTTTCTTTTTATAATAATTTCCATAGATAAAATTTCAGCCATTTCATGTAGGTATATATTTATTCGAAGGCAAATAAGCACGCTCACTCTTAATAAAAGTAAGTAAATTAATTTTACTGTGGAATTTATTAGTTTATAAAGTTAATTATATTTATTGAAATAGGCACTAAGTTATAAGTACGTGAGCTTTTTTCTTTCAAGCACCTTTTTTCTTTTCTTAGTCTTCTTTATAATATGTATAAGGCTAGAGACTTAATCATATGGAACTAATATAAAGAAAAACTATTATGTATTATAGTTTCACCGTATCCGTCCGTCCATATATTTGTCTGTTTACCTGTTACTTGCAGTTGATTCAAAGTCCTATAAAACTTTGATTTGGCCGACATACATAGTATAATGAAAGTACTACAATGTAATTAACCATTTATAAAAAATCAATGAACCTCCTTTATGGTAGGTTAAGGTATAGTCATCGCCTTTAAATTACGTAGACTACTTATAGGCACATTAAAAAATGCCGTAGAAAGAATAGATAAAGCCAAACATAAAATCAGCGTTCCTGGCTTAAAATCAATAGAATCTGAAAAAACTTCCTATAATATATCACGAATGAAAAATACATGACTCTGCTTAGCTCCTACCTTAGTAAATATATATAATATAAATAATATTGATTAAATACCTTAGTAAACACTGTTAAGTTTTTAATAAAAGGTCTGAAATAATAGAGAAATAAGTGAAAATGTTTTCTTTTACCATATTTTAAACCAGTGTTTTTCAGACTGTGGGTCGCGTCCCCTTGGGGGGTCGCGAAGCCTTACTCGGGGGTTGTGGACAAAAGAATAAAGGCAAATATTTCTAGGTCCTACACTTCATACTAAAAATACAATTACAGTCAAAAAGATGACCCTAGGGCCTAGGGGGTCGCTAGAATTTGTTAATTTCTAAAGGAGTCGCGTTTTCAAAAAGGTTGAAAAACACTGTTCTAAACCATAGATAAGTATGACTGGCTTGTGCGTAGGGCTAAGTGATATTGTGTTTTTCTATCTGGAATTTGTCAGTAGTAGCCCGGAGTCTGGATTTGCGCCCGGCTGATGGCAATGGGCTCGCCCCCTATTACATGGGTCTTAAAAACATAACTGGCGAAATGTGGGTGCACTGTAGACACAGCTCTACCCAACCCTTCGGAAGTATGGAAGATATAGTCGTTTTGCACCGACACAATCTCAATTTATTGAGATACGGGCAAGAGAATGCTGATTCTAAAACGATAATTGGCCGGCATTAAAAAGTCTAGATTTATCCAGAATCTAGGCCAATCTAGAGCATAAATAACTTTAGCCGGCAGGTATAAATTCAATATTCGAATTAAGAATACCTAAGACCTAAGTACAAATAACCTTTACAAAGGTAGAAACTTAAATCAAAAAACCTGTAAATGTGGACAGCGTAGGTAGTCTATGAAAAAACGCAGTCACATCTATGGCACTTTCAAATTTATAGTATTTCAATGTAATCCGGTCTCTAGTGGTTCAATAACAAGACAAGACAAGACAATTAGCAAGAATCATTCAGGTCTTTGAATTCTAACTGAAGTATCAAAAGTCAACTAATACGAAATAAGTAATGATATAAGCTGGCTATATAGTATAATCAACAAACACAGCAGAATCAACAAGACTCTGTTTGCAATTGAACGCCATTCACATTCGTTTTAATTATAAAGTGCATTTAACATACAGCTGGCGATCCATTAATGTGTCAATTATAAATAACTACATTTCGTTCGACACGTTAATTACGTACCTGAAATTTCGGAAGCCATGTGCAATTACAATCGTAAATCCGAAACGATGATTGAATATTATGAATGCCAGTTCGCACGACATAATACATAAGTATGTGTACGAAATGAAGCTGTGTATTTTCGAATTTTTAGAGTTCCGTATCGTCCAACTATTGGAGTGCAATATGATTGAATGCGTTTTCGTTTGATTCACAAAGGCTCAGGTTTCATGTCGAGCAGCTGTAACATACCTGATTGTCTTAGGAAGATGTATTTTTCGATCTTACAATAGATAAAACGGGCATGATAAAGTGTGAGATGAAGGAGACTAGCAAGTAAAGGATTTTTCGATTTGCATGTGAGTTGGTAGTGGTTTGGATTCAATTGTTTAGTAAAACACCAACCTCCATTAGGTCCGTGTGCTGGATTACGGCCCACTCCTTCTGATAGAGAGGGGCCCGAATAAAGTTATATAATGTTACCAAGTAATTAAGGTAGTCTAGTGAAGAAAAAATCAGTCTACTAAAGCGCAATTGGGCACTTGGACAAGGTGGAGGAATAGACTTAGCAGTCCTCTCTCTCAGCTCTGAAATATTGGATCTAGAAAAAAACCCAGTTATTTTCTCGAAATGCGCGATACGTTGAGGTAACATTGTATTTTACACACAATTGTATTTTAGTATAATTCTGTTGATGCAGAATATTATAAGCTAATCTTAATAAGTATGTACTGGTCGTTAGCTTAATATTAAGTGAGAGATTTTTCCAGCTCAAGTGGTAACAAAATAAACAGATAAGATTGATAGATATGATTAAATAAACAGATAAGATTGATAGATATGATTAAAACTTTCATCCAAATTCACATGACGATGAACATCTCACGATAATGACATCATACAGCAAAGAAAGAAGGAGTAAGAATGGTTTAGCTGCTAATATAGATTTTAAAGACATCTAGACGTAACCAGGAATCAAAGGACAAAACCAAAACTAGCAACATGGTATGTCACTCGCAAAAGTGAGGCGTAAAATTCTAGGCTCTATTTCCGGGTCGGAAAAGGTTCTATTGAGTTTTTTTGACAGAAAATTCTCGGAATTTCCAACTGTGCTCTTAAAATGTTAAAAGGCTGTATTCTTTAGCGGGAGAGAGGCGCGATGCTACACAGGTAGCATTACTTACTAGCTAAACGAAAGCTGTATCTTACTTGTGTTATGTCTGATATTTGACCCAGAATCTGTATGATCTTAAAAGGTATCTCATAGTTTATTAAGTATCTTACATCGAGCGTAGGTGGGATTTCGTTATAAATTAGGTCGAATATTTTGTTTTTTCATCCTATTTTCACAAGAATGCTTCGTAGTTTACGAACAACGATGCAATATCATATTTTCATGACATGAATATTTTGGAATTCCGAATTGTCGTTCTGAACAACTTGCTTGAAACGTCTCTTGAGTGTGGCAAGTAACTGAAAAACGATGGAGTTATCCGTCTTCATCTGAAACCCGATTGATGACAATAATGACAGAAAGGCTTATTTATCTCGACAGGATAATTATTCTTGTCATGCCATGTATTTAAATAAGTCAAGGATAGTTAGGTATAAAAAAACATCTTAAACATACGAGAAGGTATTAGGAAAAGGTAAAGGAAAGTTTATAGATCTAGTACATTTTCTAGATGATAGCAGAATTATTATATGATATAGTACTACATTTTCTGAATCCTGGTTACGTCAATTCCATGCTGCATTGTTGCCGGTTTTTATTGTGTCGTGGCGACAGATAGTCGCCCTGTTTGAAGAAATAAAGCTGTTCACATATATTACGATTAGAAATTATAATTATATCGATACGATTTATTTTCCGTCCTCACTACACAATAAGAACCGATAACACATCGTTTAAGCAAATAGATAAGGCGAGGTTGTTCTCTCTACTGCTCAAAGCGAACTTGCAATAAAGCGACTGACCTTGCTAAATCTTAGAATATAACTGACTGAAATTCATTTTTTCGTCATGTGAATAATTAGCTGCATTATTTAGATCATGTGCCCAGAGTGCTCATTTTCAAGAATTTTAGGGCCATCAGCTGCGCCATCATTGTCGCAGCTCCCGCACCGAATGGGTCGACAACCAAGACCTTTCCGCAGCGATTACATCATGCCTCGGATGCTGATGCCCAACCCATTGTATGGGTATGAAGACAGTCCCCGCGCGGTGGCGCCTACTGAACAAGATTGGCTGAGCAAGGTACGTATTCAAATGGCCAATTATACTAAATAAAACACACAGAGAATAGGATTGATTCAAATGGGATAGGAAGGATAGGTTCAAATGTAAAGAGACAAGGCACACAACAACATCAACTGAAAAGCACTAACACGGAAGTTCGGCGTTAGTCATGAGAATACCACAACACTCTTATCTTTGACCGCAGTTTATCGTATGACATCACGTGGCCACTGACGATAGGCGGCGTTGCATCGTATACTACATATAGCAGTTCACAGCTCATTGTTGTCAAGGCACAATAACTCCACGCCTCGGCGCCCGTGTTTATTGATCATGAAACAGTTATCAATGGGCACGCTAGGGTTACCCCCGAGCACAACATTCTTTACAAACTTGAGGGGTTGAAAAGAAAGGTTAAAAAAAACACACAACAAAACTTTCAAACAGGAAAATAAAGTGTTGTAATTAAAAAACTTCTCATGCCGATCACATTTTTCATTCATCTCCTGAGTTCTAGCTACCTAATAACATTCATTTGTCATTCAATTTTTCTGTTATGGTAATATGTACCTAGATACCTGTTTTGTTTATTTATATAATCAGAAGTAGTCGCAAAAAGGATAAAACAAGTGTATAACATAATAAAATGAGATCTAAAACACTTATCTTACGACACTCATACTTGCCCATCACGACGATAACTTTTACTTTAAATTATATGTACTTTATTATAAAGTCTTTCAAGTTTTTAGTGGGGGATACAAGGTTTCTGTTAAAATCCATTCTCCTTCGACCAACTGCAACACAAATAGCTGGTGCAGTCACTTTGTTTCTGTACCTATTTAAGTATGTTTTTTAAACTCGTAGACTAATTTGACAGGTGTAAATGTGTAAACTCCTTATTAAAAAAATAAACAACAATCATTTGAAATGTCAAATTTGTCTATGAGATTAAAAAACAGACTATGGTTTTTCATTGGGGAAAGTTTTGGACCTAACATTAAGTAGCAAGAGTAAAAATAATATAAGTGCCTTAATTTTCAGGTGGTTTTAGGTTATTTGTACAAATGTTGAGTGATAATAAAAAACATAGAAATCAACACTAAACTTTTCTTGCAACCTTTATCTAATAGAGATCTTCTCTTTGTGATAATAAAGCTTTGAGTTTTATTTGAAACTTGAAAGGTAGGTATAAGCTAGGATAATCTAGGTTTCTATTAGAGTTTACCTTTAGGTTATAAAGAGACGCCACTCAAGTACGTCTATCAGTCGGTATTTTATGGAACTAATTGGCTTTTCAATTACTATAGGCGCTTTTGTGTACACCTTAGGTGCAATAAAAATAAATTGGGTATAGTGTCTGGACGAATGAAAAATCAGATATACTTACTTATTTACTAACAATTATTCGAGTAATGTACGATTTGAGCTGGGTATACCATACAACTGTAAATTGATACAAAATTAGTTCAGATATTAAGCTCGAATAGTGCTTCACGCAGGTTGCTCACTGTAATTTGCAACAACCCCACTAACTTAAAGCGAGTATAACCTTCGCTACAGGCATTTAGCACAACCACAACCATCATGCAATGCCTAGATTTCTAATTGTCACGAATGAACTGAACCTACTCTTCATAATTTAATGAAAACTCAGAACTCCTAGGGAGAAATATTTCTAGATTTTATTAAAGGTAGGGAATGGAATTATAATTACGATAATGTATGTTTGCTATATAAGTACATTAACGCACATACACTCACGCATACACAATATACACAACAGACAATATATGTTGTGTATATTGTGTATGCGTGAGTGATTATAATAATAATAATAGTCACGTAATCGGATGAAGATAGAACTTTGTCATATTATGTGGCCAAGATCTGTAATAGCTTTATCCTCGAAATCTAGAAATTTCTAGACTGGCAACTCAAGGTAGCTGCAATTGGAGGTCGTCAGTGGATGAGTGATGTGGGAGGTCAGTCGATAAATAATATCGATTTACTATTTCAGGTTTAAAACTTCATGGCAGTGATCAAGAAGTTTGCAATAAAACTGTAATAGTAACAAATTTTAATAAACACCAATAATACCTAAACCTAAAACAATCTTAGGACATTGACGGTCTTATTACTGATAACGATATCTACCAAAGAACTTTTAGAAAACTGTTTATAATTGGAATACCTACTTTTAATAGTTAGAGTCTGTAATCGAAAGCGCTGGATTCGTCACAAACGTTGAAGGTTAAAACAACATAATATAATTGCGCTTTACGACGCATGCCGAAGGATGTGTCTAATTTATTCACTGAGTTAGTCCGTTATGTTAACCCAGTTTATAATACAAGCTTTTAGCAAGATTAGGGTTTTACGTCGCATGGTCTTTCAATAAATCACGGGTCTTACGAGCCCTTAAAATCTCGATATGACAGTCAGGTGACACCGCCCCAATGCGTTTTATTGACGACCTCTTCAACCCCTCCAAAATAGGATAAAATCTGGATTGCCAAGCCCTAATATTAATAGTTTACGGACACGTCCCTAAGTGCATGTGTGCCGTGAACGCATCCAATCAGTCGACCATAGATTTCGGTATGAAACGTGACCAAGAGCTTTCTGTACGTCTGTCGATATTATATAGGTGAGTCTCGATAAGATAAATGCCACCTTAGAGGGTTAGAGCTGTTCGGAGCAGTGTGTGGAGGCAGGTTTAAAGTTTGGGCTATAAAATTAAAATAACCACAACATGTTGGTTATTTCTGACATACGCAAAGTAGATTAGGTCTTGTGAAGAAATTATTTAACAATCGTGTATACAGAAAGAAACATAAAACACCTATCTTAATTCCTTTTCCCAATATCCGAGTAGCCAGATTCATTCAAAAATCTTGTAATTGCTCTACGGAAGATACGATATTTTTCTAATTTTCTGCTAGATCGTTGTAAGATGATGTTGCCAGCTCTAAGGTACACAAAGAAAATAGGGCTGTAGGTACTATTTCTTAGTCTTCTTTGAGCGTCGCTTTAGTACTTAAAGTTGAGCGTTCATTCGACAAACTTTATCTCTTGTTTTTCCAAGCGACACAGCGCACACTTTCAAACTATGGCTCAAAGTTGTAACACTTCGCTCCTCTAAGAAATTAAAATACAATTTACGCAAACTAGGTCATTTAATGAATAAAATCAACTAAGAACCCAAGACGGGTTCTTAGTTGATTATAGCCCAGATAGTGGGATGAGCCGCTCTGCAGGTTGGTATGGAATAAACTCATTAATTATGACGTCCACCAATACTACTGAGCGTGCCCGCCTTCTGGCTATGCGTGAATGGCCTCTGGCTTCAGGCGCTACCACCCAACATAGGCACTGTGCTCGGTGTCTATACATTCCTTTTCGCTACATGTTAGCGTCTGGGCGATCCTTGCCGCCGGGGCTCCACATCGCTGTCAATGCCAAAAAAAAAAAAAAAAAAAATGCAGTGAGTGAGTCGACTGCCTCGGAAACCATAGCCTATCCTGCAGCAAGAGCGCTGGTTGCATAACACGGCCCGTCAGCATTAACGACATCATCTGTAGGGTTCTAGTCACCTCCTGTCACGGGTGCCAGCTGTTTAAAAACTCAATGGCTTGACACGCGATGTTGGGAGGAACGGAATGACCATGCCTTGGTAGTTGGGTAAGCCTTTGGTGTGGGATGCAACCTGTGTCGACACCCTCGCGCCGTCCCATCTTCCGAGCACGGCGGGCTGTGCTGGGGCTGCTGCTGCAGGAGCAGGAAACCTCAAACGGTGCAAATATAACCTTATTGGGAGCTATATGCTTGAGTCGTTTGGGGTTGAAACACTAGAGCCTTGGGTCCGAATGCTCATCGAGTATTTCGGGACATCGCCAAGCGGTTAGTCGACTCTTCACGTGACCAGAGGGCCGGTCAATTTATACATTATTAAGTAAATATGGGCCATGATTTTTTAAATATTGAGGATTTTATATAAATACAAATTTTAATGAAAGTGTCATACAAGCGAGCCTGTGAATTTAAAACACCTGTTAAATTGTAATGTGTCCAAAATGCAGCAAGTAACTGAAGCAAGAATATCCTCCGTAAAGATAATGGCAACACTTGACCTATTTACATGATAATGTAAATAAGGTCAGGGGTTCATTTTGCACAGTGAAGTAGACAATATGTTTAATAAAGTACTTAGCATGAACCGTTAAATTGATCCATTAAAAAAAAATTATACTGTTTTTTTTTTAATTTAACACATAAGTACTTACTTGTACCTAAAGATTTCTGACCCAGTTACAAATAGTGGTAGGTTTAATTTCAACTCTAACTTCTCATATATTATGAAAAAAAATGCGAAAACAACACAAGTTAGCTACAAAAATATGTAGGTAATTGTGAAACTCGTAGACCCTCTACGACTTTTTTAATAATGTGAACATACTCGTACATGCACATAGGTCACAGGTTATTTTAGCCAAGTTAATTGATTAAATTAATAATTGAAGCGTGAGATAACAATGTTAACGAGAAATTATCGCTACGGAAAAGTGCTACGGACTACGAAGGCTATTAAATTAATTTCCGTAGCTGCTACGAGAGCGCTAAAAATTCAATTTTAAAATTTTGCATGGTTACGAAGATAAATACGGCTAAGGTGATAGTAATAAACTATTACGTACAATATTATGTCCGTGTGGCTAAAATTATGTGGAACGTTCAAAATTTATATCATGTTTTGACATAGGTAAATATATCTCTGTTTATGCTCAAAATGGCAAGCTCGTTTTTAATTAGCTATGTCCTTTAATATTGGCCCATAGTGGTTTCATACTTGATTTCTAAATCAAGTATGAAACCACTATGGGCCAATTGGCCAATTCAGGCTAGCCAATCATCAAATATTCGTACACTGCTACGAGCTACAAAGCATTGGCGCACGAGTAGAAATAAAAAGATTGCTAAAAGCTTCAAAGCTTGGGGCGACAGTAGGACATGGATGAGACAAAGAATAAAACACTGTACAAAAAACAACAGTCCTTGCCGTTAGGCAGTAGACATTCCCTTGCACAGTCATAGATATAATTTCAAAGATTATTATTTTAACCAACTTTAATAAAGGAGGAAGTTATTTTACTATGTTCGTCTGTATGTCGATTTTTATATGTGTGTTCGTCTATGTTTTCGACAATCATTGCGGACCGATTTTGAAAATATTTTTTTCATTTGGTAGAAGAAGCTTGCGCGGTGGTCCTATTATAAACTTTGCTTGGGTAGTTTTTGAGTTAGCTTCGATGATACGTATTGTACTCGTATCCACTTTGTGTATCATGATGATGTTATAATACTTACTGTCACTGTTATTTACATAGCAATACATACTACATAGCATAGTGGCATACGAATTGGTGTGGGGTAAGGTATAAAAACATAAATTTAAAAAAAAATACAAAAAAGAACAACCGTCTTCCAAAAAACAACACTACAAAGTGAAAAATACCTAATTTTAATTTCGGACGTACGTGGTCGTAAAGGTTTACGTATTTAAATAATATTTATTCCACAATTTTCGCTATTGTACCTACCACTGTTTGTCTCTGCATCACCCAAAGGTTGACTGGTAGAAAATGCCTATGGCATTAAGTCCGCCTCTGTACATTTGTGTGCTAAAAGAATTAAATAAAAAACTACAATACAGATCCAAAGACACCGACTTCCGAAATTAAAGTTATTTTTCACTTAGTACACACGGCTACACATCGAGCTATACATTTCCAGTTTATGCTGATCTCGCATTGTGTAGGATTTTCGTACAATGCGAGGTCAGCTTATACTGGAAATGTATAACTTGATGTGTAGCCGTGTGTACCTATTGTTTTTTTTTGGTAGTCGGTAGTTTTTTTAATGACTCCGATTAACGTAATGCATTCTAGACCTGAAAACATCGGCAGTAGACGTCATTACAGACACACACTTGTGAATTAGTTATGAAATGTTTCAACGACAATCTAAACTTTGTCATTAAATAGTCAAAGACTGGATTACCTTACGGGTACCTACCCATCTGCCTAGCCTTTTCCCAACTATGTTGGGGTCAGCTCCCAGTCTAACCGGATGCAGCTGAATACCAGTATTTTACATGGAGTGGCTGCCTATCATCTGACCTCCACAACCCAGTTACTGGGTTATACACCCCTTGGTAAGACAGGTTGTTAGATTTTCGACCTTCTACCCGTAACGACTGTCCAAGATCTACGAATGACAGCCAGGACCAAAGGCTTAACGTGCTTTCTGAGGCACGGAGGTGTCTTGGTATGTAAAGATGGTCACCCGTCCACGGACCAACCGCGGCAAGTGTAGCTTAACTAAACGATCGACCCGTGCGGCTGTTATTACTTAGCCACAATAGGGAATATGCATGTATGTTTTTAATATTTTTATTCGATAGTTTACATCGTCAATTTGGCGCGCTTGGTGTGGTGACGTCACAGACCATGAAAACAAACAAGCAACTGTCAAGTCAACGTTAAACACTCCTTTTTGTAGGAGCGTTTGATATTGACTTGACACTTGTTGATTGACTTGACATTGACATTTTGATTGTTATCCTGGCTTGTTACGTCACGTCCGCTCTTAGCTTTTCAAGTATTTGAATTACTCACAGTTTTTTGGGACTTTTTAAAAATAAGTTTCTCGCTCAAAAATAAATTTTATTCAAAAATATTGATGGAGGCATAATTCTGAAGTAACATAGTTTATAAAAAATAATATTTGACCCCTATTTGAATCACATGCATATTCCCTATTTGTTGTCACTGTTCATTTCTTTGTCGTTTTAAGGTTTTGTCATGTCGGCATCAGTTTTATGATAGCCGAATTTTGATATCAATATTTTTCGCATTCAACCATTTGCAGATGGCTGCTTTCAATTAGAGCGATACACACTATACAGTCCCTTGAGCATAGATATTGTTTACTTACCGTTAATGAACTGTAGTCTTGCCTGTTACCGTTAATTAGGTATCGCTAAGTATAGAGGTATCTATCCATATAATCCTTGTCGACGCGTGCAGCCTGCTCAAATTGCCCTGAACAGAATTGTTTTAGAAAATTGATTTGAAATCTCTGTGGACAACTAATCCGATTAGAAGTCAAGCGTCGAACCAATCCCGACACAATCGAATGTGTCCCCCCCCCGTTCATCTTGTTACGTATACACCAGTTTTTGTGTTTAGTGGTACTAAATCGGTATTATTCTTTTCTGAGAAAAGTATTAATTACGAATTTCGAGTTAATCACGTGCGTTAAGATTCTTCCATAAAAATTCTAACACCCCTAAACCCCCTTTGAGAGGTAGTTTCCAAAAAGTGAGGGACTTATTTATGTAGGCGTATTCGTACAAAGTTACAAGTTTATTAACCCGAGCAATAAGATTTTTCATGTAAATAAAATCCCCCTTTTCACCCCCTTAAAGGTTGAATTTCCAAACAAAACATTCTAAGTGCTCCCCTACATTACAGAAGGAAGCATTTTTGCTGTGCGCTCGCATGTCAGTCAGTCATTTAGTCAGTTAGTTTCTTCTTTTATTAAGGTACTGTTAAATACAGATGAATTCTCATTTATGTTACCTATCTTCTATCTTCTATAATATAAAAATGAATCGCAAAATGTGTTGGTAAGCGCAAATCTCGAGAGCAGCTGAACCGATTTTGCTAATTCTTTTTTTAGAATATTCCTTGAAGTACGAGGATGGTTCTTACGGAGAGAAAAAATTAAAAAAATATGTAGGGTAGGCAGGTAGGTAGGGTAGGTGGGTAGGTAGGCAGGTCAGGTAGGGTAAGTGCGCAGTAGATAAGTACTTGCTACCCGTGCGAAGCCGGGGCGGGCAGCTAGTATTATAATAGTTATTACAGTAGTAGATAGTATAGAAATTCCAGCTAGGAATAGAATTCAGCTAAATATCTCTCAAAACACATCTCGTACATTTGACATTGATCTAATTTACAAAAGCTGATGTGTCATTTTACGTTCCATTTATTTTGGCGCAGGAAATCGATCGCATTAATCAAATGGAAGACGATGAGGACTTTACACCATTCGAAGAGGAATTTTCTCGTTGGATTTCTCGGGAACCTTACTTCCCCAGACCTTACGGACAACCAAGAGCACGGGAACTGGCTTATGTCCCCGAGACCGTGACACCCATACCGGTAGAAGTACGGCCTCTGCCACCCCCAAGGGAAATTATACCACCGAAGTCCATTCCGTCGGCACCAGAGCTGTCGATTCGGCTCCGTAAGACATATACACCATCTATTCCTCCACCATCGGTAGCCACGAACAATGAAGAGAAGAAAAAGACGTTTGCACTGACGCCTCTTGATAAGGAATATTACGAACCCGCAGACAAAATTGTGACGCAAAGTAAGTTAAAAATACTTTTTCTTTTATCAAAGAATGATATGGCCTTGTTATGAGCGTGTGACTAGTTCCTAGTTAGTAACATGGAGCTACCGCACGCTGGCCTCGGTAGCCGTGACCAACGACGAAGTAAGTTATCAGCTCAAAATTGGCGGAAGCTGCAGCTTTTCCGCCTGATGTCATTTATAAATCACCTTTTGGGTGAGACAGGCTGCCATTTGCAAGCCGGGATGGCATAATTTACTTTCAGATTTAGAAGTCAAACTACATTTTATTCAATTATATAAAACTTAATTCGTACAATGCCTATATTATTATTCGACAGCGTTTTCAATATGTGCAATCATGTGAAAACAATCATGAACAGAGGCGGCGGAAGGCATGGGCGATGTGGGTGACCGCCTACGTCCTCGCGGTCCGAAGGGCCTCGCACCACAACGGTTTATGCATTACTTAAAAATCGTGAACTCGACGAAAAAAGTTTACTCTTCATATAACGATAAATATATTGACATGTTTAAATTTAGTTTAGCAACATTTGCTAGCGTTGCGTTGCTATCGTGGGGAATCCCCACCAGCCAGAACTGGGGATTTCCCATTCTGTTTGTTTACGTTACTTTCAAGGCTAGGAAGTCAATCAACGTATCGGGTGCGGGGCCCCCGATACTGGGAGGTCACCAAATCTTTAGAATAGGTACTTTTTAATCAAATCACAAACAAGGCCAAACTATGTTCACTAAGTTAAAGACAGTACTTGTTGGGGGCCCCCTAAATATAAAAGTAGAGTATACAAATTTTCTTGCATCCTCAGTTTATTTTTCTCTGACTTTTCAGTAAAAGTAGACAAAGTAACTCCTATTTATGTATGAACGTATGTATTGTCAAAGAAAACCTTACCTATCAGGGGCGGAGTCCTAAAATTTTCGAGCTCGCGACGCTCGTTCTTACATCCTACGTTCCCGAACTATTCTGTATGGGTCGACAAAGTAATTTCTATTTTTATATAAATGTTCAAATCAACATCATCTACCTTATCCAGATTGCAAAATTTTTAGAGCGAGCTCTAGCATCATGTCTTCCTCTAATACTCCAACTTTTTCGTTTAAGTCAAATAGTCAAAAGAAAACGTAACCTGTTTTAGGTAGTGTGCCTAAAATTTCTCAACTGTTTTTTAAATATTTGTCTTCTTGCGCCCACACTAAATTTAGATCTTGCGCCGCCACTGATCACGAATACAATGTACTTATGTTTTTTTTAAACAAAAACCTCCAAGATCAGGTTTTAATAATTACAGCTTTATTAAAAACTGATGTTGTTAAACAGTCGACTGTTACTTTGGCTGTTACTTTTTATGAAGAAACTAGCCGTAAATTAACTACAGCTAACAATATTAAAATGACACTGATTCATGTGGTGCATTTGTTTGACCGCGATTCCATTGTTACAGAATCCGACGGACCACACGAAGGCGGTGATTCAAAAACCCACCACAAAGCGGTAAACGTTATGGCATTCCAACCTCCACGCCAGATACGACAGAATCCTAACCTGGGTAGGACGAAGAACCTAGTCGCTGAAAACTTGGACCGCCTCAGAACTGGACTGTAAGTATTTTATCGTTTCTATTCATAAATCACCTCTGACGCAGATTTAATAAATTTTGAATTTTAATTACTTTAGCGGCTTTAGACTACAAAATTATCTTGAAGTAACGTTATCTTCTCTCTTTGACAGAAATCTTCGTACTATTATTAAGCTATAGCATTCATAGAGAGTATTTTTGTGCAAGTAGGCCATCATTTATCTGAGACTTCCTAGAAAATTGTTAAGCAATTCTAATTGAAATTATTACAATAGACACATACTTAAATAATAGAAACTACATAAATCAATGCATAGTTAGGCACAAACGCTTGTGATTGCTGCATCAAAACACATTATAGAATATATTGTAAATATAAAATAGTATAGTGTCGGGAATAAAATCTATTCCCGACGGTTCCCTAACGCCTTTGCCGAATGGCACAGTTCGTCGTGACGGTAAAAACAAGAATGATAATACATATTAGTAATAACCGAGAAATAGACCTGATTTTGTTTTTGACTGTGGAATCGATTGTTTCTTGTTCTTTACGTAATTATTTTATATATATAATATAATCTAACATATCTACATAATATCTAACAAAAAAACTCAGAGAAAGCACCAAATATACACCTAAATCTTTTTAACTTGGATACATTTTTTATTGTATTAATTACCTACGGCAAGATTTGGAGGAAGTGCATAGAAAAATATTAAGCACTAAAAGGTAGTTTTTTTATAAACACCGCCGTACTTGGCAGATGTTTCAATTCCCGTGGACAAAATTGCCCAAAGGGTTAAAAATAGTTATAAATCGAAGGTTTTTTTTTATAGCTTCTAAGAATAATAGCACGAAATAAAAAGTTTGTCGTTTTAATTTGTGATATATGGTTGGAAATTCTAGCCCATAAAAAAATTAAGCCTATATTTGCGTTTTGTAGCATTTAAACTATACCTTTTGCAGTGTATACTAATAGTCGGCTAAATGTAACTTACAATATTCTTCTTCTATGAAACGAATAGTTAAAGTAGTTTTCACATAACTAAATGCAATTATTCACCTGGATTCTACCCAGCCATTAAAATACATTATTCGTATTAAATTGATCAAAGGTAATTAAAGTAACATGTCGGGAATTTAGTAATAGTAAGTAGTGTAACGAAATAAATAGACACACTTCGTTGAACACGTATAATTTTTGTAATATAAATACAGACAGACACTTTTTACAAAAAATATAAAAAAGGCGAATATGAAATATAATTTAGTCGCGGCTATGGAGACAGTGGTGCCGAATCAAGCGTAATTAGGTTAAGGAAAACTTTCGGAATAGAACTCTTAGGTAAATTTAGTTACGCGTGGGAGTTCGGTGTGTATCAGCGATTGCAAAAGCTTATAAAAACCATAACTTACTAGCGCAAACGCAACGCATCGAATAAGGAACCGCAACCGAAGGTTGACCTAATGCCAGCTTAGTCTAATTTGCATACGAGATTATTTACGCGTAAAAAATAAACTTGAACGTATTTGAACTTGAAGGGAAAACTTGAAGGGTTTACAGCAGCTGCAGTTTGCAATGCAACGTGGAAGAATCCGAGAAAACGGCGCTTCGCAGTGGATAAATAAATAGTTAATAAGTCCCGAGGTGGTTAGTTCCTGGACCGTGCGGTACGTCAAGAGGCGGTATTCCTTGTACGTGGCACGGCGCTCAGTCAACTGCGCCGCCGGGGCGCCTGATCCAGGATTATGGCGAAACGGGGAAACGAGGTGGGTTCCCAATACCCCACCGATAAAGGCCAAAATAGGCCTTTTCACTGGTTTTTAACCTATGACAAATAAGAAGGTTTTAGACTAGCGAAAAGGATACCGACATACCTTGGAGAAAGAGCGAGTATAGTAGCACAGATAGAATCCGATTATACGTACCGTAAAACAAGGAAACGTGGACACAACAATAAAGACTATAATTAAATAATTATATTGCAAATCTTTCAGCATAGTACGCCGGGAATTACTTGAAGAATTAGAGCTCTTGCGTTCATGAGAAAAAACCGCGACTGACGGCTGCCAATAAAAAATTCTTCATCTTTCTTCACGTCAGATTCAAATTCAAAAAATTGAAATTATCTTACGATTAAAAACGACAACATCGATGGCCAGCGAAGTAAAAAAGTTTTAGGCTCGAAGATTTTATGCAGGGTAATACTGCAGTAGGTACTAAGTGACTAACTGCGAGTGTTTACTTTCAAAGACAAGTACTCAGGGTGGACAGAATCCGCATAACATGTAATAGCACTTTAACTTAGACAGCGGGAGGTACACTTAAAGCTACAGGAAGTAAGACTAGTGAGAACAGGGTGCGCTCTGGGCTAGTGACCTTCGAATTTGCAGAGTAGATAGGTACTCGTAATAAGAAACATACTTACGAGTACAAGTGACAATCGCTTCCAAAGCTATTCGTATTTCTACAACGACTTTCAACAGGATTGACATAAGCTTCTCGATAGCTATGTCAGTCCTATACATTTTTGCTTTTTCTATCATCGTTATCGCTGGTAGAATGTCACTTTGTCTAGGCCCTCTTGCAAGACTAGCACGTTTCAAACCATTTCGAATATCTTTCGTGATTATTGGAAAGTGGAGAACGAAAACATGAGAGTAATATTGCAAATTAACTTGCAATTTTAGTGGCTTCTGTAAACGAGAAGATGGTTTTTCATCACTGCTGTAGGTACAGGGTGATAATATTGAATTAATAACATTAAAAATAACTTTAAGAGTATGAAAGTTACGAATTCCCAAGACAACAGAGGTTATTACCCGTCTCCTCGGAGTGCATAGAACTCAATGCCCTTTCGGGTCACAAGTCTGCCTCTCAATCTACAATACCTAGACGAGTCATAGTTATCTTTTTATAATAAAATCGTAGCGAAATCGACATATACTGAATATTTTTGAAAAAACGTACCTAATTTCTACGAGTCTGGGAACCACTCTAATGCCGAAAATATAGTTTTTTAGAAGCCAGCATCACACAAATAGTACCGGATAGTTTTTGTTCCAATTTTGCATAGATATTTCCTATGTCTGGTCTGGCTATAAATTATCACACTATTTACTATGGGGGTTGAGCAATATTGCGTTATGTTCGTATTCAAGACGAACCAAAAGGTAAGATTATGGCAGATAGTTACAAAACTTTTAAATGATTATCATGACACAACGTTGTCCGTCCGTTTGTCTGTTAGCGGGCTGTATCCCATGACCCGCATCATGGGATACAGCCCGTTAACAGACAAATGGACGGACAACGAAGCTTAGTAATAGGGTTCCGTTTGGCAGCCTTCGGGTACGGAACCATAAAACTGTGTGCTGTCATTTTAGTATATTGAGGTGTCTTACGACTTCAACGCGAACGAAATCGTGGGCAGAAGCTAGCTGTGAAATAAAATAAATACAAGTTATTCAAGGGGCGCTAGGTAATCTTCAATTTTACTTCTCGCTGCTTCTAAAAACCTGACGATGTTTCTGACACTTTCTAAGAAGGAAAAACTGTTTCTGCAAAAAACTACAACTATGTTTATTTTTTTAAACATTGATTTCTGCGGTTTTTATATAATTCTGTAGGAATGTTGTGTGAACTGTTTTTGTGGATTGAGTAGTGTGTAGACTTTTAGCCAAGTGTCGTTTTTCATCTACATAATATCTGTATTATATGTTATAGCTTTCGTGGTTACTGAACGAGACACAATAGAAGTTTTATTGTTAAGACGTCTATACGTTTACCGAACGCAAAAGCGTTAATTGTTTTAGAGAAAGTATACTTACAAACGTAAATTTAGTTGTAGGTAGTGGAAACCCGAAGTTACTGATACGAAAGTCACTTAAATGTTTGGATAATTGTTGGATGTTTGTGTCCTTTCATTGTGATGGTATCCTGATCGTAGAAAAGCCATGATATGTTTTAATTAAGTAGGTAAAGTAGAAATCCGACTGATAGATAATCCTGAAGTTAGCAGAGTAACGATCAAGGAGATTGGGCTAATCTGCTCTGACATCCAATAGCGTTAAGATATATACCAATGGACAGGGCTCTTCGAGGAGAATATTCCATAATATGCCGACTTCTCTCGATTGTTAGTACGTGAGGAGCTACAGAGCTCTCCATCATCTGGCTAGCCTTTTCCCAACTATGTTGGTATCGGCTTCCAGTCTAACCACCAGGTACAGAGCTCTACATATGAGTAATTAAGTGTTATTATTTAGGTACCTATATTTAAATCATATGCCTCTAGGAAAAATGTTTCTGAGTCGGTCGGACAGAGCGATAAACCTGCCGAACTTCCCAATACCGTTAATATTATATATTTTGAGTTCGGCATGTTCGGTTTCTGGATTTGTCCCTGGTTGATAGCAATAGGCTCGCTCCCTATTACATAGGCAAACATAACTGGTCAAATGTGGGTGTATTCCAGACACGCCTCTGCCTAACCCTTCGGGGAATACAGGCGTGATGTTATATATATTTCATTTAAAAAACTCTCGTTTAGAAGAACAATTTTTACTACTACGAGTTGTCTGAATTATTAGTCTGTTGAGTTTAATCGTCGTAAATGTGACTTTAAAATCTTCATTCTTTAAATCAGTTAAATAATTAATGAACAGTAACTTGTAAACATCATAATTGTTATATTAACATATCAAAACATCACCTCTGAGTTACCTAAAGGGTAAACAGACATTTATGGTACAACAACATTTGCGTTTTTAGTTTCTGTCTGTTTGTGTGTTCGCTTAGTTCTTCTATGCTTCTTCTTCTTAGTACCTTACTTAACTCACTTTTTAGTTGTTTCCTGGTGGAAACGTTTCCACCATTTAGACAATTTTTTCCGGAAGGTTTATGTGTATAATGCATTAACATTTAACTTATATACCTATAGCACATACATCTCGATGTTTTTTTCATTTGTACATTAGTAGACTGCACCCGTGCGAAGCACACTCGCTTCGGTTCACTAGTTACCTTTAAATAATATACTAGCGTCTTTTTATGATGATGTTAAATACTGGTGAAGCTATGCAAGTAACTTAGTTAACGAATACGAAAATTAAGATGTAGTTAGTCACTTTATGAGCAATGTAACTCTTACAAACGAACTTAAAATTGACACAAGACATCCAGCATTACATATCCATTGGTTACTCATATAGGGTAACTGGATTTAGTGACCGATACTTAAACACGTCTCTTTACTCATCATTATGAACAACTTTGACTATTCGAACAAACCTGAAATAGCGAAAAAAAATATATCTGTTCCCTACATGCGCATAACTCGTCAAAATGTAGGGAACAGCTGATTTCTTTTTCGTTATTTCAGGTTTTTTCGAATAGTAAAAGTTGTTCATAATGATGAGTAAAGTCATGTGTATAAGTACCTATCTGTCACTAATTACAAGTCACCCTATATAACAGCACTTCCTACGCTTGGTACCCAAGTAGTCACATGTTAGGTCTTTAACTCCGCACGGACTAACAATAGGCAAAGGTTGTTAATATCAAACGTCCTTGAAAAGCTCTTTCCATTGGTTTAAATCTTTATGCTTTACTTTAGGGCATTGCTTTATAGCAGTTACCCATAGTTCACTGCCCATTCTCCTTTTGCAAAATCGACAATATGGCGTTTTTTTAGGGTAAATAAGGACTACCGTATACCTGTCTCCTTACTGCCAACCAACCTGCGCTGGTTGAGAGTAAACCCTACTGATGTGCCGGAGACGAGGTGAAGACTGATATATTAAACACTTAGAGATTCCTTAGCCTCCACTCCTAACAGTCCTTAGTTGCGCATGGAAATGAAGTTCGTCCCAATTGACACTTTTGTTGAAAGCAGCCTTCACTTGTGAACGTATTCTCAAACAAAGCTACGAATAAAAGTAATGTGTAGACGTGTGTAAACGACATTCAATGCACTTTAAAACCACACTCTTATTAGATTCGTTTCAGAAAATTGCATTATTGACATCATTTACGAGTGGTGTATCAAAATTTTATTTAGGGATTTTTAGGTTGACGCTAAAGAACAGTCCTATTAATGTCTATGTTCTCAGCTGTTTGGATACGATCCTATTTTTCTTTGTAAAACTGCAACATATCCGGCCTCAGATAGCTTTGTTTGTTATTGCACGACTGTGTCTGACGTTGTGGACTGTAACAAAACGAGTTGATTGATTGATGGGAAATCGAACTCTTTCTTAACTGTTATGGTGGCAAAGCTCACATAAAATTATGAAGTATGCACAAAGAGCAACAAACATTAGCTTAGCTAGCTTAAACAAAACGGGCGTTAAAAGGACTAACTTTAGTGTCAGTTAATTTTGTGACAATTATTATTTATTTTACTTGTAACCCAATTGGCAATTTCGGTAAAATAATTTCGGTTCATAATAACTATCATTATTACCATTGTACATTATTAGTAACATTGTCACATCACAGGACAGGAATAAAAGCTGTTGTTTTGCGGCTCTCAGATGGAAAAGTAATTCTATAATGTATGAAGACCGTTTCAAATGTATGAGAATCAACTATAAAGGTCTTACATTCGATAGATAGATTACTATTTATTAAACTACCACCAATGTTAATTAATTATTAATAAGAAATGCGTGTAAAGAGTATGCTTAGCCAAGACCGCTTTATGTGTCCCACTCGATCCGAGGACTCTCGTATTGGCACCGAGTATACAACGCGGTACTTAGACGCCGTCTATTCACCAAAATATTAATGGAAACAATTGCAACAGCAGCTAACAAACTTATTGGGAATTAAAAATGTCAGAATAAATAACGGTATAGAAAACAAGAAATAAAACATGCATACAAATTCACGCTCTCCGTACATTTGACGTTGTGGATAACTCAAAATTAAAATATATATTATTGGGCCATATTTATCATACGAGCATGCATATTGCATAGCATTGCCTTACCATCTTATTTCGCTATCTCAAGCCAGAACTACCAGCATGTGATCCCATGTATGCTTATCTCAGTCACTCAAGCATATTATTATATAAAACGAAAATTATGAAACCTTTAGTTTTTTCTGTTAGCGTAGATTTAGTAGTCTGCACTCTCATGGCTACGTAAAAGGTGAAAGGTGGAGAAACACAGTATTTTAATCTGATTGCTAATATTATATTTAGTACCCAAGAGAATCCCGCGGGCACCGACAAACCTCGCCACATCCATGTGCTGGAGTCGGCGGCCGACCCGGCAGACTCGATCTATGGAATAGCTCTCATTGCTGCCGTGGGCACCTCGCTCACCATGGCCGCCCTGGGATTCGCTTTCGCCTGGTATACGTGAGTCGCTGATAACCAACACATTAAGTTGCACTTCTCACATTCTAATGACATTAATCACTCACAATAGTCACAATCACCCCACAGGCTCAGTAAAAAAGCTAAAGACGCAGCAGACGTGGACTACCCAGCATACGGAGTTACCGGACCTAACATAGACACATCAGGCGACAGGAAACTGGCACATTCCGCCCACATGTACCACTACCAGCATCAAAAACAACAAATAATAGCTATGGAAAGGTAATAAAATACAAAAAAAAGTTCTACGGTTTTCCTTCCAGCTTTGACAAAACAATTGAAAAATTGCAGAGAATGCCGCTGCTTACTTTTCATTTGATAAAATAGCAGAAATATGGACGGTGAACAAATAAGCGCCGGTGCTCAGAACGCAATGAAAAGCTCAGCTTTATTTGAATAGTTTGCTCTAGAAAAATTGAAGCCAGGCACAGGTACAATCCAATGAAATGATGAAGAGCAACGTTATTTCCGCTGTAATTTACGTTTAAATTGTTAATGAACTTCAAGCGATGGAACCTTGCATGCGATACAAAATGTTTTCAGACATGAAGAATTTATGACCACTTTTGTTAAACAATGAACATTTATGCAGACAATTTATCCAAGGCAGCATTTTATCTGCCTTGTCTTTTCCTAAATAAACAACGTTATTTTTAGTATAGAGCCAAAAGTAATTTGTTCAAAATTAGTGTATTTTGTATACTGAAGGCTTTTTTTAATGAAAAACGCTTTAGGCTTTTTATTATATTATTATTATTATTTTTAATTGACGTGGGCTGAAGGCTTTTGCTGATCAAACACATAGATTAATAAATAGAATAAGCATAATTGTGCACCATTTGAGTAACACAGCTTTTACATTTCCAGATTGACATATACCATCGTGTACCCGGCCGTAAATAGGGCACTCCCATTTTTTTAAACTTCCACTTTTTAGAGTGTCGTATCGCGGTCACTCATATCTGTAAGACAGATCTTTCTAAAGGTCGTGTCATGTTTATGCCCAAGTACTTAAATGTGCAGGCAAGTGTAGGGGGCAATGAATGCATATGCACCGCGCATAAATTGCAAAATCGCTGGTCATCTCGACACTTCACTTTTGACATGTTATAAGATTGTATGAATGTGTACTGCATTTTATAAAAAACCCTTCTACACATTTCAGGAATGGTTGTGAGCATCGTAACGGCTCCGTGTCTGATCCTGAATCTGAGGAGGAGAATGAGGAAGGTGATTACACCGTGTATGAATGCCCTGGATTCGCCACAGTACGTAATGGCTCATGTTTTACCTACATCTCGAACATATTAAAGGATTTTTTTGTTTTATCTATAGGAACTTTAATGGCTTTAGGAACTGAAAAACCTATGGAAACTTAAAAGGTTATAGGGACTGAGAAGGCTATAAAGGAACTAAAATGAATGAAAAATCTATAGGGATTTAAAAAGCTATAAGAACTTAAAAGACTATAAGGACTTAATAGGCTATAGGGTCTTAAAAGATTATAGGGACTTAAAAGGTCAGGTATAGGAACTAGAAGGATTTAAGGACTTAAAAGGCTATTGGGCTTTAGGGTTTTAAGACTAAAGGGACTTAAAAGGTTATAGGGACTTAAGCTTTAGTAACTTAAAAATCTATAGCGACTTAACAGGCTATAGGTGTCAAAATAAAATAATATAGGATATTAAAAGGTTATAGGAGCTTAGAAGGCTTTAGGCACTTAAAAAGTCAGGGACTTAGAAGGCTTTAGGAACTTAAAAGACTATAGGGACTTAAAAGGCAATCGGAATTTAATATGCTATGGGGACTGCAATAAAAAAAGTCTGTGAATATGAAGATGAGCTAGAACGAAATATGCTGTTGGTTCGGGAGTTTCCAGATTGCGAATCAATGTTCCAACATACCTGAAACTTTGAGAAAATTCTTGGGCACTGACAAAACTAATAATAATAATAATGGAAAATTGCTTAAACTAATACCTGGAGTTTTCTAATGATATAGCATATAGACAGCCCGTATCGAGACATCGCGAAGTGCCTCCACCAAAGGACCGCCATAGGCTGAGTAGTAAAAGCCTTAAATAAAAGAATAGTTCGTGAATTAATGCACTTTAATGGTCTTTCTTTCTAGGAAACTTTATTTTTCATGCACGAACATTTTGAATGAAATATTCGTCAACAAATTGCTTCATCCTTGTACTGAATATCGGGCTACGTATCCACAGACAGGAGAGATGGAAGTGAAGAACCCTCTGTTCTCTGAGGACCCGACCCCGGCCACCCCCGGCAAATGTGAGATAGTGAAGCCCCAGCCCAAGGACTAAGTGACTCCCGCGCACACCCCGCGCACCCCCGCGCGTCTCCCGCGCACTCACACGTACGCCTGGCGATCGATCTACATACTCTGCAATTTCTTCTGTCTATCTCTGTTCTCCACTCTCAATCTACGCCACGGTTACGTACTTAGCAGGATCATAACTCACACAGTAGAGTCTAGATGAATGTATACATACCTATTTTTAGTATTATTGCTATTTTTTATAGTGCATTTATAAAGTGGTTGTGGTTGTCCTAATATCAGCCACCTCATGTCACCATCTTCATCTTAGCTTCTTAGCCTGTCGATGACAGTCTAAATAGAGTCAGCCCAAAAATAGGCTACCAGTTTGGTAGGTACCTTCAGTAGCCAGTCCATCAATTCATATGGAAGGCGAAGTTGCCACATTATAAATGCACACCTCAGATTTAATAGTTTTCTTTTCGATTTTATCCTGACTATGTATGTGGTTATAGTACAATGTTGCATTATGGTAAACAAAAAAAAAAAAAATTAAAAACATCTATAGAATTGCACCTTGAGATGTTTCTCATTTTAATTTCAAGTCAAAAAGTTTAAAATATTTTTGAGTGCAACACTTAAATACTATACATGTTATGTACCAAATACTATATTACCAAACGAATTTATTGATTGTTTTACAGTACTAATATCAATTATATATCTGCGTACATATTTGGTAAAAATACAAGGTAACAAGTACCTAAAATATCGTAAATTATAATCCCTTCCCAAAAAAATTCTCTTTTTTTTCCTGTGACGGTTCGTCCAGAGAGTCAGGGATACGGCAAACGAACCAAAGTCCTTTTAAAAACAAAAAAAAGCCTTCAGCCACTTTTAAATTGATTCGGCCTAACTATAAGTATTAAGCTTTTATTGATTATACAAGGTTTTCAAAATTATTGAAGAGAATCTAGGTTTCTATGAAGGTGCATTTTAAAAACTAACTTGTGCATGGTAAATAATTATCTATGCAAATTGATGCCTATACTTGTATTATTGTACCCCTAAGAAGTTATTGGAACTTAGTGAGATTTTTAAAGAGACATAACAAATTGTTTAAAATTAATTATGTGGTTCATGTTTTCTGAAAACATTCTGAAGAATATTTTATTAAAATCTATCTAAATGACATATGTGATGACATGTTTGTATGAAGTTATGATCGATGCCACGCCTAACTATTGACGATACAGGAATAATTGTATTTACATAATAGTGATTATTATAAAACCCTTTGCATTGTAAATAAAGTCAATTTGCTTTAAAATATATATATATTATATATATGTTATTCAAATTCCTAATATAATAAACAACTTATACCTTATTGTATTAATAATTGTATCATTGTTTACTAATATATATACACATATGAAGATTCATAAATATTGAATAAAAATGTAACCAGAAGCATTTCTTTGCAAATACCTGAGCAAATTGCATACCTACATATCTTCTACAATTTACCTTTGTACTATTTCCTAGATATTTAAAATTACCATAAGAAATAAGTATTTACTAAATATTGCGAAAAAAGTCATGTATAATATGAATAATAAAACATACAACACAGAAACCTCATCGTAGGAGTTGACATACTGTTCTTAATATAACAGTTCTACATCATAAGATATTATTAAATATAATTATGAACCTAGATATCACTGTTATCTATAGTAGAAATTTACAGATTCGTATTTTCGTATTGTTGATATATATTTGTGGAAAGGCCTGGCTAGGACTCAACAGCGTGAGAATGGGTCTCAATCAGAAAACCGCTTACGTGTGTTGAAAATGAATGTACCAACTAGAATCCCGATGTTCAACATGTACCAGCTCAAATCTCTTTAGGAGAATGTAAGAACAATTAGATAGGAAATTGAATTGCCCCATATTATTGTACTTTTATTTAATTCTTCTATTGTATTACAAAATATATTTTCAGATCTCGATCATTTACCAGCAAATATAAATGTTTTAGTTCTATTTTGTTACGATTTGAAAGAGACATGTATTAATTTAATTCCCAGTTTTAAATCTATATTTGTTTGGAATAGTTGAAATTATATAAAATATTATACGTATGATATAAATGAATGTTAAATTAATTGACGTTATCATATTAATCACTTTACTCTTGTAGCAAGCCAGATATTGTGTATTTATTATAAAATTATATCGAGCAGGTATGACCTGGATGTATCAAGTTATTTTTCGAATATTTTACGTACCTACGTATTGTTCTGTCAATTGTAATTGACTGAATATCTCACCGTGCCATGCACCTAGTGTTGCCAGGATAACCTGATAGGCAGTATGATAAGCAAAGGTGTTTTAAAATTGAAATCTTTCAAAAAACATTAGCTCGATTTTTAATTATCTACTGTTTAATTTAATTTACACAGCAACCACCGAGTTTTCTTTTACATTTGACGGTTACAATGTACTGAGTATCGAATTAGGTAGATATAGTGATACTGAATGTTGTTTCCCTGAAATGTATCAATCCTTGAGAAAATATAATAAGTAATAAGAAAATATGTAACTTGAGCTCAGTTAAAATGATCGGACACCTGATTAACTGTAGTAGCATCGTGTTATTTACTCTTTATTAGACAATATAAATTACACTATCGCAGATTATATCACCAAATATATTAGTGTATCTATTTTATGTGTATTTAAATTAGTTCTGAATATATAATTAGTTATAAATGGATTAATGTGATATATTTCATTACAAATATGTATACAATGCAAGTGTTGTTATTAATTAATCCTAACTTACCTATCTCATTATTGCTTACTTATTTGGTATCTGGAATTAGGTACAAAGTAAACGCATGTAATTGGGAATACTGGAAGCGATAAGCATACATCAGTAATGCATGGTACTAATAAGACGAGGCCTGTGCATTACGGATAGCATAATCATTAACATATTTTAGCCAAAAGTCGTCTACTGCTGAAAAAACATAGGCCTGCCATAAGCATCGCTACAACAACCGGTTCGTGAATGTCTGCAAATTACCGAAATAAAAAGTCTTCAAACAATTTTCAACACGACGGAATAAAAATTAGAATCTAAGAAAAAACTCCATTAAAACTTAAATGACTCTACTCTACTCTCTGTTTTGTTGATGACTCTACATGCCCGCGGTTCAAACCTGAATAATGGATGCAGCCAGCCTGCCTTCACTGTTTACTATGATGCAACAAGTACCATTTATGTAACCGACTAAAAAGAGCGAAGAGCAGTGGTGGCCCAGTGATAACGGCCGTGGCTTACGAAGTGTAGGTCGTAGGTTCGAACCCTGACAGGCGCTTTACTTTGTGTAAATTATTTCATCACCACTACTCTCAAAACGGTGAAGGAAAACATCGTGAGGAAACCGCGGCACGTCCTAGAACCAAAAATTCGAAGACATGTGAAATCTACCAACCCGCACTGGGCCCGCGTGGTAGATTACGGCCCACTCGCTCTCACATAGAGGAGGTCTGTGTCCCAGCAGTGGGAATGTTATAAGCTGATTATGCTAACCGACTTTAAAAAAAGTCGGAGTTTCTCAATAGGGAATATGCATGTATTTTTTTAATATTTTTATTCGATAGTTTACATCGTCAAATAATAGTAAAAAAAAATTCGACGGCACAAAAGCAATTTAAACTAGTTAAAAAAATGTTTAAAAATGTCCAACCGATCCGGGCTATTTAAACGCCCTCCATGTGGTGACGTCACAGTCCGTAAAAACAGACAAGCAACTGTCAAGTCAACGTCAAACACTCCTTTTTCTATGAGCGTTTGACATTGACTTGACACTTGTTGATTGACTTGACATTGACATTTTGATTGTTATATCGGATTGTTACGTCACATCCGCTCTTAGCCTTTTCAAGTATTTGAATTACCCACAGTTTTTTTGGACTTTAAAAAAATTATTTTCTCGCTCAAAAAGAAATTTTATTCAAAAATATTGATGGAGGCATAATTCTGAAGTAACATAGTTTACAAAAAAAAATATTTGACCCATATTTGAATCACACGCATATTCCCTATTCGTTTGTATTTTTTATTTATTTTAATGATTGTTACCTCAGAACTCCGTCATTTGTAAACTGATTTGGAAAATTCTTTTTTTATTTGAAAGAGTATACTTCCAGATTGGTTCCATTTTTATTCAAATCCATTTTGATGATGAGATCCATTAGGAATTTAGAGAAATCCTCAAATATTATAGACATACGTGTAGCGATTTTGGTATTTGCATAAACAAGACAAGTATTTGCATTCAAAAAGTACCTATCATTTGATGAAGTTGAACTAATGAAGAAGACCACAGATGACCATGCGATCTCCTCAATGATAAGTATTTCACGGGAGGCGATAAGATATCTTGATTAAGATAGTTAAGCGACTATGACGAAGCTTTAAATAAATGGTTCTGGTGAAAATAGTACCATCGAACTGATCTTATGATGAAGTCAGAGGATCTCCGTACTCCGTAATAAAATAATGTATCCTAGCCGTGTATTTAATGCCCGGTTGGTTACGGTGCGATTGTTTCGTTTCCTTCGCGGGCAATGAACGTATAGGAATAGAACAAAAGCAAAAGCAAAACTATAAATCTCATGTTTTAATTATTTTTTCCTGTAATCCAAATAAAGATATTTTAATATAAAGCATTTACACCACATAAACCATATTCTGAAAGGGAATGGCAGGAGCGACTATGCTATGTAATGCCGTAGCGGATTGCTACGAGCGGAGCTGCTACGGAGACCTACAAAACGCTACGAGAAGCTACAACACGCTACGAGATGCTACAAGACGCTACGAGAGGCTACTAGAAGCTACAAGATGCTACGAGAGGTTACGAGAAACTACAAGACGCTACGAGAACCTATAAGGCGCTACGAGAAGCTACGGGAAGCTACTAGACGCTACGACAGGTTACAATTCACATAGATAATAATACAGACGAACCATAAGTGAATCGTTGGTCCAGGTAGTATAGCATCGTCTTTAAACTTGTACATTGCAAAAGTTTTAGATCGTAAAAATATTGTTTGGTAAAACAATATTGAATCCAAGATATTTTTAAAACACTACTTCTATAAAGCATTTATATATTGCAATCGCTTTTAGGTGCGCGACCACTAAATTACGTAATCAACACGTGATTATTGTCTATGATGAACAACCTATCCCGATATAAACAAGCCTAGTTAAAAAGATTTCATTTTTAACCTTTATTATCTATAATACTTAATTTAGTCTGATGATTTAAAATAAGTCGATCCTCACGACTGGCGTTTTTTCTATAAAAAACTGAAAACTATATTCCTTCCAGTCATAATTAAAATAAAATAAATTATGAGTAAAAAAATTATGACAAGCTAGAAAACGTAAAGATGAAACCGGAAAGGTCACGCTGCAGTGTGTGTGTTGTCGTACCCTTGGGATTTGATTTTAATTATGTGTCATGATGGTACCAATCTACTTATAGTAGGTACTTATTGTATGATTTCCGTAGTAGGTACTTATTTATAGTCTGTAGTAGTGTAGTATAATAATTTAATACTACAGTTTAAAGACAAAATATTTAGTAGATAAACTGCTTATGTTCCCAAAACGCGTCTAGATGGCGTCGGGATCGAATTTCATCTCGCTATACTTTTAAATAATTATTATAAATGCGAAAGTGAGCTTGTTTGTTTGTTATGTTTTAACGTTAAATCGGCTGAACGAATTTGAATGAAACCGCCATGCCACCGTCAACGGGACGTCAGCGAGAACGAGATGGCGCAACGACGCCGAAGTAGCGATACATACATTCACTATGTGGAGTATAAAGTTCGAAATTCGCTTCAAACTTTGTCATAAGTTATTTTTGTATGTGTTATTCCAATCTCATCAAACAGAGAATATGTTTCAATAAAATAAAACACCAAAACTTGAGCTAAACATTTTAATAGTGACAATCACGATAGAGAATCTTGATTTTAGACAAAACTATTGAACAATTACCGTATAAATGTACTTTATGTACCTCTGCCCTGAATGTAGACAATAACAGTTTTATAAATTAGGCTAATAGGTATTAAAAACACGTAGATATTATTATAATTTCCATTACATGAAATGCTATAACAAAATACCTCAACTGTGTTTAATTATTTCGAAAACAGTATTTGAATGAAGTTGTGTAAAGCTATAATTTAATCTCGTGTAATCACCATTAACAAAACTTAGAACTAGTACAAAAAATAAACCTTATAAACATTTATATTTAAGTCATCATAAAACTCTCCATATTTAAATACAGTACTAAAATAAATGCTATAACCTTTTTTTAAATCTAGAGACAGAAAATTAATTGCAGTTGAAACTGGAGCCAATCCGGACAGCATACACAAAGGTGTTGGTAGAGAAATAACATTTAACATTCACGATCGGGAAACGAAATAGTTCAACATTAAATGAAATTCGTAACGTATGTACAGTCGAGAAAATTGAATTCTGACCCACCATAAGCTTATTTTCTTACAGACATTCAAATACAATTAGGTCGATATTCGCGTAAACATTCATTTCCTTGGTAACGAATCTGTCATCTGCCATCTTTATTATTTTGACGGTTTCAAACGATTTATCGTCAAAGTGGGTCATGATTCACTTAGCCTGACTGTATCTACACACGGCTACACATCAAGTTATACATTTCCAGTATAAGCTGACCTCGCATTGTACGGAAATCCTATACAATGCGACATCAGCATAAACTGGAAATGCTTGATGTGTAATAGTAATCAGATTTATGATTATTTATTTTATAGGTACAGACTGTTTGTGCTTATCTCACAAAGGTAATTTAAAACCTTAGATTTAAAGTAAGAGCTTTTACTAAAAGCTGCCGATCACTATGATTAGTTGCTCTCAACGCTTTTTACAAACGTTAAAATGTTCCAACGTGCGGAGACAATCCCGGGTTCAGCATCAGGTAATCTGAATAGAAGAAAGATTATGTACTTACTCGGTAGGTACATAATCTTTCATCTTTCTCAAGAGGAAGAAGTACTTTTTAACTTCCAAATATCCATCTTAACATGCTTACAAGTACACTCACAGCTTGTAACAAGTGCCATAACTAAGCATCGTTCTTAAATTCACTTCAGCGTTATTTTAATTTGAAAGTTTCCTGTCTGCTACACAAAGCTGCTATATCACCAAGTTTTAATTAATTAATGTCGGATCGAGATTAGTTACATTACATTACAACAACTACAATTGTTGGGTAAATGGCAACCAAGTACATATATAACAGATCGGTGTTAATTATCTTGCATAGACATAGGCATATTACCTAAATGATATACCACGAGAGATATGATATCTCTGTCCTAGATTTGTCTATGAACTATATGGTCACCGTGATTAGATGTGATATACAATTGTTATGGTATAGAATTGCTTTAGAATATTTATTAAAATACTTTAAAGTTCTTGTGATATCGTTAGCTAAGGCTTTAAACTGTATTTATACGTAGCATAATCAGCCTATAATGTTCCCACTGCTGGGACATAGGCCTCCTCTCTATGAGAGGGAGCGGGCCGTAATCCACCACGTGGGCCCAGTGCGGGTTGGTAGATGTCACATGTCTTCGAATTTTTGGTTCTAGGACATGCCGCATTCCTCACGATGTTTTCCTTCAGAAAGTAAAGCGCCTGTCAGGGTTCGAACCTACGACCTACAACTCGTAACGTAAGTCATGGCCGTTACCACTGGGCCACCACTGCTCACCATTTGTACGTGTTTTTATCAAATTAAATAATGAAATGGTGTTATTATAATTAAGAAAACTAAACCCGTACCAAAAATTGCGTCACTATAAATTATAAAGCGCTGCGAAACGAAAACTCACCATTCTCCGCCGTACCAAGTGGTACTCGGCCCAAAAAAAAACAATGATCTTGCTCTTCAAAATCTGACCTGCTCGTAAAAAAAGAACGAGCATACTGATCGGTTTGTTTCCCGAGTCCTCTCGGAGATGTAAACCTGCATGAATGAGATTTTCCTGCATTTCGAGGACCTCTCATCAACTAGTGAGCACATTAAGTAAAAGCGAATGTTGAAAATAATTATACGGAAAGAAAATTGTTTATACACTTATTTTCTCAGTCCAAATATTAATTCTGCTAAAATTGAAATAGGACTATTAGATATTAGGATCAGTCTATCAGAAATAAGATGTGTGTTTACTCTTAACAAATCTGTCCACATAAGTCTCTCTCACAGAGAGGAGGCCTGTGTCCCAGAAGTGGGAATATTATAGGCTGATTATGATCCACATCTACAATAAATTTCCTATGTGACTTCACCCACCTCTTCGAATGCTCCTTACACCAAAGTTTAATAATGTTAAGAAAAGATAAATTATTTAGATGATCTTAACTTGAAACTTACCTATCGTATAGATATTTAAATTATAAAGTGAAGTTCACAAAGTTTATTTGTCACGAAATCCTTATTAAAAGTATATAATGAAATTAATTTAGATTTGGCAGCATTTTTGGACGAAATTATGTAGTGAACGTATTTAGAATTATATTTTATTTAATAAAGTATTATGGGTTCCAAGTCACAATGTAGCTCCAGTTAAAGTAACGAATGTTAAACGAGACAAAAATGTAATATACCTAGATTTTCATGTACGATAAAGTTTGGGCATAAACATAAGTACCTATATTTGTTATATTTCATGTGCAACACAGGTACTTTAATCATATTCAATTATTATATATATATTATCTGAACTCGACTTATTACATTGAGAAAATATAACAATTTCAATTTCTCAAACAAAAGAATAATATCCATTCATGTAAAATGCATTAAGTATTACTGTATTTTCTTCTTCATATTTACACAAATCTACAAGACGTTTTGCATGAAATAGCTATTCTATTTTTATTAATAAAATACGAAAGTTCTAAAAGTTTATAAAACTTTTTTACATTTTTTATTTTCGCAATCTTTGTATAAAAAATCTTTCGATTCCCGTCATCCCGTTGTTTGATATCCGACGAATTCTTAGAAATATCGAACAAAGACCATAAGCAGAATTTTCTTCGACATACCTATTCTAGCTTAATTTTGCTGACAGCCTATTTACTTAGAAATGCTATTTTGTTTCGCTTTCATAGACTTACCTGGCAGCCACTGGCCTTCCTCTTCTATACTAGTACCTAATAAATTTACACGTTCAATCATAATTTTTAGCCACACCCTGTGAATGCTAGCCGTCTCGCGGCTAATGTGTTCTTTGACACATTTTACTATGTACATATGCGCTATTGCGCAAAACTGATGGATCGCCCATCACTCGTAAAACTTTTTCAATTCAGCTTTTAGCCCGTTTCGTAGGCGAAACCAAAAAGCAGTTAGATAAATACAGTAGTACCTATACTCTCACGTAGAACAGTGGCCTCGTATTACATAATAAAGGAAAATGATTATGTGAAATAAATTGACCGCAATATGATAAAGCACATGATTCATTACAGTGGGTTTATCAATAAAACTGTTTGGAATTCGTAATATAATAGATGACGGATTATATATATTAGGTAAGTATACATTGTATGAGGAGCTCGTGGCTAAGTAATAACAGCCGCACGGGTCAATCCATCAGGTTAAGCTACGCTTGCCGGGGTTGGTCCGTAGATGGGTGACCATCTTTACATACAGAGACTCCTCCGTGCCTCGGAAAGCACGTTAAGCCGTTAGTCCCGGCTGTCATTCATGGATCTTTGACAGTCGTTACGGGTCGTCAGAAGCCCGAAAGTCTGACAACCAGTCTCACCAAGGGGTATCGTATTACCCAATTCTTGGGTTGTGGAGGTCTGATAGGCGGTCGCTCCATGTAAAATACTGGTATTCAGACTGGAAGCCGACCCTAATATAGTTGGGAAAAGGCTAGGTAGACTGACAGACTGTCAATCAATCTGCCTAGCCTTTTCCCAACTATGTTGGGGTCGGCTTCCAGTCTAACCGGATGCAGCTGAATACCAGTATTTTACTTTAATTTTTTAGTAGTAGACTGACAGACTGTATACATAGTTATTTAGTCCCACAAAATAATTTATATTTGGTATCGTATATATTTTTTACCTACGCGAGTAAGTCGGAAATGATCCCACTGTAACGTTATATCGGGTTGTGGTCTATTACCCGTGTGCTTTTCATTCGAATTTGTTGAGCTATTAATTAAAGCGTAAAATGGTAACAGACAGACAGGCAGAGTTACTTTCTGATTATTATTATAAGTCGTTAATATAAATCATGTAAAAAAACCCTTTCCGATCCGTGAGTGTTTTTTTATAAAGTAACCTACTGAGTCTTTTTATGTGGTATATTTCAGTTCGTCACTTTTTTTTACCGACTTCAAAAAAGGAGGAGGTACTACGTTCGGATAATTGTTTTTTTTTTTTTTATGTATGTTCACCGATTACTCCGCCGTTTGTGAACCGATTTTAAAAATTCTTTTTTAGTTCGAAAGGGTATACTCCCGAGATGGTTCCATATAAGTTTGCTTGCGTAGGTTGTTCAGCTAGCTTCAATATTACGTATTTTTCGCACAGTCTATGTAGACGATATAATTATTAGACTCCTTCACTATTATTTACATAGCAGGTAGTAACTTGTGTGGGGTAGGTACCACCACTAAAAAGTGAAAAATAAAAACTTTTTACAAAAAAAAACAACCGACTTAAAAAAAAACACAAAAAAGTGAAAAATAACTTTAATTTCGGAAGCCGGTGGCAAAAAACGAAAATTAAAAAGCAAAGACACCGACTTCCGAAATTAAAGTTATTTTTCACTTTTTTTGTGTTTTTTTTGAAGTCGGTTGTTTTTTTTTTGTAAAAAGTTTTTTTCTATAGGGAATTTTACCGACTTATTACATAGGGAGCGTGTGGACGTTTCGCGTCGTTCAGCGGGTCTACAAGTCATAACATATGGGCTCTGTTGAAAATGCTTATTTTTAATGGAATTGGGGTAAATTTGGTACTAAAAATGTGAATTTTAAAAAGCAATAACTATTTTATTAATATATATATGATTTTTTATTACTTTTTGGTCATGTTAATGGAGTACCTATTTGCCGCTATCGTAACTTTTTTAATAATATATATGATTTTAGTATTTTTATTAGTTTAGCAATAACTTTTTTATTAATATATATGACTTTTTATTACTTTTTGGTCATGTTAATGCAGTACCTAGTTGCCCCTATCGGATCGGACATGGTTGGTTTACATATTGTATAGTTGTAATACTTAGTATGGATGACAACATGTTACTTAAGACTATTAGAGATTAAATACGATGTAATGAGTAATAACGAGCGAGAAGCTATTACAGTACGTTTTATAATGAAGCTAATAGTCACAGTTTTTTTTTATGATTCCGATAACCGATAACCGACACAACCATTGACGCTGCAATATTTGTTGAACTAAAAAACATACCTACTTACACATAATTCTTTCTCGTAAGTAGATTATTTTAGAATATTTGATGAACTTGAGAACAAACACGTCCATTTAACTTATTGTATGACTTCTTGCTATAATAGATTTTTTTTAAATATTTAATGAACCCGGCACTAGCAAAAAGACGTAACCGTAAATTCACGTCCTTTTAAATATTTTTACCTATTATTTTTTGATAACATACCCATATATCACTATGTGTATGTGACCTATGAGCTGACTTGTAAAAATCCTTTTAGGTATTTCATTTGCTACATATAACTTAACACTAAATGCCCCCAGACTTAATAACAATAAAACTTCTATGGTGCCTCGTTCAGTGTCCTCCATCCGCTAAATTAACTCTCATAAATACATACTGCCACTGTGTAGTATCCACCGTGTTTATACGTTGCAGTGTGCAAGCGATATATAGGTCAAGTAGGCTTCATGGCACAACAAAGGACGCTTCCTGACAGCAATCTATTATCTATTCAAAGCTATGCCTAGCTTACATCTCACCAAAAAGCACTTTACTGCTCGAGCCATTTGAGAGCAGCAAACGGCAGCCCTTAAAGGCTATACCTATTTGAAACATATAAATAGCTATATTTGTTTACACATCTACTAAAATCTTATTACCTAATTACAGAAAAAGTACCTAATGTAGGTACTGTTACTTAGAATTAGTTATAAGAACTACATCTGAAGCAATTGAGACCTTATAGTCTAAATAATATTAACCGACTACAAAAATCAAACATATCTACGAAACATTACAATAATAACTTGTTTTTAAACAAAATATACGCATTGATGAAAATGACCACACCGCAATTGAACAACACACAGACATATAAGTACATACTTAACCATCTTAACAATATAATTAGAAATACATTAAGAAAAGGCAGTGAAAACAGACAGACAGTAAATGATAAATAACAGCTAACATTACAACCTAAAGCTACTCTGAAAAAAAAGAAATCAAAGATAGTCTAAGCACAGCCTTTAATTTGAGAAAACGTTAACTTTAACCGACGGGCGAGCGCCAAATGTACTACTAATGTTTATTATTATATTAGTCAAAGATATTGCATGGTACGAGTAGGTGACCTGAACATTGATTATGACTCAATCATGGGACACGCCCATTAGATAAATTGCCAATTCTCCAAAGGCCGGCTTCAGAAAACTATGTGTTCAATGGGAGCTAAAACCGGTACACTCGCCCTTCGATATCATAATTATTTAATATTTATAATGAACACGAATAGTAGCTTAACAGTTCACATACTTAGAAATCAGAAATTCTAGATTTGACAATTATTGA
The DNA here is from genome assembly GCA_947363905.1 of Lithophane semibrunnea. Lineage (NCBI taxonomy): Eukaryota > Metazoa > Arthropoda > Insecta > Lepidoptera > Noctuidae > Lithophane > Lithophane semibrunnea. The sequence goes on from OX376186.1 coordinate 14,283,206, forward strand.
TAAATCAGTTAGTAATCATTAAAATCATGATCAAAAGTCACGCTCACAGAATGCGGTTACAGAATGTGCGTTCAACAAGATTTACAAATATAGCATTGATTGTAGGTATTTCAAACTGATATCATATATAATATATTACAGTTTCAGGACACCACAATGTTTTTCATACATTACAAATACATCCGACTCGGGTGTTTACAAATACAATATTTAAATATTAACAATAAATACGTAGATCGAACACAACTCTTGTTGTATTGTGTTCCGTACAAACCAAATAATAAAATAAATGCTTAAAATCATAAATATTATTGATATTGATCTCCTGTTACAATTTCTAATACCAGCCAGTTTCAAACCAAGCTTTATACAAAAAGTTAACTAGGTAGCTATGTATGTGTATATATATATTTATTTTATGTCGGCGAACTGACGATGTTTATGATAAATATTACTTTAACTAGATCAACTAGTAAACAAGTCTATATACGTTATGTTTACTGCAAATGGTATTTCGGAAAATCTTTGACCTACTAGCGACAACAAGTTTTTGAACAATATTATTTGATTTGCTCGGAATACAACATTTTTCCATCCGCATTTGGCATACATGATAAATTCATATAACAAGAATATAGCTTGCAGTGATTCTTTCCATCATAAAATATAGGTACACTGTGTACCTACATGCGAAAGAATACATCCAAATATCCTTGAAAAATTGAGAGTGCTATAAATAAAAAAAAATTGCACCTATACTATATTTACTTCTAATAAGTACCTCATACGTGATTCTTATTTATTAACCTCCTCTTCAGTAAACGAGTTTTTTTTTATTCCGTAACACACTTTAACAATATATAATAAATTATTAAACACTACATAATGCTTAGAACTAGAGAATATTCATTGAGAAAATGATATGAACTTTATTGCACAGAGCAAAGTGTTTGAACTTAAACACATTATTGTCAAATATTATTGACTACAAACAGTTTTAGACTGAAAGTTTTTCATAGTCTCCCTTGTATCGACTACCTATACTTACTCATCGCTTGCTATGATTGAAATGCAGAAACATTATCTATTCGTGGCAAGATTAATTTACAGGAATGATCAGTAGTGATTTTATTCATTGTCAAGAAACATCAGGACATTCTAATTTACAGCAATATTAGGTCAACAAGACGGCAAATTCATGTAACTTGCCGCAGAACATTTAAATTAAAGAAAAGTAAAGAACGTGGCGGACAACTGTGAACCCAGGCCAGGTATCAAAATCCTTAATATTGGCTGTACCACAATACTGTGTTTGTGTTCGGGTGCTCAACTATACAAAGGATTTACATACCCGCCAAAAGGTGGACTCAATCATCATTGTCTAGGCCCATAAGCTCCGCAGCCAAGCGCCCCTTGGAGCGACAACACGCCGTGAGAAACAGTACTCTAAGTGCGATCCTGAACTGCGGGCTAAATGTCACCAATATTACAATCTTCCAAAATGAATTCATGATGCCCATCCATACCACTCCGAAATGCAACATGGGTACCTTTATTTCCTGGTCAGTGCAATATTCATAGAGTTTAACGAACACATAAGGAGACCAGCTCAACCAGAACGTACACACCATGATGAAGCTCATCCAGTGGCTCGGGTTGGAGAGGTTCTCGGCAAGCGCCGTCGCGTACTCCTTGTCATGGATGGGCACGCCGCTGTTCAGCCGGCGCTTCATCGAGAAGATGTAGTAGTAGTTGTAGACGATGGAGATGACGCTCGGGCCCAGCACGAGGATGCCGAGCGTGGCCGTGTACGCGTACGTCGTGCCCCAGTCCAGCATACATATAAACGTTTCCGTGTCAAAGTTCGCTTCCTTTTTATAACCTAGTAATGGTGGACAGCAGAGCATTGCAGCTGAAATCCATGTGAAAACCATCCAACATTGGCTTCTAGTGCGCGTTTGTACCTGGTCCATGAGCATTGTTATTAATAATTAGCCTAAAACAGGCGCGGCCTAAACTAATCTAACGTTTCTGAGATTTTATTGGAATAGGGGCAAAATCATTTAAAATACTAGGAATATTAATATTACAAAATAATTTTTCATGCTAATGATTAAGTTCCACTAATGTAGATGTAAATGTTATTTAACAAGGAACTATTAAAAGAGAGAAAAATGAAATCGTAATCTACTATATTATTGTAATTATTCAAAAGAAGAATCGATTTCGTATGGCTAGGAGAAAGTGGGTTTATTAATTGTTTTATCAAAGGATTCAGAATGATCAATTACTAATGCGAATGCATAAAAGATGCAAGCTAGCTAGCTAATAAAAAAAATATTGAAAAGGATAACTACCGTCGCACTAACCGTCTCATAGCGGAGAGGCTTCCGAACTGCGAGATAACGGTCAACGGAGATCCACATGAAGGTGTAGACGGAGACGGACCACAGCGTAACCTCGACGTAGCCAGCCAGGCGGCACATGAGGTCGCCGAACATCCAGCGGCCCGTGATGGCCGGGTACACCGACAGCGGCACCACCAGCACGCCGATCAGCAGGTCGGCCACCGCCAGCGACAGCAGGTAGTAGTTTATCACTTCGTTGGAAAGACCTGGATTCACAACAAAACATGAACAGTATCATTATCATTCAATACTGCAACCACATATAAAGTATCAACGTTCTAAAAACATTTGGATTCCAATCAAGGCAGAATTTCATCCTGACACTTAACTTAAGTCAGGAAAAAACCGTACTCCGAACTTTGATACATTTATAAGCAGTTTTGAGTTGACCTGATCGATAACGTTCCAAGAAGAACAACTGTAATTACTCAAAATTCTTTGTCATATCCCATTTCTCAGGTGTACGATAGTTTAACGTTCAATGTGCTAATATAAACCGTTTGAAAGAAACCTGACCAATTCACGAGATTATCCACTTCAGCACGGATTAAATTTTCCAAGGGATAATAGAGACTAAAAGCGATTACGAATCGGCATCCTATTCCAGTATTTAGTACAAGGACTAAAAATGTATACATAATATGTTTCGATACCACCTTTATTGTTTGTAAATATAAAATACAATGACTTGATGTTGTTATCGCAATTAAATAGGACGGTGGTTTTCATTAATCAGTGCTTACCGAGTTTAACCCAATTTATTTTGATTATTTAGTGAGTTTTTGTAAATTGTGGTCTCCTATAATTTGAGCACATTTATAATTATAACTTTATGCACAAATAAAAAACAGCGTAGGTAGGTACAAAGGCGGACTTAATACGTGAGGCATTTTCTACCAGTCAACCTTAGGGTGATGCAGAGACAAAACATGGTAGATAAGGGATAGATAAATCAGAAATAGCAATATTTAAAATTCAACAAGAAAGGTACATACCTACATAAATATAAACAAAATAAACTTTGTCAGGAGAAAAATAACATTCGAAAAGCAATCGGTACGCGGAGAAATAAACGAAAATAATGCAGTTAATGAGAAGGCGGTACACTTGTAAATGTTCCTTTGTTAACCTGTATGTAATTAAGCAGGGTCTGATGGAGATACCTACTAATAAGCAAATAAATAAATAATTTATATAAGTTAAACATTAGTTTCATACTTACATTTCCCTTTAAAGTTAAGAAAGGAGGCTATGATGAGAATATTGGAGACGACAATCGCAACGCCCATGACGGCGATGATGGCGGCCTGCGTCAGGGTCTCGAAGGACGCGAGCGGGCTGTCGGCCACGCTGACGTCGCCCGCCGACGCCGCTCCGCCGCGCGCACTCATCATCTTGGCTGGCATGACTGCACGAAACACCACATAGTCATCGTCTCACATCGTCTTTTTATCATCACTATCATTTGGGGCTCATTTTTCACGACATTATTTATAACATATATCTCGATCTAAGTAGCTATAGAACACCTACAACTTCAATTGATAACGTAACCACTGGATGAGCGTGTCGACACAAATTACTACCGACTACATTAGTGCCGCATTCAAGACTAATCAAGAGTCAATTCAACTAATTACACCGTTATAGACGAATATTACTAGATATCGTTAATATGCCGTTAGTTTCTGGGTCGTGTAGTGAATAGTTACACAACTTTGTTAGACTCTTCGCAGGCGCAAAGCCCTCTCGCGAAAGTAAAGCGCCGTCTATTTTTGCGGAGACCCAGTTTTAAGGTGCAGGTCAGCTTCGACTGAACTTAGACCAAGACCAGATTAACTTTTAGGGAACTATTAAATGCCACTTAAACGCGGCGCTTAAATGACGGGCTGTCTGTGTGCCTATAATGGAATGGAATGAAGTTTTTATTTATTAAAGAAACGGTCTGAACTGGTGCGACGCTTGTTTTATGAAAATTAATAGTAATTAATAGGTAGATACTAAAATATCCATATCCTTTCTTATTAAAAAGCGAAGTCCTCTGCCGCGTCTGACCGTCGTCCTGTTCGCGATAAACTCAAAAACTAGGCACCGCTACTCTCCCAAGCTGTGCCGCAACACCCTGTCCGGTCCTCCGCCTTCCGCAAAATGACCTTATTATTAAGCCGGCAATCACAGCTTAGACCCATATTTTTTATTTATTTATTAAAACTTTGCACAAGTAAAAAAAGATACTGTACAAAGGCGGACTTAGCGCCTGAGGCATTAACTACCAGTCAACCTTACAAACTTTTATAAAAAGTATTTAATAGAATTCCAGTTGGCAAAAAGAATACGTACATTTAAACTAATCGGGTGCAGCTGACATTTGGCTGGTTTCTAACATTAATTTATTTTACCTCTTATAACCTGTTTTTAGGCAAGGTTAGTTGGATGTGGTTAAGTTATTAACATAAAAATTAAACTTTTTTGAAGGCCGATTGATCTTATGACCAGTGTCTGTCTCAAGAATTTTGATAACCAGTTTTGTTGTTTTCCTCTTATAACTTGCTATTCTTGTAATAACAATATTATAATTATGATCTTTTGGTTAGAATTCATTCGTTTTAAAGGCCAAAGTGCTATAACGACATTATTTTTATTTCCCGTTTTACACCATCAAACAATGATTTGGCTGGTACTCATTCTTTTAGCACATGCTGATGGACAACAAAACATGAGCTGGACGGGCACCCAAAAACTTTCCATTTGTGCTGATAATAGAGATATAAGAACTTATTTTGTATTCGGCACCTACTGCACCGATTTTCATGCTGTTTTCACCAATGGATAGAGTGTTTCTCGAAGAAGGTTTTAGTATGTAATAACCGACATACACGCGGGCATCAGCTAGTATATAAGAAATCACAAGTCGTTGGTCTTTATCTTTTGATAATTTAGATGAACTAGTGTAGTGGTGAGATCACTGTGGTTTATAAGTATTATTGGTATTTATAAGTTAACTTACCGCTTATGGCGATTGAAGGTAGTCTGAATACTAAAGTGGACCAGTCATAGTCCTTACATCAGCATCTGTTAAAAGAAATGAGAAATGATGAGTGGAGAATTTCATACAATATTTAATTATGCAATAACTAATAAATATTTTGTTTTTTTTCGGGATGTTGCCATTATGAATGGCGGAATATACTTATGTTGAAGAGCAATCATTTTTAATTTTGGTGAAATAATACAGTAGCAATAAGCAATTAGCATAAATGCAAAAGAAACGCCAATAAAATTCCAATCTAACAAAAAATCGAGTTAAATACCTACAGTCAGCCAGACATCAGTGGTAACACTACGAAATAGTGTTTTACTACTGATGTGCGGTAGACTGTAGCACGGTAAATTCGCTTCGGCAAGAAGTAAAAGAAGACCACGTGGCGGTGACCCATTTCAATAGCGTGATGTAAAGTGAGATGTGTATGTCAGATCATAACAAACAAACATAATTTGAGTATCATTTTGCTCCATGCTTAGCATAATGTCAAAAAAATATCGCCAGCTATTTTTTTCAAGGCAGAAACTTTAGCATGCAAATACATTATAGCCCCCTTAATAATAAACCGAAGTAAAGTTTTACCAGTATTGACTTCCGCTTGAACTTACGTTTTGAGATCGGTTTTCGAGATTTAGATCTAGCATAACGTTAAAATCAAATATTAAAAAATCGACAATTTTATAAGACCTAATCAATAAACAGTGGTACCTACTGTTCATTTATTAGAATGATTCCACTCCATTCACAATACCTCCCTCCACGCTACTTAAAATTCAGCTACACTACCTACACAATCTATATTGAGTTCGTTCGTTTCTGAACAATCTGGCCTATTTTCGCCGGTCATTGGCTTCAACTTTGACCGCGCCTCTATTTTGTCCAGATACTTTCACTTCCAATTACGTTTATTGATGCCACACCGAATTTTCACACTTTAAAAAAAAACAGTAAAGTTAGCGATAACTTTAACGTTGTTTTATTCAAAATCAAAATCAAAATATTTTATTTCACATAAACCTACATGGGCACTTATGAAACGTCAGAAGCTAGGTGCACGGTTCCAATTGGTCGTTTCCTATGGAGAAGAGGCGGCAAGAAACTCCATGGTTACTCTTTTAAAAATAATTGGCTTTTACAATACTTTCAAATTACAGTGTTGGTAGGCATGGGGGGACAATGTAGGCCTTTCAGCAAGTAAGTACCAGGTACTTAACAAAAATAGAAGATGTTCAATAAATCTACAGTCCAATAAGCCTACAACGTTCTCACATTCACAAAATAGAAAATAATCTATCTAAAAGACTAATGATAATAAAATTAGAATTCATATAAAAATAAAAACCTATTTAAACCAATTGACGTGATTGCTATTACAAATGTAACAAATTGAATAATTATAATCCTGTCCACAAAAGCCACTAAGAGTTGGAAATTAATTGGAGGTATATGTATAATGTCAAATACAATGATTATATCTATATATATAAATAAAATATAATTATCGCAAAGCCAGGCAAGCCTGCAAACTGCCTTGTTGGTCTAGTGGTCGCAGACGCTACTGCTGAGCAAGAGGTCCTGGGTTTGGTTACCAGGTAGGTGTAATCACAGGGTGATTGGATTTTTCCATCCGGAGTCTGAATTTCCATCCTGTTGATGGCCATAAGCTCACCCCCTAATACATGGAACTTAATCGTAACAGGTGAAGTGAGAGTGTACTAGGTAAACCCTTCGGGGGTGTGAATATGTTATGTAGATTATCGCAAAGCAGTTGATTGACATTTCCGTGAATTTTTTACAGAGTGTTAGGGCAATTGACGCGCAAATTGGTTACCATGAATTCAGCACGACGAATAATTCAAAGTTCTAGCTGGATCTAGATTCATGTGCTGTATTAATGGTGATAACAGTTTGCGGGCCCATGTCTAAGGGACACCCACCTTATAGCAAGTGATTCAAAATATTAACAATACAAGCTTTTTGCAATTATGACAAGCCAAGTGACAATTAAATGACAAAACCCACAGCACAATAGGTATTATCTTGTCCTGAATGAGCTGCAGATGCATTAATTAATCACGAATGCTTTTCTAATGGACAGTTTCTTGCAGCGCTTAATCCATTCGCTTCTTCGAACTAAGTTAGACAGCCTGCAACTAGACCAAGGCCTCATTAACTGTAACAGCGTTTGTTCGAACTTCGAACGATTATTCGAACCGAACGCGACGTCCCGAACGTCCCGTCCCAACGTTCGAATAACATCGTTTCTCGTTGACGTTCCACTGACGGTGGCAGTGAATAAACGGCCTAAGGGCGCGAACTCGCCCATGCGAATCTTTCCGGCGCGAAACCGCATTCTCTTAACTCGCTCTGGCGATGGCGCCGTTCTCTCCTCAGAGATTTTGGAATTCATACTTAATGCCTGTGGTCATAACGTACATATTCTTAATGACCGCGTCATGATCGTGTCTTGTGTTCAAGCACACACGACACAATCGTGACGCGGTCTTTAAGAATATATACGCTTAACAAGAGGCAGAATAAGAAGTAAGGATTCCAAAGTCTCCGAGGAGAGAACGACTGCTCAAACACGATCAGTACGATGAAATCCGTGTCATATGAACGCACCCTTAGTAATAAACCTCTAAACTCTAAGCGGAAGTGCAAGAATACCGACAATATCGGCCTTGCATAATATACCATTATGACAAGGCTATTATTTATGGAACCGTTTTACCCATTATGCACTTAAGTCGACATTTTACACGTTTTACTTTGAAGAGCGAGGAACAAGTAATTTGTGGAGGTATAATAATGTCCCGTTTTATTAGAATTACTGAGATTTTCACAGTATAAAAGATGGGAGCATTCTGAAAGCTGTTAAACATTTGCTGTTTTGATGAATGTCTCAATATAACTAAATTAAATTATGATATAATTTAATTTTATTCAGAATTATATTAAATAGTAGTTCTGTATGATTGGCTGATGACCGATTTCTTACTGATAATTGGCGCCGTCAACCCTCACGAGTGTGACAACAGGCATATTCGATGACCTGAATGTGCCATGTCGACGTGTCTACATAAACCCCTCAGCTAGGTTGTGTTGAATAGTGGGTGGACTTAGGGCAGAAACAAAAATAGAAGAAGTTCAATAAATCTACAGTCCAATAAACCTACAACGTTCTCACATTCACAAAATAGAAAATGATCTATCTAAAAGACTAATAATAATAAATATAAATTCAAATAAAAATAAAAACCTATTTAAACCAATTGACGTGATTGCTATTACAACTGTAACAAATTGAATAATTATAAACCTGTCCACAAAAGCCACTAAGAGTTGAAATTAATTATCTTAAGTCCTATTCCAGGCCATGGTCTACCTATGTGCCAAATTTCATTCAAATTCGTCCAGCTGTTTTAGCGTGAAAGCATAACAAACAAACAAACTCATTTTCGCATTTATAATATTAGTTAGGATATTGACAAATTGATCAAAACAGCAAAATATTTGATACGGTAGCTGTTGTACCAACGCCGTTGCAACTTTCTGAATATGATAATCTCAATCCTATTATTAAACACTATGCGACTTGATATCACTTAAGCTGTACCATGCTAACTAACTATACCTAATTATGATTCCTACGCGCTGCAGATAATACCTAGCTCTAAGCAATCGATCATATTATAGGTAGGTACAGAAACACTGCAGTATTCCACGAGTGACCAGTTTCACTGTCTACAGCAATAATAATGCCGTTGGAATGAAAGTTATCCGATCCAAAGCATTATATATATCATATTCGTGTGTGAAAAATATACGAGGAACGTAAAACTGTTTCACTGTGGCCAATTTTTTTTGATAATACTAACTAAAATACCGAATAAATGCTTGACCACAACACCTATTAAAAAATCATCGTTCGGAATAAGACCTCTAGTAATTACTCGCTATTGGAAGTCTTTTGTTCGAAACTAGTTCGCGTAAATATTAGTTCTAACAGCATTATTATTATGTAGAACCAAATTCATCCTAATAATAATCCCTCAATTCTTCTGGATTACCTAACTCTATACTATCTCACTTTATGATTGTGATTTGAATCGCGACCCACTATAACTGAACTTCCTCAACATTGAATATGTATGAGTCTGTTCTTGGAATTGTTATGTCTTGGCTTTCGGCAAATAGTCTTACACTAAATGTAGATAAAACCAACTTCATCACGTTTTCCCTTAAATCAACTTCGCAACCTGACAACACAGTTTCAATTAAAGCTCATACTAATTGTAATGCTTACCCAAACCAATGTTTCTGCCTTCCCCTGACAAGGAAGACCTGGGTGAAATACCTTGGTGTGCTAATAGACAACCTCATATCATGGAATGCTCAGATCGGAGCATTGTCTGGAAGAGTTAGAAAACTAATTGCCGTGTTTAGGTGCCTGCGGCATAGTGCTGACGCAGATACCTTACGCATGGTTTATTTCTCTCTTTGCCAGTAAGTATTAACATTTGGCATAACAGTCTGGGGCGGTGCCTCGAAGACAACTATGATACAACTGGAAAGGGCACAGAGAGCTGTCCTCAAGGCCATGACTTTTAAACACTATCGGTATAGTACGACTCAATTGTACAAAGAATGTCAGGTCTTGACCGTGAGGCAGCTCTTTGTGCTAAATTGTACGTTGGGCCGACATACTTCTTTACAGTTGGATCTCAATCGCTTGACAAAACGCAGGACCACAAATGTGTGTACCATAGAGAGGCACAGAACGAGACTTGCTGAACGTCATTTCAGAATCCTTGGTAGTCGCAAATACAACTTTGTGAACAAACAATGTAACATCTACACGTTCAATAAATTTGATTGTAAGGCTATGGACTGTAAATGGATAATGACCCTTACCTATGACGAGGTTGAAAAAATTCTTAATACGTAGATTTAACTTACATCCCCTTCACACAAACAGTAACCCTACCGACACATCCACGAATACACCCACCCTGCAATACAACACAAAACATCACTACATACCACACACACACACACATACAACACACACACACACACACACATACAACACACATACATACACAGACATACAACACACACTACACACACACATAACACACATAGTACATACACACATAACACACATAGTACACACACACATAACACACACACATACAAAAGACACTATACAAATGGTTTTTCTTTTAATTATTTTATTATCGTTTCTGTTAAAATCTTTATTTTCTGCTGATTGGTCCTACACGAAGAAAATCCAACTTTTTATTGCCAAACTAGTGTTAAATTGAGAGCCCTGACACCCATAACACAAGTTAAATCTTATCTTGGGTGACAGAGGTTTATAACTCTGTATTAACCTACAATTTTATATGACAAATCTATTTTTGGTATACCAAGTGGTAAATGTAAATTGTAATCTGGAAATAAAGATATTTTATTTATTATTTTATTTATTTTATTGAATGGCTTTATTTACATACACCTAACTAGAACATGTTACTTAGTGTCGAATATCAATCCCAGTCTGTGTAACTTCACTTTCACTGTCCGCGCCCTTGTTGTTTCAGGAATCAGTAGTTTGGACGGCGGCATTTTAGCTACAAAGTGTGATGTAAATATTGTTGTAGGTATAAGTATCACTAATGATGTATGCATTGAAAGATGCCGCAACATTGTTCCAACAAAATTTTTGGTTTTCTCAATTTCCTTTTCAATGCACGCAGCTTTAGCACCTTAAAAACACTTGTTTTGTAATTCGTGTATGTTTTCCAACTAACTAGTAGGTAAAAATATTTACTGAATACAAACGAAGAAAGGTCGTATTGAGTAGAACTCATTACCTAGTCATCGTTTTTAACCGCTGCCAAGACAAGACAATTGAAGACGTTTTGGATCGATAGTTAAAGCCTGTCATCGGAAGGTTATTCCAATACAATTAATATTTAATACGATTGTATTCATTGTATGACCAGGCTTTACTTAAAGAAGTTAAAGATTCCACAACGACGTAAAAAGAAAACAACTTTTAATAAGTTGTTTTCTTTAAAAAAAATGTAATGTAGTGTAATGGTATAAAAAAACGAAAACACTGCCGTCCGAACTCAGGGACATCATTTAAAAATAATAATCATGAATTATTCATACCAGCAAATAACAGTAGGTCAATCTACAATATAGGTATATTCTTGACTGATAATATTCTCATTACGTGATTCTAATAATTATAACAATATGTATATCAAGTAACATCTTTGAGAGCGGCAGTAAGCGCAGTAACATTAAATTGCACCACAGCCCTATTAAACCAAAACATTAGTGAATCGCCTGGACAGTTATAAATGCGCTAAGCGCAGAATAAAAATAAAAAAACGCACCACGAACATTCCACACGAAAATCAATGAAATCCATTAACACCTTTTCGCAAAGCTACAATGGGGTTACATCACACCCTTTTCAGAAATCGACCTCCGCACCGTACCCGACGCGTGACGAGGCGAATGCAGGACTAAGGATGCCATAAAAAAATTACAACTCGCCTCGATCAATAAATAAAATTGCAAAAAAAACGCATCACTTTATTATAATTTTGTATGCGAAATTACTTAAAATCACTTATAAACTTACAACGAATCGTTTAACTAAATCATGCCAAGCTTTCGTAGCCAGAGCATGCATGCGTCGTGGAAGCGCTACGCCGCACGCTACGAAACGGCTCCACGACCGCACGTAGCGCTACGCAAGATCAATTCGCTAACTTGAATACATTCGTAAGTCAACAATTCGCAGTTGTCAGGCTCTTTCAATTTGACCCTGAATCTCAAAGCCGAAGGTTAAATTACAAATGCAAGTATCAAGTATTAAAACACAAGGTCACGAGCACTAATTAAAATGACGTCGCTACGGCGTAACTGAGCCAATTAACTGCACCACACGAATATTCAGCTACGATATAGTTATCGACATTTAAGATACACGTTGGCACTAAACATTTTCGCATCACGATGTGTGGGACGTAATTTCATTCTAACTGTGTTTTTACGTTTGAAGACACGAATCACAATTTCTATTGGCTTCATGCCAAAATCGTTACTATTGTACTTGCCGAAATACACTGAATTGTAGTATTTATTCGCGTAAAGCAGGTTTTTTTTTGTTATTACGCAATGCGTTATTAGTAAACACAGACACTGACATGGATGACATGTTATGAGTTATAATTAAAACATTTTGAGAGCCTAACAACGCACCATTTATAGAGTACGACGTCACTCCGCGCCGCAATGCAATGACCAAATAGTCTGGGCGCCGGGGTGCAAGGTCAAGTACGCTCACGCGATGGATATAAGACTGATGTAACATTATGCACTTACGTAATCGAGTAAACACGATGAGATGCGAGATCACGGATTGAGAAAAAATCTATGTACACATTAAATTGCAAGAACACACTGAAATTCGCGAATTATGCGCAAAAACTATCGTTTTAACCAGCAAGTATCGCGCAAAAGTGACGCACCGCCACGGAGCGACGGCTAGGGGCGGTGTTATTGTTCGGGTGGGAAGCGTGAGGCGCACGCGGCAATTTGAAGTCAAGGTCGCCTCGTGGGAGCTCCTTCGGCAGCTGGGCTCCCCAAGGTCACGCCTTCGCTCCGCACCCCCGGCTCAATCGATACTAAATTATAACGAAATACCTGTGTACTCACCTCGCCGAGCATTCACTCGCTGTACACACTTACAATGTCATTGATAACAAACGTTACTACGACATTTTTGTAACTATCACGTTAATAATAAATTCCCTCATTGCCACGTGCTTCTTTGCCTACACATGCTTCGCCAATATAACGAAATTAGCAGTCTTAAAATAATTTGTGGGTATAGATAGTTTCGCGGAACAGTTGTTTTGGTTAACTGTATTAAAATTTGAGCTGTTATTTTAGGTTTCCGTCAGGATTACGTGCAGCCATTACGGCCGTTGGAGAGATTTAAAATGGTTAAATCGATATAAAAAATCTGCAAAAATAAGTGCAGGTAGATACATATACGAAACATAATTATTATCAATAAACTTTATGAAACGGAGAATAACTCTAAATAAAATGTTTTTTCCAGGAAACAGTCCGACGGCTCCTGGTAAATCCGCTGTATTTGACTGTTTAACTTTTTGCCAGGTTTGCTTGGAAAGTGGCGAAATGCCTCTCAATGAGAAATGAATAAAATATTGTGCATTTTATAAAAAATCGGTAATTTCGTCATCCTCGTTGCGGCGTATTCTTGGCATTGCTTGTGATAAACTCATTTTCAAAGCATTCTTCCGATATTAATTTCTCCTTTTACTGTGAGCATGACATCTTTTACTTTGTTCTCATCTTAGTGTGATAGAAACTGCAAATACAAAAGTTACTGTGCTCTGAGGCATCATTCACGTGAAAACTTTATTTCCTTAGTTTGCTTCTACCTACCTTTCAACAAAGCTATTTCTGAATTTTCTTTGGTTAGAAACTGTAGCAAACTGTATTTACCGATGTTAATGCTGCTGCGGGTCGACACACGACGCCGACGCGCCAGTAGCTAAATGATAACATCCGCATAGGTGCTACGCGTGCCGCGGTTGGTTCGTGGATGGGTGACCATCCTTTACTTATCGAGACCCCTCCGTGCCTCGGAAAGCACGTTAAGCCGATCTTTGATAGTAGTTACGTATACCTACTAGTCATCAGAACTCCAAAAGTCTGACAACCAGTCTTATCAAAGGTTATCGTATTCCTCTGTAACCGGGCTGTGGCGGTCAGAAAGGCATTCGCTCCATGTAAAATACTGCACCCTAATTGCATGATCCACGATCAATCAGAATTGGTATCAGTTCGAAACAAATGCCTAATCCATTGCTTCATATGTAATGTTGTTGAGCAGTTGTTTTTGCGAATTTATGTAGCTGTAGTTGGATTAGACATTAGTTTCAAACCGATTCCAATTCTAACCGATCGTGCATTACGCAATTAGGGTGCTGGTATTCAGCTGCATCCGGTTAGACTGGAAGCCAACCCCAATATAGTTGGGAAAAGGCTCGCAGGTCAATTCGCGACCGGTTCGGTGAATAGAGCGCTTTGAACACGAAATGTCCAACTGTAGCCGTTGGCTGGCTAGGAACAACCAAATAAAAAGCCAAAGCAAATGGAAAGCCTAATAAATTCGTGATTCTAAAAGCAGAAAACTTTGCTCAAGTCACTCATATCATTCATAGTGTATGTGAATGGAATTGCAACTAGATATGGGAGGTATCTCTTTCCTAGTATTAGACTAGTTACAAATCAATGGAAGTGCTGTATTATCGAATTATTGTGTTCTTATAATAAGTGAAGTTGATAAGTGCCTAGAAAATTGACCAATTAAGGGCAGAGTCGGACTAAACACCGGTGATTACCTACCTTCCTGACTTGAATAAACTGACAGCTAATGATTAGTTCCTATACTTACCTACCACTACCTACATCTAGTATCTGTACCCGCGACTTCGCTCACATACAACCTTTCAACCCCCTTTTCACTTCAATAGGTGCTTCGTAAAATCCTTTCTCGAAATCTTGAGTTACAATAAAAGTGATCGTAGACGAAGAAATATTTATAAACCTATAGAGGTAAATACCTACTCATTGCGAGAGAATTCTGTCATGAATAAATAGGTAGTCGGAAACACCTCTAGCGCAATTCTGTGTAGTGAAGCATCAGACTCATGAATTTTGTGAAAATGAGACGTTAAATAACACGAAATTTGAAGCTCTATCCATAAATATTATACCTAACTACTGAAACAATTAGGTATTAGATAATAACCCAAACCTAATGCTGAATCTAGGTAGATAATATTTATAATATAATTCCCATCGGGGAATATTTAATTGACCCTCTAAAAGCTGTTAGTCGAGTAATAGGCCTAGCCTATTACTATAACTACTCACTAACTCAATGATCTTCCTTTTTCTGTTTTTTTTTTTCTTTTAACTATCTGTACCGTTCTGAACATCACGAACAAATGGGTTATGCATATATGACATGAATTAATCCACCACTGCCTGTCCCTTCGGGGAATATAGGCGCGAATCGCGATGTTATGTTGGCCGCCATCTTGGATTTCTATTTTGACCTCATTTCAGAATCAGTGCCGTTGAAACAAGAGTAAATGCGCGATCCACAGCAGCTTCGCTACGATTCGCTTTGTATGAAAATTTAAGCGGGGTTGTCCACTGCGACACACGGCTACACGCCACGAAACAAATTCTGGTAAAAAAAACGAACTGTGACAAACCCCTCTTTGCACATTCTGTGTAGCAGTGGACGGTCGACTTTACCATATATCTACACTTGACAATCCATGAATGTTTCTCTTTGGCCGCCATCTAGATGATGAATATAGTCCCATTTTCAGCATCAGCACGAAAATAATAGCATTAGAATACGAACAGCAAATACGCATCAAAACTTTGTGACTCGACCACAAAGATGGTTGATGATCATACCTACCCTTAACTGCACAATCACATTCAAAACCGGCATTATTATTGTGTATAAAAATATATTGTGAAGTGAACGTGTTAAAGTGTTTTGATTACCTCGTGAGTCTTTACCCTAATCCCATTCTCAATCCCAAGTAAAACTATGTGAATGCGGATTTGTTTTTCAGAAAATAATCATTAGATACAGTTATATTTTATTAATATTGAGTCACGAGCCGGTGTTTTTCGGGGTATACCTACACTCCGCCCAATTTCCCCGCACCGTCATTGTTCTGGGAAAACACATTGAGCGACTTCAAGTGTCTTTTCACACAACTAAATGTAAACATCGTAAGAGCGAGCGATCCTCTTGCAATAGTAGGTGTTTGTAGGTAAGCCTATAACTAGCTAGCCTGGTGACTAGCTTTTTTTCCTTTCACTCCGCTATTCTCAAGCCTTTCTGTAGCTACAACAGAGACACGGCAAGTAAGTATAAGTAGGTACCTACGAGACTATGCAACTTGCGAATTTCTCTCATGCTATGAAAACAATTTTGTAGTAAGACACGTTATTATTCATAGCCCCTTGATATACCTACTTACTTACCTTAGTTACGTAGTGAGTAAACATGAGGATAACGTATCGATAGGTACCTGGTACCTACATATCTACAACCTTTTGCCGCTAACTACCTTTACTAGAACGTTTTATAGGGTTTATTTTTTACTTTGGAACTGCGACTGTTTTTACTCTACTAACGCATTTCATGCTTTTACCTTCACAATGAATTCAGTACATGATTGACTGATCCATCAGCGTAGACATTTTTCGTTAAGTATTATTTATTTTAAGTTTTAAATGCACAGGTACATATTAAATTATATTTTTTTAAACCACGCTGTTCAACAGATACGTTTAAGCCGTGACTTCTGTATGAAACAGCCGATTTTTATTTAATACACGACGAAAATTTTCTTATTTGCTGGATCTAGTCAATCATGTACGTAGGTACTGGATTCATGGTAACAGTTTGCGCGTCGATGTCCGTGCCACCCTGTATGGAGCGTTATAATGCTCGCTCTCTATCTACAGTCACCGTAAATATTCGTGAATGACTCTCCCCTCGATGACTCCTTGGATATACCCGTCCCTTTCTTTCCGAAATATGGATCATAGTAAAGCGCGACAAAAACCGCGTAGTGTAAAATTAAGATTTACGTAATAAATGCGAGTTCACTGTATTAACCTAGGTAAGTTTTGGCACTCTGAGGTCTTATGAGATAATCCACATTTTACACAACGGTACGAACGCATGCAATAATTCTTGCTATATAAACTACTATAGAAGTTTGATAATACTTATCGTGGTTTTTTTTTATTAGGCTAGTCAAAATTTTCTTACTACACTATTATGCACTCAATGTTGTTTGGCCTTTTAAAGGCTGATAACAATTAAAATTCTATTGTGTCTCGCTAGTGACACTTGGAGGTTTATTATGTAGTAACCTAAGTATTTACCTACTTTTTATTAGACTATTTTTATTGACTTTGTGCTAGGAAAAAACAACCGGACATTTGGGATCACACGTTTATTTACCGTAACTACCTAGTAGGTACTTTATAATTATTTTAATGTCACCGGTACCTAATTATTTTAAATATTTTCTGACGAAAAAAATTTACGCGTTTAAAGCCTCTCTGCTTTAAACGCGTTAATTTTGGATCAATAGAATGGTAGCCATCGCATGATGTAAACAAGAAAGCCAAACCCTGCCCAAACGGAACAAAACACGCAAGCGTATATTCACCCTACGTATTTGTCGTGACCAAGCCGAATTTTTCATCGATTGAAACACAACCACGATACCGTAGAATGTTTTACATAGAATTTACGTTGTCATCGGTATGCGGCATAGAATGAAAAGACGGAATATTACATCACAAATTTTTTAGCAAAGGCCAAACATAAGTAACTTAGAAATATCCTTAAAAAAATAACGCCACTGTGACAAGTGTTTTAATCACTCGGGGAGCAAAAGTTACGACAGCACTATAGTTTTGTAAACTTTTAAACTAGCATAAAAGTGTTTCAAACTTACTTGTATGTATCTTGCACAGTGTGGCCGATGTATTCCGCAAGCCTCTCAGTTTAAAGTTGTATTTCGCGCGAACTCGGCACCCTCTAAGATCGTTCACAGTAGCTTAGGGTCGCGCTTCACTCGCTTGTGGCAAGCACGGCAACTAACACACGACTGTAGAGACTCGCACACTGCGGAGCGTGGTGCGCGCGCACCCCCTTGCGTTCCAACATAATGTCTTACGCGACGTCTTCGCCATTGAAGCAAAATAGGCCGGTTTTTATGACCAAATCCAAACGTCAGCCGACACTGAATTGACTTGTTTATAAATCGCAAGCAACCCTCTAAACTGGGCGGCACCGCGCTGTGGCATCGTCGCAATGCAGAAGCGAAAACGCCCTCTCCCACTACGTTGGTACCGACAGCATCATTAGTATGCATCACGGACCAGTTGCCAACGCTCTTGTATTAGCCAGTATGTTTTGTGTGGAAATACGAATTCAAGTTGAACTGATAACATTTCATACATTAGACACATTTTTATAAGCTTTATTTATGTTGTTGTTTTGTGGGGTTTGACCAACCTTTCTGTGAAATAAAAATCAATGGGAACAATCCTCGTTAGAAAAAATTGCTGTTAAACAAAAAACGATCTTATGTCCAAACAACAAGTTCCAAAAACTGCCATTTCACAGACGATTCTGCCAACCTGTATAAGCATGACTACCTAAAAAAATGTGAATAACATCAGTCCTTGCCAAACGTTTTTGTCGCTCTGAAGGAGAGGCGCATGCCTGCGCAGTAGGTGGCGAAGGTGCGCAAGGACATTAAAGTGAGTCGTTGCGCAGCTCAGTCGTCACAACACTGGGAACGTGTTTGCAAACCTAACGCACAGATTGCCTTTTCTACTGTGCTACCAGTGCGATCGACCCGCGCAAACTGTCACTCGGCGCTAATGTCAGAGCAATGTCGTGGTTCTGGCGCCACCCATCACCTAGGACATTCCTTCGTAAGTTTTGGTGCGGTTGGAAAATACAAAATCAAAATGTAAATTTCGTAGGAATTTATTGAACACAAGAGCACACAAGTGCTAGTAAATACACTTAAGAGTAATGTCGTACAAAGCTTAATTACTATGATATTCGTTCCTCGAGTTGAAATAGCAAAACAATTTATAATAAAGAGATATCTGTATTACAAAGATATGATAACAATCATGAATAAGTGCAAGATATGCAACACATAGGTATGCAAATTACAGTAGCAGTTCATAAAAATAATCACCATTAACTATGGAGAAGTAGGTAGAACTATCCTCTCCATATTTTTTAGGTAACAGAGTATATAATATTAATTTTGTCAGAAAAAAATGGTACACACTTTCAGTATCAGTCAAATATCATAGCCTCACTATAACTATACTTAAACTACCATACAAAAGATAGATTTACGTAGCTTTGGTAATATAAAGAAAAAACATTTTGCATTTCAATACAAAATATTGATTAACATTGTGCATACATTAATATTCGAAGAAAAGTTAGTGCTCGATCCTTACTATGCCGTAGATATTTTGAACTTCATTCATGTTATTTGAAATCAAAGTAGGTAACTAATGACTTGCATAAACATTCGAGTGCGTCTAGTGGCGTTACTCGAGCCACATTAGAGGTCTAGCTTGCAGCGTATTATGGGTCAGTGCACGATTGTAACGCAACCGGTAGTATATATCGCAACACAAGCACAAAATAGATAAATACAGAAGGTCCGCCCCATATTACTAGAAAAAACGCACGAACACATAGACACGCGTCTACGTAAAGTGCAAGCGAATTCGCAACTGACATTCGTTTAAGGGGGATGCGCTAAGGTAGCCCGCAAATTGCAAAAAAAGTAAGAAATTTTGAATTTCGCAGGGTACCTGACGTTTCCATCTAAACGTAGTTTGAGATCGCCGTACATACACGTTCATTTTCGGTCGTTGTATGGGACCGTCCTTCTGTACCTAACTATTCTGTGGCACAGGCGCCGCAAGGCCTTGGAGAGACGGCGGCGGCGACCTATTTCCACAGAACAATTCAACATGAGGCAGCGCCATTGCGCTAAACGAAACAGCGAACTGCTACTTGCAATAGAAAACAAGAAAATTCACATAGACATCACATTTTTTTTATACGCCCTAACAAGTGCGTTAATGCTAAAGTACAGATTCTTTTTTATTATATTATTTTCCTACTTATTAATGAGATTGTGTATAGTTACAGAACAGGGGGCCAAGTCTACTAATTTACAAACGTGTCAGTGGTCTCACAATGATCAGTTTTTGACAGATATGCCATACAAAATCTGAAAAAAACTCATCATTGCCAGACCACTGACACGTTTGTAAATTAGTCGAATTGGCCCCCAGAGGCAATGTTAACATGTATAACAACATTCTAATACATTGAAGTTTACTATTGTAACAGTTATGCTAGGGTTGAATTATTGCTTATTGTTTTCACATTATAGGCACCAAAGACTAAATTTATTAATATTGAACAATTTTCACTAACTCCTGAAAGTGACTGAATTGAAATAGGAACATAAAAGAGTTCGTGAGGAGATTCAGTGATATGGTTTTGTTTGGCTCGTGTATTCATTATTGTCTTTTCGAATCTGGATATTGTTACAAATAAACATGGTGTTGATCCGCATCCTCGCCATATTTGTTGCGCAGTCCATAAAAGGGTTTACATCATTACAAAATTTGTTATAATCGTCGGTGATTAATTTAACCCATTTTGAATTCAACATTACAGGAAAGAAAAGAAGAGCATACCTACCGACATTGCAAACAAAACGATGTCCGGCAGAAAATATAGATATCGCAAGTAAAGCTTCAGGAATCATTGACTATCTTCGGAAATACGAAAGGGCGATGATGAGATCTAATATAGAGCTGTTATAACTATGGAAGTACTCGCCTTTTTTGCATTGCCAAAATTATAGTTTTAAAAAACAAATTTAAAAAAAGTTTGAGTGACAAATGACGATCTGCGACCGGTGTAGTTAAAGGTATGATTCCCGAGCATTGAAACTCCAACAGCGCGTTTTTTTTTTAGTCATTAGGACCTTATCTGGTTGAACTGTACCTACTGTGTATACTGTGGTTTGTAAATAGCGGAATTTCATATAAATACTGTGAGGGCGCAGACCAATAGCCTGTATTGATTGAACAAATTCTGTTTTTATTATCTAATAAATCAAACATAATTCATATTTATAATAAAAACACGACTCAAATTGGGTAGGTACCTAAGTAAGGCAAATGAGATATCACACAGAGTAAATAGCTAGAAATAAACTAATTAATATCAATAATATAGGATTTTTCAGTGTTTGTTATAATATTTATAAGCTTAAGAGTAGGTCGAGTGAGAATGTTTCAGCTACTAATGTTTGATGACTAGGTTTCGGTAGGCCGGAGTCCTAAATTTTAATTTTGTAATACAAACGTAACAGTTTGCGAAAACTGAAATACCGAAATGAATGAACTAGAAACATTACAAAGACAAGTCAATTTGCCTAGCCTTTTTCCAACTATGTTGGGGTCGGCTTCCAGTCTAACCGGATGCAGCTGGATACCAGTATTTTACATGGAGCGACTGCCTATCTGACCTCCACAACCCAGTAACTGGGTAATACGATACTCCTTGGTAAGACTGGTTGTCAGTCTTTCGGGCCTCTGACGACACGTAACGATTGTCAAAGATCCACGAATGACAGCCAGGACCAACAGCATAACGTGCTTTCTGAGGCACGGAGGAGTCTGGATTTGTGACGATGGTCACCCATTCACGGACCAGCCCTGGCAAGCGTAGCTTAACCGTATGGGTCGAGCCGTGCGACTGTTATTACTTAGTCACGAACTCCTCCAAACATTACAAAGACAGGTATTTACCAATATTTCTGTACATCGAAAACTTAATGGACCGCTTAATAGAGGAACTGTAAAATATTTTTAGGCAGAAAGAGGTACTTGAGTGAGTAACAGAATTCAATTTCAGCTGTAAAATTTATAAGATATTATAATGTCAAGAGTGACAATTAAGCAAGGAAAGCTCGCGTGGATTGCCATCATAGTAGGTAAATACGTTACATTGGAGAAAGAGGATAGACCAAAGCGGAAATCGCGAAAAAAAAATCTGCTTTACCTACATTTTGACGAGCTGTGCGAACATAAACTGTAGGGAACAGCAGAATTTTTTTTTTCGCGATTTCGTGTTTGACCCCATAGTAAAAGTTGTTCATAATGATGAGTACAAGGACCCCTTAAGAGGATGACCATTAACTCAATTTCACCCTGTATAAGGGTAGAAGATAATTGAACAAACAAAAACGGGCCAGGGATGTATAGAGTGAGAGACGACTCTAAAGTGTCACATTGCCAAAATATTTGGAAGTAAAGATCGCTATAAATCTGGCAGAAAAATCAAAATGAAGATGCGTGACCATGCCAGCTTCCATAGATTTTTTTTAAACTTTTTAGGCGCTCACAAAAGCCATTAATCAAGAGATACGTTCATACCTCACTGAGGTGACACAGCGTAGCATTACGTTTTACTAAAAGCGGACGATAACCATACAATAATAACATGAAAAGTATCAGAACCTTCTGTGCAATAGAAGTTAGAATTTGCAATTTAATGTGAACGATATGTACAAAGTTCATACAATAATGCTTTACTGCGAATAGTGTTTACTTGAAGATGTGTCCAACAGAATTGTTTGTTTAGAAAGTTTAAAACATTTTCTATTTGATAAAAATGGCACAATATCTATTTACCTATATTTACTTCTATTTTCATTACTTGTTTATATTTCATAATAAAATATTTATTTTTGCTATGGTTAATTCAATATTTTTGTACGTAACTATGTGCTTATGTGAAAATCTATACATTGAAAGCGTTTTATTTTAACGTTTCATTAAAATATGCACATTAATAATATTATAATATTACTGATATTGATTGTCAAAATGTACCTAAATTACAGGTTCAATAACAACGTCTACAGTCGGGCATAGTTATCGTTACAAACTAATGTCTACGATATAGCACCAAGCTAAAAATAACGGTTCACCCTTGTTTGGCATAACAACGTTTTGTCGAAAATCGCTCCGTCTAATTTTAGTTACAATAAAGTCATTTCGTATAATTATTCATTTGACCGAATAATTCATTGGTAGATTTTTAATTAGCATATTTATTTCTTTGAAATAATGTCATTTGACCGAATTTTCAAATGCACTAATTTTATTTAAACTAATGTTTCACTAGACTAATAATGATTTAGTCGAAAGATCGTATCGAATATTATTTAAAATTATGTATAGGAAGATTCAATCAAGTGGCCTTGCAAAACTGTACGGAACGGATTACAGGTTCAGCTTGGAAATTAAGTGTCTCATGGCTTTGTCTTTCCTACCAAGTTCGACAATACCACAGTACTTCAAAGTTTGGGAAGAAAATTGCTCAGAAAAAAGTGCATTAATTGCCAAATGGTTTGCAGAAAATTATGTCGTAGGAAAGAATGGCAACCTTCCCCAGTTTCCACCTAGCTTATGGAGTTGTCATGATTTAAACCATTTAAAATTGCCACGCACACAAAATAATGTGGAACCGCGTGGCACCACAGGTTAAATAGTATAGTCGATAAAAGAAGCCCCAGATTTTATGAACTGTCAACTATACTGCTTGCCGAAATGAATATAGTTGAAGGAAAAATAGTGTATTTTAAATGGAGAACCTAGTGCAAAACAGAAAAAGATTTGTACTAAGAAAGATGTCAACATTAGGACCATATTACGTAATTTTGAAACTTACACAGAATTAGATTTACTTAAAGTGATCGCATTTAATTTAAGATAAGTCTAAGTGTTTTCTTATTCAAAATAAAAAAAATGCAAATATTAACAATGTTTTCTTTTCTGCATTACATTACACCAACTGAATATTCAATAAAATACATGTTATATCACCTGAACACTACATCAAATGAACATTATACCTTTTGATCAATAGCGCAAATGTTGTTATCGCAAATAAATATTCGATGAAAGGAAAATTATGTTAATCGATATTATACAAATTGATTATTTTCTTAAACGTTGTTCGAATTAGTACATTACATCAAAAGTTGTTATACCAAACGAGGGTGAACCAAAAATAACTTTAGAGTGAACGCGATAAAAAGTCGTTAGCACTTTAATAACATTTACGTGTATGATATTTTTACAATAACCAACAAACTGCTGTCAGACTGTACGTCGTTAAATATTATCTAACAACTTTCGCAACATTTCTACATTTAATTTCCATTCACATTTAAACTCGATGTTACATATGTGGCCGGTTGTATGTAAAGGCTGCTTCAGCTTACGCGAACAATATAATTTGAGCAACACGTATTAGTGAGCACAAGAAACTAATGTTTGGTATCATTTGAAAGCGACGCTAAAATATTTAGCCTTAAACTGATTTATATTACAGCATGGATTGTAAAAAAAACTGGTATAACTTGCACAAGCGCGAATGAAGAAGTTGTCACAAACGAACTAACTTTCTGCGTCGCTTTTCAGTATTGTTTGTCTAGTCTGTAAAAGCTCCCAACAATTGAGCGACGCGAATTGGAAAAGTTAAAAATTGAGCGCCTGTACTGGCAAGAAATCCTTATTTATAATAATTTAGTAAGGATAAGCTAATTGGCAAGTAAATAGCCTCAAGCAATATCACACTAATTTGTTCATGTAATATAGAATTCGCAAAATAACTTATCAGCTCCAGAGTATTTTTTTAGAGTAAACCATATCTTTATTTGTGATAGTATCGTAAGAATAATCTTAATAAAAACAATTCACATAATGTGGGAAAAGCTATCTAGCTACCTAAAACAGCGTCATCATTTTTTCAATACATAAACAAACCCATTATTTTACACAAATAAACATTTTATAGCTATCCAAAAAAATCTTGTAAGTATCATCATATTATATGATATGTTTCATTGTTAAACGAGTCCCATATTAGTTTTAAAATGGCTAATACAAAAACTGCATTTTTTTAAACTGAATCACTAAAATCTGATAGTAATTTAAAAAATAACAATAATTTGGCTGCCCGATAAACTTTATGTATGTGCACAAATCGTCAAACGCGTAACATATCTATATCACGGGTGAATATAACGCACTTGCGTCGTAAATATGTAAAGCGTTGCATTATAATTCGACAGAAATATTATAAAAGCGTTTAAACCACATTTTAATTGAAAACGTCGTCACTGTAAAGTTCCGTATAACCGTTTCAGAATTCAATGAAAATCAATTTATTCGCTGTAGAATATAAACGGCCACATACTGCACCCAATATTCGGTTTATTTTTAAATTGCAATTTTTTTAAATTAAATCATCCTATGAAACCTTCACTCCGATAGATTCCACAAAAGGAATGGATTTTGTTTTACATTTGATTGCCAAAAGCGCTTTTTTGCTTTCAGCTTTGACTGAACCTTTTGGAAATTAGTCAGTCGCATTCAGAGCGAACTGAAACTGAGCTCATTCTGGACGGACATAAGTTGGACACGTCGTAACTTGCAACGGAAGTACGGAACTCTAGAATGACTGACAAACATCAATAGAATTATGATTACACTAAATGGCGTTATAGTCAGATGAGTACAAAACATAATCATCGATAACTCTTAATTATGCACACATAATCAAAAGCTTTAACAATTAAAATATAACTTGTTCATAAAAGGCGTAATTACTTACGTAGTACAATCATACGATACTTGAATAATGTGATGGCGAGGTACAATCACCAAATAGCTTGCGAGTAGATACATCGCTTATTCGAACGACATCAGATTAGCCGGTAAAGGCTTTTTAGTTGTGACATCTTCTATCACCCTCACCCACATCTTCGCTGAGGACTCTGAAGCGGCCCTAAGACAAAAAAGTTATATTAGAAACTACAATTTATGAATTTTCTATTAGCCGGTCCTTTTTTTTGTGTTTTTTATTATTTTTATTTGAAGAAATATTTAAATAAATAATAAACAAAATTAGTAAAAGACGTAATACAATAATCTTCAAACATAAAAATCAATTAAAATTACATACACATGTCATTTAAATAATCATAATAATACATAAATTTGTCATTCAAAACAAATAAAATTAAAATACATTACAAAAGATCACACACATTTGTGAGCTAACCTAACTGTTAAAGAATCGTAAAACTAAGGATATTTCACTTTAAGCAACCTTAAGAGATAGTAGGACACTAAAATTAAGCTCTCAAATGCAACGCCGATTTTTACAACAAGTTCCAAATAACAAGCATTTTTCCAATCTGCATCTACGAAATGCATATTTTAACGCAGACTTAACTGTATTCAATGTAAACTAGGTCAAAGAACCTCTCGTTGATTTGTGCTCTCCCTTTCAACTATGTCGGATGGAGCGTCCATGCGAAAAAGTTGAAATCCTAGATTCGAAAACTACTATAAAAGACAATGGACCTAAATGGTTCAAATGTCCACTATTAACGAGGCACATGTAACTGAATAGTTTATTAAATACTAGCTCATGCCCGCGGCTTCGCCCGCATGGATGTCAGTTATTATACAGTATGTTAACTAACAAAGGGCGTTCCCGTTAACCTGCAATAGAATAGCGTGTATACATGCAAAAAAAATATTACCCTTCAAAAAAAAATTTTTTTTTTTTCATTTGTGTCATGAAATGTTCACAAAACGATTAAATTTAAACCTAAAAGAAACACTCTGTACACGCACACTTGTATTTCAACATAGAAAAACAAGTGTGACAAGTGGGCGTGTACAGAAAGTTTATTTTCCGTAACAATTTAATATTTTTTGTGAATATTTTACTATACAAAAACAAAAAAAAACAATGGTAATATTTAAAATTAATGGTAATATTTTTTTTAGCATGTATAGATGCTATACTATTGCAGGTTAACGGGAACGCCCTTTGTTAGTTAACATACTGTATACTAAAACCTTCCTCGAGAACCACTCTATCCATTGGTGAAAACGGCATGTAAATCGGTGCAGCAGTTTTTGAGTTTATCGCGGACAGACAGACGCGGCGCCATTTTGTTAAGACAGACTGACTCAGTAAAAGTTACTCCTCATCCTCACACGATTGCTCAGCGAAAACGCTCGGGTTGACCAACTGTGGTAAAAGTTACTTACTTGAACTTGTAGAGCGTGCCAGAATGGTGGTTGATCAGCTGGAATGCGTCGGCGCTGTCACCGTCCGCCATCTTGGCGAACCACCCTACCAAACATAGCACCTTGCACTTCTCCTCCCGGAAATCACTACGGGTTGTTCTGTAACAACGTACTATTGGTTAAGGAAACAAAGACATGATCGCCCGCTGTTAATGAATTATGATCGCTTGGAGGGCTACCAGTATTTCCATTTCAGCTTTGCTATGTTTCGGTTAGAAGTACGGGGAAGTAAGGGGTTACATGGAAAGTATTCCGAGAGTTTTTAAAATCGGTGAATCCATTGATTTCGACTTAGTCTTTTTCATTTTCACTCTGCTACCTTTGCCGCTCGCGCCGCCATATACCGGGTGTAAGGGACAGCCCTCCGCAAATCAACAGGGGGCATTCAGCTCCTTATTTTGAATCCTACTCCACCGAAAATTATCTCAGGAAAATTTAATTTTGTTTTTTTTTTCTTTTCAGTTACTATTCCTTTATTTCAATGTAAAATTACATTCTCTGTACGCAGCAGTCCATTTATGTAAATAAAACAGCAATGGATGTTGAAGTACTATAGCGAACGACGCGTGAAACTCAATTTACATTGATAAATCACGTGGCGCGAGCGCAACGGGGAGTGCGTTTTGCCCCGGTACTTACACGCAATGTATCGTACACACGGCTACACATCAAGCTATACATTTCCAGTTTATACTGATCTCGCATTGTATAGAATTTCCTTACATGCGAGGTCAGCTTATGCTGGAAATGTATAGCTTGATGTGTAGCCGTGTGTACATTGCGTGTGAGGTAATAATACAAATCTGGTCTTAATGGATTCCCATAACGTTCCTGAAATAATTTCATGTACCAGCCGTTTTAGTATGATATACTGAATTCATTCCATCCGTTTGCGGAGGGCTATCCCTAACACCCTGTATACATATTCAGATTTCTAGATTTAATTAGGTACTTGAAAACACAAGAAAGTCTGTTCGCTTCTATGGTCTGTCAGTATTTATAGTCTATTTATTCGCAGACTAAATGAAACCCTTTATTGTTAGTTATATTATTTATCAAAACATTAAATTATTAATTTATGTTATTTCTTTATGTTTTTTCTTGGACCGGTCCTTTATTTAAAACATAAAGGTGCCTATTGTTGTGGCGACACTCGATAAGGTGATATTATTGAATAGCAATTGTAAAGGCAAAATTCCAGCGAGTGTCAATGTCGATTATGCGCGTACGTAATGGCTTTGACAACGCTCGGGATTTCGTTTGCTTGTTTCGGTAACACTCGTTGCCCGCAGTGGAAGGTTATTCCGTTTATCCACTCCAAAAAATCCACCGGTGGATACTCGGAAACGTATGTCCGAGAATCCACCCTAAGCCTAGTTGGGTAAACGGAATGTATTGGCTGAGTGACACAAATTGACGTCAAAATGAACGCTTTAGAAATTGAGGTTTATTATTTAAATGTGACACATTATTTTTGTTATTTCTATTGAAATAAATGTCTCGTAAATCAATAGATTAATGAGTAAATATCGGGTCAAATATTAGTCACCTAACATTAGCACTTACCCTTTGAAAGATTTCGAAGCATAAAACACAAGAATATTGCCAGAAAGCTGCAGCCAGTACCGCTGCCACGACGACAATGATATTTTCCTGCCATCTTTCAAAATTGTCTTCCTCCGTACGAAGCCTTGGAAATCACACTGAATGACATCTGCCTTCGATATATCACTATAACAAACACATTCGGTATCAAATAAAAAATATATATATTTGTCGAGATTATTCCCTATTCCACGATAGCAGTAGAATATGAACTATACCCCATTTGAAATAAGATTAGACATTGAAACAAACCTTTATACAGTCCGTTCAACCGATTTTGACTTCTATGCCGTAGGCATAAGGATGGCATTAAAAGCAAAAAGGTTACACAATACCAACTGTCTACTGCAGCTGGCATTTGTCATGCGACGAACGCAATAGAAGTCAAAATCGGTTGAACGGACTCTAAAAAAGGCTTATTTAAACGTCTAATCTTATTTCAAATGGAGTATAGGTCAGTGTAGACAGCTATTGTTGTTGCTCATGACAATATTCTTTTCACCTCACAACATCGGAAAGAGTGTTTATCGTTTGAAATCTGAGTGCAAAAGTGCATTTTATACGCTAGCGTGGAAAGAGTTACTAAAATAAGAACCTTTCTATTCAATAATTTACTATATATATAATTTATATATTTATATATAATATTATAAAGCTGAAGAGTTTGTTTGTTTGTTTGAACGCGCTAATCTCAGGAACTACTGGTAGGAATTGAAAAAATCTTTTTGTATTGGATAGTCCATTTATCGAGGAAGGCTATAGGCTATATAACATCACGCTACGACCAATAGGAGCGGAGCATACATGAAATATGTTGCAAAAACGGGAAAAAATATTCCTTTTTGAGAGCTTTCGTTGCGTGCGCTGCGCAAACGGTTTATGTTACGTAAATATCATATATGATGGAATTGTTCATCTTTAAAGGTTCTAAAAAAAAGTCCGCGACAGCATATGTCTATCTTTTAAGATTGACTCACTATAACCTGTTTTATGGTTTATTTGTGAAGGAGTTTTATCAACATTATATTAATTCTTATTCAAATAAATAGTTTTAACATCAAGGGTATTTATGTAGCAGTGAAATACTTTTTAATTCATTCGAATCGGATATTTAATTCACGAGTTTAAAAATACAATACGCGAACCGTTCGACGCCGGGCGCCGCGCCGCTGCGCCGTGATGACGTTCCCTACTCTAGAGAGGAGAGGATGGGCACACGGGTAGACCATGACCACGGGATAGAGACCTACGCGGGTGAAACCGCGATGCACAGCTAGTTTAGTATACCGCCGGGTCCACTGATAATGCATTAATACTTATTTCACGTCAGTGTACCAACCTTATATTTAGAATAATCGCACTGGCAAGGTAGAAATAAAAAAAATCGCTGTGCGCACCTAAAGAAGTATTCACTTCAAAAAACATATATTTTTTCATCTATATATTCAATTCACTTTCCATGGTTTTAGTTTGTTTTAAACTAATTACTTAAGAAATTATAAAATATGAGCGAGTCCAAGAGCGACTAAGATATAAATTTAAAACCTGCAGAGTTAGTGCAACCATTTTCCTCGAGAGCAGATTTTTGAGGTGAAATGTTCTATGTTTCGCTCGGCAGCAGTTATTCTGCGTCCTCGTACTTTTGAAACCCTCGCTACGCTCAGCATTCTATATTTGAACCACTAGCTTCGCTCATGATTCAATCCTAGAATCCTTCGCTTACTCAGGTTTCAATTCAAGTACTTGCACCAAAAAAAAACTTAGCAGCCTTGCATGACAAATAACTACCTATTTCCTTTGATAATATAATTTGAGAGTAATATCCTCTCCATTTATCGGTTCCAGACAGAACGGATATTGCATTATCTTGCTCAGCTATGTAGAGAAAATGGGTATTAACGCTACTTTGAAGCTCTCATTGCTTCTAGTACATCCAATGTTGAAGGAAAGAAGCTTCGACCATAGTTATTTTTAAATCGGACGTCAAGCTCTTATAAACTAACGCATATTTTGCGTAGACTCTGTAACTTCTTGTTCTGACAAAACAATCAGATATGTAGTCGTATATTCCGATGTAGCGTCAAATTTAGGCAAACTCAGCTTCAAAATTATGTATAATTCGACCAGAGTTCCATAATCAATGCGAGCTAAAATTAATAATCTAATGTGTAGTATATTTTGTGGCTACATATTGATACAATATTAATTCTTATCTCACGGGCCAACTGCACCTAAATAAAAACATTAACGTAATAAACCGAACACGAATTGAGCAACTAAAAAAATATCTCAATATTAATTTAAGTACTAACTTTATTATTTTGTGGTTACTTCCTTTAACCTTACTAACGTTCCTCGTTACATTTTACTTAAATATTGCATGACTTTGCTTAAAAACACAGAAGAGGATCCCATAATAAGGTTTATTTTTATAAACCTTAAGGTTACTCAAAACTGGAACCCTTATTAGTAACAAAGTGGTTTTATAAAACAACTACGTAGAGGCTAATGGAAGACTTGGCAAGGAGTTTTTGTTTTGTACTCACCATCACTGAACCGCAAGCTACAGCTTATTATTTCTCAAGTCTCAAGACTCCTTGCAAGTACAGTCGCGGACTTTAATTGATGAGCCACCTGGCACTGTTCGTATTTTAGCCGTGTAATGCAAATCGGGTGTATTAGGTTCCCGACACGCAAATCATATGTCTTCGTATTAGAAGAAGAAAATTATATTTCATGTCTTTACCGGTTGGCTAACCTGAGAGCCAGAACTACAAACTTGACAGCAGAGTGACTACCTAAAGTTAACCAATTGCAGGTCTAGCAACAGTAACCTAACAACGATAAACATGAGAACTTAATAGTCAACCTCTATGGATAAGACTATTTCCGATTAAAAGTAATTTATTTGTCACCTTGTTTACGAACGTACGATTTGAGTTCGTGTTTAATCGAGTAATCTCGTGAATGTATGAAACTGCAAAATTTAAAAGTTTGGAGGTGGCTCATCAATTAAAGTCCGTGACTGTACATGGTACTGCATCTTTCTTAGATGCTTATCCTAATTATAAAGAGATAAAAACGTAAACCCTTATCGAAGGCGGAGATTTCTCTCTTACAAAGTTCAAGAAAATGCGGGGAAATCTATATTTCACTTAGGTGGGAGTTTTTTCAGAAAACGCTAAAGCTCTATTCAAACTGAAGCGCAACACGCGCGGGATGCTTGTTCAAATTCGGTCGCGCCGATTGTGTCCACTAACTGTATGGAGGTGTTCAAACTAGACGAAAAGTCACGTGACTTCTTAGGGCAAATTTCACCAATTTAACTGAACGCGATCAGGTCATCTTAACCGCGCTCCAGAGCTGTCAGTGTCAATATTCCACAGAAAATGATGACACTGACGCCCTTAAACGTAGTTTATGTGCTGATCGCGTTCAGTTTCTTTGGTGAAATTCGCCCTTAGTCTTTAAATTAAAACAATCGATGCGCGCAGTCGCATTCCGCATCCCGCGCGAAATTCGCCTCCACCAGGTGTGTGACCAGAGCTTTACTATACTTTCTTATAACTTGTTGTAGTTCAGCTCGCTCCAACAATACGTTTCTAGAAATAAAACATGACCTAATGCGAAATAAAGAAACATCTATAGCAGCTATACTCTAAGTGTGTTCCGCGGAACCCTAGGGTTCCGTGATACCTGTCAGGGTTCCGTAAGAATTTAGAAAAAAAAATCAAAACACCTCTCTCTGGTCGCTCCGCGGCTGCGCGGACTCAGCTATACTCTAAGTGTGTTCCGCGGAACCCTAGGGTTCCGTGATACCTGTCAGGGTTCCGTAAGAATTTAGAAAAAAAAATCAAAACACCTCTCTCTGGTCGCTCCGCGGCTGCGCGGACTCCGCGGCCGCGCGGAGACAAAACGTTATTTATTTATTTATTTGTATTTGTAGAAACATGTGCTACAATAGCTGGTACAATATCTCATAAGTTTGGTATCAACAATTTTATACTTGTACAACCCGTTCGCTCTAAGTTTGCCGTTCTGTGGAATGCGCGTACCCTCCCCCACGTGACAACAAAACTTATAATGTGTCATAGTTTTACCCAAATATTACAATTTTTATTGTAACAATTAAATAAAAAATATTTTTATATTATGTTTTGCTGACGCTACTTTTCGAACGTCATACCTATCGCCAGCGGCAAACTTAAAACGAGCGGGTAGTATGCTTGTGAGCGCGTAGTCTCTTTGATAAAAGCCGCCTCTGAATTAGACGCTATAGTTGTCAACAAGCGACTTTCGACTCTAACTTCAAAGGATAAAGTCGATATTGTTTACAACGCAATTTTTAAAATTCTGTTTTTATTTTTGCTTTTTGTTTATCAAAGGTGCCGTACTCGAGTATTTTCGAGAATATTTGAGATCGAGTCTAGGACTAAGTATAAAAGCGTCGCCCGTCGTCAGTTGACGATTAGCGTTCGGAGCGATAAGTTACTGCCTACTTACAAGCTCGCTAGCGAGAAACTAGTGTTCATTGTTTTACTGCCTGCTGTATTCTGTTGTCTCAGTTTTGTACATTTCTTCACCGTAGGTACTAAATTTAGTCTCTTATACGCAGTAACGATTGTGGATTATTTAAACCCTACTATCCTGACGTGTAACATTATAAATAAAGAAGAATGGAACGTTGGCTTAAAGGTGTTAAACGTGTTGCAACAACATCTTCTAATGACGCTGAATGTTCAAAAGCAGTGCGCGCGGAGAATATAGCAATCACCGATTCAGAAGATGATGATCCTAATAGTTCCATGGCACCTGCCAAATTGCGCCGACATTTAGAAACTGTACACCCCGAGTCTAAAGACAAGAATAAAGAATTTTTTGTTCGCAAAAAAGATCAGCTATTAGAAAGTCGAAAAAATATGATGCATGTAACACAAACTATCAACGAAAAGGCCACGGAGGCATCATATTTAGTTAGCTATCGCATTGCACAAGCAGGTGAAGCGCATACTATCGCTGAGAAATTAATAAAACCATGTGTATTAGACATAACAAAATGTATGCTCGATGAAAAATCTGCAAAGCATCTTTTTACTGTTCCGCTATCAAACGATACTGTTTCCCGACGAATCCATGATCTGGCAAGCTACGTCAAACAAGAACTAGTTACACGTCTACAAAATACACGATTCGCCTTGCAAATGGACGAGTCGACTGATGTCGCTGGTTTGGCTATCCTGCTGGTTATTGTGAGATATCCATATAAAAGTTCTTTTGAAGAAGACATGCTTATGTGTTCATCGCTGCTTACAAACACTACAGGGGAAGAAATTTTTAATAAAATAAATATATTTTTTGAAGAAAATAATCTCAGTTGGAACAATTGCATTGACATTTGTACAGATGGGGCCAAGGCGATGACAGGTAAAACAGCAGGAGCAGGGTCACGAATTAAAAATAAAGCGCGTAATTGTAGTTCCAGTCATTGTATTCTGCATAGACAAGCACTTGCGATGAAGCAAATGCCGTCAAATCTAAAATTAGTTATGGATGAAGCGGTAAAAATAATTAATTTTATCAAATCACGACCACTACAATCCCGATTGTTCTCATTATTGTGTGAAGATTATGGCAGCAAACATAAAACACTGCTGCTCCTTACAGAAGTGCGATGGCTGTCTCGGGGTAAAACTTTAACAAGGCTATTTGAACTTAGAGCCGAGTTACAAATGTTTCTTTCAGCAGATACTTCTTTTAATTTGAAGGACCGTTTGTATGATAAAACTTGGTTGTTCCGATAGTCTTTTATGGCGGATATCTTTCAAAAACTTAACGAATTGAATTTATCGTTGCAAGGTAAACAGACAACAGTGTTTCAGGCCTATAATAAAATAACTGCTTTTAAAAGAAAATTAGATTTTTGGATCATTTGCATTGGTAAGAAAGAAATAGAAAGCTTTACGTTACTCAGTGAGTTTCTTAGCGAAAACGACTCAGTAATGTTTGAAGATGATGTGTTTGAATTGGTCCAATATCTCAGTTCGATGCGCGCATCTTTTGAAAAGTATTTTCCCGAAGAACACAATACAAAAATTTAAGTGAATTCATGG
The DNA here is from genome assembly GCA_947363905.1 of Lithophane semibrunnea. Classification (NCBI taxonomy): domain Eukaryota; kingdom Metazoa; phylum Arthropoda; class Insecta; order Lepidoptera; family Noctuidae; genus Lithophane; species Lithophane semibrunnea. The sequence goes on from OX376186.1 coordinate 14,318,299, forward strand.
ATTCATAATCCTTTTTTACCCAACTTGGAAAAGCCTGAAAACATGTCAAACGAGATATATGAATCTCTTTTAGAAATGTCATCAGACACAAGTATGGAGTCACTGTTCAAATCGACGCCTCTCAATGATTTTTGGTGCAGAATCCAAGATGAATATGCAATGCTTGGCCAAATGGGTCTGGATATTCTGCTCCCGTTCCCAACTACATATTTGTGCGAAACAGGATTCTCTACCTACGCAGCCACGAAAACAAAATATCGCAATAGACTGGACGCCGAAGCTGATATGAGACTCCAACTTTCTTCCATCAAACCTGATATCAACCAATTGATGAAAAATAAAAAACAGTTTCATACCTCCCACTAGTTAGATTTTTTCTTTTTTAATGTTTTCTGTTGTTGTCCTTGCCAAGTGGTGAAGTAAATAATAATTAGTAACTGTTACATTGTACTTTTATTATGCTGATTAATAAAAAATACACTTATAAAAACAATTGTTTTATTGTAGGGTTCCATCAAGTATTTTGCTTCCCAAAAGGGTTCCGTCATTTAAAAAGTTTGAGAACCACTGATCTATAGCATTGCATGTTTCCACTTTTCTGTTAAGACCTATTCTTTGTACTATTGAGATCATTTTGACAGTACCACAAACCCTACAAGATACAGGAAGGTTCTACGAATAAATTTCAAGATAAGTGTAAAAAGGCAAAATAAACATACTTATTTATTACTAGCTGTGCCCCGCGGTTTCACCCGTGTAAGTCTCGATCCCGTAGGAATATCAGGATAAAAAGTATCCTATGTTAATCCAGGTTATAAACTATCTGTTTGCCAAATTACATCCAAATCCATTCAGCCGTTTTTGCGTGATTGAGTAACAAACATCCAAACACACAAACACACAAACTTTCACATTTATAATATTAGTAGGATTTATTTATTTATTTATTTATAACAACATACCTGTGAGGCAGCGACTGAGACATTTTTCCGCCGGATACGGAACTGGGCGACTCCAGCAACGTATCATCAAGCAAGTTTACTGATCCCGCAGGCGTCTTATTTTCCTTTTTGTCGTCTGTATGACTTTTTCCAAATATGCTGAAAGGTAAGCGTGAACTTATTTCATGCTCATAATAATGCAAGCACAAACTAAAGGCTCAAAGATAAAAAGCATAGTTTTATGCGAATTATTTTCAAGCATTGTTATTTTAAGAGGAAACGCGGAGACGCGACGCTTCTTCCAAAAATGCATTGCGCTGTCCTTGTTACTGTGCGAAAAACTCAACACTGGTGCATTTTGCTGTTTAAAATTATTACGAAATTAGTAGTAACTAGGAATTAAAGATTAAGAAGGAAAAAAGTTTTTCTGAATCATAATGTAGTGACATGCCGGATAATTATTGCATGTAAAAAAAAAAGTTATTGTGTAGGTACCCATTGCCAGAATCTAAGGCGAAAATACAGGAATATGTTTGTACGTAGCACCCGCCGACCGCAATTTCCTCTTACAATAATAGGAAGCTCGATTATCAACACGCGAGCGTTAAGCCTTACGCAAACGAGAGACTTTCCAATGCATTTTGACACAATAATAATCATGCACACGACCGCAAGTCTGTAAGTATGCTTAAACTACAGCTCTAAATATATTTGCGCTCATTGCGCTGCACACCCGATCATACAAGAAGTCTGTAGTCTGCGTGTTTAAAGGTATTGTAAATTTATCTGATATTATTCTTTTTATGCCGAAACGAATTATGAAATTATACAGGGCTGTTCATTAGATACTATTAGTTGGCTAGAAACTCTGGCTTTCATAAAGGGGCAAAAAATATCTGAAGCACGAATCTTTGTCAAAAAAAATAGTACTTAAACTTTATAAAACCAGACTAACCTAAAAAGATAGAATATAATGTCTAATATTACTCGCATAAAATTAATTAATATAACTTTATATCTGCATAATTAAGGGAGATGCATAGCTTCTTAAATCACTTGATTACTGCTACAAATAATTTAATTTAATGCTAAGGACCTGCTTCACAATGTCCGATAGGCACCATTCGGTAGATCAATTCAAAAATAGAACATAACTATCCGCTATCACGGAGATGGTGAAACTGGCCGTAAGTGTACTACGTAGTGCAGGGAAAAGGATTAGTCTGAACACGAAGCATCACAAATTCAGTAAGCACAATCAAAAAGATCACAACATTGATTAACAACGACAAACACAAAGTAGACAGTGGAAATGGAAATGTTAAATACAGAATAGCAATGACATGCAAGCTTAAAAATAATTACATAATTGTATTCGCCGGCGTCCAATAGACATAATCATCTTTAAAATTGTATTTAAACTAAAAATTGGTACAAACAGCCCGCACAACAAGAGTAATTGAGAGAGTGAGCTTTGTGTTTGTGTATGTGGACGCTGAATTCAACTGAAAGGCGACATTGTGTTCATTTTGGTCGGACATTTGCGCGACGCGTCGCGCTAAGACACGTTCGAATGATAGGTTAGCCCACACGGAGAACAAAATGAACACGACAATCGCGTGTGCAAGGATCGCTTTGGTTAGGATACAGTCTTATGCCGTGATCCGACGGTACGCCATATTGCGGACGGACACAGACGAGCCCGCACGACGCCGACGCACCGTGGAAAGTTGTACGTGCGGACATCGGAATAGTATCACTGACATCGGAAGTTCTTCGGTGCGCGGTGCGTGGCGGTCTGTGGTCGTCTGCCGTGCGTGTCCGTCCGCAAAATCGCGGATCGTCGGATCTCGGCATTACATGTCGGAAACTAGCAATCCTATACAAACTGTTGATACAATACGCGTTTGCGTACAAACGTAAAACTTATGTCTTGTTATGCGGGCTGTACCCCATTTCCGCTAGTTTAAGTAATATTACACATTTTTATTATTATAAACTATGTCTTCTATTATATAAATAACATAGGAAGATGGTCCATTAAGTTTGGTTTTACTAAATTTTAATTATGAAAGTCGATTATATTTTGATGATAATATTCTATTTAATTTAATGTCTTCATTAAGAATTTTAATTTCATTATATAACAAAAATCCACCTAAATGCGCCGCCTAAACTTTTCTTAATCCTTTTCTTATAAAAGTAATTTTAAAAACATCTACTATGTTGCTATATTTGAACTAGACGTATACCATAAAATATATGAACTCAATTCATATAACCGAAATTCGGTGATATTGTCGATAATATGCAATCACGTAGGTATGCAAATACATAGCTCCTCAGTAGCCAATCTACATTTGATTATGTGCACTGCCTGAGTACTATTACGAATGTCACCAAGCATTTTCAAACTTTTTTATAGGTATACGAAAGTTTTAAAATATCAAACGACTTAAAAATTTCGCCTAATTTGATTAGGTATCAAGTTAGATTTTGATCTATGAAGGATCATAATATAACGTTTATCAAACCATAACAAGTACTTAGGTAGATTTATCCTTATGATTTTTGATAAAAACACCATTAACAAGTTGATCAATAAAATAGTCCCTCCCCTCTGACTGATTGGTTAGGCTCTATTAACTAACTGCACTTAACATGATGTAAGCGCCAATTAGTTATGCAAACTGTATAAGCTGGTTTTTTAATAAATAAATAAAAACTTTACAAAACTGCAAATAATTTCTTTATAGAAGGCACATTGAAGTAAAAAAAAATATATTTAAAAAGGGGCTATGCGAGCTTGGTTTCTGGTTACTATAAAAATACATTGAGGAAAGTTGTGTTGCTATTTTGTTTATTCAGTTCATCCATTTGCAAACCAATTAGCAAAGTAGTGTTCCAAGATGCCTTCTTATGCAAATGCTAGACACAAAGATCGAGTTCAATATGAATGTGAAATATCGATGGAGAATTTCAGGGAAAATATCGCAACTTGAACAGTGTTCTTATTATGAAGTATTTGTGTTTAGTGGTATAAACAATACTAAGGAAATGAAATATGTTAACGTCAATAATGCTGCGGTCCCATGGCTCGCTTTCTCACAGGCCAGATCGTGTCAGGCCAGGCCGACAGGCCATGGGAACCGTCGACACGATGAAGCCTGTGGTGGGAATGCTCGACACGACCGCAACCGCGGCTTTACGAGCATCCGAGTGAGTTGCAATCAGTCTGCAATTAGGTTCTGCGTTCTATACTGGTATAATAATTATGGCAGGTGTGGTTTTTGAATATTTTTATGTCTGGTCTGTGGGTCTGGGCCCCTGGGGTTTATATTTTGACGATACAAGACCTTCTTTATACTTTTAGCCGCTGTAAACACTTTATTAAACACTAAATTAAAAGAGTCAGCGGGTTTGTCACTTCTTATTGAACAAATATTAATTTCAATATTACCTACGTGTGCCGGAACACGATACGTTTGACTTCCCGTCGAGTTTCGAACTTTGTGCCCGGCAAACACAAGAAAGTACGAAAAGAAAACATGCTTAAAATTACTTTTTATTATTTCTACAACCATTTGAATAAAATATACATATCATATATAATCGTTGTCTACATAACATTACAACGCAAGCCTCGGTGTCCATAACTAGGAAAAGACTCACCCAATACCAAAATTGACCTTGTGAAAATTTCTTGGCAAGCTCGCGCTACGAAACCTATGTGCCAATCGCAAGAGGAAAAATACAATGTAGGTACATAATTATAATTTTTCTTCATAAATAAAACATGATTATGTCTCAGGGTTATAATTTCAAAACGCCTTAAATTTTGATTTTGTTACATAATTTTGTGCCAATGTGTTCCGGGCTATTTCTTCCAAAATATCAAAATCAAAAATAATGAGTGGAAAGTGAGGGTAGTAAGATTAGATAAATATTAAGAAAAGAAAATAGGGTACTGAAAAAGTAATACATTTATAAGTTAACACATTATATTTCGGTATTATAATTGCTACCAACGCTCGAACATGGATTGATATAAATATATAGTATACTAGCTTCCACCCGCGGCTTCGCCCGCGTGGTATGTCGATAAAAAGTAGCCTATGTCCTTTCTCAGGCTCTAGACTACCAAATTTCCTTGGTGGTGTACCAAATTTCATTTATGTCGGTTCAGTAGTTTTGGCGTGAAAGCGCGACAGACAGACAGACAGAGTTACTTTCGCATTTATAATATTAGAGGATAAATAGTTTTTAAGTTAAAACAAATATAGCCTACAAAATCTTCCTAGTAGCGAAGATGTAGCTGAAGTTGTCTGTCGTAGGATTGCAATCAAATTGTAAGCGAATCATTTCGATTCGCTTACGATTTGAGACAAGACTATGTACTTCCGAATATTACCCGACGGCCTAACGTGCCTCCGACACGACATTAATACAGTCTGTATAGATGATACGAGTGAAACCGTCCCATTTCAGATACGTTCGCTCATGTAGCCCAGTTCCGACCCGATTTCATTGATTTTTAACAAGATTAAAGACTGAACAGAAAGTAGCATGATTCGATTTCTGAACAACTTTATTGGGTCAGAAATTAAATTGGAGCGAGGATTTACTATTTGACTTTTATCATTGATTGTGAATTGAACGCTGTACCACACCCACCGAACCTACAAAGTATACGATCGGTCAATGCAAGTCTAATCAAATCAAAATCAAATCAAATCATTTATTCCTTTGCAAACATGGGTAAATTTGTACATAGGTGTTGTCATAAGGTAAGTTCTCCATGTTTTACCGTCACATGGGCATGCAATCTTAATAAATTAGTATAATTTTAAAGTAACATTAGAGTATCTTATTCCCATTCTACAAATTTTGTGTTTTTGTGTGTGTAGACTTTTCTCTTGAAATAACTTTTTCGAATTGCCTAGAACGGGAGTTTCTATCAGTACACTATGGGAATAGGGCACCTGTCGTTATTACCTTTATACAGGGTGGTAATGTAAACACCGTTATCCTTGAAACCAGTGGTTTGGTTTCATTTATAGAACGTAAAATCAATGGAAAAATACAACTTATTTTTTTTAAAGAATATCTACATTTTTCCACAAGAATATTTCACCCTACACGCAAGGGCAACGACCGGCCGCGGCCGGCGGTTGGCGGGGGCGGGCGGGTCGCGCGGGACGTTATATGACCGGCCGTCAGCTGTTTCGCAGTCTCTCGAACGCGTATCCATAAGTATCGGGACAGTGACGGATATTTACTTTTTAAAATCTTTTAATGAAAATAAGTTTTTTTTTTGGATTATTTTTATATTTATGTCAACTACCCATGGTTTCAGTGACAACGATGTTTACCCTTGCATACTGTATAATCCACTGAGAGACTTAAAAATTGTAAGATTTATAAACTGCTTTTCCACCTCTGGATAATTAGTTACATAACCCTACTAGCGACCCGATCCTGCTTCGCACGGTTTTTACGCCTTGACAAAACATCGAGATTTCTTAGTTAGTAACTTTAATGTTCATATTTTACACATAAACCTTCCGAAATAAATTCTCTAAATGATGGTGGAAACATCATCAAACTCTGTTGCGCGGTTTAGAAGAACAACGCGGACATACAGACAATCACGAAAAGCGACTTTAATTTATACTATGTATAGCAACCTAAGCATAACATATTGTTCCAAATCTCAATTTTTTCTTAAAAATTCAGACTAGTTTTACGTATTCGTGTTTACATACCTATAACACAATAGTGCTCTATATGTATATTATCTTTTCAATGTTTTCCGTTCACAGAGGTGCGAAGTAAAGAAAGCTTTGTCGTTACTCGTAAAGCGAGCTCTCGCAAGACAATGATGAGGGAAAGAAGTTCGAAGTTTCCAAAGAATAAAGCGGGCATTTAGGTCAAATGCAATAGCTGGAGAGAACAATTCGTATTGCAATTGGTGCAGGTATTTAATTACACCAAGAACGGTGGCTAAGTGATCATTTCATAACTTGCATGGGACTATTTATGATCCTGTAAGTATGGGAACACAACCTCTGTGAAAGAGAGGCGCTACACACTTGTTCGGAGGCATTATGATGGTGGCACTTCACATCGCTATTCGGTATTCGCGTTTTTTACTGTGTTTTATTCGGTTTTATAGTCCGAATAACTCGAACACACCGTCCACACATCGTCATGAACAGCAAATATGCCGAACATCCAAGAATATTTTTGCTATATAAAGATAATTAAGTATGCTTATCTGAACGCCAAGATGGCCGTGTTGACGGCAGCAACGAATTATTTCATGTGTTAACGGTAAACCAACTTATTCGGTATATTCGCAATCCTTTGTTATGTGACCAAAAACCGACAACCCGGCGCGGTACGAGTGTTCGTGTATTTGCGTATTCGTCTTGTTTGTGGAAAATAGGCCAATAAGGCAAATAAGACGAATAGGCGAACGCGAATAGCGATATGAAGTGCCACCATTAGGCACAACCGGCGGCAAATCGAATATAATATGTAGATATACACTGTATATCTACATATTTTATATTCGATTTGCCGCCAAAATTTGACCCTGTATATTATACAGGATCAAATTTTTGCTAGCGAAACTCTGCAGACGTGATGGCTATCAAACTATCAAAATCTAAACCTGATAAAATAAAAACAAAGAATTTGATGTTTATTTTTGGGGATTTCAACGACCTCAGTTACTTGAACTATGTGATGAGAAAAACTGTTTTATCATGTCTAGATATCGATATCCACCCATCACGTCTGTAAGTTTGTTCACACAACAAAAAACTGATATTCCAAGTGACTGCGGTCGATGACTCCACAAAAAATATTATCAAATTAATTTCTTTTTTGTTTTATCATCTTTAGATATCGATACTCATCACATCTGCGGAGTTCCGCTACCTAATTTTATTTGACCCAGTACCTATGCTCGGGAGAAGCAGCTCAGATTAGCTCGCAATGTGCCAAGCCGACCCGAACATTATTTAGCGACGATAGATGCCGAATGGAGGTTGCATCGGCGAATGTGTAGCAATTGCTTGAATCCATCTCCAGCATTCAAAGCCGAATAGGTATGTGTGTAGTAATTACTTTAGGTGGGCTTTGTAACACCCCTAACCCTAAGGATTTGATGAAAGATGTAATAGATACAATACACGATTTAGGGTTGAGCCAGATCTCTCTCTGATGAGGGATGTTTCTGAACGGGCGAAAATCATAACAGTCAGGGGTGATCAATAAGATTGGGCTTTGGCAGCTCTAGACAGAGAGAAGTGGAAAGAGAGTGGGGAGGTCTTTGCCCAGCAGTGGGACAGTAATTAGTACTTATTATTATTATTAGTACATAAAAACAACAACACAGTACATAGCATATATAAACAGTGGGTTGTACTACCAAGTTTTAAAATTATTGTCAGCTTTCCGGGCTCCTAAACTAGGTACGCAGACCTGTATCTTAGGAGTCTGAGATTTTGCGGCTTCAATTTATATAATACAACCGTGACTTTTTAGTTTGATTACAATGTTAACACAATTGATTTGATTACAATGTTAGCAGATGGAGAGGAAGATTTGTGATTGTGTACGAGGAGTGTGTATATTATGAGCGTAGTTAGTGTGCAGGGAAGGTGTGTATGTAGTTTGAGTGTTTGATAAGCTTTCTTGCAAGGTAGGTTTGATAAGTTATGATTCTATAGCCAATATATTTTCTGTTTCATCATTAGTTAAGGATAAGAGCCATTTTTTTAATTTATTTTTAACTAGCTGTGCCCCGCGGTTTCACCCGCGTAAGTCTCGATCCCGTGGGAATATCGGGATAAAAAGTATCCTATGTGTTAATCCAGGTTATAAACTATCTGTTTGCCAAATTACATCCAAATCCATTCAGCCGTTTTTGCGTGATTGAGTAATAAACATCCAAACACACAAACACACAAACTTTCACATTTATAATATTAGTAGGATTTCGTGTAAGTTATAGATCTGTACAACGGAATAATTTTATTTATTTTATTATACATCCGTGAGCTTTGAGCCAACAATTGTCGACTTGTGAATGCAAAACGACAGGGGTTTGTTTTACTTAGGGAAATCGTGGCGTCTTAGAAGCAGATTTCTATCTAATGGAAGGTTGGAGTGTCTTCGCAGGACCGAACGAAGGACATATAGTTGTCTTACCGTGAGAACTTCGGCCTCCGAATATAACTGATAGTAGGGTACAAGAGAGTAGGGTAGTCTCTAGGTTTAAAAAGCATCACTTTAAGAACCGCTCGTTGTGCACGTTCTGCGGGGACCATTGCGGTTTTGACCGGTTTGTACCGCCCCACACCGGGATGCAGTACATAATGATAGACTGACAAAGGCTGAGATACACAATAGTCAAAAGTTTCAAAATTGGCGGAGTGCCTGAGTTCTTTAAAAATGTTTTAGTCTTCTGATTCTAGTGCAGAGTGCCTCTATATGCGCGTGCCAGTTAAGTTTTTCGTCAATTATCACTCCCAGTAATGGCAAATAAAAAAATAAAATAATTAGACGAATTTTTCAAACGTATAAATCAATGAATTTGGAATTTCCTTCAAAACCCTTATTAAATGTGATACGCAAATGGGGTGCAGGCTGATAGGTCTGACTCAGCCCTAGCTCGAGTCCGTTTAAAACCCAGCCCAACTTTGCTCATGTTACTAGTACCGCAGTAATTTGGAAATCATCCTGATTTGATTCACTGTTGACTTAGCCAAATCAAATGTGTATTTAGCCGAAACAATAATATTAGTATACATCCTAACTAATATTATAAATGCGAAAGTGAGTTTGTTTGTTTGTTTGTTACTCTTTCACGTTAAAACGGCTGAATTGATTTGGATGAAATTTGGGTAGACCTTGACCTGGAATAAGAAATAGGGTACTTTTTATCCCGTCCCGATAATCCCACGGGATCGAGACTTACGCGGGTGAAACCGCGTGGCGCAGCTTGTTCATACTATTACGCCTGTTTTTCCGGAAGGACTATACATTTCCCCAGTAACGTTTATTAAGTCCTAGGTTAAGGCAATAAGCTCGAACCCATGTTGGGACCCACAGAACAGATAAAAGAGGTTAGAAGGGCCTTGTGGGCGGGGCAAGCGCGCCGCACTTATGAGCAAACGCTCATAAGTCAACCGAAATTTGGTTCACCGGTCAACAGTCCCGCTCATATTGTGACAACGTGTGACGCTCCGCGAAAAAAAAAGAATTATGCCGTCTTGTGCTATTATTACGTGTCGGAGAAGAAGCCAGGTGTGTAGTGTTGCCCGGGAAGGGATTTCTTTTCACCGGTAAGTCCAAAAACCATTAAATACAAGTGATATTTGTAATTATTACAATAATATTATGTAGTTTAAAGACAAAAACGATATAATCGCGAACAGATTCAAAATTATACATTGCTTTCAATGCATGGGTACCATCTTGTACTAGATGAGTGATTGCGCAATGTATTGCGTTCACTGCGAACGTTGCGTGCAACGAGCCAAAGCTGAAATTCGGCGAAATCCATGCTTATCGATAGTGTTGTACCAAGTTGTACACAATGTCGATACTAAGTATATTGTGTGTTTGAGGTTAGCCGTGTATAATGAAAACATACATTTAAAATTTTATTAATCTAGTTAATTCAGTTTTAATACCCAACAATTTCATAAATAAATATTATTGTTCAATATTAAAATATTCTTGTATTTTTTACTTGTGTAATTTTCTTACTTACTAGCTGAAGTCCAAGGCATGAATTATGTAAAACAGAGCTACAATTAGCGAAAAACTAAAGAAAATTTGAATTTCGCGGCTTTATCGAATGTTCCCCCTTAATTGTACATTATTATTTATATATATTTAGTAAGTCCACGCTAATGGTCCCCCTTCCCAAAATTATAGCGATAAATTTCCAACTTAAAAATTACAGCAATTTTATCGATATAATTAATCGACCTTTTGGTCGCCGTAACATGTATGAGAAATAAATTGCTTTTGAGCGTGTGTGAGTGTACGTCAAACGCAGTGTTTGCGTTAGTGTGACAACCAATAGCAAACTACTGATCTAAGTGTGAGTGGTTTCTTTGTGTGCGTAATGCGCGTACGTATTGGTCTCTTGATTGTAGTGGAATTAAAGAGTGGGAAACAAGCGGCGACACGCGTTCTAATACAAATCAGGGACTATTTCCTTTCTAACCTCTTTTATCTGTTCTGTGTTGGGACCCATGTCCCAACATGGGTTCGAGCTTGTTGCCATCAACTAAGAAATTACTTATAGAAAACCCAATAACACTGTCGGATATGGGAATCGAACCCAGGAACTCGTTAGAAAGAATTCAGCGCAAGTTTTTAAAAACAATGCAGTTTAAATGTCACTTGGAGCGTCTGACGTATGAGGAGTCGTTGCGGAAATTTAAATTACTACCACTATACTTAAGGCGTCTGTTACTCCAAACCATGATGCTCCGTGGACTGCTACACAACAAGTTTGATTGCCCAGAACTTGTGAATAATATATTTTACATCGTGCCCAGAACTGTAATAAGACGAGACGTACGCGCTTACCCGCTCTTTGCTACAACCACTAGTCGTACAAATGCGGGTGAACGGGCGCCTCTCCTCAGATTAGTCAAAATATACAACAAACATTTTGTTAAAATAGACATATTTGCCTTATCTCATAATGTTTAAAAAAAAGAATTAGTTAACACACTTAGCACCTAATAATAATCTTCTATATTAATAAAATTAGCCTTATTGTTAATCCATAATTAGCACTGTAAGTAAGAAAATTATATAAATAGTAATATGTGGAAACGTTGCTGATTGTACATTAACCTTATTTATTGTATACTTAGATATAAGACAAAATGTACAATTGTTTGTTTTTCCCTGATAAAATAAAATAAATATTATAAACTCGTGGTTAGCAGTAGCGCTTGCGACTACTACACCAACGAGACAGTCACACGAGGCCATGTTGGTATCCATACTTAATATTATAAATTCGAAAGTAAGTCTTGTCTGTCTGGCTGTCTGTCTGTATGTTACCTTTTCATGCCTAAACCACTGAACAGATTTCGAACAAATATACCAAGGAGATAGGTAGGGAAATACCCTATGTCCTAACCTGGGGAAGGACATAGGGTACTTTTTATCGATATACCACGCGGCTTCGCCCGCGTGGTATATCGATAAAAGAAAAAGAAGGCGGCAGCTAGTATATCCATATTCGAGCTTTTCGGTAGCATTATCTACAAATAGACCCCGGATTGATATCTCACTGTAATTATCCAGTAGACGTTCTATAAATTCTCTATTAACACCATATAAATCCGGGCCCTTATTTGTATTTAACTACTGTGATTAATTATAACACAAAGAAACAATATATTGCAATCCAACATCAAAAAATACGAAATGAACTACAAAAATACTGCTACAAACAAACTAACATTTAACACGAAAAGCAAATAAAGATTTTACATAATATTATTATAATCAATGAACAGATTGACTTGAAGCTTATATTGAATACTTAAAGTGTCTGCCCATTGTATTGATCCTAGAGTGAGGGGTAACGTAGTATGCCGAGTTAATTGGCCGTACGACCTACGCCTGACGTGGCTCACAGGGAGATTGTATTATGCTATTAGTGATGCTAGTATTTGCATCCATTGAGTTAGGAACTGAACAGCATAAAATAGACTCACGCCTGTATTCTCAGAAAAGTTAGGCAGTAAATAGTTGGTACACACGGCTACACATCAAGCTATACATTTCCAGTATAAGCTGACCTTGCATTGTACGGAAATCCTATATAATGCGGGATCAGCATAAACTGGAAATGTATAGCTTGATGTGTAGCCGTGCGTACAGTCACGGACTTTAATTGATGAGCCACCTTCAAACTTTTCAATTTTGCAGTTTCATACATACACGAGATTACACGATTAAACACGAACTCAAATCGCACGCTCGTAAACAAGATGACAAATAAATTACTTTTAATCGGAAATAGTCTTATCCATAGAGGTTGACTAATAAGTTCTCAATGATAAAAGTAAATACAATGTTGCAATATGTTTATCCAATATAGTTTGATACCGAACTCCTTTGAATCATAGCTCATTAACTCGTAATTCTGAAAACAAAACTGAAGACACTGACAGTTGAAATATAGACGTCAGAGACGTTACTTTCGAACGCTAACGTTACTATCGTTACTAACGCTTCCGTACGCTAACGTTACTATCGCAACAGTAACCTAGCAACGATTGTTTATCGTTGCTAGGTTACAGTTGCTAGACCTGCAATTGGTTGACTTTGGAAGTCACTCTGCTGTCAAGTTTGTAGTTCTGGCTCTCAGGTTAGCCAACCGGTAAAGATATGAAATATAATTTTCTTCTTCTAATACGAAGGCATATGACTTTGCGTGTCGGGAACCGAATAACCCCGATTTGCATTACACAGCTAAAATACGAACAGTGCCAGGTGGCTCATCAATTAAAGTCCGTGACTGTACATACATCCACATTTCGCCAAGGTATATTGAATTCACATGTTATTGGGGGATAGCGTATTTTCATTAATCGGGAACGAATCCAAACACGCCCGGTGTTTGCTACTGAGAATTTCCTAATTGAAAACCAATGATACTAGCTGACCTGGGGACCGAACCCAAGACTCCTCAGCTCGGCAGTCGCATTTGCCACCGCTGAAGCTACGAGGCTGTCAAGATTTTTTTAAACTAAAGCAAGCTAGTAAAAGAACTTACTCTAATAAATCGGTAATCTGTCTGGACCATAACTGAAAAATAGTCTTAATAGGTTCTGAATATTATTTTTTGGAGATTAGTTGCTTACACCATAGATTTGCATGGTAGTTACAGATTAAACATTTAATAATAATAATCAATTAAAACTTATGAAAGTTTATTTACAAATAGCGAATGTAATATTGCATAAGTAAGTACCTATATCTTGATACTTCCAACTTCTCTAACAAATTGTTGACCGTCATCAGGTTAAAGGTACAAATCCGTAGCAAACACGACTGGTTTCTATGTAAATGTCTATGAAACCGACGTGTCGCTAGCTACGGAAGGTATTTCATATAAATTCACGGAAATCAGTCGTGTCGTGGCGACACGTGTGTCGCCTGCAGGCGTAGCATGGCGCTTTCTATCTCTACGAAGAATAGACATAGCTTTTTCTATACAAAGTGACAATTCGTTTCTTCATTTTTGACATCCACCGTAGAAATGTTTCTACCATCTGTCATTTTGTCTTTCATTTCTAACGATCTTTGTCTACGTCTTTTTGTAGGTAGACTATTTCGGAAGAAAGTTTTCTATCCTTACTGTCAAAATCACACTGACAACCGATAAATCCTATTACAAAACAAAGAATTCTGAGTCGAATTATGTAAAAGAGTGAATTTCGTAAAAAGTGCAGTTGACTCTTTCTACTTTGCTTCAGTCGTACTGTCTACAGGAAACGTAATTTTTGTCTACTCTTCCGTCGACAAAACGGTGCTCATGCTACGCCTGCTGCTGCTGCCAACTGCGGCCGGCTATGGAATGGTACTTTTAGAACAGGTTGCGACAATTTTTTTTTTTTTTTGGCTGGAGTATGTATTAGAATTTGTAGTATCGGAATTTATACGGCCATAAAATAGGTCTCTGTAATAGGAACAAGTATAAAACTAAGAAATACCCAATAGTGCCTACAGAGACTCATCACTTTAGATATCGCAATATGCAAGTTAGAGAGATACAAACTGAAGAGATCATCTCTTTCCAGACGGTACTGAAAAGGTTTTGTTTTGTGCCAATTTCCAATAATGGCTATAATTAGTTTGTCTTAATATACATTAAAGAACAACACAATTTTGAAAATATTCATAATACCATAATTATTTTTAAGCTTATCATAGTATGTTGACGACATGAAAATTAAAAGTAAAAAACCAGCATGATGATTTTACCAACCTAATGAAAACAAAAGCTTGATGGTTCTACAATTAAATAGCGGTTTTTTTTTGCCGTTTCTTAGCTTTGAGAATGAAGATGATGTGTGATTTATACTAACAAACAAAAGATTGAGGCAATTGCCCAGACAAATAATTTATGATAGTCTTATGATACCAAAATTATTTTGGAAACATATTATATTAAAAAGCTAAAAAAATAAATCATAATTTAGAAACAAAAACATACTATTTTTACCCAATACCGAATATAATGTTTATGTATCAAAAAATATTGAATTAGAAATTAATTTTTCAGCATATCCAAGTTAAAACAGGACTACAAGGTAGCAATGAGTGTTAATCGGAAATATGAAATATTAGACACAAAATTGCTTTATTCAAATAGTTTAGACGTACTTGGAACCGAGGGATCGGCACTTCCGATGTGTCGGGATAAACTTGCCCTGGTGACAGGAGCCCTGCAAGCGAAGCGAGCCGGATCCCAGCTTGTGGGATGGTGATATGTTGCCCGTGTTCGACGCTCCCGGGGTTATCACTTCCTTCACGGACTCCTTGGAACCAGCGCAACTGCCTACCGGTGATGGAGGCTCCAATTTTAGCGATAGCCTGTAATGAAATATTTTGTTAGAATTTACAAAGTACCTATATTCCCACGGATTCGAGACCTACGCAGGTGAAACCACGGGGCACAGCTAGTATTATACAAATTCGCATGAAGCTGCAACAACTATTGTCTGTCCCAGGTGATGTGTATGTCAGGCTGACCTGCACATCAGCTGCCCTGCAAATGATTTGTTTGCATTGGCGAAACATTCATTCATTCATTCATTCATAATTTTCTATCAATGTTCGACACAATGTTTGACAGGAAATAAACGTTTCAACATGTTTTTATTTGAATGTTTCGCCAGTGCAAACGCACAGTTAGGGTCAGTTCACACTGAGACAAGACACAACGCGCACTTTTTTATGATCCGATGCAGATCGAATTTCGTTACTACACAATAAGGTACACGCACTGCGCAGCACCACGCATCTCAGCGTACTTTGACACGTGTCAACCTTCGCACCGAAATTAAACCTTTTCGTGAAGAAAATAAGTTCGATAATTGTTAAAAAGTGCGCGCAGCGTCGCGTCACTTCACGTCGCGGTCTGCACTGACCCTTAGGGATCTCGTTTAAACCATTATCAAAAACAGAATCTATAATGTCAGCTAATCTCATAAACAAAATAGTATGAAATAACAAATAATCACGAAACATTCGCCTGGGTAAATTTCATAGCACATAAACAGTGTTTTTCGCGGTTATTTTTAAATCGCAGGTGCTCGAATTACTATGTTAACAAGTGCTACTGAAGAATGAAGATATTGAGACAAAAAAGTAAAAAAGCAGACCTAAAACGAATATGGATAAGTAAGAAGACTAAACTGAGATAACGACAGGAGAAAGATGAATGACGGTGGATTTAATTTTGCAATGTATGGAATTGTCATAAGATTTATTTTTCAGCAGTCTCAGAAAATGCTCCGCTCTGCTCTTGGTGTGCGCTGACGCTAAATGGTAATTGGCGAATTAGGCCCGACCGTACTGATATAGCATAGCACACCATACGTAGGTAGGGGACACTTAAAAGTTGTTACAATAGTGCTTTTATTTGGGTCAACGGCGAAGAATGCTCTTATGCCTTAACTAGGTTTTGCCCGAGGCTTCGACCGCATGGACGTCGGAAAATATCCCACGGGAACGTACTACCGGGATTAAAAGTACCTTATGTGTTAAACCAGGTAAACAATGTATTAATTCCGTAATACATTGATTTCATATAACTCTATTGGTTTACGCGGCGCACGCCAGTAAAGCTCCCAGTCGACATGTTTTTTTTCCGACATCTTCAACAATCATCATCATACTTCAGCCAATAAACCTTAATAAATTATTCACATAAACCTTCCTCATCAATCACTCCGTCTATTGGCAAAAACCGTATGAAAAACTGTTAAGTCGTTTTTGAGTTTATCGCGTTCAGACAGACAGACACACACAGGAGGAAGTTTTCTATGATTGGTACCTTTAATTTGGTTAAATGAAAACTTGTGATTACGCGTAAGATAATTTATCGTATATTACAACTTTTTAAAACTACAGATTAATCGCCAAAAAATCTGTACCTACTTACAATTGTAATACTTAAATATTCACAATACTTACTTATACTGATCATCTTCGAGGAATTTCTGTAGTTCTTCAATATAACGTACACTGTTCAGGTAGTTAGATACGTGGGGCAAAGGAGCGATGTCATACTCCGACGTTTGGTACTTCTCGAGCGCTTTCAAAACAACTGCCATCTTTGCGACGCGGTGGGGCGAGTCCGGGGGATGTGCGATGTCGATGTATACAAGATCCGTTAAGAATATACCTGTAGAACACATAAATATTAATAAACAAAATAGGTAAACTACAAATGTACTTAGGTAAGAAATACTTTGATAATCTTAAAATTGTTTATTATTGACATGCTTTCATGTGAGATATCACATAGTTTTGCAATATGAGCGGCATTGATCGCGCTATAAAAGAGAACTTGAAATATTATACTGTCAGGTTTGTATGCTGCCAAAGTGATTTGAGATATTACAGAACCGAGTAGCCAGATATTTGTAAAGCAAGATAATAATATGTCAGATATATATGCATTCTGAGAGGACACAGGTATTGAAGCCGATGCGGTATCCTATACATATTTTGGCGGCACTGGCGTGATTCTATGAAGTAACATATTTGTACTGCTTCTTGTATATGGCTTCCACAGATGATCATATATGTTTGCCGCTTTCTTGAGAACAGATATTAACTAATGTAATTAGATATTATTGCCGATGTATCCTGGAAATACATATATGATAATTTGCATTCTTAGATTTTACTCTTATGTGTTGAAGTCAATTCCTAGGCTACAGAGTTGTGTCTATTATAAGTCCTACATCTTAAGAACCATTAACTCCCAAAATAAAAGTTTCACTTAGTTTGGGAGTTGGTATATCATTTATTATGTGTTGCTGTACAACTATCAAACGCCTTAATAAATTGTACTTCATAGATTAAGTTTTAGTTGTACTTTGCGAGTTTCAATTTATTTTCAACACACTAGCTCGTAAAGTGGCTCTTATTGAACTGCTTTTAGGTTCAATAAGGCAGCTTATTTAATACACTATTTTTACTTTATAATACCGCACTAGTGCAGTAATGACATGGCATTATGGAATTAGTAAGTACTATCATGGCGGCATAGAATTAGTACTTATGTATTATAGATGGAATTAGTATGAGCTGTTCTATACTATTCAATGAGCATTCTTCATTTTCACCCGAGCAGACTAGTGGGATTTTTTTAATCTCATCAAAGAGACTTCATGCCTTTTTATGCCTACTGTGTAAATAAATAAAATACGATTAATTATCATAATATTTCATCAAATTATATATTTTTACTACACTTTACGTACTCTAAAATAGAGTTAGTCGTTTAATAGAAATTGACTTTGGTGACGCTTTTTACCAAAAGCAAGCGCTCAAAAGCAAGTTTTGATTAAATTAAAATACCACAGGCAAACCAGGGCGTTTAGTTATAAGTAGTAAAATAATTATTTTTGTAAAATTTTCACTCGCTTCCGACCCGCTCCGCGCCCGACCCGCTCCGCTCTCACTCCGCGCACGCGTTTCGTGTGATCACATCCATACAGGGTGTTAGTGTAAACACCGTTATCCTTGAAACCAGTCTTTTGGTTTCATTTTTTTAAAGAAAATCTACATTTTTCCACAAGAATATTTTACCCTACACGCAAGGGCAAAGAACTTGCGTCTCAACACGGCTGGCGGGGGCGGGCGGGGCACGCGGGACGTTACATGACCGGCCGTCTTCTGTTTCGCAACTCTCTCGAACGCGTATCCATGAGTATCGGGACAGTGACGGATATTTACTCTTTAAAATCTTTTAATGAAAATAAGGTTTTTTTTTTTTGTTGTTACTGGGTCATTTATTTTTATATTTAAGTCAACTACCCATGGTTTGAGTGACAACAGTGTTTACCCTTGCATACTGTATAATACAATGTATACTAGCCCGCCGTACTGCCGTCGCAACTCGCACCCGACACGCATCCGCCTTGTGTGTGTTTTGAGTTTTGAGAAGGTATGGTGTTAACTGCTACAATACGTCATTTTAGGCATCATAATGAAACATCGTCTCATGTTAAACGGCGCTAAAAATAGTTCAACCAATGAACTCTTCAGTTGAGTCAAGGGTATTCCCCGGATCCTTTGGTAAAAAATTTTTTGTTGCGAACATAATAGAGATAAGCCTACGTAAACAAATCTGTATTTGCATAAAAAAAGAGGTGGCCTAATGTTTTCCAGGAAAAATTGTTTTTTGTTTTTTACAATTATAAATGCAATCCATACATTACTTACCAAGATATGGAATACATGGCAAAGCAATACATCTTAAATATTCCCTCAATGCAGTCCAGTTGTCCTTCTCACCAAACAGTTCCGCGAGTTTATCGAACTGTTGTTTATCCTTTTTAGATAAGCACGCCCATGTTTTTGTCAGCCTGCAAATGAGAAAATATTCATTCACTAGAATGTATATTGATTGTACATTTATCGAATTGCACCAATGTGAGGCACATGCTACATTGGCATCTACAACAAAAAAAAAATAGGTATTTTATTATTTCTTTACCTGTATATGCTGGCACTGTGCAACGCGGAGATAACAGCAAAAAGAGAATGCAGATTGTTCAGTTCATGCAGCTTTTTTCCTACTTTGATAAAATGTGCCAATATTTCAGCTCGTGCTTTCGGCGATTGCCCATTTAGTATTTCCTGTACTGTCCAAAAACTGACCTGAGAACAAAAATTATATTTCATTAATAATATTGTATTGTTAACTTGAAAATTATTGTTTCAATGTCATGAATATAGGAAGTTGTACTTTTTATCGCAACTGATTCTGCGCAACAGCATTGATACTGAATAAATACCGCTTTGTGTACTGAACTCGAGGTAATAAAATAATGTTTGCTACATAAGCAGCCTACAGACTGCCAACAGACGCTCTTATTATTAGATAATTTAAGAGGACACATCTGAGATAAGAGCGAGAGCTGTCTCAGTTGCGTAGGTATACATTCTCAGATCATAACTGGATCTAGACGAAAGGATGTGAACTATTCAGTGGCGGAAATTATAATCATCAATAACATCGAGTTGCAGCCTCTTAGCCATCGAGAGCAGTGGTGGCCAAGTGTTAATGGTCGCGACTTACGAGTCATAGGTCCTAGGTTCGAACCCAGACAGGCGCTTTACTTTGTGAAAAATATTTCATCACCACTGCTCTCAAAACGGTAAAGGAAAACATTGTGAGGAAACCGGCATATCCTAGAACCAAAAATTCGAAGACATGTGACATCTACCAACCCGCACTGGGCCCGCGTGGTTGATGATTACGGCCCACTCCCTCTCAGCAAGAGGAGGCCTGTGTCCCAGCAGTGGGAACGTTATAAGCTGATTATGCAGCCTCTTAACAGTGTAAAAATATCCCCTGATGAGGTCAATTATTGTGATCGTTATCATCTACTTACTACAAAGATCAATTACTGACATTATTGAATGTGGTGACTTCTTTAACCATTATTGAAGTCAATTACGTTGACTTGATTGCATTATATTATGGGCTGCAGATATAAGCAAATAAATAGCAAACTCATCATTAATTTACTGACC
The DNA here is from genome assembly GCA_947363905.1 of Lithophane semibrunnea. NCBI lineage: Eukaryota > Metazoa > Arthropoda > Insecta > Lepidoptera > Noctuidae > Lithophane > Lithophane semibrunnea. Next base: position 14,339,076 of record OX376186.1, read on the forward strand.
CTGTTAAACCTTTTAGTAAAAGCTACCACGTTGGGCGCCACAGTCAACTTGTTCAGCTTGTTCCATCCGCAAGTAGTCAATTCCTCTGGTCTGATAGATTTAAAACAGGGCAAGTCTAGCAGAGTCAGCTGATTAGCAATATCTTCGGGGGTGATGCGCAGTGCTGAGCACACTATCTCATCCCAGGACTGGTTGATAGACGAAGCAGGCGGCAGACTGCTAGTCTTGTACTGGTACACAGGATCATGTTGCCTACCATTTCCGTTTTCGCCATGGCTGCGTAAAAACAATACTTTTGTGAGCAATGAGAATTTAAGCTCGGTTGATCAGACTATTACAATAAAAATCATTTAAATCGGACAACTAAGAGATATGGATCTCTTAGTTGTCCGTAACAGGTTTATATAAATTGTTAGTAACAGGCACTTAAAACCACTATTGTTAGTAACTTAAACTAAAGACGAATTTGTGAGAAAACCAACCCTCACTAGACACACAGACGTGGAAACTAGGGTATAAGTCTTCTCACAAATTGCCTTATTATGGCGGAGGAATTATCTGCCGCCACAACCTTCAGGATGCTATTGTGACTGCCCCTTATTCTGCTCAGGAGTGAGGCCGTATTATAAATGCGAATTTAATGTTGGGCACAAAATCACACGATCATGGCAGAATGGCTTTGGATCAACTTATATTAAGGCAGGTTATATCTTGGATTAGTACTTTTCATCAATATGTGTGGGTTATGAATTTATGACATAGTTACTCAAAATCAAAATCAAAATATTTTATTTCACATAAACCTACATAGCTAGGTACTAATATAAAATAAAAAAGTATTTGATAACATACCCCATAAAGTACTGTAAAGGTTACATGCAAAACTCGACCTTATGACGTACATACAGGCTAATAGAAAAATAACTGTTTGAATTCGATCATTTAAGCGAATTTGGAATTAATTTTAAATAAAAATTAATACGTTTTAAGAAACCCGAGTGTTAAAATAGACGCGTAGTTATTGCACGTTTCTCCGAGATAAGATGACAAATCCTAACTAATATTATAATTGCGAAAGTGAGTTTTTTTGTTTGTTTATTACGCTTTCATGCTAAAACTGCTGAATGGATTTGGATGAAATTTAGCACAGGGATAGACCAGAATAGGACATAGGATACTTTTTATCCCGGTATTCCCACGGGATCGAGACTTACGCGGGTGAAACTGCGGGGCGCAGCTAGTATGAAATAAATATCACTACATATTATAAAAAAGTCCTCCGACGCGTCTGTCTGTTTGTTCGCGATAAACTCAAAAACTACTGCACCGATTTTCATGCTGTTTTCACCAATGGATAGTGGTTCTCGAGGAAGGTTTTAGTATATTATAATAACCGACATCCACGCGGGCGAAGCCGCGGGCATTAACTAGTATTAGTATAGATTTATTTTATATTTGTGACTTTATCTCAGAGAAACGTGCACTCTTCTACATCTATATACATCAACATGTAAGGTGAAATTCTAGTGCTCGATTGTTTACTGGAATTATATTCATAACACTCGAATGGCACGTAACACACGAGTTCCGCTGGTCAGCAGAGACACATGGATAGCATTTGCGTAGCAGTAAAATACTTTTTAATTCATTCGAATCGGACATTTAATTTCGAAGTTATCACGAGTATAAAAATGCAATACGCGAAACGTTCGACGCCGCGGCGACGTTCCCTACTCTGGAGAGGATAAAATTTGGCACATGGGTAGACTATGACCTGGAATAAGTACATAGGATACGTTTTATACCTATACTAGCTGCGCCCCGTGGTTTCACCCGCGTAAGTCTCGATCCCGTGGGAATATCGGGATAAAAAGTATCCTATGTCCTATTCCAGGTCATGGTCTACCCTGTGCCAAATTTCATCCAAATCCGTTCAGCCGTTCACGCGTGATGGCGTAACCAAGGGAAATAGGGATTCATTTTTATAAATATAGATTCCCACGGGATCGAGACCTACGCGGGTGAATCCGCGGGGCATAGCTAGTATAATATAAATTGATCATCTATTATTCCACGCCCCCATACAATATTGCTCAACAACTAGCGTTCTTCAAGCGCTTACAGTACATAATGAATACCTACAATATAACTAACAGATAACAACTTTCAGACCATTGGCAGTAGGTACTATAAAAACTTTAAACCAGTTTAGTAAACTCGTTTATTTTTGTGATAGAGCATTCAATATGCATTATAACAGCTGGATAAAAATAATAAACTAGAAAGAAAGTAACACATCTCATGTATGAAACTTGAATATTATTAAACATGCAGCTAATAATAAACTTGTCTGTAATGTAATGATAGTCCATTTTGTTTCAAAACATCAGAAGATTTGTATTTAAGTAAACTGAAAACTATAGAAACATAATATATAACATTATCTCGAATGACCTCTTGTACTGTATGCAATAACAATTATTTGTTAAAGAACAATATCTCCCTTATTTTTTATACATTCTTTATGGGTGTTGTAAATAAAACAATATTTAACTATTGTATGAGGCAAGGAAATGTGTAGAAATAAACCGTTTCCTTCCAGTAGGGATTCATCACAATGCTTTAATTGAATGAACCTTTATTGGTCAATCAAGATGAGTTGAAACTCTAATTAAAGAAATGGTTCAAAAGATATTACTGCCTTAACAAAAGTAGCCCACCACTTTTGTCTTATTTCATAAGAAATACAGTATAAATTAAATAAATAAGACGTATCAAATATGTGTGAAACATGATATGGCTAGAAAGGGAGTGACTACTGATACTGACATCAAATAGAGTAGTATGGAAGTAAAGCCATGCTGTAGTGACTCCAAATAAATTGGGATAAGGCCCGGATAATGATGAATAAAATTGTATAACAGCCTGGTGTCTGCAACACCACATCCTCCAGAATGAAGAAATAAGATTAATCAAATATGAATCATACCCATAGTTGTAATAACAGGCACAGTCATCCTTAGTTATAGTCTTCTGGCTGTTCACGGGAATGTTAGAGGATTTCTTACTACTCTGTTTACATGATGGCTTGGATTCAAGGGGCCAGTTCTCTTCATCTTCATGCTGAAACATTATTGTTAAAGTAGAAAGATGTTCTGAATTACTACAGTCAGGGAACTAGATTGCTGATTAGCAGATTAACACACTATGTCAATTTGCTATGTGATAGCTATTTCATATAACAGACAAAGAATCAAAGTTCTGATTTGAATTTAAGGTCAATTTAAGTCAATATTCAATAATGCTTATCAATCAAGCTCCCTGACTTGATAATGGTTTTCAATTTTGTTAGCAATATTTGTGGAGCCGACATAATGTGCTTAGTAAATATAAAATAAATGCCAAAAAATCATGGTCAAAATGAGATTATCTAAGTTCTTTATATAATATAATATTCATTTACTAAGAAGATAACAGAAATATCCATAGATGTCTAAGGAGATGATTCCCACCTCAGTTATTAAAAAAAATATCAATAATTTAGTCAAATGACACAGCAGCCTGGATTTGAGCCAGCTTGGTGGCAAGAGGTTTGCCCCCTATTACATGGGACTTAAACGTAACTGCCGAAATGTGAGTGTACACATGGCTACACATCAAGCTATACATTTCCAGTATAAGCTGAACTCGCATTGTACAGAAATCCTATACAATCCGAGATCAGCATAAACTGGAAATGTATAGCTTGATGTGTAGCCGTGTGTACTTTAAGTGCTCTGCCTAACAATTCAGGGATTACAGGTGTGATGTTATGTGCGTTAAATGATGTTGAGAACTAATGTTTGCTTTGTAAACATAGGTCAGTCGCGTGTTGATACAAAAGTGACCACGATTCTGTGACAAGGACAGTTTGCAGGGCCTTGATAACAATGCTTGCATGCTACAATGTCAGAATATTCTGTAAATGACACGCTGCATTTAGTGTTCTGTCTGTTAGTAAATTAATAATCAGGACCCAAAGAAAGAAAGCATCAAAGTTTAACAGCTTATCAACTTGTAACTTGTAATTAGTAATGAACAGAGACATGAGACATAAATCTAAGTACATCATTACAATCATAATATTTAAAAGATAAATTGATAACAAGTGTAATAGAGCTTGTTGTATGTTATTGTTATTAGAGTGCATAGCTACTCAAATACAATGTGTATGTATGAATAATATTAGATTATCAGATTGCTGATTCCTTTAATTCTTACCTACTTAGAAAACAATGTGATGTAAAATTAAAGCATAGACAGTAACTGTTCAGTGTGAAAGCCAAAATCAAAGCAATCCTATTGCCATTAAATATGCACAATTAGCTGCTACTGATTATTATATTTCCTAACAATGGTTTGGCCAATCCGAGAATCAAATCCAGTATGTAATAGCTCATCCTTAAAACATGAATATCCCATGACAATTATCTTTTTTGATAACATCAAACAAAGCCAAACATTCAGGCATTCTTTTTAGTAGCAAATTAGCAATAATGGACAGCTGCAGTTAAATATTTAATAGTTACAAATCAATACTCTCAAGAAAACGTATTGCTTTTCAGTATTCTTTAGCATGCAAGGAAATAATAATGTCCATTCTTATTGGATGACTTTTATCACAATATGTAATAGAAAGATGCGACATGCATATTTTTTGGAATATCATCCAAAGCACAGTAAAATAACAAAACATAAGTAACTAAAATAAGAAATCTCAGGACTTTGATGTTAGTGATATTGTTCAAAAATCCAATGCTTATGAAATAACATGAGGAAAACAATGGAATAAATTTTAGTAAAAATATACCTCAACTATCCTCAGGACAGCTAAACTATCACTCAGAATATCCCGCGGCATGATGGCCTTACTACGGCATGTACCTACTGTGATAAAAAATACTGTTGAAAAAAAAGGATAAACACCAGATAGTACACAAGTTTACAAGAACAAGTAGATGATATAACCCAACTTATGTGCATCAGTAATAAACGCACAATGTAGTCGTATTTACGATTACAATAATCGGAATCATTAACAGAAGACTGTTCATAATCTATCAACAAACAAATAATTTCAAGATAGCAATGACCAATTTTTAATTAAGTACTTAGTCTTGTTACTCGATGCTTTTGCTTGGTCGAAAGCTACGATAATCTTGACCAGGAATGAACTAATAAATATTTAACATGTAAATACATTGTATCTATAAATTAAACAAATTAAATTAGCGCCCCATGTATTAAAGTCTGACTTTTCTTACAATGATTGTTTTCTTCTTGAAACTTGGAAAAAACATTTAATTGAATTAATTAATTTATAAATATTACTACTTACCATCGCATTAGATGGATTTAATAACTGAAATACGGGCTTTAGAATAATTAATTTGCATTTGCGATTGAGTGATATAAAATGAAGTAAGGTTGCACAAATTTAAGTGCAGGGTTGCAAGAGAAAATAATGCTAAAAGCACGAAGGACGAAAGAAGTGCTGCCAAACAAAAAATATTCTTATCAAAGGCAATCAAATCAACTATAAAGCAATGTATTCATTCATAGTCCGACTCTTAGAGACATCGCGAATTCGCGGTAGTGAAGCCTATTAAGCAGGGTTGGATTTTGTACTATAATTATAGTATTTATATTATAATTTCGCCCTTTGTATTAAATACTATCCACATCTAAGGATAGTACACTAAAATACTATAATTTTAAGTTTGCTCCCGAATGCTTAGGTTTACGTCATATTATGAATATTTCGACCGTGCGTGTATCCGACCGAATTCTGATCTTGCAATGTTTTCTGTGTTGATGGCCGGGGGATCCCTCGATTATCCTCCGCAGTACACTTCTCTCTTTCCACTAATCTCGTATTCTCGTTCATTCCATTCCATTCGAAATTTAATCAAAGTTTGCTCAATGTTTTAACAATCGCTTGGGAATTTTTGTGTAAAATAATACGTTTTCAGTGTTTTTATTATGGAAAGTGGCAACACTGTTGGTTCTGAAAATTACGATAGTCCGGGGAGTCTCCACCCCAAAGTAAATGTTTTATGTTATTAAAAATAATGAAAGTGCACGATCTTTTTTTAACCGACTTCTTAAAAAGGAGGAGGTTCTCAATTCGTCTGTATGTTTTTTTTTGTTGTTGTATGTATATTACGCTATTACTCCGCCAATTATGAATCGATTTTGATGATTCTTTTTTTGTTTGGTAGATCATGCTTCAGATAATTTTACTTGCGTAGTTTTTGAGTTAGCTTCAATAATTACGTATTTTTCCAACTTTGCGTATGTAGATGATATAATTATTTCACTCCGTCACTGTTATTTACATAGCAAATAACGGTATACGAATTTGTGTGGGGTAGCTAAAAAACATTCGAAATCCATAGTCTTTTTGCCTTTTATTTGACAGCACAATGAATGACAGATGACTAACCTCACTTCGCCATTGAAGAAAAAGCGAGATCCATCAGATTCGAAGTTACATCTAACAAACATGGCTAAACCAGTAGATTTAGAGTTGAAAAAAGCATTTATTGAATTGCAACTGAAAATGGTAGAAACCAGTGAAAAAATTCAGATCATAGATTCTCAAATAGATGTGCTGAAGCGTGTCATGCAACATGTAGATATTACTCAGCGAGAGATCAGTACATTCCCATCTGCTACTAAAACTTACGAATCCGTGGGCAGAATGTTTCTTCTTACAAATCTAAACGATGTCAAGAACAACCTGAAAACCCGAGAGTCTCAATTAACAGCTCGTACAACAGAATTAGAAAACAATAAACAGTATTTAGAGAAAAATCTGAAAGAGAGTGAAGACAACATCAGAGAAATGGTACAACAAAGGAAGGAGCAGAGTGAAGCTAAATCTAACTAAAGACTAACAAGTATTGTCTTTCCTTATTTGTGTATTTATTAATGTTGTTTGTGTATTTGTGATAACAAATTGTTTAAATTTTGTGCCCTGCTTGACCCCTGAGTTAATCTTAAGCTTTTTAAATGTTTCTTCCAAAATAGGTTTTAATACAAATAAATACTTTTCTACTTCATTATTGTTTTATTTAATTGGGAGACAGCAGATTTATAAAACATTAGCTTCCGCCCGTGCGGTATGTCCATTAAAAGTTGCCTATGTCCTTCCCCAGGTTGCCTATTTATCTTCTTGCCAAATTTTGTCGAAATCCGTTCAGTGGTTAAGGGCATGACAAGGTTACATACATACAGACAGCTACTACATCTTTTCTTGCGAATTTAAAATAATTATATAGTTGGTATGGATAAATAATCTACTTTTTTAATAATAACAGAAAATTGAATCAATCTTGAACAGAAACATGTGAGCATTCAGATAGAACCAGCTATCTGTATCTAAAAGAGCTTGAGACTATTTTCAGCTGAGATATGTATCTTCAATCCTCCTCGGTCTGCACTGTACCGAAATGACATCTGAATAAGCAGCCAATCATAGAATGAAATGTAAGAAATATAATAATACCTACCTACATCTATGCAAAATTCCCCGAGCAAAAGCTTACAGTTCTCGCCATAGGCAAGTATATGTTCCTTATTTACCTTAGACCAGGGATCACCAATTAGTTTAATTGGGGATCCCTTTAAAAAAGTAATATTATGTCTGTTGTGGTCCATTCCGTAGGTAGACGATTACTAGCAACCAAAATTAAAAACATCCATTATTATTAAGTAAGTAGGTACCTAATAAAAATGTTTCATAGTAAGTTATAATTTTTACTTTGAACTTATCTATTGCCATTGAATCCTGGATTTTTATTTTAATATTTATTTACTTAAAGTCTTTCAGGTACGCATAAAATAGGTCGGCTGTCCGGGTCCCACCATTTGGTGACTCCCGCAGCCTGCAGTCCTGCTTTAGACTGGCTACATTATAAAAGTGTTGGTTGTTATTTTGTATGCTTAGATCAAATTCTAAGTTTGTAGGTAAGTTGTATTGCGTAGGATACCAAGATTCTGACAAGTAATATAGCAAAGGAGACCATTCACGTTCCAAAGTTGGGCCCAAACACAAAGTGCCGGCCAGCGAAAAACCGTGGTCGGGGAAGTCCTCCTAATCATTTTTTGCTATGGCACCGAATCTCAGATTTTGGGCCCAATATGAATTGTTCTCCTGCAAGTAGGTATGTCATTAGTTCGACCAACAGGTGTGTGACATGTCAGGCTCGACAAGTCGTAAGGTCGACAGGTCAGGCTCGACAAGTCGTAAGGTCGACAGGTCATTAATACGACAAGCAATGTACGTTAAACTTTATAACTTCTAGGTGATACGGTACGTACTCAATACCGATGGGGCTACTACTTCTTATAAGTATAAAAATGTTAACATTATGTATAATAGACGACTTGATCTTGAAATAAAAGAGTTAGGTGATAGTGATGTCCGTGACTACCGCCAGACCACCAACGCCAACTCATTTTAGTACTCCAACAAAATTGGTAAACTGCGTTCGCGATTTCGTTTCCAAACATGTAAATAAATAGTGTGCGTTATCCCAGCAAAATAATGTCGAAAATAATCCAATGTTAATTACAGGATACTAATGAAACTTCACATACATTTGAAGGCAGTTACAAGCTACAAAAAAACGTTTAAAGTAAGTCTTTAGAGCTCTTATTCAGAGTGTTATATAATATCATTGGTTAGGACCTATTGAATTGTTTTTATATTAAACTAGCTGATGCCCGCGGTTTCGCCCGCGTTAATGTCAGTTATTATATACTAAAACATTCCTCGAGAACCACTCTATCGTCGTTTTTGAGTTTATCGCGAACAGGACGACAGACAGACACGGCGGAGGACTTTGTTTTATTGAATAACCTTGATTAAATAACCTTTAAACGGTGCATTATTTTGGTATTGTATTTTTTATTGCACTTCTAATTAAAAGTAATTCCTAAGAAGTCATGTAGGTACGCACGGCTACACATCAAGCTATACATTTCCAGTATAAGCTGACCTCGCGTTGAACGGAAATCCTATACAATGCGAGATCAGCATAAACTGGAAATGTATAGCTTGATGTGTAGCCGTGTGTACATAAGATGATAAGAATCCGCATAACCGTTTCTGAGATAGGTACAGTAAAGTCACAAACGTTACTCCAGCAGGATCTCGCCGAGTAACTTCGCAACCGATGAAAGAACAAATACAAAATGAGGTGCAACATCCATACTAATATTATAAATTCGAAAGTATGTCTGTCTGTCTGTATGTTACCTTTTCACGCCTAAATTACTGAACGGATTTCGACAAAATTTGGCATGGAGATACATGGCATCCTGGGGAAGGACATAAGCTACTTTTTATCGACATACCACGCGGGCGGAAGCTAGTTTACCATAACTAGACAACTATAATAATATAGCTAATATTTATTTCAATATTCTCATCTAAAAAATAGTCTCGCTGCGGTAACGTTACCCCAGCAGGAAATGTTTTTGTGACATAACTGAAAACAATAGGTGCAACAAATTTGAAAATGTGCGCAACAATTACAGAAGCTGGGCAACTAATCCTAACTAATATTATAAGTGCGAAAGCGAGTTTGTTTGTTTATTACGCTTTCACGCTAAAACGGCTGAACGGATTTGGATGAAATTTTGCATATCAATAGACCATGACCTGGAATAGGACATAGGATACTTTTTATCCCGATATTCCCACGGGATCGCGACTTACGCGGATGAAACCGCGGGGCACAGCTATGAGCTAGTCCATGCTAATATTATAAATTCGAAAGTAACTCTGTCTGTCTGGCTGTATGTTACCTTTTCACGCCTAAACCATTAAACGGATTTTGATAACATTTGGCAAGGAGATAGATGGCATCCCGGGGAAGGACATAGGCTACTTTTTATCGACATACCACGCGGGCAAAGCCGCGGGCGGAAGCTAGTTATCTATAAGATTCAAATGACTCTTTTCGAAATTATTTAGCTAGGGTAACGGACGCAAACAAATATGAGGTTTTGGATAAACAACTTTAGTAACCATACATGGACTTCAGTTTGGGCAACAACTTTAGTAGTCGTTCTGAAGTCGACTTAATTTACACAGACATAAAGTTGACATAAGTGGATGTCAATAGCCTATACCTTAGTAGTTTCGAGAAAATCGACTTTGAAGGCCGAAAAAGGGAGCATGCTACAGCTATTCTAAGTATACAAATGAATAGTACTAGTAATGGTTAGTTCTTTTTAGTGATTCATTTCGTAAAAAAAAATCAGAACAAACATTTGTATTTACCGAGAAATAAACGATGATATTGATAACTTTTGCGCACTTGTTCAGTAGAACCACGACTTTGGATGTTAATTACAAGTTTGAGGAACTTGCCGCTTTTCTCAAACCTACCTACTGCAATGCAAGATAAAATATTAGTACCCAAAATTCAAAATTAGTGTACACCAGCCAGTAGTTTACGAGATATATACCATGCCTTTGGTGGAATGGCAGTACCTAGTCACGGTGTTAAATTTTCATTTCAAGATTAACCTATTAAAAACTCTGCGATTTCTTCCTTTTATACAAAAAAAGTAGTACAAAGTAAAAAGTACCCCTAAAGACGTTACAGTGACCAAAAATTCTAAGTTCTTCATTTTAAGAGAAATTAGCTTTCATTAATTTTCCATATCTCCGCGTATAACCCGACCTAATTAAAATGGCATTGAGCTGTTTAGTATTTTTTTTATGGATGACGGAATAGAAATAACAGTGTGAACAGCTCTCCTCTCTTCCACCTCCCTCTACATTACATTTATCAATCATTTTATGAGATTTAGGTTACCTTAAAAAATCGTTTAAAAAAAACTATGTATCTCCCTCCCCGCTCAATCAAGGCACTATTCTAAACTTTATTTCATGAGTTTTAGTTTATGAGATACAGCCCGCTGACAGAAGGACGGATGGACAGCGGAGCCTTAGTTAGGGTTCCGTTTTACACCCTTCGGGAAGGGAACACAAAAAACACTTGCAAAAAATAATAATTAATTATTGGGCTACCCTGAAAGAAGCAGGTTTGAAAGGTATCCATACACCAATAAATATATGTAACATAAGGGTACAGTAAAGAATACTAAGGTTATCTTGATCAACACGTCAATTATTTTCAAAATCTTTATTTTTACACAAGAAGAATTGTTTTCAATAATTCTTATATGAATTTTTTAATACTAGGTTCATGAATTTTATTTAAACTAAATTATTTCTTAACGAAAATACTTAAAATTGCTAAAAAAACGTTGATCGTAAATAAAATAGTGAAATATTTACACAACAATCTAAATTAAGTAGTATAACGTAAAATTTAAATTTATTTAATAACAAATATTACTTCATGTGACCTTATAAAATGGTAATAATGTTCAGTAAATTAAAGCTAAAAAAGCTTAAAAAGCATTGTTATTAATGAATATAATTAAATAATGTTAACATTAAAATATTTATATGAGTATAAAATACCTAGTGATATTGCAAAGACTGCTTCTTTTATAATAACCATTTAATATTTATATATCATGTACTATAAATTTTGACATTTTATTATTTAATAAAATATATTTGAGTATATACGGAATGGGCAATACAATTGTACTAAAAGCGTATTCTACTCCATATAAAGATAACATATAAACCTTGAGGAAATAGCCTACGCAACTAGGGGCATATTAACATCGTAATCGTTCAACATATAGGAAGGACAAACGGATTCTCCACTATGTATGTATATTATCTTGACACAGTTAGTAAGAAGCAGTCTCTCATTCAAGTCATCACAGGCTATGTGAATACTATTATAAAATAAGTATAATAATAGTTTATTAAAGATTAACTTGTCATGATATAAAATAAACATTGCCATTACAATAATGTAAATAAGAATTAATCATAAAATATCTTCACAAAAATGCTACATTAAATCTACAAACAATATAAATTACAATTTCCTATAACAATAGTCACATTTATGATTATTTATTTAGGATTCCATGTTAGGAAGATACGCTACTGTCAACTTCTCTAGAGCCATGAAGGTCGGTTGATGTCGTACGGTTGCCTGACGCCGAGAGTCGGCGGGTAACCGCCGGGGTACAAGCTCATGATCTGTGCGCCTGTTTGCCTTAGTAACTCTTCCTGATGGCGCTGGAGATACTGTTGGTACAGTGGCGACGTCGGGTCGGTTCCAACAAAGGGATAACCTGCTCGAACTTGTGAATGGCCAATGAAAGGAAAGCTGCTCGCAGTATGAGACGAGTTTTGATGAGCAGGTTTCACTAACTTATCTGCATTCGCTTCGGCATTGTTGCGTTGCTGATGAGCAACTGCTGCAACCATATAGTTGGCTGCCATGAGCTGATTAGCGGTACTGTTGCGGAAATCTTCAATTGTAAAGCTGCCATTATCTCCGTACAGTCCACTACTTAACGCCATGTTTGTTGATGTTCCGAAATTGAATGCATTGCCAGGCATCATGCTCGACTTCACCGATGATAACACATCTGTCCCACATGAAGTGGGATGGTAAGCTTGGCTGATCTGTGCTGTTTGTTTAGCGTCAGAAGTTCTCTTCCTTTTATTTTTTGTTTTGTTGTCTATTTGTGAAGCTGCAACACTGGATGTTTTGTAAATACTATTGTCCTTGCTCATTGACATGGATGGTTGGGAATATATACTAACAGATGTGCTGACTGGGTGTATTTCTGAAGAAATACTCTGCTTAAACATTTGCGCCATTTGAAATGATTTATCATGGTATAATGAAGCTGCTTGGCTACTTGCAAAACTGGACAAATACCTCTCATCATTAGTGTATCTTTCTAGCATTTGAGGAATATTAGGCAAGTTACGCAAAGTATCAAGGGGTAGTGAAGAAGGGTTACTGTATGGTGTTTTATATGGATTAGAACTTACTAATGGATGATTTTGTACAAGTTTGTCAGTTTTTTGAGATTTGGCAAGTGTGTCTATATTTTTGGCAATAACATCAGTATCACTTATCGATGATGCAGATGAAGTAGTCATGTGATCATTTTTAAGATGACCTCTTGGATTAGGTATTCTTAATTCACCAGGAAGATTTTGTTGCAACTCCTGAGTTCTTTGTAATGTTGGCCTGGCCACATTATATGAATTATACTGCTGTTGCTGAAGGCTCTTATTATAAGCAATAGTATTAGCACTTATTGCACTCATTTCATTCTTCATTTTTTCCACATTATTGGCACTATAAGGCGTAGAATAATCAGAAGGTACCAATTCTTGTTTGCGCATATGACTTGTCATTTTCCAATTGCCGTAATCTATTGCAGTAGATGAAGGAGTGGTATTACAAGAATACAATTTTTTGTTCGCCAGGTCTATGTCGCTTATTGAAAAGTTGCTTACGCTCTGTCCACCAATACTTTCTGCGTAAGGGTTGTGATGTGCGTGAATGATATTTTGGTTCAAATTCATTTCATTATGGGACTGACTATGTGCTGGAGGTATATTTCCTGAATTCATGTTAGCTTTAGCAATACTTTTTTGCATATGTTGGCTATTTAATCCTAAATTCATAGCAATAGCATCAACATCATAACCCTTTTGCTGTGGGTTCATATTCGATTTAGATATGTCTCGTGGCAAGTAATCAACTTCGTGTGAATGTGTGTCACTACTGCTTCTGCGATCAATCTCAGGGTTTAAATAACCCATGTTAACCATGTCAACATTATCTTTTTTAATGATGCCAATTGGCTTATCCAAATCGATGTTGATGGTATTCTTGTTATTCTGTAATGAGTCATTCATTTCATATTTTACTTCCCTGTTTTCAGTGGCAAATTCCATTGAAGCTTTTTCCCGTAGGCTATTCATTTTGGCCAATTCTGATTTTTCACTTAATGCCAACGCTATGTCGTCAACTGAGGTTGAAGTCATTGAATGCAAAGATGATGAATTTTTCTGGTATTCATTCTTACTAGATACCATTGTAACTTCTTTGTTTTCTGCTTTTAAGGTGGGAGGTACTGGGGAATGATCTGGTTCATTGTAAGTCCGTTTTTTAACAGGAAAAAGTGCAGTTTTAAGATCTGCCATTATTTGTGTAGAATTAGTGGGGACAGGTGTATTTGATATCGACGTTTGTGGCGAATTTTGTACTTGGGAATAATTTGTCGAGTTCTGTGGGTATGGTGTGTACGCGGGCGAGAACGGACCGGTATATTGATTTTGTTGATATGAATCTGGAGGCAGTGGAGTGAAATCATCATGAGCACGTGCGAATTTGTTAGTTGCTGGAGTTTTTGCATTATCAAAGAAGGGAGGTGGGTTCTGATTAAATGCAGGAAGCGGGCTCTTGTTATGGTCCACGAAATAATTCGGCGTCGATGGTCCCGTGACATTGTTTGAGGCGTAAACATGTTGGGAATAAGGCGAATAAGGGGACTGTGGAGCCTCACGTGGACTGCAGCTTTTCTCTGGGCTGCTTTTCATCGATGTTGTATCTTGATAGAATCCAGCTCTCACGGTCCCGTTTATTATAGGATATGTAATCTTTTGGAAATCATCCGTTCTCGGAGATGCGGGCGAGCGCAGCAGCGGGGAAGTGTGTGACATTTGATGTCTGGGCGAGTCAAGATCCTGACTGAACGATGATCTCTCTGATACAGAACTACCAGTGCTAGTTCTTCTTTGCCTCGGCGTAGTGCCCACATTAGGCAGTGGGCTATCTCTGCCTTCAGGATTCGGAGTATCGGGCCCTGTCGGAGAGTCATATTTGACTGGATTCTTAGGACTGTTGACCTTGGTATCAGTGGTTACATTTTCTGGTACTTTTTCTTCAGATTCAACTTCGTCAGGTTTTTTCTTCGCAGCAGGTGCAGTTGGACCAGTACTTTTGGGAGCACCGAAAGCTTTAAACCACGCGCTAAGGTTAGGAGTAGCTTTTTCTTGATTTGGTTTAGTTATCATTTGCGGTTCAGTTTCGACCTCAGCGTCTTTTTTGTTTGGCAGAACAATAACTTCCTCTGGTTTTTTCTCAACAGGAGCATCTTCAATTTTCTCTTCTTTCTGAACTTCTGTTGTTTTACTACTATCTTTTTGATCTTCTGTTTTATTTTCATCGTTATTCCCAAAGTTGTGATCATTACCTAGAGCGAACTCAACAGCTGGTAAAACAGAGCCGAGGCTAAGCTTAGGGCTAGATTCCTCTGCCTTTTGAGCATCACGAACTTTGTTTTGAGGACCAGCTGGTAGAACTTCCTCTGTTTTTTCTGTATTTTTATTACTCATATTAGTAAGCAAGTTACCTTTACTCTTTCCTGGTTGAAGTCTTTCAATAGTCCTTTGAATTTCTCTTCTTTTAAGCAACTTTGGCTCACGCGATGAAGGTCGTTTTCTAGAAATTTCTTTTCTAGTATGCACAGGTTTTTCTCCTTGAGAAAGCTCATCATCCAGTCGGCTGTTTTCGTGGTCTTCGGTAGAAATAGTTTGAGCTGGACTATCGCACGGAGAACTCACATTGGATCCTTTTGGAGCATCATCAAGCCATTTGCTTATATCTTTTACAGCTTGTTCTAACGCTTCAGAAGCAGACTCGTTCTTAGCCGAATTTTTCTTACTACCTTTTTTAGGTGCAGACTTAGTCTTTATATTTTCTATAGATTCATCTTCGGAGTCAACATCTTTGACAGTGAAATCATTTGTGTTGCTTGACTCAGAATTATCTAAATTGCTTTGACTTGAGGAGAACAAAGTATTGAACAATGAACTTTCTTTATATTTTTCATTTTTAGCTTTCAGCTTTTCAATAGTTTCTCTTAGTTTTTGATTCTTCTCTTTTTCGGGTATATTGATGTTTTGCTTTTGTTTATCAACAGTTTTTTGTTTATAGTCAAATAGTGATTCCCATGCATCCTTGGCAGCATGCCGTCTTCTTTCCTTTATTTTATCGTATTTATCTTTGACAAAATCTGGATCAGCAAGTTGATCAGGAGGATCAGTTTGATCCAGTTCAGTGGGCGACGGCGACGGTGTGTGAATAGAAGGTAATGGGCTGGCGCTCCTACTCCTATTAGAACTCTCTAAGGATTCTTGTGAGACGCTACGCTTCAAAACTTCCGTAGCTTCAGCCTCGTGATGTTTGCTCTTTTTCTTCTTTTGTTTCGACTTCTTACCATCCTTGTCTTTGCTCTTACCATGCTTCTGTTTTTTGCTGTGTCTTGTTTTAGATTCGGAGTGGTCAGATTTATGAGAGTCCTTTCTATGATTTTTGGAATGTTTACCATGACGATGATGACCTTTGCGTTTCTTCTTGCCCTTACTTTGTTTACTTTTATGAGATTCTTTAATCTTTTTTGTTTCCGGTTCAGGTACTTCCTCTTCGGGCTTTTCCTCTTGTATAATGTCTGACGAACTGGACTTGGGTTCACCTGAAAATGGAAATAGAATATAAGCATAGGTCTTAATCGTTTTTAGTTTTTTCCCTAAACAACGTCGTTCCAGCCTTTACGCTATGACCGATTCTCCACAGTAAAATAAGGGAAATGCGTGTGTCACATCTTAGAGTCAGTTCACAACGACACGCGAAGCGACGCGCACTTTTTTATGATCCCATACAATATCGAATTTATTTACTACACAATAAGGTACACATGCTGCGCATCTCAGCGTACTTTGACACCTGTCAACCCTCGCACTGAAATTAAATTATACCTTTTCGTGAAGACAATAAGTTCGATAATTGTTAAAAAGTGCGCAAAGCGTCGCGGTCTGAGCTGACCCATAGACCTTATTCTGCAGTGCGAAAAGGAATTTTACAAAATGTGATAAAAGAAATCAGTTCGCGACTGTACAGTCACGGACTTTAATTGATGAGCCACCTTCAAACTTTTCAATTTTGCAGTTTCATACATTCACGAGATTACACGATTAAACACGATTGACTATTAGTCAACCTCTATGGATATTTCCGATTAAAAGTAATTTATTTGTCATCTTGTTTACTTTCATACATTCACGAGATTACACGATTAAACACGAACTCAAATCGCAAGCTCGTAAACAAGATGACAAATAAATTACTTTTAATCGGAAATATCCATAGAGGTTGACTAATAAGTTCTCAATGATAAAAATAAATACAATGTTGCATTAAGTTTATCCAATCTATTTGATACCGACCTCCTTTGAATCATAGCTCATTAACTCAATAATAACTGAAGACAGTGACAGTTGAAATATCGACGTCAGAGAATTTCTCCGTACGCTAACGTTACTATCGCAACAGTCACATAGCAACAATTGTTTATCGTTGCTAGGTTACTGTTGCTAGACCTGCAATTGGTTGACTTTGAGTAGTCACTGCTGTCAAGTTTGTAGTTCTGGCTCTCAGGTTAGCCAACCGGTAAAGATATGAAATATAATATAATTTTCTTCTTATATTACGAAGACATAAGACTTTGCATGTCGGGAACCGAATAAACCCGATTTGCATTACACGACTAAAATACGAACAGTGCCAGGTGGCTCGTCAATTAAAGTCCGTGACTGTACATAGCTTAGTTTCCAGTAGATCATGATTTATTATTCAGCGGTAAAGCTATTTAGTTAAAAACCTTAAAGCCTACCTCCTTCAGAATGAGACTTTCGCTTTTTCCTCTTGTGGTGACTTGGAGATTCATTCGTTTTAAGTTTGTGTTTCCGTGATGGAGTTGGTAACTGATATTCAACAGCAATTTCTTCATCAGATGATGAAAGTCTATGTATATATTTTTCAGTCAGTCGATCAAATGCAGCTTGTAAATTATCTACCATCACAGTATATTCTGAAAAAAGAAGAGTTTATATTTAATAAGAAACAATAAGGAGTTATGCATGCATGAACAATTTTAGTCTACTAGCTTCTGATCAGGACTTAGTCGGAGTAAAACATCTTGTTTTAACATAAAATATAAACTATGACACTCAACAATACTGTAGCTTCCCATTCGTTATGATTTTTCGGAATCGAATCATTAGTTCTGTAGATTACTCCCTCCCTACATGCAAACTCAAATTTTACCTCTTTATCATATTAGTTTAGATATTTTATACATACCATTATCCTGGCCATTGTACAAACGACAGTTGTTAACAATGAGCTTAAAATCCGCTTTAAACATAGAAAAGTCAGTGTAATAGCCACTGTCAAGGCGTTCTTCCATTTTCCGCAAGTCCATCGGCCGCCTGATAACGGCATAGTAATTGGGCGCATATTCCTCTTCCACAGGGTCCATAAAGGGCCATGCATCGTCATGAGCAGTTAATTGTTTCAGAACTTTATACATGTCAGTTTGTATGTCCTCGTCGGTTTGACCAAATCTGCAAAAAGGAAATATGGTTAGTAGCTCTAAGTTAATAGTGAATTGATACAATGAGAGCCAAATAACAGATAAATACATTTGAGATGTCTTGAGTTTTTTTCGTGTACTGCTGACGGGTTCGTCATTGTCAGGTATTACAATCTGTCCTGTAGCAGACGCCAACGAATTGTTTGTTTTCCTTCCCGTTTTTATGAGCGGCTCTGGTGGCGGTTCTCCTTTGTGAGTAGCGGACGAGTTTTTTGACCGCTTGTCATGGCTTTTTGACGACTTTGCTACTTTCTGAGGCATTTCTTCTTTTACACTGGATGAACTTTCCGATGAATCCGACGAAACCGATTTAGACCTGAAATTATATTGAAGTAATGAATGACGAAAAATCCGGAATTCTCTTTAAAAAGGACATTATGCATGTCAATGTACCTACTGCAAAAATGCTTGTTGTAATTGGTAAAGCAACTTGTACGTCTCTGTGGGTGCTTGTGCACACGGGGAAATTTGGAACTACACAACGGATTTTCCAGATATATACGCCATTGGAGCTAAGAGCGGCACGCAGGCACTTAGACTTACTGTCATGATGTAATAAATAATAGTCAAATGTATACAATTCTGACAGCCCCGTTAATCTAGTGGTAACAAGCGTCTGTGGTGCAACGGGTCCACCCAGATTGATTCTTGGGTTTTTCTATCAGGAATTTCGCTAGCAGCCCGGAGTCTGGATTTATGCCAGATAATGGCAAAAGCCTCCTTTTACATGGAACTTAAACATTTCTGGCGATATGTGGTTGTATGACTAACTCTTCAGTGAAATCAGACGAGTTTGGCATGTATGAAACTCTCTTGTAACAAAAACGAGTCGTGAGATCTCAAATGGCTGCAGTTTATTTTTACGGGTCTTAAGATAAGCACCAGACTATCGGCGCAAAGCTTTATTTGAACTCAGATCGATATCTACTGGGCCTATCATAGTCCACCGCTAAACATAGGCTCCACAATGTTGCGCCATACTTTTCCGGCTTACGTGACAGGTAAAACTAGCTGATTCATCAATATGTCCACTGCAGCACTATCTGATCCAGCGACTATTTGGTTCTTCGTTAGACAGACACAGTATGTCTACTGTAAATTACACTTTACAACTTGCAAAGTAATTTAGTGACTCCCATAATTTCCCGATAAGGTGTGGTTAATTATTTATTTATTTTAATAATATCAGGAAATAATGCGAGTCCATACGATTTCCACGTCTTTGCACCATATAACAACGCCCTTGGACACTCACAACAGCAAATCACGAAACTTAATTGGGTTACGGCATAACCCTACGTAGGCCAACAGGGGCTCTTTAAGTCCGTCAACGAAGGTATGACTCATCCGAAAGTAATTGATCCGTTAAAACAAGTGTTAAATTCAATTTTTCGGACGGGCATAACCATCGGCCCGGACAACAGTCAAATCGCGTTGTCATTCATTCTTATTTTGAAAATCGAACTAATGTTATGTCCGTTGGGATAAAGTTAGGCGGAATAATCTGTCCTCGCGCCCGCGAGCACGCCGAGACGGTTGTATGGTTGGAGCAGTGCCGTAACTAGGGCGGTGCCAGCGGTGCCCAGGCACAGGGCGCAGACCCTGGAGGGGCGCAGAAATGACCAGACCAGGGCCACTAACAATGGTGCCGATTCTCTTGTCACAAATTCTCTAAACTAAACTAAAAATCACTAAAATTTAGTTTATTCCTGTCAAATGACGATTCCCCATTCTGAAAATAGACTAAAGTGACACAACTTAACTATAATTTAGTTTGACAGCACTAAGATGGCACTGAGTTTTAATTTAGTGAAAATGCTATTCTGAATTTGACGTTTTAACCACAATTTTTGTTCTATATCTAAAATCCTCTAACTAACTCTGACTATTTTTAATCACGATTAAAAATGTGTGGAATAAAATTAGATGTCATGAACTAAAATTCAAACCAACACCTCGAATTCAGTTGCAAAACGGTACTGTATCTTTTTTTTATTTTCTTTTTTTTTATATCTCGAAAATGGTGTGTCTTATCGTAAAAATAATGAAAATTTTGACCCCCTTTGCAACCCGCAAACCCGTAATACTCAACATGTTGGTAATTTTTTTTTTTAGTTTTCTTCCAGAAAGTGAAAATTCCATATAAAAATACGTCGAGACGGCCACATTGGGAAAAAATCACGTGGTAGGCAAACAAGTAGGTACCAAGTGGAGTCGCGATTGTCCAATTCGATTTTAGTTGTGTCAAAATAATTTTTAAATTTAGAGATTTTTTTTGGCAGAATAGCTCTAAGATTCTCATAGTAAAAAGTAAGGAATTTTAGCGATAGTTTAGTTAGTTTAGTTCGGTGTACAAGAGAATCGGCACCACTACCTATTATTTATTTATTTATATGTGTCTAGTCGCGTCGTCCTAATCGTCGAATATTATTTATTTATATATTCTTCTTACAAATAAATAATATTCTTCTTCATATTTAGGATTTCGCAATGAAGAAAGCGCGTAAAGTAAATCTTTAAGTAATTATGTTTACGGTTTGCCTTGAATCTTTACTATTATGTACTGATCAGTATTTGGTGACATTTGTGTATTGTCTAATTGTGAATTTTGACAAATATTTTCGAATAAACTAATTTATAAACGCAATTTATTTGAACTTCCTTATTCAAAACTTTACCAAGTACTTAAAATTAAGTTTACAAAAACGTTGTTTTTTTGTAAACTTAATTTGACAGAACCGGTTATGATTAGAAAATATTTCTAGGGCGCGGTTATAGCACCTCGGACTGGGCGCTTAAAAGGCTAATTACGGCACTGGGTTGGAGCATTATGTATCTAACGTAATGTTAAGGGAGCTTAACCGCTTTTTTGTTAGAGAGACACATGGACTCTCCCCGTCAAGCTTAGAAGAAGGGTTATCTGGCTAAAGCCACCACTGTGGCCATCCTTAGCAACACTGTACAAGTTCTCTCTAGCTTACAGCATCGCGTGACTACTTTATACTGCCGACATTCCAGGGGCAATTTTCTACTCCTTGCATCCTATTGCCAGCCTTTGCAGGCATTGGCAGCAGGGAACGACTTAAATCCAGGGGGTTTTGCGTCAAGGCGATTGCCACCTCAATACCTAGACAGAGGATGTCTTCGAATTAGTGACGAGCAGAATTCTACCAATCCCGTACAGCCGCCTTCTGGACTAATACTGACGGCTCTGCCAACATAGCCTTCAGCTGGTAGAGAGGACTTTTTAGGAACGAGGATCCTTGAACGTATGGGCTTAAAGTAAAGATGTCAGCAATGCACGGAGAAGATGGTGAAAATGCATGAGGTTGTTCCGTCCAGCTGGAGTTGCTCAGTGCTAATCAACAAACTGAGATTTTAGTTGCCCGGATAATTTTTTTGTCATTTGCCGAGTCTAGAAGGAGGAAGCTATAGGGGAGAGCGGCTGCGGCAGGTAGAAACAGGACGAGTGTTGAGGCTAGGTCCAGAATTGCAGACTGACTTCACTATAGCGCGATTTTTATGTTCATCAACCAACTATATGATATAGTTGGTTGATGAACATAAAAATAGTCTATATCTGTGCAAACGAGACCTCGAACGCGTGCGTTCGTTTCGAAATACTTTAAATGGTAGCTACAAGAAACGCGGTCACGTGGTCATTGGCGTTCCTTACATACTATATATTCCTCTGTTTTCTCCCTAATAATGATACTAGCCCAAATATTTTTTCACTATATTATAATGTATATCTACCACGGCCTCGAACTGCCCAGAAAATTTCAAAAAATGTTTTGCAAGCTTTACCGTGTGACATTAGCAAATGAAAGGGGTCGTTATTTTATTTTAATAATTTACATATTTACAAATTACCTACAACAAGTACCTACAAATTTACATTTGCACTTCGAATGTATGGGGGAACATATTTTTCAACTACAATGTTATGTTTGTTCTTGGGATAAATTCATCCCAACTACGGAACCCTTCATGTGCGTGGCCCGACACGCACTTTGCTCGTTTTTTTTTCCTTTCTTACCCAAATATAAGCGACGTTTCCTAACTATGGCCTCCAGCCGTCTCCAGACAACAAAAGTAAGGGAAAAGTTTGTGAAAGACTTATAAATGCGCAAGGTAAATGTTTATTTTTATAAGATCTTTTAATATGATGGTTTTTACTGTGTTGTTAATGTTAAGGCGATATGCCTGCTAAAACCATTAGAAGAGAAAAAGAGTGAATGCATACCTCAAGAGATTTCGCCGCTTGGCTCGATTCTCCCGTGCAAGATCAGGTGTTTCTTTCCTTTCCTCCTCTTCTTTACCGTCATGCGTAGTCTGTTTAGTTTCCTCTTCCTTCTGTTTTATCTTTTGTAAAACACGACTTGATGTTCTTCTCGGCGCTAGCTCTAACAACCTTAAAAATATATCGAGCTTGGTTTAGTATTACAGAATAAAGAAATGCACATGATTTACTAATTATTAGTCATGATAAACAAGACATAAAAACTGCTAATATCGACCAACAAGTGTGACACTCGAGTTACGAAAACGTAAGTTAATTAAATAAATTCCTTTCTGGCAAAGTGGGCAAATGCTACCTTTTATAAACTGGAGTTTTCATTCAAAATGTTGGCAGTACGTTGTATAGGCCTCGTGGATGACGTAAAAAAGAATTGACCTGTAGTAGCTTAAACTTTTCAGTCCATGACTGTACATGGAACTAATAGATAAACACTAATGAATTTTGATTTCAAAACGACTTAATGTGCTTTACAACACAATTTGAAAAATGCCAGTCTAACCAGATAAATAAAATTATATTCATCCTAACTATCCTAACTAATATTATAAATGGAAAAGTGAGTTTGGTTGTTTGTCACGCTAAAACGTCTGGACGGTCTTGGATGAAATTTGGCACAGGGATAGGCCATGACCTGGAATAGGACATAGCGTTACATTTATCCCGATGTTCCCAAGGGATCGAGACTTACGCGGGTGAAACCGCGGGGCACAGCTAGTCATTCATAAAATGTAATATTGTACTCTAACGACAATTAATATCAATCATATTCATATCAAGTTAACCTAACCTAACCTCGTAGACCTAGCTGTACGATGTGAGCATGTTCTCAGAATCTGGATGGGGCCAACAATCTATATTCTATCCATGAAGAAAATCGCTGGAATTTAAATATAGTCACGTAACTATTTTCTTTTAATCATTCTTATAAGGTTTTAAATAACATTGATAGTATTATTAATTAATAGTAGATTACTAATGAGTAAATTCACAATTCGCCTACTTAAGATACTAATGATAACACAAGCGTAGCAAGGAGCTTGAATTTTATCACAGACTAAAAACTTCGTATAGAAGCGAAACAAGGCGTACCATACGCCCTGAGGCCGTCTGATAATGGCGCTATTTTTTTTATCACATTTTCGTAGCAGAAGATTCGCTCCTACGAATTGACGCAAAGCATTGCAACAGCTAATTATGTTAAGACTCTCTCGAAATGGAGTAGATCCTCCAGGTTCATGAATGATTCAGAAATACACGCAATGCACGCAATTGTTTATTTTTAATATCGCTCATATTAAAATCGAACACATTTTTCGCGGATGCCTTTCTCTCTATTTCTTAAGACAAAAGATTTTTTTTTAAAGAAATCTTATTGCTGAGTTATCCTAAAATTAAATAACTTACTAATATTTACACCACTACAGCGTTGCGCCAGCTTTAAAACTGTAAATTAATCTTGAAACCCCAAGTTCAATTTAGCTCTTCAATAGATACTTAGACCCACTTGGAACAAAAATCACTAAACATGTTTAGCGCTAAACATTTTCAAAACATCTTTCTGCCTCCATCATCTTGAAATGATTGACGGCGATAGAATGATGTTTTAAATTCGTTTAGCGCTAAATGTATAATTCGTGAATTGTGCTGCGACCACGTGGGCCTTCGGAACTAAATATTTTCTATACAAAGAATCAACATAATAATATAGCTCATGTTAAGTTAACTTCGCAAACAGTGTCACGCTAAGCGAATTTCACTTAAGTTAAATAAGCTAAAACGATATTAGGCTGCTTAAGGTCCTCCACCGATAAGCATACGCAAAAGCATTACCTACTTTTATCCATTTTATTTAGAATTTGTTTTTATGATACAAACAGAAACAAGCTTTCATGCTTCTTACTTAGCGTACATCGTATTAGTATAGTTAATGATAGTTAAGTCATTAAAATCATTGATCGAAATTATGGTATGTTTGCATACCATAATTTATAACATTGTGTCATATCTATCATAATAAAAAATGAGCAGAGTATAATTCCTCTACTAAAAGTTGAGTTGAAAACTTTTTGAAGTCCAGCAGCAAGCAAAAAAGGCACCAAACAAAGCTTCACATTTTTCAAAGCTACACTAGCAATTTGCTGCAATCAAACTGAAAAACAAGTTCTGTAGGACGAATCAAGTTTTTATTGCCTTGATCATTTTAAGTTGTCCACTGTAGCTTTGATGTACGTAGTATATTTTGGTGCAGTGTCGTGCACTATTGCATTTATATATGTATAATTTATTCAGACTGTAATAAATTCGAGTGGCGCCGCCATTTTAAGCAGAATGTTGCATAACAGCAGCTCTCGTTTTGTGCAGCATAGCAATATTTCTATCTCTTCGTTCGTATTCGTACATATTCTTACGACTTACTTATAAATCCCTCCCAAAGAGAAAAAATCAACGATAAAATGGACCCAGATCAAATTACACCAAGGCATAGTACAAAGCATTCTAATGTTGGAATAAAAACTGATCATAATCCTACCACCTCGATTCAAAATCGCTATCGATTCAGAAGTCCCAAGAACAATAATAGGACTTCCTCAATTTGCAAAATTTTCTAAGGAATTACAAATTTTTACAATGCAAAACGGTCTACAACTCAATTTAAGCTCTAAACTTAATGACATCACAATCAATCATCTCACGGCCACTGCTGGGCAAAGGCCTCCCCATGATGTAATTCATGTAGTAGTAATTGTTATTTCATTTTTATGCTTTGACATCGGTGAAGGAAAAACGCCGTCAGGAAACCTGGACTTTAAAGTTAGTCTGAAGTCATCTTGAGTGAGTGTGGTGATCAATGCTCTTACCTTCTCTATATGAGAAGAGGGACATGTTACCCTGCAGTGGGACAATATATTATTATTATAATGCTTTCGTCAATGAATTCGAAACCTTTAGTAGCTCTTAAATTTGTAAGAACACTACTAAAAGTTGTCACATATGACCATTACACCTTAACATAGTAATCCAGAAATCATTTGTAAGCAAGCTATAGCCAGCTCAGCCATACAAGCCAATGTTCTAGTTAACCACCACCAATCTATAATAATAACTCATAAAAGTTTAGGGCAGGTGCACAAAAACGGATCCAACGCGTTTCTCTTCGACACAAGCATTGAATTAAATTCTCTATTTTGATCAAATAAGTATTATTTAGATTGAATTATAAAATTTAAAATCCTCGGCCATGCCGACAGTCAGTGTGCGGTGGCCCTTAGTCTTTTAGATTAGTACTTTTGTATGTAGAGCAGCACAGCATTTACATTCTTGTATTTTTTAAATATTTATCATCTAACATTGGTTGTCAACAATTCGCATTGCAGGAATGAGCGTAAACTTCGAATTGCATGGGCATGTAATAATAATAAAATACCGCAGCTATTGTGACTCTAATTAAAGCACACTTCACCAACACGACAATCTTATGTCATAGATTTGATTTAAATGTATTATGATAATGTTACATTGAAGGTTTAAAATTATGATTTTATTAGGTTTTGCGAGCGGCTTCGCCCGCGTGTACCGGTGTACGTCGGAAATTATCCCACTGGAAAAAACTATCGGGATAAAAGTATCCAATGTGTTAATCCAGGTTATAAACTAGCTGCGTGCCAAATTTCATCCAAATCCGTTTAGCCGTTTTTGCGTGATTGAGTAACAAACATACAAACATTCACATTTATAATATTATGTAGTAGGATGAGATTAGATTTCTGATTTTATTATTAATGTTATTATTAATTGACTACGAAAACTTTCATTTGAAGTTGAAATTCATGGAATGATTTTTATGTATTGTTTACAAACATCAGTGGATTGCTTGCAGAAAACTAAATCTAATAATATTTATGAATCTGTTGGTTTGGTATGCTTAATGGAAAAAGTCAAATCAGTTATTGTGCAAAAATATTTTGCTTTGATTCCAAATGAAGATTTATGATGAAAAATCTTGTTGTTCTAGCATGAGTTAATTATAGATTTAAAAATCAATTAATAGAAAAAAAACCGGCCAAGTGCGAGTCGGACGGCGCACGAAGGGTTCCGTACCATTATCTATAAAAACGGCAAAAAAGGAGCCCCCTTAAATATTTATTTTATTCTGTTTCTTAGTAATTTTGTTGTTATAGTGGTAACAGAAATAAATCATCTATGAAAATTAACTGTCTAACTATCACGGTTCATGAGATACAGCCTAGTGACAGACGAACAGCGGAGTCTTAGTAATAGAGTCCCGTTTTACCCTTTGGGTACGGAACCCTAAAAATGAAGTGTGTTCAACAAGCCATAAAGCAAAAAATGTTTTTTATAAGAATAACATTTTTATCCTTTAAATATATTTTTTGCAATGTCTACTAAGGAATCACACACTGTGACTAGGGTTACCAACCGCTTGCCTTTTTATCAGGACTATTCAAATTTCGAAAGTTTTACCACAACTGTGACACACGATGACACGACACACCACCGGCTGCAGGACATGGTGATATTTGTTAGCTTTTCACGCCTAAATCACTAAACCGATCGTCATGTAATTTGACAGATACGTAGGATGGGACCTGAAGAAGGATTGGACCTTGGATTGATAAAATACAAAATACATGCAGGCGAAGTCGTGGCAATGGCTAGTATAAATTATTTTAAAACGCGTTGGCGCGCGGTTCGGTATGCTCCGTTTACCCGAGCCCCGTCGCAAAACGCATAGCAATATATGATCCACCTAATCTATAGCATTACTATGTTCTCCGTTCAATATAAAAACAATACACATAATAATTGATTGTAGAAACTACTGGATAGCTTGATTGATAATTATGATAGATGTCAGTGAAAGAAACACATGAAGTCTACAAAAATATTAAATAATACAAAAAATATATAACTTATCAATCATACAGGAATATTTTCTAAAACAGAAGCAATAAAATAAAAAAATTTTGTTTCCTTCACCTTGTTGTAATCAGTTTTATTATGCCCTTTTTGAAACATAGCTTCGTCAGTTGCTAAGGTACTGAAAAATAATATAAATATTTCATACTAGCTTCCACCCGCGGCTTCGCCCGCGTGTTATGTCGATAGATAAAAAGTAGTCTATGTCCTTTCTCAGGCTGTAAACTATCTGTGTACCAAATTTCATTTAAATCGGTTCAGTAGTTTTAGCGTGAAAGCGCGACAGACAGACAGACAGTCACTTTCGCATTTATAATTTTCGGATTTTATAATTGCCATTAAACTGTGAAATAATAATTGTATATCCCAGAGTGTGAAAAAAAAATATATTGATGCCATTTAATATGTACACTAAAAAAAAAATTGTTTTTACTGTAATTATGTAAGCATACAACATGCTTTGGCAGTTAGTACTACTAGTAATTTTAACATGTTCTTTAGAAATACACTGACAAAGTTTGCTGTTATTAATAATCTGTATATCAATCAAGCTAACCTGTAACAGATGAATAGTAAAATAAACTCACCTCTTTCGTTGTAACCGTTCCTTTTCTTGAAAAAGCCTAGGTATCTCAGGCAAAAAGTTTTGTGATAATGAACGGTACAACTCTTTCTCAACCTTGCTAGTCGCCGTGCTGAACTTCTCTGTCAGGTGGGTCCAGTCTTCTTCAGTAAAACAAACCACTTGCCAGACACGTTCAGTGTCCTCGTCGTCGAGCCAATCATCACCATAAAACCAGCCTCGTTTCTTGTTCTCTTTATTTTTTTTCTTTTTATTTTTGCCTTTTTGTTTTTTTACTATGTCTTCCCGATATAATCTTGTGCCATAGAAGTACCAATATGCAGAATAGTTATCATCCCAGCTGTAGTAAAAATTTACAAATTACTTTAAATACAATATTCTGTAAAAGATTGGTTAATCATCAATATAAGAAAAAAAAACTTACCCAAGAGGCTCAACTCTTAAACTTTCAGCTTCAAGGTTTTTAAATAAATCAAAAACATCATCAGCATCTAATCGAAAATCACATAGTGCATACAATATCTCAACCTTGGTACGTAGGGGCAAGAACTGGAAATCAATGTCTGTATTGAATGGGTTATATCTCCCTGTATCTGTACATTTTCTTCTAAACAAACGCCTCAAGTACATCTGTAAAATAACAAAAACAATTAATGAGTTAACATTCAAGTGTACCCAAATAAACATACCGAATGGTAATGGTCTACCTGATAATTAAAAGCAGAGATGTCATTGTTGCCCAAACAGCCATTCAAAAGACGAACTATTAACTCAGTCAGGAGAGAACTGGCGGATTCTTCCGTGCCATCTGTCAACAGAGCTTCTTCTAGTTCCTGAAACACAAGTAAGGATGTTAAACGTAATTCATTAAATTGCATCAGCAAGTATTCCATTAACCAAATCGTAGCTACTTACTTCAATGTCAAAATCCAAAAGGTTGAATGCAGTTCTGAATAAAGAACAAAAGTACGCGATGCTGGGCACTTCCCACCATGACTGAATATCTAGAAACCGTGAGAAATTCATTCAGACATCACTTTTAGGGATACTGTCTTCGAAAAAATATTGCAATTGATATCCCGTCTTAGTGAACCCACCTAAAATACCAATGAAAGATGGAAACATAACCTTAAAACGATACGCTTTCACTATTTGCTTCTATAAGATTACAAAAACGTCATTTTTAAGTTATTAGTATATTTTTATAACGATTACTCATCAGTAAAAGACTTTATATGAAACAATAGAGAAGAGATACGAATATGCGTTGTGTATATCGAGACACAAACGCCATAACAGTTTACAAGTTGTACATACAAGTGACTCACTCTTAAATTAAAGATTTTCTAAAGATGTTCTTATAGCTCTGAGCAAATTAAATGGAAGTATTTATTTACCTTCCATTTTCTGTGCTTCTAATTACATTTAATTTCTAACAGTATCAAATTAATAAAATAAATAGAACTAAAACGTCCTGTATTTTAACGGAAGCTTTGTTCTTTTTTTTTTTACTCTGTGCTATGACCTAACACCTAACTGAGTACCTTATTAAATCGACTGTGATTATATTTACTCGCAATATTTTAATAATAATTAATTATTTTATTAATTATTATTTCTAAGTAAATGTAAAAAACTACGAATTTCGATCAGTCTTCTCGTTGTTAAGTGTGACCAGTAAAAAGTAGGACGCGTCGAATATAAAAAAAGTTTATTTTTGTAGATTTCGCGATCTTTGCTTCAGCGTTTCCACTGGCGAAACATTGAAACATGTTGAAATCTCTGTTTTCTGTCAATGTTCCATACAATTTATGCACGAATTTATGCATAAGCACGATTACCGTGCATTTGCACTGGCTGTTTTCAAGACATAACATGTTGATATTTCTATTTTCTGTCAATTTTCCATAGAATTTTTGACAGGAATTATAGATTTCAACATATTTTGTCGTACAGCTTGGCAAAAAAGAGTTTGGAAAACATGAGGGCGCCACTACCGCGTATAGGTCACTTCAAATGGGAAATGAATAAAAGAATTCAAACAAATAGTTAAAAACGCTGCTTGTACTGACTCAAAAACTTACTAGCACTTGTCGGCAAAGTAGTGCGAACATCATAGGTCTGTATTACCTAAGTAAAATATTTAGTTTCATCTGTCACGGCATCATACTCTTTTTTGCCAAGCCGTAAATATGTTGAGAACTAAATTATCTATAAGTTTTAAATTACTATTTTCGACATTATTTTGCTGGGGTAACATACGCATGAAAAATTTTTTGTTGTGGTCGTTTCAGTTTGGCAGCATAATGTAAAGAAAATAATATGAGAAACCACCCACCTCTGTGAAATCAGAATAATTAAATCGGGGGATTTAATTGTTCTGAACTTTGGTTAACGTAGAGAGATCGAAAGAAAAGAAAAATTGTTAGAGAGTAATTAATTTAGAATATTTAGCAGATGTAGACCGCGAAATTCAAATTTGACCTGAAAATTAGAAAAACACAAGAAAATTAGAATTGCGCGGGCAACAACAGACTGCGGATCCACCTTTCACGTTCCAAGTTCTAAAATTTAGAATGTTGCCATACCAAAAGTTACGATTAATTCCCTCCCAGGCTCTGCCAAACTCTAGTTCTGATGCTGTGCTGATGACAATATATTACATCATGATGGAAGATGATGCCAAAGAGTTTTATATAATAGGGGGATGCAGACGGAAGATAAGCGAGGGATAGTCCTCCACACGCTTCGCTTACAGCAGCTACATCGTGTTCGGGCTATTTCATTTATGACTATAATCGAGGGTCTGATGATGAAGACGGAAGACTGTCAACGAGACATTCTTATGGAAAAAAAAATGTTAAGGCAAAAGAAAAACGTTTTAACAAAAAAAAACCGACGAATTAGGAAACTCAAAAACGAAAAACATCCTTTTAGTTTTACAGTCAAACTAAAAGTAATGTAAATTACTAATTTTGAGACGGTGCCAAATCAACAATCAACGACGATCAATCAAGGTGCCATTCATAATCTGGGCGCCTTTTTATTTGTTCGGCGCCGACTCAAAAACTAGTAATCGATATTTTTTTGAATAAAAAGCTTTTTTTGTCTACAAACCCTGCATCTACAATCTACATTTGAACCACCAACTAGCTAACCATAGAGTCTTCTAAACCTCTATCATCATCAAAGCGTCGATCATCGACATATTTTTTATCTCACTCATTTCTCGACTGACTCTTTCTTGCTTGAGTGTCTTGAATGTGACATGGCGTCCATCAAGATATATCACGGCCTTCTGTAAAACTGTTTTTAATGACAGTGGTTTCATTTTGCATTTTATTACTGAGGCCGTAATAAATCGTACATTTGCATTGATGGTAATGCATGCAAGGAAACCTCAGCGAATAAGTGATGGGTATGATATGGTTTTGAATGCTTCGGCTTTACAGTCTGTAGATGGCGGTCGCCGATTTGAGTTTTGCTGTAATTTAGGTGAATGTAATAAATATTTTTGTCTGTTTTCAGGTACTTTGAGAAGCATCAGTCCCATCCGTATCAGGTAAGATCCTTCCTCATGCCGTTAACTGATGCAGAAGCATTTCCAAAGATGATGGTTAAACCTTGCTTGAATTATGTACTCCACTCTACGTAATAATTGATCCCGAGTATTCTTTTCCTGTTTTTATCAACCACATTTGACCTATGGAAACTAATATTATAATTACAAGAGTTTCATAGAGCAAAATATTTCTCTTGAATTCATAATTATTTCTTCATTATTCTTCACATAATCGAATTATAGGTATGCTAAGTAGGTACTTGTAAAGAGGATAATATTCCATTTATTGGACTTTCTTTTATGAAATGACTAACAATATTTTACTTGTATAATGTAAATAACAATCACAATGGCACTCCAACATGTAACTTAGCTTGTTTACTTGTCCAAACCAGCAGCTGAATGGGTGAATTGGTATCAAATTGATATTTCACTGTATTTTGTGGATGCTCAACTTATAAACAAACATTTTTATGTACAATGAGCTTTATTTTTATCATTGTTTACCTTCTAGTTGTTTATGCTCACATGAATAAAAAAAGTAGGTTATAAAAATACCTGGTCAAGTATTAGCTTATTAGACCTGTACAAAACATGATGAAATTAAAACAATTGATTCTTATTTTTTATCAATAAGCTGAAAATGAGTTTTCTTTGAACAGAAATACAATTCAAAAAGTGAAAGAAGGACAGCCAATGATTATGTCTCTTCTGAAAACCGATACACTCCTCTTCGATCCCCTAATGGTAATGTGTCAGCACATGGTCACAACACACACTCCAGTCAATCAGGCCATGGACACCACCACTACAGTCACGTGGCCGATGACAGAGGATATCCATCATCCAGGAATGCATACCTGCAGAAGGGTTCTGAAAAGGAGAGAGATAGAGACTACAAATCCTCTAGGAATAAGTATACAGGTAAGATTTCTATGCCTTTCAGTTATTACTTCTGTAAAGCATCTATGCTCCTTTTTCACAAGTGGTTTATAAACTTATTATTATGTGTATTTTTACAATTCATAAATAAAGTTCGAGGTTCATAATTTATTTGTAATATAATAAAAATACATTGCACAAGTAAATATAGCTGATTGCTTTTACTATGCTGAATGTCTGCAGATGCTCATAATAGTTAAAGATGCTTGCACATTTAATATTTAAATTTAGGTTAGTATTGGGAAATAAACCTTATAAACAAAGCTTTATCCTTAAGATAAATCCATTGTCTACTAAATACAATATTATGGCAGTCTACCATTTTATTGCATAGAAATATGGTTTCAATAAAGATTTACTACAAAGCTGGGCTATTTACACATCTATATCAGACCCTTTTAGTACAATACATCCTAAGTAATATTTACATCAGAAAATTAATATAAAATAACAAAAACAACACATAATGAACATATTACTTTGTATGTTTATAAAAACTTTATTACACTTTTCTTACTATGCCAAATTAAGTATGAAACTTAATAATAGTTACTTCAGTTAAAGTTAGATGCTAAAAGAAATAATTAATATTTTTTAACTGAATTGCACTGCGATTGAACCACTAGAACAATTATTGTGTGACAAAGCGAAAGAGAAGTATATACATGAGTTTATGTATAACCAGATAATAAATACAAAATAAATTAAACAATTAACTATTTTGATTGTAATTAACTCTGATTATGTCATTTCAGATAGTGTCAGATCACCGAAGGAACGTAGCAAAGACAGTGAAAGAGAAAGAAGTAATCATGAGCGAAATGAACCCGATAAAAAGAATAGGACTAGTGGCATGAACATTAGTGTTAGTAGGAGTAGTAAATATGACAAGAGAAGTGCGCCTTCAGCAAGCGTTTCTTCTGGCCGTGAGTGGTCAGAACATATTAGTTCATCAGGGAAGAAGTATTATTATAACTGTATCAGTGAAGTGTCACAGTGGGAAAAGCCTAGAGAATGGGACTCCAGGAGAACGTCATCCAAAGATTCAACATATTCATCCAGAAGCAGTAAGTCATTATTATTTTCTTGTTTCTTGCCCTTTTTAGCTCCTAAATTTTCTTTTTAGAAAACTCAACACATTAATTGACCCTTTTCATCCCTGCAACTGCACTGCACACTAATGTTAAGCACTAATATTACATTGCCCAGTCACATTGATTCAATTTTGAATATTTTAGTTGTAGGTAATTTTTCACTAAATGTAAATGACCGCATAATTTGTTACATGATTAATCCAAGTCCACAAAAATACTCAAAATGTTGTCGTAAAATGTATCAAGCTAATGAACTGGAATTCTATTAATTCCAATAGAGAATGCTTCTCCTGCTGTAATTGACTGACTGAGAACTTTAGATATAGCTGGGGTTTCTTTTATCAGTGATTTGTTAAAAATGTTTAATAGTTACTGGTATAGTCTTGTTATCTCTTAGAGTCTGGCCAACGAAAGTCGGACCTGAAAACACGCGCGAAATTTAAAAAAAAACACAAATGTCTTACATTTTTTGTCCCTAAACATAGTGCAATAATTTGTGTTGATTGAAATTTAATTTCATTTAAATAAAATAAAATTTCAAGTATCAACACGTGTGATCGCGCTATGTACAGGGATAAACAGTATAGTTTTTTTTAATTTCGCGCGTGTTTTCAGCACAGACTTTCGTTGGCCAGACTTTGGTATATATATCAAGACTAGAAAATAAATAAATCATGATAATGTTGGCATCAAGAAAAGTATTTTCTCTTATAGCTCCATTTACACCATGCAAGTTTCTTATGCATTCATAAAATTCTAGTAGTGTTTAAAAAAACATGTGAAAATGAGCTGCAAATTCTCATAATTATACATTATGACAAAACCTTTTTTAGCACCAAAATACCTCAGATAGCATTGTTTAGCTCTGCCAAAATTTGTAGTACACTGATCTGTCCAGGACAGATTCTTATCATGCAAGACAGGATTGTTCCTCCAAAAAATCGAAAATGTTTATACTAGATATATTTTTGATATTTTATTATTTTATGGCCAGAAATTTCACAAGGCAGGAAGTTTGAAAGGAAAAAGGGGGTCCTTTGCCCAGCAGTGTGACAAAATACAGGCAAACAAAAGAAAATATTAGGTCACAGCATGACCTGCTGTTTACATTTGCTGTTACACCAATCAATATTACATCCAAGGACTTCATAATTTACTGTTACTAAATAATCTAAACCTTTTTGAATTATAAAGAAAGTATAGCTAGCACACTCACACAAATCTCAACAGACTAGTTTAACCCAACTGTAAAACAAACACTCACAATTAACCAATAAAAAATTAAAATAATATGTTAACATAAGAAATGTTACACAATTATGAATAGGTACTTTGTTAAGCTTTTGTTAGGGCTTAATTAGCACATTTCAAATATATATTATACTTTAACCCCAAAATAATTAAAATAAAGTTTAAAAAACTAACACCCAACTAAAACAATTAACCAACTAAAAAGGTATCACAGTCACAAAAATTAAAAATCCAGTGTCACACATAATCAATTCGATTTATCTGAAATGCGACGTGTGACTCCGGATTTTTAATTTGTCTGTCTGTGCTGTGATGTCTTGTTTATACCTTTTTAGTCGGCTTTTTGTCGTAGTTGGCTTTTTTATATTAAAGATAGAGAGAAACAAATTTAAAAAGTTTCAGGCTATACTTTTGTTCGAAAATATATTTTTGTTATGAATTCATCAGATGATGTTCATCATCTTTTCTTTTATTAACAAAGAAATGCAGCTGTACTTACTCATTGAATGCACATTGTAGCTTCATTCTACATATAAAGGAAAAGGAGAATG
This sequence comes from Lithophane semibrunnea, assembly GCA_947363905.1. Lineage (NCBI taxonomy): Eukaryota > Metazoa > Arthropoda > Insecta > Lepidoptera > Noctuidae > Lithophane > Lithophane semibrunnea. The sequence goes on from OX376186.1 coordinate 14,374,756, forward strand.
CATTACCATTATTCAATAAAGGTTGAAGCTTGTACATCTTGACCAATAAACTGGCTGTATAGGGATGTGCCACTGCAAATTGCTATTATATCATCATAACTGTCGGTTATTTTTGTATGTGGTTTAAATGAATAATAAGCGAGTTGTGTATTTTTTTAATTATATGGGATGGATGGTAAGGTCCTAAAATAATTAAGCCCGCAATAGTCTTGTGACCCAGTTTTATGTGAATAAGGAACACTTGTGTGCTTACTGCATCCAAATAAATTATCTAAGTACTTCCTTTATTTCTAATGAGGTAGAAATTTTAATGTTTTTTATTTTCGAGGCATGACCCTTGTCGTTTTGGGATGTAAAGTGAAACAAGATGTCAATTGATTGTTCCTTGTAAAATGGATGTGTAATTTTATGATACTCCACATCCCTTCAAGGCCATGCATTCTGGGATAGTGCAGTCACAGTCACAGATCAAAGTCATCACCCTCCTGTCCTTATCTCAGTTTATTTTTGGTTTAGCATATCCTCTTCATACTTTTCCTCATGACATCTTCTTCATTCCACCACCTTCCACATCCCATGCCCAATTGCCCATAAAATGTCCGATTTCAATTTAATCAGTGTCAAAGTGCATCTTTCCAAAGGCCGCTTAAGAGAATATTGTACAGATTATTGGGATTTATTAAGTGCTAAATCACATAGTTATTCAAACTCAAAACTCAACTCAAAGCATTTATTTCAATTAAACCATTTACAGGCACTTTTGAATTGTCAAAGAATCTGTCAATTAGTCAAAAAGTTGAAGCTAGTTGCCCATTCCAAATCGTAGATCTCTATGGAGAAGAACGGGCAAGAAACTCCAAGGAAACTCTTTTAAAAATGGATATAGATATTACAAAATCCTGGGTACAGTATTCTTGGTGCTTCTATATGTGAGAACAATGTCAAATGAAAAATAATCAAAAACAATTCAAAATATAAGATTAAAAATAAGCCCTGGCAGATGAGAGATGACCAGTCTCAACTGACAGCACCCGTTCACGAACATGACACGTGGATCAGCACCATCCAGCTCAACCATTTTGTAGGGAACCGAATGATCCAACACACGCGCCACCATCAGCGAGACATTTAAGTGAGTATGACATACTCTCATCTGCCATGCTCTTTCAAGTCAATATAAAACATGATACCATATTAAACGGCTCCATGGTACTCACATTTACAAAATTGAAAAAATGCTTCTAATTTATACAAAACTATAATTTGTAATGTACTTGAGAGATTAATATAATAGAATTTAAAGAAAAAAAATAAACATTAAGTTAGTAAAGTCAGAAAAAAAAGGGGAAGCAACTCTTCCAAATATTAAAAATTTTAACTAAGGGAGCCCTAGTGCCTGTGGAGCAGGACCAGCATTAAGCCAAGCATTTTTATCTACGATATAATCATCCAACTTATAATATGCCTGTCTACATAGTGTGCGTTTAATGCATGTTTTAAATTTCTTCTCATTTAATTGAAGAATAATATTGATTAGTATTTTATTATAACATTTTACACAGTACCCCATAAAAGAAGTATGTACTTTAGACAATCTGAAACGTGGTTGATCTAATTTGTTCCTATTTCTAGTGTTGAAAGTTATGCCTGTCACTTATCTTACTAAAATAAAAAGATGTAGATTTTTCCGAACATACATAATGTTTTCATATATGTACTGACAAGGAACCGTCATGATGTTAATTTTTTTAAACAGTTCCCTTAGAGGTTCGCGTCTGTGGAGGTTGTAGATGGCTCGGACAGCCCTCTTTTGCAAAATAAAGATAGAATCAATATCTGCAGCCCGTCCCCACAGCAAAATACCGTAAGACATGATGCTATGAAAGTAACTAAAATAGACCAGTCTCTCGGTATCCACGTCTGTTAGTTGGCGGATTTTCCAAACAGCGTAAGCGGCTGAACTTAGTCGCCCTGCAAGTGATGTTATGTGAGGACCCCACTGTAGTTTTGAATCAAGCGTGATCCCAAGGAAAACTGTCTTTTCGACGAATTCTAGTATCTCCCTGTTCAGTACAACATGACATTCACTACTTCTTACATTCGGTAACGTGAATCTTATGCATTTAGTTTTCTTCTCATTTAATACCAAATTATTTATAGTAAACCAATTATGGACCTTGAACATAGCGTTATTTACGTCGTCAAGTCCCGTGCATGTCTATTTACTTTAAAAACCAATGATGTGTCATCAGCATATAACACCATTTGTGGTCGATTTTTCAGTAGTTGAGGCAAATCATTTATATATACTAAGAAGAGGAATGGACCCAATATCGAGCCCTGTGGTACACCCATTCTAACTTTTAAACCCAATGAGTTCACACCGTTTATTTGAACTTGCTGCATTCTATCATTCAAATATGATTTTACTAAGCTAAGCGCAAGTTTACCCAGTCCGTAATGCTCAAGTTTCAAGAGCAGCGTTTCGTGATTCACGCAATCAAAAGCCTTAGATAGGTCGCAAAAGATGCCATATTATGTTTATCTACTTATTTCTGATGTTAACTTATGTAATTCGACAATTACTAGTCCACAACTCATGATGTCAATCATACTCCTATCATATATAAGCTAAACAACATGGCTGGTCATTCTATAGTGCAAAGTGTTTAGGAGTGCATTTCTCATGAATATAGATGTAAATAAACCGTTTTAAACCAAAATCTGTGGTTTAAAATCCGTGTTGAAACAAATTTAAAACGGTTTTTAAACCATGGATTTTGGTTTAAAGCGGTTTATTTACATCTATACTCATGAATGTATTATTATTAGGAGTGTATTATTAACACACTAGTATTTCCTAAAAAATCTGTTGTTTGTCACTCAGAGACAGACTCTGTCAACCAATGGTGCATTTATTTGTCTTTTAGCTGGCCTCTAATGTTTGGTATTATTATCAATGATGGATACTGTATGTCACTATTGTTTTTTGTTATGTTTTTGACATGGTATGACATTAGCCAGTGTGCAAAGCGACACTCCCCAGGATACGCCGACGCCTCCCCAGGATACATTCAAGTATCACCACTCATATAGGGTATTTTAATGCACCCCAATGTCCAATAAGGATTAGGGATTGAAATCCAGCGGGATTTATGCTAAAGAATGAATCGTCCAATCAATTATGTTACAGTTACGCGCAACAAAGCGACAACGTAACTTAGTAACGAGGCTTTTGACTTGCAGTTTCAATTATTTTAAGCTTACTACGGGCTTAAAATAATAATCATTTAAAAATGTTCAGCTACTCTAGAATCTTTATTGAATTGTCAAAACATTTACCTAGTTATTCTTTTGAGCATTTCTTGAGGCTACTCTATGATCATTATGGAATTTTAGCTGGGTATGTTATACAATAAGCAAAGGAAATAAAATAATTTTATAACTACCTTCTGCCCGTTACTTTCGCGTGGAAGTCGTAAGATACACAATATACAAAAAACAGCCATATTTTTATAAAATAGCTCCCTCTGCCTCCGACCCACCGCGTCGAATCGCACACCCGCGCTAACTTTTTGTCTTTGAGTGTGGCTCCTAAGGGTCGTAGCGTAATGTTAAATAGTCTATAACCTTCCTCCTCATGAGTCGTAGTGAGTCCATGGTTGAGAACTGTATAAAAATCCGTTCGGTAGTTTTTGAGTTTATCGCGTTCAGACACGAGAGACGCGGGCGGGGAGACTTTGTTTTATATAATACTAGCTGATGCCCGCGGCTGCTCCCGCGTGGATGTCGATTATTATATACTAAAACCTTCCTAGAGAACCACTCTATCCATTGGTGAAAACAGCATGAACATCGGTGCAGTAGTTTTTGGGTTTATCGCGAACAGACAGACAGACGCGGCGGAGGACTTTGTTTTATAATATGTAGTGATAGTGATATCCGAGCTCAACAGGATCTAAATTCAATCGATTAGTCTTCAGTATCAGTGCAGTGTAATTTCACCAGTAAGTATGGCTTTCCTTAAAAACGACCACTAAAGCTGTTAAAATTTAAGTGGAGGCCTTTTTAAAGCGAATTTGATTTTTAACTCTGAAGAAAACTGCTTAACTAGGTGAATTAATGTCAGGGATTTTAGCAGCGCAATAATCCCTGCCACTAAATGATTTGGTCATTTCATTAACGAATCTGTGAACCTCATTAATTGTTATGTATCTTTGTCTATGATTATAACAACCCTCTCAATAACTCCTTTCGGCGATTGAAAGTCTATTTTGAAGAAGCGCCAACAATTTTGTTGCTATCGAACTTTTGCTGAAGTGGAGCAATACGACAATATGAGACTTTATTTTTTGCGTACAGTTGACCCGACGAGAGAGCAGTGCGAAGCCCGTACATCACATGGACGGCATCAGTACAGCGATGTCAACCCAGGCGGTGTCTCCGGTGTGGCGGCAGACCGGCACCACCCGTCTGAGTTGAAAGCGCCCTATGACATGCACTTGACCGGTATTTTTTTATTGTTTTTCCTCGTTTGATACTTATTTAAATGTCAGAATTGATCAGACGAAACTAAGTCGATATAATTATTTATCGATTAATGATAAACATCCCTCATAAATTACCCTATTACAGGTTATTTAACTTAAGCGCACAGGGTAACTACCACAGTTTTTTTATTTTTATAAACGTGCTCCTTTTTTGTCGCTAGAGACTCTCAGACAACAGGAACAAATCGGCATAAATCTAAAGCGTCTGTAATGTCACAAACACCGTCTTGAATTGGAACCCAGCTAAGCGCCTAAGCTGCAGAAATGATAATAGTAACAAACGTCTTGTGGACGCGTTTTAAGTTAATGAATTTAAAAAATACTGGCATTTATGTTGTTTAGGTCGGGATAAGAGATCAAGTTCCAGATCGGGGAGGAGAGAAGTTGAAAAATCTAGTAAAAGAACGAATAGTGCCTCTGAGAGGTACTGGAATAGCAGTAGAGATGAAGAAGTGCATGATCGAACTAGACCAAAACATTCGGCGACTCCACACGACGGGAAAGGTGAAACATTCGTTCATTTTCTGACTTGCTTTGTTTATAAAAGTCTTTGTTAACGGTCTTTTTCTTTCAATAGATGGACAGTCATTACAAGACATGGATATCTCTCCGGATAGGAGTACGCCACTCTCTGAGAATTCGTATGGAGCAAGAGAAGCAAATGCTGCCGTACGGAATAACACAGAGAATAATGCAGTTCCGCCTGTTGTTGTACTCGATAACTCGAATCAACCGGTATATTTTTGCTACCTAGTGTTAACTGTTGAATTTATATATCATGTCCCTATAACTAATGATTATTTCTTGGATGTTACAGAGTGGGTCGTTACTAGCAGCGGCGTTACCGCGGATCGTGGCAGTTCAGCCGCCGGTGACGATACCGCCTGCCAATAATAACGGCGCGACGGCATCGCCCATCTGCGATGGTAACCGCAGCGGCTCGGGCACGCCGCACCGCGACCCGGGGCCACCCACGCCGACACACTCGGAGAACACAGACCCACATGCACCACCACTACATTTAGATACAGCGTTACCTAGAAAAAGTAAGTCCTCAGGATCATTGTTTCTTGTGACATTATTAGGTCATATCAGGAAACATTCATAGATCTTCAAACAAGTTAATAAATTGCAAATATAAAAAAAAAACCCTGTTCAACACATCCTTACTAAGCAATTTTTACCATGAAATAACAATTTTTTTTATTCACTAACTTCTTCCCGCGACTTCGTCAACCCATCCCGTCATCACATCGCCCGCTCGCACTGTTACTTCGTTTTCGCTTAGCGTTCTTTCAGACGTTTTTTCTTTTTTGTTGGCCCCTAAGAGTCGTACCTTAGGGACCAACAAAAAGAAAAAAAGTGATGATAAAAATAGTCTATAGTTCTCCTCAAGCATTGGGCTATCAAATGCAAAAGCTATTTTCAAATCTTAACTGGTAGTTCAAGAGATGAGCATGTTCAAACAAACAAAACAAAATCTTTATTATTAGTATATAGATTTAGATATCATTGCTCATTATTATTTTACTATTGAATATAACAATGATTGTGAAAACCATAAGTGGCTTGGTTTGAACGAATTGAAGTATGGGTCTATGATTAGAAACCCAGACATTCTCTGACTACCTTCTTGCTGTATCATTGGATCATTTTCACCGTCTTTTTATCAACTACTCTTCCAGAGAAATCCAATGGGTCCAAACTAATTTGGTCTACTATTTATAAGGCCGACTTCCTGCTCCATCATCAGACCATGTTCAGCATCTCTCAAGTCAAATTCGCAGCAAAGATAGTTTTCAGTAGCTCCAACAATATTTTCAAACGCATGTGCCCTTGTGGAGCTGGACCAGTGTGGAGCCAAGCATTTTTATCAGAGACTAGCTTTTGCCTGCGTTGAGGTCAGCATTTATTCCAAGGAAACGTACTACCGGGATAAAAAGGTATCCTATGATCTATTCTAGGTCATGATATACCCATGTACCAAAGGAGATCATTCATTTTGGGCTAAACAAAGAAAATGCCGGCCAAATAAAAAAAATGATATATTCCGTTAGAACATGTTATTCTCTTCACTTTTCACTATGGACCAAATCTGTAGGCCAATTCCTATTTCCTACGCGTTTGTACTATACTGTTTTCAGTATGTTTTAGTTAAAATAATTAAAGTAATAAAAAATTAATAGAATAACGTAATTTTTCGGAATATAGCTCTTTTTTTGTTTGGCCGCCGTTTTACCGCGAAAGTGTAACAAACAAACTCACTTTCGCATTTATAATATTAGCTAAGATGTAATCCCCGAACTTATAATATGCTTCGCTGCATAGTGTGCGTTTTATACTTACAAGCTTTAAATTTCGTTTCATTCAGTTGAAGTATGTGGGGAGGTGTTTTATAGTAACATTTTAAACAGTACCCAATGAAAATGGGTCTATTTTAGCCAATCTGAAACCTAGTTGAAGTCATCATAATTATTATATAGCCATATTTATCAGCCATATTTCTAAATTGCTTCAAACAACATAATATCTTTGAAATTATTGATAAAATTGGTTGATTTAAACTTATACCAGATATTTCCAAAGACAAAAATTTTAAACAGTATGAAAAATGAAGTACGTTTGCGTTTCAGTGGAATGCCTGGGAAGTTATTCGCAAGTTGTGGGCGGGACACTCCACCACGCACCTCCGATGCTAACGCCGTCCCTCGTGAACTACGTGCGTTCGGATCTGACGTCACACGTTACTGGCTGGCCTGCAGATATCCTAGAAAAGCAGGTAACTTGAAACTATTCCATGCTCAGTATATCACTTCGACCGCGTTCTTCCTGACGGCCGGCATCAGTCGAGTCGTTCAAGCTCCGCAGTTTCGACCGTGGAGATTGTGAGTAGTTAGGCAACACAAAACACGCCGTGTCTATAACCTCCGAGGTAGCCCGCTGGCCCTGGTATTTTTTGTCTTATGTTCGTTATGGACCGAAAACTCGCGATCACCGTCACGTTGTGGCATTGCTGGACAAACGTCCTAAGAGACAGACCCGTGAGAGACCACGAGCACCGGAGACTACCAACAGATATGTGACGACAAAGAGGATGATGATGATCTTTCTTTCTGTTGTGCCAGGCAAATAAGTTCACTGAGGAAGCATATCAGCTGGGATGCCTGCAATGCACGCGGGTATCCGCTGAGCTCAAGTGCTCTCGGTCACTTGTACGCCACACAGAAATTCGGGCCACGTTACAGGAACAAAAGTAAGTACACTTTCAGTTATATTTACAGACCAGCTGCAGCCCGCGGCTTCGCCCGCGCGACCCCATTTATTTTTCTAAAATAATAGTTTTTTTTACTAAATTACTTATTTATTACAGTTTACTTATACAATACTCATAAAAAAACGTTTGTCGTTTCCCGCTAATCTCCGAAACGGCTGGATCGATTTTGATGCGACTTTCACTGGTAGACAGCTGAAATAACTCAAGAAATAACTTTGACCTGCCCGAGTCAGTGCATATCGCGGCAAGGTGAAGCGATATAAACTACGAGCGAGATAGAAATATGAACGCGCGCTATTATAATCTATGAGGAATCTTCTAATTAGCTAAATAGAGCAATATATCACAGCGCAGCGCAGTATAACTTGATGTTGATAAGTCTTGTTTTTTCTTGACGAGCGTTGTAATATGTGCCCCACAGAATAATGTACCTGCGGCAGCAGATCTCACGGCTAGAGGAGCTCAAGTCGCAGAACTCGTTCATGTCGGAGGACTAGGGCACGGGGCGGGGACGCCGCGCCCCCCCGCCGCTCTCTTCGCGCCACCCGCGCCCCCTGCTCCGCCGCCTCGCCCGCGCGCTGCATTTCCCGCCCTCCCGGGGGAACTTTCACATGTCAATGCTAAACATTGTTCATTCCGTTCACTTTCTATGTAATTTAGATCGAATGATTACTCTTGTGTTGTGTGATTTGATGTTTAAACTTATAAGCAGGATTTTTCAATTTGCACGTAATTCGGATATTTCAATCGAAGTTCAAAATTATTCGGCTTCAATTTGATTTGTATCGAGATGTTGGTTAATCAATATAATTATGTAATTGTAATACAAAGGAAGTATGTTTTGATGAAACTATTGTTTATGTAGATAGGTTAAGTAGGTATGACTAGACACACGACGCAGCGCGCGTCCAGAAGCTGAGATCATATTATAATAATGTCTTTCTTCGCATAAATTTAACAAACAACACTTATTTTTCAAAAAGTAATTCAACAACTTTGATTCTCAAGTTTTCCATCAGTAACAAAAATCATAATACAAGTAATTAATAGCATATTGTATTATTCGTTGATTCATAGATTATAAATGATAATTTGTCAATGTAAAGGTACTACAGTCTTTTGTAATGTGTTTACTGTAAAAATTAAATTATTGAATAATGTATTTGGTAGAGAATGATTTCAATAGTTCATACGCATCGTCGTTTTATAGGATGTCGCAGTTAGTGGGCACTTAGCGCAACATACGCGGGCTCGTCACGGACACGTGGCCGCACGGAACTTGTCGCTGCAACTGTTCAGTTCTGACCAGCAAACGTTTATAGAACCAAGTATTTTTAGTTATATTACCAAACTGTCTTTCAAGCCGTAATGTGAATTGAATTGATTGGAAAATCTTTAAAACTTTAATTATTTTAGTAAGAAAAGTAACATCAAGTTTTGAATTTGAAAGTGCAACACACATTGGGGTTTATTTATAAACGTTGCTTATAGTTAAGTGACGTTTAAACGTCAAAAATGTATGGTTAAACAGTCGCTAATCATTACTAAACTAACTTTTTTAAATAAACCCCAGTGAAGTGAATGGATAAATATTTATTCACTTCTATGAGTAACATAGTGAATCATTAATTATTTAGGTAAAAACAAACTCCGGTCTAGGTCTTTTTATTTTTCTAATATTATAGGGCTAATATATTATGTTTGAACTGCTGAAATTAAAACACCAATGCATACATACAAAGGAAATACTACTGTGATATTCATTATTTCACACGTTTAATAGAAGTTGACATTTTTATTTATAAAAGGCCTGTGTGGAGTTGTAATTAGGTGCACTCTGTTTATAAATCACTTAACTTATATTTTAGGGCTTCTGAAATCAGGTCTCTGACAAATTCTAATAGAAACCCGAAGCGTCGTACGTCAGCCGTCGTCTTTTTACTGTATTTTAGTGTTAACTAGGGACCTGTCAAATCGCCCGCCGTAAACTTAGGATAGTAATATTTGAAGTTAATATATTAAGCGACTTTGGAAGGTCGCCTCCACGCAGGACTTCATTTTAGAAAAAACTGAAAAAATCTTTCGACATTCTGTCAGAGCTTGCGCATGCAACAAGCAGTCAATCGTACCGCGTTTTTCTTACGCGGAACGCTTGACCGCCAGTCTATGCAAGCTCTTTTATCATTGTGACAATTTAAGTATGATAATTGATAATATTGAACCGGAATAAATAAATCAGTTTCTGATAATTTTATTATGTGTATTAATTACTTTGATTCCAATAGATAAATCCTTATAAAAGGCTGGAGTTACCAAATGAACTAGTTTTTATATTAGAGTTGTTTCTGGCGACACCCAGCCGTGACAGTGGTTAGAGACGTTTTTGTAATACGGAACATTTCACCGTGCGGTGATTCCATCACATGGCGAAATGTTCTGTATTCCCGGTGGAGCTTTGAAAATGAAACAAAATAGATGATAAGTACCTATGTTTTGTTTGTAATCATCTATAAAATACGTACAAGGTAACACACACTACATTATTCTATTGCTCAAATACATAATCTCGAGAAAACCATGATTATCGACCGATGTAGGTACAACAACACGTATCAAAGTAAAATTGCATAAGAATGAAATAACGAAGACAGAAACGTACAATACCTAGTATATCACAATCATTCTTAAGAGGAAATAGGGTGGGTCGTTTTCCTCATACAAAAAGTCATAATTCGAGGTTCGGCTCTCTTCTATTTCCTCCTCCAATATTGGACCAATTTGAAAGATATTTTATAAATTGAATAAGTAGGATATTTACTGTGCCCCTATGTTTTCTTTTTTCATTTATAGTTGTCAAATTTGTACAATAGGCCTCTGATGACAGCTGTCTAAACAGGCAATGTTGAGCATATTCTGAGGGTTCTAATGCTTCTACAGATAATGTATCATCAAAACGGAACAAACAAATGACTTTTTGTATGGAGAAAAAGACCTACCCTATTTCCTCTTAATAGTTTTCGCTTCGAGCTTTCCCGTTTGCTTTTAATAAATGCTGATTTCGACAAATTTATAATGTAGCGCAGTCGCGCCCGCCGCTACTATAAAGTTGCATAGCCGAAAACTCTTTGTGAAAACTACTATCGCCGAATACACCGGCTACTAGAATACCTACCTTCTTGCATTTAAGTCGCATTGAACTTAAATAACAAATCAAATAAACATACATACCAGCATGATGGCCATCGAAAATATAATAACTAAGAACGTCCGTTCATACAATGAAAATACACACTCCCTGATCTCCAACTGTTTATGGATGTTTGCTTAGATAATATAAATATTAAGTTTCAATCAGTGATTTGTGTCAGTAAAGCTGTGCCCCGTATAATCCAAAAGCTTTGTGTTCGATGCGTTGGCAATAGTACGGGCAGGACAAAGTTGGTGCTGTGTCCAGTTGTAGACAATGTGCCCGCTCTTTCTGAAGTCTTGTATAACGGTGCTTCATACCGAGGATCAGGCTTGGGCAGACTCAGCACAGGCTTGAACCATATCACCGGCACTGGAGGATTCATTTGACCTGTCGCACAGAACACTTGCTTAAGTATCGATTCGTAACATTACAGGTACAGTGAACGCCACTAATGTTTAAGTTATAGGCAAATGTAAACCAACAGACGTATGTCTCATGTTCATTTAGCTTTTTAGCCAGTTAACCTTTAAGGTTATATATTTTGATAAACATAGGAAAAAATTGTATAAATATAGGTACCTACTCGTATGCCACAGATCTATTTTTAAGGTAATAAACTTTCTCTTGTTTAAGATTTTATTACATTTTACCCAAAGATCTGGGCATTGGGCAGTTAGCGTCAAGATGGAGGGACCAAGCCTTGGATTCCAAATCAGTCTGTTCAATATAGAACTAAAAAGGCTCAATGACCAGCAGAGCTTACTGACCTGGGAGGGCATCTACTAGGAGAGTTGCCTTCATGTCCCAGCGCCCGGCGTCAATAAATAAACCATGAATATTTATACCGTCTTCTGGTCGTTCTAAGAAATCGTAAACATTGGGCCCTTCTTCAACCTGAAAGACAGCAGGAAAATGTGAAGTAGTAAACTGTTAAGCTAGCCACACACGTAACAATTTACTTGCGTAAATTTATCGTTGGTACGTGTGTTGGAAGAAATTTGACACGTCACTACAGACTTGTGCAAGCCTAAATAAGCGCAAAATAAATCGTTACGTGTGTGGCTAGCGATAACAATACATAAGTACTAATATACCTAGTATACATATACCGCCTTACTAATAAACGTTGTATAGCGCCTGTATAGTTACAAAACGCTTTTCTTCTTTCAAAAGTAAAATTACTTTTGAAAGAAGAAGACAAAGTGTTGTGTAACTATACAGGCGCTATACAACGTTTATTAGTAAGGCGGTAAGTGTATCAATAAAAATAACAACATTGACGATTAGATGGATGGTCCCGACTAAATTAAATACCGATGCATAATAATATAAATGTACGTGGATAATGGACTACACCACCAGTACACTGACCTTCTTCCTAGTATTTTGCTTGAAAACGTCTTCCTGAGACAGAAACATTGGCAAGGGATAGAAGTCAAACATGAGTGCGTCGATGGGCACGCGGTACTGGCGAGCGTATGACTGCAGCGAGCCCGTGAGTAGACCTTGTGGGAAGAACAGCCCCGACACCCAGCTGCTCGGCTGGAGACCTTCCACCAACCATTTCTAAAACAAACAAACATCTAGCTAGATTTGTGCTTGGATTTAACCATTTATTAAAATTAACCTTAAATTAATGAATTTTAATTTTAAGAGAGTTGTAAGTATGTATACCTATTATATTTTTCCAGGCTTTAATTTTTTACCTATTTATTGAAATGGTTCATCATCATCCACAGTCCGACTTCACCCACTATCACAGAATAAATATAATAGTACTAACGTACCTTCGTGTACATTTCGTTTCAAACTTAATGGCGGCTCGGAAGTTAGCTACTCGCTGTGCAGTACCCCACCCCTTACCCCCGCTGACACATGAAATTGTTACTGCGCAGCGACTCGCCTCATGTTCCTAGCCGCCATTAAGTGTGAATCGAAATGTACTACTAATAAGCAAAAAGGCCTGTTTTTTCTTGTGCCAATCTACACGCGATGGTAAAAGTGTCGTCTGCACATCTCGCCACCCGAATGGCCGACATTCGTCTTCCTGCCCTTGGACGCCACTCAGACACTGCCTTACTCCACCTGTCATCAGACCGCTTTGCCAGGTGGTTTGCCCATCACTATTAGAGTTCCATAATTCATTTTCCGATGACGAAAACCCTCGTACCGACGTCTTCGGATCTCGAAGTTTGGAACACGGTCTATAAGATCGCTTCGCTCTCTTATGGTTCCTATACTCGTGAAACGATTCGTTTTGCTCACAGATGGTAGAATTGTCTACGAGACGTAACCCAAAAGTGTTCCTTCAAAAATCGGTTCGTAGACAAAGTTACTGTTGGCTTGCTACGTACGGATGGGAGGACTACGAATAACGGATAGTAGGGTAAATGTATGGAGATGACAGCTACTAGTGTTTCTATAAATTTTTTGAAACATTAACCAGCTGTCAACGTTACTAGGCGTTAGACATGGGCGTTTTCGTATTTAGTTGCTAACGGATATGTAACCGATATTCAGTTTTCATATCGATATCGAAAACCGTTTTCAGATATCGATATCAGTAGTACAGACGGCTACACATCAAGCTATACATTTCCAGTTTATGCTGATCTCGCATTGTATATGATTTCCGTTCAATGCGAGGTCAGCTTATACGATTTGCTCCCTGATATCGAGTAGCCGCCGGAAAGTTGCTAACTTATGGAATATTTGTTGTAACTAAATAAATAGAAACTAGACCTTATTGCTAGCGCGTTAGGATATAGATATTACGCACGCACTATTATTAACCAAATAACCAATCACTAGCCGAAGTTACGTAATATTCGCTTCATCACTTTTACGCCAGTAAAACATTGAATGGTAAGACCGAGACAAAGCGAATAAAAACCGTCGATGTCATATCGCTCGTGATGTGAAGTTTGCGTTTTGTTCGTTATTACTTATTCGATATTATTCGTAGTTCGTTCTCGTTGTTGCGCTTTGGATAAGCCATAGCTCGATAAAGTTTTTGTGAAAACGGTTATGTATATTTAGATATCGATATGGTATGATAATAAACACATATCCGATATAAGTTACGTTTTGATATATCGAACCCATGCCTACTAGGCGTATGTGATGTATTTACCGCCCGAAATTGGTCGGTTGTGTACTAAAGTTATACGTGTTTTCGTTATTAACGTTCAAATAAATTAAAATTTCTCATTCAGATAGTGAATTGAGTGATCTAGAAATGTTATCCGACTGGAATAGTTCAGATTCCGATGAAAAACGTAGTATTAATCGTAGGAGTTACAATTCCATCTTAGATTTCGGCTGAATAAGCCTTCTGTTCAACAGTTACTCGTCGTTTTCAATTTTCATTTTATTTACTAGTTATGTAATAATTGAAAGATTTAGGATAGTATTTATCGTTCGTTGTTCGTATCGTTGGGTTGGGAAAGATTGTTTGCAAATTACAATGTTGTCATTCATTTTCATCGCCACAGTTGCGTTTTGTTCACTTCGGTAGTATTGGCTAGCATATTTTTTTTTAGCTAAATCAGATCAAATTATTAAAAAAAAATATGTTTTACTAATCAAATTATCGTGAATACTTAAAATAAGCACAATTTTCATTCATTTTAATATCTGTTCAAAAAGCTTGTGTGGTACAACGAAACGCACGAACGCCGGCCAAATGTCGTCGGAGGGCTTCGGTCAGCGGGTAACTAACACTTATTTGTCGCAGGTAGAGGAAGAAAAAACTTTTAGGAACGTCATAAGCGGCTCGTTACTCGTAACCCAAAAACGATCGGTTACTGATGTACAATTACGATTCGTAAAATAGAGGAACCGGGCATTGGTGCCGATTCTCTTGTACACACGGCTACACATCAAGCTATACATTTCCAGTATGCTGATCTCGCATTGTGTACGATTTCCGTACAATGCGAGATCAGCTTATACTGGTAATGTACAGCTTGATCTGTCGCCGTGTATACACCGAACTAAACTATCACTAAAATTCCTTACTTTTTACTATGAGAATCTTCGAGCTATTCTGCCAAAAAAAATCTCTAAATTTAAAAATTATTTTGACACAACTAAAATCCAATTTGACAATCGCGACTCCACTTGGTACCTACTTGTTTGCCTACCACGTGATTTTTTTTGAGCCGGAGAGGCGCGCAATGTGGCCGTCTCGACGTATTTTTATATGGATTTTTTCACTTTTTGGAAGAAAACAAAAAAATAAAATTACCGACATGTTGAGTATTACGGGTTTGCGAGTTACAAAGGGGGTCAAAATTTTCAATATTTGTGCGATAGGACACACCATTTTCGAGATATAAGCAAAAGAAAAAAAAAAGATAGTACCGTTTTGCAACTGAATTCGAGGTGTTGGTTTGAATTTTAGTTCATGACATCTAATTTTATTCCACACATTTTTAATCGTGATTAAAAATAGTCAGAGTTCTCTAACTCTGACTATTTATAGATTTTAGATATGGAACAAAAATTTTGGTTAAAACGTCAAATTCAGAATAGCATTTTCACTAAATTAAAACTCAGTGCCATCTTAGTGCTGTCAAACTAAATTATAGTAAGTTGTGTCACTTTAGTCTATTTTCAGAATGGGAAATCGTCGTTTGACAGGAATAAACTAAATTTTAGCGATTTTTAGTTTAGTTTAGAGAATTTGTGACAAGAGAATCGGCACCATATTCGCAACTGAGCCTGTACACGTGGATCACGTGGATGCTCGCGCAGCCTCCTGCGTCTCAGCCAGCACCGTACGTCATACTGGGCCGTAGTATTTATAGTTGTCGTCACGTAAGAGAATATTGAAATGGTAACCTCTACGAAATCAAGCCTCAAAGTGAGGTCGAATATCCAACTGCCAAGTGTCTTCAACGAGTTGTAGCCTTTCTTATGCCACATATTGGGAACTCGATTGTTCATGAAAGCTGAAAAAACTTCTTCAAAAGCTTCTGACATCACCACAACACCCTGAAATAAAACAACCAAAGTTCAGAGAAATCACAGAAGTAAGTACCTACCTAACTAAATAGTGAATGTCGTTTGGGAAGGTCAAAAATATGCTTGGCAACAAGAATGATTCCCTACTATAAACTTACATAAGTAGCATAAAAATATCTATTAATCTTTAATTAAACTAATAACCTATTATCTAACTCAGTCCGGACTGAATTTTCGATATAAGTATACTACACAATACAATAATTAATTTATACAATTATTCTGTGTTACCTTTGCAGTTGGAATATATGGGAGAAGGAGAACATATTTTTCAACTACAATGCTAAGTTTGTTTTTGGGATAAATTCATCCCAACTACGGAACCCTTCATTGTACTTGGTCCGACACGCACTTGGCCTGTTTTTTTCATATTTGATAGACTGCCGCCAACAAACAAAACGCACTGGTCTTGCAGGACTGGACAATGTCTGAGCTGTGCCTGCCTGCGTGCCGGGACAGCAGCTCAAGGCTCAGGGAAGTCATAGTTCAAATTTTGAACTCATAATAGTTGCTAATTAAAACATTATGAACTAACTTTGATTGCTTTTTGAAGTTCATTGAGTGAATTGTGCAGTAGTGTTAACAGCATGTTAAACCTGTCCGTTTCATGTATCAGCACAGTGGTTAGTGAATGGAGCTGCCCCATAGCGTCGGGTATCATAAGGGCAGGGTTCATGAGAGATTTGTCAACGCGCTTCGCAATCTTGGCTCGCGTCTGGTCACAGATTCGCCAGACGATCTGGTCGGGCGTGTCGCCGCCTCCTCCACCTCCGGCGCGCGGCTGCACGTCTACTATTGTTTGAATTAAAGAAAGCGTTTCTTTGTTCTGTGGGACAGAGAAGGTTTTTGAACTACATTTTTAAACCACATTAAATGATTGTATAGTAGACCTCGTTATTAATTTACCACTTTTTAACAGTTGCCAGTAAATTAAACCTTCATTAAAGGTGGAGGCTAACTGTCACATTGACAATTTTTTTACAAATTTTGTCGTTTTATGACATAGGTAGGTACTTACAAGTGAAATTCAACGACGGTGAAGCAATTACGAGGTCGACTATACCTACTTACATATGCTACGGTTTCATACTTACATTATGGAGCGGACAGTGGCCGCCACATAACGGCCGTATAACGGCGGCTTTCATGAAAATTATGGCATCTGGTTTTGACTTTACGGTGTCAAAAAACGCTCTCCAGGAAAACACACCAATTCACTTTCTTAGATAACATTTCAGTAACGTCATTTGCCGGTAGATTGCAGACGCTATGTGAAGGACGGCCACCGCTATTCGGTCAAGTGTAAAAATATAAAAGTAGGTAGGTACCTACCTCAAATGCTATATTAGCGTTCTCGTGCATACCGAACACTTCCGGGTTTTCAACATTAGGTAATAAATCTATGTATTGACGATACTCCTCCAATTTATTTGATCTGGGACAATAATACGTGCCGGATTCTGAGTACATGTATCCGTCCTCAAGAGTTGGAGGTGAAAAGAAGAGTTTTAAAATAGTGGTTAAGCAACGTTGATCCCACATGTCTGTTACCCGGCCACCGTACGTTATAAGACCTGTAACGATCATTTCATTTACTTATTGATGGTACCAGTGTTGTGACCTAGCTCCTTTCGTGAAGGCTAACTACAAATTTTATTATAAAAAATACAAGTAAGAAGTGTTTGCAAAATAATTTTGCAAAGAATATATTATACATATGTTTTGTGGTTCTTACTGGTAATATATTCTAAAGCGTCCCATGGCATGTATCCATCCTCACAAAACATTTGCAAGTTCAGCATGGCGCACTCGCGGTCGCTGTTATTGAACTCGTAAGTAATGTTCCATCCTAGCGGACCAAACTTCTTGCGCTCCTGAATGATTGCGTGGAACATACAAATGCCAAATAGCATTGTACGCCAATCTTGACCCAACACTGAAACAGGAAGTAAAAGCTGTTTCACAATATGTAGATACAATCCAAGATTGGGATGCCCATCGCTTCTGACATACTTGCCCTGGAGAGGACTCTATTATATCAGTTTATGGAGACCGAGAGTTGGGCTCCCTCGGATCACACAATCTCCCCTCGCTACACATGCATGACCGTACATTTGTCCACACCAAATTCCATCTAGCTCACTTACAAAGTTTGTGGGATCAAGAGTTTTAGGTCACCATGTATAGGAGGCGAGATATAACCTGACCACCTCTCCTCAGCCGAAAGCCTAGAGCTGAATCCTCCAGCAGTACTTAGAGGTTCAAGACTAAGCAGAACCAAAGCGGACTCAAAATGTCGCCCTGAAATATTCCCATTTGATCCTTATCGGTTCGCTATTCCTCTGGATATTTCGACATCCTGGATAGCGAAGGACCGTTCTCCATTGCCCCAAACCCATCAGGAAGGTGGGTAGAGTTGCATTTACTTTGTATTTATTTGTTTAACTCCAGCACCCTCATGAGCCAAGATGGCACCGAGTAATAGGCTTTCTTATAATCTGTCCTACATGTCGACAGATCCCTGAATCCCAGAATTTGTAGAGGTGAAGGACTTAGGACGTAAGAGTCATAAGTGCTTTGGCGTGATTCTCTATAGGGTTAAGGTTAGGTGGGTACTTAATTAGGTATTGTACGTATATAATACGCGCTACCATCGAGTTGACCTAGTAGCGTTAAAAATTTATATAAACAGGTAGGTAATTTCAATTACCTACTAAAATGATAATAAAGGGTTTAACTACACACCATGATTCTCGAAGAAATCTTCTTCCATTTCTAAAAACGCTCTTTTCACATTCGCTTTTAAACCTTTGGGTGGCTCATTTGTAACTTTAACAGAATTCTGCAATACAGATACAGGAAATTTGGGAGTAGGCATTGAGCTTAGAAAGAGGCGGAATTCCGGTTGAGGTGCGCCTGTTTCAGTATTGAAGTTAGCTACTAAGACTTCTAGAGCCAGCATCCATGAAGCAGCTAAGTGGCAATTCTGAAAATAATTAACAGTAAATAGTTAGAATTAGTAGATAAGTAACTCATGTTTTTATTTATTTAAATACCCAATGCTCCCTTTGATTTGAGAATCGGTTCTCCTTACTTGTAAGAAAATCCAATCGCCTTTGGGTTTAGCGTTGACTATCAGCTTCTCAGCGACAGGTCCTTGTCCCTGACCTAGCGAGATGGAATGCACACGTTCACGCATGCCCATCTCTGTTGCAAACTTCTGGAAAGCTCCGAAAGGATCCGAACCAGTGCTTAATACGAAGACGAGTGGGGTTGTTTCCGTTGTATCCGCATAACTAGAACAAAGGTAAGAAAAATAAATCCTACAATTTAACAAGGTTTATTGAAGCTTTGTTGGTCACAATAATGATTACGGTTTGCAATCTGGTGTTCTAAAGTGTAGACAGATTCAGATGGTACTGAGGCACCGCCCCTTTTCGTACCGTGTGCGTATAAACTCCGATGTCCGCTATTTTACTATGAATCATACAGGGTGTTAGTGTAAACACCGATATCCTTGAAACCAGTGGTTTGGTTTTATTTATAGAACGTAAAATCAATGGAAAAATAAATCATTTTTTTTTTTAAAGAAAATCTACGATTTTCCGCAAGAATAACCCTACACCGGCCGCGGCCGGCGGTTCGTGGGGGCGGGCGGGGCGTGCAGGACGTTACATGACCGGCCGTCAGCTGTTTCGCAGGTCTCTCGACGGATATTTACTTTTTAAAATCTTTTAATGAAAATAAGGTTTTTTTTTGTTGTTACTGTGTCATTTATTTTTATATTTAAGTCAACTACCCATGGTTTGAGAGACATCGGTGTTTACCCTTGCATACTGAGTTATTCCAAATATGTTTAAAACTAAAAATCTTGAAATAAAACAAACTATTTAAAAACAAAAACCCGACTGAAAACCCTATAACCGAAAAGAGAAAAACAAGAATAATTGAACTATGTTTTTTGTAAGGTATAAAAAAATGGCGGGGACAAACCAATAACCTGAATTAGGTTGTAACTTTTGTTTGCCCCCACCCGCGGAACCTTACAAAAACAAAGTTTAATGCTTGTTTTTCTCTTTTCGGTTACTTAAAGGTTTTTGCAGTATTAAATTTGTTTTTAGTTATCTTTTTTGTCGTAGTGGATTTTAGTTTTTATGAATTGTTCTTTTATTTTTTAAGGAAAAAATTTTTGGTCAAAGTGCCAAATGTGATGATTTCATGAAATAGTCATTCAATTCACTTTCATGAGCTTAGAGAGTTGTATTGCTGATTTTAATGTTTATAATTCTGTAAATCCATATTTGTTACGAGCGTTAATAATATTTAGATCAACATACAATCTGATACTGACCAGCAAATTGCAAAAAACGTAAGAAAATTTGAATTTCGCGGGCCACCCTAGCGCATCCCCCTTAACAGTGACCTTACGTTTGCACTGGCTGACTGGCGAAACATTCACAACAAAACATGTTTAGTTTGTGAACAACAGTCGGCACCAATGAACATGTACCAATCTAGCAACACTGAGTAAAGTTTTATTTTCCTTTTTGGCAACTGAACGTGAACTGTCAAATATCACCTGTCATCTGTCATTGCATTGTATCATTGGATGTCGTTGTTTCCGCTACTTTGTTCGCATCGTTTTTCATTCGTTAAATCGGAGATCGCTTTTTCTCTTGCTTGTTGCTTTGCTTGTTCTTAAACAGTGTGGTGGTCTTTGGACTTCTAGTATCACTCATCTGTCTTTGATTACAGTACTATTTAGTCTGTGTTGATTACCAAAGTTACATCAGGAGTTTAGGAAGTGTTCTGTGAGTTACATGCTCTGTGTGATTACCTACCTAGGTTCTTGTTGTTGAGACGACCCGCGTGTGGCTAATAAATAATATCTAGCGAGAATTCAATTAAAAAGTTATCAGAACTGGACTAGTCTAACTGGAAAACATGGCTGCTGCAGTAGATTCATTTAGAGTGATTAAAAAATTTACGTTGAACAATGGAAGTGAGATGCCTGCTGTGGGTAGTAAGTACAATTTTTGCCTTTTATTTTTATACACATACCCACCCTAATTAAACTTGTAAGGCATATGCTATAATTTGAGCCCATTTATAGTGTGCCTATACCTAGCGGGCTCCAAGCCTTAGCAGAGCGCAAGAGATTCTAAGAGAGCTTTTTTCAACCTATGCCTAGAACCTCGGTTTTCTAATAGTGAGAAATGATGATTAAAATAAAATTTTCTGGTTACAGTATGCAAAATATGATTGTTATATTATAACTGTGTTATACTGAATAAATTGGTAATATATATATACAGTGGTGCTCATATAATTAGATACAGAGTCACTTGGTAGAGTTATGTTATTATTGCAAGTACTTGCGAGTTAAAAGATTCATTAACCACATACCACATACACTCGTAACTCTAGCATAACAATTATTAAAGTAAAAATAATTAAAGTTGTAAAATTAAAACTCAACTATTACAAAGAAGTCCAACTAAAAAGATATAAACAAGACATCAGAGACAGACAAATAAAAAATCCAGTCACATGTGTTATAAATCAAACAGATTATGTGTGATGTTTCATAGCCTGCGATCAGCGGGCGATCAAGACGCTTCCAACAATACCTCATTTGTGATGAGAGTTTAGAAGTTATGAGGGAACAGATGAACATACATACATACCGGGCAAAATTCCCTCCTTATTGATTAGTCATAGTTGTCATAGTATTAGTTGTAGTCAGGTAAAAATAAAAATAAAATATAATTTGTAAAAAAATTATCAAATTAAGCATTATATAAAATAGGTTAACAGTAAAACAAGAAGCACACAAGTTGAATTCTAGTTTGAGATTGAGGAGAGAGACTGAGGACTATCAGGTAGTCTGCTGGCTGATAGTCGACATCAAAAGTATTTACTGCAAGAAATGGCATGGAACAAATTAAAGTTAAGGTGAGAATGGATGGAAAAAATGTGGGAACCCACACTCTCTTATGGCTTGTAGCTTGGGGGCCACTGGTTTTAGGCACGCCAAGGTTCCACCCCAAGCACTGTATAGAATATTTTCTTTGACAATTTTGCTACAGTTGATACCTTATAACCAAGTTGGTACCCATGCAAATCTGACATTATTTATGTTGTGAGATCACCATTATTTATGTTGGATATAATTTTTGTAGTGGGAACCTTCCGCATTCGCGATCCGGACGAAGTTATGGAAGTAGTAGACCAGGCTCTGTCAGCAGGATATCGTATGTTTGGTAAGTTTTACACAATGTTTGGCTAATACCCTGTATTCACTGAGAAACAAAAACAGAGCAAAATTGTTTCGAGGAACAATTGTTCCTCAACTTTATTTCCCATGAATATGCAGAAAGAAACATCGCACCTTTCGGACCTCGTCAAACCTGTCTTTACCAAATGTCCTACCGCATTTACGAACACGGTAATGCGGATGTCTATGGGTAATGCGTAGTGTGGCGCGTCATTTCATACTGGACAAGCTATATCACTGTGATTTTGGATGCTGGCATTAAGCTATAGATTACCCTCAATAGTCGTCCTTGCATCACTCAACGTCATTCAATGCACTAACATGAACTTAGAGAGTTGTATTGCTGATTCTAATTTTGTAAATCCATATTTGTTACGGTGTAAAAAACGTAAGAAAATTTGAATTTCGCGGGCTACCCTAGCGCATCCCTCTTAACTGCAGTTTCATTTGTATCCAAGCCAAGCCAGAGGCCCTTTGGCGGCTTTAAAACTCTGACACCAGGTTAGTCGCTAACCAAATGAGTATTATTATATTCTTTATTTCATTTTTCATACTTATAAATTATATTTTTAAATATTAGGATAAAAAAATATATAAAACATTTAAAAATATAAAAAATAGTAGCCCACCGGTATCGGGAACAGGGTCCAAGCTACCGGCGGTCAGGGCTCCAGAGAGAGGAACCTCCTAACAATGCGAGCCGTGTCCAGGAGTACAGCTTTCTGAATCAAGCTCTTAATCCAGCTGCCAAACGAGAGCCTTCTTAGGTGTTGGTCGAGGCTCTTGGCAATTAAGCCATTGGCTGATACGACTATCGGCACAATGATCGCAGAGTCCACATCCTACATGTCGACAACCTCGTGAGCCAAGTCAAGATACTTGATTTGTTTATCTTTCTCGGCTTACACGAGGTTCCCGTCATGCGGGACCGTTATGTCAATGATCATTGCGCGCCGCTCTGTTCGATCCACCACCACTATATCAGGCTTATTGGCAACAATAGCCCTGTCAGTGATGATGGATCGATCCCAGTACAATGTGATATTTCCATTTTCGAGAACTGGGTCGGACACGTACCTGTAGTACGGCACTTCCGATTCCACTAGGCTGTATTTCAGAGCAAGTTGCTGATGGATAATCCTGGCTACAAGGTTGTGTCTATGCAAGTACCTACTCTCCGTTAGCTAGATGAGAACATCCGGAGATAATGTGACGGATTGATTCTCCCGGTCGGTGGCATGCCCAACAGATGTCAACTTGTCAACCGTGTCGTCCTTCACAATAAATCTCCGGTAATTGTTCGTCATGATAACTTCGTCCATAATTGCACAGACAAAACCTTCGGTTTCCCCAAAGAGGTCACCGAAACGCAGCCAGGCTACGGACGCTAGTAAATCTACATCGGGTCCATGCAGGGCCCGGAAAAAGCCGTGAAGCTTACTCTGCCATACCTCCTTGCGATCGTTAGTGTCAAGCACTACAGGCTTGCGCCAGTTCTCTTTCGCCAAGAAGAGCGGGGTGAGGCCCTTGTCCACCGCGACCCCATCTCGATGCATTCCCACGTCGGCTTCTAGGAAATATTGCCTGAGACTGCATATCTCGCGATTGTGGAGGGTCTTAGCGTTTAAAAAGCCTCGACCTCCACACTTTCGCGGGATATACAGTCTCATTACCGATGACCGTTGGTGATGCATTCGGTATGCAGTCAGCAGCGTACGGACTCTACTATCCAGGGCGTCAAGTTCGGTCTGAGTCCATTTGAGTATGCCGAAGGAGTACATCAAAACCGGCATGACCCAACCGTTGTATTATTATTATTGAGCATTATTAGTATTATTGAGCTCTGTGACCAACATTGTGGTGTCAAAAAGTAACAAACCAACAAACACACACTTAGATGTTTTAATATTAGACGTAGAAAACTCAATATTATGATGATGTAGAGAGAGCATAGGATTTTCTTATAAATCTTTGCAGTGTGTGTCTTTG
The DNA here is from genome assembly GCA_947363905.1 of Lithophane semibrunnea. Lineage (NCBI taxonomy): Eukaryota > Metazoa > Arthropoda > Insecta > Lepidoptera > Noctuidae > Lithophane > Lithophane semibrunnea. Next base: position 14,399,064 of record OX376186.1, read on the forward strand.
CCTTCTGCGTGTGTGTGCTGGTCCTAACTTACATCTCAAAGTGGCCTAGCCTCGGTTACTATCAATGGTCTGCCAAATAGGTTTGGTAACAAAAGGTGGACATTGTTTCTTTGTCTTCGATAAGTGAATTTCCCATGTTGATTTGCTGTATAATTAATTAATTACCGCACATTTTTATTACAATTGTATAGATACTGCTGCCGTCTACCGCAATGAACCACATTTGAAGGAAGCCTTCAGAAGATTGCTCCCACGACATGACTTGGATCGTGATGATATTTTCATTACAACAAAACTCTGTAAGTGCTTTTGTACAATGTAGGTGGTACAACAAGTTATTTAAAAGTAGTCCTTAGAAGCAATTATGTCGCAGATAGATTGTAGAATCCGCTGTTTTACAAAACCGGTAGTTGTCATAACAGCTCCGTTATGTAAAACAGCTGAACAACGAAGCGGATTTATTTAGCGGATTTACATAATTACTGAACTTAACTCGCAGGATTGTTTAGACGTTTTGCATTAATCAATGCAGCGGGTCAACGATTAGACGTTATGTAAAACAGGGTGAATGAAGCGTCAGATTTAGTTCTAATTTTTGTCGCTCGTAACTCTGTGCGCCATAACAACAATAATGGCTTCAAAAACAGAAAGTCGTTCGTCAAAATGAATAAATAAAACTAGTAAAATGAGTAAAAGTGACCCTAACTCAAGTATATATTTGTTAGTGCTGAGAGCATAGAATTCATTCATTTTCATTGTAATTTTGTAACAATGATTTACATAGGTAAACCTATAATAAGTAATATTTGTTTGTAACCATTGATAAAAAATATACAGGATGTAAGGGTAAACACTCTTGTCATTCAAACCATGGGTAGTTGACTTAAATATAAAAATAAATGACCGAACACAACAAAAAAAAAACGTTATTTTCATTAAAATATTTTAAAAAGTTTCTATCTGACACCGTGCTTGCTAGCGAAACAGCTGACTGACTAAGGGAGGGATCGCGCTCGCTGCCGGTCAGGTCACATCCCGTACCCCCCGCCCGTGCTGAGACGCAAGTTCGTTGCCCTAGCGCATAGGGCAACGAACTTGCGTGTCTTGTGGTAAAATTTAGATCTAAAAAAAATTAAAAAAAAGTTGTAATTTTCCATTGAATTTACGTTCTATAAATGAAACCAAACCACTGGTTGCAAGGATAACGGTGTTTACCCTAACACCCTGTATATGTCAACTTGCTGCGTCCCGCGGTTTCACCCTCGTAAGTCTCCCGTGGGAATATCGGGATAAAAAGTATCCTATGTGTTAATCCAGGTTATAAACTATCTGTTTGCCAAATTTCATCCAAATCCATTCAGTAGTTTTTACGTGAAAGGGTTACAAACATCCATCCATCCATACTTACAAACTTTCGCGTTTATAATATTAGTTAGATGTTTGTAACAGTAATTATTTACTCATATAATATTATTTCATCATGGTCGCTCTACAACAAACGCATAGTGTGACTGCAGATATTCTTTATTAAGGCTAAACGTGGGTAGCAGTTTTGTAAAACATAGCGCATCGACAATTCAGCTGAATGTCGTTCAGCTGTTTTACAAAACGGAGCTGTTATGTAAAACAACTAACGGTTTTTAAAGACAGCGGAATCTACAATCCATCTGCGACACCTACAAAGTCACTAAAATAAACCTGATAGGGTTTGCTTTTTGGTCATTTCCACCTTGCACACAACAGAAATTCCACATACTGAGGCGACCATTGTTACAATTGGGTCTATTGTTCTACCAAAGTCATACCAATACTTTGGTTATGATATGGATTGGTATTTTGTCATGAGTATTATCCTACCTTTTTTAATTCAAAATTATTCGAAAAATGATATAGTTTAATAATTGTAGCACCTGCTGATCATGGAAAGCCAGACGTTATCAAGCGAGCCTACACTGCTTCAATTATGAATTTGGGCTTGGAATACGCAGACTTGTATTTGATTCATTTCCCTGGGTCACGGAAAATTGCTAATGATGATAAAAAAAATACTGAGCTTCGTCACGCGACCTGGGAAAGCATGGTTGAACTATATGATGAGGGCCATGTCAATGCTATTGGTGTTTCCAATTTCAACAATTATCACCTAGAGCTGCTTATGGAAAGGAATCACGGTGTAGTTCCAGCTGTAAATCAGGTAGATATACCATATTTAATATCTATACTATATCATAATTTCACAAAAAATTTGATCATTTTGTAACCTGTTTTTTTTTTTACAAAGGTCGAATGGCACCCTTTCTACTATCAAATGGAATTACTGGAGTATTGTAAGGCAAATGATATATTATTACAAGCATATTGTTCACTTGGAGGAAAATCAGTCGACAATGATGAGTTACTACTGCATCCCTCAGTTACAAAAATAGCCCAAAGCCTTGGGGTCACCAATGCTCAAGTTTTGTTAAGATGGGCACTGCAACAAGATATTGCTATCATACCTAAATCAACAAACCCCTCGCATATGAAAGAAAATATTGCTCTGAAATTCAACATTTCTCCTGAAGATATGCGGATACTTAACAAACTTTCTGAAAACAAAGTGAAGTATGCATGGGATCCTAGCGTTGTTGTTTAACATACACGTACTAGACGCACCAAATCTAAAAAGGGTGCTAAGAAGAAGCACAAATAAGTAGTAACTGTAATTTTTTTTAGACATTATTTAATTTAAATGTCACAGTTGCGGGATTTGGCGGAGTGTCGATTGTTTGTGAGAGTATTTTGTGAACATGGTGTTGGCGTTAGTTTGAACAATTTATTTAATACTGGCCGAAAATCATAACAATAAATAGTTTTTCCTTAGTACATCAGAGATCTGACGATCTGATCTGAATAATACCGATAGATTAGAAGCTCACAATCTTACGGTGACACTTATAAGAGATGCATCGAGTTTAAAATGAAGATTTATTGAAATAAACATTTATCTCACCGCACTAGTTGAAAATGACAAGTAGATGAACCACTTGCACGTGTAGAAATATTAGAGGTGTGACCACGAGTCCGCACCCCAGGTAAATCATTCCACTGATGTTACAACCTGGTGTGACCACGAGTCCGCAGCCGATTGATCGAGTGTTACGCAATTAGAGGGTGCTGATTTGTCCTAGATCATACATATTTTAGTTAAAACAAGTTTATCTCAATTCAGCCACGTTTAACGGAAAGTGGATAAAAATCAGAAGGAACTTATTCTATCATTTTGGCTAAACTGAACGTTAAAGGAATGGTGCGTAACAATTGCAATATGTTGCAATTGTTACGCACCTTAAAAGTAAACTTATAAGAACATTTCTGTGTTTCTTAAATAGAAAACAGTTTTTTTCTTTTATTATAAGTACCTAATTTCTTAACTGAATCATAAAGTAGATAAGCTAAGGGTCATGTATGGAATAGCACATCGGGCAAATGGCATAATTCAAATCTTGCGTAAATTTTTAGGACACCCTATTCAGGCTCTTACATACTGGGGCGAACCGTCGCGCGACGCGACACCGCCGCATTGTTCGCCGTGAAGTTTTCTCAGAAATTGTTTTGTTAAAATTCGCGTCGCGCGGCGAATCGCGCCAGTATGTAAGAGCCTTTAATATGTGAAATTGCTTTAAATGTTACAGTCCGTTGTAAATAAATGCAATGCAGCCTTTATCAAATAGAGTTTATACAAAGTGTTAACTATAAGCTAGTTATATCTATATGTGGTGATGATTACAAGACTTGTGAGCTGTAAAGTAGGGGTTAGAAAACTGATGCGGGTTGGGTTAACAGAAACCCATATCGGTATTTATTCTGATAATATGAATAGCAGTTCGCCCGCGACTTTGAGTAGATTTCGTATTCTGCCTTAAAAATTCAACACGCTCCACACCCGATAAAAGGTATTTTTCGAAAATTTATGATCAAGCTCTTTATCACTTAATAGCTTTTGCCAGCGGCTTCTCCCGCGTGAAGGTAAGATTATCCCATGGGAATGTACAATCAGGATAAAAAGTATTGCAGCCATCTTTAATTTTAATTTAAAGATAAACAAGACAGACATTGTTGTTACTAAATAATTTAATAAACCAAGCATAATCAATATTGCTAAATAGTCCATTTGGTCTGGGCTAAAAGGGACGATTTTACTGCATGGCTTGATTAACTCGGTATAAATATTCTTTAAGTCAAACAATGGGAATGCCAAAACGATTTTACAAAATTCCACCCCTGTGTGAGTAAAAAGAGAATGTACTTTTGAAAAACAGTTTATATGAAAAATCTTATTCCTGAAAACTTGAAACTTGGCCCGAATACTTACAGTAAATAATTTATATCCTATCATTGATTTTCGGAAACTACCTTTTATAGGGGTGGTAGTGTTGGAATTTGTAGGAGAAAATACGTAATGCACGCGAACGAAGTGCTAGCCTGTCTATAACATGAAAAACATAAAATATTTTTCTGTTATAGAATATTAGGGCGACTAAGGAAGAAGTAGATTTCGAGAATTTGTCCTAAAGGTGAATTAAGTACGTGTACCCAATCCTAGCTCTGAATGTACGAGTATTACGAAGTGGGGTCATCCCAGAGAATGATTGTAATCTCATGCCCATTGCGGATACTTTGACAGTTTTGTCACGGGCGACTAAAGTCGTAGATGATTAGTATTTTACGACTATTTTTCCGTTGTGTAGGTACCCCATCTCAATATTAACTTCCCTACTCGATGCAGTATGGACATCCTAGGGTAGGTTTTGTAATTCGTGTTGTAAACCACTTAATGGAGAGGGTACGGCGTAAGGCCTGTCCAGAAAGCCGCGATATCGTGGGCGCGACAAGGTTTGTGCTGCCTGTCGCACCCGCAATTCGCGCCAGTTCGGACGAGCCTTTATTTATAAGGTGATCTCACGGGTTCTCGATATCATTTTTCTATTGCTCTCTATTAATAATATGTAAACTTAATATATGTTATATGGATGGACCACTCATGAATGAGCTTATGAAAATTAGGGAGATAGGTACACGTATCTCACGTAGGTACTGACTGATCTAAAAGGTTTAAGAAAATATTTTCTAGAGAATTCCGAAAACTACATGCGAAATTTTGATTATTTTGTAGCTTCAGGTGTTAGAAATGGGCGCAAAATATTGCATTTTTTTGTTACCTAAGTATATCATATAACTATTTTTTTATTATACTTATCATAATTTAGTTATAAGTTTATAAATTAATCTTATGGCACAAATATTTGCGCAAGCGATCGTTTACTTTAGCGATTTAAGTTTGATTTGGCGTTGTATGCGACTTGTTACTTATGCACCGTGCTTTTGAGATATCATAGAACTAAGTTGGTGCTGTTAGATTATTTTGTCGAGTTTGTTTGGGAGATGTTACTCATGTACGATGCTTATTATATTAAGTAATTCGAAGAACAAAAGCTAACGAGTAGGTTTATCACACTGAAAGTTTTCCTGGCCAATACAAAATCTTGGCCTAATATTATTTTTTAATTAATCAACACTAATACTATTTCGTTTGTAAGTTAAAAATAATATCTTTACTAAGTAAATGAGGTGTTTTGCCAAATACTTATTGTTATTGAATTCCAAATTTTATAAATGTCCATACCTATTGTCCTTTAAAAGATGTTGTGATAACCTCACCGCTATTTGTTCAAAACAAAGCAGAGCTATCGAATATTCTATGATATATATACTTACCTAATAAATCTATCGCTCTAAAAGGTAGTAGATACCTAATATCATTGATGTATAAACGTGTTTTTTTTTTAAATAAATAAATGTTAATGTATTAGGTCGTTTTTCTGTCTACATCGTTTTAACAATCCGTGCAGGTAAAAAAATAAGTAATTTAAACCAATAAAGGCAACGTATACGTACAGGGTGTTCAGTTGAACGGTGGGACTTTGTATAAACACAGCTCCTAAACTGGTGGCCACATATTCCGCTATTGCAAAAACTAGTTTCTCCTCCTTAAGGCATTTTATTATCATTAATTTTTCAAAGGGACTCAGTTTCTCGTTCCAATCTATTTTCTGGGGATTTACATTTTTTTTATCAACGTGGATGTCCTGGAAGCATAAATGTTATGTAAGAAATTATTCCTTATAAGTAAGTAATGTTGAAAGACTTCTTTCATTAAAAATGTTCTTTAGATTTCTAGACATAGATAAAGTACAATATATGGTTACTTATGTACCGGCAATGTGCGGAGAAAAGGCATAAGTAACTCTATTTGTAGTACTATGCCTTTTCCACACACATTGACGGTACAGCTCGCGTAAAACAACTTTGCCACTGTGAAGTGAGGAGCGAAACGCTGCGCAGTTCTACATACTCAATTTAAATTAAGTACGTTTAAAAAATGCGCTTATGTACAACGCCATAATTTCTGATAGTTTGTTACTGTTTGATGCTAACTTTACATCCCGACGATCCGGCGCGGACATTCTGGTATCAAAGCGGGAAAGTTATACAGGGTGTTAGGGTAAACACCGTTATCCTTGCAACCAGTGATTTGGTTTCATTTATAGAACGTAAAATCAATGGAAAATTACAACTTTTTTTTTTCATATTTTTAATTCTACATTTTACCACAAGAGACGCCAGTTCGTTGTCCTATGCGCTAGGGCAACGAACTTGCGTCTCAACACGGGCGGGGGGTGCGGGATGTGACCTGACCGGCCGCGAGCGCGACCCCTCCCTTAGTCAGTCAGCTGTTTCGCTAGAGAGCACGGTGTCGGATGGAAACTTTTTAAAATCTTTTAATGAAAATGACGTTTTTAGTTTTGTTGTGTTCGGTCATTTATTTTTATATTTAAGTCAACTACCAATGGTTTGAATGACAAGACTGTTTACCCTTACAGCCTGTATTACTTATACGATTTGATTCAGCTGCATAGGTTCTTCAGGTGTACCCTTCAGGTGGACACTTAGGGTCAGCGCAGATAGAGCAGCAAGATGCTTGAGCGGTTTTCATTGATTAATTGATAATTAATTTAAACTAGTAAGGGGTATGTAAGGATCGTAACAGGCGCGATCTGTAGTTTCTACCTACCCACATGGGAAGGCGTGAGTTTGTGTATGTATGTATGTAACTTAAATTCTACTAATTAGAGTTGAAACTAGCTATAATTCTGTGCGGCATGCGCGCGCGTATATTCCTCGTAGACACGCGTGCTGTAGTGCACTTGCACAAGTATGCGCGGGCGCGTGCGGCTTACGCTTGCGAATGGTTGTCGCCACAGCACATGAGTAAAAACCCCCTACAGAAAAAACGTTTCCAAAGAGAGTTTTCTCATCGTTCATAATCCATTTTATAACCAAATAGTACCGGCACCGGATCCGGACCGGATTGCAATCCCTAGGTGTCGCTTGATAAAAATGCGACAACGGTGTTGCTATTGGAAATATATTTGATACGTTTTCGATACTTGATATTTTATATCGGTACATCATCGATGTATCAAAATAATAGATATCGCCAAAAAATATCGATACTTATATAAAAAAAGATATTTTTCCTACAAGCCTAACGCGGATCTTCGAGTGTCCTCTCGTTCCGAGGGCGGATTTTGCCCGAACATGCTCGCGCAGTTGCCGCTTCGTCCGCGCAGACCCTTAATCGACTATCTTCGCCGACTGTAGGTCTATCAATATTAAATAAAAAAATCACTTACCAAAGAGTAAGTTCCAAGTGTAATAGGAATGCTCTTTAGACAATCTTCAACTAGTCCCACGAAACTTTCGTCAGTTTCATTCAGGTGATTAATAGCTAGCCACATTTGATCAGTCAACGCTTCAACTGGAAGTTTTTTAGGTGGCACCTGGGAGTAGGTATTATTATTACTATACAGGTGGATTTTTGAGTCGGGCAGCTATAAGATCCGGCCAAGTGCGTGTCGGACCACAAACAATGAAAGGTTCCGTAGTTGGGATGAATACCAAGAACAAACTTAACATTGTACCTAGTTGAAAAAACATAGGGAGACAGTAGGTACCTCCTTCATATTCAGTTTTTTTTTAAATATCTTTTGAATTGGCCCCAATATTGGAGGAGGAAATAGACGAGAACCAAACCTCGAATTATGATTTTTGACTTAGGCTATTCAGTCGGATCTGCAGCTGACCTTATCGCACGAATAGAGACCGAACGCGAGCGATCGCGACAGCGATAGTTTCTTCGAATACCTAATTTTCAAAAGACTCTCCGACCACTTTTCCGGACAGTCTCCTAAGAACGTTTTCCTATTGCTACAACGATTGAGGTACAGTAGCCCCAAAAAGATGTACAGTCGACAAGAACTCAGTTGATTGTACCTATATATTTGTGCTCCATGATTCCTACTTTATAATAGCTACATATGATACAATGAAATAAAGATTTTTTATACAATTAATAAATGTATTCTTATCGATGTAGGTATGTTTTGAGGCTGACTGTAGATACTTATGTAGCTATCCTCACCGTCTCATACATCAACCCTGTAGGTACTTATTATTATTTATGATACAGGTTTAATTAGATTATTTGCAAAAACATGAGAAAGTGTATCTGCATTACAAGGCTTTTCCATACCTACTGGTATTTGGAAATGGACCGCCATGCAACGGAAAAGTGGTCTCGGACTCCGACTCTCCGATACTTATGCGATTACACAGGGTTTAATAAGTAGGTATACAAAGCCGTTGCGTGACAGTAAGACACACATAACCTAAACCCCTAAACAAACAAACATAATAGGTATAGGAGCAATGTCCCTAAGAGAATTTGATTTGAAACCCTACCTAAACGTTTTTATAAAAACGAAGTCGCAAGCAACTGCTAATAAGAGGTATAGATGTAAAGATAGCATATTATTATTCTTTAGGTCTCCATTTTCCGGTAAAACTATGCTTAGTGATGCTCATCAACAAAGTATGCCAAAGTAGGAAAAAGTATAGGTACCTACATAGCTAGTCAATATTTTGAAAAAAAAAAATCACTTTGTACTAACCACTGATGTACCGGCTGGTCCTCGTAGAACAAAATTCCACTGGTCTGGTCTAACGAGTCCGGCATCTAAATAAACTGCCATGTTTAGAAGGAAACTGAAAACCAGCTTGTGCCGTTCAAATAGTCCTCTGGACACGTTCCGGTATACAGACAGAGTGATTTCTCGGCGTAGGATTTCCAGTCTAATTTCCAGTACGTCATTTTTTTCGCTCTTTTCTATGACTTGATTAAAAACCTGCAAAGATAAGTTGGTGGTATTGTGGTAACAGTAGCCGCCGCGCAGCAGGAAAAGCAGGTGTATGGTACATTCAAGATCTCTTGCCTTGGAAGCCCCCGCTTACTCTTTATAATTATTACAAGAAGTGCCTACCTCTCTAATTATCAGGAAATTGCAATAGTTGCAATGCGACTATGGGGTTTGGAAATTCAACAAGTGAATGGAGGTAGCCCATGTAAAATAAAAGCCATTCCTAAAGTCTTTAGAGTTGGAGCCTATACTGAACAATTCAAAAACATAGTAACAATATATTCTTCTGGAGCGCTGTTTTGTCTATTATCTAAGGCAAAAAATTGTTCCATAGCCTTATTATTTAGTATACCTACCTCCTCCATAAGTCAGTTTTGGCTCAATACCTAAAAAGCCTAACATTAAAAATAGGTTAATTATGTATCTCATCCATTATTGGCAGGATAATATGTGCAGAGAAGAGCAAGCTTATTTCACAACTCCAAAATAATCACGTAACTATGTTCTGTAAACGCAGTTTAGATAGGTGCCTACTCAGTCAGCATAATGACCTACTCGTTACAGGTGACATACTTCGATAACAATAAGAAAATGATAAGGTGCCTACTGACCTGGTTGAAGTACTTCAGTGAGAACTGGTACATAGGGTCGATGTCTGCTAGTTGCGCTACAGCGAAGTACAAGACGGCCCCCCGGGTTGCTACCGTGCGGTACTTCTCACGGGCTGCCGATATGTTCAACTCCGTAGCTTCCGTTTCTTCTAGACGAGCGTTTATTATTTCTGAAGTTTCCTAAAAAAATGGGTTTTTTAACATTTTTGTTTACATCCTAATGACGGTTCTTAAAACTTCTAAGCTCACCGTGGGCTTCTATCTAGAAGGAGGGCGAATACTGCGGGATTGTATGAAAATTATATAGCTTGCCATCATTTGTCTTAACATCTTTCACATAATAAATTCATCTATTCTTTGATCTTCTCTTAATCTTATTAGAGGCAGCTAAAGCTACAAACTACAATTATGTTCACACACAGAGCGGGTGCGGGGCGGGAGCGGGTCGGGTCGTTTTCATCGCCTGAGTCGCGCGGTTCATCGTGTTCACACAGAGCGCGGGCGCGGGGCGGCAGCGGGTCGGGCGCGGTTGTACTTTGACAAGCGGCAGCGGTTGCAGTGTGAAAATGTCGGGTGATTCTGACACGGACGAAGAATTATTATTTTTACTTATTTTAAAAAGAAGAACGCGAAAATGGAAAGTTTGTAGGTTCATGACATTAATAAAAAAAGACATCAATATGGAGAATATCATCGATACGTGTATTGCAACGAATGTAACGACGCTTCACCCGCATTGCTATTCTGTAACCATAACCATCTAACCTTGAAAACTTAGGTGAAGTGAGCGTGGAGTGAGTCATTCTCATCGATACCTACTGATGCTAAGGCAAGTGACAGTTCACTCTGATAGCTCACTTTGTTTTCACGGAGATATTTTTACAGAATAGCACAACCGCTCCCGACCCGCGCTGTTGTGTCAGCGGGCGCGGCTCCCGCTCCGCGCCCGACCCGCGCCCGCGTTCTGTGTGTTGACATCCATATAATTCCTTGAATTACAAATTATACCCGCCGTACTCCCGCGCCCGACCCGCTCCCGCCCCGCACCCGCTCTGTGTGTGTTTTGGGCTTCAATCATGCTCAAGTTTTCCTCTCTCAATCTACTAACTCATCATCTGCCTAGCCATTTCCCAACTATGTTGGGGTCAGCTTCCATTCTAACCGGATTCAGCTGAATACAGTATTTTGCATGGATCGACTGCCTATCTGACCTCCACAACCCACTTACTGGGTTACACGATACCCCTTGGTAAGACTGGGTGTCAGACTTTCGGGCTTCTGAGAACCTGTAATAACTGTCAAAGATCTACAAATGGCAGCTGGGACCAACGTCTTAACTTGCTTTCCGAGGCACGGAGGGTTCTTGGTATGTAAAGATGGGCAACCATCCACGGACCAACCGCGGCAAGCGTAGCTTAACCTGATTGATCGACCCGTGCGGCTGTTATTTCTTAGGCACAAGCCCCTCAGCCAACTTACTAAACTAAATAAAAATCATTGCTGTGTATCCTTACTTTACTCTCGTTGAGCGTTTCTATCAGCTCCTCGTCATCTAGAATGTTCCCAGTCGAAGCGTATAGCAATCTGAGGATTTTGTCTTCAATTTCAAGTAGCGATGCTTTGTCGGTGTTGATACGAATTATAAGCTCAGTTCGTAAAATCTCCAGATCTGGGCGTTCCAATCTTACTACGTCGCTAATAACAGAAAATGTAGGTAAAAACCTCATCATGAGTTTACGACTAGAATTTTCTCAGACTAGAAAATGGGTTTAATTGATTTCCTTTTACAATTTATTTTTTACAAACAGTTAGATCAAATAGAAATACGAAAATTCATATCTCTTCATGTTATTTGACAACTGATTTTGATCAAATTTCACCACACATATCCATGCCAATTTGATAAAACCAGCCTGTTTGATCAAATTAGTTGAACGTCTATGGCTCGCATAAGTGAATAATTTAATAAGAAGCTTGTTTGACGGGTCCGAAAAGAACGATTGTATCTACATTCAGCATTTATAATCATAATTAAAAGAACAACTAACGCCAGTAACTGATCCTCAAGGCCAGACAGTGTCACGGTGAAGTTGACCAGGGTCACTTGGATGCAGATTTCCGGCAGATAATGAGGGTTTGCCAGTTTGGTGGTGAGGTACAGGCGGAAGTTCGTGTCGTACTCTATGTCGCTGTCTCCCAAGTGGATGAGGAGTCTGCCTGCCTGTTGAGTTATTAAGCTACTAGGTAACCAATTTTTATTGAAGACTAGCTGCGCCCCGCGGTTTCACCCGCGTAAATCTCGATCCCGTGGGAATATCGGGATAAAACGTATCCTATGTCTTAATCCAGGTTATAAACTATCTGTTTGCGAAATTTCATCCAAATCCATTCAGCCGTTTTTGCGTGATTTGAGTAACAATTTAACAAACGTCCAAACACACAAACTTTCACAAATGTGAAAGTTTGCGAATCCTACTAATACTTATTATAAATATAATATTAGTAGGATTCGCTTTATAAAAATAAACACGAAGTTGTAATGTAAATGTTTTGCAATAACAAAAGGCTAGCGTGGGCTCGAAAACAAACGACCTCAGTACGATTTCGAGTTTTCGCGATAAACTTACCTGCAGAAAAGTTTGCTTTAGAAGGACCGGCGCTAATGTGGCCTCGAGCGACTCTCCAAGGTCTTCGATTAGCATTGGCCAACCAAGTCGAATGCAATTCTCAAGGATCCGCAGGTAGTTTACATCGATCAGTTTTGTTATCATGAGACCGTTTTCTTTCTCCATGTTTCGTATCCATCTGTTAGCCTATGAATATAAAACTTATATTAAAAAAAAAACCTAATTAATGTAGGTATTACTTCCATTATATAATGATATAGGTATACCATCCACCTCAGACCAAATAAAAAACCAAGGCAGAGCGCTACGAACAATACAGTGAAGTATACCCGTGAATTTAATTTCACCCTGTATTAGTTGTTATATTTATAGGCTTCGGACGTGTGTCAGAGCAGGAAGTGCATAATTATTCACTGACTTTTGCCTTTGCAGTTATATGAGATACTAGCTGCGCCCCGCGGTTACACCGGCGTATGTCTCGATCCCGTGGGAATATCGGAATAAAAAGTATCCTATGTGTTAATCTGGGTTATAAACTATCTGTGTGCCAAATGTCATTCAAATCTGTTCAGTAGTTTTTGCGTGAAAGAGTAACAAACATCCATCCATCCATCCATCCATTCTCATAAACTTTAACATTTATAATATTAGTATGGATTATAATAGGGCTATACGTGTATGACCTGTTCCTGCGGGTCGATAGTGAGTGGCCACCGGCCAGCTCGTGTCACCAGGATGCCGTTCTCTGTAGATATAGCGTCGCGTGGTAGCCCTTGCGAATTCCATGTCCGAACCGTGAACGAGTCAGCCATTACCTCGATCAAACTGATGACAAAAGATTTAGCTACTTTAAAAATTGGGATTCTGACAATTACCTACACCGTAGATGTGAACAAAAGTCAAAAGTCAAATAATTTATTTCAAGTAGGCACATTAAAGGCACTATTGAACGTCAAATAAATAGAAATGATTCTAGTTGCCTCTTCCAAAATGTAGTTTTCGTATGGAGAAGAATGGGAAAGAAACTCCAAGGTTAGGTACTCTTAAAAAAAAATATTTACAATATTTGGTATACATAAATTATATAATTACATGTGAAGACGATGCACCGAGAATAGGTACAATTACTGTACCACAATAGGTAAAAAATAATTAAAAATGGAGCAATGACAAATAAGTTAATTAAGTACCTATGTGATAGATACATGGTGCTCACATATTTACAAACATTGTAAAAGTATACGATATCACAAATTCCTAAAAACATGACAGGAACGATGATTATCCAGAATATATCGCGAAGAAGGTATACTCACTTAAAAGTAGCGGAAGCCGGTATCTCCAGGTCCTTGCATTGTTGTATCCACTTGACGACCAGCTCGCGCCTATAGTTGGTGGGGAAGGCTCCGAAGTAGGCGATGCAGCCAGCAGCTATTATAATGTCCCCAGTCGTACAGTGCAACGCCTCGGTCGCGGCCTGTGAGATGATGCACGTTGATAATGACGACAAAGAAAATGTAATAATGGACAAGATTTTCTTTTGTACCGAACGTGACCATTAAGGAAAGGGAAAACCCCTTTATGAGATTAATTTTCAATAATCCTATATGTATAAATACGGGATCATCATCGATGGGATCATACTTACATCAGTAGCAGGCACCCCTGTAACTCGAGACTAGTTGTCCATCTGGTGAATCATACAAGTTTGGTGATAATGCAAAAATATGGTACCATGGAGCTGATCTGATGATGCAGCCGGAAGGTGGCCTTATGAACTTCTCAACTAAACAAGAACCACATCGTGATGGTCTTGTAGAATTTCTCTTGACAAGTAACATACGTGTACCAAATTTTAACTTAATCGGATGCATAGTAGCGCATGAAAAAAATGGGTTACCTACTCCAACCGTAAACACATAGTATGAAAAAAAAGGTTTTACGCCTTTCCTATAAATATTCGAACTCCGATTTCACCACCAAATAATTTACCGAATACGAAAAGTAGGTACTCATTGTTTGTACCTACAGCTTTGAAAGTAGGTACAAATTCCAGGGTGTACAATGGGTAAAATGTATAAAAATATAAGCAATGACAGATAAATTAATGATGTTTTGTTATCATGTTTACAAATATTGCAACCGTAGACGATTATTCCTAACATTTTAACAAAGTCAGCTATGTGGTTACCTTGACGCTGTCTTCCCAGCGAGTCTGCTCATCGGCCAACGCCTGCGTTAGCCGCCCGGCGCGGGACAGGCGCGCCGCAGCCAAGTCTACATCAGCTTGTAACTTGATCCGCTCATCTTCAACAACCTAGTATTAGCATTTTTTAACATACACATATCTATACACTATAATATAATATTATGTATAAAACAAGGGTTTTGGGTCGAAGAAATAGTTTTCGCAAATTTTCACAGCTGCGGAGCAGTTGACGGACGTCAGACCAATATAATAATGTCAAAAAAGGTGCGCGTTTTCTATTTTGAGGAAGTTTTTAGATTATTCTAGAAGCTTCGCCCTGATTGGCCGAACGGACTGTGGCGGGAGCGGTTCGTAGGTAATAAGTTCCTGTTACAATGTTACATTTTAAAGATCATACTGCAATAGGCTCACGCTAACCCCTTATTACATAAGATTACTGTGGCATGACACTCCTAACAAAACTGGCGAAGTTCACTCCCGGAAACCTCATTCGAGCGACACTGTATTTTTTTTGTATAAAGGTACTTATAACTACAAGCTATAAGCGCCTAAATCCACTATTCATAATCAGCCTATAATGTTCCCAAATCCCACTGCTGGGGAGTTGGCCTCCTCATACCGAGAGGAGGCCTATACTTACTTACCACGATGGCATATAAGTAGTACTTAGGTACCTATTATCTAAATACAACATACTTTGAGTTCATCCAACATCTTAGCGAGCTTGGCCTCGATGGCCTCCACCTCTTTCTGTTTGGCCCTGAGCACCGCCATTACATTTCTCAGTGTAACCGCTGCTTCTTTATGCCTATGTAACAAGAAAATTGGCATGTTATCCACCGACGAAACTGTTTAAACATACAGACAAAATAGATGCTTCCATAAAAACACCACTCACTAACGACCTGCATCGAAAAGAATCTGCACCTGGTTATGTACAGTCGAAAAAATTGAATCCTGACCCACCATAAGTTTATTTTCTTACAGACATTCAAATACAATTAGGTCGACATTCGCGTAAACATACATTTCCTTGGTAACGAACTTGTCATCTGCCATCTTTGTTATTTTGACGGTTTCAAACGATTTATCGTCAAAGTGGGTCATGATTCACTTATTCATGAAAATTTCAATAAATAAACAATATTTACGTGCTAATAAAACTGAGGCCTAACAAGAGGAATTAAAGAGTCTAAATTCATATCGTGTATAAGCAGAAACCTGGGTGTAATGAGAATTTTATCGGACTTACTTGAGTATCTTAGGCTCCACTTCCCTGAATACTTTGGCATACATATCGATGGCCTGTACCCATAGCACCATGGATCGGCATACCTAAGAAAATATGATAAGATAGAGATAGGATTACGGCTATTATTCTAAATAAAAGACATTGGGTAACTATAGCAACGGCTCGGCTACTTGTGATGTTATTAGTCTGTGTTAGGTTATTTCAATTTCAAGTAAGTAATAAAAAACCACAATCCATAGAGGTTATATACCTACCTGATAGTGGAATAACCACAGAATATAAAGTTGACGGATCTACTCGATACAGTGCTTCATTATATAATAACTTGTCCCGTGCGCGATTGGTAGCTGCACTGAAAATTCAGTACAGCTACAGTCATGTTTGTGGTTGTCAGTCGTCATTTTGAACTCTATTAGTATTGAAACTAAGACTACATTATATTATTGAGTTACACTGAGTACATTATAAATCCACGTTTTCTTACAGCACGACTTACTGAAAAGGTGTCATTAATACTTTTCCATTCGTACCCGTAACCTCGTAGATTCGTGAAGAAGGCGAGATGAAGAAGAGACTAACAACCTATCACTGCTAATCGTAATAAACCCTCGCCTTGTATTATAAGGGCCTTAAACATAATACATGAAATGTGGGTTTGACGCCATAACACCTCAACCCGTCGATGATTATAGGCGTGATGTTGTTACCTTAGAAACTTTAACGACAGTGTCTGGATTAAAGTCCTTATGGACGAGGTATACTTTAATCTTCTTCAGTGTGGCCTCCGGTATGTGATCTTTGTCATAATCTGCAAGCTTCCCGAGGAAATTTACATCTGCTAGCAGTTTCTTTGTTGAATCCCAGTCGGGCCTATAACATAACGTAAGTATTAGTAGACGTAGAATAAATAAAATATAAGTACACACGGGTACACATCAAGCTATACATTTCCAGTATAAGCTGACCTCGCATTGTACGGAAATTTTATACAATGCGAGATCAGCATAAACTGGAAATGTATAGCTTGATGTGTAGCCGTGTGTACAAATCTTCTTAAAAACAAGCTTTTAATTAACTAAACAGGCTTTTCCCAGGGCCGCCTTCCGGCTCCATCGTCAGACCCTGAACACCACCTAGTATCAAAGCACTTGTTAATACATAGCTAATGAGTCCAAACACGATCGTGCTATCTAGTTTGATTGACGATTTCCTATGGCCAACTTCCGGCTCCATCATTAGACCAGTTCCATGGTATCATTTTTTTCAAAATGTCTCGGTAGTTATATAAGTATGCCAAGTTTCAGCTCAATCGGATGCCAAAAAGTGCTTGGAAAAACGATGACAATTGGAGTAACCGGGAAACACACACATACGAACAGAGCAAGCTAATATAAAGCTTGTAAAAATAATATAAAGCTTGTAAAAATAAAAAGTAGATCAGATCAGTTGAACGCATTTCGGCATTTCTCAGTAGGCAGGCAGCCTAATCTAGCTTTTTTTTTTTTTTTTTTTTAATTTCTGAATGTCAATGATTCAGTATCTTCCCTTAAGGATGCAAGTATGAAATTTACATAATTGAGCAAGTGTCATTAATTTGGTTTTATGAAAAACGATTTCGGTTACAGATTGGAACGGATTACTGGCATGTTAAACAAAAACCATTACTGATTACCACCAAGAAATGAATGCCGCTACATTCAAAGAGTGGTTCCAGAATGTGCTGTTGCCCGGCCTGACAGAGCCTTCTGTAATATTCATGGGTTTTTCCTTATCATTCAGTCCAAATACAGAATCTGAAAGCACCTACCCGGGCCAATAGAATTGGTGCATATGCATAATCAGCCTATAATGTTCCCACTGCTGGGACACAGGCCTCCTCTCTGTGAGAGGGAGTGGGCTGTAATCCACCACGCGGGCCCAGTGCGGGTTGGTGGATGTCACATGTCTTCGAATTTTTGGTTCTAGGATATGCCGGTTTCGTCACGATGTTTTCCTTTACCGTTTTGAGAGCAGTGCTGATGAAATGATTTACACAAAGTAAAGCGCAGGCAGGGTTCGAACCTACGACCTACAACTCGTAAGAATTGGTGGCTTGACTACAAAGTAAAAACATATTATTATGCAGATGTGAAGTTATGCCGAACTAATTAAGAAAGACGTGGATTAGGTTTCGTTTAGATGTTGATTGATTCATTCTTTGGATACTTACTTTGCACCAAGCAATATACAGACAGGCTCCATGACAAATCGCACGAGCACGGGAGGTTTCTGAAAGGCCTTCAGTTCATTGATGTCCGCTTTGTTGAGCGCCTTCAGGGCAGCTGCTGCGGCGTCCATAGCGGGCATCGCGAGAGCCAAGTCCGCTTTCGCTTCGTCTGCTATCGCTTTTACCTCTTCTGCTTTTATCTAGGGATAAAAGATTAATTTAACTAAAACTAAATAAATTACCATTGTTAACCAACTTAAAAAAGGAGGAGGTTTTATATTCATCTGGATGTAGTTTTTTTTTTTTTAAAAACGTTGCCCCATACTAAGAATTTCTTCCTGTATCGTGGGTGCGTTTACAAACATAGAAACTCACATACACTAACACCCAGACCCGGAACAACTACTTGCAGATCATACAAATATTTGTTCCGTGCGGGGATCGAACCCGCGACACGTTACGCAGCAGTCCATCGCGCAGCCACTGCGCCAACCGTGTCGTCAAAAAAATCATCAATCTTTAATTTCCCTCGATTGTGGACCGATTTTGAACATTCTTTTTTCATTTAGTAGAGGAAGCTAGCACATTGTCCCATAAGAATTTTTAACCGACGAAAAAAAACGGGGGAGGTTCTCAAGTCGACCCGTATAAATTTTATTAAGTTAACTTTGGTTGTTCTTGAGTTAGTTGCTATATTTTTTGTGTTACTGTCAGTCTGTTTTATGTGATCTCATAGGTATTATAGCTGTAATTATATTATAGTATTTCCTCCCTTAGTTATAAATACAATAATTTAATTGCTAATAAAAGCCCGTAACGTTTTTCACGTTTTTAGACCGTTTATATTATGGTGTCTCGTGAGCCCGGGACGCCCATGTGACGACTCGTTCTGATTTGATTTTAACAGTTTATTTATAATGCTGTATTCGCCAAGAAAAACCTATATTTAATTTGACCCCTCCGGACCCTTCAGGAGGGCTCCCGGCACTGAACGTGTTCTCTTTCTCGGTAACTCCTGTATTATAGAACGAAGCTCGAAGGTGAATCAAGCGTACCTTTGCTGCGGCTTCGTCCTTCATAACCGCGGATTTGACTTCGTCAGCGGCTTTCTGTTCCACTTTCAGCTTGCTAACGAGAGCAATGCCTTCGTCTGCTTTCTTCGCAAGGATTGGCTCCATTTCACGAACTTGCTGTTCCATCACTCCTACGACTTCGTATGTTTGGTATAGTTTCTGTGTACGTTGAAAGTTAAGGATCTTAATTTATTTGATCTACACCCATGCTATAAATCCAATTCCATATATCCAAATATAAAAAATTCTGAAACAGTTAGCTTATTGCCAACATTAAAACAGCCAGTGTCATAGTAATCATAATATCGTCCAAACGGGTGTTATAATGTTCTACTGAATTTCAAAATGTAACTCATTTAAAAAAAAAAAAAAAAAACATTGTCATCACGAGCGTTTCACTAACAAAGCACCGTAATTTAAAAACAAAACACATTCGAATTCGAAAAAATCGAATTCACGTCGTACCGCGCCATTTTTGTTCGATATTGGTATTGCAAAAAACCTTTTATAGAATTAAGATTCATATCATCCCCTTATTATATTAAGGGGTATTAAAACACGAATGTGGGTTAATTAATACCCATTTACAGTTGCAAACAAGACTTTATCTACGCCAAAAATACGCTAAAAATCTTCGTTAAGGGTATTCTTACATCCTTTATGTTTTGAGCTTTGATATGACTTTGAAAACGAAATAGGTATAGCGTTGAATTAGTTTACTTGAACTTACTTGACGACGACTTTTATAGTTATTTATGCAACTGTTATATAACAGTTGCATAAATAATGATAAAAGTCGTCGTCTAATCGATTTATTATAGGCAAGTTCAAGTAAACTAATTCAAAGCTATACCTATTTCGTTTTCAAAGTCATATCAAAGCTCAAAACATAAAGGATGTAAGAATACCCTTAACGAAGATTTTTTTGTACTGGTTTGGGACATTACGGAATTTTAAAGAACGATGGAAGATTAATTTTGAAAAGCTAATGAATGAAGAGAATAAGGCAAAGGTACAAGTAAATATGGGTTTTGGTCAAAGAGTATTAAACCAAGTCATTGGTTTTGGTGAGGGAAACTAGCATGGATGAAGTAAGAAAGGCAGTTCAAAGTATGAAAAATGAAAAGGCCATGGGCCCAGAGGATATACCGGTAGAAGTATGGGAAGTGTTTAAAAGAAGATGGAAGTGTTTAAAAGAAGATGGATGTATGTGGGTGACTTTATTCTTTAATAAGTTTTTGCATGAAGGAGAGAATCCCACAAGAATGGTGCGATAGTTCGCTAGTGCCCATCTTCAAGAATGGAAGAGAAAGAGAATAAAGGTGATGTACAGGACTGCAACAACTATCGAGGGATGAAGCTCATGTCACATAGTATGAAGGTATGGGAGAAAGTAATAGAGAAAAGACTGCGAGAGGACAGTGAGATTACACCAAACCAGTTTATGACAGGTATACAGCAAGAAGTACAGACGTGCACACAAGAAAACTGTGATTTAGAAAATCATAAGACTGGCCAGCTGAAAATCGTGAGAAATCATGAGATTCTTTTTACTCGAATTAGAACCGGAAGCTGTCATATCAATAAGTAATCGGCGTCTGAATAATAATCTAGTTTATAGTATTTTTCATTTTACAATGGCTTGTTTTACATTATATTCTAATAAATAGAACATGGTTGTTTCCAGCACATTATACATTAGTTTACGGAGCTTAACGATTGACGATATTACCTCCAATCCACAAGATATTCTGTCCCTGCCGCGGATTATTTGCTGTTGTTTCTTATCTAGCAGATCCATGTAGAGTTTCAGCAAATCTAAGTAACTGCTTGGCGTTGTGTAGAAATAACGCCTCATCTCTTGATATAATCGGTCCGTCATTAGGTCCACATCCTATGAAAAAACATAAACACCAATATTTATTTTATCGAGACCTTACAAATAAAAAATGTCACTAATTAATTTGATCTATTGTAGGTAGGTACATTACTGCTGCGGCCTGCAAAAGGGGCATTGATGGACGATCGTGAAAATGTACACCTGTCTGAGTCCATCAATGCCTGGTTGCAACCAAGGCTTATACAGGGTTATTGGTAAAACACCGACCGAAAAAAAAACATTAGTTCCGTACATTTTCCGTAAAATGTACGGAACAGCTGTTTTTTTTTTTCGCGATTTCTTGTTTGTTCCCTTAGTAAAAGTTGTTCATAATGATGAGTACAATGACTCCTTAAGAGGTTGTCGGTGTTTTAACAATAACCCTGTATAGTACCTATTTTTTTGAAATGTTGCGCAGAAACTCAAACTAAGTAAATTAATTATTATATTTAAAATAGTATATTTAAAAGTTTAGAAACACGTACAGATTGTCAAAGTGAATGTGATAATACGTTTAACGTATTTAGTGCGTATTTAATCAGTGACACTTAGATATCACGTTCAATTCCCAGGCAAGTTAATTGTTATTATATTGCTTTTGGGGAATGGCGACCAAATCAAGTTTAGATTCATTATTACTTTCATCTGCCAACGAATGAATTCAGTAAGTCAACCAGTACTGATAAAGTGTCATCTGCTTTCTTGCATTTGTCCTCTAAAGACAAGCGGTCAAATTTGCTAATTTATATACTTCCCTGACCTACCTCACTAACTGCTATCAAAAATCGTTTTTCAGTTTTATTAGTAGCAATGACCTTTTTTTCAGGAATGATTTTTTTAAAGCTATAATGGTGTTACCTGATGCATGGTGACGCATATTGTAGATATTTGATTAATGATTGTTTCGTTCTGGAGTGGCTGTAGACATTGCTTGGCTACCGAGAGCAAAGCCTCCGGCGGCCATTTTGTGAACCAGTCAATGGTGCAACAGTTTACCAGAGATGGGAACATTCGGCATCGACGTCTACGAAACATAAAAATAATTACTGTGGATTTATGTTGACACATTGAATTCTGACCAGTGCAGAACAACAATGAAACTGAACATGGGTTTGATACCTAAGTATTAAAATATTGGGAAATTAAAGCATAATCGTTACTGTTTTCATAAGTTAAACTCCAAAATATTTTCCTTTATTCGAGGAAACTATAAGTAGGTAATGGAATGCAGTTAGGTAGATAGGTTTCATCGTTGAGTATAGATAAGTTATAGGCAAAACAGAATCGTGCCCTTTATATTTTCAATTTGCGTCAACAAATTTATTTAAAACAAATAGGGCGTAGCAGCTCACTGCATCGGAGGGTGCAGGCCGGCGGGGGAGCGTTGCATAGCGCAGCCGTGAGCCCCGCGCGCCCTTACCGCTCGCGCTGACCTCAATCAACAATTATTGATCCATCGGCAAAAAACTGGCCTGCATTTCTACTAGCCATCAAAATACTAGTTTATTAATATTATGTTGCCTATAATCCATATATTTGTCATAGGTACCTACTTCAAGTTAATTTTGACCAACTCTAGGTACATCGAAATAACGCTCCACGTTCGTTTTCTGTGAGCTCAATAAATCCCTTTGCAACTGAAAGTGTTGGCAACGTTCCAAGATGAATGAGTTGGGTGAAAGTGCAGGTTAAAGCTAAGTAGGTATTTGTGGCAGATTCTGGTCACACAAAGCAAATCTTATCGCGATCGAAACGATTTTAGTTTTTAGTTAGGTTACCTACTTTTAAATCTGCGTCTTTGCCTAAACTACGCAACCTTCATAATCAGGGAAACTAATGAAACTTTAATTAAAAGTTTACTCTTCTAGACATTTCGAGCGTTTCTATCTATGACTACCTACACGGATAGTAGAGTGCCTGGAGCGTTAAAAACATGAAAAGGAAAACCTCAGACAGATTGACGGATTTCAGTTACAGTGAATCAAATTTAAAATTTCAAAACGGAATGTTTAGCTACCTATGTAAAAAAATAAAAGTTATAAAACTAAAACCAACTACGACAAAAAAGTCAACTACAAGACATCACAGACAGACAAATTAAAAATCCGGAGTTACACGTGCATAAATAAAACAGGATACCTAGCTACGTGTGACTCCAGATTTTTAATGAAATTAAGGCTTCAAAGATACCATTCTGGTTTCGATAGGATTTACCCCTTTGGGAGACACCTTGTTGGTGATTGTTTTTTTTTTTTTAATAAATAAAAATATATAAGTACGTAAACATTTTGGAAAAAAATTTTTTTTTGCTAAAATAATTCATTGCTAAATAAAAAGACAAAAAATTATTAAACTGCAATTTATAGTTAGTATAAAAAATAAACAAAATCCCACCTCGACCTTAAAAATTCTTTCATTGTTACAAAAGTCCGAGGTCACAACCCCTAGGCGCTCCACTAGAAAATGCATCCAGAGGATACTTGTTATAGATACCCGAAAATTGCTAGAGGGTCGATTTGATGTCTTCGAATGCATCATAGTAATTAGGTACTGTCTGCTATTCGGGCCTGCTAAGATCTCGAAGAAAACTTCACGGCGAACAATGCAGCGGCTAGCGCGATTCGCCACGCGACGCGAAGTATGTAAGAGCCATAAGTGTGCAAACAGAAGGTGTCAAACTCAAACTCAAAGCATTTATTTCAATTAAACCATTTACAGGCACTTTTGAATTGTCAAGGAGTCGGTCAGTCAGAAATATGAAGCTAGTTGCCCATTCCAAAGCGTAGTAGGTACCTATGGAGAAGAACGGGCAAGAAACTCCACGGACACTCTTTTAAATCAAAAAATTGTTACAAAATATTGGTTACATCATTCAGTCGTCAGTTTACCTGAATGCCTCTCCTACGGGACTCATACATATACAGAGGTGGAGTTTCCCTCGGACCCTGTTAATGAAGAAGTAGTAAACACCGTCACGGTCAGAAGGGTTGACGTTGTTCTTTGCGGCGTCGTTGCGACACCCGCTCTGCACAGCTTCGTAGGTATCTCCTTCGAACAGGTTCGGTACCTCACCTACGTTAGCAATTAACGTTTATTATTAGGCAGCCTTCACAATGATAACCTGTGTCATACATGCTAACATAGGAACACAATACTCGACCTACAAAAGTACATACATACATAAACTCACGCCTTCTTCCCATGGCGGTAGACAGAAACTAGAGAACGCCTCCCGCTACGATCCATACATACAATTTTTGATTCGTTTAAGTTCATACCTACATGTCATACACGTACGCCGTCGCCGCGGTTGTAAGTATTAAGCACCTGACCTTATTGGAGAAAATTACCATTAAGGTCACTATAAATGACGACTAATAGAGGATTATAGAAGAAAAAAGAAATGTAGCGCCGACTCCAAATAAATGGGATAAGGGCAGGAGAATGACGAGGATGATGTCCTTCTAGGACCTCCAGGCGGGCGCGGCGGCGGCGACCTTTCCAATCACATTTGCCTCGTAAACACCTTTTTCATTTCTCATATCCAAGCTTCAAGTTACCTGATCATAGGGATGAAAACAGTTATTTTTCGTCTCTGGGATACGACTTACCCTGCTGTCAAAAAAATTTAAAACTATGTAAGCCATGTCCCAACTTTTTTTACACAGGCTCTCTGATAGTAATGAAAACCAGTGTTTACCTCAGGTAAAAGACCTATTTAGGCACGAGTTTGGCGCACAAGCGTAGCGAGGGCGCCAATAGCTCGAGTGCCTCGCTACGCTCCCCGAGTTTTGTCCCTTTTATTCCTTGTATATCAATCTACTATTTTTAGTCGCCTTTCATTCATCCTCTCAACTTGACCATATTATCTAAGCATACTCTTTAAAGTTTTTGTAGATATGAATCAATTACCAGAGTTGAGCATATTATTAATGTCTTCGAGGAATTCCTCCTTGGTGATCTGAGTATCAGTAAAGAGGAACACCGTATCTTCATTACTAACTCCAGCTCGCATGTACATCTTGCGAAGATCATCATGGAATTCAGGCGTATCGTAAGTCCTTTTGATTTCCATTCCCATGCACCTGCGTACAAAATATGGATAAAGTGGACGAACACGAAAATACCTGAAATTCATGAAATTTGGTTGAATATAACCGAAATATAAGACATATTATTTGAAAAACAAAAAACCTGACTGCAAAAACTTATAATGTTTTTGGTAAGGTACCTATTGCAGACCGACAAACATATTTCAGGTTTGAATATTTTATGTTTCTGTTCTACAAAAAGTTTGGAAATATCATGAGCTATTTTTACATAATAGGTAAAAATAATATGAGTAACTCTTATTTTATAAGTAAGTACCTAAATCTTATCAATTTCATGAAAAATCAAATTAAATATAAGGCAACTTTGGTTACTTCCCCCTCTTAAAATAGCGAACATATTTTGGATGTGACTTTACTTGCACTCGTTGATATGTCCGGCGAGGGTGGCGACGCTCCTGCGGCCGGAGCCTCCTGGGCCCACCATGAGGCTGTGGCCGCGCTCTGCCCGCAGCACCCTGGCTGTCCGCACTATGTGCTCTATAGCATCTTGGAACATCACCAGATGCATCTCCGCGCGGGCCGTCGAATTGTACTCCTCTAAGTATTCCTATGTCATTTGTAGTTCACATTTTAAATCTGAATCAAGGTTTTAACTTCTACCTACAAATATACAAGCCTAAATATTGAATGATGAAACCAGACAGAATAAACCTGACTTCACACTATGAGATATACATCATTAGTTTTTGTTTATGCTAAGCCCGAAAAGGGGTCATTGTACTCATCATTTTAAACAACTTTTTCTATGGGACCAACCATGAAATCGCGAAAAAAAAATCTGCTGTTCCATACATTTGTGTTCACTTAAATCGACAAAATGTATGGAACAGCTGATTATTTTTCGCGATTGATTAAGAATTGATATACTTTCATTCCTCCTGAACAAAGATGCAATGAAAATTGTTGTTTTAAAGAAGATCATCAGCATACCATTACCATCTCGATTAAAATATGTTCTCCCTAAATATGAAGTAGAAATCAATCACTTGCCTTCACAATCACCATAAGCTTAGCTAAATCTGGTATCTCAGCATAGTTTCTGTTTTCTTTCGGGATAGAAGAGTTTATGAAATCACCAAACAGCAGAAGGGGTGGTTGTAAAATGATAGTGTCCTCAGGAATCTCTAGTATAGGTGTTTGGAAGTTCTTCGTACAGACCATGCTCATAAGGTGGAAGAAGTAACTCTTATCTTCGATGTTGATCAGCCGGTCGTGGAACACACGAAGGCACTCATGATAAAATAATCTGAAATGCGTAAATAATTTTATACCTAAACACTTTACAGGGCTCCATAAGCTTTAGAAGCAAATAACACGGCACTGCAATCATGATTGCCTAATACTTCAATTCAAAATGATGTTCGCAGTATGCAAGAAACAACGAATGGAATATGCACGTAATTCAAAACTTTTCTATTATTTGAATACAATATTTATAGGAGTCAAGAAACAAATTCCAATAAAAAACGTACTTTATAATTATTAATTATTTTATGTTCCGCTTTTTTGGGTGGAAGAGAACGCAAACTCGAAACGCGTCGCCTTCGACAATGCCGAAACTGATGTGGAAAACTAGGTATATGAATAAAAATAAGTTTAGTAGGTAATGTAAGTAAGTACGATTTCTGCTACATAAGTACTACTTACCTACAGTCCTTTATTTATTTAGTGAGAAAAAAAATTACATGCATATTTCAAGATATTCCGTATTGGGCAGTTTATTGAAGATCCTGAAAAGAAGTAGGTAAACACCTGAGCATTCCTTGCGGAGCCCTCATGTACGCGGCGTCGGCTTGCAAGACTCCTTGCATACACTTGGACAAGTCTCTTAGATTGAACACATAGTGCGACTTGGTTGGCGTCGGCAGCAACTCGGCGCAAATCTTCAGATACACGTCTACGGCTGCATTCACTATGGGACCCCCGAGGACTGCGACTTCAGACACGAAGTCCTCCATATGACCTAACAGGATTGCCTGGATGGTGGTACAAAATAATGAAGAGTAATATTAAAGTTTGTATACGGAATTAGACGTCAGCAAGACAGAGAAGAGCGCTGAGTAGAACAGTTTTTGATGCATTGCTCTCGGTCAGTGCTGACTCTTTAAAGTGAAAGGTAGGCTTTGCGCCAAAGACATCATGACTATACTGAATATAGACTATACTCAATGATATAATGAATATAGACTATTATTTATAAATAAAAGCAACGGCAGTAGTGCTTCATCTTATTAGTGACTAACCTTAAATATAGTCTTCATAGCCTCAGAATTAGGTGCAGAAATGTAGAACATCGCAAAATGTCTGACGAATCGTCCGGTCAGCGGGTTACGACCACCGCCAGGCGGGGCGCATGAACACGCCAGCACCACGTCGAGGACATTCTTCCAGTACAGTTTCTCGCGGTCATAGAGACCGCCGAAATCTAAGAATTGCCTGTTTGTTGGACCGAAAAATATATGGTGTAAAGTTTAAAAACAATGAGATCCTTACATTCTTCAAGAACGAAAAAATAGGTATTATTTTGTTCACCTCGATTAAGGGGAGGTATTATTGACAAACTACAACTTCGTGAATAAGATCCCTAGTCTGTTTGAAAACCAAACTAGCATCTTTAGCATCATCAAACAACTAGTGGCAAGACAATCATAGGCTTCTCTCAATTATGAAGGTCATCTTCGCATCGTCATATGAGGCGAGCGGTTACGCAAATAAGACCTTTACCTAGATGGCATTCTACAAAATATATACAGTAACATATACATATATGAAATTTACTGCCTTCAATACTAATTTTCCGACAACATAATGCGAATACAAATAAAGAACCGACCGACTAAAATACTGAAAATATTTTTCCACCAGCTTAAATTGCGTTTTAACAAAGCTACAGTTAGTCATATTAATGCCAAAACCCGGATTAGAAAATGGCGAAAAAAATTCTGCGAGCAACTTGGAAGCAGCGCTCGCCGGCCGCTGCCGCGGCACCGCTCGCTCGGCTCGCGCGCGATTGGCCACAGTTCTAGCCTAAGTTAACTTATTTCACCCAGTTTTTAACCTCCGCACCCGAACGCAACTACCGGTAGGTAGTTATTTTCATTGAAATTTAGATTTAAAAAAGTTATTCTTTATCCAATAGTAGAAATTAAGCTAGTTTCTATAGAGCTTAAGAAAATGATTATTTTAGCAGAACATTTATGTTTTCGGAAACTTAGTATTTTCTCGGATGTTTGGTATTTTTTTCGGTAATTCATTTTAACATAGCTTAGATAGTATAACAGTCAACCACAGATCGCTGGAAGTTAATTTGTTTTTCGGAAGCTTTATTGTTTAGTGATATAAATGAAGATAAGTTTTACCTCAGCAGTTCTATAGTCGGTTGTGCGCCATATATGTCCAAGCGAGGCATATTTACGTCATCGATGAATATAACCACTTTCTTTCCTAATGGAGCTCCGATAGCCTTGCGCGGTCTCTTGTCTAAACGTAACTCTAACACCGCCTAGGAAAGGATGATGAACTATCGATATTAAATCAGGTATGATTAAGCTAAAGGCCTAAAGGTATGTTTCCGATCCCCGCTGCAAGCGGCAGTGCTGCTGCAGCAGTTCTGCCGCGTCACTATTGGTCTCCATATAATTTGTATAGGTTTTTATGATACTAGCTGATGACCGCGGCTTCGCCTGCGTGGATGTCGGTTATTATATACTAAAACCTTCATTAAGAACCACTCTATCCATTGGTGACAACAGCATGAAAATCGGAGCAGTAGTTTTGAGTTTATCGCGAACAGACAGACAGACAGACGCGGAGGAGGACCGTGTTTTATATTAAGGAGGGATTTATGACATTCCTAGCATTGCAGCAATGTTGCGGCAATAAATGTATAATTCCGAACCCCGCTGCAACACTGCTGTGGCACCCCTGCCGCCTGACCTTTAATTTCAATTTCGGTAATGTTCTAGCAATACCTACTGACAAAGGTACGGAGGTTATAAATCTGTATCCCAGATTCGAGTTTTGAGCGTGGTGATGAACTAAACTACAGAAAGTAAAGTGCCTGGCTGGGTTCAAACACACGACAAAGACGAAAGTCGGAGCTTTTCTGTTACTTACGGTCTGTAATTAGCCAACACGCAGTTAGCCAGAGTGTGGTGATCAATACTCATTTTTTCTTCTTCGAATGAAAAGAACCCTTCGTTCCACAGAAGGAGAAATAACCAGGTCGATATTATGATTAAGAAAAAATAGTATAGATACCTGTGTTCGGCCACTGCTGGTTTGGGCCGAAAAGTTCAATATGAACGGTACGAAATAACCAGCTAGAGCCATTTTGTTCAGCATTCCTGTTGCAATTACCGTTTTACCGACACCTGAAAGAAAGGTATTGCTTAGTAGAAACAATTGATTTGGCAAACTGTCGCAAAAAAACCCTCCCCACATGTTAATAATCACATCTTTTTTTTTCAATACAATGCATTTAGTATTACCTATGCTCTAGCAGTACCTACCTTAGTAGTTTAGATTGGGTAGAACCTGGTTTTCGAAATGGAAAGAGTCTTTTACTCAAGACAGGTACATTCTACCATTGCACGACCTTATTAGGTAAGAAAAATACAAGATCTTTTTAACCGACTTCTTCAAAAAGGAGGAGGTTCTCAATTCGTCGGTATGATTTTTTTTTTTTTTTTATCCGCCAATTATGAATCGATTTTGATGATTCTTATTTTGTTTGGTAGGTCATGCTTCAGAGGTGGTCCCATATAAATTTTATTAATTTTGCTTGAGAAGTTTTTGAGTTTGCTTCAATAATTACGTATTTTTCCCACTCTGCGTATGTAGACGATATAATTATTTCACTCCGTCACTGTTATTTACATAGCGGATAACGGTATACGAATTTGTGTGAGGTAGGTACCACAACTAAAAAGTGAAAAATAACTTTTTACAAAAAAAAAACAACCGACTTCAAAAAACAAACACAAAAAAAGGGAAAAATAACTTTAATTTCGGAAGTCGGTGTCTGCTTTTCAATTTTCTTTTGTTTTTTTTTGTAAAAAGTTTTTTTTCTTTTATCGTAGTAGTTGAAATATGTTGTAAAAGTTGTAGTAGAAGTCGTAGTAGTTGAAAAATGTACCTGTGTCTCCTGTAAACATGACGGGTTTACCACAACCCAGGAGTTTTTCAAACATATATCCGTACCGAACGGTGTCTATAGTTGGGACTAGAGTCTCAAAGAACGGCTTGTCGGAGTCGTACAAGAAGTCCGGAATTATTTCTGCCCACACTTTTAGTCTGCGCTGTTTCGTATCCATGTACATATCGAAGTAATTGAAGCCCATCGGCATGCTAGTAAAAGATAAAACGATAAATAGACTAGAATAGACCAAAAGCCTATAGGCTCTTCAAACTCTATCAGTTTTCTCATCTCCTGTTAATTTATAGACTGCAGTTACTATATTGGTCCATCAGTCTCTACAGATTTATTTATAATAGAACATCTTTGCAAAAATGTCTTACGTTGATGCAAAAAAGTAGCATAGATATTTTTTTCTTAATTTTAATGAAAACATAAATTAGAATTTTAGTAGATAAATCATTTTAATATTTTGTTGAAATCATAGATCACACTTATGTATAAGCAGTTGAGTGCGATACCTGAGATACAGGTTTATTCCTAGTTCAGGTAGAAACCAATTATTATATACCTCTAGTTTAAGGCCCTATTTTGTAAAATATTTATGTAAATCAATTATTTCAATAAACAATTTCATTTCAATTTAGATTTGACAACATTGCTGTTTTAAAATAAGAGATTTGTTTAGGCTTTCATTCATAAGTGTAGATCCATGATTGAGTGATTTAATTTGATCAAATAAGACTTGGAAACAATTATTCAAGAATATTAAAAAAAAAGAGCCAAGCAAGCTAACAATTCTGCTTCCTCGAATTCCTCAAACTGTCTCTTGATGACCTCTTCAAAAAGTTTCCGTCCGTCTTCGAGGATGTTGCCACCGATGCACCAAACGTAGCAGAATACGAAGCAATGAGCGATGTACACTTTGATGAATGCCTTGTCCGGGAACCGATCACCTGGCTCCGAGAGCAGCGCTCCCAGGAGGTAGCAGACCGCAGAGACTTTGCTTATGTCCACCTACAATAAGATAGTAACATAGGTAGGTAATTTGTCCCTACATTTTCTGTTTCGCGGGCCATGGTAATCATTACAAACACTGAAGTTATTACCTACTGCTGCATGGCATGCAATACTTGTATTAATATGCATACTAATATTACAAATTCGAAAGTAACTCTGTCGTCTGTCTGTATGTTACCTTTTTACGCTTAAACCACTGAATAGATTTTGACAAAATTTGGCAAGGAGATAGATGGCACCCTGGGAAAGGACATTTTATCATGATCGTAGGCTTAATTTAAGCCCACGTTTACTGCTTACACAGTCATGGGCACTGCCGTCAGAAGTGAAAATTTAAAACTGATATTAGCGCCATCTACGTGAGTACGTGAGTCCAGAAGTTAAAGAAAGTTTTCACTTAAAAAGTTACCTGACTGATCCCAAAACGGCATTTGCTATTTACGTGACTTAATCCAACTTGCAACATTTTGAACAGTTCGTGAACGAATTCTCCATTTTCCAAAGTGAAGAGATTTTTCTCCACCCCTTCATCTATCCAGGAGCGCACCATCGGCATGTAGCCCATCTCATTTGGGTCTACGTATACCATCCCGCATCGGGAAACAGTGGCTGGTGAAGCTTGAGCTAAATCCGCCACCTATAATAGTCTTTCCTAGTAGGTATTGATTCTGGCTGCTTGCATGAAGATACCCAGTATGATCGGATCGGATCGGTACCAATCGGTGCGGGTAAAATATTCCTCTATACTTTCTATACGCGCTCGCACATAAATAAACAGGTGGCAACTTGTCAGTACCGACTTTTTCATATCGTGCACTCATGGTTTGATCTGCATTGCTATTCTATAACCGTATATCTCACCGTGAAAACTTAGGTGAAGTGAGAGTGGAGTGAGCTGTCATTGTCATCGATAACTAAGGCAGTGACAGTTCACTTCACCTAAGTTTTCACGGTGAGGTTTTTACAGAATAGCACAACTGTACCTGTACCTGTATCAGTAATTCAGTACCGACCACAGTATTTGCGTATTGCACGACCGGTCATAATTGGAATCGATTTAAAACAAATGTATAATCCATAGCTTGATAGCTTCTTAGGTTCGAAAAAAATCAGCTCAACAACGTAACTTACGAACTTATGTAGCAATTGATTCAAGACATTTGTTTCGAATCGATTCCAATTATTCTGATTGATCGTGTAATACGCAATTAGGCTGCTGTATCGACAAATCAAGACCGGTAAATGTGTATCTTTATGCAATCACCCTCTGCCAGTATAGTGTATCTAATTACTTATGGTATACAGGGTTTAAGGGACAGCCCGCCGCAAATAAACAGGGAGCATTCAGCTCCTTATTTTGAATCATATTCCACCGGATCTCAGGAAAGTTTTCAATATTTTTAATCGTTTTTCAGTTACTATTCCTTTATTTCAATGTAAAATTACATTCTCTGTACGCAGCACTCCATTTATGTAATTGTAAATAAAACAGCTAAAATAAAAAAAAACAGCAATGGATGTTAAAATACTCAAGCACCGCCCTGATACGGGGAGTGCGGCTACGCGGGTTTTGCCACGGTAACGATATATTGCGCGTGAGGTAATAATACAAATCAGGATTATTGGATTCCCATAACGTTCCTACAATAATTTCATTTACCGATCGTCTTAGTATGATTATGCTGAATTCATCCCATCAGACTGCGTAGGGCCTGTAGTATTGAATTTACAAAAATAATGTACCTGAGTAAAGTACTTATGCATTATTCTATTTATTTGATGGTGATCGAATGTCTAGTAGCCAATGCCAAATGTTATTATTTTATTAGCCTTGCCTTGCTGTGTTGCTATCTACTAAACAGAATAAAACAATCAACCAAAGGTTAGTGAAAGCACTAAACAAAACATATCTCGACAGACTTAATCAGAAACTGGCTCTTATTGCACGGCTTTTAGATTCAAAATACGTGTGTATGTTTATAATAAATAGTACATAATATATAAATAAGTGTACTGTATTGAACACACGTGCCTTTTGGAAAGTACACCACGGATTGCTATCGGTATACTAGTCACGAGATGTGTTTTTTTTTTAATCTCAGCTAATATCTTTCATGCCTTTTTACGCCTAACAATTTTGTAAATAGGTATATAAAAACTGTGCGAATGAATATAATATGATATCTAAACATTGTATTTCATCCAATTAAAATGTTAACTTAGTTTAAATTTAAAAATTAATTTAAATTAAAAAATTAGTGCAAGTTGCATGTTCTGGACTCATTGTCCACTGAAATTGACAAGAATTATTATCAATGATCTTAATCGACAATAACTTATACAGGATGTAAGGGTAAACAGTAAACACCGTTGTCACTCAACCCATGGGTAGTTGAATTAAATATAAAAATAAATGACCCAGTGACAACAAAAAAAAAAACGTTATTTTCATTAAAAGATTTTAAAAAGTTTGTATCCGATAGCGAAACAGCTGACTGACTGAGGGAGGGGTCGCGCTCGCGATCGGTCAGGTCACGTTCCGCACCCCCCGCCCGTGTTGAGACGGAAGTTCGTTGCCCTAGCGCATAGGGCAACGAACTTGCGTCTCTTGTGGTAAAATGTAGAAGAAAAAAAAAAAGTTGTTATTTTCAAATGATTTTACGTTCTAAAAATTTAACCAATCCAATGGTTGCAAGGATAACGGTGTTTATCCTAACACTCTGTATTAAGGTGAAAGGTACCTCAAACATCATGTGCACGTAAGGTGTAAGCTTGATTCTCTCAGAGTTTGACAGACATAACATCTTGTTGTCATCTAGTACAGTGTTCATATTCTCAATCCACACGGCGTCCACAGGGCCGTCGCAGATCAACCACTGGTGGTCTGGTCTCTCACACTAAATAGTTACACATTGTATTAAATTGATTAAAACGAACACGGGGAATACCGATAGAAGTGAAGACCTACTAAAACTATGAAATAACAGTGGAATTTTTTAAATATTAAAATTAATTGTAATACCTAGGTTTCATAAATTAAAATGTCATCTTAGTTGAATTAAAATTATTGACATTATTTTTATAGTCTAGTTTTCACATCTATCGGCACTCCAAGCAACAACAAGTGCAACACGTCATTCATACTCATAGCTACATTAATAGGTACCTACTGATAACATTAGCTTATTATAGCATATATAATAACAGGCTATGTAATAACAGCCGCTCGGGTCGATCCATCAGGTTAAGCTACGCTTGTCGGGGTTGGTCCGTGGATGGGGGATCATTTTCACATATCGAGACTCCTCCGTGCCTCGGAAAGCACGTTAAGCCGTTGGTCCCGGCTGTCATTTGTGGATCTTTGACAGTCGTTACGAGTCGTCAGAAGCACGAAAGTCTGACAACTAGTCTAACCAAGGGGTATCGCATTACCCAGTTACTGGGTTGTGGAGGTCAGATAGGCAGTCGCTCCATGTAAAATACTGGTATTCAGCTGCATCCGGTTAGACTGGAAGCCGACCCCAACATAGTTGGGAAAAGGCTAGGCAGATTGAGCATATAGCATATTCGGTGACGCAACCCACAAGATTTTCCTCTATAAAAAATCACTCAACGCACTAAAGAAGGTTTCAATTTCACACACAAAAAAACGTGTACGGTCGGGGGACCGGGCCGTCACCCGTCAGGAACGAACAAAATTGGGTGGGTCTCACCCGTCTCACTATTCCCATTACCCATTGTACTGGTAATACTGAGACTGCACGTTTTTTCAAATCAGTCTCACTATTCCCGTTGATTTAAGAAAAGAAGACTGGAAATAGTGAGACTGATGTCCTACTACAACATGTCTCCATATATAGAGCGTTTTTATAAACGCCTGGTGAAATGAAAATGGATGATTTGTGATGGTAGTTATTTCCATTCGCGAATAGTCGCGGTATAAACATGCAACGTGAATTAAGTGAGACCCACCCAGGGTTACACTTACTTGCACAGCAGTACGTAAACTGAGAGGTAAAATTCCATCGTGCCATTCAAGGGTTGCCAGATCGACTTCACCATACAATTCTCCGATACTGAGACTCTTCGGGTTCATTATGTACTTTTGTACTGGTTGATTTTGTGAACCTGGGATTTCCATTTCATATAGCCTTGTGTAAACATCGCCTAACACCTTTAAATCATAAGTGTGGATTATCTCACTTTTGAATCGGAAAAAAAAATAGTTTGACGAGGGATAAATTAATCTCTTACAGTTAAGACTACAGTTTTGCCGCCACCAGTCGGCCCGACTAACATGACACCCCATCGCACAATCATGGTCTCATGCAGCTGGATCACTTTACGTATCTGACATTCCTCGATTTGAAGTTTGGACTCAAGAATAATTCTTCCTGAAAAAAGGTACGTACAGTCAGCCCCAAAAAGATGCATACCCGGACAAGGAACCACGTCCTGGAAGGAATACGTCAAATCACATGTCACTGAGGGGTTTATTTATAAACGTTGCTTAAGTTAAGTGACGTTCCAAACGTCAAAAATGTATGGTTAAACAGTCGCTAATCATTACTTAACTTTAAGCAACGTTTATAAATATACTCCTGAGCTGTTATGTAAAACAACTAGCGGATAACAGAAGATTCTACAATTCATCTGCAACGTTTACGTACAGGTTGTCTTGACGACACGCTGGTCCTGGCACAGGGGAGGTCGCACCAGGCGGCGGCCGAACTAGCGACACGCGGGGTTGCGACAATCGTCGATAGAATCCGGCAGCTGGGACTCGAGGTGGCCTTGCACAAGTCCGAGGTCATGTGTTTTCATGGCCCTCGGAACGCGCCACCGTCGGGTTCCCAAATTACGGTAGGAGGGGTTCACATCGGCGTCGAGTCGACGATGAAGTACCTAGGACTCGTCCTCGACAGCCGGTGGAACTTCGTTGAGCATTTCCGACGTTTGGCTCCCAGGCTGGACCGGGCTGGAGCTGCCTTGGGGCGTCTCCTGCCCAATCTGGGGGGTCCAAACGCCTCCTGCCGGAGGCGCTACGCGGGGGTCGTGCGGTCCATGGCCCTTTACGGGGCACCGGTGTGGGCGCGTTCCCTTAGGCTGCGGCCAGCCCGCCGGTTGAACGCGTCCCAAAGGGTCATGGCCATTCGGCTGGCCCGGGGATACCGCACGGTCTCCCGCGAGGCGGCGAGCCTCCTGGCCGGATTACCGCCATGGGATCTGGAGGCGAAGGTCCTCGCGCACATATGGGAGTGGCGCGAGGAGATGAAGCGCCGGGGCGTAACTCCGCTGCCGCGAGAAATCGCGGCTCAGCGGACAGAGCTCCGGCAGGATCTCATGGCGGCATGGAGAGTGCGATTGTCGCAACCCAGTGCTGGGCACGCCACAATTGCGGCGATAAGTCCCCTCTTTGAGGAGTGGCTAGAGAGGCGCCACGGCGTCCTCACCTTCCGCCTGACACAGGTCCTCACCGGACACGGTTGCTTCGGGAGGTTCCTGTTTTGTATAAGGCGGGAGGAAACGCCCGGGTGTCACCACTGTGTGGATCGCCCGGAGGACACGGTGGAGCATACGGTGGAGGTCTGCCCCGCTTGGGCGGAGCCCCGCCGTGTCCTCTTGGAGGCGATTGGCGGCGGTGACCTCTCGCGTCCGGCTCTGGTCCAGGCCATGGTACGGAGCGAGAGGGCATGGGAAGCAGTCACCTCCTTCTGCGAAGCAGTAATGCTCGCGAAGGAGGAGGCGGAACGCGTGAGGGAGAGGCAAAGTTTGCGCCCTCACGCCCCTAACCGCCGCCGCCGCTGGAGACGCCCTGGGCGTCGGGAATCCCAGGCGGATTCCCGGCCACCATAGGCGCGGGCTTGCGGACGGCGAGCAATGGGTAGCTCGCCGTCCGATCAGGACCAGGCCCGGGTCGATGGCGCGTCGTGTTCCACGCGCGCCTCAAAGAGATGTCAGCACAATTGGCGGGGTCCGCTAGGACCGATGCCTGCCAGGGTTGCGGGTTAGTCCGAAAGGGATACCGGGACCTTGGCAACAGGCAACTGAAGGAACACGGGTGGGTTTTAGTCAGTAAAAGTCTGACACGCCCTTCCGCTCCACCCAGAGCGGGAGAAGTCATTGGATGATTTCCCACCCTCAAAAAAAAAAAAAAAAAGGGTAAACACCGTTGTCACTCAAACCATGGGTAGTTGAATTAAATATAAAAACAAATGACCGAGAAACTACAAAAAAAAAGTTATTTTCATTAAAAGATTTTTAAAAGTTTCTATCTGACACCGTACTCGCTAGCGAAACAGCTAACTAACTGAGGGAAGGGTCGCGCTCGCGGCCGGTCAGGTTACGTCCCAAACCGTCCGACAAGTTCGGTTCCCTAGCGCATAGGGCAACGAACTTGCATCTTTTGTGGTAAAATGAAGTTTAAAAAAAAAAAACCATTGATTTTACGTTCTATAAATGACACCAAACTACTGGTTTCAAGGATAACGGTATTTACCCTAACACCCTCTATTTTTAAGACTTATGTAGATTACCATGATTTGGTCATAGGGTGTATACAGGCAGGGTGACTTGTGATTTGACGTATTCCTTCCAGGACGTGGTTCCTTGTCCGTGTATGCATCTTTTTGGGACTGATTGTACGATATAACTACTAATAATTATACGCTTTTACTCATTTGTGTTATTTAACCCGCGTTTACACCCAATTGACAAGTTGTGACAACAAGGTTAAGAAAACAAATCTGAAACTAAGTACTTCTATTAATGTTTCTAACTGGTTTTATAGGTATCTTTTAAATTTTATATAGGTACCTACAAAAAGTCTTTTACAAAACTTATTGAAGTACTTATAACAACTTTTATATGGGTGTAAACGCGGGGTAAGAATGAGGTTTAGTAAGCTTTTTCACATACCTTTGCCTATTAATCTCAGACTGTATATGGATACCCCAAAATCAAAAAGCCCAACTTGGCAAATGTTAGTAAATCTCAATTTAGTACGTACTGATGACCTCATCCATGATGCCGTAGTCTCTCTCAGGGAGTTCAACGCCGGGGAACAGATCCGACAATATGCCAGCGAATAGTACCGCGTCAGCAGCCAAGAACTTTGGCAGGTTGCTGTCATTGAGAGCACACAACAGAGTCTTCTCCTCGTGCTGGTCAGGACTCGCCCGCTTTAGGGCACCAGCCATCACCTAAATACATTTAATAAATTAACTTTACTTATGAAGTTAAACATGACTAGCGCTATGAACGGGAACTCAAAGAAAGTCGTCAACTACTTCCTTTTTGCCAGAAGGCAAAAGAGAAAAAAGCAAATTAGAAAGTTTTGAGAATTATATATTACCAGTACACTCTTTACAGCTCTCATACCGAAGTCGTAATGATCCTGTTTTGAAAGCTGTTCGCTAGACAACTTGTACATTTGTACCATCTTTTTAGCTAAACCTTTTGAAGATTCGAACCCTTCGGAGTACAGGATCACTTCAGCAATCAACGCTTTAAAAAAGATTAATCGGTTAGCTACTAGAGAAACAGGAAGAATCATCGGCCTGCTTGCGTCTTACCATAATCCGGTACCATCATAGATATAGGACGGAATAAAGCCTTCAGATTATCAGGCAGTTCAGTTCTGCCAGCGTACCCAGGATTCATAGTAATAAAAGCAGCACAACTGCGCACCAATTTGATCTCGCGCCCTTCAAACATGAACCTGATGAATGGAGAATTTTGTATCAATGAGGAAATTTCATTTCAAATGGGTCTGCTGAACTTTTAAAACGGAAAATAGCTCTATAACACAGAAAGTCTGAAGCCGATTCATCAGGATGAAACTCTTTTTTAACCACGAACTTGGTATTTCTGTGCAATGCTCTGCAAGAACGTCGGCCACCTTGTATTATGATTACGCTGGTATTTTTAAGGGAAATATTTAAATGATCCTTTAAAAACTTATTGACCTTCTAATGATGGACACTTTTTTAATAAGTGGCAGGTACTTGGCTATTTGGTATTTTTGGACCACTAAATAGGAATTATTTGAGTTTCACAAAAAGAGGAGCAATCACTAAATTACAGCGTTCATGTAATTTAGTGTTTGCGCCTCTTTTATACATAATTTAGGAAAGAACAATGGGAATGATTTGAGGTTCGGTTAAATACATGCCTACTTATTTATATTAAAAACCTAGTGTAGCTAGCTAGCCGGGGTTGGTCCGTGGATGGGTGACAATCTTTACGTATCGGGACTCTTCCGTGCCTCGGAGAACACGTTAAGCCGTTAGTCCCGGCTGTCATTCGTGGATCTTTGACAGTGGTTACGGGTCGTCAGAAGCCGGCAAGTCTGCCAGCCAGTCTTACCAAGGGGTATCGTATTACCAAGTTACTGGGTTGTGGAAGTCAGGTAGGCAGTTGCTCCATGTAAAATACTGGTATTCAGCTGCATCCGGTTAGACTGGAAGCCGACCCCAATATAGTTGGGAAAACGCTAGGCAGATTGAGTGTAAGTAGTTAAATACTAAATAATCAAAGAATACTTACCTACTCTGCCTTGCGACCTTTGCATTTCTGATGGTGATTAGTTGTTGTGCGATTACCGACAACACCTCAATGTCGATTCGATTGAACTCGTCGAAACAACACCACGCTCCAGAAGTTGCGAGACCCGAGAAGAAACGTCCCATCATCTTGTAGTCCAACCCTGATAATATAAATAACTAAATAATGTCTACACTTATTCCGTATTAGCTGCGCCCCGCGGTTTCACCCGCGTAAATCTCGTTCCCATGGGAAAATCGGGATAAAAAGTATCCTATATCCTATTCCAGGACATTGTCTACCCCTGTGCCAAATTTCATCCCAATCCGTTCAGCCGTTTTAGCGTGAAAGCGTAACAAACAAGCAAACTCACTTTCGCATTTATAATATTAGTTAGGGTTTTATTTGGTTAGCGCATTGCACATGTCTTCTTAAACCTTCTTCAAACAAAGAAGGAGGCTCTCAATTCGATAGAGTCATAATACTTAGCATTAATCCATTTTATATTAAGTTGGTTTTTACTTTTTTCCATAAATACCTTCAGAGCAGTTGAACACGACGCATTGTATCGCCACAGCCTTGGCCATGTCTTTGGTAGTTTCAGTTTTGCCAGTGCCTGCTGGGCCGGCCGGTGCTCCTCCCAAATCCAGCTGTAAGGCTCCCATCAGGCACAAGTAGCAGCGATCCGTCAGTGGCGTTATTACGAGTACACCTTTAATATAAAGTAATATTTTTCAACCGGTTTCTTTCTACTCTAAAGCCAACATCTTTGGGAAAAAAAGTCATGCAACATTTCAGCAACATGCTTTTGGGTAGGTAGTGAGAAAAATATTGCGGGCAATAATTATTGTTTTCAGTGTACAAGTAAGTTATGCTACGGCTACACTTCGCGTTATCGCGAACTTTTCTTCGTGCGCTCTCTGTTGCTCAGCGAGTAATCGAGGGGTGTGCGAGAGAGAGCGCACGAAGAAAACTTCGCGATAACGCGAAGTGTAGCCGTAGCCATAACACATACCTCCAGCACCCAAATATTCATGACCATAAACGTACAAAGCACTTGACATTCTCGCTACACAGTTGTCAACGTCTTCCTCCCAGTAGTAACGAATCATCTTCAACCATTCGAAGTCTGATCTACAAAAGTGATTGAATCCAATGAAAGGGCTAATACTATACTGATAAACGAAAGTCGAAAGACATGCTAATTAAGGTTTTAACGTCTTCATCAGTAAATCGTACACGTGATTATTGTTGACAGTTTTAATATGTTTTAGTTTTAATATTTTTTGTTGTATTTGTAATGGCTGAGAATACAACCATGCGTGGTATAATCGTATTTTATTGTAAATCTGCACTATGGATTCCGTACCACCGAATCGAGATGATGACGGCCCTATCGCTCAGCCATCGCTGACGCCGTCTTAAATATATTTATAATCATGTCAATCTCAAAAACGGCTCTCACGATTTTGATGAAAGTTGCAATACCTATAGGGGTTTAACGGGGGCGAAATATCGATCTATATAGCTAGGTCTCATTTCAGGGACATTTCGTTTTCTCAATTTTCACCCGAGCAGATCTCGGTCAACTAGGTACTTACATGTTATTAATTATATATCTTTGTAGATAAGTACCTTATAAAATGAATGAGTACTCACGCTCGCTGAACGTGTGCTTCCACCATTTGTGAAATAGTATCTCTTGCATGTACATCTATAGTGATAAGGGCGCAAAGAACCTTCCTGAACAATGAAGAAATATCGGATCGGGTAAGTGCTGCCAAGTCATTCAGATCAGATATGCACTTCTTCTCATAATCCATCAGCCCGGTGTCAATGCGAAGATTGATTCCCAGATCGAATATTTCGTGCACACCTTTGGCCCACATTATTTGGGATACTGACAGAATTACCTGTTAACGATACAACATGTTTTAAATCAGATTTTTATAGGTAAGGTTAACTTTAAAATACGAAGTAATTAATAAAGCTTTTACTTGATTAGGGTGCAGCATAACCCATTCCACTCGTGGGCGGGCCATGAAATCGATCAGCGCTTTCTTCATGCATCTCTTGACCGATGCGAACATTGCTTCCTCTACTTTTCCAAGCCAGTCCTCTACGTTACCACGCGCTTTAAGACCCTGTCATATTTAAAACAAGTAAAAATCTTAAGGTATAAATAAACAGATTTTTTTTGGTGCTTCTGAAATGATTGTAAAGGTATTTAGTGACCTAGTTGAATATCACAAAAACAAATCTGTTTTGTTACATTTATAATAGGGATGAAACTAAGTCGAAAAATATTTAAAAAAGCCAAGTAAATGGCTTCTTGCCTTGTTTACGTCATTTTTAGGCCCCCCATCCGCGATTACACCATCTGCAATTTAGCTTTGCGTATGCTTCGCTATATTTCGCACATTGGATAAAAATGATAAATTATATCCAAAAGATTTGAGAAATATATAATCGTTACCTTTCCTAAATTAACCCTTTCTCCTTCAGGCGACAGCATGGCAACGATATCAGTGGTCAAATCCTCAAACTTTGCTGTCTTGGCCAGTTTAGCTTGTAGGTCATCTCTCGTTTGGAAGGACATCTCTCGTTCCACCAGAGTACCATCTTCAGCTATTTCCATCTCAGATTCAGGCAGTTTCACGCCAAATTCTAACTTAGCAATAGCATCGAAACATTTGCGCAAATGTGGTTGTACCGCATGAGGATTTCGTGTCTGAATACATCATAGAGTAATTGCTTAATAGATTTAAGATCAAAAACAGTGAAGGACAAATAAACAGGGCTAGCGGTTTTGAATCTCTTTTTTTGGTTTTCTATAGATTCGAAGGCACTATAAGCTAGAAAATCTGAAGAGTCAGCCTAACAACAAACAAACTAACAGAACTTATACTACATCCACCATCAAAATATGATAACTAATAGGTAAGTGTTACCTGGGCCAATATCTCCAAAAGTTCATCATTGGACAAAAAGAAGAATCTTGGGAATGCAACTCGTTTTGTTTCTAGATAAGCCTCTAAACAATTCATGATTTGATCGAGCATCTCATTATTTCTCACAAATTCTTCGTAAAGCTTAGGCTGAGTCGCCGCTGGCATTGCCAAAGGTACCTGCGCAAAGGCGTTTTTAATAACAATAAAATAAACACGGGTCTAGTATGGCTCCCGGGCTGAGACCGACAATCTATCCAAAAAAAAAACTATTCTATTACATAAAATGTTTACTTGGATAGAATCAGTATGTGTAAGGAATCATGAAACCCGAAAACTTGAGGTTCAAATTACATTGAATCATTGATCTCACGAACCTATACAAATAATAAAAAATACGTTACCTTAGCTAGTTTACGCATGATATCTTTCCAAGACTTGTCCACAATGGTGAACAGTCTTGTTTCATTTGGTAACTGCCTTTGAATGTCAGGCGCGCTAAATATGACCTCCAAATAGATCCAAGTTTGTTGGCAAGTATGCCATTCTTCCTGTAAAAAAGAATGACATTCATAATCTTTATTTCTTAACTACAGTCCTTTCATAACGTGATCTTTATTTTCGTTGCAATAAGGTTGCTGTTGGGTTGCTGCTGTCAGAGGATTATAACTGAAAAGACTACACAGCACGGATATTATCGTTCCGCCATAGATCAAAAGCCAAAGTCAGCTGCCTTGTTGTCAAAAACCCATTGTTAAATTGCACATTACGATAGACGGACATGCTAAAAAGTATGCTATGAAATGGCAAATATTTTCCCTTATTATTTATCATTTTTATTTCCATGAAGGAGGCATGAAGGAGGGATCCCACAAGAATGGTGCAATAGTGCGCTAGTGCCCATCTTCAAAAATAAAGGTGATGTACAGGACTGCAACAACTATCGAGGAATAAAGCTCATGTCACATAGTATGAAGGTATGGGAGAAAGTAATATAGAAAAGACTGCGAGAGGAGAGTGAGATAACCGCAAACCAGTTTGGGTTTATGCCAGGTCGAGGAACAATGGACGCCACCTTTGTACTCCGCCAGTTGTGCGAGAAGTACAGACGTGCGCACAAGAACTTGCACATGGTGT
Organism: Lithophane semibrunnea; assembly: GCA_947363905.1. Taxonomy (NCBI): domain Eukaryota; kingdom Metazoa; phylum Arthropoda; class Insecta; order Lepidoptera; family Noctuidae; genus Lithophane; species Lithophane semibrunnea. The sequence continues at coordinate 14,443,118 of OX376186.1, forward strand.
TCATTGATCTGGAAAAAGCGTATGATAGGGTACCCCGGGATGTGTTGTGGTGGGCCTTGAAAGAGAAAGGTTTGCCCGGGAAGTATGTAGAGTTAATTCGTGCTATGTACAGTCAATCTCGTACCTACGTCCGGTCGGCTGGCAATACCGACGAGTTCAGTGTGGCTGTAGGCTTGCACCAAGGGTCGGCTTTAAGTCCTTACCTCTTCCTGTTGATTATGGACGCTCTGACGTCGGACATACAGGAAGAGGCACCCTGGTGCATGCTGTTTGCCGATGACATTGTTCTTGTCGGTGAAGATGAACCTAAGATCCAGAGCAGATTGGAGAAATGGCAACAGAAGCTGGAGAATGTTGGCTTGAAAATCAGCAGAACCAAAACTGAGCATATGTTCTGCGATTTCGGCGGTCTCTCCAGTTCTGGAGCCATAACGTTTGATGGCGCACTTCTCCCAGTCTGCTCCGACTTTCGGTATCTCGGTTCACTCGTACAAAGCGACGGCGAAGTAGATCGGGCGGTTAAGCACAGAATTAACACTGGATGGATGAAATGGCGGCAGGTCACGGGAACAATCTGCGACTCCCGCATTACCCTTAAACTTAAGGGGAAGATATATAAAACTATAGTTAGACCTGCTGTCTTGTATGGATCAGAATGTTGGGCCACAAAAGGGATGAATAAAAGGCAATTGCATGCAGCTGAGAATGTTAAGAGGGATGTGTGGTGTTACACGAATGGATAGAATAAGAAATAAGTACATAGGAGGAAGTCTGAAAGTGGCACCGGTGACTGAAAAATTGTGCGGAAATCGGTTGTCATGGTATGGGCACGTGATGCGAAGGAATGAGGAAAATGATGTGAGAAAAGTTTTGGGTATGAATGTCGATGGCTATAAGAGTAGGGTAAGACCAAAGAAACGATGGATGGACTGTGTGAAAGATGATATGGCTAGAAAGGGGGTGACTATCGAGATGACGGCTAATATAGAAGTATGGAAGAAAGGGACATGTTGCGCCGCCCCAAAATAAATTGGGATAAGGGCAGGAGAATGATGATTTCCAATCGTCGTCGCCGTCGTCAACCACGAAATTAAAGCTTCGTTACGTTTGTTGAGACTCATTTGTTTTGGCGGCAAAAAACGAAAATTGAAAAGCTAAGACACCGACTTCCGAAATTAAAGTAATTTTTCACTTTTTTAGAGTTTTTCTTGGCAGTCGGTTGTTTTTTTTTTGTAATTCACGCACCAATATGTTAATTTGTTTCTTCTTTACTTTAAACAGCTCTATTTGCAAGCAAAATCTAAAATTAAAATAAAATCTTTGATAAGTCAACATATGGCAACGGAGGTATCCGTTCTCAAACCTGTTTGAGAAAATTATTACTTAAGTAGCTATTTATTTATTTTATCGTGATACGTTACGTCACACAAGATTTGTAGAGTACTTTTATTTTAAATGTAGATATAGTTTACCTACCAAAGTTTTAGCGAAAAGTTCCAAGTTTCTCGCCCATTCTTCCACCCTGCCCTTGATTGGTCCACAGTTACGGGAGCTGAGTATTGTGCCGATATAAATGTTACCCTCATCGACACAAGTCTGGACTTCTTCTAGTCCACCCAGCACATACACATCTTTCGCATCTTTATGCAATATCACAGGGAGCTCTAGAGATGCCCACATTTCTTCCACCTATGAAAGTGATTTAATACTTAGTCTTTCTAGCACTCTCACACAGTCTACGAATCATGAGAATGTTCGTATTTTTTTAACTTTGCTCGGGTCTTTTAGCTTTAATTAATAATACGTATTTAATCCACTTAGTGTATGTTGGTGATGTTATAAAATTTCTTGTCGCTGTTGTTTACATAGCAAGTACTGGATACGAAATGGTGTGGGGTAGGTAGATACCACAGCAAAAAAGTGAGAAAATAAAAATCTTTTTTACAAAAAAACAACCTTTGTCTTAGTGTTATACAGGGTTATTGGTAAAACACCAACAACCTCTTAAGGAGTCATTGTACTCATCATTATGAACAACTTTTACTATGGGAACAAATATTAAATCGCGAAAAAAAAAAGCTGCTGTTCCGTACATTTTGACGAGTTATGCGAACATAAATATACGGAACAGCTGTTTTTTTTTAATAACCCTGTATACTCTAAGGTAGTGTGGTTATTACAGACTTTGTAATAGTGAATTATGATACTGGTGTGCTGGCGAGGCGAGGTGAGCGCGATATGGTAGCCGAGTGTGGAATGATCAATGCACACGCGTTTCGTACAACGTTTTTCATCACACTTGCGAGGAAAAAAACTTGTTGTCAGAACTTATGCTACAATAACGTAAATATAGAGATGATACATTTAGATTTATAAAGTTCAACTGACCTTTGTTTGCAAGGTAGTGTACTGACTATCCGAAGTTTCTTTTAAAATTTTTCTTCGTCTGTTGGTGACAATACTTTAGATTTCGTATTTTTGATAATAATTAACCACAACGAAAACGATAACAAATTATTTAGGTAATGAAAATGGCGCGCTGGTTTTGTTTTTTCCGATAGCGATGCGCGGTCATGCGCGCGAAGGTGGATAGGTAGGTGTAGGTAGGGTAGGTAGGTAGGTTGGTATAATGTATGTTGGTATGTGTAGGTAGGTAGATATGGATATAGGTATGTAAGTTAACCAATGCACCCGCCCTCGTTGTTGTTCTTAACTTCACCGTTCTAATAACTAATAGCATCAAGTAAGTAAGCAATACTTATCAAGGTTCATAGTTTTCTATGTGTCGTCAGGAGTTTTTCATTTCTTGTAAATGTCCTGAATAACATTTCGTTTTACCTTCTTCAGCAACGCTTCTAGCCCAGCTTCAGAGCTAGCTTGTCCTGCCACCTCCATCAGCTCCTCAGCATGTTGGAAAGCGTGCAGATCCTCGAACACTTTGAGCGTCAGAGGTGTACCGGGAACGAAGCGTGTTTTCAGAATATCTTCAATTTTAACCCAGTGCCGTGGTTTTAATGCTGGATTCCGGAGGTATGTTATTACAGGTAGCTAAAATATTAAAAATTATCTAAGTATGCTAAACTATATGTTCAGGGGGCTGCGAAAAAAGGATGATGCTAGCGGCCTTGTATAGCTCCGTCTCTCACTAACACTGGAAAAATGGTGGCATTAATACGTCGTGGTACAGGTGCAGAACGTTGCTGTGCTACCTCGTAGTTCCACATTCGTACAATATATATTTTTTGGGACAGGCAGCTGAAAGATTTTACATCTAATGATAGGTACATTCATTATCTTTAATGAAAATATTACTGACCTTTTCCTTGATAATATCAATAGTTGCCTTACATTTTGGCAAGATCTTGTTCGGAGGAACACCTTTGTCAAGTTGATTGAATATCTTGCCATAGTTAATAGTTGTTGTCTGTATTTCTTCGCTGTCTAATGTATTAAATGGCGCTTCGAACCTAAAGAAACAAACTTTGTTGTAGGTAGTTTTTATACAAAATAGGATATTCTGTCTTTATTTTTGATAGTGCTTACCAGGATTGGAACAAGTCCATCCATTCTTTGGAAGCGTTCCAAAGCAACTGTCTAAGTCTAACGTCATTTATTGCTTCGTCTAACTGTTCTAACCGTGCCGGTGGTATCTGGAAGTGAATTCAATCACATAAGCGTTTCAGAAATTGTAGCATTTTTCTTTCCAGTTATGTTCTTGTTTACCTTAAATATCTTCTGCCAGTCTCGTATTTGCTTTTCTCTTACGGAACACGCAGCAAGTTTCTCCTGCAAATCTGCCAAGGTCTCCAAAACTTTCTCAATATCAGACTTCTCATCGTACAACCAGGGTTGCTAAATTATGAAAAATATGAAAACACTCAAGTTAAACATCATAGATTGCAGGTAACAATAGCAAATATTACAGAATAATGCACCGATAAATCTAGAAATTTAATTTAGGTCACTAAAGGTCTGGTGCCAGTCCGAATCTTGCCGAAATGCCTATAGGATCGCTTTCCGGCTTCTGATATCCGAATGGCAAAGTAGACTGATCAACACAGGTTCGATGATATGACGACAGGTTACACATTCCCGGGGCAAACGAACGGAGCAGAAAAAGAAGAAGATTTAGATTACTTACCTACAACGTATGTTTTTTTTAACTTTGGTATTTCTAATCATGACCTATAAGTAATCATAAATTAAAATAGTATTTTAGCAGAGGACTGGCATGATTGGCTTACGTTATTTACAGATAACTCCAACCCATCGGATGATGGCTATCAAGATTGTTATAAGAATGCTAACATACGGTAAGTATTCAATTAAAACTAGAGTTAAAACTGATAGTGTAAAGTTTAAAGTTTATCAAATAATTACCACAACTTCATCCCTTAGTTTGTTGACGTCGACCATGAGTTCCATTATATCCTTGCCGATCTGGCTTGCGAACAGTCCCGCGAGCTTGCTGCGAGTTTCGAGTTTTGCGTCCACATTACTACGTAGAGTTCCCAAAGCCACACTCAAACCTGACGTAGTCATAAGAATCATAATTGATAATACGAAGTGTACAATAGTCATTCGTTATGCAAGGCTGCAAAGTCGTTTATTGGCGCGAGTAAGTATTGAAACCTGAGCAAGCGAAGGATTCTAGGATCGAACCTTTCTATTCAATAAATTGAATCATGAGCTTCGGGTGGTACAGCAACTAAGTACGTACGAGGTCGACTTTAGGTACTATAGGGCTTCAAGAATCTTTTGGCGCTTAAATTATATCGACAAGGGGCGTTGTTGGTAAACATGATGAAATTGTGCCAATAAGTAACAAAATAGCGGCATTTGTTCCGATTTTGGCAACGTGCCAAATTAAAGAACCCTGTAGCTCTATCTATTTAATATGTAAATATAAGTCGCACGGTAATTTGATAATTCGTATTTTCGCGAAAACTAGGGATATTGCGAAAACCCGGATAATTAGAAAATGGTGAAAACATTTCTCAATCTTACTGGAAAAAGCTAGGGTTTTTGCAAAAACACGAGTCGGTCGGCAATATGCCTAGGGTTTTCGTGAAAATACGAATTTCCTATCAAATCACCCTGCGACATATTTATTTATTGAATTGGACTCTAATGCTATGTCTACCTTCTCATTATTTACGCTTTATCAATACGTACCTAAAAAGTCAGTCATGTCATCAGGTGAGATCGGTATGTTGAATTCTCCCATTAGATCGTAAAGCTCCCGAAGATACTCCAGCCTTTCTTCCAAGAATGCTACTCGCGGTTCAAGTCCGTCCAACAAATAGTTGAATGCTACCAGTTCCGCAGCAGTAGAAGGTTCCTTAATTATATCGTCGTTGATGTTTTCAATACCCAGTACAATTTCTTCAATGCAAGCGTGACCGATACTGCACATAATGGAAATAATTAATAAAACAAAAAAGCAAACACCAGCATGGCCCACCACCACCATGGTCTCACAATGATCAGTGTTTGACAGATATGCCATATAAAATCTGTCAAAATCTCATCATTGCGAGACAACTGACACGTTTGTAAATTAGTAGACTTGGCCTCCTGTTTGCTCGACGACATTTCAAGCAATAGGTAGGTGCAGTCAACCTCAAAAAGATGTAAGTATGTACATTGACAAGAATTCATTTGATTGTTTACAAGCTTTGTTTCTATTGTAGCCACAAAACATATTACACATTGTGCGCTTTTATAAAATTTCTATCGTGACGATAATATCGTGCACATCCACGGCATCACGATAACGCAGGGAATTAAAATGTATGGAAATAATATAAAGACGTTTTTAAATTTCCGTCCACGATATCGTAGCACACCAAACTCTTCCAGAAACCCACACAAGTGGCGCCCAACCCCAAGGAATATAAATGATTAAAACCTATTTTTTGTGATGTTAGCATCAATGGTAAAATCGTAAACGTGGACGTCCACGATAACGTATCGTGTAGAATTATGAAAGCGCACATCGGGTAGTGGTATTATATTATTGTACATAATAAGGATCACAAGTTCACATATTGTAGACATTAAAATGTATTCTTGCCGATGTTTACATCTCTCTAGAGGGTGACTGTACATAAACGTACATTTCCAGTATTAGCCGAGCTCTCATTGCACAGAAAGCCTATAAGCGCCAATGCGAGGTTTGCATATACTGGTATTAGCTTGTCGTACTCTGTATAGTCGACCTCGTAATTGGTTTACCAGTTTCGACAACAAATCCCAGTAAATTGAAACTTCACTAAAGTTGAAACTATGTAACTGTCACATAGAAATATTAATAGACCTTTTCCTTTTAACCTTAGGGTGATAACAAGGTCGACTACCTATACTAAAACAAATCAAAACTAAAATATCCAAAGACGAATCTATAGGTCACACAATGTACAGTAAATTAACTTACTCAGGTGTTACATTTGCCACGACATCGAATAGTTTTCTCGGCTGCGGTCTAAACAGTTCTTGGAAGGGAAGTATGCACAAGAACATTAAGCCCAAGGGCTGGTAGCTCACTACGTCTTCAACAGATTCCATTTGTTTTACAAACTTGTCACACAGCTGTCTGAACTTGAGTACATCTCTCTCGTTTTTAATTATGTTAATATCCATTGCACAAGATTCACGAAAGTTATCCATAAATGGTTGGAAACGTTGCAAGAACGTCCACACGGCTTCATAACCGAATTTAATTGAATAGGGAATGAATGCTATATCCTCCATCATTTTTGAATCCTGGCCCATCAAGAAATATAGATTCGGTGCTTGTCCCGCGGTCCATTCGACGGGTTTGCCCATTATTGAGGGCTGCACAAATATTTGCAACGAGTCCTCGTTTAGGAAGTTGTGAAATGTACGCACGTACTCCTCCCAGTATTCTGTTATTTTTTGCAAGTGCGATGTTAATACTGCCTCACTGGGATTCAGTATCATTTGGCCAGATTCTAATATGTACGCATCGACTTGGAACAAAGCCCACTGTAAAAAAGTACGTACGTCACTTATAATCAATACATAGACAAATAAAAATTGTACCTAAATATGATAGATTGAGAACATTATTCTTGAGTTAACATTGTGCTAAGTTAAGATGGTCAATTTAAGTAGATACCTAACAGATCCGCGGCCCATGGCCGCAGTGTTTTTTTTTAAACTATTTATATGAGTTGGTTGCCTTACAGCCTGCAAAATCATGGTGTTTCCTATCACAATGATTTGTTGGGCTGTAAAAAATCGATTCGTTTTTAGTTCGGCGCTACTGAGTCAAGCAGTTAAAAATTCAGGATTTCTTTACAATAATTTTATAAAGTAGGTAACGTACATTATAGAACCATATTGCATACCTTGCAAGTTTCCGTTACACGAGGCACGGTTTCAACCACCGTTTCCACATTGTTACCGCACAGTACATCATTGGCAGGCGTAAATTCGACATGAGTACGAAGCATATTGGCCATCATCGTATTGGACCTTTTTGTTAGTCGGTGTAACATGTAGTTGGTCATATAATCCGCCAACTTTATGAAACTGCAAGCATATAAAGTTTAATTGATTTTATTCTGTACCTACGTAAATTATTATTTTGTCTGATAAGCGAATAAGAAACCATATTTTTACCATGCTAATCTTTCGCAATACTTTCTCTTGTTCGCTTTCTCTGTGTAAGACATGCCCCCAGTAGGTTTGCCTCTAATCATTTGAAAGGGCGGTACATTCCTGTCGTCGTACACAAACCCCTGTTGGTACAGAGCCGTGTGACATGACTGGGTGATCACTTCCAAGACCACTGTCCGATATTCAATCAACTTTTCTCTTACGTATTCTATACGTTTCATCTGTAATATAAATATGAATCTACTTTCGATGCCTATTCACGGAATAGAATGAAAATATAAAAGCCAATGACCAAAACTGACGCCGCCTTTTTTTCGGCGATCATTATCAAAACTTAATACTTATTTACATGATGTCGAAAACAACGAACGAAATGAACTGCAGTGTAGCTTAAAAACCGGCCAAGTGCATGTCGTACCACGCACAATGAGGGGTTCCGTCGTTGGGGCGAATTTATCCAACAAACTTTACATTGCAGTTGAAAAATTGATGGCATTTATAATTACCTAATCTCAAATATGTCGTATATGTTACGATATTTTGATCCAATCCAACATACATTTATTAAAATAGTCTGAAGAAATATTTAAAGTTAAAACAAATAATAAAACCTTAAAAAAACACATGTTGAATTGACCCGTCTACGCGTATGTATTTTAATGTTAACCCTCTATCACTCATAAACTGGGATTTATTTGATTTTTTGGATTGGAGATGATTACAAAAAAATAAAATACACGTATTTCTGGGTTTTAATTTTTTTTATTATTTGGAAGAAAAAATTACACAAATAGGGAGTGTTGCTTTTAGGCAACACTGAGGTAAGTGGTCAAAATCTTTAGAGTACGGTAGCACAATGACATGTTACGAAAGATGGAATTTTTTTGAAGCAATTCTTGGTTTTCGTGTAGCACAAGGCTACCCCGCATTTGTCACATACATTATGGGTAAAGCCAACACACTTCGGAAACTTGCATCTGATTTTCTTATCAGACCATTGCGGCCAGTGCCCAATCTGGTCTTGCCGGACCGCTTTCGGAGGCACATGCTGAGCAGGTCCTTTATGTTTTTTGGCTTGAATCTCGCTCTCAAGCGACCGCCGACTAGATAAACTAGGCTTTATACCCATTTTGCAAAGGGTCACAGCAACCTCCAGACGAAAATCTGCTGAAGATAAGCGGCCAGATTGAAGGTTTTTGTATTTAGCAACTCTTTTATAAAGTATCCATGCATTGGATATCGTGAGATCCAAATAATGATAAAATAGTCGCATGGGCCATCGTTTGCTTCGCAAACGTATTTTGTATATACCCATGATGCTGTCAAGAAGATCAACGCCACCCATATGGCGATTGTACTCTCCAACAACATTGGGTCGCTTTATGTTCACATTCCTTGAGTTCTGTTTGTCCCATCTTCGAACATCAGTTTCAGGTTATTGCCGAGCAAAGGTGGAAGCCAGATTATTATGGAATCCACATCAATATCTACCTCTGGAGCCTCATCTTCGAAGGTGTCCAATTCAGGAACAAAATCTGGATCGGCTAGGCTGTCGTCATCCAAATCTAGGCCATCTTCACTATCTGTATTATCATTTAGCGCAAAACTAATGTCTTTTTCACCAAGGGGCCGCTTACGAGACATCCTGGAACATAAAAAAAAACAATAATCAGCATAATAGGTACCAAACAAAATCTTACACTTTTCGTCTGATGTAGCCTACGGGCAACAATCACTATTTACTAACAAAAACCAAATAAAATGTGAAAAGTATTCAAAAATAACGTTACACAATAAAGTTCAAACACTTACCTCTCCATTTTATCAATATAATACACAGGACACAAGCTGAACAATTTTTAAATATTTTTTTAAATCACAGTTAACCGCCTCGTTTCGTAAATACCGACTGTCGAAACACAAATCTCAATTTGTTACATGAAGCGCCATCTAGTCGTATTTTTTGGGACTAGTTCGTTAGTTCGGAGTGTAGACTACGAGTTACAGTGCGTGATTACGGTATGAAATCAATTTATTTTAAATTTCGAGGAGTTTGTACGGTATGTTACCTACAGTCTACACAATGCTATAGAGGGTTAAGGCCGCCAAAAACAAAAGACAGCCACAGCTTCATACATATTGGTCACTGGCTTTTGAATGCCTCATTCATTGGCAACTGCAACCATCAGATGAATCACGTCGAATTTTAGTAAAATTATGCTGAAGTTTTTCAAAATTCGATCTCGTCGTCTGTGTCAATCATACCCTGCATGTTTTTATAACGTCTGAGTACCTACCTAGTTACTGTAAGGTATCTCTTTACATAATTGCTTTAAAGAAGGCACTATGTAGGTGTTTTTTTTTTCTTTGGAATATTTGGCCCCCGTAAACCCCTATATTGCAATTGCAACTTTCATCGAAATCGTTACAGCCATTTTCGAGAACGTGATTACAAATACAATATATTGCTCTAATAATATAGGATAAAACAACAGGAACATTCTGTACGTAGCTAGGTCTCCCTTACCTGATCTTCGATGAAGTAGAAAAATGCAGTATCCATGTCTCTGCTTACATCAGCAAATGTTTTACTGTACATTTCACAGCACATTGCTTGTATACTTAGCAAAGCCTTGCCTAACATCGGCGTCAAAATGAAAAGGTTCTTTGCCAACCTGGTACGAATTTTCGTATATTTTCTGAACATTATAGATTTCTTCCACACATAAAACGCTTTCCAATATCTATATAATTTGAAGAACTTGATCTGGAAACGTGAGGCATTTATTTACCGATTTACCAGAAAAGCTCAAAACTTGGCTGCCCCGAAATATTGCAATTTTAGACATGTTTATGGAACAGCCCTCTGCACTGCCGCTGCAGACTGAAGGGATGAATTTAGGATATGATACTAAGACGACCGGTACATGAAATTATTTCAGAAACGTTACGGGAATACAATAAACCTGTTTTTTTTATTAGCTTACGCGCAAATGCAATATTTCGTTACCGTGGCAAAACGCACTCCTTGTCGGGGGGGGGGGGGGGGGGGGGGGGCGCTTGCTCCACGTGATTTTTATCAATGAAAATTGAATTTCACGCGTCGTTCGCTATAATATTTTAACATCCATTGCTGGTTTTTTATTTTTATTTTGGCTGTTTTATTTACAAAGATGGAGTGCTGCATACAGGTAATGTAATTTTACATTGAAATAAAGGAATAGTAATTGAAAAAACGATTTAAAAAAATAAAAATTTCCTGAGAAAATTTCCGGTGGACTATGATTCTAAATAAGGAGCTGAATGCCCCCTGTTAAATTGCGGAGGGCTGTCCCTTACACCATGTATACATAGGTACTAGTAGTAAGTTAGCAAGTAGGTATAGATTTTGCTTGCTGTCCGCTGCAGCTATACCGAATCATGCAGACCCGAACAAGTATGTACTTACATAGCACTTCTTTCTGTTGTGCGCAATAACAAAATAAAGACTAATATGAATAAAAACCAATTTGAACATACTAACATCTGTAAGTTTAACAAATATGGTAAACTCCTGTTCCCAAGCTGGAAGTTTAGTGAAGACCATCTCGTTAGAATAGTGTGTCACTCCACATTGACTAATTGTAAAAAAATTACGTTTGTCGATGTGTTCATACGGTACCACTCTGGAAAATCAATTAGGTAGTCAGTCATTTATTAGTTGGAACATACAAACAAGTAAAAAAAACTATAGCTAGTCGATACATCTACCCAGCTAACCGTCTTGAAAGTAGTAAACTATTGCATAATGAGGGGTATTAAAACACGTCTCGGTTTTTTATAGTATCACACGAGTGTTTAAAACCTAGTTATGTGCAGTTTCATAAACTACTTTATTTACTCTCATACATTGGGATTGAACCTACTAAATAAAAGATCAAGTTAAGAGTAAGAAAAAATTTCCCACGCAATTCAGTACCTTCCTACAACAAAACGTATGAACGTATGAAAAATTTGCCCACAATAATGCATTACCAGGTAAAACTCCAAATCCGTACAACGTGATTAAGTTGACAAGTTTTCAAATAGTACAGTCGAACAAGGTATTTGGTATACAGGTAAAATATATTCATTTTCCGCTCCACTGCCAAAATTCGTTTTGATTGTGTGTGTAATTTAACTTTTTGATCATGGGTTACGAGAGTGACGTCAAAGGATTGTTGACTACTGAAAACACTCACAAAATTGTTTAAAGTAGTTACAAGTTATCTGCCTGCAGGCGTAGCATGAGCACCGTTTTGTCGACGGAAGAGTAGACAAAAATGACGTTTCCTGTAGACAGTAGACAGTACGAGACGGCAGCAAAATAGAAAGAGTCAACTGCACTTTTTACGAAATTCACTCTTTTACATAATTCGACTCAGAATTCTTTGTTTTATCATAGGATTTATCGGTTGTCAGTGTGATTTTGACAGTAAGGATAGAAAACTTTCTTCCGAAATAGTCTACATATAAAAAGACCTAGACAAAGATCGTTAGAAATGAAAGACAAAATGACAGATTGTAGAAAGATTTCTACGGTGGATGTCAAAAATGAAGAAACGAACTGTCACTTTGTATAGAAAAAGCTATGTCTATTCTTCGTAGAGATAGAAAGCGCCATGCTACGCCTGCTTTATACCAAATAGCTCGTTCGGCTTAGGGCAGAGGCCTTTTCTCACACAGAGAAGGCACGTGCATAGATCACAAGCGCAACACATGGGACAAAAATACTGGTATTTTATATTAGTAGGAAAGGTAGTGTACTCACTTGAGGTAATAAGGAGTAAAATAAACATTCTGCGGATGCACGGCATAAATCATGTACAGGAAGCCGACTGATGGGTTAGTTCTCACGTGGTTGATCACGTCTGCCTGGGACGCCACCAGTGGCTTCACCTTCAGAGGGTCTGTGGTTTCATACTTTTCTAAGCTGTCTTCGGAATGTTGAATCAGAATTTTCTTTTTCTTTTTTTTAGTAACTAAATGAAACATTAAAATTATTAATAGACTTGCCTTTAACATTACTTTCTGCTATGAGGTTGCAAAGTCAAAAGAAATATTTAGGTATTTAATAGGTAAGAAAAAACCGGCCAAGTGCGAGTCAGACTCGCGCACGAAGGGTTCCATACCATTACCTATAAAAACGGCAAAAAAAATCACGTGTTTTGTATGGGAACCACCTTAAATATTTATTTTATTCTGTTTTTTAATATTTTTTGTTACAGCGGCAACAGAAATACATCATCTGTGAAAAACTCACAACAACTCAAACTTCAACTGCCTAACTATCACGGTTCATGAGATTGGTACAGCCTGGTGACAGACGGACAAACAGACAGATAGTAATAGGGTCCCGTTTTACCCTTTGGGTACGGAACCCTAAAAACAGACCATTTGGCTATGAAACTCTTTTTTCGTAGCTAACTGGCAAAAACGGTACTATGGCATTATGTTTTTGTATCAATTAATCTGCCTAGCCTTTTCCCAACTATGTTAGGGTCGGCTTCCAGTCTAACCGGATGCAGCTGAATACCAGTACTTTACATGGAGTGACTGCCTATCTGACCTCCAAAACCCAGTAACTGGGTAATACGATACCCTTTGGTAAGACTGGTTGTCAGACTTTCGAGCTTCTGACGTCCGTAACGACTGTCAAAGATCCACGAATGACAGCCGGGACTAACGGCACGGAGGAGTTTCGGTATGTAAAGATGGTCACCCATCCACGGACCAACCCCGGCAAGAGTAGCGACCCGTGCGGCTGTTATTACTTAGCCACGAGCCCCTTTCAAACATATTTTGTATATGTTGTTTAATACTTCAAGAGACATTTTGTATTCAATATTCATATTGGGTACGACTTACCTGGTTCTTCTATGGGTTCTAGTTGGCCTGGTTTTCTTTCATTTCTGAACCTTTCCTCTTGCGCGGCCGTAAATCCTGTCTGTAAAGAACAAGTTAGTAGTCTAAGCTCTTCCGACCTACGACAATAGCTAGGTGGGTGTACACAAAACTGCGAATCAGCGCGATGCGAATTCGCAACGCAGTTTTGTGTACAAGCCCTTATTTAAATAGTAGATTTGTAGGTACTTACTACCCAAAACATATCTAAGTAACTAATTTTGATTCATAGAAGCAATATTAAAATGTGTATACCAGAGGCTCAGGCTCCTTTTTCACATATTCAATTTTTTCCAGCAATTTTTTGTGCGGTATATGAAAAGGAACCTCCCGCGGTTTTCTGAAATGTATTAAGAAACAGTTAGTAAAGCGGCTTTTGAAAGTCTCAATAATATAGCAATCAAACAAGACCGTAGAGATATGAGGCGCAAGACCGACGGCATACTCGATATAGAGTCGGGCAGTGTTTGGGTTTTTCATTAAGTAGTAATTCGTGGCAGCAGTTAGGGAGTTGGCGATGTGATAGCATTATACGTTACTGCCTCAATAAATTAAGGCCTCCAGCCAGGGCATAAAACTTAGAAACCAAACGACTACACGCTAAGGGCACCCCCTGTGGGGTACGGACCTCGGCTTATGGCGTCGCTGGGGGAGAAAAGCAAGGGACAGGCTGGATCGGATAAATATTATTATGAGGGGAGTTAAAGCTACAGGCTCAGCGGCGCAGGCTGGCTCGAGCAAGGGTTGGCGGGGATGGACGGGGACGTCGCGGCGGGCCTCGGCGGAGATGACGCTAGTCGGTTTTTGTTGTTGTGTGCTAAGGTACTGGTTTCCCTACTACTCTCCTGGAGGAGGGTCCTAGGGTCGGATGGGATAGTGAGAGTATGCCTTGGTCGGCGAATCCTACTTATGCGGAAGGGGGTGTAACAGGCGCCTGCCGCCGCAATCAGGAGTTTGGGATGCTTTATAGCAGAGTCGAAGAAACGCTTTGAGAGGGGTTTCATGAACTGCTGGACGGTGGGCATTTTGAGATCTAAGTGAAGATCCAAATTGCGGACATAGAAGTGGCCTGCCGTAACCTTTTTAAGGAAACGGTTTTGCAGGGTCTGCATCATATGGAGATAGTGTGGATTAGCGTGTGCGAAGACTACGCAAGCGTAGGTCATGATGGGGCGAATGACAGCGGCGGTGTAGATGCGCAATTTGCACTTGAGTGACAATTTGCTGCGTGCGGTCAATTTGATATGAATTGGAGCCTACTGAGAGCGAAAGCGGCGCGCGAACGAGCCGTCTTGCTGTGCTCACTGAAGGTAAGGTGATGGTCAAGGATCACACCTAGGTATTTAGCTCACTTCTCCCAAGGAATCGGCTTGCCATACATGGCGATCGGGCTGGGATCATTTATAGGTAAGCACTTACCTAGCGTAGTATGTAGGTACAGGCTTGATATTTTTCTGTAATGTTTCTATTGCTGGTAATGTCGTAGAGACTGTTTTGCGAAGCAAACGTTTCTCCATGTTTGTGAAAAATATATACCGTTTCGTACATAAATGGAAATGGTATTGTGAGTCAATCGATCGCTGACAAAGAATATAACTACTCTCCCTACTCTCTTACGAGAATCGCTGATGACAGTCGTCAACAACTCAGCATTGTGTTTATTGTCATGGAAACCAGAATTAGACGAGAAAAAAATGCAAGCTGTGACACATAAATACTGTGAGGCCGTGGAATTAGTAAATAGGTAAGTGAGTTTTGGTTTTGTGGTGGATACCTAACACAAGACCATAACATTACAATGTAAAAATAACTTCATAAGCTGATTTCAGGCTACGCTTTAGTATACAGCTTAAAGCATAGATATAATTCATAGCACAAATACATACATTTCCAATAATATATAGTATAGCAAAGTGTTAAGTACCTACTTATTAGAGATACCTACCTAGTTTTACTATTATTACTCACTGTAATTTTCAATGATTTTCCTATTTACTAAAATTATAATACTGCGCCTTTGATAATACATTTTTGTAGAAAAGAGACAGGTATTGGCCGCACTGTCGTTTTATCTCTATATAACTATTAAACAGTGGTCACTACCTAGGGTATAGCACTGACAGACGACAGTCAATTTAAAGTTCCCGCCGAGAAGTAAAGGTGTGTGTCGAAACGATATTTTGTTCCAATCAAATGCATATGTACACACGGCTACACATCAAGCTTATGCTGATCTCGCATTGTATAGGATTTCCGTACAATGCGAGGTCAGCTTATACTGGAAATGTATAGCTTGATGTGTAGCCGTGTGTACCACAACAACATAATGATAGTATTCTTTTAGCTAAGCTCACAGATTAGGAGGTACCTAACAATGGCCAAGATACAATAAAAATAAATCCACACTTTTTTTTAAACGAACCATAGACTTATTTACTTTGTTGACAGAATTATTATGCCTCTGCGGCCGCGGCGCATAGATTGTGAAAAGAAAAATTGTCTATGATTTGATTGTGATTGTGTGATTGGCGCTATTTTGCGTTTTTATTTTAGATTACCTAATTAGAACAGTATTTATTGTGTTATGTATGAAATACTAGTTAATAAGAGTTTCCGTAAGTGGGCATAAATCATTATAAAAGCTTCTTACAAGGTACGTTTCCAAACAATTTAATCATTTAGAAAGCAACTTTCTCCTTTCGCCTCTGTCAATTTTGTCGATATGTTTTAGGACAAAAAGAATTAACCACTAGTGTAGCAAAGCAAGTAATACTTACTACCGTAATACATTTTCGATTAGTGTCTCGTTTCATAGCGTATATCAAATTCTATATATCCTTCTAATCCCGTAAAAAGAACTCGAACATTTAATACCGAAGCCTTGATACAAGATGCAGATTGCAGATACAGGTACTAAATCTAGTATTTGAAAATATTAGGCATTAGTAATCTGTAGTAGTTGTATTTTTCTAATGAGGACCATAAATTAATAACAAAAATTAGTAGGTACTTATTCTGTCTATTCACTTGCATTCACCACTTGATTTATCGTTTTAATACAACAATTACAATAGGTAGGCATAATTATTTACAATAAACAAACAATAAAATTATTTTATTAACGAATATAGAAATTTCTAATATGAATGTGAGTCAAACTAGTTTTTTCTTTAAAAATTGTCTATTCTTATAAAAATCCAAAAAACAATCGGACTACTGGTCAGTTTGATGTAGCAGTTTAATTAATGTGTAACTGCAACACTGAATTACTACATAAATTAATCTTTCAAATTAACCCAAAGTTGACCCACAATCTATTATGAGAATTAAATTATGAATCCATGAAATATGATATCACAGCTGCTTATAAGCAGGCTTATACCAAATCTGACTAAAGTTGAAAGGTACTGGAAAATCTTTAAAATAACATTATAATAACCATGTAGGACTTACCTACACCAAAGTGTAGCACAAATAAACAGAATGTAAATAACAGAGAATTCTAAGAACATAATATTTAGTAAATAAATAAAGGTTGTGATGATTAAAAAAAACAAGTTAGCCTTTATTTATAAGACCACTAATAAACAGAATTTAAATAACACAGAATTCTAAGAACATAATATTTAGTAAATAATTATAGGTTGTGATGATAAACAAAAATCTGTTAGCCTTTAAATAACACAACTACACAGGTGTGACTAAAATTAACAATTTGATTACAAAGTACCAAAAAATATTTTAGATCACTTGAATTACAACCACACTGTAAAGCTAAACCTCCCTTATGACTTCACAGATTGTTCAATGGGTTCCTTAACATAAAGCCTGCCACAAGCTTCATTTGAAGCCTTTAGTGTTAGTTGTCAGTGAGGAATTGAATGGCTATGTATTATTACGCAAGTAAATTGAATGAAGCCTCATGTAGTGGGTGCAATATGAAAGTGCCCCCCGCCCCCTCAGAGCCGGCCCCTGTGCCTCCGCCACCCACCGATCTTGCTCCGCTACCACCAGACCCATCTCTCCTGCACGGAACGGGCCTTTCTTATTATGATGTAAGTTTTTTCCAAGTCTGTTGATATTATTTTTGTTGTATTGTTTTACCACTAAGAGATTATTGCTTCTCTATGTTAAAAGCATGATTGATCAGATAAAAGCTTGTATTATTTTGAGTTTCTACCGTTTTGTCATAGCATGACCCCTTTAAAGATAAGTAACCGAGTAATAATAGTGTTTGACCACACCAAACTGGTTTCTGCTAATTGGCTACAAGCAACCATGAAGATTACCAGAAACTTACTGTTATTTAGCTAATATTTTATTTCAGAATGATGATTACTACTCAATGGTAAGGGGAAACAAATTTATGTCAGAAAATACCTGCAAACACATTGTAATGAATGGTGGAATCAACTTTGTTGCATCCCAGAAAGTAGATACACCCCAGGTATATTGTGAACCTTTCAACAAATTATTGAAAATGATCAAGTGTTTGATTTTACAATAACATTTTATTTCCCTATTTTAGTTATCAGCAGTACTACCTTCTGGGGTAAAGACAATAGCAGCTCTGCCGTATGTGAACTGTCCAGCTGACAAGCCAGAGGTTGAGTACAGGGATGGTCAGGTAGTGAGTGCCACTTTAGAAGCCCTGGTAGACATGCTCCGACCTGGAGCCAGCAAAGCATTCACATTCACATTCCTATTATGTTCACGGTTGTTTGTCAAACCACATGAACTGCTGAACAAACTCTGCAAACGCTACTTCAAAAGCTATGAGAAAATTGTAAGTAAGATAATAAATACTTAGGGCTTTATGTTCTTCTATAGGAGTGTAGTGTAGACTCAATATAGTAAAATGCTTTAGTCCCCTTGTAAATTATTTGATGTCATAATTATATCTTAATTGTAGGGTAAAACAGAAGTGAAGGATCTAGTAGAAAAAGAACTCAATGATATGATTTCCCTAGTAAGGGTTTTAAGCCAATGGACCAGTATGTTTCCATACGATTTTCGTGACGACAGGGTCATGGCTCTTGTCCGCAGTATAACACAGAGGTAAATTAGGCATTTTTAACAATAAATTAGTTGTTTTATGTAGAATATTGAATGCAAATGCGAATGATAATAATAAATCACACATATATAGATGTGCAGCAGATCATATGACTTCAGTGAGAGTGGAAATGTCAACTACATTAGAAAAACTGCTTGATAAACTAACAGCGCTTGAACAATATGAAGAGACCTTAGTAGAGCCACCCCAGGTGGCATCTGTGGAGCAGTTGACGCAGGTAACACTATACATCATACTTTTGCATTATACATGTAACCTGTTTTATCCACTATTCTGTTTGTTTAGGTATTTAAATAAAGGTATAATTATTAACTTGACAGGTTTTTTAACTATAAATAGTCATAAACAAATGCATAGCTTAGAAATCAAGTGATCCATCGAGATAATATGCAAAACGCGTATTGGCTTATTACATCCATATTAGGGCGTGTCAGAATTTTATTGACTAAAACCCACCTAACTTCAGTTGCCTATTGCCAAAGTGTGGCTAAATTACATATTGTACTTGCGGAATGAGGGGTCATTCCGCAAGTACAATATGTAATTTAGCCACATTTTTTTTATAGATGACTTATGTTTTGCTATTGTAATTGTACTTTTTTATAGCTTTTTTTATAGGATACGTAAAAATCAAAATTTTATTAATCATCTTTTCTTTTATTGTATGTTAACATAAAAAAATACCCAGAATGCACATCCACTTTGGTCTAACTCAATTTTGGTGTAAATTTTTGTTGGGTCTGTTGACATCCAAACTATCCAAATCTAAAAATTTCCATTATTTTAGAAAACCAAAACATTGTTTAAATTCCTAAAAAGACTAGATTAGGATCATTTAGGAAATTGTACGACCTGTATTTTTTTGTTTTAGGGTGACATACTTACACTTGGTCTAACACCAGTCGAATTGGCGAATCAGTTGACAATTGTAGAGCTGCATAGGCTCTCGTTCGTTGGCCCTGAGGAGTTTGTGCAAACATTTGCTCCAACACAGCCGTCTCAATCTACATCATCGTGTGGCAAGGCGTCTATCAGCTTACATCACATAGAAACCAAAAGCACGCGAAATTTGGAAGCATACGCTGATTGGTTTAACAGACTCAGTTATTTAGTGGCAACCGACATACTAAAGGCAGTATACTTTTTTACTTTTACTTTTGATAGTTCATTGAACATGTTTTCTTATGTATTTTTCCGTTACAGGCCGCTAAAAGCAAATACCGCGCTCGAGTTATTGAACAGTGGGTGATGACAGCTAGAGAATGCTTCAATCTTGGCAACTTCAATTCGCTCATGGCCATTATAAGCGCTTTGAATATGTCGCCAGTGACACGACTTAAAAAGACGGTATGCTGTTTTCTACGTTTGCTTTAGTGTTATTTATGTTTGTAGGAAGAATTGTAAAATTAAGATGCTTAAAATGATTAACTATGTTTTAGTGGAGCCGCACATCAGCCGTGTGTGGGCAGCAGTTGCGGCAGCTGGAACTGTGCGTTGAACCTAGCGGGAATCACGCCAGGTAAAGACTATTCCTTTAAGTCACCTATCCTACCATCATTAAATCACGTAAAAATATGAAGGGATAGCAGAGCAATTGGGTGTTATTGCTTTGATGCATTTGGAAATTCAGTTAAATTGTCTCAAATTACCTAAGCTGGACGAAGGCCTCCCCCAAGTATCCCCACATTGAATGGTGCTCTGCTTCTCGCATCTAGCGGATTGCCGCGAACTTCTTCACCACGTCATCGCCCCACCTATGTCTAACAGTGGACGTCTTTCAGCGGAATGATGATGATCCTGACCCAAACTTTGCATCATAGTATGACTATGTATTTAGCGCACCTCTGCTACACATTTTAGCCACAGCAATATAGAATACTAGCTGCCGCCAGCGGTTTCGCCCGCGTGTAATCTTTATAAATTATAGCCTATGTTACTCAGGGTGAATGTAGCTTTCTAATGTTGAAAGAATTTTTCAAATCGCTTCAGTAGTTTCGGAGCCTATTCAATGCAAACAAACAAACAATCAAATCTTTCCTCTTTATAATATTATTAGTATATTAGTATAGATATAGAATATTTATTCAGTATTAAAAATTTGTGAAATAATAACATAAAATCTTAGAAATAATTTACAAAGGTATTATAATGTTAGATGCCTGTACTAGAATAAACCTGTATCACAGGCGGCATTCTTGCAAGCCAGCAATGGGTTTGATATGAACCGTATAGTATAAAATAATAATATTATTTTCAGATATCGTGCTGCGTTGGCGGCTGCGCCTACTGAGACGGCCGTGCCATTGCTATCTGTTACATGCAGGGATCTACACTTTGCCAACCAAGGTTCTCCTTCGAAGTGAGTTCTCTTTTTGTCACAAACCGTCACATAAAAACCAACTTTGAATGCCTAATGCTGAGGAAAAGTGCAGTAGTTTTTGAGTTTATCGCGAACAGATAGACATGAAGCGGCGGAGGACTTTGTTTTATAATATGTAGTGATAACTATTTTCAAATCCGACTGGTAGTTCCAGAGATAAGTTTCAAACAAAACTACAATCTCTTCAGCTTTATTATATTAGTATACTTAGTAGATTGTTGGATATTTCGGAGAGAAATGTAAATTATCGGAGATTAAGAAATTCAAGTACTTTAATTAACTACTAAAGTACTAACTTAGTCTTGTATCCGCAAACGTACATCCTTAACGGTGGTCACAAGCAAAAAAGAACAATTCAATATACTTTCTTGAAAAACTAATATTTGAGTTTTTTTTATTACTTTATAGGTTGCCTGGTAATCGGGTGAATTTCGAGAAGTGTACGCTGTTGGGCCGCCATGTCAGTGCGCAGCTGGCCAGCCGACGTCTCACGAGCGAAGAAAGTCCTGTGACGTCACACCCAACCCCCCACCTATCAGTGTGGCGGTTCCTCAACGATAGACCCATGCTCACTGAGATCGGTAAGTAATACATATAAATGTTACCATTGGCTACCATTACCATCGTTCATGATAATTCAGCGTCTGTCATCACCAGTGATCGGAATAGGTACCTAGAGCTAATCTACCTAATCAGAGACAAAGTGGAGACGCCTTACGACAAAATATTTTTTCGGGACTAATGTCCCGGGTTTCGGAACATCACTTAATAACTTATAATTAGAAGTTTAGAAGTTATGAGGGAACACATGAACATACATACATACCGGTCAAAATAATAACCCTCCTTTTTACCGCCGTACTACTCGCCGTAGTCGAAAAATGACCTAAAGATTATATTTTAAATCTTTCAGCTTTGGAAATCATATCTTTTGAGCGTGAGCCACCAGTGGACCATCAGGAAAAAGAGCGCTTGAAGCGTTTACGAGGCGCAAGTTAAATTGGGTACGATACTTCGTTTTCGCGGTCGTTATCCCGATACTCAACGTTTGATGGGTAAACCACCAGACGTTATAATGTGTTCCAATTTTAATCTCATTACTACATCATCGTATCATTACCTCTTTTCTTAGAGGAATAGGTACTTATGTACTTCATTTAATTAAAGTCACGTTATACTTTATTTTAATAAGAAGTATTAATCGAACACATACATTCATGATCCATGTTTCAAGTGTAAGATTACATGATCCTACCCAATTTGGGTAAAAATAAACATAACACAAACATTATAAAGATGATTGTTTAGTGAATCTTAAATTAATTAATATTTTATAAATGCAGCTCGAAAATGGATGTTAAACTTACTAAAAATGTATGCTACATTTTTTACCGTATTTTCAATTCGTGGGGTAACCGACCAACGATAGTCATATCAACAAACTGCTCAATAAGTTTCAATAAAATTTTACTTTTATACAATTTTCTGGCACAGAAGCATTCTGGGAACTTTTTAATATTTTTCCTCGTGTGTATAGATTATATGAGAGTTCGGATAGATGGAATATCGTAATTCATAATATTACGTACGTATAAAACTAGCCGGCAGACCGGATAGAAGAAGATATTATGTTATAAATGTAACTATGGAATTTACTACATTGACTTTAAATATGAAATACGTGTGATTTTAAAATTGTTCCCATGACTTATTTGATCTTCATTTATGAGGCCATTTAAATCCAAGTTCCTTACGCATCAGTATTTAGCTACCTGTTAAATCTCGCCATTATGATGAATCTCGTAATGTAAGTACTTA
The DNA here is from genome assembly GCA_947363905.1 of Lithophane semibrunnea. NCBI lineage: Eukaryota > Metazoa > Arthropoda > Insecta > Lepidoptera > Noctuidae > Lithophane > Lithophane semibrunnea. Next base: position 14,465,959 of record OX376186.1, read on the forward strand.
ATATTTATTTTAACATTTGCATTCTGAAAATTGATCTCATTTGTGATTGAATTTATATTTTTGTGTAATTTGTGTTAAACGTGTATTCGAATGTGTATATGTGTGACGGATAATATTTATATTATGGTGTATTATTATGCATTTATTGTGCATACAATATTATTGCACACGTTCCTTTTTGTCCTTTGATGGATCGAAACCGAAAGTAGCTATTTTTATGGTTTTCTACTTAGACTATAATTTAGAGAAATAGACAGTCTAATGTTTTAAATTCAAAATAGGACTAAAGCACGAAGTTGTGGTGTTTAATATGCATAAGATGTTTACTTGGCCGTTAATATTTAAATAAATGTCTACTTAAAATCTTGAACCCAAGTTAACTGAATTATATTGTCAGCATGGGGGATAGATATTAACAATTAAAATAAATGAAACAAAAAGATTCTTATATGCATCTATGTGTTATGTATGTAGTGACTATGTACCTATTTAAAATCTATGTGTCATATCACATATATAGCATTAGTATTTACGAAGCGATAATCATTCTTTTTAACTATAATTTACGTAAAAAAATGTGTTCACGATTATACCTTTAAGTAACATTTGTACTTAATTTTTTATGTACTTAATACTTTATGTACTTAATACTCATACTTTGTAAGATCGCAAACGATTTCAATAATGTTATTTGTACAAATATAAGTTGCCATGTTAGAGTTAGAATTAACGTCTAATTAATTTATACTATGGCCCTTTTCTCTTACTGATTTAATTGATCTGTTTCAACCTCATGTAAGTTATTATATTTTACTTTAATACACTTTGACTGGATCTAGGATTACGAAATAGGTAACACAAACGAAGTCCCCACTTCAAAATATTCGTTTATACTCAAATTAACTATGACGAACTTAATTCGTATGTTTGTTACCAAATTACATTCCATTGCATTCATTCATCCTAACCCAGTGTTTTGGAGGCAATAAAAAGCAGTATTGGCCTTATGATTTAATAAATTATATTTGCAATCAGCGGTAAATGTAAGTACCTACAACTCAAGAAGTTTATGACAAAATTTCAGCCTCTTTTGACGTTGATTGCAAATACAATTCTACGAATTGAATACTGCTCCAGTTTTTTAATTATAATTTTAGAACCCTAAGTTTAATCTCGTTGGCAATTTTATTACAAATACGCTTTATTATATTCTATTTAACTGCAATAATGAATCTTATTGCCTTCTAAATCTCTATTTTTTATATTTGGACTGAAAATTAGTAAAATACATTTGCCCTGTGATATGTGATCTATCATACCTGTATTTTACATTCCTTTTATTCAGCGTAACTCACTTAATTATAATCTTCTCATACATATTTCTACTAAATATATGCATGTATGGGCAGGTTATGGTATGGATAATAACTTAATATTAATAGAAAATGTATGTAGTTTTCAAGTTATCTGTTTAAAAATTTACTTGTTACTATCGTAAATTATCTAAATGTCACAAATTCTAAAATTATAAATTAAAATCATAAGATAAAAATATTTAAGAAATAAAATGTCATCATTGTAATAAACAAATATTGTGTTTTTATTATGCCATTTCAAATTTGCTAAAATTATGGAAAACAACAGCCTAAAAATACAAGTGTAGTCTTTATTGCTAATATTATAATAAGTATTATCACACTCAAGATTACAATTTTTGTATGTACTGGTAATGTTATAGTTATTTGAAAGCTGATCTATTTAACCACTTGAAATATGAATATTATTATTTTAAGACTAGGACAGTGAGTTATTATTTTTATTTTCTATTATTAATCTATGAATTATTTATCAACAATACTATAACGATTTTATTTTAATGTTATAATAGTAATAACTAAATCACTAGCACCAATTTAACACAAGAAATTCTCTGTACAATTTTAATTAATATTTAAATAGTAAAATAACTGTACTTTCTATGTTATAGCTAATTACACCTCATGGGTGTTCCATCCGGGTTAGTTGGCATTTTGGGTTTGCAAACCTTTTTCCTACCCTCGGCGCTACTGACCATGGTACACGTAAACGTAAAATAGCCACATGATGAGGATTTAGTGTAGTACGTATGAGAATATTGTTTGCGAACATTGTTTTCACCATCAAAGTCACGTGTAACCGATTTAGACACTGAGACATACCTGTTACTGTCGTCAGGTTTGGAATTATACAAAGATCTTAGATTTTTGGGATTAACGTTTCTTGGGAAGGGTGGGTATTTGTATTTCACTCTGCCACTTCCTGGACTAAGTGAGACTGTTTGGGCTTGTGAAGGAGATTCTTTTGAGCCGACCACGTATGTTTTCTCCTTGGACGCCACGGACTTGACACTACCTGTGAACCCGATAGGTATGGTATAGCCACCAGTGCCGGGCACTCGTTCTCCAGGTTGGTAAATTCTACTTTCATCAGGGCGTTCCGAATTCCTCTGTGTAATTTCTGCATCATGGTCCGATAAGGAGCCTAACAAAATATGTTGTGTGTTACCACCTGTTGTCTGTCTCACTTCTACACCTTTTCTTTTTGGACTGTGAAGAGATTGGTGTGTGGTTTCAGGATCTCTAGTGAATTCATTATAACCTGTATTAATGTAGCCTTGTTCGGTGTCAGCTGGATCAGCTCCTTCAGGTCCGTAGCCATCGTCATAGTCTTCTGGTTGGTTATCATCTTTGTCGGGAGGATACTCGTTATAGTCGCCCTCAGTATTATACGATGGTTGGAATGAGCGCCTACTTTCCACGGGCGGTGAACGCGTGGGCGCCAATAATGGATCATTTGATGTATGATGATCTTCATGTCTATGATCACCGTATGTATCGTCTCTAGGCTGGTTAAGTGGTTCTTCTTTATTTGATTCTGTTATGACCTCTGTATCATACGATAATTCCGTGGTTGACTGATCTGTTTGGGGCGCGGCAGACGTATACTCTATTGTTTCTGTGATGTTATAATTTTCTTCATTAATATTAACATCAACATTTTTATTGTTTTCATCGTTAACGTCAATTTTTTCAAAAGGTAGTCTATTTGGGAAAACTGCGTCTTTGTCTAAACTAGATCCTGCCTGTGCTGCTCCGTTGTATGTTATTCCATATTTGAAAGTGCCGTGAAGTTGTGATTGTGACATGCCAGTTCTACCACTTGATTGAGCTGAAGATACTCCTCCACCCACAAATGGAGCTTTCTGTGAGTCATGTGATTTATCTCCTTCTTTATAAGGTGTGAATCCTATTTGAGCTTGAGAAGACGTGCTTCCAGGCCCTCGTGCTTGAGCGTCAGCCATGCCTCCTTTGACACTGCCTTGGACTTGCGAGTTAGACGAGTGTAGTATGCCCTCACTCTGCGATCCAGTTACAACCGAACCGGTCTCTAAGCCGAGTTCAACATTAGCTTGTGATTTGTTATTTTTTCCACTACCTTGGGCTGTGCTGGAAGCACTTTTTTTATTTCCAGTTACTTGGCTGTTGGCGGCTTTATTTTCACCAGTAATTTCAGCTTGAGCCGAAAATGATCCGCTGCCGGTGTATGTACCATGCACATGGGTTTGAGCTCGACCTTTATCATTGCCACCTTTAGATGATGCAGAGGCCACGGTGCCATTAGCAGCTTGGTTTACACTCGCTTGAGCTTCTGAGTCATCCCCATCAGCAATCGAATTGGGATCGACGAAGTTTTGTGGTGGACCTAAACATTAAAATAATTGTTGATTAGTTTCAAGTAATTATATTTATTTATTAACTAGCTGACCCGACAGACGTTGTCCTGTCCTAATTTTAATAATTTTCCGCGCAATTTTCTTAATTTTTTCTTTCATAAGAACCTTCTCCTGACAATAACAAACACAACAGAAAAAGAATTAGCGAAATCGGTCTAGCCGTTCGCGCGTGGTGGCGATGCACAGTATTGTTTTTGCCTCGAAAAACGGACATCCCCTTTTTATTAACTTATCCGATAGAACAGGTTATTTTAAAAGTAAGAGCAAAATACCGATGTGCCAATTTTACACCAAACACGAGTAAATTTTTTTTTTTTTTTTTACTTTACTTAATAAATTAATTACACAAAAAATACGCATTATTTTACCATTTTCTTTAGTAGGTGTAATAAAACCACATTAAAGATATTGAAAAAAAAATTACAAAAGAGTAAGTACTAACTAGTACAGATGTAAAGAAAATTAAATTATTCATGGTTGTATCTTTGCTTAGTTGGATTCTATATTTATTGTAAATCATCTTTAGACCACAACCAATCACTAAAAAAAAAACCAAATCCAAATCTCGCGGTATCTAGGAGTTATTCACTTCTAAAGTTTTTTCTGATAATTTTGATTTAAGGGTCATCACATCACTTCACAAAAAATAATATTTTTTGTTTGTAGGTTTAAATTTTATGTTGGAATTTATCATAGAATAATACTCTCACCACTCTCATAAATACAAATAATATTCTTTTAACTTTTTATTTTTTTACATCGAACTAAACATACACCTGAAGTTGATTATTTAAACTAATATTTTTTCATCCTTTATTTATTGCATGTCAAGCCAAATGCGGAGATGAAAACGGTAAAACACACCTTACATTTTGACTTGTTTATTATCTTTAAATGAAAGTGGCATATTCAGCGCTCTTAAAATAGCAACAGTTCTTTTTGTTAAATCTATGTCAATAGGGCGGAATTTACTACCTTCATCCTTGGCTAGTTTCGTCAGTAAATTAAATGCTTCTAATCTGGTCAATCCTCCTTGCGTATTTGCGGATACTCCCGGAGGCTGAAGAGCACCGGCTGTGGCGTTACCCACAGCTTCATAAACTGCCTCTCGTGGACCAACATGAGTGTTGGTGCCCTCACACCCTCCTCGCAATAAGTCAGCCGGTCGGAGCCAGGACAGACATCCCTCAACAGGTCGGATCAAGTCCTGTTGAGGCAAAGTGTTGCTAAGGGTCTTTTGCGTCTTCATGGTTCCTCCAGGCAATATGTATAGTTACAGGGTTTTGCCTTAAGCCTAACGAGGGCGGACCCCTTCCCCCACCACAAATTGCCCTTTATTGGATAAACGAATAACGATTTTTTCTCGTTTATTGTACGTCATACGTATATACCGTCGTATGAAAAGAAGAAAGAAAGAAAAATTGTTTATTCTGCACAAACTAAACGCACAATACAAAATAAAAAACTTTTTACAAAAAAAAACAACCGACTTCAAAAAAAAAAGTCGGTGTCTTTGCTTTTTATTAATTTTCGTTTTTTGCCACCGACTTCCGAACAAACGACGGAGTAATCGGTGAACATACATAAAAAAAAAAAAAAAAAAAAACAATCATCCGAACGTAGTACCTCCTCCTTTTTTGAAGTCGGTAAAAATGACATTTACTAAAACTACAAATAAGCCAAAAGCCTCGTATTTAACACCAAGAATATTAGACCAACCACCAAGAGTATGATATTAGTAAACTTACAAATATCCAAGATTTGGATATGATATTTTAAACCAGTACTTCTTAGTGCCAAAGCAACAGCGTGTCTCGATATTGAATCCAAATGCCATGAAATAAGCCCATAAAAAATAAAATCGATAATATGTAAAATTCGTTGTTACTCACACACGTTTAACGATAAAAAATCAGCGTTTGCTTGATAATTTACTTAATATAAAGCATCAAGTAATTGCAATCAAAGATATAACAAAAACGGATTGGATCTGAAGCTATTGCGATTTCTATGGTTTTTAAGGAAACCAAAGAAAAAAAAATTAAAAGATTAATATCTCCAGGTTGGGGCATAATTGGCAAACGGGTATTTTACTCTTACTTTTAAAATAAGCTGTTCTATCGGATAACTTCATAAAAGGGGGATGTCCGTTTTTCGAGGCAAAAACAATACTGTGCGATGGCGTGATCAAGGGAAATAGGGATTTATTTTTATATATAGAGATGAGATATACCTGCCATTCTCCATACCCGGCCTTTAAGGTATGGGTATCACTAAATACCTGGTAAAAATACCAGGTATCAAAATACTTCTAAGTATTTGAGTGTGGTAGGATTTCGATAAGTAAACGTATGCGATAAGTATGGTATGCCTCCAATATAATGTAGGTACGACGTTTCAAGTACCTATACGTAATTATGCATTATGAGATATGAAATCTTTCCTTCCTACTTTACCAGGCTTAGGACTGTCGGCTAAGAGTATGACGATGGTTATTAATGAATTCTAGTTATTTCTATATAAATTAATGCAAAATAACATTAATTATATTTAAACTGACTAACTAGCCGGCGTAGTTAAAATATTTCAAATCAATTTATTTACAATCGTAATTTTAATTTGCAATATTTTTTTTAGTTTTGTCAGGTTTTTTGTTTTTGTTTTTTGTCTAACTAAATTAAATCAACCGAATGTTCATAAAGCACGAATGACGTTTCTGGTCCCTTCGTAAGCTGTCGGGTAGCTTCGGCGTACCGAACTACCGATAAAACTGGGCGCTACCTTGTGGTAGCGGTTCGTATCGTACTATGCGTCTGACGTCATACCTTCAAGGTATTTACCCAGTATTTCGGTCCGTACCCGGTATATGTACTGGGAAGCACATACTTGGTATATATACCTCTACCAGTATATACGTCTCATCTCTATTTATATATATAGATTAATTAAGTTCTAGTTAACTATGTTATTTATACGTCATAATAGATATGGAGTCATGTTAAATTGTGCATTAAATAGATTCTATTCCTAACACTTCACTGTGGCTAAGAAACAGAACATATTATTTCCAACATCTAGTAGCAAGAGAGATTTAAAATGACGCCATAGTTAAATAGAATACTCTTTATTATGTACACCATATAAATGATAGATATACCTAAATGTAGATCTACATAGGCAGACACAAACCACCTTTGGATGGATTACAGGAAGTAGGAGAGAAAGGCCTACTGCAGGTAGTCTGTGTGTGTGTACCATTTACATATATGTACAATATGCCTTCTCAGAACGTAGTCTTCAAGGGTACCTTAGGTTAGACCCTTTTCCCGGGATTCTGATTTAACTATGTAAGATAGAAAATCCAGGACCAAATTAATTACAAGACAGTAGTAATTACAGTTGGAAATAATAGTTCACTAATGAGGTATTAGTTACCCTTACCTCCTACTACAAAAAAAATGAAAACTTACCGATCTGATTACCGCCAGAACCCTGAAATCGAGAACACAAAATTAGTATTTGGAAATTCTCTGTCATTTCTCTATTGGCAGCCTACCTACAGTGGCACCTCTGTCAATATCACCATTAAAACTTCACTACTGTAAAATATTATAGGCCCTATTTATGTAATAGTCTAATATCTTTTGAAGAGTTTGTTGTATTAAACTTTCGTCATGATAATGTACTTTGAGGTAGGTAATAATATGCAGTACAAAAATAAAATATTTTTCAATGATTTCAACTTACCCTTTGATCAGGACCATATTGTCCACCGGTACCACCTCCCACGCCAGTGCCATCAGGACCATATTGCCCACCAGTACCACCTGCAGTGCCAGGGCCACCCGGACCATATTGTCCGCCGGTACCACTACCCGTGCCGGTACCACTAGGCCCATATTGACCTCCGCTGCCAGGACCATATTGCCCACCAGTACCACCGCCAGTGCCAGGACCATATTGACCGGTGCCACTCCCCGTTCCGGGACCATATTGACCGCCGGTGCCACTCCCCGTTCCAGGGCCATATTGCCCACCAGTTCCACCCCCACTGCCAGGTCCATATTGCCCACCAGTACCGCCGCCAGTACCAGGACCATATTGACCGCCGGTGCCACTCCCAGTTCCAGGACCATATTGTCCACCAGTTTCAACCCCAATGCCAGGTCCACCAGGCCCATTTTGGCCGCTAGTACCACCTCCACCACCTGGACCATATTGTCCACCGGTGCCACTCCCCGTACCAGGCCCGTATTGCCCACCGGTTCCACCCCCAGTGCCAGGGCCACCCGGACCATATTGCCCGCCGGTACCACCTCCAGAGCCTGGACCATATTGTCCACCAGTGCCAGTTCCTGTACCAGGCCCATATTGCCCGCCGGTACCACCTTCCGGAACATATTGCCCTCCGGTACCACCACCCGTACCAATACCACCAGGACCATATTGACCACCGGTACCCCCTCCAGTGCCAGGGCCATATTGCCCACCGCTGCCACTCCCTGTTCCCGGAACATAGTGCCCACCGCTACCACCACTTGTGCCCGTACTACCAGGCCCATATTGACCACCGGTACCCCCTCCATTGCCAGGGCCATATTGCCCGCCTGTACCACCAGAGCCCGGACCATATTGCCCACCAGTACCGCCACCAGTGCCAGGACCACTAGGACCATATTGTCCACCCGTGCCAGGACCGCCACCTGTGCCGGTAACACCAGGGCCATATTGCCCGCCGGTCCCACCGCCGCTGCCAGGACCATATTGTCCACCTGTTCCTCCTCCAATTCCTTGACTACCAGGACCATATTGTCCACCAGTGTTACTCCCCGTTCCAGGACCATATTGACCACCGGTTCCACTTACAGTACCAGGACCAAACTGTCCACCGGTGCCACTTCCCGTGCCCGGACCATACTGTCCACCGGTGCCACTTCCCGTGCCCGGACCATATTGCCCGCCGGTTCCAACTCCAGTACCTTGACTACCAGGACCATATTGGCCACCCGTACCGCCTCCTGTACCAGGACCATATTGTCCACTTGTACCTGGTCTAGTGCCTGATCCCCCCGGACCATACTGCCCACCGGTACCACCAACCGTGCCGGTACCACCAGGCCCATATTGACCCCCGATACCTCCTCCGGTGCTGGGACCTCCAGGACCATATTGCCCACCGGATCCACCTCCAGTGCCGTGACCACCAGGACCGTACTGCCCACCGGTACCACCACCTGTGCCGGGACCATAGCGACCGCCGGTACCTCCTCCAGGGCCATATTGCCCCCCAGTACCACCTCCAGAATCTGGACCATATTGCCCACCAGTACCACCTCCAGTTCCTGGACCGTATTGTCCACCAGTACCATCTCCTATGCCCGGGCCATATTGTCCACCAGTACCATCACCTGTGCCAGGCCTTCCTGGACCATATTGGCCACTTGTACCACCACCAGTGCCAGGACCCCCTGGACCATATTGTCCACCGGTACCGCCTCCTGTGCTGGGACCATTAGGACCATATTGTCCCCCTGTTCCACCTCCAGTGCCAGGGACATATTTTCCACCGGTACCACCTCCAGTGCCTGGTCCAAACTGACTTCCAGTACCGCCCGGAATATATTGACCTCCAGGGCCGTATTGTCCACCAGGCCCTTGTCCGCCTCCGGTACCTGGGCCTTGGTTCCCTGTCGAACCTGGCCCACCAGTTCCTTGTACTACACCACAGCAATAATAATTAACACCATCAGCACCTAGAATTGGCCCTGGTAATAATGGCCAATTTCCACCCGGATGTTGCCCTGATTGTCCTGGATAGGTGCCAGTCGGATATATTCCGGTATTACCCGGTCTGCCGATTTGATTAGGACCATAACTTCCAACTCCATTTTGAGGATGAGTCAAAGAACCTGGTGGCATATTTCCCCCACCGTTTTGACCACCTGGGGTGTACCCAAACCCTTGATTACCTGGCAAAATATTACTATTCCCACCTTGTGGCCCACCCTTAGAACCAGTGTATGTCCCTGGAATCCCAGGTATAGAACCGCCTTGTGGTCCACCAGAAGTACCAATGAACGTCCCAGGAATACCAGGTATTGAACCGCCTTGTGGCCCACCAGAAGTACCAGTGTACGTCCCAGGAATACCAGGTATTAAACCTCCTCGAGTTCCACCAGAAGTGCCAGTGTACGTTCCAGGTATAGAACCGCCTTGCGGTCCACCAGATGTGCCAGTGTGAGTCCCTGGAATCCCAGGTATTGAACCGCCTTGTGGTCCACCCGTAGAGCCGGTGTACGTCCCGGGAATCCCAGGTATAGAACCGCCTTGCGGTCCACCAGATGTGCCAGTGTGAGTCCCTAGAATCCCAGGTATTGAACCGCCTTGTGGTCCACCCGTAGAGCCGGTGTACGTCCCGGGAATCCCAGGTATAGAACCGCCTTGTGGTCCACCAGAAGTGCCAGTGTATGTCCCCGGAATTCCAGGTATAGAACCGCCTTGTGGTCCACCAGAAGTGCCAGAGTATGTCCCAGGAATTCCAGGTATAGAACCACCTTGTGGACCACCCGTAGAACCGGCGTACGTCCCTGGAATCCCAGGTATAGAACCACCTTGTGGTCCACCAGAAGTACCAGTGTATGTCCCAGGAATCCCAGGTCTAGAACCACCATTAATGCCATCGCCTGCGCCCGGTTGACCTGTTCCATAAGATGATGTACCAGGTATGCCTCCAGGTTGAATTCCCAAGTTACCCCCTTGACCTCCATTGTTATTTCCATTTGGTATTCCAGTCGAACCATGCATAATTGGGGGTCGCATTCCAAATGGTGTGCCGTCTGGATTGGTTCCAAAACCTGATTGTCCGCTGGGTCCTAAACCATTATTGATTCCACCTGGTTGATTACCTCGTGAAGGGTATAAATTGGAACCCCCTTGTGTGCCATCTTTACCAGGGCCAAAGCCCCCGGTCACACCAGGATGTCCATATCGACCATAATCTCCGCCAGGTGCCCCACCTTGATTTACTCCATAGCCGCCAGTTCTGGGGTCGACTATTTGACCAGGGCCTACTCCTCCAAGCCTATTGGGCCCGTTGCCAAAACTAGTGCTTCCTGGTGAGCCGCCCTGATTGGATCTGAAATAATTATGTAATATATTGACGTGGTACATCAATCAATCTGCCTAGCCTTTTCCCAACTATGTTGGGGGTCGGCTTCCAGTATAACCGGATGCACCTGAATAGGTACCAGTATTTCACATGGAGCGACTGCCTATCTGATTCGACCTCCACACCTAGTAACTGGGTAATACGATACCACTTAGTAAGACTGGTTGTCAGACTTTCGGGCTTCTGATGACCCATAACGACTTTCAAAGATCCACGAATGACAGCTGGGACCAACGGCTTAACGTGCTTTCCGAGGCACGAAGGAGTCTCGGTACGTTAAGATGGTCACCCATCCACGGATCAACCCCGGCAAGCGTAGCTTAACCAGATGGATCGACCCGTGCGGCTGTTATTACTTAGCCACGAGCTCCTGACTTGGTTCGTACTACTATTTTTATTTACAGCTTGGCAAAAAAGAGTTTGGAAAAAATGAGGGCGCCACTACCGCATATAAGTCAGTTCAAATGGGAAATTAGTAAAAGGATTAGAACAAATAGTTAAAATCGCTGCTTGTAATGACTCTAAAACCTACTAGCACTTGTCGGCAAAGTAGTGCCAACATTATAGGTCTGCATTACTTAAGTAAAATATTTAGTTTCATTTATTTTATTACCGCATCATACTCTTTTTTCCCAAGCTGTACATAGATCAGTCCTACGGCCATAACCACAGAGTTAAAGGTATTCCTAATTTTAAAAGTTGTACGGAATCAACGGCAATACTTACGCGGTTTCATACAGTACACACAGCTACACATCAAGCTATACATTTCCAGTTTAAGCTGATCTCGCGTTTTATAGGATTTCCGTACTCAGAGGTCAGCTTATACTGGAAATATATAGCCGTGTGTACATACATACATAAACTCACGCATTCTCCATAGGGATAGGCAGAAAGTACAGAACATCACATCCAAAGTAATACTTAGTGTGCAAACCGCGAAATTTTTTTTGGAACAGGCAACTGTAGGAACCCTTGTGTTTTAGTCAGTAAAAATCTGACACGCCCTTCCGCTCCGCCCAGAGCGAGAGAAGTCATTGGAGGATTTACCACCCTCAAAAAGAAAAGGTCGTGGTGTTCGACTTTGTGTGGGGTAGGTATCACAACAAAAGAAAACACTTCAAATTAAAAAATATGTTTAATTTCGAAAGTCGAAGAAGGAGTTTAACTTCCGAAATTGAAGTAGGTATAATTTTTCGCTTTGTAGTGTTTTTTTTAGATCTAACTATTCCTAACATTGTGATGGACTGTACAAAAATGATTTTGGGAAAATCGCTATAGAAGATACGTACATATCACCTGGTCGACGTTTCAGCGTTTCTGCTCCTAAGTCAGTTCGACCCAGACAGTCCTCGCAGCTCGGATCATACATTGATTGACTCTGGGCTTGTCCCATACCGCTGTTTCCAACTGAAATAGATATTAAATTATTGTATTTATTTATTGTTTCGTTCATCAGAACTACAGAAATAAAACAAATAACACTACCTACTAGTAATATTTCTTAGTGACAATTATTTAGTTTTTTTTTCGTTCCCATCTTATATTGCGATAAATTATACTGTATGGTTCGGAATGCTTAGCCGTGAAGAAGACGGATGAAAAAAGATTACAAGAAGCAGAGACAAGAATGTTGAGATGGATGTATGGAGTGACGAAAATGGATGAACTAAGAAATGAGTATATACGGGGAAGTTTAAAAGTGGCGCCATCCAGTGACGGAAAAGTTGAAATGAAATCGATTTGCCTATTTGTGATGAGGAGGGAAGAAACACGTGACTAAAAGAGTGATCAATATAGGTATAGAATATGTTGATGTATGAAGCGGGAGAGGAAGGCCAATGAAAAGTTGGATGGATTGTGTGACGAACGATTTATGAAAGAGAAGGTAGTGAACGATAGCGTGACGGTTGACAGGGGGGAGTGGAAAAAGAAAACGTTTTGCGCCGACGCCAAGTTACATGGGACAAGGGTAGGAAGATGATGACGATACTCACCAACGGTCGCCCTTGATGAATCAGCGGCTGAATGAGCCTCGGCCTTTCCTTCATCTTTGCCACCTGCACGGTCTATCGCCAGATATTGCGACTGAGTCTGGCCTCTGTATCGTCCTCGTGGGGAATACGATGCCTCACGACGATCCCTTTGGAATCCTTCCAATACTTTTTCATAACTTCTTCCATCCAACACTCCCACAACTAAGGATTTGCAGAATAAACGCCGTTTTGATCCATTACCGAAAGGTGTGACCTGATTAAAAACAAATATACTCATGTATTGAGTGTTAGATCGCCTTGACATAATAAAACGTTTTCTTTGTTCCATTTACGATACTGTAATTGTGAAACATAGGCCAAGGAAACACGGTCAACCTTGACAAAAAGAAGTTATCTCCTAATACAAGTGTGATAAAAAAAATACCTACGCTTAGACTCAACTTGATCATAATAAATATCATGAGGCTGTAATATATTATAACATTGAGCATAATCAGAATTATGGAACTGTTGCAGATTTTAACTTTCATGCATCTAGTTATATTAGTGTCGCACAGTAGGTACATACATATTTTATTAGATAAGTACTTATCTAATAAAATATGTACCTAGGTACGTAAATCTAATCATTACAAAACGCATAGGTTTATGTTTAAGTATTATACCTACCCATTCACTGCCAGTTTCTTTATCAAAAGTAACAGCCAAAGTAACAGTCAACTGTTCTTCCGCGATTTTGGATTTACAACCCTCGCCTCAGCGCCGAGGATTGAAAATACAACAGTGCAAAAGAACAGTTGACTGTTACTTTGGCTGATGAAGAAACTGGCCGTAAGACAATAAAATAATTTCTAAGTAAGTACTAACTACTACCACATAATGAGTTCTACAGTATTAATATAGTAGATAGAATTCTAACTAACCTACTTAGCGTAGGTAGGTACCTACGATTTATATAACATAGCACTTAAATGAACATAAATCATAACTTCATAAGTCATATTTAAGCGTTAAATTAATCTTAAGTGTCCAACAACTTTGGATAAGTACCTATAAAAAAACACAAAGGTACGAAAGAGCCAAGTTAACAAAAATAAGTATGGAACGCTTCCGTGGATTGGACAACATGCCTAGGACTGGCTCTTTCCAACACAAGAACTCTACGGCAGCCCCATGTCCATGCCCCATCCCATGTCATGTCATGTGGCAGGGGACGAGACGTTGCATTAACCGGGGTACCTACCTACCTACTTTACTCCGATTAATGCACTATACCAGGGGAAAAACCGGGGCATTGATATTTTCTAACGCAGGACTTCTATTACTATCGTTCGTTAATTTATGCTAACCTACATTTAAATCAGAAATGTTTTTTATGCTTCCGCAAAAGTAATCTTCTCGAACAACAAAACCGTTATGTTTAAAACAGAATTGATAAGTTATTTAAGTGCCTTCCTATTTCAAGTTAACTGGGTCACAAGCTAGTCGTCGCCTGACTTAGGGCATCTGATATTATTTGTTACTGTTTATGACTTCATTACTGTTAGATTTATTGGTTGCGTACCTATCTCAAATAAATATGCAGGAATAATAGCATCTTTATAATATGAATTCTAAAGAGGGACTTGGAGCACAAAGAACAATAAAATATCGCAAAGCTTTTACCGTCTTATCATAACGCATAATGAGATTATTCAGTCGTTCGCAAAGCATCAGTTATGAAACAAACTTATAAAAACTTTTGAAATTACCGTAATTGTTTGTTTTAATCCTGGGTGAGGTTTCGTATTGCTGATGAAGCAGTTGTTGGGTAAAGTGTCGGAGTAGAGTTCTCTCGCGCCAGCCATATCATGTTTGAATTCGGTTTGCAATGTAAAGCACCGGTGGGAATTAAAGTCTTTGCACACAATATATTGCTGAAAATAAATGGATATTAAACATCACGCTTGTTGAAATTGAATCGATCAAGTAAATCTCAACATTAGAAGGAAGTTATCATATCAGTTATCACACATCACTTTTGTCTCTGGGAACAGAAAATTAAAATATAAAATTCTTACTTGCGACGCTGTGGTGGTACTGGAGTACAGTAGCAGAAGAAAAGCAGCGACGAGGAAGAAGGGGCGCGCGGGCCGCTGCCGGGCGAGCTGCGTGACTGGACGCATGCCTGGGATGGTGCGCGCCGACGCTCTGCCGGTCCGCCGCCGGCGCAGGCGCACTGTCCGCCATCTGACCCTTGGCCTAACTCACAACCCGCACTAGATATAAGTTCACCCACCTAATTTCGGCGATAGCAAGCGAATTTGCCACAGTTTAGCTTGAAGATTGAGGAAGTCGAGGAAGTATTATGACTCTTAAACAAAAGATAAATTTAATACAACCTAATTATTTGGTACTACTTACACATTTTTTTTGGCGTTTATTTGCTAAGTACATCACTACACAATAAACTTTAGGTAGCCGGCCCACTAATTCATTCAATACAAGGTGCATACCTAATTGTTAATAACACGTGTTATTTTTACCCGACTACGGCGAAGCAAAAAGGAGGGTTATGATTTTGACCGGTATGCATGTATGTATAAGTATACACTAGTTGCATCCACAAAAGGGCGGTATCCATTCTATTCACCATCTCATCATCGGCTTTAAGCTGTGGTGGTCCAGTCTGTCATAAACTCATAAGGCATCTCGTAATTTTCGCTTGGGCGCTCCACGACGTCGGATTTTCTACTTTGTTAATTTTGCCCTAGCCATTTGTCTGCCATTCATCACACATGGCTTGCCCAATCCCATTTCAGCTTGGCAGCTTTTTTTCCCACATCCGCAATTTGAGTGAAAGGTCGTAGTTTCCTAGTCTGCTAATTGGAATAAAAATGAATTAAAGTACATATAATAAAAGTTTGACTCCCAAAATACTGTCCTCTAAACGTCACTGACAAAACTCGACGTTGAATTAATGAAACAGTTAAAAAAAAAACAGCGGCCTTAATTACATAATTAGCCAGTTAATATTATCAGGCGGAGCCTAATTCGGATACTTATTTGATATGACAATTATTAGTATTATAGGTACCTACTCGGTTTAGGTTGACGCAACAATATTATTTTTATAACTACTAATATACCTATAAATGCGAAAGGGGCTGTCTGTTTGATACGTTTTCATGGCTAACCTGCTGAACCAAATTTTGATCAATTTATGTAGAGATATCTTTAACCCTTAACCCTGAGCAGCAACTCTGAAATGAACAACATTGCCCGTTTGTCTAAGAATTGTCATTGTTGATATCGATACATCTTCTACAGGTAGGTATAATAAGAATGAAATGCAGCAGCTGTTCGTTGGTAAGCGCATCCCTTGAGAACGGCTGGACCGATTTGGCTTATTTTTTGTTTTAAAATGTTCGTAATAGTCCGAATCAGATTCAAGTCTTATTAAACAGAAAGAAAAATTGGAAGTCTCGGAAAATTTTCAAATGCGGGAACAACTGAATGTCCTTTTTTGTATTACCTCCTTATTGTTTGGACAGGACAGCGTCTGTCGGGTCAGCTAGTGTTAAATAAAAATCTATAAATTGGTTGATATTTATTTATTATACAAAAAACTATTAGTCAGTAGGTAAAAAGCGGTTAATGGCGGACTTGGTAAAATTACAGTTAACATCTACTTTAAAATGACAAATTGGCTCTAAGTTAACTTTACAGGCTTGTTGTTGAGCAGTGATGGTTACTATTACTATAGATTATTGCTTCTTAAATCTCACTCATTTTAAAGTCTCGTTATTTCTGAGCTTATGTTGGGGTCCTTCTTTTTGTACGAGTGCGTCGGGTAGATGAAGTGTTGAGTGTAGTAGGCAGCCGAGTGCTGGTCCGCGGGGCTCTTGCTGTTGCTCACTCTGCGGTAGTAGTCGATGGACTCGACGCACTCACAAGCAAGCCTGCTCTCAGAGCCGCTGCTCTCCAACTGATACTTAGGCACCATGATGAGGCTCTCCGTGGACTTGGTCGGAGGGCAGTGACTGTGGCTCCTCGTGTACACGGAGCAGTGGTGCGGGGCACTCTGTCGGTGAGCGTGTTTCTCTTGTGAGTGGTGTTGATACTCATGGTGACTCTGCGTGCTGCGGCTGCTGTGGTTACGTCCATGACTCTTGGATCGGTTTGATTGTTTCGTTGCAGTATCTAAGTAGCCATACCCAAATCCATAACCTCCAAATGCTTTAGTCGTTAAATTATCCCATGACTTCGGTTTCACGTGTTGATGACTACTCTGGTATTGGATTTTGGGCGATGACTTATTTTCTGTCCTATCATTATCCCAAAAGAGTGTATCGCTACTTAAGGAAGTACTATAACTGGAAGCTGAGTTATCACACGCCACGGTGGCATTGCTCGTTGCGTACGACTGAAGGCTGCACTGGCTCGTCTGTGTGGACTCCGTTGTTAAATATCGGTAACGATTGGAGCAATGTCCCGATTGACAAACTTTCTTAGTCCGTATGTGAGAACCACTGTCCGGCTTCTGAGTGGATTTGTCAACTTGTTGGCATTTCTCTTTCCTCTTGTGTTCTTTGGAGCATTCTCTCTTTCTTCGCATTTTCTTCCTAGTATTGGGCACGCAATGCGGATCGCAGCAGGGACTGGCGAGATCGTAAGCCTCGAGACTGTTAGCATCTTGATTGTTATAAGCAGGCATGCATGGAGCGCATCCGTGACTATGACTGCTTCTGTGGGCTTTATTGTGTTTCCCACTACTTGTTTTGTAGTTCTCTGAGGCCCTGTGACATTCCTGGCCCGGTGTTTTCACAACATAGTGATGGCATTCGCGCCTGTTCCGCGGGGAGCCCACAGTAATGACAAAGCTCCCGGTGCGCAAGTTGGGTTGTATGAGGCACGCTCCGTAGCGGGGATCGAGGTACTGATACATGAACACGTTGGGCTGCGGAGGTTTAGCAGCCGTCACGTTCTCACTGGAGAGCGTCGGTCTACAATATATGTTGTTTATATTTTCTCCGATGTTATTCTCTTCGTCTGAAATTACATCAGATGGGGACGTTTTCTTCTTTTGAGAGGGCAAACTGTGTGTCTTCCAGTTACAATCAAACATTTGTCTTTCTCGAACGGTGAGCTGTTCTAGTTCCCTCATTTTAGATTGCAGGGTTCGTTGAAGGTTGATGTATTTGAGGTGAAGCTCTACTTTTCTCACGCAGTCTTCGAAGATGACGACCATGCGCATTCTAGAGTCACAGCTGTTGATGGCGTCGACGATGGCGGCGTGGTCGGCGCGCTCCACGTCCGTTCCGTTGATGGACAGGATGACATCGCCCTCACGCATCCCCGCTGCAGCAGCTGGACCATCCGTCTCGACGTGGTCCACGTACGTAATTACTTCGATTTCTTGTTCCTGTAGATAAACATATTTGTTATACCGGGCTGCCCTTACATAGTTACACTATAGCGCAGAAGTTTTTATGTTATTTGATAGACAAACCTTAAATAAAGAATTTTTTTAATAATTCGCAGTGTAAACTTGCTAATGCTTGATTAAAATGTAGATAACTGAAGTTAAAGCTACTTTCATGCAGTATTGAAATAAGAAAGACGTACCTTTTTGTAATGGATCCCATAGCTCTGCAGCGTGAACCCGTAGCTACCATTTTTCTTTTCAATGATGATGGTGCGCCTTCGCCAGTCCTCCTCATTCTTCCCTGGTCTCTCAGATTTTATAGATTCTCTAATCTGATAAAAAAATTGAAATTATTTACTGCATAGCGTAGATCCGGTAGATCTTAAAGTAGGCATGAGAATATTGGAATACCATACACACATACATACACTATAAGAACTTCTTACATCTATATGCCACCAACGATTTCTGTCCCCCAATAAGATAAGTTTAACAATAACTAGTAAGCTGATAACGATTATTTTGTGATACATTAAGCACTGCTACACATTTATGTAGCCACTACTATTGACTACTCAACTTATTTTGTACTAGGTCGGACAAAGTTCATTGATCCCATTGATGTAGTTTGATACAATATGGATACTTTCATCTTATTTATTGCTTTGCTCTTCATTTGATCGCTTAGTTCCTACTTTAAAACAAAGGCACAGCTTTCCAGAAATAAATATATTTAAAATAAAAATTACTCACAGAATTGTCCAAGGAGTCTTCTTTCGAATCATTGTTGAGAAGTTTTTTTCCGTTGCTCATGGTGCTGGGGCATCGTTCATTGAGTTTGGGTGAGCTCATCCCGGCTCAGCCTCACTTGTCGGTGTTATAAAGGTGCTATCTGGAGCGGCATGGTTGCCTTGTGGAATTAACTTTAACGTTACCTAGCTAGTGGCAGGGACTTCGGTCGAGGTGCGACAAATCATTAAATTACGACCGCGCATGCGTCATGTTGGCGCGTGCGTAGCTTGTGGACAACCCCTTCCTTCTTTTGTGAATTGGCTCCAAAAAGTTGGTTTCATTGACACTTTCATGACTTTATCAATGTTAACTAGGACCTAGGTATCGGCAAATTGTCTTTAGGTAGGTATGTATGTAACTTTTTTAGTGCGTATGTAGAGTAGGTAGGTATGATGGATGGACTGTGTGAAAGATGATATGGCTAGAAAGGGGGTGACTATCGAGATGACGGCTAATAGAGAAATATGGAAGAAAGGGACATGTTGCGCCGACCGGCGACCCCAAATAAATTGGGATAAGGGCAGGAGAATGATGATGATGTAGAGTAGGTAGGTGCAGCATCGAGATTGTTATTTTCTTACATTTTCTCTGTTAGAACGTTAATCTTGCTAGGTACAGTTTTGTTAATAAAAATATGTTATGAAGTTAATTGTTGGCAAGCCAAACTTTGATGAATGATGTTCTTAATGGATTAAGAATAAAATAAGTAAGTAGGGGTACGAACTTACTTATCTGAATTAGTTCCAATATTTATTCAAATTATGCCTAAAAAACTCAACAAAGTTTTTAAAGTTAAGGTTTAGTCACAAGGGTGTTTATCTTAGAGTAATGCACGACTGACGTGTTGGGTATGGGCACTGGAATGTCAGACATATTGTTGTTAAGGGTGAGTAGAGGTGGGATGCCAATGGACTGAACCCCGGCTGACTGCGGGATGACCGCTGCACCGCTGTGTATAGCCACCGGAGTCTTGCCGACGGGCACATCCCTCTTAAATAAACTCTTATAGAATTCATTAAAAGGCGTGTCTTTGTCATCCATTATATCAATACTTCTGAGTGACCTCTTTGAAGTTTTCAGTGGTTCTGAGCCTGAAATAAAAAAATATTGCGGTTTAGGTGTAAGTAGTTAAAATTCTTCGTTACGAAATGTATGATTGTATTTCTCGCTTTGATCTATTGCATTGATTACTGAGGCTAAATCCGTTAAATAGATTCATATGTTGCGCGTTGTTTAAAATTAATACAACGTACGACCGAAGAATGTTTACTGAAAGAGTGCAATAAAATTAAAAATCATGAACAACTCAAAAAAGGTTTGACTGCTCTCTTGCAACAAATTGACAAGAACAGGCTGATTTTGATAAAAATAATGTATTGAAGCCATTTTTCACAAGCAGAAAAAAACAAAATGTTCCTAAAACTTTGATGGCATCTTCCGAATAATTTTCTACATCAACTGCCAGTTGTCAGCTATGATTAGAACTTTTTAAGAAATGTTTGTACCGAACCTTTTTTTACGCTAGTTACTTATTTTGGAACTTAATTTATTTAGGAAAAAAATCGGCCAAGTGCGTGTCGAACCTCGCACAATAAAGGGTTCCGTAGTTAGGATAAATTTATCCCAAGCACAAACTTGACTTTGTAGTTAAATAACTTTTTCTCCCATAAGGAATGTATGGGGAAAAGTGTTTTTGCAACTGCAAATGGCTGTGATAGTTTTTCTTTTAATTTCGTTATATCAATCCAATCATTTAGCTGGCAGGGCACACTAACAAAAAATTGCACTCTACTGCTTAATATTTCGCAAACGGATCCCTGAATCCAAAAATGGTTTTCACAAACTCACAATATTTTTGAATGACCTTTCCAACGACATCCCACGCCATGGGATAGGCGAGAAAAAAGGTTCCCACTTTAAGAGTAGGGGAGGTAATTACCACAAAAAATATATTTAGAAAAATTAAAAAATATATATTTATTTGCGATTTTCTTTTACCACTTTATCGGCGTAATTTCTATGTATACCCATAACAAATTACGGCTTTTAATTACCGGGCCCAAATATGTTTTACTGTCCATACGTTGAATAAAAACAGGCCGATGTTTTAAATAAAGCCGTATGTCACGAAAAGAAAAAAATATGAAAAGTAAAACTTTTATGGCATCTCCTGAATTATTTTCTGCAATAAATGCCAGTTTTTATTGCAAACTAGTTTCAAAAGAGTTTGCACTACAAAAGGTTAGTAATTTCTAGAATGATTGATTTCTCAAGCTCAAGCCTGTCGTACTGCATGGATCAGAATGCTGGGCCGTGAAGAAGACGGATGAAAAAAGAATGCATGTTGAGATGGATGTGTGGAGTGACGAAAATGGATAAAGGAAGAAATGTGTATATAAGGGGAAGTTTAAAAGTGGCACCAGTGACAGAAAAGTTGAAAAGTAATCGTTTGGCCTGGTATGGGCATGTGATGAGGAGGGACGAAACGCATGTGACTAAAAAAGTGATGAATATAAATGTTGATGGATGGAGCGGGAGAGGAAGGCCAAAGAAAAGATGGATGGATTGTGTGAAGAATGATATGAAAGAGAAGGGAGTGAATAATAGCGTGACGTTTGACAGGGGAGAGTGGAAAAAGAAAACGTGTTGCACCGACCCCAAGTAACATGGGATAAGGGCAGGAAGATGATGATTGATTTCTCAAGCGAGTAGGTCTAATCTAATTTTCTGTTATAATATTTACCTGTTAATGCAGAAGGTGGTGACATATTGGTTAAATGATTCAGAGTGCTCCAAGGTAGCTGGTTAGGAGCGTTCTCCGAGTTGACAGGCATCGGTGCTACTCCCACCATGCTTTGAGCAGTCACATTGGTAAGGAGAGGAGCCGGAATCTTACTCAAATCCAGTCCTTGAGAGCCATTGGAGTGGAAAAATGTTACAGCCTCTTGGTTGCCACTAAGGAGATAAAAAATAGTTTAAATATTTTGATGAATTTTCGTCCTTGCGAAAACATAAATATTTAAAATATTAGATGTTTTAGGTAGCCAAGTTTTTCTGTCTGAACGTCCCCAAATCTACAAAATTAGGTACATACATACATCATCACGCCTATATTCCTCGAAGGGTTAGGCAGAGGTGTACCTATGGTACACCAACATTTCGCCAGTTTTGTTTAAGACCCATGTAATAGGGGCAGGGGGCGAGTCTATTACCATCAACAGGGCACAAATCCAGACTCGGAGCTGCTACTGAGACATTCTAGATTGAAAAACCCAATTACCTACACTTCTTAAAATTATACTTAATCTACAAAATTATATCGAACTACCTAATGCCCGCGGCGTCGCCTGCGTGGATGTCGGTTATTATACAGGATGTAAGGGTAAACACTCTTGTCATTCAAACCATGGGTAGTTGACTTAAATATAAAAATAAATGACCGAACACAACAAAAAAAAAACGTTATTTTCATTAAAAGATTTAAAAAAGTTTCTATCTGACACCGTGCTTGCTAGCGAAACAGCTGACTGACTAAGGGAGGGATCGCGCTCACTGCCGGTCAGGTCACATCCTGTACCCCCCACTCGTGTTGAGACGCAAGTTCGTTGCCCTAGCGCATAGGGCAACGAACTTGGGTCTCTAGTGGTAAAATTTAGATCAAAAAAATAAAAAATAAAGTTGTAATTTTCCCTTGATTTTACGTTCTATAAATGAAACCAAACCACTGGTTGCAAGGATAACGGTGTTTACCCTAACACCCTGTATACTAAAACCTTCCTCGAGAACCACTCTATCCATTAGTGAAAACAGCATAAATAGCGGTGCAGTAGTTTTTGAGTTTCTCGCTAACAGGACGACAAATAGACGCGGTGGAGGACTTTGTTGTATAATGTGTAAGGATAAAACTGTCTCATCTACTTATATAGAACAGTGACCATAGCGACCATGGTCTTCAGATGTGGGGCTTAGTCCGGATTTGATTCGAAATTAAGTGTCAAAAATTAAACCTGCTCATTACAAGCGGCAGCTTAGTCCATCTACGTGAAAACATAACGTTTTAGCATAAACGTTAAACACCCAGTTGACACCTGTGTTGTTCTTTTGTGGCTTCAATCATTACGGATGTGCCTCGCCGGCCTCTATTTATATCTTAAGTTAACTTACGACATACTGCGATCGATACAAGTTCATATTTAGACGTTTGAGCCTTTGCATTATCTTTGCCGGAAAAACCTTATCCGCCCAAGAGTAACTATTTTAAGAGTAGGTAAGGTTGATCGATCCGCCTGGGATCCTTCGGCAGGAGTGTTTTGCCATTCTTTTGTTTTACTTTTACCTACTTTTGACCCGAGCGAGAACAATAGTAATCCTGTGGTAAAATGGTAAAAAATTAGTCAGTCGGACGACATTTTACACAATTTTCCTTTTTTTTACCCGACTGCCCCAGAAGGAGGGTAATGTTTTTCGCGAGTATGTAAGTTCTTGGGCACGCTCTGTAGCCTAAACGGTTTGATGGATTTTAACATATAAGGTGTCGTTAGATTCGTCATTTGTGGAAGTGACATAGGCAACAAACAAACTTACTTTCGCTTATAGGATAAGGATAATATGAAGGTTTTTTTGTGTCACACTTGCCACACTTGTCTTTCTACGTTGAAATACAAGTGTGCGTGTACTGAGTGTTTCTTTTACGTATCAATTTAATTGTTTTGTGAATATTACCTACAATAAGTACTAACTTATATTTAAAAAAAAATTTTTTTTTCGTTTGAAATATTTTTTATAGCATGTATGGACGCTATACTATTACAGGTTAACGGGAACGCACTTTGTTACTTAAAACACTGTATATGAGTGTAAGTATGTAAACTTACGTAGCGTTCATGTTGGCCGTTTCATTGTCCGTTTTGTTAGTGACGATGCCCACTTGATACACCATGGCGTGAATTACGTACCTGAAAACCGTTATATTAACTCCTATCATATAGACAAAGAAAAAAAAAAAAAACAATAAAAGTAACTCTAGTTGCCATCTTGTAACATTATATAGTAAAACCAATAAAAGTATCTAAGTAAGTCTAGTAACAGTCTTGTAACATCTAGTTGCAGTCTTGTAACACCTTACTAGTGTTTAGCAAGGAGTTGGTAGACACAGACACTTGTGTTGTCATCCGAAAGTCGAAATTATATCTTGGTAGAATTTTACTGGCACTTTAGTGGGTAATGTAACCTCAACCATGGACGATCAGGCGCGGTCGCAGCCCAAGATTTTGGAGGGGGTCACCATTGGTGCCGAGGAATATTTTTGGGGAAATGATTACCTAATTGATAAGTACGTAAATCATTCAGTTTCTCGACTGCTTGAATGATTTTGGGGGAGTCATGACTCCCAGGACCCCCCCTCCACTCGAACCGCGCCTGTGGACGATCCTTTAAAACTGTCTTTCTTTCTGAGTAGTCGGATGGGAAAACCGAACCCATCTAATTTTAAAACACAAGTTAATTTAGACATACAGAAGTGTTTTTTTAACCAATTTACAGAAATTAATATAAATTTATCATTATCACGGGCAAGAGATACTTAAGTATTCGATCAAAATGAGATGGAGTTGTGTTAGTAAATGTTCGCAGTCGCAAAAAGGAAAACATAATAAGTAGTTACATGGGGAGCGCCCCACGAAGGAAAACATATCATGCAAGACGAGTATCGCTTTGGAAAGACAAGATGCCTTCAACATTTCATGAATAAGTCATGTCTATCTACTTACATATCTTTATTGGGATCCGTAGAGTTTGCCGGCAGCTCCGTGACATTGACAGCGTCCACAGCCATAGCACACGAGAGCCATGGTGATACCAGCAATATCAGCATCTGGAGGATAAAATTGTCTTTTGAAAAAGAGGAGGAAATTTTCGCTGATGCTAGTCCAAAAAATAGTTTTTGAATAGATTCATATTTTGTCATCTTTAAATCCTTGCGTGAATACAATTGCACATAACATAATACATGCACAAAATGAAAATGTAGACCGTACATGATTTTCATTTTGTGTATTATTCCATGCATTTTACACTAACCAACTTTTCCATTTTCTTGTTATAGAAGCGCGTACACAGTGGGAAATTACTAGAGATCCTTCTATATATATAGCCTCTGGTAATTAGCTCCTGTGTGAGATATCAGACGCCCTTTGCGCTAATTAGAACCGTCATTAACAAGCTTATGATATTCTCGATAGAAACAGTATCTATTTATTTATAACAGCTGTGCAGTAGATTCGCAAGTAGAATTGGTTCATTACCTGTCTTTTGTTCTCAAAAATATTGAACTTACCACCAGTACCTATATCTTATGACCTCTTTTAAGAATAGCATCCACCAGTGAGAGTGACCATATTCATTTATACGTCCAGCACACCATACGACAGTCAGCCCGCTACTTAGGTCCTACCACTTTGCTGACAGGTTATAATTTTATTTCAATATAATATTGCTATGATACAAAACAGAAGAAGGAATTACCACTGACACACAGCAATATTTTCTAGGTCTGAGGTAATAACGAAAATATCTCTGATTTCGAACTAAACGATTGAGATATGATGACGTTCACCTATCAACTTGTAGAGTATCTACGATATTGGTGTGTTATCAGTCGAGAAAGACACAGTTTTGGGCTATCTGCCCTATCAGTGTGATGCTGGGCCGTGGCGGAGCGCGCCGACCTACATGAGGCGTCCTGCCTTCCTTCCTACGTTGGACACGCACACACTCTGCTAACTTATCAAGGCGACTAATGAGACATAGTTAATTATCTATCGTTCGTGGCTCTCTAAGGATACTTGACACCATGGCGCTGAACAAAATTATGGTCACCTCCGGCATAATCACACTGGTAAGTGATTTCTTCTATTTACCTACATGGTGTTTGTGCATACGTGTGCCCAATAGCTTGTTACTACTTGTAAGTTTATCGATACAGCTGTGCATGCTGGCGATACGAGTAGGTACTTATATTTAATTATGTGTAATTTTGGCTGTGCGATGAAATACCTACCTGACTGCAACATAGCAGAGGTATCTGAAAAGAAAAATAATTGCAACAGTGAATAATTATAATGTTTATGGTAGGTACTTGCTTAAATAACGTTCAGACCTTCATATTTCTAACAAGTGTTCACAAAAAATGCATTTTTCATCATTTTGTCACCACTGCAAGCCAATTTGCTACTGGGTGGCGACATAATAGCATCTTTAATTTCATTGTTATTAGGTATTTTACAGCGAATACCACAATTTTGGTACCAACCAGGATTTTTGTGAACGTGATATATATCAAGTCTAGCTATAGCTCTAAATAAATTTCTATCAAATATCAACATAGCTGCGGCTATACCTATTAGAAGCAGACCACAAACAGTGCGGTCAACGCGTATTGGAAAATTCAAGCTTTTCACTAAGCTAAGAAAATTCAGGCTTTTTCATATATCCTTTGTAACTTTCGTTTAATTTTGTTTATGTGCAGAGAACACTATCCTGATAAGTACCTACTTAGTTATACTTTCTGGTAAACCAAACCTGGATTGAAACTTGAATCCTGTTTGATCTCTAATGAAGATGAAATATCAAAATGCATTGCTACAGTAGTTATATATTTTGTGAACACGAAGGAAGGTTTTATTTATTGCTTTAAATAAGTAATTCAGGCTTCTTAACTACAATTCATAGGCTTCATAAACACATTGGACATACTTTGACCCAAGATGTAGCCTTGGAGCATTGGCTCCAATGTGTGTATCATGCTTGGACAGATATTGGACAGAATTTTACTGATTTTTGTGCCAACCAATGGACAGGGCAATGTGTGGCGCCGGCATTAAAATAGGTAATAAAATGCCCGCTTTACTTGAAAATATAAACTATTAGGTATTACCTATCTACCAATCAAACTAGAGCAGGTGAACTATAACCATAACACCCATTTTAGGAATGAAATGTAAGTAGGTACCCCTATAATAAATTCTTTTGAACCCTGATCAATCCAGGTTAGCTGAAACTCTACAAAAAGAAAAAGTTCAAAAGGCATATGTAGGTAGGTAAGGCCTGTGCCTACTTTGTCTAGCTAACTGAGTAGAGACGGTACTCTTGCAAACTTAATTATAAGAGGTGTTCGTGTCATTATTCGTACATCAAAATATAATCCTTAAACTAATAAGTTTATGTCACATTCTCGATTGGCCGTTGAGCGAGTGCCTTTTGTCATTGTCCGTTCATGAAAAGTTAAAGCCTCATACCTTTCCAATAAGTAAAAGGAAATGGCACGCATGGCAATAATGTAATAGATAGTGTTTCGTACGATGATAGTAAGAATATCAGCTTATCAGTCGAGAGTTTCTGTCAGTGATAGCGATATAGCGCTAAACGTTGGGACAGAAGACGCCAATGCAATGCCGTGAGAAAAATAGATAGGTACTGATGCCAAAGATATTGTACTTTCATAATATTATGGTTGCATACCACCCTGTTCTTATAATTATATGGCAATCTTATTAGCAATCATTGATCAGACACAGATGAATGTTCAGGGGACCCAATGACCCAGCTTATTATTACTTATTGAATGCTTATCTAAGTAAAAATCTAAGTAATATTTTAAAATACTTATTATCAGATATAAGCCTGGAAGCTGTTCAACATTGTATTGGTGCCGATTCGTGCATCTTTTTCTTTCTATTTTGCTAAGAAAAGGACAGAAGATAAATTTTAGTTTAGTCCTGTCAAATTAATCAGCGCCTGTCACTAACTCACTATTCCATACAAGTTGACGTGATTAAAAACATGCTTGATAAAATTACGTCAATTTACGTCAGGCGCTGATTAATTTGACAGGATTTAAACAAAATTTTTACCTTGTCCTTTTCTTAATGAAATAGAAAGAACTGAACTTAAACTTAATTTAGTTTGTGAACGACGGAATCGGCACCATTATGTACATACCTATGTGACCCCCATGTAACCTATGTACTGTTGGGTATTTCGGAGTTATTGTCTTCTGCCTTTTTGAAACATGATCACAACATTGTTCATAGAGTAACTTATTTCTTGGTCACAAACTGCAGTAGGTTTACGTATGCAAAATCAGCTGTTCCAAATCACCATCTTCATCTACCTACCAATTTCCCACCGATATTTGGGTCGGCTTCCAGTCTAACCGGATGCAGCTGCATACTAGAATTTTGCATGGAGCAACTGCTTATCTGACCTCTACAACCCTGATTGAGATCTGAGAACCAGAATTCGAGTTCTTATTAGATTCTTACGTTCCATTAAAAACTCTTTTGTTCTGTACTCATTATCATCATATCGTAATGAATCATCACAATATATATGATAATCATATAGTCATATGAACCAATAATATTCGCTATGCCGTAAAATATTCAAAATGCCTATCTAGGTATATATAGGAGATAACATTATCGCTTACGGGATCCTTATATTCGCTACGTTTATAGAAGCCGTCTAATGATTACCCCTGGAAATCTATTTGAGAGAGACAGTGTCGAAAAATAAACTATTTTCCGGATACAACTACATATACCTAACCCCTCTCCTAGCTGTTGTGGCCTGTTGGTTGTTCTCCTAAGTACCAAAACAGTCCTTCATCTTACGCAGTTAGTCCACTCTAGCTACCGTCTACGTCTTCTGACTTGCTCTTCTCGAAACTCGAACCCAACGAATTTATGCGATCTGCAACTCGTCGTCGCACTCGACGTCACACCTTCTATATTACGTAGCAGCCACACCAGGAATTTTCATCCGTTCTACGAAGTGAGCAAACTCCCAAGTTTAACCTATTCTTCGACCTTCAGCAACCTTTGTTCTCCTGGGAATCGCCTGATTTCATTTTTTCCATCTTCTGCTTGATATTATTGGCCTGTTCTAGTATTCTTTCAACATTTTATGTAGGTAGTTAGATTTAATAAAATTTCCTAATTAAAATCAAAGCCCTTAATTGCCCATTAATTAAAAAATTCTGTACATAATCTAATGAATAACCATCACCTGAGTTCATCCATTATTTGTGTCGCCTGTAATGAATTTTCATGACTACATTGATGACTAAAATAGGTTGCCTGCATTTGCGTATTAACATTCTTAATAGGTACACACTTATGTATTCCTGGTATTCTATCTATGTGTCATTATATTTATGTGCTTACAACATGTGAATCTAGAACACAAACGTACTTACTCATTCAAGTCTATACATATTTAGTATAGATTTGTTATACAGATTAATTTTCTTCATATGTTTATTCAGTAGTAGTAGTCAAAATTTCCACAATACAATCTAAATTATCAGACTCTGAAGTCACGGCATTTTATTTATTCTTTCTTTTCGAACATCACACCACCCGTTGACATTGTAGGACACTGTATATTTATGTAATATTTTAAAATACATTGTTTGAATCAGTTTATAATCAATAATACCTACGTAGTATCGTCATAGTCATAAAATAATTTGTACGACGTCTTTATTACACATCCTCATTCCGCCGCAACGCTAAGTAGGTACTAATATAGGTACAACACTTATTAATAATAATATATTAGATAAAGAATATTTTGATAGATGTTATCTTATCGTCTTCTCTCGTCATAATGTGGCACGGAAATTCTTTAATATAACTAGCTTGGCAAATACGCACAAAGATCGCTCTACGACATTCCCTACATACCAATCAATGGTATCGAGATGTGTTAAGGCGAGATTCACTTATCACTTTGACTATACTATGTAGGAACGCGTACTTTACGCGTTCTATACTATACCTATATCAATTTGAACATTATTCTTTTGTACAGGTATAATGTTCATAAATATTATAAGCGTACTCATGAACGCTTATTATATTTATGAAACGCTTGCTCAATGCTTGCGACTGAAACGCTTGCTCATGCAAGCGTTTCAGTCGAAAATCAACATTAATCCTATACAAATCATTTTTACTTCCGTATGCGACTCTAGGGTCCTTTACTTAGCAAAGTTAAAGAGCGGTATGTAAATCTTGCTCTACACAATCATACGTAACATGAGCTACTTACCTCCTTTGCGTTAGTTTTTATAATGAAACAGCAGAATTCAGGCAGACTAAATATATATATATTTTTTTAACATGAACAAAGATAGGTCATCTCATTTTGTTACATTTAGATAATTAAACTGCTTTCGGAGATTCCGATTCTTAGCTCTACTGAATCCTACGCTGCCGCTGATTAAAATGTTAAAGAGATAATAAAATTATATTACTGCTTCATATTATTGCGAATGACACTTTATTAACCTTTATCGTACGGCGCGCGAAAGTTTAATGTTCAATATAGGAAAACATTTGTTTTTGTATAACGAATAATTATTCTCTCTCTCAAACTGCAGCTTCAAGCGACGGGGCAGATGATCTTCACATCTCTGGGCATAGCGCAATATTTCTGCGTGATCGACTTCTTGAGAGGACTTCCCGTTCTAGTTTACATAAGAGTTCTTTATTTCCACAGTAAGTATAGCAATAACTTGTAAACTACTAATTAAAGTAAACAAATATAGCGTTATTCATAACGTGTGCATTTTTCTGTCTGACTGTACCTTTTTTAGGTTAAATTTCAAAGGAAATGCCGCAAGGGGCGAGTCGGTACATCAAAATAATTATTTAAATGTCAATTTTCCACTCGCCCCTTCATAAGGGGCGAATCGGTACACAAAAATAATAAAAAACAGGGCGAGTAAGACATTTTAATCTAAGGGGCAAGACCAAGGGGCGAGCGGGGCCTACACCCTACAAATTCAAGATCAAATGCAAAGATCAACCTATAAAAAAAAATTGGTTTACCTACTCGTCACTTTTTAATGACTTACGCCTTCTACATTTTTCAAAATATATGATTTGAAGTCTAGTTTAGTCTTACTAAATCTTCGAGGTCTTTATGTAATGATACTAGGTATATGTATTAGTTTTTATTTGAATCCTCATGTATGTCATATTTTAGGTTGGTTGTTTCAGACCCCAACAGTTGCGGCTCCACAGTCAACATCGGTGAAATCATTGACAGTATCGCCAACCAGGCGTTTGTGTTGTTCAGAAATGAACCATTCACCGTATTCAGAACCTTCGTTATCAACTGTACAAGCCTCGGACTGAGCGTATTTTGGTTGATAAGCAGTGTGATTATTATAAGTAAGTTTAATCATTCCCAAGTAATTAGTAAGGAGTTCTGTAGTTCCTGCTTACCCCCGTGCGAAAAAAAGCTTGAGTGTGTATGTAACTTGTTATCAGGCCAATCCAAGGAATACAAGAACTATTAAGAACCTTATCAAATGCATAGACGTGACTATTTATATTAAAAAAACTTCCATCCGCTTCTATCACTGTAGTAGATTATAAGATCGGTTTCCGATCTCTGAGCTCATAAAAAGCAATTTCCACTTTTTGTGCAGCATTTAGCAAAGCATGTAATATACCGAATATATACCGAATAATTCCGATAGCAACATATGATTTATAAAAAAAGCAAAATTCAATGAAAGTCAGTTGAAATTTATAACTATGTTTTCACCGCACTATTAATTCAGTGGTACATGGTGTAGAAATATTAGCGGTGTTACCACGAGTCCGGACTCCAGGAAAATCATTGCTGTTAGTCACTGGTGTTACAACCTGGTGTGACCACAAGTCCGCACCCAAACTTTCTTATCTCTAGATACGAGTACTTTCATATCGTCTATCTGGTGATGCTGTTTAAGTGAGATAAAACCTGCAAGTATAATATTGGTACCTACTTATAGGTATCTCCACTCATTCATTCAATCTTAAATTATTCAATAACACTATCTCTCTCTCTCTCTTTCTTTTCTTATTATTCTCTTTGTAATATCCATTTCTTTCGTTGATCTCCATTCTCCTCTAAATAATGATTTCCAACTAGCTTCCGCCCGCGGCTTCACCGCGTGGCAGGCATGTCGATAAAAAGTATACCTATGTCCTTTCTCAGGCTCTAGACTATCTGTGTACCAAATTTCATTTAAATCGGTTCAGTAGTTTTGGCGTCAAAGCGCGACAGACAGAGTTTCTTTCGCATTTATAATATTATAGTAACAATTAATAGGATTATATTTTGAAGCCTTTAAATAGACCATTTTGAAAACCATATGGCTGTGCTGCAACTTCAGGCCTGTTAATACGAGCTATATTTAATTTTTTCATGACCCTACTTAGGTAGTTTTACTGCTTAATTTTGTACGTAAAACATACCTACTGTTAATTATAGTATCAACTTATTTACCAAAAAGATGAAACAAAATAGCTTAGTTGATCGTTTAGCTGTATTATTGTCTTTTATATGTAGTGGGTGGCGCAAGGGACAAGCAGACGAAATGCATGCGATGGCCCTGGATAATAACCAGCGCAGCAGCATGTGGGCTGGACTTGGTAGCATCTGTAACTTATGCCAACGACTCATTTCATACAAGGGTGAGGACACCAATGGATCTGTTTTCAATAATATTGTATGTGCTATTAGGTATAGCACACACACTCGGGCATGAATATGACACATGGAGTTTTAGAAAGAGCCCGTCATACGAGTATCTATGAGTGGCAGGTACAACCCTTTACTTAGCCCTGCGACATATTATTATACAGTGTGTCCGGACATGGACTAGCTATATTCCGATATTGTCCGGAGACACTGTATAGCCCAATTACGGCGAACTTTTTCTAAGACTCCATGTCACATATTCACGGCCGGGTCGGGTATTATCTATGAGTTCCTATTAAACGCTCCTTATTCAAATTCCAGACTCTTCGCGACATGATGGACTTTGTCGGCGGCCAGGTCAACGGCCTCGGAAGTGTTGAGCTGGACACTGCTTGGACTTCCTGGATAATGGTCCTAATATACTCTCGCTTCGTCATACTCTTCGTCGCCAATATAATCCTTATAATCATCGTTATTGTAGACTGCAATATCAAGAAGGAGCCAGAAACTGAGAGTGACGTAAGAATTGTTTGAACTTGGGTCTCATTTCAATATTATTTTTCGCATTGATATTTTTCATGCTTTTGGACTGTCTGGTAATCTCTATTGCACAGTCAGATAGCGCATCAGAATCTAATATATGTACTTACTTAGTAAACTTCCTAAAATGTTTGTGTCTTCATTAGGATAACGGATGTGCACCGTGCTCATTATCTACCTTATCATCTTATTTACAGGCTATCTTATAAGTTATGGAACTAATCAACTAACCCTAAGCCTTGAAAAGTTTACCAATTAGGTAATCTTATCTTTCAGAACATAGAGGCGCCGGCACCAGATCAAGCTCAAGCAGTTCCTCAAGTACCAGTTCCCGTCCAAGTGTCCACTGCCGTGCAAGCATCTCCCCCACAAGAGCCGGGTCCTCCTACTATCATCACCACTGATGAAGTCAGCGACAGGGATGAGGAACTGGCCAGCTTACCCAGCGAGAGGATCACGACCAGGATTCCTCGCGCTGGACTCAGCCGTTCCTTCCGACGGATGAAAGCCTTCCTCTTCAGGAAGTCACCTTCGCCGGAGGTCCATACCAGAATAATTAGATCCAATCCTGATTCTTTGCAAGCATCGCCTGAAAGGTAGGCTTTGTTTCTTTTACATAGCAGTACGTAATAGAACGAGAACATCATCAGTCCCATATTATATATTCTATATATTTCTTGTTGTTGGACTATCAGTAAAAGTGGTAAAGGGGGATATGATTAAAAGCGTCGTTCCGGCTTTAACACTGAGTAAGAATTACACCTAACAACACTAGGTATTACACGTTCTTAAGATTCCGTATCACAAAATATGCAGAAACACGTAACCATCCGAAGTCCTAAACGCCCAAAAGACATTGTAAACGAAATGAAGTTCCTACTACTTCTTCTTCTTCTTCTGCCTAGCCTTTTTCCCAACTATGTTGGGGTCGGCTTCCAGTCTAACCGGATGCAGCTGAATACCAGTATTTTACATGGAGCGACTGCCTATCAGACCTCCACAACCCAGTAACTGGGTAATACGATACATCATAAATGAAGTTCCTACTACATCGAATAATATGTCTCAGATCTCCACGCGCCCACCACCTCGACGTGGACTTAGACAAGAAACGGACGGTGAACTTCCCAGAGAGCCTGATGTCCCTGCCTCAACGCTTAGAGAATATCATAGCCGAGCAGCAGCGGCGGCTGGACCGAGCCGTCATCGACACGTCGGGCCGGACTAGCCCGCCGCGCGCGTCGCAGTCCATGCCACAACTAGCCACCACCTCCAGCCAACCGGAGGGACGAGGGTATGTTTAAACTGTAAAACTTAAAATAAAACACTTAAGTACCAGTAACAGGGACATCTTCCGAGTTAAAAGAGGACAATGAAACTACCATTACAATAATTGATGGTTCCGAGGAGTTGTTTGTTATCATCATATTAAATTGCAATCGTTATAGCATGGGAATTCTTTAGAAAAATTGGCATATGAGTTTATGCATTTGAGATTCTGATGATGAAGGAATAGGAACATTAATAAGTTACCTTGGAATTCATTAGCTGCTGTCGATAGTGTGTTTACGAGTAATTAAAAATACTGCCCAGACAAGGGTTAGCCCTGACTTAAAGAATATCGAAGTCCGTTATTTTGTATCGATCATAAATATTTCAATCGTTATCATTTCAGTCTCAATGAGTCTTCTGTCTCGCTTCGAGACTTCTTTGGTAAGATAATTTAATTGTAATAACGGGTCACATATACATTTCAGCTGTATCATCTTTCTCAATATTTTATTGACTTTTTCATTACGCAGTGCAGTCTATTGCTTCCCTTCACCAACTTTCCAAAAAATGTGTATCGCATTTGAATGCTCATTCCTGATTAACTGCCACTGCGAATCTATCAATGCACATCTGTCTGTTTTGTTTCCTGACATCATTTTCCAATTAAATTGCATCTTTGAACATTTGGTGTCGGGGTCATCGGTTTCTGCTATTGGTAGGTGAGATTTTGTAGGATTATAGGAGAAATTGGGTGCAACTAGACGGTGGTCAATCAACGACGATCGTTGCCTGGATATGTCATCACATTTATAACTTACGTACTACGTCACGATCTTGTTGATTGACAATGAACCACGGTCTGGTTGCACACTTAGGAAGTGAAGTAATATGCGCTGGTATGACTGTCCAGAAGGCGCGGAACCACGGCCGAACTCCAGGGGCAGCTTCCCTGGGCGTATATACCGGCGTCCTCGCACCGCATGCGGGACCAGCTCCCTCCGGACGAGGACCTCCCGCCTGTCCCCCTACCGGACTACACCGCCCTCCAGTCCGTTAGAAAAGCATGTAAGTGTTTATGAACAATCGATTTTATTACATCTTGGTTTATTAGTGCTGCTTTCTTGTACAGTGTCCACCAGGGTTGTTTTTTTTTCAGCACACGTAAATTTAAGTAATAAATAAAGTACCTAATAGTAGTAGTAATAAATAAGTAATAACAGCCGCACGGGTCGATCCATCAGGTTAAGCTACGCTTGCCGGGGTTGGTCCGTGGATGGGTGATCTTTACATACCGAGACTCCTCCGGGCCTCGGAAAGCACGCTAAGCCGTTGGTCCCGGCTGTCATTCGTAGTTCTTTGATAGTCGTTACGGGTCTTCAGAAGCCCGAAAGTCTGACAACCAGGGGCAGTACTATGACTTGTTAAAGCCATAATTGTTCCAGTGTCAGAGAAAGATGGAGCTATATGGGACAAATAGCCCTATCCCTTTTTCACAACGGAACAATGATAGCTCTAACACGTCATGGTATAAGGCCTGTCTTACCAAGGGGTATCGTATTATCCAGTTACTGGGTTGTGGAGGTCAGATAGGCAGTCGCTCCATGTAAAATACTGGTATTCAGCTGCATCCGGTTAGACTGACTGGAAGCTAACCCCAACAGAGTTGGGAAAAGGCTAGGTAGATTAACACGTAAAATTTACTGATGGGAAAGAATGCCTGACTATACCTAAGCGATAAATGAACACCGGTTTTTTTTTATATTTCAGCCGTCCATCGAGCCGCATCCAGTTTAAGTTCTCTAACACAAAAGAAAGATTATGTGACATCATCACGGTCTGTGCGTTGTGAGTATTACACATACAAGAAGACTTAATCATCAGTTTATCTATTGGCAAGTAAGCCCCATCAAACCTTTTGCTATCTTTTAATATGCCTTCAGGTTGAAATTGAATTCATAGGTATTCTTCCAGCCAGGAGGTGAACCTACTTGAACAAGGAAATTTTTAGTTTGGGATCAGCTCTGAAATCAGGGCCCGTTGCAGAGTATTAGAATTGCAGGGCAAGTCATGATAACAGTTAATTACATAGTTTCACGCCACATCGTATGAAACAGCTTGATTATAAAAAAAAACTATTATTAGATGTTATATTTTTCGTTTTTTAGAATACCTAGTTCCCATTCGTACCTATAGTAAACTAGCGACCGCTCCTTACTTCCCGCGGTTTTTAAAACTTGACGAAACATAGAGATTTTTTATATAGGTAAGTATATAAGTTTAATATCAAATAAATTCTCTAAATGATGGTGAAAACCGCAACAAAATTCGTTGCGGTATTTAGAAGAACAACGCGGTCAAACAGACAGTCACGAAAAGCGACTTTAATTTGTAATTATGTATAGTTTTGGAAGTTACTCATATTCATAAATATTTTCACCCCCTGGACGGATGCTTGTGAGTTCAATATCACCCGGTATGCAACTACTTTATACTATACATTATTTTTTGTTTATGCTAAACCCGAAAAGGGGTCATTGTATTAATCATTTTGAACAACTTTTTCTATGGGACCAACCTTGAAATCGCGAAAAAAAAATCAGCTGTTCCATACATTTTGTCGATTTAAGTGAACACAAATGTATGGAACAGCTGATTTTTTTTTCGCGATTTCAAATTTAGTCCCATAGAAAAAGTTGTTCAAAATGATGAGTACAATGACCCCCTTTCGGGTTTATCATAAACAAAAAATAATGTTGTAGATCCTATAAATTCAAGCTAACCAATATTACGCGATAGGCGGCTGTGACTTAAACCTTAGCACGTACTTTGGCTTAGTTATGTTCCCGTCTCTATCTTGCACTTGTAGTGTGACAGTTGTGCGATACTGACGTCCCATGCTAAGCTAAGACACGTGCCGAGTAACGGTTATCCTGACTCTTCAAACCAAGGCCGGTGAGAAAGGCACAAAATTGTATCAGAAACTGGGACCAACGTCATGTCATGTTGCAAGTGCATCGTCATGTTGTCCATATTATAAGCTCGCTCTTCTCCTCCAGCTTTGGACCAGTAAGTTTTCTCTATTGGATCTGGCTCTCAAAATACTGTTACAAAACAAGTGTGCAAATGGGACATTTGGATCACAGTATTGCAGTATATTGTTTCGAAAAGTAGAGCGCTTCCTGCTGCCCCCTCTAACCTACTTCCGTGTGCAAAGAAGAGCTCTTTGTTTACGGTAACCGATAATAATGTCGTGAAAATCATGGTTAACATGCATCTTTTTTCCTTTTCAGCAGCGTTGAATCAATCCGACGTTCTATACTAAGTAATTCAACAGCAGACTTTGAAATGAAGTGTTTACAATCTCAGATTTGTGGATTTGGAACCTTTAAAAATGAACAATGTTCGTACGATTTGAGTGGTTATTATGTTGCACATTATTATTATTTGAGTTCTGATTCTGCATCAGTATACTATTTACAGTCATAGACGTACTTAGTATATGCTACGCTTTTCCGCATTTCGAATTGGATATATGGTTAATAACGAAAAATGCCCCAAAGTGAAATTTGAATAATTCAGTTATATCTATTTAGGTACTTTAGATACCTAAGTATCGTTAAGGAACAGACAGCAAAAAATATTACTTATAGATTACAGTTGTGCGTGTGAGTGTAAGGCTAGGTAGTCATTGCTCATCTTCTGTTCTATATAAAGTTACTTGTATTAGTCGACTGTACCTCTACCAATATTATAAAATTTCAATAATAAGATAACCTGGCCTGCAAAGTTTACAGACATCTCAAATTATTTTTCCAGTCTGAGGGTTTAGAATGATAATACACTTCTACTGATCCATTAACTACTTATGTGGTTCTAGGTCAGTCTAGTTTATTATTGATGGTACCATAATGGGAGCAGGAGCCTGGCTAGTGTTAGCTTAGGTAGTCTGAATTTGTAATTAGCATAGACAGCGTCGGTCTGGGACCCAAAAAACGATTCGAAATATAATAATAATTATCTCACTAATCACGGCTTTGCTCGAAATAAAATGAAGGGAAAATGGACGGGAAGGGACCGGCCCACCGGGAAAAGTTGCGGTATGCCCTGGGGCCAGACCGACCATGAGCATAGATACCTCTAAGTCAGGGACCGAAACCGGTAAGATCAATACGAATATTTTTTCAGTTACTTACAACATTTATACTTATTTTATTTAAACGTATTTTTAAAGGTTACCTTAAATTGAAGAAAACTATTATTAATACTGGTTACCGAAATAAAAATTACCTCTATCTTACACGTGCCGTCGGCATTAGCCAAAGGGCTAAACGGCAGGACTCGCCTGTGTAGGCGATGCGCGTCCTGAGAAACATGTTACCTCTTTTAGGTTACCATTTTAATACCGGATAAACACGTGTATGTTTATCCGGTATTAAAAATGGTAACCTAAAAGAGGTAACATGTTTCTTCTTGGGTTACGCAGATAGCGGTAACCTTAGTCGTAGAAGTAACCAAAATTCTTCGATACCTGTATACGCGGGCACGGCTACACATCAAGCTATACATTTCCAGTATAAGCTGACCTCGCATTGTTCGGAAATCCAATACAACGCGAGATCAGCGTAAACTGGATATTATAGCTTGATGTGTAGCCGTGTGCACCTACCGTAATTTCGGTCCCTGCATAGTACAGTAGGTACTCTGTGGCGCAGCTGAACTTGCTCGATAGTAGATTTACCTACGACTTTTTTGTAAATAACTATTAGACATAAGTTATTTTAACTATAAATAGATTATGAAGTTAAGTAAATGCTTGTTTACATAAGTATATTTGAATCGAACGATGTTTATGACGGAAATACTTAATGTAAAATTTAATTCGATGACACTTTGTAATAATAAATAATAACTGATCTTGTACATAGTGCAATATCAGATTATTAAATAGGTAGATGACCCCCAACTGAAAAAGTTTTCTAATCTCAACGTATTTTGAGATTAGTTAAAAGCTGTTCTACTTAATAATAATAAGCTAAAATATATTCTTTGTAAGTATAGGTACAGGCAACCACACATCAGATGTAGGTAACACTTGAACTACAAAAACCAATTAGACTGCTGCCCAGTAAATTATATTGTGTGACTGCTACGCGTTTTCAAAGTCGGATTGTTACCTTGCAGACAGACGTGTGGTTGACTGTACTTACCCACATTGTGTATGTTTAGATAAGTACATAAGGCGTAATTTAAAGATTTTATAATTATAATAATACAATAAAATTCTTATTATAAACTTCTTTTTTTTTGGGTTCCGTACCCGAAGTGTGCGGAACGGAACCCTATTACTATGCCTCCGCTGTCCGTCTGTCTGCCAGCGGGCTGTATCTCATGAACCGTAACAGGTAGCCAGTTGAAATTTTCACAGATTGTGTATTTCTATTGCAGCTATATCAACAAATATTTAAGTAATAAAAATTTTATAAAGTTAAAAACTAAGGGGGTCCCCCATACAATGAATTATAGGATATTGAAAGATAATAAAATATTACCATGTGGGGTCTCATTTTCTAGAACTCATTGAGTAGATTACAAATATCATTTAGAATTTTTTCAATCTTCAAAATTGACGTATCAAATAAAAGGGTTTGTTGTAAGGAAATCACTTTTTTTTTAATTTTAAAATAAATACCTACTTTAAAAGATATTTAAGAAAATTGATGAAAATTAACCCTTATCTCCGAAACTACTGAGCCTAAAATTTTGAATACAGAGGTTGGGCCTTTCGTTCTTTTCTCATAGATATAAGAAATCTATGGTCTTAAAATAAAATGGTAAATCTCGCAATATTGTGCGTATAAACTTACATTTGCACTTAGAATGTATAGGAGAACATGGTTTTCAACTACAATGTTAAGTTTTTTCTTGGGATTTTATCCCAACTACGGAACCCTTCAATATCTGTGGACATAACTTTCCTACATCATGCACTGTTAAAAGAAAGACAAATGTAGGTATAATAAATTAATCATGATTTTAAGACAAGCATCAAAAATTAATATTGAAGATTTTAATCCATTTTAATTCATCTTTGGAAGTCTAGATAAAGTAAATAGACGGTTTCTATGACAGACAGTAAAGAAATGATGTAAATTAGGACGGTGACTTTAATGTTATCCAGGGTACGGCCAACGTATCGATGCAGAAAGTAAATTGAGTAAAACTGTGAAGGTATACTTAGAATAGTATTTGCCATGCTGAGGCGAGGGTGTTCTTCCATGGGCATTAACTGGAGGATCGTGGTGGCGACAATAAACAACATCATGACAAGAACTTTAGCTTTAGCGCCCGTATCTTCAAGGGTAATAGTATCTGCCACTGCGTAGCAAGAGTAAAAGAAGCTTCCGAAGCGCCATACCCAGTAAAGGTAGAACAGCCCTATTACTATGCCGTCAAAGTTTATCATAATATTTCACGGATCAGCATCGATGTGCCTAAATGGACGGACCATCGGAACAAGTTGTTAGGTACCAAAGATTTAACTCTTTGGTTGTTACTGTTTTTTTTTTCATTAATACAGCGACACTCATTTTAGAAGAATATACAACTGAGTAGTTAGGTACACGACATGACTGTAAAACATTATTCAAGAAAATGTGATTTGCGTGTAATGCACAGACTAAGTAGTGATATTGTAAAAATGACATCCTCTGTGATGACATTATTGATAACATTGCAGCTTCAGACACAGTGACAGTGGCGTAATGACTTTGACTATGGCTATGACTACGGACCTCGATCCTCTTTACTACATGATAATATTAAGGTTATTCAATCCTTTAACGGTCTTTAGCGCTATAGGAGTACTAGCTCTTTTGCCTCGTGGTTGAAATCGGAATTAACGCCGCTATCTTGTTTTGTCCCGTTGACAGAGATACATTTCACAAAACAATTGTACAAAATGTTTACCAACAGCGCCCCCCTGGTAACGAGTCAAAAGATTCTTGTAGTAGTGTATGGTCTAACTCTAAGGGGCTGCTCGAGCAGTTAGCTAATGATCAAAATACACGGACCGCTCAACAGTCATATTCAACAGCTTGAAACTGCCATTGATAACTGCTGCAGCAGTCGGTTTTAAGTTTCAACTGCTAGATCAGTCACAAAATTTAATGTAGCGGGCTCGATGTGCGCGCGGTGCGGAGGTTGGAAGAACAGCGCGGGCGCAAGGGATAACTGCGCGAGAAGTCAGTATATGCCTGGCAATTGCTTGACCGCACGATGAAATTTTACCGTGCCGCTGATTGCCCGAAGCAGTCGCCACTGCTCGAGCGGTTCCATGTAGGTATATATGTAAATAGAAGACTGTCGTTCACTATGCAGTCGCAGCTTGAAGCAGTCGATCCTGACTGCATGCTTCAAGCTGCCCGTGTATGGCCACTCAAAGGTGTTTCAAGGACCTACAGTAGATAGTTCTAGTAGGTATTGCTTTCAATTTCCGCAAAATCTCAACAACACAAAATTAAAGGGTTGGTACCTAGGCACATAATTTTGGGCCAAAAATATAGTAGGTGGGTATTTATTACTACTTATAATTTGATTACACAACTTATTATGAGTGTTTTCAGTTGGCAAGTTGTTGTTCTGAACTCTCTATCAGTTGATGTAGTACATAGTACTTGCCTATATGTTCTGAGAGCGAGTAAGTTAGTCGTTAAATGACCATATCAATAAGTATTGGAGTGATCGGAAAAACATTGAAGTGTGAAGGGAGCTCCTCCATATTATGTAGATAGTGGGCGTTATTATTACCGATAACAATTATCATGGCGCGATTAATACTGATATCTTGTTGAGTTCCTTCACAAACGAACACTAACTCGACATGACGCGTGTTTAATAA
This sequence comes from Lithophane semibrunnea, assembly GCA_947363905.1. Lineage (NCBI taxonomy): Eukaryota > Metazoa > Arthropoda > Insecta > Lepidoptera > Noctuidae > Lithophane > Lithophane semibrunnea. The sequence goes on from OX376186.1 coordinate 14,508,343, forward strand.
AACGATTGAAAAAAACGCAAAATGGATATTCCAAAGCATAAAAAATTCTCTTCGCATCTTGTTCTAACTGCGGTGTTGTCGGGAGGAATCACCATAGTAAGTAGACAAAGCTTATTAATATTATGTATTTAAGTTCTGTGGTACTCACCATAATACCGATCGATGCATGCGTAAGTGTGTGACTCATATATTGCATAGAAAATTCCCCTTACGCACCATGTCATAAAATATTGTTTGTGTTTTTACAGTCATGTCTAAATACTTATTTATTTATGTACCTATACTTAGATATTATAATCCCATTAATGATACCTATACCTATGTTAATAAATCTGCCTTGCTATTTTTATCTCTATTGGCTATGCGAAATTCAAATACCTAAGTAGGTACATAAATAAATAAGTAAACACAAAGGATTAGGTAGGTACCTAATCCTGTGTTTTACTAAAAATGAGGAACACTTAAGGATGTAATTCCCCGTCCTCCAATAGCCATATAAGATTATGTACCTACCTTCGTACTGTCATTACGTGCCTGTGATAAGTTGGTACTACCTAAAAATATAGGTTTAATGTAAGTAGGTAGGTAGGTATTTTTTCTTAGCGTCATAATTTTCGCAAATAAATATATTTTCTTTGTTTATTAGCTAATTATTTGTAAACGAGTATCTAACACCAACTGTCAAAATGTATACTTAAAGAAACAAAACTATTCAATCTGGCGAAAATGCACTTTTATTAGAAAAATACCTTTCTAAAGATATTACAAATTAAATTCACAAAAAAGATAGAATACAGAAACGCATGGCAAGCCAAATAACCTTAGACCGAACTACGAAAAAGAGTACTTATTAATGATGGAGCCCAACACTACATGAATTAGGTACTTACCTAAAAATAAAGAGGCAAAATCTGTGTTTACAAGGATTTTTCATTTAATATTAAGTTCAGTCAGGGTACCGTTATACCATTAGGTATACTAACAAATTAAATTGTCTCAAGTATTAGATTACAAGCTAACTATGCCGTTGGCAATCTTCCAGCGTCATATCATGAATGTTAACAGCTGTTGGCACATGTGACCAAATCTGGAATAGCGCAAATAATATTTGTTTCATACATTATCAATATCATGGCTAAGTAAGAGGAGCTCGTGGCTAAGTAATAACAGCCGCTCGGGTCGATCCGTCAGGTTAAGCTACGCTTACCGGGGTTGGTCCGTGGATGGGTGACCATCTTTACATACCGAGACTCCTCCGTGCCTCGGAAAGCACGTTAAGCCGTTGGTCCCGGCTGTCATTTGTGGATCTTTGACAGTCATTACGGGTCGTCAGAAGCTCGAAAGTCTGACAACCAGTCTTACCAAGGGGTATCGTATTCCCCAGTTACTGGGTTGTGGAGGTCAGATAGGCAGTCGCTCCATGTAAAATACTGGTATTCAGCTGCATCCGGTTAGACTGGAAGCCGACCCCAACATAGTTGGGAAAAGGCTAGGCAGATGATGACATTATCAATATTATATTTATATATTTACATTATATATTATTTTTGTATAAAACAGCAGACATTTTTGTCGGCATTTCCTTATGGTACGGCGGTACCTATTAGTTGCATTATTTTCCCTAAAGGTACATATACAACATGTAACAGATTGAGCGCAAGACCTATTAGGAATAACCAGATATAATATTACTAAATAGGTAGAGTAGGTACCTACCAATGTTAAAGATTATTTCAAGTAATTATTTTTTTTATTTTAAAAAAATTGCCGTTTTGACTCTCAAATGCAAGTCTCAATAGCTAGGTTAGATCGAGAACTAGGTATTGGTTACTCGTAAGGCTCTGTTTAACAACTTTTTTGATAATTTTTAACCGATTTCCAAAAAGGAGGACGTTCTTTGTTCGTCTGTATATATTTTGAAGAATGAAAATGTATGTTATCGCCTTTCTTGGACTGCCGTTTTTACAGTACACGTTGTATTAGTTACAGAAGCGTAGGGTACCTTAAAGTTTTCTTGCGATACCTAAATTGCGCGCGATAGTAGAAATAGGCAGTTTTTTTATAATTTAATAAGATATGATGTTTGTTGAATTTTTATGTTTCAGACATTGTCCATAATTTACATATTGCTGAGTATAGCGGCACTTATATTTCGATTTACGGAATGCGAACCAGCATCAAAAGCCAGCCAATTATTCTGGACGTTCGTATCTGCTGCCTATATCAGAGATGGTACGCTTATTATGACTAAGTATTTAATCGTTGGTCTAGTAGTCGCAAGCGCTAGTACCTACTGCTTAGCATGAGGTCCTGGATTCAATTCCTGGGTCGGGCAGTGTTATAGAGTTTTTCCATCTGGAATTTCGCATTGGAAGCCCGGAGTTTAGATTTGTGCTCGGTTGATGGCGAAAGGGCCTTAAAACATAACTGGCGAAATGTGGGTGTTACTATTAATATTCCTATGGATACACCTCTGCTTGCTCTTTCGGGAATACAGGCATGATGTTATGTCATTAAGTACAGTTCCACAATAAGTCCACCTGGCTTTCGTTGTGTCCAAGAGAATTTTATTGATAATGCGCCAACTCCCCCAGGCCACCATACTTTTGTTGAAAACGGGAACATTACTACAATACTATTGTTTTTTTAAGGTGACTCATGCAACCAGAACACTTTTGATATTACTCCTGCATACACTGTGTTCGTGTTAGCTGCGATCACATTGAGCGTGTCCGTGCTTTGCCTAGCGTCTGCTAGCATCCTCGTCACAAGTAAGTACATATTAGTACCTACAATAAGTACCTACCACCTGCCCAGATCCGACCAGAGGGCCTAGACAAGTGACAATCGCTTCGAAGGCGTTTCGTATTTCTGCAACGACTTTCAACAGGATTGAAATAAACTTTTCGATAGCTTATGTCGGTCCTATACATTTTTGCCTTTTCCATCATCGTTATCGCTGATAGAATGTCACTTTGACAAAAATGTATAGGACTGACATACGCTATCGAAAAGCTTATGTCAATCCTGTTGAAAGTCGTAGAAATACGAAACGCTTTCGAAGCGATTGTCACTTGTAGACAATAATTGTCAGTCGATTCCACCTTAAATTTCAACACCCCATTTCGACACATCCATGTGGGTAGTACAAAGAAAATAATAGTAGATTATGCACTAAGGGGATAAAGTAGTGTCTTATGTAGGGGGCGCCGTATTGAATCCCGAGCAAAACGAAGGATTCGGAGTGAATTAAGCCAAGAATCCTGAGTGCAGCGTGGGATTCAAGTTCGCCCAAGACGAGGGCACCTTTATCCCCGAGGAGAATACTCTACTTTTCACACTATCTACGAGACAATAAAAAGCATTAGTACTAGAATCCAAGTATTTATTAAAATTACAATAACATAGTTGACCTATTTAAAACAATTAAATGTAAAAGGTAATGTTTGATACATTAGACCAGTTGTGGAAAGACAAAGTTATGTTTTTATTCGGTACATTTATTGAAGTTGAGTTAGAGTTTATTTGAGTACTAGCTGTGCCCGCGACTTCGTTCGCATGGATGTCGGAAAACAATAATATGTCGCTTAGAAAAGATGTACCTTCATTTAAAAAGGGGGAATCTTTCGACCAGGCCTGGTGATTTTTCCTAGTAAGAAACTGCCAAAAAACTTGTGTTTTTATTTAAGAAAATGCTTCTCTTTATAAAATATTAGCGGTGGAACCACCTGGAGCGTACACAAAAAAGTTGCTAGGGTTGCTCACACGCGAAAGAGCTACATAAAGTTGGCCGTGGGAAAAGCAACCAATACTAAGATCCACCCCCGCAACGGATAATGTCTGGCCCTGAGCTTTGTTAATGGTCATACGGCGTAACACAGGCTGACGGGGAATTGCACACGCTTAAAACTAAACGGGAAATTATTGGGAATGAGAGGAATTCTTGGAATAAAAACAACATCACCGGCGCCGCAACCTGTTAAGATTTCGGCTTCGATGACGTTTTCTTGGTGATTGGTGACTATGAGCCGAGTGCCGTTGCAAAGTTTGGGAGGACTTAAATTTCTGAGAAGAATTATTGGCACTCCGACTTTTAAACAAATTTTGTGTGCTGAAAGACCGGGTGTGTTAAGGGATTCTAAGAACTCTACTGGATAGTGTGTGGCATCTTCTTCTTCGGGAACCGTATTTATCGATGTATATTGTTGACTTTCCCCAGAAACATGTGCCAATATTTGTGTATTTATTGCTGTCCGATAGTCGAACAAATCGAATCAACCATAAGGCCTCTGCCTCGAACCTTGCGGGCAGCGGGGCGGCGGCGGCGGCGGCGGCGCGGGCGCAGCAGGATCTTATGCGTAAAATCAAATGGACCGGTTCTCGAAAACAGCGGCGCGGCAGCGGCGTGGCGGCGGGCAGCGAGCGGTGCACTCCATTCAAGCGGTGACCGCCCGCGCGTCTGCATTGCAGTGTTGTTACCCACAATAAATTGAGCGTTAGGAATAAATTTGAATCAAAAAGATGTTGCCGCCATTGTTCAGCCATTTCTTTCGCGAATAAAAACAAATATCTCGACGACAAAATCGTGAACACAACACTACGCGGCTATAGTGACGCGCGATCTGCCCGATAGTTTCGAGAACGGGTCTTTGATGCCCGCCCCGCCGCTCCCGCGCCGCCGCCGCCGCCGCCCCGCTGCCAACAAGATTCGAGGCCGAGGCCTTACACATTTATTTATTTATTTATTTAAACATGCCAACAACGATCGAATCGAATGAGCGATGGTCACGAATCATACGAACAAATTACGAAGTATAATACAGTTCGATTAAAACTTAATGGCGGCTCGGAACATGAGGCGAGTCGCTGCGCAGTAACAATTTCATGTGACAGCGGGGGTGAGGGGTGGGGTACTGCGCAGCTAAAAGTTAACTTCCGAGCCGCCATCCGCCCCGCTGCCCGCAAGATTCAAGACCGAGGCCTTACACACCCCAACAACGATCGAATCGAATGAGCGGCGGTCACGAATCATACGAAAAAATTACGAAGTATAGTACAGTTCGATTCAAACTTAATGGCGGCTCGGAACATGAGGCGAGTCGCTGCGCAGTAACAATTTCATGTGACAGCGGGGGTGAGGGGTGGGGTACTGCGCAGCTAAAAGCTAACTTCCGAGCCGCCATTAAGTTTGAATCGATCTGTAACGACTCGTTTCTTGACTTCTTAATTTGAACCTAATGAACGAAACCAACCAAAATACCAAATCAAAACCAATCAGATCAATTAGGAGTGAGGCGTATTTATCATCACAGATAGAAATCACAGATATTATAAAATAGCAGATAGCAATTGCTCCTAACGATAAAAAATATCTGTTACTTAAAATCACAGATCCTCAAGACTGTTACTGTTAAAACTTCGGATACGATTTTCGACTTGAACGAAAAGAAATAAAGAAGATATTCAATTGAGTCAATACGTATTTATCGTCTGTACAAAAATCACAGGCTGTGATTTTATAACAGATAGATACGATTTTCGACTTTAAATCAAAAGAAATAAAGATGATATTCGATTGAGATACGTATTTATCAAAAATCACAGGCTGTGATTTAATAACAGATATTTGGATCTGTTATTTTTTGTCACAGTCACAGTGATCACAGATATCGTGTTTCACCTGTTACAACCCATCTCTAAGATCAATACTTTCAACGAATGACAACCCAACCCAACCAACAATTTATTATTTATTTATTATATTATTATATTATCGACACTAAAGAAGTCAAAAACAAAGATACCTATACAAAAAATTATTTAACTCTGCGGGATGTCGCTACGTCCCCGCAAGGGGACGTGGCGTGCGGGGTCGGGGCTCCGCCCCTTGCCCGCGGGTGCTTTACCGTGGCCCGCAACTGCGGGCCCGTCACTATGTGTGCCGTATCAGGCTATTGGTATTATCGGACGCGTTAGTTATAACGCGTCCGTGTAAATGGTTGCTCTGAGTGTTTCTGTAGGCGCGCCACGACGCTATGTCTATAGCGCCGCTTTCTTCACGGCATCTCGGCGGTCTGTCACCGCCAGGTGAGACCCCCAGTTTCCTGGGGGAGGCCCAGCGGGTGACGACCAGCGACGGAGATGCCGACTCGACGCTCCTACAGAGTAAAGGTGTAGTTTTCCCTCGCCCCGGTCACAGATCTAGCCGTTCGCGGTTTGAGGGAGAAACTGTAGTGTATGTATGAGCGGCTTGTAGTGTAATGTACCGCCGCTCAGTGGTTGCGTGCGTCGCGGCCCGCGTCGCGCCCGCACGCGTTATATATAGGCGTCTGTGTAGTAATGGGTGTCTGTGTTAGTCACGTAGCATGCCTATATTAACTTAGAACACGCTACGTAACATATGTATGTGTACATTTGTGAAGTCTTATTGTATCGAGTGACCCGCGTGTAACCTGATTGCGGGTCACTCGAGGCGTCAGTCCGGTGTGGAGGGGGCAATGTCCGCGGCCAGGTCGCGCGGGAGGGGTCTAGCGTCGGGGGGGCGCGCATGCAAGGGCGCAATCTGCCTGACATGGGGCCAGGCAGACGCGTCGGCACGCGCGAACATCCCCTTCGCTAGGCGCCGCACAAACTCATCCAGGCTCTCGATCCCGAGATCCCGGTGGATGACGTCGTTCCTCACGAAACGAGGGGCGTCTACGATAGTCCGCAACGCAAAGTTCTGTTGCGTGCGGAGCTGCTTGCGGTGTCCCTCGCTCGTGAGGGCGAACCACGCCGGGGCGGCGTACGTCAATATTGGGCGCACGTACAGCTTGTACACGCCCAATTTGACGCGCGCCGGGATGCGGGATGAGAGCACAGGTTTGAGCAGGTAGCGGGCGACCTTACCCTGCGCGACAATGTTGCGGACATGTTGCCCCATCGTGAGCCGACGATCGATGGTGACCCCCAGGTACTTCACCCGGGGCGACCACTCGATGTCGGCTCCATGTAGTTTCAGTGGTGGTGGGAGGGGCGCGAACCCGGTGATAAGCGCCTGCGTTTTACCCACGTTAACCGAAAGCCGCCATTTCGACAGCCACTCGGGGAGTAAGTCGAGGGCGCGCTGCATTTTGACGGTCGCGTACTTCGCGTTGAGCGATGTAGTAATGTACGCGGCATCATCGGCATACAGCGCGAGCATCGAGTCTGGAGTGGCGGGGATGTCGTCGGTGTAACGTGAGTAACACGCCGGCGACACGCAGCTGCCTTGTGGCACGCCCGCGCGCACGGGGCGGGCGCTAGATAGCGCCCCGTCGACCACCACCCTGAAGGTCCTGTGAGAGAGGAAACTAGACACCACCTTGACCACGCGGCGGGGCGCGTCGGTGGTGGACATTTTGAAAATTAGGCCCTCGTGCCACACTCGGTCGAAGGCCTTCTCCATGTCGAGGAATACTGCTACCGCGTATTCCTTTTTGTTGTGTGCGGTTGTGAGGTGGTGCAGTACCCTCGACAACTGAAGCGTCGTGCTGTGTTCAGCCCGAAACCCGAACTGCTCCGGACGTGGCTCGATGTGGGGTTGGAGATGTCGCAGCAGGAGTGCTTCGAACACCTTGGAGACTGTGGGCAACAAGGTGATAGGCCGATAGCTCTCCGGCTTCAAGATATTCTTTCCCGCCTTGGGCAGCATTATGACGCGCCCTTCCTTCCATGAGGCGGGGAAGGCCCCGGTGCGCAGTATCGCCGTAAACAGGCGCGCCAGTGCCGCTACTGCACGGTACGGCAAGTGGCGCAGCGCTGTGTTGGTGATACCGTCTGCACCTGGGGCCTTTCTAGGCTTTGTTTTTAGGATGGCGCGTCTAACTACGCCAGGCGAGAAGAAGATAGGGCTCTCCTCGGGAGCTATCGGCGTTGCGAAGTAGTCTCCCAGGTGTTTCTCGACTGCTGCGACATGTTCGTGCTCGCTAGTCGGGTTCGGCTGGAACTGACGCTCCAGGTGGATGGCGAAGACCTCCGCCCGGTCATCCGCCGTATATTTAAGGGCCCCGCCGCTATCCAATAGTGGTCGCACCGGGGCTGGGGTATTCTTCAGCTGGCGGCAGAGTCTATGTACAGACGGCCAGCTATCTACTGTAGCCTCTATACGTTCCTCCCAGCCCGCGGCGGTGTGGGCCTGTAGCTCGGCCTTGACCTTCTCCGCGAGACGGTTGAGCTGTCTCTTCAGCGTTGGGCATCTGAGTTGTTGCCACTGCTTGCGAAGGCGCCTCTTCACGGCGATCATAGTCGTGATATAGGCCGGCAGGGGCGGCAGTAGCCCTCTCCCCTGCGGCATCGTCGTAGTCGCCGCTTCTAAGGCGCTTTGAATGCAGGCAGTGACATCGCCCGCCATCTGGTCCACGTCCGCGGAGGTGACGATAGGCCGAGTAGGCGTGGTGGTGTCTAGAATCTCTCCGAAGGCTGTCCAGTCCGTTAATCGACGTGGCGCTAGTGGTCTCAAAGAGGTCGGCATACCCGATAGGACGACGAGTACAGGTTGATGGTCCGACTGTAACTCGTCGTCTATCACTTGTTGGGTGATCTGGTAGTGTAGCCCTCGGTGGACTACGACGTCCAGCACATCAGGCATGTACCGGGCTGCGTCTGGGTAATGGGTCGGCGTCTCCGGCCCGGCCACCGAGTACCCGAAGGCTTCCGCGTCCGCGAAGAGTCGCCTTCCCCCGGTATTCGCCTGCATACTATTCCACGCCGGGTGCTTGCAGTTAAGGTCGCCAGCAAGGATAGTTGCATGTTGGGAGCTATTTACAAGCGCCCGCAACTCAGGTAGGTCGAGGTGGGTCGCGGGCGGCTTGTAACATGCGTAGATGTCGAGGTCCTCGCCGGCGACGTGCAACTGTACACCCAGCGCATACAGCGTGCGAAGCGACGGCAGGGGGAGCTCCTGATGGACGACTCTCCGTCTCACTAGTACCGCCAGACCACGGTAGCGGACTTGCTGAGCCGACCTCTCATCCTTCCTGTAAACATGGTATCCTGGGAACCTGACCCTATCCTCAGGTCCCAGGAGCGTCTCGCTGATAAGCGCCACGTCGATGTTTTGTTCCCGAAGGAGATGGCGGAGGGGGGCGACCTTATCCCGTAGGCCGCGGGCATTCCAGTGTAACATCCTTAACGGTCTATCCATTGAACAGGGTGAGCAGAGTGGCTAGACCGTCAAGGATGACTGTCTCCACATCTTGACACCCTGCCTGATGGCCTTGATGAGGTCCATCAACAGCTGGATCGCACAGGTCGTGAAGTCACTGCGGTTGTACGCTGTAGCAGTTGTCGTACTGGTTGTCTTTTTATTTGCGCCGCTAGCCTGTGGCATTACACCTGTCGACTTAGATGCGACATTCCGACGCGCCGTAGTGTTGGCGCTAGGTGCGGTCGCGGTCGGCGCGGCGCCTGGCGTCTTTTGGGCGAACCTTTTTGGTACCTTGACGGTCCGCTGTGCCGTCATGGCGCTAGTTGTAGGTTCGCCCGTTTTGTTTGATTGCGACACGACCTGTGCGGTGTAGGCAGGGTCGGCCGTAGGGATTTCTTCTTGGGTCGCGGGCGGGGGTGGGTTCTTACCCTTCCCTCCCCGCTTCTTCTTTCTTCTCCTCCGCATCGAGGAAGAGGCTTGGTGTCTATCAGTGGGCTCGTTAGCCGCCGCCATCAGCGTCATGGCTTGAGCCTCTGATGGCACGTGGGGTCTCTCGGCGACCGCCTGTGTCCGGCGTGTGGCCGTGATGGCGACGGTCCCCGCTCGCTTGTTCCTAATTTCTTTTAGGAACACGGGGCACTTGATGTTATTCGCGGGGTGTGGCCCCCCGCAATTTGCGCATGTGGCCGGCTCCTCCCGCGGGCGCGGACACTCCCGTGCCGCGTGCTCACCTCCGCATCGCACACAAGCGAGCGGGCGGTGACACTGGTGCGAGCTGTGTCTGAAGCGCTGGCACCGGTGGCACTGAGCAGGCCCACGCTTCCCACGCCAAGCCTCTATCTTGACACCGCGCATCATCATAAATGTGTCGGTGTCATAGATGGCTCGAACGTCCGGGGTCCTCTTAAGTATTGCGTGGAACACGCAGCCGGGTCGTCCCTGTGCGCCTTTAATGTGGCGCACATACTCCGGCTGGTATCCCAACTCCCGAAGTTCGGCCTCAATCTCCTTCGGGTCGGTATCCACGGGTAGTCCGCGGATGGCAATCTTGAGGTTTTTGTCCGCTGGTAGCGAGTACGCAAACCAGGACACCCCTGCTTCCTTCTCCAGGCCAGTTAGGTACCTCTGGACCAGCCGATACTCTTCCTCGGAGTCCGGGGTGAATCTCACCCCGGTCCCATAGGGCCGAGCATTAGGCGGCCGGCCCAGTTTCCCAGCTATGGCCCGGAAATGGGTGGCCCAGTTCGGCAGTCTCTCAGCTACCAGCGGCGGGTATTTGAGTTTCTTCCCTGGTTTCTGCTTCGTCGTCGATGCATTCGCCGACGGTGCAGGGCCGGGGGGGGCGGCGGGGGGGGCAGTGGAGGTCAGTGGGGCAGGGGAGCGCCTAGGAGCACTTACCCCTGCGGTGGTGGGTGACGTCGGAGTTGTATGGCGGGCCGCGTCGGCAAAGGTTGGCGATATGGGTACCGCCCGACCCCGCGGCGCGCTATCGCGCTGTGGCCGCGGCGGGTCAGGGCAGTACCTTTTTGCCTCCTCGGACGCGGTCTCGCCCGAGCTTCTACGTCGCCGCTGTGGCTTGGGATCGAGTCGAAACTCGTACCCAAAGTCCAGCGACGGCGTTGGTGAGGCCGGCGACATAGGTGTGTCGCCGGCGGCTTCCTCTCGTCCCGCGATGGGTCGTCCCCCGGATCGCGGGGTCGTGTCTCCAGACACGTCTCCGCGACCGGAGGCGGCCGAGTCCAAAGATGCTATCGACATGCTCGACCCCACGCGTGAGGAACATGCCGACAACATCGCCGGTGAATCGTACGCTGAGGTCCGAGGAGGTGCCGGCGAGGCGGGCACCTTAGTTGTGGTGATTGGCGGCCGGGATTGGCCTGCACTTGCTGGTCGCTCCCGCTCAGCCTGCGACGGTCCCGCCAGCGAGAGGCGGGGACCCGGAGCGGCCGGGCGCGGGGCTTGCGGCGGCGAGACGAACCGCGGGGGTGGACCGCGGAGCGGGTGGGCGGCGCGCAGGTGCGCGCGGGTGGCACAGGGGCCTGCGCGGGTGGCGCGGGGTGCGCGCGCGGCGCGGCGTGCCGCGCGGCGGGCGCTGTAGGTGGGGTAGGCGCGGGGACACGCGCCAACGGGGCAGCGGCGCGCGCATACGGTGCGCGACTTTGAGTCACAGCGGGCCCCGGGGCCTGAATAGGTACCGGGCGAAATGCGGCTGGACGGATGGGGACCGCGTGCTGTCGGCTCGTCGACGGCGTAGGCGCAACGCGCGCAGGCGCCGATGACGTCGGTGAGTCGGCCGCAACAGCGGTCTTCTTCTTCTTGGTTTTTTGCTTGGGCTGAGGTCCGGACGGCGGCGCACCGGGCAGCACGTCACCTAGATTAGGCAACGATGTTGCCCGGTCCAACGCCGGACGCACCTCCTCGGCCCCGGCGTCGCGGCCAAGCGAGCCGCGCTTTGGCATCGGCGGGGTTTGTGGCCCTCCGCGACCGCGACGACGCGTACGCGCCGGGCAGCCCGGGGCTGCTTCCTCTGTGTCCGCACAGGCACCGACGGTTTCCTGTGCACACGCAGAGAAAACGGTTAAAATAAGTTGCGATCCGCGCGGAGATACACCGATTTACGGAGCAGCGGTAAACACGGTGGATTCGACCACTAGGCTAATCCAAAAATTATTTGGTATATCTGGGCGAAACTCATTCTTCGACGGAGAGTCTTAACACCGCGATTCAGAAAATGACATTAAACGAACAACGCCATCTATCATTATCATTTCGCGTCAATAGATGTCGTTACGTGGATGTACATTACGTAATGAAAATTCCTTCTTGAACACTTTAAATTCATATATCTTTTGATATTTTGAAGCGATTGCGATGAAACAAAAACTAATTGAAACATCGAGTTACACACAATATTTGAGTATAAAAGTTAACCATAGTGGAACAATCAAACAAAACAACATACAAACAGACAGACAGACAAACAGACAAACAGACAAAAATTCCAAAAATGGTAGAAATGGAATCTGTTGGTTATTCTTGGACAACCAACCAATTTTTTTTTTTTTTTTTTCGTTGTACAGAAACGCCTCGTCTACAGATTTATTATATGTATAGATATAGATTACTGTTAAGTATAGTTTCAGAAACTTGGGTCTGCTGAAGACCATTTTGCATCGTGAAAGTTGGTGAAGGTGGTGTTTGAGGCAGCGAGCTAGATGAATAGTGTTTTTATGTGGAAGGTTGTGGTGAAAAAGGTGTCCAAGGATCATTTATCAACGGTGTTTTTAGTTTGATGTTGTCACCAATGCGGCAGCTTATTTTATCCTTATTTTGTATAGAATTTTCAATGTAGCCCTCTGCTACTACATCAGAGTTCCAGCCACCGTGTCTTTTAATCTGGGTCATGTCTGGTCCTGAATCCGCCAATAGAGTAGCCGATGTTCTTCTGAAACAATGGCCCGTGTAGAGCTCAGCATTTGTTAATTTCAGGTATTTCGCAATTTCTTTCGGCATGCTGCTGATCTTATTTTTTCCAATGACTTGCCTGGTGCACTTGGCATTATTATAAGCTACGAAAAATCTTTTAGTGTTTATATTAGAGGGGCGTAGAGCTTGGTTCTTTTCGATAATTCTTACGTATTCTCCACGGACTACGAATGACCGTTCTTTCTATGATTTTGTATCTGGCAAATTTACCAGCAACAAATCTGAATGTTTTTCGATATCTTCGATTTTAATGTTTATGAGTTCATTTCCACGACAAGCGCCATTCACTCCAAGAATCAATGCTACCTGTAACAAAAATAGGTAGGTTAGTATTTAAGTAGGAAGGTAACTTACGTAATATATTAATTTTTATGTATTACATCTATACATATAATAAATCTGTAGACGAGGCGTTTCTGTACAATGAAAAAAAAAAAAAAATTGGTTGGTTGTCCAAGAATAACCAACAGATTCCATTTCTACCATTTTTGGAATTTTTGTCTGTTTGTCTGTTTGTCTGTTTGTCTGTCTGTCTGTTTGTATGTTGTGTAGTTTGATTGTTCCACTATCACGTAAAAAGTACGAAATCAATATGGTTAACTTTTATACTCAAATATTGTGTGTAACTCGATGTTTCAATTAGTTTTTGTTTCATCGTAATCGCTTCAAAATATCAAAAGATATATGAATTTAAAGTGTTCAAGAAGGAATTTTCATTACGTAATGTACATCCACGTAACGACATCTATTGACGCGAAATGATACTTACTTCTTAATTACTAGGTTTGTGAGATCGTGTGTTGTTATATGACCGTCATTTTCTTTGCGCGGAAACTTAACGCGATACATTGTGTATTTGTGTATAGAATATAACTCTAAAGTTAGATTAATTAAAATTTTCCAGATGCGTTGTTTATTTATTAGTTTAGTTTTAGTGCGATAGGTGGCGCTACCTATCTTTCAAATCTTGATAATCATGAAAGAATAGTGACAAATGTTAAATTCTTAAAAAATATAGGTATTTATTCTTTAATTTTTCACTTTTCTACATAGTTTATTTAGCTTACAGAGTGTTCGAACGTTTTCCCATATATTTTGACAGTATCATTTCGTGCTCGATAGATGGCGTTGTTCGTTTAATGTCATTTTCTGAATCGCGGTGTTAAGACTCTCCGTCTTAGAATGACTTTCGCCCAGATATTCCAAATAATTTTAAGTATAGGTATCTTTGTTTTTGACTTCTTTAGTCTCGATAATATAATAATATAATATAATATAATAAATAAATAAATAATAAATTGTTGGTTGGGTTGGGTTGTCATTCGTTGAAAGTATTGATCAGTGATCTGATTGGTTTTGATTTGGTATTTTGGTTGGTTTCGTTCATTCAAATTAAGAAGTCAAGAAACGAGTCGTTACAGATCGATTCAAACTTAATGGCGGCTCGGAAGTTAGCTTTTAGCTGCGCAGTACCCCACCCCTCACCCCCGCTGTCACATGAAATTGTTACTGCGCAGCGACTCGCCTCATGTTCCGAGCCGCCATTAAGTTTGAATCGAACTGTACTATACTTCGTAATTTGTTCGTATGATTCGTGACCGCCGCTCATTCGATTCGATCGTTGTTGGGGTGTGTAAGGCCTCGGTCTTGAATCTTGCGGGCAGCGGGGCGGATGGCGGCTCGGAAGTTAACTTTTAGCTGCGCAGTACCCCACCCCTCACGCCCGCTGTCACATGAAATTGTTACTGCGCAGCGACTCGCCTCATGTTCCGAGCCGCCATTAAGTTTGAATCGAACTGTATTATACTTCGTAATTTGTTCGTATGATTCGTGACCATCGCTCATTCGATTCGATCGTTGTTGGCATGTGTAAGGCCTCGGCCTCGAATCTTGGGGGCAGCGGGGCGGCGGCGGCGGCGGCGCGGGAGCGGGGCGGGCATCAAAGACCCGTTCTCGAAACTAGCGGGCAGATCGCGCGTCACTATAGCCGCGTAGTGTTGTGTTCACGATTTTGTCGTCGAGATATTTGTTTTTATTCGCGAAAGAAATGGCGGCAACATCTTTTTGATTCAAATTTATTCCTAACGCTCAATTTATTGTGGGCAACAACACTGCAATGCAGACGCGCGGGCGGTCACCGCTTGAATGGAGTGCACCGCTCGCTGCCCGCCGCCTCGCCGCTGCCGCGCCGCTGTTTTCGAGAACCGGTCCATTTGATTTTACGCATAAGATCCTGCTGCGCCCGCGCCGCCGCCGCCGCCGCCTTATGGTTGATTCGATTTGTTCGACTATCGGACAGCAATAAATACACAAATATTGGCACATGTTTCTGGGGAAAGTCAACAATATACATCGATAAATACGGTTCCCGAAGAAGAAGATGCCACACACTATCCAGTAGAGTTCTTAGAATCCCTTAACACACCCGGTCTTTCAGCAACACAAAATTTGTTTAAAAGTCGGAGTGCCAATAATTCTTCTCAGAAATTTAAGTCCTCCCAAACTTTGCAACGGCACTCGGCTCATAGTCACCAATCACCAACAAAACGTCATCGAAGCCGAAATCTTAACAGGTTGCGGCGCCGGTGATGTTGTTTTTATTCCAAGAATTCCTCTCATTCCCAATAATTTCCCGTTTAGTTTTAAACGTGTGCAATTCCCCGTCAGCCTGTGTTACGCCATGACCATTAACAAAGCTCAGGGCCAGACATTATCCGTTGCGGGGGTGGATCTTAGTATTGGTTGCTTTTCCCACGGCCAACTTTATGTAGCTCTTTCGCGTGTGAGCAACCCTAGCAACTTTTTTGTGTACGCTCCAGGTGGTTCCACCGCTAATATTTTATAAAGAGAAGCATTTTCTTAAATAAAAACACAAGTTTTTTGGCAGTTTCTTACTAGGAAAAATCACCAACCCTGGTCGAAAGATTCCCCCTTTTTAAATGAAGGTACAACTTTTCTAAGCGACATATTATTGTTTTCCGACATCCATGCGAACGAAGTCGCGGGCACAGCTAGTGTTATAATAAAGTTATCGAAGAACCTTACGAAGGTTTACAATAATAATTATTATTTAACTTAGAGTCGAAACATCACCTATCAGTAGATCGCATGCAAGCGATCGATTCATGAGCGGGTAGCTAGTACCTATACTTACCTATACATAGTAAGTACAGTAGATATTTTAGTTACTCAAAATTGAATCAATAGGTAGGTACTTACTTTTGTGGCAAGAAAGTTGTGGTCAGGGGCTTCATTTAGAAACGTTTCCACATTTTGAGCTGTGAAAACTTTTGATTTCTTAGGACGATGTCCTTCCGATTTCCTTTTTAAAAATGCCAGTAATTTGGTGTATGTATTAATTTGTATATTATTTTTGATGCTTATTGTTGACCTGAGCATCGAATAGATGCATCATAGACTACTTGACTTCTTTGTACATGATAAATGCTGGAAGTAGACTAAAAGCACTGATTCAGATATAGACTTGACGCCCTTTGTAGTTTTCCATTTGTAAAAATCGTCGTAGACTTTAATGTACGATTCCTTGGACTTTTCTGGGAGTAGATTGTTGGCAATGCCAATGGCTTCGGATTTAATGTACTCCGGAGTCAAATCACTATCGTCATTCGACATTTTTGTGAAAATTTGTATGTATTGTTGTTAAGTAATTTGTTGCACAAAGCAATTCAATTTTTAGTATTCGCGCCTCTTTATAATTTGTGTTCTATTTTTCTTTTTTTTATATTCTACTCGTGGTGGCCAGTTCGATTTTCGAACAATTAATTTTTAGTGCAGATCTAAATTATTGCCAATTTTAAATCAGTTCGGAGTTAATGACCTAAATAGGTGACTACTTCGGTACCGAAGTTAAGGAATTTTCTTGGCCCAATAGCCATAAGATATACACCAATGGAATGAGCTTTTCAAGGGGAACCTTTCCTACTAACACGACTTTTGCCAATTGATAGTCAGTTCGGAGTAAATGACCCAAATAGGTGTGAATACTTGGGCATCGAAGTTAAAGAATATTCTTGGCCCAATAGCCATAAGATATACGTCAACGGCTTTAGCTTTTGGAGGGGAACCTTTGATAGTAACATGACTATTGCCAATTGTTAGTCAGTTCGGAGTTAATGGCATAAATAGGTGACCACTGGGGCACCGAAGTAAAGGAATGTTCATGGCCCAATAGCCATAAGATATGCAGCAATATAAAGACCTTTCCAAGGAGACCCTTTGCTACGAACACGACTTTTGCATTCTGTTAGTCAATTTGGAGTTAATGACTTAAATAAGTGTTACTACTGGGGCATTGAAGTTAAGGAATTTTTTTGACCCAATAGCCATAAGACATACACCAATGAAAAGAGTTTTTCGAAGAGAACCCTTGCTTCTAATATAACTGTTGCCAATTGTTAGTGAGTTCGGAGTTAATGACCGAAATAGGTAATAAATTGCTTACCGAAGTTAAGCAATTCTTGGCGTCCAATAACCATAACCATAACCATTAAAAAGAGCTTTTTAGCGATAACCTTTGCTACAAACACGACTTTTGCCTATTATTAGTCAGTACAGAGTTAATGACCTAAATAGGTGATGAATTTCAATAATGCTTAATTACTCACATTTAGAGCTCTGTAGCTCCTTTCGTACTAACAATCGAGAGAAACGTCATATCACGAAATATTTCTCTTGAAGAGATCTTTCCATTGGCATATATCTTAACTCTATTGGGGGATGCGGCAGGCTTAACGAAGGCTTAACGATTAGCGTACGGCCGATCGACTCATAAACACATTGTTCCCAAAACAGCATCTAGGAGGCCAACGTTTTAAAATGTCCGTTTATAGGTTTGCAAGATCATGTTTGCAAGGCTCAAAGATAGGCAAAAATATTTCATTGTCTAAATACCTGACTTTCACTAATGCTTAATTACTCACATTTGGAACTCTGTAGCTCCTTTCGTACTAACAATCGAGAGAAGCGTCCTATCACAATATATTAGCCTTGAAGAGATCTTTCCATTGGCATATATCTCAACGGTACTCCCTTTTTTCTCCTAAAATTGTTTGTCCGAAAATCATTATCCATAACACGTTTGGTATAAACTTCAGTAACCATAATGATAAAAAATTCGAAATTTCGTTTTACATAATTATCTTTACTTCTAAAACTATTATGTCATAATATTGAGTACTATAATAATTGAATCACCTAATTTTGCATGAAATAAAGTCATGTCCTAAGTTTTGTATTTTAAAATGTGTATTATTCCGAATGTTCATTTATAATAAAATTGTTAGTCCTAAAACATTAGCTAAAATTAGGTTTTAGTGACAGAAACGAATCGCTGTTAATCCGACGTCACGCAGTCTTGTATGCCCTACCCCTAGAGTGTAATTTAAAATCGCGTAGGCGCGGAGGGGCGAGGCGGCCCGCGAGTTGAGGGGCAGGTGGTTGTAACGCTCGCCGCCGCAGCTGCTCAGCAGCCGAAGCTGTGGTGGTGAGCGTTAAAACATCTACGACGATAAGCTCGCGTGGGACCGCCGGAGCCCCGCAGCGCCGGAGCCGTGACAGAAACCATGCCTGCTGCATGTTCGCTTGTATGCTGCATGCTTGCTTGCATGCTCGCTTGAATGCTGCATGCTTGCTTGCATGGTGTATGCTTGTTTGCATGCTTCTTACTGGGAAATAAATACCATTTCATGTTCACAATTAATTGTTTTATTGAGCTGCAAACAACATTTGATAGATAACAACATTGGATAGATAAACATTAATTAATTTGAATTTAGGACATAAGTTTTATTGAAAACGGTTTTAAGTCTTTTGTATATTATTGAATGTAATATTTATGGCAAACAAATTTAGGGCATACTCGTAGGGTGTCCCTTAAACGAACAAAAAAATTTTTTTTTCGAATTTTGAAATGCATACCCCCTATATCTTTTATAAAAGCAAAACCATACATAAATATGAAATTTTACCTTGATTGCAACCCGTGCCGACCGAGCCGCAAAGTTTATCAAAAATCGTGTTTTGTCTCTTAGTTGGTTAGTCCTACAAAATTAATAAAAATGCAATAAATGAAGTGAGTAAAAGACAAATTGAAATAATATAAATATTTATCTTTATTTAAACACAAAATAATAACGATCACCAACTCATAAACACGATGACAACAAGCAAAAAGTAGGTAACAATTTTCTTTATAAATTCTGCTCCAAAGGAACGCAAGCTTCATTGAAATGGCCAGTATCCGAAGCTGTTGTGTCGCAACACATTATTTGGACCTAAGGTTCCAGTCATAGAGGGCAGTTGACTTAGCGAATATTGTAAAGCCAGACAGCGAAAACTTTTCGAATAGATTATACTTAATTTTACACCATTTATGTGATGGCTAGGTAGGCCGATATGGAAAATATTTTGTTTATCACTCTGTAATTCAACCGACAACTATATGCAATAAACAACACCGTACTAATAATCTAAATAATCACGTATAAAATGACAAATAAAACACGTAGTCACAGGTCGCAGTGCAGTACCAGGGCAATTTGTATGAACAACTTAAAATCGCAAGTTGGCACGGGTTATCGTTCTCAAAGTGGGCTAATATTTTTTTCTAGACTATATTGGGTTAATACGAAACTTTTTAGAAGATATGCGTAAAAAAAAATCGAACTTGAAATTTAAGGGACATCCTAGCATACTGTATTTAGGGATTTCAATTTTATGGCATGTTATATTATGTGACATTAAGTTCGGGCAAGTTATCATTCGGACAAATGATGATTATGACAAAAAAAATTATGGCACTTTAGATTATGGATAAAAAAGTTAGGGAACACAATAGAGAACCATCTCAACTCTATTGGGGTACGCGTCAGGCTTTACGATGTGTCCGGTCGACCGACTCTTAAAAACATTGCTCCTAAAAAAAAACAACCGACTTAAAAAAAAACACTAAATAAAAAGTTAAAAAAATAACTTTAATTTCGGAAGTTGGTGGCAAAAAACGAAAATTCTATTGGAGACCAATGTTTTAAAATTGTCGCTTATAGGCTAAAAGTTGATGTTTGTAGGGCACTGAATCATTAAAAGTTAATTAATTGACGAAATACCAGAATTACAATAATATTTAATCACTCACACTTAAAGCTCTGTAGCTCCTTTCGTACTAACGATCAAGAGAAGTCTTCAGAATAAAAAATATTCTTCTTGATGAGATCTTTCCATTGGTATATATCTTAACGCTATTGGGCTCCAGGGCAGAAACGCCCAATCTCCAAATGCCAGATACAAAATCATAGAAAGAACGGTCATTCGTAGTTCGTGGAGAATACGTAAGAATTATCGAAAACTACCAACTCTACGCCCCTCTAATATAAACACTAAAAGATTTTTCGTAGCTTATAATAATGGCAAGTGCACCAGGCAAGTCATTGGAAAAAATAAGATCAGCAGCATGCCGAAAGAAATTGCGAAATACCTGAAATTAACAAATGCCGAGCTCTACACGGGCCATTGTTTCAGGAGAACATCGGCTACTCTATTGGCGGATTCAGGACCAGACATGACCCAGATTAAAAGACACGGTGGCTGGAACTCTGATGTAGTAGCAGAGGGCTACATTGAAAATTCTATACAAAATAAGGATAAAATAAGCTGCCGCATTGGTGACAACATCAAACTTAAAACACCGTTGATAAATGATCCTTGGACACCTTTTTCACCACAACTTTTCACATCAAAACACTATTCATGTAGCCCGCTGCCTCAAACACCACCTTCACCAACTTTCACGATGCAAAATGGTCCTCAGCAGACCCAAGTTTCTGAAACTTTACTTAACAGTAATACTCAAATAAACTCTAACTCAACTTCAATAAATGTACCGAATAAAAACATAACTTTGTCTTTCCACAACTGGTCTAATGTATCAAACATTACCTTTTACATTTAATTGTTTTAAATAGGTCAACTAACTGTTATTGTAATTTTAATAAATACTTGGATTCTAGTACTAATGCTTTTTATTGTCTCGTAGATAGTGTGAAAAGTAGAGTATTCTCCTCGGGGATAAAGGTGCCTTCGTCTTGGGCGAACTTGAATCCCACGCTGCACTCAGGATTCTTGTCTTAACTCCCTCGCTTTGCTCGGGATTCAATACGGCGCCCACTACATAAGACACTACTTTATCCCCTTAGTGCATAATCTACTATTATACCTAATTCTTTTACGTACTTGCCATGTGCATAAGCGATTAGAAGTTACTGAAATATGCAACTATGACAGACAGACGAAATCGCACCATATGGGTTTGGGTTTTCCCGTTTTCGTATGAAACCCTAAAAACATATTGAGTACTTAGTTCATTATATTTTCTTATCTTCAAGGGAAGCATGGAGAAATACCATATCTCGTTATCTAGATTTTTCCGATTTTTCTAGAACTTTATTTTAAATTGCAGTTATACAAGATGAGAAAGCTACACGTTATCTTAATATGGCCGTGTCGGCTTACGTTGGGACCAACGTTGCCTCCTTAGTTGTAGATTTAACTACAGCCGCACATTTTGGAATAGACCATAGCACCTTAACAGCTCTTCTGGTAAGTGAAATTGAGGCGTTGCTATTTGTTACTTACACATGAATAGGAATAGAGAGCAGTGGTGGCCCAGTGGTAACGGCCACGACTTACGAGTTGTAGGTCGTAGGTTCGAACCCTGAGAGGCGCTTTACTTTGTGTAAATTATTTCATCGCCACTGCTCTCAAAAACGGTGAAGGAAAACATCGTGAGGAAACCGGCATGTCCTAGAACCAAAAATTCGAAGACATGTGACATCTACCAACCCGCACTGGGCCCGCGTGGTGGATTACGGCCCACTCCCTCTCACAGAGAGGAGGCCTACACAGGCCTCCTCTCTGTCACAGCCTATAATGTTCCCACTGCTGGGACACCCCAGCAGTGGGAACATTATAGGCTGATTATGAATAGGAACAGCTATCTAATTGCGTAAGATATTTTCGTAAATGATTAAGACTAATCTCATCCGTTTCATTTTGACAGTCCAACAACATTCATTGCGTTATTTACGTGTTGAGCAGATTTTTTTTCGAACTTATGAAGCAATGGATTACTAATCTGTTTCAAAACAATTCAGCTTGTGATTGATCGTGTATTACGCTATTAGGGTGCAGCACAAAAGCAAGCTATATAATTATGTCCTGTCTTTGGTATTGTTTGTCGAGTCGTCGAGTTCCTTAAAGTCCTACCAAACCTCAAATTTTATCTCGCTTGCACCATACCACTCGCGGCCTGAGTGAGAGCGCGACGGAGTGGGGTGTTGGCGGCTTCCAGCCTCAAATAGTTTAAGTAATTTCTTTTTACGGTGAAAATAATGGTAATAAAAAAAAGAAACATAAGACCTACTTTATAGTTAGTTCAGTTATTATTATGCAAACGTTCATGCTCTAATTTGAAGTATTTTTTTAATACCAGCGGTTTATAGTTTGGATTTTTTTTTCTATAGAGAAAACTTTATGCACCTACTCGTGTTTTTGTCAAACATAGGACCTAGCAGCTAGCATCAATCCTCAACTTTAACATAAATATTTATTTCAAAATGGATGCTGCAGTATTTTCGGCATAACGGAGGATGCTAAGGAATTTGAGGTAGGGTAGGCCCTTAAGTTCTGAGATGAGCTAGAGTGCGCCACCACTCAAGCACAAACTCAAGTCCGACGCAGCGCTAGTGTCTATGTCCTTGCATCCTATTGCATTTAAACAAATGTAGTTCCCTCAATTTTCCGTCAGACTTCGGTGGTGGGGGACTCAACATGATTACTGATAAATGCGTGCAATAACTGGACAGGTCCACTCAAATCTGTGTGGCTTTTTCCTCTAAAGACCATCTTAAAAATTAATCTGCATGGTCCACATAATATATGGCGAGTGGCCTGATAAAGATTAGTTATTTCTGGACTAAGATTTTCATATGGGATGAATCAATATATTTTTCGCCTTTAGGTATACTGTCAGAAAAACAACTCTGTTTTAAGCTTACAGGACCTGCGTGCCTAAAACAAAAGAATATTTTTATTTATATACTTATTTTTTTTTACTTTCATCATAATTATTAATTATGTAAAACTTGATTGTTTTAAGGACACTGAAACAAATAGTAGCGTATATGAAATCGACGTGTTACGTCAGGGAGCATTCCTATTGATGTCTATAGGACTGAAAGGCTACTTCGCTCTACTAATAAACTGGATATTGATAATATTACTGATCGTTTACGTGTTGGAGCATCGCAAACTGTTGAAGAGTGCTGAAGTAAGTTTTACCTACTTTATTATAAAGGAGATTGGGTAAAAAATTATGGGATTTGGTCCAAATGTCGACAACTGAAGACCTTGTCACTGAATAGTCTATTAAACTAAGGACATACTCTCACTCAGACACCCAAAAAAAATCTGTTAAGTATTAAAAGTTATAGCTATGAATAAAAGTTATATCTATTTTATATTTGTTAATTATTTTTTTTCAATTATTTTTGCCTAAATGGCTTGATTTATTTAAAAAAAAAGCCTTTAATTCGGAACTTGATCTATATGATGTTGGTAATACACACTACTTAAAACTATGTTAGTAACATTTCATTTTTTGTTATTTTTACCAGACTACAGCAAACCCAAAGGAGGGTTGTGATTTTAACAGGCTTTTAAGGTGTATGTATGTATATTCATCTATTCTCTCATAACTCCTATACTACTCGGTAGTATTTTGGCTATTCGTCATTATATCGTCATCAATGGTCTCGTTAGTGGTGGACATTTGGACTAGTTTTGCATATTGTCTTTTATTTTCCTTCGTTCAACACATTGTTCAAGAAATCTACACGCTTAGATATTTTAATTAAGTAAATAAAATTTTCTTTTTAGCATTCTATCCATAAGATGGGGGTTCTGAATGCATTCGAGTAAGTGTACTTTTCATTATATACCTTCTCAAAAAATTAGTATTAAAACACTGATTGATGTAGTAGACGCCGGTTGGCCGTTGGCTCTTTCTTGCCGTGAAAAGCTACTGTTTATTAGCCATAAGTAGGCACGGTCTTCAGTGTTGTATGGATCGCTGTGAAAGCTTGTTGTATAGAAACCGTGCCGTGTATAAAGGGCCTAATTGGCGCAACGCGACTACTGAGAATTGGGTCCTCGTGTCGAATCGGGATTTGATAAGGACGTGTGTTATAATTTTTTCCCAATTATATTTGTGGCAATAGGCTCACCGCCTATTAGGTACTGACCCACTGGCACAAGGTCTCTTCTCATACAGACAAGACACGAGTGTTAATCACGACGCTTGCTCACGACGGTTTGGCGATTTCAGACTTATAACAACTATAATTCCAGACATGTCCAGGTTTCCTCACGATGTTTTCCTTCACCGATGTCAGTAATATCTAAAATAATCTCAGAAAGTACATCATTAATTAATTTTAATTAATATTCAATCATTTATTTCGTTGATACTTACTAACTTATTTTTTAAGATAATGAAAAAGTACTAACACAATATGGTAATAATAATAGTCTAATAGTAATAATAATAGCCTAATAGTCTGACATATTTTTTTTTATTGGGAAATGGATGCGAACATTACCTGCCTCTGTCTAACCCTATGTGGAAAACAGCTAGGCGAGATGTTATGTGTCTTGTTATTATTACTATTAACAGCCAGCCGAGGAAGCCCGATGACAACAACTGGACTACGAACTCGAACGCACGCGAACCAGAAGCATTTTCACCGTTTGCGAGAGGGTAAGATTTGGTTGTGATAACTTTATCAATTTACTAGCTTCCACCCGCGGCTTCACCCACGTGGTATGTCGATAAAAAGCCTATGTTCTTTCTCAGGCTCTAGACTATCTGTGTACCAAATGTCATTTAAATCGGTTGAGTAGTTTTATCGTGAAAGCGCGACAGACAGACAGACAGAATTACTTTCGCATTTTTAATATTAGTAAGGAGTAAGGAAGTAAGGATTACTCCTTACCTTATTTATTATAATAATTGTACATTTTGTAAGAAAACCGTATACGTTTTATGAGGAGGGTAACCACCTCATAAAAAGTTAAGACAAGGGTAGGTACTATAGTGCAAACAAAAATAGATCTTAAGGTACTTGACTAGGTCAAGTCATCTATTCTATCTATATCTATCTATACATATAATAAATCTGTAGACGAGGCGTTTCTGTACAATGAAAAAAAAAAAAAAATTGGTGGGTTGTCCAAGAATAACCAACAGATTCCATTTCTACCATTTTTGAATTTTTGTCTGTTTGTCTGTCTGTCTGTTTGTATGTTCTTTAGTTTGATTGTTCCACTATCACGTAAAAAGTACTTTTATACTCAAATATTGTGTGTAACTCGTTGTTTCAATAAGTTTTTGTTTCATCGCAATCGCTTCAAAATATCAAAAGATATATGAATTTAAAGTGTTCAAGAAGGAATTTTCATTACGTAATGTACATACACGTAACGACATCTATTGACGCGAAATGATACTTACTTCTTAATTACTAGGTTTGTGAGATCGTGTGTTGTTAAATGACCGTCATTTTCTTTGCGCGGAAACTTAACGCGATACATTGTGTATAGAATATAACTCTAAAATTAGATTAATTAAAATTTTCCAGATGCGTTGTTTATTTATTAGTTTAGTATTAGTGCGATAGGTGGCGCTACCTATCTTTCAAATCTTGATAATCATGAACGAATAGTGACAAATGTTAATTTCTTAAAAAATATAGGTATTTATTCTTTAATTTTTCACTTTTCTACATAGTTTATTTAGCTTACAGAGTGTTCGAACGTTTTCCCATATATTTTGACAGTATCATTTCGTGCTCGATAGATGGCGTTGTTCGTTTAATGTCATTTTCTGAATCGCGGTGTTAAGAGTCTCCGTCGAAGAATGACTTTCGCCCAGATATCCCAAATAATTTTTAGTGTAGGTATCTTTGTTTTTGACTTCTTTAGTGTCGATAATATAATAATATAATAAATAAATAATAAATTGTTGGTTGGGTTGGGTTGTCATTCGTTGAAAGTATTGATCTTAGAGATGGGTTGTAACAGGTGAAACACGATATCTGTGATCACTGTGACTGTGACAAAAAATAACAGATCCAAATATCTGTTATTAAATCACAGCCTGTGATTTTTGATAAATACGTATCTCAATCGAATATCATCTTTATTTCTTTTGATTTAAAGTCGAAAATCGTATCTATCTGTTATAAAATCACAGCCTGTGATTTTTGTACAGACGATAAATACGTATTGACTCAATTGAATATCTTCTTTATTTCTTTTCGTTAAAGTCGAAAATCGTATCCGAAATTTTAACAGTAACAGTCTTGAGGATCTGTGATTTTAAGTAACAGATATTTTTTATCGTTAGGAGCAATTGCTATCTGCTATTTTATAATATCTGTGATTTCTATCTGTGACGATAAATACGCTTCACTCCTAATTGATCTGATTGGTTTTGATTTGGTATTTTGGTTGGTTTCGTTCATTAGGTTCAAATTAAGAAGTCAAGAAACGAGTCGTTACAGATCGATTCAAACTTAATGGCGGCTCGGAAGTTAGCTTTTAGCTGCGCAGTACCCCACCCCTCACCCCCGCTGTCACATGAAATTGTTACTGCGCAGCGACTCGCCTCATGTTCCGAGCCGCCATTAAGTTTGAATCGAACTGTACTATACTTCGTAATTTTTTCGTATGATTCGTGACCGCCGCTCATTCGATTCGATCGTTGTTGGCGTGTGTAAGGCCTCGGCCTCGAATCTTGCGGGCAGCGGGGCGGATGGCGGCTCGGAAGTTAACTTTTAGCTGCGCAGTACCCCACCCCTCACCCCCGCTGTCACATGAAATTGTTACTGCGCAGCGACTCGCCTCATGTTCCGAGCCGCCATTAAGTTTGAATCGAACTGTACTATACTTCGTAATTTGTTCGTATGATTCGTGACCACCGCTCATTCGATTCGATCGTTGTTGGCGTGTGTAAGGCCTCGGCCTCGAATCTTGCGGGCAGCGGGGCGGCGGCGGCGGCGGCGCGGGAGCGGGGCGGGCATCAAAGACCCGTTCTCGAAACTAGCGGGCAGATCGCGCGTCACTATAGCCGCGTAGTGTTGTGTTCACGATTTTGTCGTCGAGATATTTGTTTTTATTCGCGAAAGAAATGGCGGCAACATCTTTTTGATTCAAATTTATTCCTAACGCTCAATTTATTGTGGGCAACAACACTGCAATGCAGACGCGCGGGCGGTCACCGCTTGAATGGAGTGCACCGCTCGCTGCCCGCCGCCTCGCCGCTGCCGCGCCGCTGTTTTCGAGAACCGGTCCATTTGATTTTACGCATAAGATCCTGCTGCGCCCGCGCCGCCGCCGCCGCCGCCGCCGCCGCCGCCCCGCTGCCCGCAAGGTTCGAGGCAGAGGCCTTATGGTTGATTTGATTTGTTCGACTATCGGACAGCAATAAATACACAAATATTGACACATGTTTCTGGGGAAAGTCAACAATATACATCGATAAATACGGTTCCCGAAGAAGAAGATGCCACACACTATCCAGTAGAGTTCTTAGAATCCCTTAACACACCCGGTCTTTCAGCAACACAAAATTTGTTTAAAAGTCGGAGTGCCAATAATTCTTCTCAGAAATTTAAGTCCTCCCAAACTTTGCAACGGCACTCGGCTCATAGTCACCAATCACCAACAAAACGTCATCGAAGCCGAAATCTTAACAGGTTGCGGCGCCGGTGATGTTGTTTATATTCCAAGAATTCCTCTCATTCCCAATAATTTCCCGTTTAGTTTTAAGCGTGTGCAATTCCCCGTCAGCCTGTGTTACGCCGTATGACCATTAACAAAGCTCAGGGCCAGACATTATCCGTTGCGGGGGTGGATCTTAGTATTGGTTGCTTTTCCCACGGCCAACTTTATGTAGCTCTTTCGCGTGTGAGCAACCCTAGCAACTTTTTTGTGTACGCTCCAGGTGGTTCCACCGCTAATATTTTATAAAGAGAAGCATTTTCTTAAATAAAAACACAAGTTTTTTGGCAGTTTCTTACTAGGAAAAATCACCAGGCCTGGTCGAAAGATTCCCCCTTTTTAAATGAAGGTACAACTTTTCTAAGCGACATACTATTGTTTTCCGACATCCATGCGAACGAAGTCGCGGGCACAGCTAGTTATGTAATAATTATTTGACTGTACCTACCTACTGCACATCTAAGCTAAGTCACAGTTCTTTCACAGTTTTACCTCTGACAACATCCTATTTTGAACCTTATAGCAATGTCAATGAGATCGCTATGAGGTAAAATAAGGACTGTAAAATTGCGCGTCTTTCCATTGTGCACGCATGTGCACTTATGAAAATCAAATGATGATGATTCATGATAATTTTTATCAAAATTTACCACGAGATGCTTCCAAGTATTAGAAGGTACCTACTTACCTACTAAAAGTTTCGGATGTGGCCGTCCATGCAAATTGGAGATATTTATCCAAATCAACCAATCATAACACCCTATGTAGTTTTAAGTACAGTAAAGCCTAGTAAACTAGTTATGAGCATTTTTGTATTTTACAGAGCTCAGGTGAACAATGGTTTCAACGACGATGAATCGGACCGCGGGCTCAGACGAACGCCGATGCGATCTGATACCAACAATTCCAAGTTTGTAGTTTTAATTATTTTATTTATTTTTAATCATTATTTGTGCAATAGTAAAAACTTTGCAAAGGTAGAATAGGCATTCTCTACCAGATGCAGTGATGCAACATAAAAAGTGCTGATTGCTAACGAGAAGCGGGACTGATGAAGCCTACATTGGTGCCGATTCTCTTGTCACAAATTCTCTAAACTAAACTAAAAGTCACTAAAATTTAGTTTATTCCTGTCAAACGACGATTTCCCATTCTGAAAATAGACTAAAGTGACACAACTTAACTATAATTTAGTTTGACGGCACTAAGATGGCACTGAGTTTTAATTTAGTGAAAATGCTATTCTGAATTTGACCAAAATATTTGTTCTATATCTAAAATCCTCTAACTAACTCTGACTATTTTTAGTCACGATTAAAAATGTGTGGAATAAAATTAGATGTCATGAACTAAAATTCAAACCAACACCTCGAATTCAGTTGCAAAACGGTACTGTATCTTTTTTTTATTTTCTTTTGCTTATATCTCGAAAATGGTGTGTCCTACCCCCTTTGCAACTCGCAAACCCGTAATACTCATCATGTTGGTAATTTTTTTTTTGTTGTTTTCCAAAAAGTGAAAAATTCCTTAAAAAAATACGTCGAGACAGCCACATTACGCGCCTCTCCGGCTCAAAAAAAAACACGTGGTAGGCAAACGAGTAGGTACCAAGTGGAGTCGCGATTGTCAAGTTCGATTTTAGTTGTGTCAAAATAATGTTTAAATTTAGAGATTTTTTTTGGCAGAATAGCTCTAAGATTCTCATAGTAAAAAGTAAGGAATTTTAGTGATAGTTTAGTTAGTTTAGTTCGGTGTAAAAGAGAATCGGCACCATTGTGACTTCATTTTATTTTTCCAACTACATTATTCTGACTGTGTAGCTACTAGCTATACAAATTCAATCGAACTCGGTCCTGCTGGAACAATCTTTCAGTTTCATTGACCTCTACTCAATGATATTATAATAAACAGATATGTTATGAGCGCACAATCGTGAAGTCTCGAAAACACCCCAATTGTAACATATTGGCTTTAGTCTGCGCCACGCATGGCGTGAGTAATACGCTTAGTTGAAGCAGCTAAAAAATTCAAAAAATGCCATCGTGTTTATTTAGAAAGTGTACCAATTATGATACCAAAGTTAATAAAACACAAGGGATCTCGTATCATATGTAGGTACGCAATACCTATACTTCGATTTATTATTACATTTCAATTATTTTCCTAATATTGTGATATTTGGAGGTTAGAAAAAGAAAGAAATGGAAATACATTTGTTTGTCGTGAGGACGACAAGGACGCATTCACTCCGGACATAGAATTAAAGTACAGATGCGAATATCGTAGGCAGTACAGTCATCGTTACCCCACAGTTCTATTTCCTTTTTTCTAACCTTGTATTATTTAATCATTTTGTCTTATGAAATGATTGATATACTTAAATAGAAATTAAACATGTCATGTGCAGGAAAAGAAAATATAGATAGCTTACCATTACCATAATGTATCACGGAGAATACTAAAGTAAAGCTATTTCTATTTTTTATCAGCACATTTAGGCTGCCAGCCCACAGCTGATAATCGGTGGCCGACTTTTAGTAAGAGCCAAATGAAACAGTAGAGACCAAACGTTGTAGGTACAAACCGCGTGCACAAATTTAGTACGCGCGGTTTTTACCTTCTGTCTCGTTAAATTTGTTAGTCTGTGATGCCAACATTCGGTGATTGGTGGCCAGAATAATGTTTGTTTACATTCACGCGCAACTGACAACACTAGCTGTCTCTTTTTTTCTTGTTGTTTTTATCAAGCCATCTCTTTTCTATCATTTTTACTTGTAGTGAAATGTAAAATAAATTAAATGTGGGTATGTCTGCCGCCGCTGCTGCACGGAACACTTTTTTGCTGTTAAAAGGTTATCAGGCAACTAAAACTAACTTCTCGTTATTTTTAGTAGAATAATTTATGTTTGCCGCATAATCCAGCCTTATTTTGACTTAAAACAGTTATCTTTGTGTCGATTGTAATGGCAAAAAAAGCAATAAGAGCTAGTAAAATTATAGTGCTGCTGGAACCCTCTTCCAGCAGCGCTATATTGTAAAGTATACCTATTCTCATTGATAATTAATTTTATTTATTTATTTGATTCTTTATTGGCAGACCTTAAAGTCCATAGTGTTAGTAATGACATGAAAAATACTTATTTAACTATTATTAGTAATATATATACAACAACAAAAAACAGTAACATAAAATAATAAACAAGAAGCCCGTATGGCTACTTAGAGCCGACCTGTGTGTGCAGTCTCACCCATCGGCCAAGCATCGGGCAGTCCCACCGGTCACTCAATGCCCTCAACATGCTGTGGGAGCTAAAACATGTTCTTTGCCGGAGAGAAGCGCACCGCTTCCGAATAATAGCGTAGAAATCATCTACCCTCGCATCGGTAAACATACCCGACGCGCTACAAAACCGCGGCAGCCTCACGAGCATTCTGAAGGCATTATTATATTGTACAATAATAAGACATAGTAAAAATATTAATATTATCCATAGAAAAGCCAATGACTGTAAGGTGTCCGTTTATTTTGCAAACGAGTGCATAAACGAACTAACCAATATTTATACTGTAGGTAGTGTTAATTATAAGATGACTCACCACCATTTGTTTTTGCGAATTTATAGCCGGTCCTACGACCCTTCGGATTCGTGGCATCGTGGTCAGCCGAACCGTCCCTTCTCGTACCTAGAGGACATCAAGCGGCAGGCGCCGGTGCCAGCCAGGCCCCCGCCCTCGCCTGCAGTGGAGGCTCCGTGGTCTCACCGCGATCCGTGGCCGCAGCTGCAGGGGCCGCCCGTGCCCGCGCCAGACTACAGTCCGCAGCCCCGACGACTCAAGTCTGCACTAAAACCAGGAGGTTACATGTAACATGTACAATGTGTACGAATCAATGGCAGTAATTGATTAATTGACTTATTATTGTGAAGTTACCCGTATGTTGTACTTATTTCATTAAAATTATTCTTTATATATCTTCGGTTCTTATTGTACTTCCAAGCAAATATTTTTATGCAGGTTTCCGTTCCGAACTTTTTCTGATCAAGGGATATTTTTTATCACCTGACCCAATTTGAATAGCGATTGGTAAATTCCTTGGGTGCGTCTCATATCATATAAAGTTATTTGGTATATTTTAATTTCAATAACGTTCACAAGATATAATAAACGTGAGTAATACCAACTATTGCTATAATTTCTTTAGATATAACATTTATATACTTTAAAACTTATTTCGTATAATGTTGTTGGATATAACGTTTATTTAATCGAAAATCATTAAGCCTATCGTTTAAAATATATAATATTGATATAATTTTTATGGCAATCCGAGATGGGTTATATTGGGTTAGAAGGTTAAGGCGAGAGCTGAGCGGAGTGCCAGGTCCCCTCTATGTTGGTGAATCATTTGGGTTTGGTTTGGTTAGAATAGTGACCATTAACGCGCGAAGGCGAACGAGTGAAGCGAGCGTGCTGAGGGAGCGGCGTGACAGAAACGAATCGCTGCAAAACCGACTCCACGTAGTCTTGTCTGCCCTACCCCAGGAGTGTTATTTAAAATCGCGTAGGCGCGGAGGGGCGAGGCGGCCCGCGAGCTGAGGAGCAGGTTGTTTTGACTCCCGCCGCGGTGTGAGCGTGAAACACATCTGCGACGATAAGCTCGCATGGGACCGCCGGAGCCGTGACAGAAACCATGCCTGCTGCATGATTGCTTGCACGCTGCATGTATGGTGTATGCTTGTTTGCATGCCTGCTGCATGCATGGTGTATGCTTGTTTGCATATTTTTACAGGGAAATAAAACCACATGTTTTTTACTAGGCGTTTTATCATATTAGACTAAATAGGTTTTATGTCTTTTGAGTGGTATATCAAACGATTTTATATTCAATGTATGTTATGCTTATAAAAATTAGTTACATTAAAATTATATCAATCGTTTATTATATTAACTGATCATTATATCAAATAAAATTATAGATTCAGTTGTTATATCTTGTAAATATTAGAGATTTTGTAATTATATCATATACAGCATGCAAGGGTAAACACCGTTGTCACTCAAACCATGGGTAGTTGACTTAAATATAAAAATAAACGACCCAGTAACAACAAAAAAAAACCTTATTTTCATTAAAAGATTTTAAAAAGTAAATATCCGTCACTGCCCCGATACTCATGGATACGCGTTCGAGAGAGCTGCGAAACAGCTGACGGCCGGTCATGTAACGTACCGCGCGCCCCGCCCGCCCCCGCCACCCGCCGGCCGCGGCCGGTCGTTGCCCTTGCGTGTAGGGTGAAATATTCTTGTGGAAAAATGTAATTTTCTTTAAAAAAAAAATGTTGTATTTTTCCATTGATTTAACGTTCTAAAAAACTTTTTACAAAAAAAAAAACAACCGACTTCAAAAAAAACACTAAAAAAGTGAAAAATAACTTTAATTTCGGAAGTCGGTGTCTTTGCTTTTTAATTTTCGTTTTTTGCCACCGACTTCCGAAATTAAAGTTATTTTTCACTTTTTTAGTGTTTTTTTTGAAGTCGGTTGTTTTTTTTTTGTAAAAAGTTTTTATTTTTCACTTTTTAGTGGTGGTACCTACCCCACACAAGTTACTACCTGCTATGTAAATAACAGTGAAGGAGTCTAATAATTATATCGTCTACATAGACTGTGGGAAAAATACGTAATATTGAAGCTAGCTCAAAAACCACGCAAGCAAACTTAATAAAATTTATATGGGACCATCTCGGGAGTATACCCTTTCGAACTAAAAAAGAATTTTTAAAATCGGTTCACAAACGGCGGAGTAATCGGTGAACATACATAAAAAAAAAAAAAAAAAAAAAAACAATCATCCGAACGTAGTACCTCCTCCTTTTTTGAAGTCGGTAATAAAAGAAACCAAACCACTGGATTCAAGGATAACGGTGTTTACACTAACACCTTGTATTACTTACCCAAATTCCTTTATAGTAGGTACATGAGGTACATTGTAAAATTATAATGAAAGAAAACAAAAACTGAAAAGTAACATGAATTTATTTACACTCTTTAAAAACGAAGTAAAATCAGTAAAAAAAAAATTATAGTCTTTTATTTAAACTAAAACAGTGAATTTCCCTTGATGCCGTAAGATATTATTAATTTATAAAATATATATTTATTGTTTAACTGTGTGCATCAGTTAATTAAACCGGTTCAAAACATTTAAGATGTAAAATAAGTGATAGATATTAAAAAGGCACGAAAATTCGTCATAATTATAATTTTATATCTTATAACAATATGTACAGAAGTTTTATACGTTGTATGTATTACAATATTAGACTATATACATTTACACAACAATGATTTGTATTAAATGTAATATACAAGACGTTCATACACGTGTATATTTACAATAATTGTACAGTCACAGTCATTGAGGACAGTAAACAATAAAATAATAAAATTCTTCTATGAAATAATTAATTAATTAACACATTAATAATAGTTGTCTGTGTGGACTTACGCCGTATAAAGGCTTTGCCTTGCATTTTTGCACAATGGCATGCAAGTATGTTGCATGCTTTGGGTTTGGTCTTGAAAACCTTATTTTGTTCTCGAGGATACATGTTTAGTTAAGAATATGCCATGTTCATTATAATACGTGATCATAAAGACAATATGAAGCAACAGTGGTTTTGCATTTAAATATTTTTTTAGTAAAGAGTTCTTGAGTAAAGAAAAATATTTTAATTCAAAATAAGACTCAGATTCACGGTTGTTCACGAATTAACACATTTATGTTCTTTATTGTGTAAGAAAATAGAATGATAAATATTTAATTATCATTGAATTATAAGAACAGCAATGATTTATATTCGAAATCTAACCTATGATGCTTAGAGCCATCACGAATGCTCGCCCAATCGCGTACCGTCATGATCAGATTCGTTCGTATTTTAAATGTATACGGACTTCGTTGCCGAATCGATTCAAACAAATCAAATAATACACAGTCGGCCTCGACGAATTTGCATAATGGCCCTAAAGATTCTGTAACTCGAGTACAAGCGTTACAGTAAGGTACTGATTGAACCCGTTACTATGTAACCAGTTTTTCACACACATACGTAAGTACCAGATTGTCCAACTTACAAAATAATCTGCATACTGAGCTTAAAACCTACACAGACGACCTCACAAACAATACTATAACCACAAATACAATGTCTAAGCCTTTTTACAACCGTGTACCACTGAATACCAACACATAACGCAAGGCAAGGTCAAAATAAGTTCCGGGTCCCGTGTTCACTGCACTTTACGTGTTTGCAATGGTCAAAACCTGTCCTGTTCCTTCGTAGATTCGGTCTCCTCAGT
Source organism: Lithophane semibrunnea (assembly GCA_947363905.1). Classification (NCBI taxonomy): domain Eukaryota; kingdom Metazoa; phylum Arthropoda; class Insecta; order Lepidoptera; family Noctuidae; genus Lithophane; species Lithophane semibrunnea. The sequence continues at coordinate 14,543,208 of OX376186.1, forward strand.
AACATCTTCGACAGTGCCTACGATACCTTCATTGGTTGTTTTAGCGTCAGTCTTAGTAGTGCAAGCAATGGGTGGACCTTCTAAGTTACCGTCCTCACTTATATATTTACTTTTCGATATAATGACGTTCTCTGACTCCTCACTAGTTTTCTGTTCCTCATGGGATAGAGACAACTCAAACTGCGCCGCCAGCTGGCTAAGTACTTTTTTCAGATGGTCGAAAGATTCCTTATCATTAGAAACGTTCGGAGTGTCCAGAACAGTTTCACAATTAACGTCGTTGCAACTGTTTTCAAAATGAGCTTTCATAGCTTTTAGCTCGCCGACAGTCACAGTCAAATCTGGCTTTGCCAAGAAGGTATCTGTTAAGATGCGACCTTCTTGTGAGAATAGGAACACGGCTGGTATATCAATATCATCTTTCCCGTCACCGGACATTGCGAACAAGGCCGTGCTCTCGTGTGTGGAGTCTGGTATGTTATCGAGGATAATTGCCAAAGAAACGCCAGCGGTTTGCATATGGCGTACTTTCTGAGCAAACGTGCACTGACCTCGTTTGGCAATGCCGAACTTGCCTTCGACCTCGTTTTTGTTTTCGATGGGTGTGCAGGCGTCTAGCGGGATGACGAAGGCGACAGTGTTGGTGTACTGGTTGTTCGCAGAGATCTCCTTGCCGAAGTGTCCGGGGCCAGCGGGGAATATCTTGTCATTGACCTTCACTCCGGCGGGTACCACACCGTTTTCCATATCACTTAGCGAATTCCACTTGGACATTTCACGCATGAAGGTGAGGCCTTCCGCAGCATCTTTTGCTGATTTTGCCTGAAAATGCGAAAAAACGTATACATAAACATTTATTATTAGCGTCACATCACCTGAAAACTAATTCCCGTATTTAAAAACACACGTTTCTCGCGACACAACTGTGAAAAAATTGACAAATTGGTTCATTTGAGCGTTTGAGATATTTTTGAAAGATTGAGACTGAGAATAGAATGTGAACGATCTTGGGAATTGTCGCTATACTTTCGTCAAAAAAGAAAGCAACTGACCGTGGAGGTAGTGTAGAGCAGTTGTACCCTGCCATCGGGTAGCGTGAGCACAGAGATGCCCATGTCAGACAGCGTGTGTATCTGGCGCGGGTCGTTGAGCGGGCGAAGGCGTGCGGGCGGCCGCGCTGACGTCGCTCCGAGGAGCGCGCGCATTGGGCGCCGCACCTTCTCCGCCACCAACGACGCCGTATTCGGACATGTCCTGTAACAACATTTTATATACATAAATTCGTCGACAGAAACTACAGAGCGCCACCAGCTGAGATCCTCTCATACTCCTTCTAGTGCCTTTTCGCTCATATATCTGGTCATACACGCAAACCAGTTGCGAGTATTACACAACTGACCTTTTGATGAAAATGAGTTCACTATATTATGTCCTTCTAGGGCGTCCCATTCCGGCGTTTCCACTCACATCAGCCTTGTAAATACCTTTTATTAGACGCCTTTTATTCATCCTCTCAACATAACCAAATCATCTAAGCAGAGTATTACATTTTTTTGTTCACTACATCTAAATAAAATTGCTTATCGATATAAAACCATGGTGTTATTTAACAGCAAGAGATCAATAACTTACTTCCTATACTTGTCTTCGTCTTCATCATCAAGTTTCAGTGTGAAATATGTAGTATTTTTACCATCGGTGGCCAACGAGAGTGGCAAGAAATGCGCTTCGGTGGTTAACACGTAGTCTTCTAACTTTATTGGCACATCCTTATCTTCACCAAAAAGCATGTAAAGGTACTTGAAGGTCTCGGCCAGTACGAACGAATCCATTCTGTCTTCGTGAATGCGTGTCCTCACATCGTTAACAGCTGCGTATCCACAAGGTACCCGAGTGTACTGCTGCAATGCTTTGAGTACCGCTTTCCCAACTTGCAGATAATGATCGTCCTCTGTCGCACGGTGGAGGAAATAGGTGGATTCTAAGAACTCAGGCCGCAATGGATGTTGACCCCAATGAACCTAAAAAATCATTTAAAATTTTATTTCAACCAAGTGCAATTGCCAAAGCTAATCAGAAATTTATATTCACCTGGAAATCTGAAGTGAAAGCCTCTGGAATGAATGTGTGTCGCTGCATAACTTGGTAAAGCATCTCATGAGTCTCGACCGCAGGTCGCACGTCACCCAACAATACCTGAAGGCCGGGCCAGAAGGCAAGCAACGCATCCATGAAGTTACGGGACTGCAAATGTGGCCTAAAACATAAGAGCATACATGACATAAACATACATATGACAAAGCTGTATAGTACACAACCAACATTTCGCTCGTTTATGTTTAAGGCCCATGTAATGTGCTTTGTCCATGTGTGCGAGTACTGCGAGCATATTGCCGTAAACCGGGCACAAATCATGACTCTGGGCAGCTTCTCAGGAATTCGTAATGGAACCCATAAAGACTCTGTCCAAGGAGATCGAAATCAGAACCAGAAGAACAGACCAGCAGTCGCGCTTACGACCTCTCGATCAACTAGGCCAAGCGAAATTTCGGTAAAATTACACAAAATTATCGAGATCATAAAAGAAGAATGCTACAATGTTCTACAGGAAATTTCGGAAGAAGACCGTTTTAAATGTTGATTGTTTATGTATGACAGCACAATAAGCGCGTATGAGTAATGTCATTTGCAGAAGTAAATTGTTTATAAATATACTAGCGACCCGCCCCTGCTTCGAACGCTTTTACAGCATGACAAAACATCGAGATTTCATTATTATACGTAAGTTTCATATTATACAAATAAATAATTAATTCTCTAAATGATGGTGAAAATCGCAACAAAATCCGTTGTGTAGTTAAAATAACAACGCGATCGCATAGACATACACGAAAAGCAACCTTCTATACATATTATAGTTAAAGTCGCTTTTCGTGTTTGTCTGTATGTCCGTGGTGATCTTCTAAACCACGCAACACACAACAGATTTTGATGAGGTTCTCACCATCGTTTAGAGAATTTATTCCGGAAGGTTTTTATGTGTATATTAAAGTTACATGTAACTAAGAAATATCGATGTTTTGTCAAGTCGTAAAAACCGTATTAAGCAGGAGCGGGTCGCTAGTTTTATATAAAATATTGGTCTGGAAGGGTTTCCATAGTCCTAGATAACCCATAATGTAATATATGTTTGTTTCCATATCCTGCAATAGTCCTACATGGTAGGGGAGCCCAAGCGGGGATTTCGGGAGTTACTCGAGCGCGGCAGAATAACATACGGGGGGCAACCTTGTACCTTGTGAAGTACTCCCACCATACCTGAGCCCTGTACATAGGGGCAAACGCCTAGGGCAGCCGATCAGATTAGTAAAAACTCTCCCATTTCCTTATTTCACGCTTAAATTGTCAGATTATTGAAATGCACACTTTTCTGCATGTAATCAACTTACCTTACCTTAATCTGACGCGCTCGAGTTTTTCTAACGATCGATTTTTTTTTACTAATCTAATCGGCTGCCCTAGGCGTTTGCCCCTATGTACAGGGCTCAGGTATGGTGGGAGTACTTCACACAGTGGCGTGGCTAGGGCTCAAAATCAGGGCAAGCCGACAGATTTTTAACGATTTAAAAAACAGACAAGTGAGCGATTTACGCATGAAGAAGAGTTCTACATATTTCAGGCATCAGTACGGAATTGTCGTAAGCGCCATCTATTAACGAATGCGCGTAACCACACCGCTTCGCAGGACCTTTTCACCATAATAACTTTGTCAACGCTTGTCACATAAAAAATATTCTATCAAAAGCCGCTAGATGGCCCCAAATTATCGGTTTGTTGTTCTATTACCGTACGCATATTTAGTTTTATGAAATTTAAGTTTTAAGTCGATTGAAAATCTTAAATGAGATATTACAATTACATTGGGTATATAACATTTTATAATTAATCATAATGACTATAGCCAACTCTAATCTTTATTTCAAAACGCCTAGTTATGAAGAATATCTTCGATACGAAAATTATTGTGTTCTTGATGAGATGTATTATAACAAGTGGTTTGTTTTTTAGTGGTTTACCAAAACTACAATTACCATACAAACAACACTATACAAATGTTGATGTCTTTCATGGCACCAGCTAGGGCTACCTAAGTTTGGTCTTATCTTTATAAATACTAAACAATCGAATGCCAATTTCAATATATTCTTCGACTGACAAAAATACCTACCTAATTGTTTATATTTCCGAGTTATAGTAATTTGGGGTTGATTACGGTGAAGCAAAGGGTTACTTAATGTCAGAAAACTCAATGTATTTACATACCTTTTCGAACACAGTTTCCAAATTCACATTTTGATGATAAAACACTACTAAGCATAAGGAATGACATAGCCGCAATAACTATCACATCATTTTAAATAATAAAACTAGGTAATTCATTACCTCAATTGAAAAATAAAATACTGATCTCAAAACAATAACAAATTGAGTCGCTTCGCGGACTTTACGCGCAACTCACTTTACGCGGGTCAACATCGCGGCTAGTGCATTTGCGCGAACTTCAAACACACGATTCGTTCCATTCATAAAAACTCAAAAGCCGGGCTTAAATATTAGAACATTTTGCAAAATAAGTACATTCTAATAGTATCAAAATAGTACGCATTTTCTATGCAAAAAATGAGAGGTCTAGAAGCTGGCTTCTGCGACGTTGCCGCAAGCGTGTGTGAGCGAGAAAGATGCAATGTACTACAGAATTGACGTCTTCATTCATGGATGCGATCGCGCCTAACGCTATAGTGTTAGAGCGAGATCGCAACTGTGGCAGTTTGGCAACGGTGCTTAGTTTGATTATGTAAATCTGGCATCATACCATACGCAGCTTGTACTTATAGCGCGCGGCTGGTGCAGCGCGAAGTTTTTATGTTATTATTCTTATCAATTCTTGCGACATGGAGGATTGACTTGGAAGTTTATAGGAGTAGTTTTTTTTTTTTAAATTGATTGGCTCAGTTTTGAAGGCAAGCCGGGCTTTTCGGCTTGTAATGAAGTACCGCCGCTGTTCACAAGGTACAAGGTTGCCCCCCGTATGTTATTCTGCCGCGCTCGAGTAACTCCCGAAATCCCCGCTAGGGCTCCCCTACCATAGACGCTCCCCCCACCAGTGAAAGGGTATACTTCACATATTTTCTTTTTAGGATCTAATCTTCACAATCCAATAGGTCCCCACGACGCTCGAGTAAATCCCCATTTAGCATCATTGCCTCCCCTACTAACACCAACCGGGGCGTATCCTTGGGTGCACATGCATAGTGCGAACGTTGATAATTGTCGGATAGTGCCTCATTTAATTAATAACGTCTAACGGGCGTCTGCAAGTATGCTTTTGCCCTCGTACGCCTTCCAAGGGTCAGGTCCGGGAGATATGTCAAACACATTCCTATAAATAAATAAAAAAATTGATGTATAGAAACTCACCTGTGCATATGAACTGCCAACATAACTGGACCTCTGCTGATGTACTTCATGACAGCGTTGTAGTGTCTGTTAAACCTGGCCAGGTACTTCTCATCGCCGAGTAGAATGTAGGCCTTGAGGCAATATTCGTAGTAGGAGTCGATGCCAGCGCCGACGCCGGCGTCCTTGCGTACCCAGTCGCCCGAATGAATGTTGATAACTGTGCCCATTAGATCCGACGTCCTATAAACAATGTGTTTTTTATAGAGGTGGAATTAAGATAAATTGGTGAATTATCCCAGTTTTTACATTGCTCTTGTTACGTATATGTTTGCCTTTATGGATGTACTCCAAAAGAAAAGCATGTAGCGAATTTTAGAATACTGACTGGCACCTTGATGGGTAAAAACATTAAGACCAACACGAATGTTCTATTTATTTCAATCATTTGAAGTTGACAGACACAGATTAATGATTTAAAGGTGATCAACTATACTATGGACGCTTGCCCCACTTTTGAAATATCATGTACACAAAAACTAATGACCTCATTTGAAAGCGATTGCTCTCTAGCTTTAGTTTAGAGCTAATCGTGTTTAGTCATTTGGGATCGCGGGCCTAAGGGCCGTTGAACGTCACAACCATTATGTTCCTTGATTTCCTTATTACACTCACCTATGTCTAATCTTCCAGAGCCTGTCCATAGCCTTGTGCGCCTTCTGTTCGTAGACGGGGTGGCCAGTGAGGCGGGACAGTGCTGCCATCTCGAGGATCATAGTACCGGCGCAGGCCGTGCAAGTCTCGCGAGATTCCGACATGCCCCGCATGCCGTGGCGCAAATTTATCTGTGCCACATTAACAATATTTCACAGTTGTAGGAAAGGACAATGCTACAGAATTTATAGACCAAAAACCCAGAGTCGATTAAAATAATTCATACACGGTGAGGTAGGGCAATCATAGTTCTTCACCTAGATGCTTTTTTTTTCGCTAAAACCATCCCCAAGTGACAGATCTCGGGGTTCCAGAATCATATTTGCATCTACGTAACGGAATCTTTTTCATCAACTTCTAACTTTACTGTCGTATCGAAATGAAACTATGCATTTAAATGTAGTTTGGATAACAATACTATAATTTGGAATCTTGGAGCTGATCTGATCATGGAGCCAGGAGGTGGATAGTGGAACTCTTCAGTGGCTACTAGTAAACCCCTCGCGTTTGGGCTCAAATAATTCGTTTTAATGAGTCCAATAGATTGGGCTTATAACAAGGGGCTGGTGATGGAGCCAGGAGTTAGATAGTGGAACTCTTCAGTGGCAGTAGCCACTGAAGAGTTCCACTAAACGAATCATATGAACCCAAACTTGGGGTTTACTAGTAAGTAAACCCCAAGTTTGGGTTCATATGATTCGTTTTAATGAGTCTAATAGATTACACTTGGTGTCGAGGGTCAGATGATGAAGCCGGGAGGTGAATAGTAGAGCTCTTTAGTGGCTACTAGTAAACCAGTATGAAAGCAAGTTTGTGTGTTTTCCAAGAGAGCGTTGTTGACAACGTAAAGCAAGACCCGCCCCCCAAAGATTTAAATCGTTAGATTTACCCTCACCGTACTCCGTCACAAAAAAAAAAGAGTGTCTATACTGAGAAGAGTGAGCTCACACATTATTAAATGGCGTTTCCATGACAAACAAGTGTAGTCACTGCGTCATATTATGTGTGTCATAAGTACACGGCAACACGAAACAGAAACGCGACTACTCAGACTTATAAAAAAACCAAGACAGAGCGCTGCGAACAATACAGTGAAGCATGCCAAAACTACACTTCCCACATTTACAATCGAACTACACCTCACTAAGTGCACACATGTTTACAAAACCGGCATCACGTCACTGTTGACAGCGCTCTGTCTTGTCACGTCACTGTATTATTTCGTCTGCGTTACTAACTATTAACGTGGTAATGCGAATCTAACGATTTAAATCTTTGGGGGGCGGGGCATGCTTTACGTTGTCAAAAACGCTCCCTTGGAAAATACACCAACTTACTTTCATACTGATTTACTAGCAGCCACTGAAGAGTTTTACTATCCATCATCATCATCTGCCTAGCCTTTTCCCAACAGTAAGTTGGTGTATTTTTGTGCTTAAAGTATAAATAAATAATATCCCTCTCACAGAGAGGAGATCCAGTGGAAACAAAAGCTGATTATGGATCTATCGAATTATCTAAGAGGCGGATCTTTCAAATATACGAAGCTATATTACATTGCTAAAATAAGAGCGATTGTGATAAGAAAATCTTCAGTAGGTGCTGTGGCTTTGGCGGGCGTTGACCACTTTGCTACGTTCAGTTTTTGCAGGGTCCTCACAAATCTTAGATCCACTCCCAAATTAAAAAAAACTACTGACTTCATTACAAGTGAACTGACCCTTCCATGGGGTATTCCAGTAGATGTATTAAATGCAGGTAGCAATCTCTTGCCCAGGTTTTCCGCCATTGTGAGCAGTTCTCCATTATACCACTGCAAGGCTGGTACGTCGTTCTTCAGGTTTGTAGCCAACACATGAGCTGATAGCAGACCCCTGTAACAATGCAGTGCTATGACAATGTCCTGACAGTCCAGATCGTACAGAAATCGCGAAAAGTATCCGTAGAACGATGTGATAACGATAAATTTAACTAAGTATTCAGTTTTTGTTTATGTGTGAATTATCTATCAATATTTACAAATCGTTACCAGATAAGGCGCACACACAGATCAGTGGGCCATAAACATACAAGGTACTTTAGCATAAGCATCGGAGATTATGCGAATTCCTCAATACTGCATCGCGTTTATAGTGGTAAATAAACCGTTTTAAACCAAAATCTGTGGTTTAAAAACCGTATTAAACAAATTTAAAACGGTTTTTAAACCACGGACTTTGGTTTAAAGCTGTAAATAAACTGTTTTAAACCAAAATCTGTGGTTTAAAAACCGTTTTAAATTTGTTTAACCACGGATTTTGGTTTAAAACGGTTTATTTACATCTATAATCGCGTTTTAGCAAGGTTTTGTGTTCGGTTGCTATAACTAAATTGCGCATTTCAGCTATTTCTTCGATGCTACATAGCATATTAGCGACTCGGATCTGTAACTAATTATTTTTATATGCATACATAAAAGCCTCTATATGCATAACAAGACTTCTACTACGGACATTTCCCGAGTTTAAATCAAATGTAACGAACTTATTTAGTAAATCAATTCAGTATCATTATCTGCCTAGCCTTTTCCCAACTATGTTGGGAAAATAATGAATACCAGTATTTTACATGGAGCGACTGCCTATCTGACCTCCGTTATGGAGGTCAGATAGGCAGTCGCTCCAGTAACTGGGTAATACGATAACCTTTGGTAAGACTGGTTGTCAAACTTTCGAGCTTCTGACGACCCGTAACGACTGTCAAAGACCCACAAATGACAGCCGGGACCAACGGCTTAACGTGCTTTCCGATGCACGGAGGAGTCTCGGTATGTAAAGATGGTCACCCATCCAAGGTTCAACCCCGGCAAGCGTAGCTTAACCTGATGGATCGACCCGTGCGGCTGTTATTACCTAGCCACGAGCTCCTAAATAAATCAATTCAGTTTTTGGTGGGCAATATAAATTTTATCTTAAGGAGGAATTGCCAAAGGAAATGTTTATACGTTGTTTTTTATTTAAGTATGTACGTACATGTAGTCATGTATCACCTACTTCTTAAAACAAGTTGTTAATAACAATCTTAAGTCAGTCGCTGAGAAACGATTTAGGTAACAAAAAGAGCTTTATGAGTTATGAAATCGAGCCAATTATGTACATGACTTAAATTATTTTCATGATAATTAAATCCCAAATCACAACCAACGTTGGTATAAGTATAATTATGAGATTGATAAACTCGATCACCATCAAACTTGGCACAAATATGTACCTATTTTTGCATGGAGAAGGTTTTTGGCGACCTCAACGCGGGCGAAGACTCGGCCGAAAGGTTGTACATTATCAACCTTACGTGAGATGTGATGATACAACATAACTACAAATTTACTAATTTCGTATAAGTGCCGCCTTCTTTGTTAACGCAACATTTATTTTCCAGGTGTAGTACTTTTAGGAAAACTATTGTATAATTGCATTGGTAAGTAGAGTACTATGTTTTGCGGATGAATTTTCCTTATTTCATGTTTAATGAGGTTTATTACAGCCGCTGTGGTTGAATAAAGCCATAATGATTCATACCAATATTTAGAAAATAAGATCATTGGTATTTACTTGTTTTGTGTAATTATTTATGATATTATTGTACAAGGTATGCAGCCTTTTGTGTGAGTATTTTTTTCTTACTACTGCTCTTAAAACGGTGAAAGAAATAATTATGAGATAAACAGCATATCTTAGCATATCTTAGGGACAAAAATGCAATGTGACATCTACCATGGTCCGGGAGTTGGATCAAGGACGGCACATTCGCACTCAAAGAGAGGAGGCCTGAGACCCAGTAGTAGGAACCGTATAGCCTGTTGTTCAATTGTTTAGTAGGCCGTGACGGCGTCTTACCCGAGCATTCGTATGTTGGTTTCAAAGACGGAGACAACAATGTCGTGGTCGAAAGTGACATCTCTGATGACCAGCTTGATGGCGCGACTGAACTCGGAAAAGTCTCCTAGCACCGCCAACGTATCCAGGCTGTCCACTAAAGTTAGAGAGAAGCTGAAAACATAATACACCATTAGAACCAAATAATTATCAATATTACGTTTTCGGTTGCTATGCAAACTATGTCGAAAATTACGTTTAGCGTGTCGTAGGTAATTGCTCTACAAAATGCATAGGCGTTGTGGAATGGAACAGCCCTTCCAAAGTTTACGCTTACGCCAAAACGGTAATTTAATGAGATTTATTGTATGTAAGGATCGTAGCAGGTTGCGTTGTGTAGTTTTTGCCTAACCCCATGGGAAGAAGGCGTAAGTGGTGTGTACCTATGTTAATGAGATTGCAGGCGTAACACGCCGAACTTCCGTCGCGTATTTTTCGAAGATGACACATCTTCGAAAAATAGCCTAGTATGTTCGTTGTTCGTGGCTGCAAAATTACAGTATTCCTCTAGATAAGCCATAAGTACGGAAATAAGCGCGGTAGAGGTTTCTATCGATTCTTCGATTCCGCATTACTGATTCTAGTATGTAGGTCAAGCATCAGAGAGTTTTTTTTATTTAATTTACTTACTTTCATTTTTGTACTCAATTTTGCAGTTTTATTTAAAACTTGCCTTGGCTTACAGCGTTAAAAGGTTATATTTATCAGTCGTTTCTTGTCGATCATACATACAAGTACAACATGTAGGTAACAGAAAGGGTATGTAATTAGGTATCGTATACCTACCTATCTATACCTAACAAATGTGTTGAAGAACAGAATGTTAGTAGCGTAGTTTCTTATCATCATTTAAAGAATCCGTGCATAGCATATAGTTACGTACCCCTTTACACGTTGAATATTCGCGTTACATAACATTCAACGATAAAACATGTTAGGTTTAGGCAATATTCCAAACATAACTGTATTAAAAAAATCTTCTTTCGTTACGTGCAGTACAGTATCTAAACGGTACCTAAACAGCATTAAAAATAAAGGGTCGTACAGACTAGCGCGACTCCGGTAATTGTTCTACCGTGAAGTTTTCTCAGAAATTCATCAAGACAAGACAACGACAAGACAAGACAAGACCCCTGATTGATATTCTCCCTCTATTAGACCAAAGGATTTGCGCCCATGAGGATTGTATAAATATTGTTATTACTTTCCCAGCGCGTCATCCATGTCACCGCGACTCGGCGTGATGCCTTTCCACCGGCCCTTACAGCTGAGCGGCATCAACTCATCAGCAGGATACGCGTTCTCCATGTATGCATTATATGCGTGATAGAACATTTTTCTAGACTCCTCCCTGAAAGAAAAACAGTGTGTGTAATTTCCTTCAATATAACAACTATTCAGCCTCATTAGCCGAATCAAACCGTATCGTTCTCCTGCCCTTATCCCATTGGGATCGGCGCAAAATGTATTTTTCCACATACATCTATCAGCCATTATCTCTGTAGTCACACCTCTTCTAGCTATAACTATTATCTTTCACAAAACCCATCTATCGTTTCTTTGATCTACCCTACTCTAAAACCGAATCGAACATAAAGTTCCAAAAAAATAATGGGTATAATGATTTTTCAAGTTTTTCTATTGTAACCTTTGTTTTAAAAGCGCCAAGGTAGCCCGCGATATTCAATTTTTTTTACGTTTTTTGCAATTTTCAGGTCAGTGTCAGGTTATATATTGATCTAAATATTATTTGCGGTCGTAACAGATATGGGTTTACAGAATTATAAACATTAGAATCAGCAATACAACTCTCTAAGTTCATGTAAGTACATTGCACTTACATGAACAATAAATCCAGAAGTTCGCACATAGTCACACAAGACTTGCTTTTATTGGAATAAATACTTATATAAAAAATAATATTCCTTTACACAATTATTTTTTTTATAAACAATCAGCTTCTTATCAAAACATTTAATAAGCATAGTACCATGGTCATTATGTAGATAAAATCATGAAGTACTTATGATATGACTATCACGATGTTTGTTATTTATAAATAATATAAGAAAGTGGCTGGTCATTCAGTGTTATGTGATAGACTGCACGGCCACTATTAATTATCTTAGTAATGTCAACTGCACTTTTCAAATTTTTTATTTTGTACTTATTCACTTTTGGATACTGCGTCGTCGGTTTAGTCGTCGCAAGAGCTGCTGCTGAGTATGACGTGGTGGGTTATTCCCAGTTCGGGAAAGTGTTATTGGGTTTTACCAACAGAAATTAATTAACGGCCCAAAGTCTAGATTTGTGCGCGGTCGACGGCAATAGGACCCTATTACATGGTCTTTAATTATAAGTGACGAAATGTGGGTTTAGTAACTAGTAACAACTATGCCTAGCTCTTCGGAGGAATTACAGGCGTGATGCTATGTATTTGCTTTTAGTACTTACAACTTACAAAGTTCTTCTTCTACAGAAGAAGAAAAAGAAAAACGATTCATATTGATCAAAAATTCTCAAATACAGAAGCGAGTTGTGCCCAGAATCAATAATTTAGAAAGCGAAACCAATGTAATGTAAACAAGTTTTTGTTTACGTCCATGTAATAAAGGTTATGAGGAACAATGGCTATTAATTAAACAACAATCAATAGTTTGTTTTGCAATCCTTGACACAATTTCTTATGGATGTAAAAGAAAATGGAATGGATTGGATGTTAGTTTATAGAAAAAATGGAAAACAGAAAAAAATTAACATGTCACCATGTAGCGAACTAGCAACCTACATCAAATAGATTTTGGATCGTGAAATGATTTATTTGTCAATTTTGGCAAAACTGGCTCTTAAAAGAAAGTAAGTATTGCAGATATTGACGTTGCTGTGCGCAACCTCTTCTGTGTGTAATTCCGATAAAAACAAACAACAAAACATCACCAATCAACATGATTATTCACTGCTCTACCATTACCTTTCACCAATCGTGATTCGAAATTATCATCATCATCATCTTCCTGCTCTTGCCCCATGTTACTTGTGGTCGGCGCAACACGTTTTCTTCCCCCATTCACCCCTCGTTTCTTTGGCTTTCCTCTCCTTCTCCATTCATCAACATTTATATTCATTTCACTCTTTTAGTACCATGCAATTCCACCCTCCTCATGACATACCTATTCCAAGCAAGCAATAACCTTTCAACTGATGGTTATTAAAAATTATCATCCAGATATTATATTTCACCAATCACCAGCATCATACATCAATCACCGTTCCCAACAATTTAAAATTAATTCGGTAAACAACCTCATGACCAAGCTTTATAAACCTACTGCATACAATAGAAAGGTCAAGCTCAAGATCTAGGTACACTTGTCCAACCCAAATAAAATGTTCCTAAGTTTTTAAATTAGTAGCTATGTCGCAGTAAGATGGTTGAACCCGTGACATAGTTATATCCCTAGGGATATAGCGATATACCGTAATATAGTTATATGAAAGCGGTTCATTGCACTAATTTTGTTACTACAACCAATTACGACATAAGTGGTCACAGTTCCAACCTATAACCTATTTGGTCAGAGTCCCCTAATAGTAATATTACTAGATCGTGCTGATATAGTTATATTACAGTTATGAACTGCTTTCATTTAATTATATTACAGTATATATGTAAGTATATATATCCCTAGGGATATAACTATATCATGGCTTGAACCTTGTTTTGTTGTGTTGCTGTTGCAGAATCTTACTGGGACAGCAACACAACAAAACAAGTTTCAATGATATTCAATAAGCCGAAGCTATACAATCAACTAGAAGTGCCCTGCGGTGTCCATGTAACCCACCATTTAATTTCAAACAAATCGGATTATTTATAAATAATATTGAGTATTCATTTGTTTTCTTTTAGCCTTATTTATGTCTTTTTTCTTTTTGGCCTAAGGGTTGTTGCCTGATATTAAGTAGCCTAATAACTTTCCTGAAGAATTAGGTTATCAAATGCAATAGGAATGTTTCAAATCTGACTCGTAGTTCCAGAGATTAGTGGGTTCATATAAAAAAACAAGCTCTTCAGCATCATAAAATGTGTTCTTTTTGATATCCCATAACTGTAGGCTAGGGCCTCGGGTATTAATGAGACCATGTCAAAGAATCGGCTGGCATATTTTATTTTTTGCTTTTCTTTTTCTTACAAAATAATTCGACAGTCACAATCAATAATAGGTAATAGCAAAAAAAAGAGAAAGTCACGATTATTATTTCTGTAAAAAACGCCGTGAAATATGACAGTGTCGCATTGTCTTAGTTTTATACAAAAAAAATTGTATAAGAACAATTAGTTTGAATGAAAATGATTTACACTTACTTCAATCTGCCTAGCCTTTTCCCAACTATGTTGGGGTCGGGTTCGTCTAACCGGATGCAGCTGAATACCAGTATTTTACATGGCGCGACTACCTATCTGACCTCCACAACCCAGTAACTGGGTAATACGATACCCCTTGGTAAGACTGGTTGTCAGACTTTCGGGCTTCTGACGACTCGTAACGACTGTCAAAGATCTACGAATGACAGCCGGGACCAACGGCTTAACGTGCTTTCCGAGGCACGGAGGAGTTTCGGTATGTAAAGATGGTCACCCATCCACGGATCAACCCCGGCAAGCGTATCTTAACCTGATGGATCGACCCATGCGGCTGTTATTAATTAGCCACGAGCTTCTTTATTACACTTACTTATCAATGAAAATTAGATACACACTTCAAGAGTCTAGTGTTGTGTTATCTTCAAAACGATGTATTTTTGGAACACTTGCCCTAGCACTTTTTGTATTATTTTGACTTACAGCATATAGCCTTAGACTTATGGGACATCAAAAGGAACACATTGTATATTAATATAGATATAAGTATAAGTATGGATGTATTTGACCTAGATAAAGATGTCAGAGTTAAAAAGCTAGAATTTCTGTAGTTCAAATAGCAATCCACCAATAGATGAAGCATTCAATAGGTTTATATGACAAATTGTGGATATGGATCCTAGTACCAAGATAAATCTTGAATGTATAACACAGCCTCCCCCAGTTTTCCAATAGCCTATTGAAATTGAGCTTATGTCACTTTAGTCATCAGTCATTTTAGTCAACCATGATTGATACATTTCTGTACATACAGAAAATTGGTATATGAATTTCAGAAAAGCTGAGTAACACAAATCCAAAGTTAATGCAGTCTATAGCTTTGCTCCATGTACAAAACTAATTAGGTATAGTAGTTAGTTTTTTAACAAGTAATGTGAAACAATGTTTTGTGTAAATTATTGCCATCATTATCTGCGTCTAATGTACTGGCTGTACATTGTCAAGACCTAACACCTTCCAAAACATAAACCTCAAAGAATCTTTGATTACAACAGCTGATACAAGGAAATGTACCTATAACCCGTTAACACACCGCAACATTCAAAATATTATTCCTATTGTTAATAATCCAAATTTGCTTTATGCATAACTTTCTAATAATCGTCCTCTATTATTGAAATATTATGATTTCTACAAACCACAATGAAATGAAACTACCTAATTACAGTTGTTTAGTTCAATCAGCTCGTTTGTTATTTCAATAATTTACCTTAAACTCTGCCGTTCTGCTTTTGACATACGCGATGCAGCTTCTTCTTCGGTCTTTACACATATTATTGCTAAAATAAAGACTAATAAAACACGATATGCCATTATCACCATAATCACAATATTTTCAAATGACTAGTATTCTTACTTACAAGTAAACTATTTATCAATCAATACAAGCGATAAAGTAAAATTAAATTGTTCAGAAACCACTGTGGCTGTAATTATTAAAAGGGACTAAAACTTCTAAAAGGAAAAGTCTTATCAGTTTTTTGAGCTGTACCTACTACTAAACACTCCTACCAGTACAATAAACCACTCAAACTAATAACGTCCATGACAGACAGTTGTCAAAGTTGTCAAGTCGGTCTTTGGTGCGCGTCGTAGACAGAGTACGGTGCGCGTGGATAGTGTGGTCCAGGATCGGTTGTTCATATTTTTAGCATTTTGAGAAAACATTTCCTTTCAAGAATTTTTTCGATATTATTCTACCAAGTCTCCCTTTAATTTCTGAGACCTTCATTTCGTTCATAAAACCGTAGCAATAGTCCGGAACCTAGAAACATAGGTACAATAGTGCAGACCTTTGCAAACGGAATAAAGTAAAAAGTATGTTTGAATATTTCTACTTTTGTCAATAATCGGAACGCAATTTGTCTTTTCAGCGCAGCGATAAGACCACGTAATCAAATATCTAAAATAAAATATGTTGATCGTGGATCCTTTCTTAATGGACCCTTTAGACGGGCCCAATGTCCGAGGCAATCCACTAAGCCAATCCAATAGGCCAGTAAAATGAAAAGGCAAAATGGTTTGGGCATAATCAATGTACTGTCTCTATTTACACGATTTTGGATTGGCTTGGCTTAGTGGCCCTATCTAAATGGTCTATTACACTAGACACTACTAGACTGATGACAGAGGCATGATAAGAAAATCAGGTTTTGCTTTATTCGCTCAGGTTTTTTATCGCTCGAAACGCAACTAAAGGGACAGACATGAAATCTTTAACCGGGCTGCGACAAACGGAAGCGAAGCAAGTACCTAAACTAGAGAAAAATTCAAATCTTCGGAAATATTCAGATTTTACTACTATAAAAACTTCGTGACGGACTGACTGAAGCTGGAAATATATTAGGAGGCAAGGCTCTTTAGGTGATGCAGCACTTTTAAGGCATATGAAAGGATCTTTCAGTATTTCTACCACTAATTGGAAATCACGATTTTGAACTGTAAAAAACGTAAGAAAATTTGAATTTCGCGGGCTACCATAGCGCATTTGTAGTTTTTTTCATGATTGCCCCATCATAGCCTATAACTTGTATGTTTGATGTCCGAAACAGCGTTTGAACTGGCGAAACATTTACGTCTGGCCCAAAATTCAACTACACGAATTCCTGATATCGTGGGTTGAGATGCTCGGACCTCGGTGCTCCATTCTTGCCCAAGGTAGGCAAGCGTGTGGCACCACCTTTACTTTACTTTCTTTCGAAATGTCGTCGCATTATTCGCAATTTATACAGAGTACGCTACTGTCGAAGTCACGTGATTGACTCGTCTCCGCCATATTGCATTTGTACGGTGGTGAGGGATCATTTACTAATGCCCAATTTGTAATTTTATAAATGCTTAAAATAATTATGTACTCAGAACTGTTGGTGTCTGTTTATTCCTGAGTTTGTTTTATGTTTTAAGTTTGGTTTCAATTCATATAAAGTGTATAGTGTACATATAATTATAAAAAATTGTTCTGGGTTCCACCATTGAAATAACCAAGTAGTGACCGAGTACCAGAAAAGGTTCACCGACAGCGCATTGCAGACTGGACTAGGTAATGTAAAAAAATATTCTATTTGAATACCCAGCATCTAAGTTAATGTTTTTGTTGATATTCTTTTGTTTGCTATATTGAATACCGGCATCAGTTGTTTACTTCAAAACCTTACTTTAATTGTAGAAAACTTTTCATAAATGAATGAGATGCACTTTTTTAATTGTATCAATAACATAGATTTGAGGTAATTGTGGTTATTCAATGGTTTAAAATGACATTATGGTATTTGGAGCGAAAGTTCGTGTGTACCTACGTTGACAACATAATTTATTGAGTGTACACTAACAGTATTGTAGGTCTTGGAAAATATAACTGCTTTTCAGCCTTGCTGTGATTTGAAGATATGTGACCTTTATAATCGTTGTGCATTATGTACACGTAGCTTTAGACAGCTATACCATGGAACGGCGCCATTTTGATTGCTAGCGCCTTGCCAGGGGGGGAGAAGGGCGGGTAGGAGGGGCGCCACTCACTACATAAAATGTGACGCTCAGACACTTGGTGTCTCTCTCTCATGATCATCACAAAACTACTCCTCTATGTTGATGGGCACAAATTTTACATGATTAATCCCAGTTGTTGATACAACCCCTAAAACAAAACAAACAACCTCATGTTGAATGTTGTTTTGATTTGACAGGTGTTTTCACATGGAATGTAGATTCATATCAACATGAATGGCAAAGTAAATGGCACTATGGAAAATCCTATTGATACTTCTGCCCCAAATCCACCTGACAGTTTGCAAAATGAAAAGGAAGCTGCCTCAGAAGGCTGTGAGAATGCAACTAATCTCTGTGAGAATAGCAATAACACTGAGGACAGTAATCACTTAGACAGTGAAAGTAGTCCAGGAGATACGGCTCACAGTGCAACAGAGGATTTGGAAAACGAAATTAGTAATGGCAGTGACAGTCAAGAACATCGCATACAATTGTCAACTGAAGACCCAGAACTACCTGAAAATGAAAACAGCAACATAATATTTTTGGAAAATAACTGTGGCAACAGTAATGAATCATACACAGAGTCTATGACTGGTTGTCGGGTTAAATCTAATGCTAATGATGAAACACTGCACAAGATCATGGTTGAAAAGAATCAAGAAGCAGAACAAGCAAGGGCACTTGGTAAAGGTACCACTACCATTACCCGCATCACTGAAATCACCCAGGAAGAGGTATGTACTGATACTTTTTCCAATAAAATCAACTTTTCATTGATATTTTCAAGTTTTGATCTACATTATTATGTATTATAAACTTAAGTCGCTTTTCGTGTTTGTCTGTATGTCCGCATTGTTTTATAAACCACACAACAATTTAGATAAGGTTTTCACCATTGTTTAGAGCATTTATTCTGGAAGGTTTTATGTGTATCAGTGTAATACACTAATATCATATAACTAAGGAATGTCGATGTTTTTTCAAGCCGTTAACACCGTGGAAGCAGGAGCAGGTCGTTAGTAAATAATAAATACTTGAAAATAACAATGAAAATTTGATTTATTAGGAATGCTATATGTAGAATTTTATAACTTTACTGTAATATTATGCTGTCGTAAAATTCCCAATATATCAACCAAAGTCAGGCCCACTTCTGAAATTTGCCTGTTTGCAAATCTGTTATCTGATTATTGAAGGAGAAGGAACATGTTTTGATTAATTTAAGAGAGTCCTTTGTCCAGCTACACAGTCTATATCTATAAATATTATAAATTAAAGTCACTTTTCGTGTTTCGTCTGTATGTTCGCGTTGTTCTTCTAAACGACGCAGCACATTTTGATGAGGTTTTCACAATCGTTGGGAATTTATTCTGGAAGGAATACCTTCTTAAGTACATATAACTAAGAAATCTCAATGTTATGTCAAGTCCTAAAAATCGTGCGAAGCAGGAGCGAGTCGCTAGTTATGCATAAATATTATCCTATGATAATATTTATGCATGATATTGGCTATTCGAAGCGATTTCAAGCAAAAAACCGACACTTCAAAATTTAAGCTCCTATGTCTTCGATCCACAGCGCGGCGCCTCGCCGACCGCGTGGGTACCCTTCGCCGCCCGCGCGCGGTCTAATGTCTTAGGCCGGCCACATACAGACTGAATTCTTTTGTATGGAATTGCTGCCTTCGAAATTCCTAATCGATATTTCGAAACGGAATTCTGAATATAGGCGGCCTTAAGTTCCTCCAATATTCTCCATTTGCTTGTCTTGCTTTTAACATGCCATATCATGCCATATCATGCCGTACCAAATACCTCCTTTTTTTTTTCGAATTATTCTCTTCTTCGTCGAGTGCAATAGCTATGATTGCCAGTTCGCAGTAAACTCAGACATAACTTAGAAACGCGTGCTTCTCAAGCGAGATTACTTACTAATGTTCGCAAACCGGTCTGTAAGCTGAAAACTAGCCGTTGGCGCGTGGACGGTGAGATCCCAACTAGTAAGCGGCCCGTGAACATCAAGCTGTCACCTCACCGGTGTACCAGTGTACCGCTCGCTAAGCGGCCGTCTTGCTGACAGCGCGTTGGCGACAAGCGGGTGGAATTTTTCGAGGCTGTGCCGGGCCATTATTGCGCTGCAGCGTGGTTGCAGCGCTGAAACCGCGAGTTTCTACTCGCTGGCGATTTCAAAATCTCACGTCCAAGCAGGTTTTGACAGCAGATTTCAGAGTCTGTGTGCACGTAAGATTTTGAAATCGCTAGCGCGTCGCCGACGACTCAAGTCGCTGCGTGTGTATATAGCATTGCATTAGTCGTACCTACTAAGCATTTAGTGTTCCATAGCATGTTGTTAAGATTTAGTTGTAGGTGATAGTAGGTATGTCCTTAAGTAAACTACATTACATGGTACTGAACTTAACATCAACAATTAATTTTGTAGTAGTCATTCTACAATTTATTCGTTTTTAATGATTTTTTTGTTGAAGAAATATGAGCGCGAATCCCGGTAAAGTAATTTGGATACCCGTGGGCTTACATTTTTTTTGTTAAATTATTTAAATAATATTGTAATAATGATTGTTTACATAACAACACGCCTGTATTCCCCGAAGGGTCTGCCTAATAGTTAGTGTATCTATAGTACATAAGCATAAGTTTAATTTAATATGATTATTGATACAATTAGTATTAACATATTTTTTTTCGAAATGTCAGCTGGGTTCTATTATACAACCTTATGTTTTGTTTATGCTCAACCCGAAAAGGGGTCATTGTACTCATAATTTTGAACAACTTTTTCTATGGGACCAAACTTGAAATCGCGAAAACAAAATCAGCTGTTCCCTACATTTGTGTTCAATTAAATCGACAAAATGTATGGAACAGCTGATTTATTTCGCGATTTCAAAGTTGGTCCCTTAGAAAAAGTTGTTCAAAATGATGAGTACAATGACCCCTTTTCGGGTTTAGCATAAACAAAAAATAAGGTTGTATATTCCAGTGAATTAAAGCCCTACCCTACCTCAAATTGCTTAGCATAATCCTCCGTTATGCCGAAAATACTGCAGCGTTAATTTTGAAATAAATATAAAATATGTTAAAGTTGAGGATTGATGCTAGGTCCTATGTTTGGCGAAAACACGATTAAGTACATTAAATTTTCTCTATAGAAAAGAAATCCAAAGTTACCAGTAAACAGAACTATACACCGCTGGTATTAAAAAAATACTTCAAATTAGATCATGAAACTTTTCATAATAACTGAACTAACTATATAGCAGGTCTTATATTTTTGTTTTTAATTACCATTTTTTTCACCGTAAAAAGCAATTACCTAAACTATTTGAGGCTTGAGAGCCGCCAGCACCCCACTTCGTCTCGCTCTCACTCAGGACGCGAGTAGTATGGTGCGAGCGAGATAAAATTTTAGATAAAGATAGTTGTATTATTAATTCAGGCCAACTTCGTAATAAAATTTTGGGACACCTTTATAATCGGATTTCGTACTACTTACCTAACGTCATCTCCTTTTAGTGATGTTGTGCACAGTACAATTTATGTGAATCACAGGTTCTCAAACTTATTTCGAACAACGTTGTTGTCACAAAAAGTTTTTATCAAACAACGCGGGCATACAGATAAACACGAAAAGCGACTTTAATTTATAATATTTATAGACTAGCTGATGCTCGCGGCATCGCCCGCGTGGATGTCGTTTATTATATACTAAAAACTTCCTCGAGAACCACTCTATCCATTCGTGAAAACCGCATCAAAATCCGTTGCGTAGTTTTAAAGATTTAAGCATACATAGGGATATAGGGACAGATAAAGCGACTATGTTTTAAACTTTCCGCAAAGTTTGTACTTCCATCCATTGTTTCGCAACCCAACAATCAAAATTTTCGTATTCGTTAGATTATCGCTTGTTTGCGTAAACATTGTTTAAAAAAAATCAAGTAACAAAAACTAAAACCCAACTACGACTTAAAAGGTATAAACAAGACACCACAGATAGACAAATTAAAAATCCGGAGTCACACGTGTTAGGGCATAAATCGAACAGATTACGTGTGACTCCGGATTTTTAATTTGTCTATCTGTGGTGTCTTGTTTATACCTTTTAAGTCGTAGTTGGGTTTTAGTTTTTGTTACTTGATTTTTTTTTAAACTTTTACTACCCCTCATAATGCTTCCATTCCAGCGCCCTCAAAAAGGCGTTATTATCGCCGTAATTTAACGAGCAGTTTTAGTTTTACCAATTCTAAAACTAAAACTGCACAACAACAACATGTCATTTAAATATCTGTAAAGAGAATACACTATACCCCTAACTCAAACTTTTGTTGTAATCATCAGGTCCCATAAATTAATAAATGTGATTCTTACGTATGTAATTTTTTCAGAATTCTGAGATTGATTCAGATATTGAATCTTCAGATGAAGATATTTTCGAAGGTGAACTCAGGGGAGTAGATACATTAAGTATCAATTCAGATAGTGACCCAGAAGTAGCAGATGACCAATCACAAGAAGGCGTTATAAAAATAAAAGATAGTAATATAATAATATTAGAAAATGAAGATGGGTCTCTCAGTCAAAATGGAAATTCCCATGATTCTCCAAGTCCAGAAGTTCAAGAAATTGTAAGTGATAATGATGACTGTGTAGTGGCCGAAGAAAATGAAAAAGCTAATAGTGATAACAAAGTACAATTGCGGCGTAGCAGTAGAGCAATAAAGCGCAAACGATATAACGACGATATGGAAAATGGTGGTCGTGAATCTGATATAGAAGTGGCATCAGTAGCATTTCAACGTAAAAATAAGCCGATTGTTATTAATGATACTAAAGCTTTAGTTGAA
The DNA here is from genome assembly GCA_947363905.1 of Lithophane semibrunnea. Lineage (NCBI taxonomy): Eukaryota > Metazoa > Arthropoda > Insecta > Lepidoptera > Noctuidae > Lithophane > Lithophane semibrunnea. The sequence continues at coordinate 14,566,069 of OX376186.1, forward strand.
ATGGCAGCCAGGCAGATGAAATCCAACCAGAACCATACTCAGAAAAAGGAACCGACAGTTGTTATCATAGACACCAATAAATTGTCTTCTGAAAAATCTGCAGTTTCTAACAAACCTTCTGGGCTACCAATAAGCTCTAGTTTAAGTGCACAAAGTCTATATCAAAGCATTGTAGCTCGTGGGACAACGGTCACGCCAGTTAGCAGCAAGTCGAATGCGGCCACTCAGAGCTCGACACAAGCTGCCCAGCCTTCTATACTACCTTCATTAACAGATGATATGTTTGTAGTTGAAGCTCCTTCATTTATAGTGCCCTATGTTTACGAAAAACCTTCAGTTAAGCCCTTCAGGGAATTTGTTGACTTGCTGGGTAAAGAGCTGGATGAACAGAAAGCCAAAGAAGAAAAAGAGTTACAAGAAAAAGAAAACAAAGAGAAAGAAAAACTAGAAAAGGAAAAGCAGGAGAAAAAAGAAAAAGGCGAAGATGTAGAGTCTGAAGAGGAAGCGCAACCTCCACCGCCTGCTACTACAGATGCGGAGCAGGGCGAACAAGTGGACGACAAGAAAAAGAAGAAAAAAGGTAAACTTTCCTATATTTCACTTCATGATAGCGTCAACGAGCGCACTGTTTGAGAATTGCTTTCTTTTACTAACAGGCAAAGAAAGAAAAAATCAAATATTTAACTAGAACCAACTAGTTACCATGATATTTAATTTCAAGCCCTGTATAGGCTGAAAACAAGGTTGAGCAACAATCGCGAAACATTTGATGTTGGGAGATATTCTTTTGTTTTTTTTTTAAATCATGAATATAGAACATTAGCATGTTGCCAGCAACACTGTCAAGCAACATTGTTCCTCACATCACAGTAAACATGTAGCTGAAGCAGTGTTGTGCACCTTTGTTTCCAGTGTGTTTTACCTAATTCATAAAAAAATACTCAATTTTTTTCTTTCTTTCTTGTTTTATTTAGAAGAGAATAAGATATTCACAGTAATATTTTCCCTAATATCAAAATCTAGTTTAGTCTACCACAAAAGTAATAGGTTTCCTTTAGCTCAGTACCGCCACTGATTGATACAAATAACTAGTTTATACAGATGATGCGGTTGTAGCCATATTATTTTATTATAATATTGATAAATATTTTAGAGAAAAAGAAACGTGGCGCCGAAGAAGACGATGTGTCTTGGGATGGTTCAACCAGTACAGATTCAGAGGATGAAATCCTAATGAGTGATGAAGAAAACAAGACTATTATTATTAAAGATAAAGTTGACTCTATGGAAGAGATAAAAGATGTTACAGCCTTAATGGCAGATAAAGTGGTGTCTACAACCAAATCAGATAATTATTTTGACTGTTCCCTTGGAAAGTTTTTTATTAATATTGGTTTAAGTCTTGTGCAGGAATATGTACAAAGTGATTTATTAAAACAACAGACCCGAAAATTAAATAGAGAAAAGAAATCGGGAAATAGCACAAAAAGTACTGAAACTTCTATTGCTTCACTTATAAAAAATATTGAATTCAGCAAAGAAAATAATGCACCATATTCATTTCCTCAGAAGAAATGCGAATTTTGTAGTTTTAAGACAGAATCTAACTTGGCAATGGCTCATCACTTGGAGACTCCACATATGAAGAATAATGTTTATAAGTGTAACTTTTGTGCATTTGAAATACGAAGTCCTCATGATATTTTATACCACATGGAAGCTGAGCATAATATCAGAGGCAAGTTAGAGAGAGCCCCTGCGTATCACCAGTGCGCCAACTGTCTCTTCGAGGACAACGGCAAGGGTAAATTGGCACGCCACCTCATACCTTGTGCCAAGAAATTCAAACCTGAAACGAATTTGGCTCCAGCACTTGAATGGGAGCCTCCTGCTAAAATACCAAAGGTAAATGCATGAACAATTATTGTTGTGATATTTTCAGAAAAAAAATGATTACAGTCTAAATAACGAATAAAAATAACTTTAGCATACCTACTTTCATTTCCAGATAACTAGATCCCGGAATAATATGATGGGTTCTTACCAAAACACATTCAATCGAAGTAGTATTGGCAGCAGTCAGGGTCGGCAGTCTACGAGCGTGTCGGGCATAATGCCGGGTGTCAGTTCCTCATACCGGCCGCGGGGCCGCACCGCCATGTCCGTGCCGGCGCGCGCCATGCCTGTCCATGGTGTGCCGATCTTACGCGGTGGCGTCATGGTCAGACACAATGCACCCGTCCTCTTGTCCTCAAATTATCCAGTTGCTGTGAGTACAATCCTTTGTGTTACAATATCGAAATTGTACTGAAATATTTATTATACCTACCTGCAACTTTGCCAATTTTCAAATGAAATGCTTAAATTGTTTGACTGTTCTTTACAAATAAATGTTTACTCTTTGTTTTAGAATAACGCAAAGCCAAAATCGGTGCATCAACCATCGATTTCTATCACGCCGTTGCCTCGGCAACCACCTCCTGTGCAGCTGCCGCCGCCAGCGGCTAACTCAAAGAGTTCGTTCGTGATCTGTGAGATTTGTGACGGTTATATAAAAGACCTCGAACAATTACGGAATCACATGCAGTGGATACACAAAGTGAAGATACATCCTAAGATGATCTATAACAGGCCACCACTTAACTGCCAAAAGTGTCAATTTAGGTAAATAGTACATCTAATGCGGCTATTTTAATGCTATTCGCAAAACTTTGATTTGGTGATTTTGGCGCTTCTTTTCCTACACAACTCAGATTCGACGTATGAATAATTCGAACCATATTTTAATGTAACTGTTTCTTGGTTTATTATAGGTTTTTCACCGATCAAGGTCTAGAGCGACATTTGCTGGGTTCACACGGCCTCGTCACCAGCTCAATGCAAGAGGCCGCCAACAAGGGAAAGGACGCTGGCAGGTGTCCCGTATGTGGCAGGGTAAGTCATTATTTACTATTCACAAGTTTCTTTGCATTTATATCTGTTAAGAAATGACGAATAAAGAGTATTAAACCATAATATTCATTAAGTGTATAATCATGAAATGGTGGGTTCTACTTGACGATGGGTACGCGTCCGCTGACTTGTTTACTTTGTATGATTTCCGACAGCACTGCGTCCACTATCCGTACCGCCCGCACCGATTTACGATCAAAGATTATTTGCATCGTGCGTGAGTAGGGCCTTTGCGGGTCAGTCAATGCGTACATAAATTCGTCCATAAAAAAAAAAAACTGTACTTATTCGTACATGATTTCATAATAAACACAATCTTTACATCAAGTAACATGAAATTTATCTAAATTACAGGTATACCAGTGGAAACTACTGAATCACGTGGCGAGGGACCATAACCTGACGCTGAAGCCAGCTCATCTTTCGTACAAATGCACCGTGTGCACTGCGACCTTCGGAATGTATAAACAGTTTGAGAATCACGTTTACTCGGCCCACAGCGTGGTTGCCAAGCGAGTCATGGACAAAAGCAAGAGTGCAGCACCTGCTAAGGTCACTAGTGATTCCCTTCTGAAGCCATTGAAAATTAACGATGAGATTACTATAATACCACAGCCAGTGAAAGCGGCGCCCGCGTCGGCTGACGACGACGATTAAGGTAATATTTGAATATTTTTTTACTAAAGCTAGCAATCGTTTCCGCAGATCTTAATTTTTTTTGTTACCTACTTGTTTACTTTTTCTGCAACTACATTAGACTTTGGCTATAAGATATTCTGAATTTTGAAGTATAGATAGACATGAAAAATTATAAATAAGAACTATTGACTGGAAAATGATTCTCAACTAGCTCTGCCCATGTTTATGATGCAACATTTTTTTAAATAACTGACTTTGCTTCAGCTTATTATCGAAGCAAGTTGTAACTATCGATAATTCGCAGGGCATATTGAAGTTTTTATGAAGCTCTTTCAATTCTTAAATATTATAAAACAAAGTCCTCCGCTGCGTCTGTCTGTCGTCCTGTTCGCGATAAATTCAAAAACTACTGCACCAATATTCATGCCGTTTTCACCAATAGCTAGAGTGGTTCTCGAGGAAGGTTGGTTTTAGTATCATGAAATCAATGTACTTGTTTGAAATCAATGAGAATTATCCTTACAAACATGATTCAAATTCAGATTTTCCTTGAAGAGCTGCAACTGCATTATCATAATAATATTTTGCGAATGTTCTTGTTTCATTCAATCGAGCTAAAAATACTATATATATAACTAATAACTGCTATAGCGCGCAGTGCGAGTGAAAGTACCTACTGGAAGGTGTTAGTCGCAGGCCCTACGCCTCCCACATGTAATAGCTGTGCTTTGCGCATAAGTAGACGCAATTTTTTATGCTATGCCGAAGGTCTTATTTTGGTATGCGAAATGTTGTACTATTTTCGTAAATATTTGCTGTATGAACCGTATGACTATACATAAAAATACATTCATGCTGTTGAAATAGTCCTAATCTGCTCAAAGGCTTGCGTCAAAATTTTGCGATTTTATTTTACTGAAAAGATATAATTAAGTTCGTAAAAAATAAAAACACTGCGGCCTAACTGTAGTTTTTGAATTACTTATCTTTGCCCTCAACTGCTCGCTAGCTTACTGAGATGTGAGATCGAATTACAGTAAATTAACGTAGGATATGGTCAATTGTCGCGTGTGTTGGCGTCGCTAGGCGAGCTATCGATATGCTATTTCTCAGATGACATATATATTTAGAAGAGAAATATAGTACGATGGTATACGTTATGCGATTTAAACGAAACCAAAGGGTAAACATTCGCCAGCGGTCTGCATACGAACAGGATGTTGAATAAATATATATTAAATCAATACAATGTCAACACCTAGTTATCAAGTAATTGTTGTGCATGACTGAAGTCCCGAAGGTAGTTAGCTGAATTTTCAGTCCACGTACTAGCGAAATGTAGACGATCGCCTGTCGGTACTCAGATTCGAAACTGACTAATTCTGTCCTGCCCATATTGGAAGCATTTTCAATTTGCTTCTCATGAATCTCCAGCTTTCGACGATATTTTAAAAATATTGGGTCCAACCCTGTAAAAAAAAAAAAACTCGTTAATAACTGCGATTTTAGAGAATGACACATTATTATGATCACGTTTCATTATTTATTATGGTATGTACATACCATTATCCTCATAACTGTAAAATCTATATGTATCGTTATTGTAGAAGCCTACAAATAACTCACTTAGGACCTTTTTACACGGCACGGATTCTTTACGGTAGTAGCTTGCATAGTGATCCATACAACACTGACGACCGTGCCTATATATATACCATACACGGCGAATATACCATAGTTTTTCATGACAAGACAAACGTGTGTGTACAAGGGGTTTTACAGTATCCGGGCGTTGATACGACAGATCAAATTTCATAAAAAGACTGTCACAGGTATCATTATAGCTCTAAAAAGCCGACACTTCTTCAAAAATTGATGTGCCATATTAACGGTCGGTTACTATATAAAACTAAATGATTTTTTTAGTTGCCGCTAGCGTGCCTAAGCGGAACATTTTTTTTGTGCGAAATTTTTCTGTGTCTTTAATGTTTATATATTATTTTTCAAATTATTTAATTATGGTATCCTTAAAGCCTAGTGTATGTAACGTTGTTCTCAAACTCAACGGAAACTGCTCGAGCAACATGTAACTACATTACACTTGACACTTGTTACAGAACGGATGGCGCCGGAGCTCGCCACATCTTCGGGCTGCAAGCTTGCCGTCGCCGTCGTGCGCAAGGTCACGGTAGGGCCATCGCCTGGCGTGGTGGACCTTCACATCGCACTCCACTGTTAGTGTACATTCCAACTCAGGCAGTAGCTTGATTAAACGCGACATAGTATTAGGCGTATAAATGTTTCATACACAATAAGAGAACTACAGCTACCCCTTGTTGTTACGGCGATGTAGGTATTTAGAGGTCTAAAGGAGTATCATACACTGCCTAGGCTTTAAAAGCCAGTGATATATATATTGTTTATATCATAATTCGATACGGAAGTAGATTTCATTTTTGGTTTTTTTACAAGCAATGATGCACGGCGGTCATTTGTAATTTTATATGTTGTAAATTTGGTAACAAGTAACGTAATTTTGTATAATAATATATCAATTGGAATGTACACTGATCACGTGGAGCAACAAACTCACGTAAATGCTAAACATACCTCAGCGAATCTTAGATGTATTGTAATTTTTTATGTAAGTATTATAATGTCATATTCCGTGAGGGAGGGGTAAAATGGAGTTGAAATTAGAACTTATTTGTTTGAGGTCCGGTTCCCATACAAAGACATCCGACGCGCGTTAACATGAGCTACATACGATATACGGACATTATCAAAGCATGCGTGAATTCACGTTAACGTGCGGTCATGTGGAAGGTTTTTTGGCATATAATAAGGATCGAGACGTCAGTGTTTTTGTCATGAGAACTGGGTCTTACGTAGTAAAATAAAAGAATGTATGAAGATTGTTGTTGCGTTGGTATATTGATTGAGTCCGTCTTTTATAATATTAATTTACGAAAGGACCTGATTTGGTAATATAATAACATGATGTTCCATATTTGTACCATGGTCAAGCTAATAGCAATTCACAGTTTGAGCATTCGATGACTGTTTGCTTGCAGTCAAAAGCGTTGGACATTTTCGAAATACACCTAAATTCATAATTGGTAACAAGTCTTAAGTAAACTGTCAATCAATCTGCCTAACCTTTTCCCAACTATGTTGGGGTCGGCTTCCAGTCTAACCGGATGCAGCTGAATACCAGTATTTTACAATATATGCCATATATATTTTATTATGCCAAATCTGGTTAAGTTTATACCTTAAGGTATATAGTGTAACCGGTTTGTGCGCTAGGAATGGCTTAAATTAGGAGTCTGGAAACCCTGGGTTTGAATAAATATTTACAAATTAGTCTGTACAGTGAAAACAATTCAAAAGGAATATATCCAGAAAAGCCTGTCATATATAGTATGTGAGTCTTATCAAGCCCAGTTTTTACAGCATGATGAAAACTGATGTACCTATTTAAGCTATTGTACGACGTCCACTAGCAATTTTGATTGCTCAAGTTTACGTCTGCGAACGAACCCTGACCTATTTCTGAAACACTGCTGGTTACAAAAAATGGTTTTTCCAGTAATTATTTGTAAAGAGCGGCCGATTTTATTTGTGTTCGGTCGCAGATTTATGGCTAGTGTGTTTTGATACTATTACCAACAGGCAGCTGTGGTCTCAGGATATTCGATGTACATGGTAAATCAATGTGAATATTGATAAGTAGTAGCTATTTATGATTGTTTGCGGAAGTTTACTTCTGCAAGTTTGCTAAACAATCCACTTTCGTAATCAAAATCGCTAGTGCATGACAAGTTGCCGATTTATAATTGGGTTTCTGGCGCCAGATGGCAGCCGTGTAAAGTTAGACAGGAATTAGACCCAAACAAAATAAAAGTTTTAATATTTAATTCATTAGAAGCCCAGGGGCCCGAATCACAACGTACGATGACCACAACCTAATAGATAACTTAAAATGTGGAACTAAAATAATCTACCAGATAAGTTAACTATTATCTTATCAGGAGGTGCCGAAATAGGCCATAACATTTCTATTCGTCTTAAAAGTTGCCGATAAACGATAACATGTTGCGCCGGAAATAAGTACTTTTTTAGATTTATCTTTCGTAATAAATATTGTAGATGAAGTCATTTTTCGCTCGGTATTATTAACTTTTTAGTAATTCACATGTTATGCATGCATTGCGACCAAAACTATATGTTTCAGGGTAAAATATATATATTTTAAATCGGATATCTTAAGTAAAATACATAGAAGACGTTTCATATCACTTTGATCCGGAATTGTCGTAGGTAGAAATGACTCAAACTACTACTTGGACACCGACTTGAATGTTGCGAATCGTTTGCTTGCGACAAGTCTGAATGGTGTGTTGGAAGATAAAATGTGAGACACGTATTTATTAAATAGCATAGGAAGATTGTCTACGTTGCATTAATTAAATGAATATGCTGGGAACAGCAGAAATCTGTGTTGTTTTTCATAGATCTTATAATTATTGAAATATTTTATTTAAATAAAACATTATTTCTTTATTTGTATAGCTTACTAAACATTCATACAAATATTATATTTACCAAGTATTAAGTTGGGTGCAATATATATATTTTGTAGAATGCCATCTAGGTAAAGGTCTTATTAGCGTAACCGCTCGCCTCATATGACGATGCGAAGACCTTCTGATTTGAGAGAAGCCTATGATTGTCTTGCCACTGGTTGTTTGATGATGCTAAAGATGCTAGTTTGGTTTTCAAACAGCCTAGGGATCTTATTCACGAAGTTGAAGTTTGTCAATAATACCCATAATTGAGGTGAACAAAATAATAATATTGTGAATGAATAATCAATAGTTATTTGTGATTTCAGTTTTACTTTTTAGAATTCTTTTAGTGACTTTTCATAGTGGGCAGAATATATTTCAATGTTGATCATGATCCACTCTCAAAGTTGCAAAAGTATCGTATATTAATACTAAAATCAAAAATTCGATTTCTACATCTTGCTAGTTTTTACCATAATTGCAAAGTACCTGCTTTTGTAAAATTGTAGCCAATTGATCTGATTGATTTGTGTATTGATTGACTTTAGTAATAGGTTGTAACACGTAATTATTGTAAAGAAAGAAACCAGGTGTTGGACCATTTAATTAAAGAAATCCAATACCTTGTAATCTTAAAGTTGACATAACTGCATGTGCTGCTAGCGTGCAGTTCAAATACAGTCTGCCTGTTTATAGTAACCGCAACTTACCGGGACATTGGTTAAAAAAATAATAATTTTATTATTGCAACAATTGATGTCAATAAAAATTGTATTATAACATTCGGCTTATTAATAAATAAATTTGAGTCCTGAGGTTTTAACTTTAATTTATTATTATTATTATGTAAAAGTCAATATGACTATGTGAGGATGCGTCCTTATAAGTAATAGCGCCCTAATACGCCTGTTTTAATAGGCAATCAAGCATCTCGCCGTGCACTACGTATCGCGATCTGTAGGCAAGTATGCAAGAGGCAGCTCTTGCGTAGTTTGCGTGCCTAGTTTGACTTGGGCCAGAGACCCATCCTAACTGTTGGTAGGATGGTTACGGTCTGCGCGCAATAAACATAATTGTAATAGATACTTGCACTTATTCAGCACATCTAGGCGCATTCGCTTATGTAGACGCATCCTAAGGGTGTATGTGCGCGGGGAAGTCATAGATATTACAAGTCCCAATTTCCATTACTTTTTTATTTAATGTGAGTAGCTGTGGTTTTAAATATTGTCGTTTATCCAAGTGGGCGTTTAATACGTATATTTATGTCGCGCTGTGTGGTTTTATTATTTTTGATGTTTCATTTTAATAGCAATAGCTGCTGTGTTATACATATAAGTTTAGACACATAGCGTTAATTAATATAATATACGAGCCCAAATTTCTCTTTAATGGGCTTTCTTTGATGTCTGAATGAGTGCGTCGAAATACTACATGATTGTGTTTAGGATGGCACATTCCTAACGAATTAAGAATTCTTTCATTGTAGTGATACCGGAGGTGCGTGGTAAATATTTATTATTTAAACTTAGGTTGTTAAATTAGCTTTTAGTTAAATTGAGAGTAAAAAAATAACTTAAAGATTTATTTTCCACTATTGTGTACTTTTTTCGACAATAATTTGTGTTTCAAACTTGAGTGATTGCGATTAGCAGAACCTGATTTATTTAGGTTTTGAAGATCATAATATATACCTAAACGAACACGATTCAAAAGTTTTGTATCATTTTGTTATCTTGTAAATAACAGGTATCATTAAGTATTTGTAATAAAGATACCTTACCATTATGGATGTTTTATTTTGAACGTAAAGATAATGAATAATCTGAAGAATGAAGAGTCCTGCTCGTACTCGAGATTTTGGTTTGATGGTTGTCGAAGATGTTGATGAATAATTTGTGCTGATCTTTATACGTTTTTAATACAAGGCTGAATGGTGACGGTGATCACAGTTATTATTGTACCTACTGAATACACTCTTCTTCAGTGAGGATGAAAGGAAAAAAAAATGCGTAAGTATATAAATTTCGTGTCCGTACTGTTGACCGCTGAGGATTTTCCTCGCCTGGAGCCAATTCTGGGTGCAGCAGTCAAGTCAAGGTAGAATTTAGAACGGACTATATAAATTTTGTGTCGGTACTGCTGACCGATGAAGAATTCCCTGGTCTGGAAATAATGCCTAGGTCTATCAATCAATCTGCCTAGCCTTTTCCCAACTATGTTGGGGTCGACTTCCAGTCTAACCGGATGCAGCTGAATATCAGTACTTTAAATGGAGCGACTGCATATATCTGACTGGGTAATACGATACCTCTTGGTAGGACCCGTAACGACTGACAGCCGGTAGCAAGTGCTTTCAGTGGCACGAAGGAGTCTCGGTATGTAAAGACAGTCGGCCCATCCACGGACCAACCCCGGCAAGCGTAGCTTAACCTGATGGACCAACCCGTGCGGCTGTTATGAGAGAGATTTAGAGCTCCTCTCTACTAGGTCATGGTAGACTAGCAAAGTACATTTTTAGACTTTAGAACGGACTATCATAATTAAATGCGTGTATAAAATGTAGTGTCTCTGCTGTTGACCGATGAGGAGTTTCCTCGTCTGGAGCCAACCTTAAATGCAGCCAGATCATGGTAGACTTTAGAACGGACTATCATAATTAAATGTATATACGTAGAATTTCGTGTCCGTACTTTTGACCGCTGAGGAGTTTCCTCGTCTGAACCCAAGTCTGGGTGCAGCAGTCAGGGGGCCAAGTCTACTAATTTACAAACGTGTCAGTGGTCTCGCAATGATGAGTTTTTGACAGATTTTGTATGGCATATCTGTCAAAAACTGATCATTGTGAGACCACTGACTCGTTCAAAAGCATCAACATAGCCCTCGACAGACACAACATAGACGCGACTCTGAGAGGCTGGATCACCAACATGCTCAAACAAAGGGCGGTACAGGTCACAGTGAATGACACGACAAGGGCCATCGTGGCGAAGGGCTGCCCACAAGGGGGCGTCCTCTCGCCGCTACTATGGAACCTTGTGGTGGACAGCCTCATCAAAACACTTAACGACAAAGGATACTACACGGTAGGCTATGCCGACGACATAACCATAATAATCAATGGCACTCACGAAAACACTCTGTGCAACCTCATGCGCCAAGCCTTGAAGATAGTGGAGGAATGGTGTGACAGACACCAGCTTTCAGTAAACCCAGCAAAAACTGAACTGCTTCTCTTCACAAAAAAGAGAAAGTTAGCAACACTACAGTTACCACGATTCTTCGGAGTAAACCTAAGCCTATCTACTGAAACCAAATACCTGGGCATCTATTTGGATAAACAGCTGAACTGGGCAAAACACACCAACTATATCACTACAAAAGCCAGTATATCCCTGTGGCAATGTAAGCGACTGCTTGGCAGGAACTGGGGGATTAGTCCCAAGATCACCTACTGGCTATACACTACAGTCATCCGACCAATTATCACTTATGGCTCACTGGTCTGGTGGCCCAGGATGGACCTGAGCACAGCCCAAAAAGACCTCGAAAGACTGCAACGCTTCGCATGCGTGGCAATCACTAGCAGCATGAGAACCGCACCTACTGCTGCCCTACAGGCAATGCTTGGACTGCCGCCTCTACACCTCATCGTGAGGGAGGAGGCGGCCCTGGCCGCCTTTAGGCTCCATTTATCAGGTACCCTAAGTAAAGACTCCAGAGTAAAACACACAAGTATAAAGGAACATGCGATTAAGCGACGGCCAATGATGGCATCACCCTGCGACAAAGCCCCAAAAACACACCACTTCCAAAGGCACTACAGTATAGTACTCACAGAAGAACAGTGTGACTACTCAGGACCGAAGGAAATGAGAGTATACACGGACGGATCGAAGACCGACTCCGGTACCGGAGTCGGAGTCTTCTCACACGACCTCAACATAAATATATCCAGCCCGCTGGGGAGGCTCAACACCGTCTACCAGGTGGAGTGTGTGGGCATCATTCTAGCGGTCTACGCCCTAGAAGCCAGGAGAGTCACGGACAGCCAAATACGTATACTCTCTGACAGTGCCTCAGTTCTCCAATCCCTAAAAAGAAAATGCATCACCTCAAAGCTAATACTAGAATGTCACAATGCACTAGAGCGAGTAACAGTATCTAACCGCAACACGGTGACACTACAATGGATTAAAGGACACAGCGGATCCCTAGGTAACGACGCAGCTGACGAACTTGCCAGAAGAGGTTCTAGCACGGCAGTCTGTGGACCCGAACCTATTGTACCCATCCCCTTCAACCAAATACGCAGGTGGCTACAGGAGCTCACCCACACACAGGCAGGGAGCTGGTGGACCTCGGCACCGGGCTGCAGGCAGTCCAGGGAAGCTATGCCATCTTTGGATAGCAGGCTGACCAGGCGTTTATTACGCCTGGACAGGTACGGCCTGCGCCTGGTGTCGGGGACCATCACGGGGCACTGCTCGCTAAATAAACATTTCCACACAATAGGCATTACAGACAGTCCTCTGTGCAGGGCATGCATGGAGGCCGAGGAAACTGTCGCGCACGTGCTCTTCGAATGCACCGGTGTAACCCAGATCAGAACAGAAACCCTCGGGGCACCCAGATCCTTCACAGATGTTCTGAACAGACCAGGAGCTTTAATTAGCTTCTGGAGGGAGGTGGGCTGGTTGGAGTAACCACGATAGCCGCCATGGCTCACGCACAATGGTCCACCTTTTAAGGACTAAGTGCGGAAACCAAACCCCATAACGAACGAACGAACGAACCACTGACTCGTAGAATTTAGAACGGACTATCTTAATAAATTTCGTGTTTGTACCGTAGACTTGTAGATTTCCTTCGTCTGCGAGCCAATCCTGGGAGTCTAATCTTCGGAATTGAACCATCTTGTAATATTTCAACTCTTTAGGATATGAGGAAGTGGTCTTAATAGCGTGCAAGATTTGACTAATACATACTAACTAACAAGGCAAGTTAGAGCTTGTACGGTCGATATGTCACCCATCACCGTTGCTAGTTAAAAGTATCATGTTTGCTATGGCATAGATATGTAACCAATCCTTCCTTACTAATATTTTAAATGCGAAAGTAACTGTCGGTCTGTCTGTCTGTCGCGCTTTCACTCCAAAACTACTGAACCGATTTAAATGAAATTTGGTACATAGATACTCTAGAGCCTGAGAAAGGACATAAGCATTGCATTTTATCGACATACTACGCAGGCGAAGCCGCGGGCAGAAGCTAGTAGGTAATAATCTTGTTCATCTTGTCCATTGATCCAAAACCCTGTCTTGAAAGTATAACATTTCGCATCAATATGTAGGTACCTACTTAGGTAATGCATTCTCAATAGGATAAATCTCATTTTCTTCTCGTTGCTGTAGACGTAGAAGGAGCCTCCACGTTCCGGGTGATGATAGGCACTTAGGCAGGTACTTATGAGAGTACCTACCTACGTCTAACGTAGGTAGGTATAGTTTCATGGTGTGGCTACCATTCAAGGCTAGGCCCTTGAATGGTAGCCACACCATGAAACTAGCTGGTTATTTTTTCCCACGGTTTATCAGTAGTGCTATCATTGAATGGTTGCCTTATAACCTTATAAATACACTTTCATATAACTACTCTTATCTCAGTCAACCCGGTAAGACATAACTTAGTTCTCTATTACCGTCATAAATAATCGGTACCTACTATTGTTGGCATTTGTTATTGCAAGGAAAAGTATTCAGCCGACGTAGTCACCTCAGCAGCGTGTGTGGTGGGGCCGAGCACAAACCTGGCGCTGGCAGTCAGTGGTAGTAACATGTGGAGGCTGGTAGTGTTGGTGCAGGTCTTGGTCATAGCTGAGGGCATGCACCTCATGCCTGAGCGGCATTATGGGCCTACAACTGAGGTACGCTACTTAGTTAATTCTAATTATTTAGGATAGGTAAGAGTGCAGTGACTAAGGTAAGTGCATCGTAAGGAATATTCTACGCATTACCTACAATTTTTTATTCATCCCCCAAAAATCGGATACAAGTGTACCTATCTATAATTGTGTGCGCTGCCCAGTAGGGTGGACTAATATTGTACCTATCCGTTAGTCGAATTCGTAAATCGAAAAGTGTGGAGCGCAAAATAATAATTATATTTATGTAATTTTGTATATATCGTCAGAGCATAAACATTATTGAGCTTTTCCGTAGCCTATGCGATAATACAGGTTTTTTGTTGACTTTTAGTACACTTGTTGGTTGAACCTACCCTTTACATAATTTTTATCTGTGGTTGAACTTATCTGGAAAAAAACTAGTAGTTTATAATGTTATAGGTAGGTATGCTAATTAGGTAATTTGTGCAATAAAATACTTAGAGCAAAAAATGATACCCTCACGGTAAACATTGCTTTTATTATTGAACATACACATGGTACACTGATTTCTGAAATTCCATATTCAGAAATTAGTGTACCGCAAAATTGACAAACTAATAGGCATGTTATGACCACGATAATTATTACCGGCAGGTAAAATTTACGATACCGTTTCATGTTTACTACGCTAAACATGTTAACGATACCTATCTAAGTGCGTAGCTATACTTATGTATAATTAAGTCGTTATTATTTTAGTAATTAATTAGGTATGTAGCTAGGTGTCTACCTATCGGATATAAGTACTTAGGTACTTATATGTCTTTGCTCGACGACGACGACGGTGATCCTGAAAATAATATAATAAAATAAAAAATTCTACCGTGACATTGCATTGGTTTTCAACCAGTTTTGTTTAAAAGGAACTATTATTTAGACAGGTACTTACCTATACAGTTTCAATTACAATTAAGTAACTATTTCAAATTCTGCTTGCTATTCATATCTAGTTCTATGTGTCTTAAATGTGATGTGAGCGAACTGTTTCTATATTCAAAGCGAAAATGCATTGTATTACGCCTAAAGCGAGTTATTGAACTTCAATTGTACTGAATGACTGTTAATAACATTGCGATGTTATTGTACCTATCGCCCAAATACCACTTTATTCTACAAATACTAGATACTGTTTATCATAATTAATTCATTTCGTTTCAGGTGAGCTGCATCGAATATGCAACACTCAATCGAGATAGAATCGGAAGAATGCTCAAAGAAGGTAAAGCGTATTCATTACGAGTACAATTTTTATATATTGTAATTGTTTTGATAATTTGTTAATTATGTTACGTAGGATGGCGTTCCCAGAACCCAATGTTCAGAAAGATGTTCACCAAACGTTCTGCCACACTACCTGTTCAGTTTTCACTCAATATGGAGCCGATGTCGCGACGAATGGACAATATTATTGACAATATAATACCAAGAAGCGATCATTTGTTAAATGAACACGCAAAATTAGTTCAGGATATTAACAGTTTGCGTCAGGTGGTTTTTATTGCACCTTTAATCGAAGAGAACAAGGACTACGACGAATCAATCTTTCATGAAATTATTGAGACTGCGCCTACTTCAACAACCAGGCCGTTGTCGCTCAGACCTTTTATAAGTTCGACGAGATCATCGACGAGTTCCACCAGAGGAAGTTCGATACCGATCATTTTGCTGGGGGGTGCGAGCCAGCGGCAGGTGGTCAAGAGCCAGCCCATTAACTTCGCCAAGCCCACCGTGAGCTTGGTGGGGACGACCATCTCTCCTCTCATCAAACATCCCTATCCTTTCGTGATGCATTCAGCACAGCGAAAGCCGATTAAAATTTGTATGTCGTCCGTTCCCTCAATGTTTTCTTCAACAAAACGACCGCCAACTTTTTGGGACAGATTAATAGATTATTTTATACCCAGTCGTAGTTTAGGTAGGTAGGTTAGCTAGATTAATTATTATTTATAAGTGTTCTTACTATTGCATCATTTCTAACAGGCACCTAAATAGTGATATTAATTTAATGTGCTGTTTATTTATATCTCATATTTTATCAGCATCATTCGAATGATCATTGTTTTTCGCATACTTACCATCATTAGTTTAATAAATACACCAGTTATAAGTTGTAGGTACCTCTATAGTTTGTGTCAACTACATATCGCTAGACGGAAGGCGTGTTTCCCGAAGTTATTACATTACCGTATACATAATACGAGTAGGTACCTACTCTACATGCATGAACGTATCACTTTGTGTCTGTGCACATCACTTATAATGCGTGCGTTGATGCCACAAATCGCGTGTGCTACCTCTAATTACGAATGCCGATTATGTATTGTCTTCTTTTTTACACTTTTACGCGTCGGAATGGAAAAGTTGAACGTCTTATGTGTTATGACAAAATAATTATTTTTCATTGTGCCTTATGTCATTAGTTCTTGTAGTGTTCTGGTAGATATCCAGTGAGAAATTTTCGTTCACCATGTGCGGCGTTACGTCACGTCAACTTTTTAACTCATAATTTTATTGTTAGTACTTCGCTTGGTGACTTAGGGCTAAGTTTCTTTTAATGTGTCAATCGATTTATGCACGGTTAACCCTCCAGCTAGCCCCAGCTCTTAGCAACACCCGCAACAGCTCCTCGCGCTGATGGTCACTGTTCATCACGCTGCCGTGATACGAGTTACCGTGCGAACCAATTCGAAGTTGCTGAAAAATTGAATGATTTGCCTCGGTCGAGTGAGGCGCGCGGCTTCCGCACATAATCGATACGCAGCTTTAGAACTGCTAAACGTGTAAATAATGATATTTTGTTGCAATAATTATATGTAGCTACACGTAACTGTATTAATTCATAACGTACGTGGGACAGAAGAAAGAAAATGTCGAGCCTGTTTTTGTTACCAATTAAAATGTTTTATTTGCGGTAGAAGGTAGTTTTATTTCTTTATGATTCATAATCGACTGTTAATTTTGAATAATTGGTAAAATAAGTGGCATGGCATGCCCGGGAGTCAATAGGTAGACACTAATTTCTTCAAAAAGTACGTTCAACTTCAAAGGCAATGGCCTCTGCTTTAGTTTAAGCACCTCTATCTGCTGCCCTGCATATCCTCATAGATATTCAGTATTATTGTTACTTCGGTAACTCCGTACGATCATGGCGCAGTCTTTAATAGTGAAAGTGAGTTTTTCTCTCTAGTCTAGTGGATAATCTTCGCACATAGGTAGGTACATTAGGTAAAGAGACGTAGCAGACCTACTTACCTTAAGTAATATGTAGTTTGAATCAAAACGCTTTTTTCTGATAACATTTTTATATTTATGTAGCTAGCATTTTAGTGGAGCTCAACTCGACGAGCAATACCAAAGAAAAGACATTTGGGTAGGCCGCATAATAATAACTACTTATTCAAGTAATTCTATACGATTTCTAATAATAAAAGCATGGACCACGTACGAAAAAACATAAGCTTGTCTTATTAGACAATTTTATTCTATTAGATTGTGCCAAAATAAATGGGTTCGTTTTAAGTTAGGTACCCATAAAGGCTCCCGCAGAATAATTTCCATGAAGTTTTCATAGAAATTGTTCCACTAGAGTCGCGTCGCACCCGTCTGCGGGAGCCTTAACACGAGTCAAGAATCTGGTACTTACCTACCTCCATTACTTTTTCATTTTTGACTCTGTAAATACTTCATTCTCAATTAATTAAGTGGTTGCCATATTATGTACGCACATTTGTCTAAACTAAACAATCAATGGTTCGTGCGTAAATTAGAAAGATAAAACCGTTTGATAAAAAATTGTCATTGATAACTTTAATTACAGGAAGTGTAATGTTATTGTAACCTTATAACCTACTTATTTTTTGCCTTGAAGAAAGATCATGTTTATCTAAGTACTATAATCTATACTCATGCGCAGCTGACGAAAAATTGGCACAGTCAGCAGCGTAGTAAGTTAACACTAAGGGCGTTTGCCCACTTATCCCTATCCGGTTCGTATTCGATTCGTGCTCGTTTCTGATCTGGTTTGGTTAACCTTGTAATTGTACGAACCGTTAAAGGATAACCAAAAGCATGAGTGCACAAACGTCCATACAATCTCTTCAAGTCGTTCACTCTTTTCAAGTCGTTGGTACTTTTTCGATTAGTTGGGTCTAGGTAGGTGGCCACGCTAATACAATGAAAATCTTTGAGAAATGGGCGTTGAATCTCTGACCAATGGGCCAAACTTACGACCCAATGGGTCCCTCTTAATGGTAAGCGACATCACGGCAGGCCCAGACGAAAATGGCGGGATAAGCTGGACGGGATTGCTGTTGAAGAAGCAACTGGTCCTTAGCAGCTATTAACAGAGAGATGTGGAAAGAAAGTAGGGAGGCCTTTGGCCTTTGCCCTGCAGTAGGGCATCACAGGCTTTTAATAATAATTATCATCGTAATTCTGGCCTTACAACAAGGTTAAGTTATAATGATCGCAATCGTCTGTAGGATGGGTTATCGATTTTCTACGACTCCTGATCTTTTTTTGCGGTTCATAGAGCATGCAAGGCAGGGTGGGTGCAACCGAGTGGTTTCAAAACAGGTCACTCGGCGTCACACGCTCAGTTGAACCTTTACGAGGTAACCAGTTCAAGGACAAAGACCCGAAGGACTATTTATACAAGTTCGTTTCTATTTTTAGGGAAGTAGATACTTACTTTGTTTTATTTCAATGGTTAAAGAAAACAAACTCTTACGTATATATACGTTATGTGTACTTACTTATAACAAAAAAAAAGAATAATGATTTTACATTTACATTTTACACCTTTTTTATTTAAAAAAAAAAAACACGTACCTACCTACTTATAAGGTTCAATATTACCAACAGAAAAAGTGTATCGTAGATACCTGTACCTGCTATTGAATAAGTAGTACATTACTGACGCGGCCTGCAACTGGTGCAAGATGGACGATCGTGAAAATGTAGACCGAGGCACACATTACGTGAGTCAATCATTGCCTGGTTGCGGCGAAGGCTTGTATACTTATTACTTTTATCAAAAAATAACGCGCGGAAATTCAAACTAAGTAAATTACCTACCTAATTATAAATTCCAGAATCAATGGCGGACAATGATAATTTTTCACACGCCAATTTGTTCATGTATTTCTTCTAACATCTCTAATTGCAAGCCAAATCGAAATAAAATCTTTGAGAAGTTACCTACTTGGCTGCTATATTTACGGCGTAAACAGAACTGCCTTGCAATTTGGTTGACTGGCTTGTATGAATCGTCATACAAGCCAGTCAACGGTCACGTGACACCCTGGCCACCTTTTGCCCGCAGGGCAGATATATTATGAGTTTTCATAGTAATTTATTCAACCGCTAAACACGACAGATATGGGTTTTTATAGTAATATAGCCGGCCGCATCGTCACTGCAATTTCGATCCTCGAAGAAGGTTGTCAAAATTATGCTCGAATTTCCAAGCATGTTTGAGAAAAAATCATTGTATCACAGACACCAGGAAGTTTGTAAGAAGGTCTATTATCAACCACCAAAAATATTATTTATTTTTACCAGAATTAGGTAGGTATAGGTACTGCTTTCACAGTCAGTAGCCTACTATTTACATACATATGTGTAGCAGAATATGTTTATTGGCTCATGTATTGAGAAATTACATACTTAAGTAATTCCTCGTTAAAAATTATCTACTTTGCCTTGTAATATTGTCACAACAATATTGATTAAGAACAAAATTATATATTCGAGCAACGTTTATGTAGTTAAATCTCCACATAAAACATACTTATTAGTATTTATTATTCCTTAGCTTGAAACATAACAAAATAATGATAGTGAATTTCGCAGACGTCTAGAATGAGACTTTATCGAGCTAAGTAGGTATATCTTCGACATTTTCTTTAGGAATTTAGACATTCTATGTCTTATCTTACATTCTACAAAAATATCTCGAAAAATCCTGCCTGCAGCTGAACAGATAACAAAAACAAAGCTATTCGTTTTAGTGCGCGCAAATTGGCAGGTTGACATCGAAGAAGACGTTCAGTTCTATCAGAGCCGCCAGCACGAGGTAACCGAAGTAGATGAGGCCGCACGTGATGCCAATCTTCCAGTCCAGCTGGAACTTGTTGAGCAGCAAGCAACCGTACAGCGCAAACAGCGTCGATAGCAACGAGATGGCGCTGTACGATAACCCCCTTGAGTTTATTGACACCTGCAATATTGAAAATCATAGTAGATAAACTCAACCCTTATCAGTTGGTTTCTGAAAATCTTTGGAATTTGTTGTCAAACCTCATTTCAAGTTATTTCATTGGCTGTTCGGTTATCCATCCATGCATCTTCATCGAAATTGATGTCCACTGGGAACTTGCTCACATACTCTAAAGCTCTTATCTCGTGCTTCAATGCTGGCTATTAACACTCTCATCATATAATAAAATTGATGATTCATAAGTCGCAAGCATACTAGATAAAAATTTGAAAAACATTACGCATATCTAATATTCCATTGCATCTTTCTACAACATTTTTGGAGATCAAAAATTCAATATTTTGGTTAATAGCACAAAAAAAAAACTGAATACACAGCATGAATATTAGAGTTAATATGTTGCAGTTTCAGTCTGATAAAGACCAGCCTTTCAGAAACCGAGTGTTCTAAGTACTTAAAACTCCACAAGGAAGCAAATCTATACTAAATCAAGGATCTATCATACACGTGCGTTCGAAATTGTCTCCGATTCGAACGGAGTTCCGTCGGTAGGTATATGGCCGGCACTTTGTATAGATTTGCTGCCTTCAAAATTCCGGCTGGCCTAAAGGGAGGGTAAGAAAGATACCTAATACAAGAGATGTGATGAACCTACCCAATGATGGCCGGGAACTGTAGGGTAGGCAAGCGATTTGATCAGCCAAGGCAGACCCAGACACAGTAGAATATCGAATGTGTTTGATCCAATAGAGTTGCTGAGTCCCATGGTGCCGTGGCCTGAAAATAGAATACATTTATTTTATTGCTTTATTTAAGACTTTATTTTATCAGCATTAATTGCGTAATACACGATCAATCAAAATCTGAATCGGTTTGAAATCCATTGCTACACAAGTTCGAAAAAAAAATTCTGCTCCTTATCGTAATGAATGTTTTTTCGTAACCCATGCCTGCTTCGTTTTTACAACTTGACTAAACATAAAGATTTCTTCATTAAATTAAGTAAATATATATACCTTTCAGAATTCTTTAAGATCATGAAAATTTGAACGTATCGGTAGTAACTGAGAGTACCTATTTTAAAATAATCTTCTGTGCCACTCCACTTCAATTAATTTCTTTTGAAATCATGTATTTTTTTTCCAAAAAGCACCAAGCTAATTTTCTATTGGAATATTGTTCCAAAACGATAATTCCAACTGCGATATATACACAACTACATAATAATTATAAGTGTCTGATCGAGTGTTTGGTACTTTACCTTGCATAGTCACTAAGACACTGGACACTGCTTCAGGCAGGCTGGTACCAGCGGCGAGTATCGTCAACCCGGTTATACTGTCAGGCACATTCAGAGTATCACCTATGGAATAAAATAAGATAAGAAACGAGGTTGGGGATTCAAATCCAGGCAAGTACCAATGTGAGTGGATGTGGATGTGTGAATCTACATCGCCACTAGCGAACTACGCATCAAAGACCTGACGTCACACAAAAATCCTGACGTCATATAAATCCTGCGCCGCGCAATAAGAGTTTACCGCGCGATGGACATTATATACAAGATTCCAACATCAATCGTTGGGCCCGCCACATACAACACCCGTCTGGTCGGAGGATCCATCCCTTTTCTATAGAGGATAAGAGAACTTTACACCCTGTTCCTCATGGGGTATGAGGAACAGGGTGTAAAGTTCTACTTCGAGTAAACTAAGTTTATCTTAGACATTACTGACATCGGTGTAGGAAATAACATCGTGAGGAAACCAGGACTTATAGTTTTGCAACACACATAGACCGCCTGTAAAAGTTGAGGCGTCATCGAAAGGCCAATTAAGGCTATAATAAATCGATGAATATCTTAAACCATAACAAATCAACATTTAGTTATAAGTACAAGCTAAGACTAAAATATTATAAGGTGTCTCTATTCATATACGAAATATCTTAAGGGGTCATTATGAAACACATTCACTATGGGACCAAACCTGAAATCGCGAAAAAAAAAACAGCTGTTCGCTATATTTTATGTTCGCATACGAGTAGCACGTCAAAATGTAGAGTTTTTTCGCGATTTCAGTGTTGGTCCCATACTGTAAGTTGTTCATAATGATGGGTACACCTTAAGAGATTTCGTGTATGGATAGATACAACGTATACATATACAACCTTATTTTTTGTTTATGCTTTAACCCGAAAAGGGGTCATTGTACTCATCATTTTGAACAACTTTTTCTATGGGACCAATTCTGAAATTGCGAAAAAAAAATCAGCTGTTCCATACATTTTGTCGATTTAAGTGAACTCAAATGTAGGGAACAGCTGATATTTTTTTCGCGATTTCAAGTTTGGTCCCATAGAAAAAGTTGTTCAAAATGATGAGTACAATGATCCCTTTTCGGGTTTAGCATAAACAAAAAATAAGGTTGTATAGTATGTAGGGTACAAGTAAATAACAAAACTTAAAGAGGTGGGCTCATGCCTTCTCTGTATGAGAAGAGGCCTTTGCCCTACAGTGGGAAAATAATTAGGCTGGTATTAGGAGGGAAAGAGGTTTCCGCGATATTATTGCTTTATGCCGCAATTGCTCTGGCACAAAATATGTAAGATCATAAAATCCCGCCTATATATAGAAGGTGTGTATATTTCGCCATTCGAATCGGGAGCGAGCCTATTGCCTCTTATCGGGCAGCAATACGGAAAATCCAATAACACCTTGCACAACTTGAGATTCGAATCCAGGACCAGGACGCTCAGCAGGCACGCTTACAACCACAACACGTCGGTAGAATTATAATTCGCTTCTGGTTTTAGCAACGTTGTTTTTTTGCCGAGTCATTGAATTTGCATCAGCAGAGATTTTTGTCAGACATTACGAAATAAATATTAATAAAAAAAATAAGCAATAATTTGAAATAAGAGCATGGAATTACTAAACTACTCGTACCTGTCACTTGTAACTGCTTAAAAATGTTTAAAAATGAAACGCACGAGCATATTTGATGAAAATATACCTACGTACGTATGGACACGACATTAGTATTGAAAATGCGCATAAAATAGATTATAAGACATTCGACCTCTTTCAGCGAAAAACAACAAGTAACAACTGCATCTACTCGTAAGTAGGTACCTAAGTCATCGTAACATGCATCAGGTATCAGAGACTTATTTCTTTGTGTTCCCGTCCCTCCATTTCCTGTCTTTAGTAATTACCTAGTACGGTAATCATCCAGGCGACAAGATAGGACACTCCCCCGATCCAGGTGACGCACATTAGGAAGGTCAGAGGGTACAGGTGCGGCCGACGGTTGCAGTCGGGGATGGTCAGCCACAGCACCAGGTTGATGGGCCACGAGAACACCCAGAAGAACTTCTTCCAAATCGACACCTTTTCACCAGGCCATGACCACATAGAGTAGGTACTTAGCGTATCTGTAATAGAACGAGGAAACAATGATTATGGAATCGTTTTTATTTCTTCTAAATGCTCTGCGAAAATTCTGGATTTCTAGACTGCTAGAAGACTGGCGTCGGATTTAACCTGATCTCCGGTGAAAGCCGGTTATGC
The DNA here is from genome assembly GCA_947363905.1 of Lithophane semibrunnea. Taxonomy (NCBI): domain Eukaryota; kingdom Metazoa; phylum Arthropoda; class Insecta; order Lepidoptera; family Noctuidae; genus Lithophane; species Lithophane semibrunnea. The sequence continues at coordinate 14,589,969 of OX376186.1, forward strand.
TACGCCCCGGAAAATAAAGTAGTCACTACGACGTCAATACTTTGTCAGCTTACCACAATCTGGTCAGGTCTTGGAAAAAACAGCTGCTTTAAAAACCTCTGTGACGGTCGAACCTCAAATTAAGGTATCGTTGTGCCTTTTTAGGTCGGAACCTGTAAACGTATCGTAGGTACGGAACAAATTATTTCCCAGGTGATAACATTTACAGATTATTAAAGATCGAGTTGAGGGTTGGGTCGAACAGCCCAATACCCAGACACGGTAGTAGACTAATTGGTTTAAACAACTGCGTGGCATATGTTTTTATCAGGAAGTTCTGCCGCTCTTTCAAGAGTTTATTTTAATTCTATTCTTCTTCCTAACATAATGCCCTTTGTAATTGAAATAAACAATTTTACTTTTTTATTTTTTTTATTCCTGAACTGTATCAGTTATCATTACGAAACGAAACAAGCTCGTCGACAAGCGTTGCGTTAACTTTCGCTTTGTGATATTTTATCAGATAGTTATTATAAAATGTAAACATATTTCTTACCACCATTAACGCACCCGTGAGAACATACCAAATATCTTCTCTAATAATGCTTTGTGTTGGTGAAAACGGTGAAAATTCCCGCGTACATCACTCGGTTGGCAGTCATTGTTCAAATAGGCAATTAATTGCTTTATAGCACACATACCGTGTTTACCAATGAATCGTTTATAATTTCGTATGCTTGTTTACTTATGCATATTTTTAAATATTTGAATAATGAGATGAATGACGAGTTTGTACTGCATAATATCTGAGACAGCTTATGATTTTTGCACGATATTATACGATTACCTACTTAATTACGATTGCTATGTATGAAGATAAAGTTATCACTGAAACAATCAGAAATCTTTAGAATGTATGAACCAATCAATCATCATCAATCAAGTTCAATTTCAAATAGCCACAATTTTAATGACAAAGCGCTTATAGACAGGCGAGCGGTCAATTTACCGAGAAGTAAGCGATAATTTCCGCTTGTTTTGAATGAAAACTGGCTGAATTACCTGAGTCGGTGGAATCGTGCCTCTTCGCCTGCACTGCTGACTCCACGTCGGTGCTTTGAACATGTAGGCTCATGCGCCGGGCGTCTAGAGCATGGGGTTTTTCTAGCAGATTGAAAACAAAATGAATGTCAAGATTATTTAAGTAGGCATTGATCGATGAGGCTTTGAGATATATTTCTCGACGGCATGTGATACTAAGTCAGAGGCCCATGCGCGGCATAAAAACTCTGACGCCTGGTTAGTCACTAACTACAAGAAAAAGAAGAATAAGGCTTTAACAAGACATTAGACAGGATTATACCAACAGGCACCTGAAACCTATCACAAAAAAAACGATCCAGATGTCCTATTGGTTTTATCATCTGGGAAATGCCCCAAGCCATAACTTTAGTTAGTATTTGTTGCGCTTTTATACGCGAATTTTTCACTAAACCAGTTCGTGATACTTCCAAGCATATGGTAAAAATTGTAGAATAAAATAGAATATAATATGTACTCCTTATTATGTACACCATAAAAATTACAGATATAATTGGCAGTCGATCTTTTATAGACATCCTTTGCATAGTTAAGACAAAATTGCAGGTAGTGAGTGGTGTACCATTAACATATACTATAAATACATACAAACATAAAGCATATACTTTACTTATTGTAAGAAGCAACTACGAGTAAGATATAATTTCAAAAGTATGACACGACCGTAACGAGGTAGAAAATGAAGCCAGTCATACCAAGTCTGCATCTACGTAACTACGAGCACCATTGCGTCCCAGTGCTGGGCATAACCCTCCTCACGTCTGTGCCGCCTCCCACATAACCTACCTGTTCTTAAATACATTAAGTCAAGTTACTTACCATTTGCAAGAAGTGGTGTGATTTCTGTGTACGCCTTAGGCTTCTTGAAGGTACAGCACCCACTCCTGAAAAATGCCCCCAAACAGCCATTGAAAGCCATAGCTGAAAAAAAAAAACATAATCATTTCCGTTAATATAGTATGCAGGTTATTACTTATAAACTCTTCGCAATTTATCAGCGACTCGTATCCAGTGTTCATTCATTCAGTTTTGACAAGTGAGCAACAAAACACAAACATTATGATTGCTGAGAATACAGAACCCGATAATATAACTATAAATTAATGTTTATTTTCATAGAAAACTGCTTTGAAGATTACAAAAGATAGGAAACTGAAGATCTATCAAATATTAGCAGAAACGTAAATAAAGGTATCAGACAATACTAACATTACTCAATTGTATTAGGAACAATAAATTAAAAAAGAAATCCACAGTCATGAACATACTGCTGTAAATCAAATCAAACAGCGAATAGCTTTTTTTATCATTTGAGTGTTTGCAAACAAATGTAAACCATTTACCGTGAGCTCACGAAGTAAGTAAACTTTATTATACCAGACAACAAATATGATATTTTTTATAATCTATTTACTTTGTAGTTAGGTTTATCTGAGCCGAGTTTTTGAACCAGATTACCGATTACCTACAACAAAACCTCGGTAGTAGGTTCTACTCTGATATTTGTCAACATACTTACTTATTAAATATTTTTAAAAGATATTTTTGCAAATTACGTGCATGTAGGTACCAAAACGTTGTCCTGTCCAAATTTTAATAATTCATACAAAGCTCCAATAGAAAATGCACTTCAGTTTTTCCGAATTTTACAATTTTCCTGGCAACTGTTAATTTTTTTCCATAATAACCGAATTCGTAGTATAACGAACATTTCAAAACAAAAAATTGCCAAATAGGTTCAGCCGTTCTCCAGTGATGCGCAGTATTCAATTTTTTTTGTTTTTTTCAGGTTTGCCATATTTTTTGTTTTTGTAACCGATAGTCGTCATACAAAAGTTTTGGTACCTCGGCAGGAAACAATTTTTTTTATAACGAATGTCGGTTTGTAAATATATTATTTGCAGAAGATATGAGATGCCCTTTTGAAGGTTAGATTCATGCAATAGGTACCATTAACTATACATAAAGCTCACCTTCAAAAGGTCATGTGAAAAAATCAGCACCTACATATGTGAGTAAACAGTTGGAATATTCTTTGCTAATATGCAAAGAATTTTCGATCACACACATCCGTGTTGCGGAGTATCAGTCAAGGTAATTAGCGGTGCATTCCAAATAATTTACCTAATATGTAGAAAATGTACATGAGTACGAGCAGCAACGCTTCGTGCCAGTAAATCACGTCGTCAAGTAGCGTGAGGATGAGGGCCACTACCGCCACGGCATACATCACGCAATCTCGTGATACCGACCACCAGTCTAAGTCCACCACCTGCGAACCAACCACACTCATCAATCGAGGAAATCAAATCAATCATTACGTTATTCTTTTTTACATTGACCTCATAAATTCAATACGGAGTTTTTGTGCACGTATTCTATTTGCTAATTCATAATAATGACCTCCGTTTTTCATAACATAAAATGACTCCTGGAGTCCCGAAGGGTTGGCAAATTTATAATGAACAAAACCGAATAACACGTAGTCCGACCTAGGAATCGAACAAAGGACCAACTATACAGATTTCCATTTTACAAAACCCAAAAATGATTGCTTCATGTTTTTAACTCAAAAACTTTAGTGATAATTAGTGCGTAGCAATAACTTTATAATATAATTGAAACGTCAGGTAATCAATAATTATCGAAAAAGCACTGACAACGGAAAATATATATGAAACACTGAAAACGGAAAAATATATATGCAACACTGAATTGACGATTAAATTATACATAATGCAATTATGAGTTTGTAGAAGCGAATCGCATAAAAAAAGATCGCAACGTTCTCTTCCTACAAGATTTTCTATTGTACCATTATAAGGTGTGTACCTATTCATAAGTGAATCTATGGACGAAAGTCTGACAACCAGTCTTACCAAGGGATATCGTGTTACCAAGTAAATGGGTTGTAGAGGTAGATAGCCAGTCTCTCTTTGTAAAATACTGCTATTCAGCATCGGATCCGGTTAAGCCGGAAGCTGTCCCCTACGGCTTATTCCTAACGAATCCCACAGATGGGATCAGTTCGGAACAAAATGTAAATTTAATTCATGTTCCTAACGAATCCCACAGTGGGATTGGATTGGCACAAAATATTCACTTTAAAATGAATTATGGGATCCGATAATGGGATCCGATTAGAATTAACCACCCCAACAGTTGGTAGGCTAGGCAGATGATGGTGAAGGAAGCTGTGTATTTAAATAGATAACTAGTTGTCTACCTCAGATGTTGATGTCAGTAGAAGGTTTAAAGAGATAAATGATAAGATCTGAGGTTATAAGACAAAAATACGTATGATATGAAACTGCATTACAAATATAAGAGAAAATGAAGTGCATGCTTCCTCCGTATCAAATGATGTATAGAAAAGGATATTATTATGTTATGTCGTAATATCTTTTTCACATCACCTGCTCGAAAATGTCAAATTATATGTCATGCAAACCTAACCTAAAGTAAGTCATTAAGACCTAAGAGTCTAGCAGGGTAAAAATATTGTACTGAATTTCATTATGACCCGCTGGTCATTAATGTGATTTGAATTTGGAACATAAAGTAGAAAATTTATGATAAGTAGTAGGTACATACTAATTCCATGCATTCACCATTAAGATCAGCACTAAAAATTAATTGTTCGAAAATCGAACTGGCCACCACGAGTAGAATATAAAAAAAAAGAAAAATAGAACACAAATTATAAAGAGGCGCTAATACTAAAAATTGAATTGCTTTGTGCAACAAATTACTTAACTACAATACATACAAATTTTCACAAAAATGTCGAGTGACGATAGTGATTTGACTCCGGAGTACATTAAATCCGAAGCCATTGGCATTGCCAACAATCTACTCCCAGAAAAGTGCAAGGAATCGTACATTAAAGCCTACGACGATTTTTACAAATGGAAAATTACAAAGGGCGTCAAGTCTTTAACTGAATCAGTGCTTTTAGTTTACTTCCAGCATTTAACATGTAAAAAGAAGTCAAGTAGCCTATGGTGCATCTATTCGATGCTCAGGTCAACAATAAGCATCAAAAATAATATACAAATTAGTACATACACCAAATTACTGGCATTTTTTAAAAGGAAATCGGAAGGACATCGTCTAAGAAATCAAAAGTTTTCACAGCTCAAAATGTGGAAACGTTTCTAAATGAAGCCCCTGACCACAGCTTTCTTGCCACAAAAGTAAGTACCTACCTATTGATTCAATTTTGAGTAAATAAAGGTACTAGGTAAGTATAGGTACTAGCTACCTGCTCATGAATCGATCGATTATATGCGTTCGGTGATGTTTCGACTCTAAGTTAAATAATAATTATTATTGTAAACCTTCGTAAGATTCTTAGATAACTTTCTTATAACATGTAATACATTAAAATTAATATATTACGTAAGTTACCTTCCTACTTAAATACTAACCTACCTACCTATTTTTGTTACAGGTGGCATTGATTCTTGGAGTGAATGGCGCTTGTCGTGGAAATGAACTCATAAACATTTAAATCGAAGATATCGAAAAACATTCAGATTTGTTGTTGGTAAATTTGCCAGATACAAAATCAAAGAAAGAACGGTAATTCGTAGTCCGTGGAGAATACGTAAGAATTATCGAAAAGTACCAAGCTCTACGCGCCTCTAATATGCAGACATGACCCAGATTAAAAGACACGGTGGCTGGAAATCTGATGTAGTAGCAGAGGGCTACATTGAAAATTCTATACAAAATAAGGATAAAATAAGCTGCCGCATTGGTGACAACATCAAACTAAAAACACCGTTGATAACTGATCCTTGGACACCTAATTCACCACAACCTTCCACATCAAAACACTATTCATCTAGCCCGCTGCCTCAAACACCACCTTCACCAACTTTCACGATGCAAAATGGTCCTCAGCAGACCCAAGTTTCTGAAACTTTACTTAACAGTAATACTCAAATAAACTCTAACTCAACTTCAATAAATGTACCGAATAAAAACATAACTTTGTCTTTCCACAACTGGTCTAATGTATCAAACATAACCTTTAACATTTAATTGTTTTAAATAGGTCTACTAACTGATATTGTAATTCTAATAAATACTTGGATTCTAGTACTAATGCTTTTTATTGTCTCGTAGATGGTGTGAATGTAGAGGATTCTCCTATAAAGTAATATCCAGGGATAAAGGTGCCTTCGTCTTGGGCGAACTTGAATCCCACGCTGCACTCAGGATTCTTGTCTTAACTCCCTCGCTTTGCTCGGGAGTTAACACTCAGAATCCTTCGTTTTGTTCGGGATTCAATACGGTGCCCGCTACATAAGACACTACTTTATCCTCTTCGTGCATAATCTACTATTAAAGTACGTCAAAGTAGAATGTCAATATTGTCCGCAAGAGAGGAAAGGGTAACGAATAATTCTATTGGTGGTTTTTATTGCAAGGCTCCATCCGGCTTCTGAAACACTCGTGACTCTGAGAAGTTCGTGTCACTTGATTAATTAATAACTAGTAAGACATAAAGACAATCTATCAGGAAATTCTTGTCTCGTTTGTTAATTTGGAAAACCTTGGATATAAGGTATAAGTCTCGTACTACGTCACGTTACCATAAGATTTGGATTTTAATTATTGGGAAATTATAGGTGTGACAGCTCCATGGTTTCACTGACTTAAATTTAATAATTCCTTAGAGACAAAGACAAGAAATAATTAAGACAAATATGACCCATTGAATGAACGAGACCACATGTAAAAAACAGTTCAATAGATGCCTGACGAAACCTAGAAATATTCATATTTATCAGTACTTACTTTCCCTGCGATGAGAGCGCAGAAAGCGGGTACAGCCAACACGTTAAACACTGCTGATCCCACCACGGTTCCAACGCCGATGTCCCCTTCAGTCACAAACGTGCCCACACAGTTGATGAACAGCTCCGGACTTGAACTCGCTGCTGCCATGAACGTCGCACCAGCAACATCCATCCCTATGTTGAGACCTAGATACAAATTCATATGAATTGATTTAATTGTTTCACCCTTTGGAACATCCTTTTGTTTCTTTACCTTCTTTTAGTGTGTAATCTAGAGTATTCTACATTTTATTTCATTTCTATTCAGGTTAATAAATGCGGTGCGTAGATACTGAGAGAAAGCCTGTCGTTTCAGCAGTTCACATTATACAGGCTTATTGGTAAAACACCGACAACCTCTACTACTTGCAGATCATACAAATATTTGTTCCGTGCGGGGATCGAACCCGCGACACGTTGCGCAGCAGTCCATTGCTCAGCCACTGCGCCAACCGTGCCGACACATGGTCATATGGTCGTTTAATTGCTAAATGAATGTCGCACCAGCTACACATAAGTGCGGTAGGTATATATTTAGGCCTATCAGTTCCAAAATAGCGTTTCTGCTGAAAAAAATCGTAGTTTTCGAAAAAGAAGGTTGCAGCAAAGGCTTCGTAGCAAATTGCTACGGCGTAGCTCAATGCTACGAAACCCTACGAATTCTTTTGAAAGTCATTTTTTTTAAACTAAATCTAATTATTGAAAGATTTTGGGGTTCTATAACTAAGAAATATTATTTTAAAAAAATTGAGATTTTCGTAGCATCGTCGACCTACGACGCATTTTCAATATTATCTATATATACGGTAATATCTCAAAGAAAGTCTGCTGTCAAAGACTGTCTGCTTTTTCCAATATCAATAATGAAGGCTTCCATTTTACCTTTAATCGAAATATTGCCTCTGCATTTTCGAAAAGGTTTCAGGGGGGTTTGTGTAGGGCGAGGGAGAATTTTCTACCGACAAACGAATTTAACTTCTTAACCTCGGGCTTGGGCAGCAAGCCTGCTAGACACTGTACGAATGTGACGCCAGATTATAATGATTCTATAATTGTTAATTAAACTGTCTGAATTACAAGTCTGAGACAAAAAAAACAATAGTTAAATTAGTGAGTATTTATGACCGTATGTTATGTAGTTATGCTCATATATAATCTTTCGTATTATACCAGCATTCTGCATACCTAAATATAATTATTATGATGAGAATCTATCCGCCGTGAGACGCACAATACATTTTGTTTTTTATTCTGTTCTTTTTTAATGTGAATATTGTGTGCCTTACCTGGTTCAAATAATTTTATTTTATTTCTTTCTTTAATGTTATGTAGATTGTAAAAATAGAAAGACCCAGTTTATTTGTCAGATTTGTCCCTACGATCCATCGCAGGATTTTGCTGCTGTTAGAGGGCCAAATGCAGGGATTCATATTTAATTTTTCCACGAAGTGGGGTATCGAGTCAAGTGATAGTCTAGACTCTGTGAGTCGGGTTGTATCGATCCGAATTGGTCATTTTTTATTTATTGCGAGTCCGCATTGGTTTCAACATTACGCTGACACGAACGGAAAAGGACTGCAAGACTAGATGTGGGTTGTCAATGGATGTCATACGTGTGCAATGTTGCTCCAGTCCTTTTCATAAGCTTTCATATCTGCCCGGAAACGTCCGTCACTAAAAGGATTTAGGGTCCACGGTATATTTTGAGCTTTGACGGTTACAAGTGCATTCGATGACTGCCGTAAAAAACGCGGATGCAATTTAGTCCTATTACGACTATTACCTATTAGCCACAGTTCTGTGTCAGAAACAACGCATGTTCGTATTCTAGAACATCCGACAAACACACCTTGACCTGTAGGACTTCAATGACAAAATTGACACCATCGTGTACCTAATGTAACGATTTGACTTGTAATTTGAACGTTAAGGCGGCACGTTTCTGAGCATGATTAACCTCTTCCACCTCTAATTGATATGGAAGCTACGTGACAATGTGAAGCACGCAAGGAAACACCGAATATACTCAACTACAGCATGCAGCAACGGTTATGATTGGCTACTTTTGAAGAGATATACCGTTATCTGATTCTTGATTTTTTTTTCATGAACTAATCACTGTTCTTAATATTATATGAGGAGGATCGTAGGGGGGATAGGATGTGATTTAATTAGCAAACTTGCCTTAATTCAGGATTCAATTTTGCTGTCAAGAAAATAATGATTTCAAATCATAGGTACTTACTTGAAATGGAAATTTCTGAAAACGTTACTTTATTCGAGAATTACTTACACACGTACTTGCCTGATTCAGAGGCTTAATTTCATTAGGATATACCCACAATATTATGTAGTTTTATTAGCATGCAAAAGTATCACTAACAATTAGCATATTATTATAAGCAGTAGTATGTAACTAGTAATGAGCACTCACGTTCGCATATCATCTCGATGGCCGGCACGAAATACTGTTCGCAGACCGTTCCCAGCAGAAAGAAGCAATATATCGCCACAATGCAATGTACGGCAATGTACCCCTGTAAATGAACAGCTTAAATTATGCAATGTGAATCGACCTTAGGAACTGTTTCAGTCTACCGATTTGAATCACGATAACTTTCGATTCGGTTAGACACCTATTTTAATTCACAATAGTCGAAGTTTTCAACCATCAATGTGTTTGTTGTCTTAGCTGAAACAACTGGAGAATTAGAGCTGTGTGTTATGTTTCGTTAATTTGACATCAAATTGAAACTCGATTCGATTTGCTGTTGAAGAATTATGAATCAAGTCATAGTTAAACTAATTATGTCACAAATAGGTTGAATGACTTCTCGACGAAAAGTCATTTGATTAATTCGAAAAGAAAAAAAAAAGTTGGTTGTATTTTAAGTGTAGTGTTTGGGAAAATGTTTGTAGCATTTATTTAGTTATTTAGCCAATGTTAACTATAAAACCAAAGCTATATGTATACGTTTAATCAAAACAAACCAAAATCAATGAAATCTCAATCAAGAATAATATTGATTTTGATATTGTTTCAAATAAGTAGGTAGAAGATATTTAAAATATTGTTGAGTTTAGATTGCGGGATATAATAATAGTAAAATTAAATGCGCTATTGATTTCTAGCATAATAAAAGATAGAATGACGCAAGCAAATAGTTTAGTTGCTAAAGTTAATAATAAAAAATTAAAGTACCCTCTAGTCATCACAAAAGTTGTTTACCTTGCACAGGTATTTGAAAATATCATTGAGTATTGATTCCTGCTTACATGTTTCCTCTGGTAGCGCGAGAGACCATCGGGAGGGAACTCGAGAATCGCCGCGGGAGTGCAGTTCTTTTCTGCCTTCTCAACGATGGCAAGCAGTTTACGTGACAGGAGGGCCGCCTCATTACCTGAATGCCACAAATGTATTACATTATACACTCCTTAACACACAGTATCTCTTACTACAAGACAGGATAAAGATCTTTACCTGAACCTAAAGAAGATTCTAATACTTCTTGTTCTGAATGATCACTGCCAAGCAACAAATACACTAAGGGTATCCCCAAAACCAAAATCACTCTAATGACTGTCGCAATTCTATAACACTTGTACCGTCTAGTCCTTATTAACATGTTTGCCATTTAAAAAAAATATCAAGTTACAGTTATTATTAAGAACTTTGAGAAGTTTTAGTTACTTAGTAACAGAAGAATTTATGACACCGTCAAATGAAAATGAAACGTTTAATCAGACACAACTCTGAAGTAGTTAGTTCAAAAATCATTTACAGGTACTTATACAAATTCAAACTTAGACGTGTAGCTGCACCAGTTGTCGGAAAGTTACTGCAAACGGTGGGTTCTTACGGTACTTGATGAAAATAAATGATTTATCAATAAATATTATTATTAGTAATAGTGTACTCAGTACACATTCGTATCACTGTTATCGACGGTAATGTAAATAAAATAGGCTCTTTTGATGACTGTACCTAATCTTTATAAGATTATTTTAAATTTCTTTGCTCACATATGGAAACGATTATTAGATAACTTTATATGTGTAGTAGATAATACTGCAAATAGAATAGTCAATATTGGAAGAGAATCGTTACACGTTTTTAGGTTGTACTGCTACAATGTAACACGCGAGGTTGAGAATAATATGATCTGATGTTCTTTACGTTATCGTATGGGAATAACGATACATATTAAGTATGTACGTATGGCAAAATACTAACTTTTTGGTAACTTCAATTCCACAATGAAGGTGCCTACATTTTTACCGGAACATTCTTCATTATATAGAATAGATACTAGTGTTCATAATAGATTAGAGCTACTAGCTTTTGCCCGCGACTTTGGCCTGCTTGGATGTCGGAAAATATGCCACGGGACCGTACAACCGTGATTAAAAGTACCCTGTGTGAATCCAGTAACAATTTATTAATTCCGTAATACATTGTTTCTCGCCTGATTCTTAGGGCGCCTTCAAAGGACATTGATCATCCATATATGGGAGTTGGACCAAGTGCTGCCCAGAATGGACATATAGTGCATTATGTTCCTTGGGCTTGTACTAGTCTGTACACCAACTCTAAATAAAATCTATCCGCGGAGTTTTGAGAAAAACTATTTTCTGTTGAGTATTTTTTATTGATGGATACCAACCAACCGATGGCGCATTTTATTAAAAATAATGACAGTAATTATATTAAACAACACATTATTATTTCATTTGTATGCATATCATTTACATGTTAAATATTTTTTACTGACCATCTATTTATGGGAGCTGGGCCAAGTGCTGCCCAGAATGGACACATAGTATATTCTGATCCTTGGGCTTGTACTAGTCTGTACACCAAAGCTCAATAAAATCTATCCGCGGAGTTTTGAGAAAAACTATTTTTTGTTGAGTATTTTCTATTGATGAATATCAATCAACCGATGGTGCATTTTATTAAAAATACTGGCAGTAATTATGTTAAACAACACATTCTTATTTCATTTTTATGCAATCATTTTCATTTTAAATAATTTTTACTGACCATCCATTTATGCCAGTTGGGTCAAGTGCTGCCCAGAATGGACACATAGTGCGTTACGTACCTTGGGATTATACTAGTGAGTAAACCAAAGCTCGATAAAATCTATCCGCAGAGTTTTGAGAAAAACTATTTTTTGTTGAGTATTTTTTATTGATGGATACCAACCAACTGATGGCGCATTTTATTAAAAATAATGACAGTAATTATGTTAAACAACACATTTTTATTTAATTTTTATGCATGTCATTTACATGTTAAATATTTTTACTGACCATCTATTTATGAAAGCTGGGCCAAGTGCTGCCCAGAATGGACACATAGTACATTATGATACTTGGGCTTGTACTAGTCTGTACACCAAAACTCAATAAAATCTATCCGCGGAGTTTTGAGGAAAACTATTTTTTGTTGAGTATTTTTTATTGATGAATATCAACCAACCGATGGTGCATTTTATTAAAAATAATGGCAGTATTTATATTAAACATCACATTATTATTTTCATTTGTATACATATCATTTACATGTTAAATATTTTTTACTGACCATCTATTTATGGGTGCTGGGCCAAGTGCTGCCCAGAATGGACACATAGTACATTATGATACTTGGGCTTGTACTAGTCTGTACACCAAAACTCAATAAAATCTATCCGCGGAGTTTTGAGAAAAACTATTTTTTGTTGAGTATTTTTTATTGATGAATATTAACCAACCGATGGTGCATTTTATTAAAAATAATGGCAGTAATTATGTTAAACAACACATTCTTATTTCATTTTTATGCAATCACTTTCATTTTAAATATTTTTTACTGACCATCCATTTATGGCAGTTGAGTCAAGTGCTGCCCAGAATGGACACATAGTGCGTTACGTACCTTGGGATTATACTAGTGAGTAAACCAAAGCTCAATAAAATCTATCCGTGGAGTTTTGAGAAAAACTATTTTTTGTTGAGTATTTTATATTGATGAATATCAACCAACCGATGGTGCATTTTATTAAAAATAATGGCAGTAATTATGTTAAACAACACAATCTCATTTCATTTTTATGCAATCATTTTCATTAATTATTTATAAATTATTTTTACTGACCATCCATTTATGGCAGTTGGGTCAAGTGCTGCCCAGAATGGACACATAGTGCGTTACGTACCTTGGGCTTATACTAGTCAGTAAACCAAAGCTCAATAAAATCAATTTGAGGAGTTTTGAGAAAAACTATTTTTTGTTGAGTATTTTCTATTGATGAATACCAACCAACCGATGGCGCATTTTATTAAAAATAATAACAGTAATTATGTTAAACAACACATTAATATTTCATTTGTTTGCATATCATTCACATGTTAAATATTTTTTACTGACCATTCATTTATGGGAGCTGGGCCAAGTGCTGCTCAGAATGGACACATGGTGCGTTACGTACCTTGGGCTTATACTATATATAGTCCTCCAGACCGTATTTTCAGCCACGGCGGCCAATCTCAACGGAGACTAGCCTTCAGCGCGGGAGATATTATAGTGCACAAGTGTTTGCGCAGACACAAGTGCACTCTCTCTTCCCTCACTCTCATAGTCCGATGGGACGGCAATCCGACACGACCGGAGAGAGATCAGGCGTAGGACCAACGGCTTAACGTGCTTTCCGAGGCACGGAAAGGCTGGGCTTATACTAGTCAGTAAACCAAAGCTCAATGAAATCAATCCGAGGAGTTTTGAGAAAAACTATTTTTTGTTGAGTATTTTTTATTGATGAACACCAACCAACCAATGGCGCATTTGATTAAATAATGACAGTAATTATGTTAAACAACACATTTTTATTCCATTTTTATGCATATCATTTACATTGTAGTGAAAAGCACTTGTCAATGCATATTCAACGAGTCCAAACTCGATGGTGCTGTCTTGTTTGGTTGAGGAGTTCCTGTGGATACCTGCCGGCTCCGTATAAAGGCAATAACTTTTTAACCCTGGGACCGATTTTTTTTTTTAATTTTTGTATGTATAAATTGATGCAAGGAACCATTTGGAAGCACTCCCATGGCTGGGCAGCATTTGGTCCAAATTGGTCAATATCCTTTGCCGCAAAGAGCCGCGCGGCGGCAGCGCGGCTTCAGCGCTGCCGCCGCGCTGCAACCGGGGGCAAAAATCAGGTTCGAGCATCATAGTGTTTATCATAACATTTAGTTTCGACCTCATCGATAAATTCTTCAACCTGATTTTCGTTGACGTTTTGTACAAAAACTACGTACGCATCGTCACTAGTCGATCGATGCACTGATGCGCGGCGGCAGCGCGGCAGCCGCGCTGCAGTCGCGCGTTTTTTATTTCAAAGCAGCGCGGTGGCAGCGCTGCACTTTGCGGCAAATTTGAAGGCGCCCTTAGCTCCCCTGACTCCAGGGCGGGCTCGTACCCGTCCACATCAGCACAACCGCTGGAGTCGCCGGGCACTTGGGGCCTGTTTCTTATTCTTCTATCTATAGTTTGTTTGTTAGCAGGGTGCACCACGTGCAGGTGAGGTGGGCTTGAATCCCGAATGATGTTAGTAGGCACCAAGCTAAAATGGGATTGGGCGGGTCATGTCAGCCGCATGCATAGCGACCGCTGGGCAATAGTCTCCATACGGTGGGTGCCTGAGGATGGACGGCGCCGCCGAGGCCGGAAAATAAGCAAATACGAGGTTCTAATAATATTACTTATCGGTATACTAGCGGCACGCCCCTACTTCGCACAGTTTTAACCACTTGACAAAACATCGAGATTACATTTTAAGTAAGTTGGATGATAAACATTCCGGAATAATTTATTCCTTTGATTGATCCGTTGCATTGTTTAGAAGAACGCGGTCAGAAAGACAAACACGAAAATTGAATTTAATTTATAATATTATGTTGAAGATATAACGATCATATACATATGAATGAAGTCAAATAAAATAAGTTGTCAACTGTTTAGCGAACGCCTTGTTTACGTTCAAACTAGACAATCTTATCTAGCTGCAGGCAGATATTGTATTTAGAATAAGACAACTACAAGGATTTTGTTGAGTGACATTCTATTTTACACGTGTTTTGCAGAACCTTGTAGGCAGACAGTCAGGCACCAGTGGACAACTAACTATTAGCTTCAAAACGAACAGCAAACACGTCCATTTTTGTTCGCATGACTCGTCAAAAAGTAGGGAACAGCTGTTTTTTTTCCCGCGATTTAAGGTTTGGCCCCTATTGAAAGTTGTTCATAATAATGAGTGCAATGAATAAAATTTCACCCTGTATATTGTCTATAGTAATTTTAATATTTAAAATAAACTTAATCATTGGCTCAGTCTACATTAATTACATACATTTTAATATAACTAATTATTAAATTGAGACAGTGAACTTGTAGTTTCAAAGAAAAAAGACAAAATGAATTGACGCACAAATCTTTCCCACACCGATAAATTAAATCTGAACAATCGACAACATTATTAATACAGGGTGTTAGTGTAATCACCGTTATCCTTGAAACCAGTGGTTTGGTTTCATTTATAGAACGTAAAATCAATGGAAAATGACAACTTATTTTTTTAAAGAAAATTTACTTGTTTCCACAAGAATATTTCACCCTACACGCAAGGGCAACGAACTTGCGTCTCAACACGGCGGCCGGCGGTTGGTGAGGGCCGGCGGGGCGCGCGGGACGTTACATGACCGGCCGTCAGCTGTTTCGCAGCTATCTCGAACGCGTATATCTATGAGTATCGGGACAGTGACGGATATTTACTTTTAAAATTATTTTAATGAAAATAAGGTTTTTTATTTGTTGTTACTGGGTCATTTATTTTTATATTTAAGTCAACTACCCATGGTTTGAGTGACAACGGTGTTTACCCTTGCATACTGTATAAAAGATATAAACATAATGTTTTTGATCCAAACAATAACAAAATAGGTAGGTACACGTCCTAGATATTTTCTATACCAGCACACACTGATAAACCGAATAATCTCTTTAAAGGCAATTATATCGTAAACAATAATACTGCTAGATCTGCTTGCTAGCTGTACCTACTTCAATAAAAATATTCCATTAAAATTATAATCTGTGGATTAAAGGGCCACTTGAAGCGGCTGAGAAACTTTCCACTGTTTGTGGGCACTGAACATCGTGTAGTAACAAGTAATGCTATCCTATCAATAACAAATATTATCGATATTTGATAGGATGGTACCCGCGAGACTATTATAATGTCAGGTAGTCAGTTTGTCCTTCCGACACACGTATGACTTTAAAATAAATAAAAATAACCCAAAAATATTCATCCCCATCGCCGTCAACGGGATACAAGACCACTTATAAAGATTCGATTGCAATTATAATTGAAACCGAAAAATATAGTAATGAAAATAAGGAATATTTTGCAAATATTGTTTCGTTTATGTTGACCGTATTACTTATACAAGCAAACGTACAACTCAAAAATTTTTTTTTCTTGCCTGTCTGAGAGTTCATGGTCAATCCATACTAATAATACTTTAACTTTTTGATGCCTAAACCTCAACTGGTCGTAATGAAATTTTATTGAAAGGTAGCCTAGGACCTGGAGCAAGGACTTAGGCCATAGGCTGGTATTTTTATGGTGTACATAATAAAGATTATTCTATCTATCTATCTATCTATAGGCTACTTTTTCCTGGAAATACACGCAGACGGAGTCGCAGGCAACAGCTAGTAAACGTAGTAGTAGTAGTCGATTTTCTAAAAGGCTACGGAAAACGCCATGTAAATATTAGATATTTTATCATGCCTTTAGTATAATACACGAAAGGGATACCTACAAGGGACAAAGATGCACCCACATTTCACCCTATTGCCACAATCCGGTCAGAAATCTCGATACCAGGCCGTTACTGAAAAAAATCTAATGCAGCAATACAATATCCAATACAACAATACAATATCCCGACCAGGGAATCAAACACAGGACCCCACACTCGTTAGCTACGCTCAGTGCCGTAATTAGCCTTTTATGTGTCCGGTGCGAGCTGCTATAACCGCACCCTTAAAACATTTTCTAATCATAACCGGTTCTGACAGTAAAATGGATTGTCTATAAAAATAAATCTATCATCCAAAAACTAAGTTTTTGTAAACTTAAATTTAAGTACTTGGTAAAGTTTTGAATAAGGAAGTTCAAATAAATTGCGTTTATAAATTAGGTGAAAAAACGTTTATTCGAAAATATTTGTCAAAATTCACAATTAGACAATACACGTACCTATCGTAAACCTTACTTTAAGAATTACTTTATGCGCTTTCTTCATTGCGAAGTCCTATTTATGAAGAAGAATATTATTTAATTATAAGAAGAATGTACGAGGACGACGCGATTCCACACGTATAAATAAATAAATAATAGGTATTGTTAGTGGCCCTGGTCTGGTCATTTCTGCGCCCCTCCAGGGTCTGCGCCCTGTGCCTGGGCACCGCTGGCACCGCCCTAGTTACGGCACTGGCTGCGCTTGCAATGAGTTACTGACTAAACCTCAGTCTAGGCTGCCTTTAGTCAGATGAAAGTTTATTTTTATATGAAAGCTTTCTAAAAAAATAACTAATACTGAATTATAGAAAAACTGGTTTGATACAAAAACAAAACCGATCGTGGACAAAACTTTTAACTTTGGTCAGACAGAACTTTAAGATTTAAAGGTTCTAACGTAATACTGTTAATCTTACCATCATCTTTAGATAAGACGACAGGACTTAAATACAGAAAAGGACCGACCATTGATCAACAGATCAGGATTTTTGATCTAGGAGGATTTTACATCTCGTTCCACACGATGATGCTTCCATTCAGTTTGATACTATTAGTACAATCAACTGCAAATCTGTGGTAACAATTTGACATTGACAGTGCCTTTATATCGGTAGTTTTCGTAGTACAAAAATGTTTACGCCGACAAAGACGTGCGGTTTTATCGGGGTCGTTGCAAACTTTTCAATGATTTGATTGAAACTGAATAATTTACCTAAGTTCGTCTAGTTCAACTATTTACTTTCAACTATTTTTATACATTATTTTCAGAGACAAATCGTATTCGATGATAGGTTTTCCGATGTTGTACTCTCCAACTTAGATGCATTAAAATGCAATAGAGAATTTTCCCTTTTCGTATCTTTTACGGTAAACATTAAATATTGACACAAAACCAGCCGTTGATTACACTGTATCGGCGCATGAGCACATACCTACTGAGACATACTCCTTCTCATTATATTTACTTACCCTTATATGAACACATAATGTAAAATGGCAGTTGTATTTGTGGATAGGTAGCATGTAAATTGTTGCTCAGCGTTGATACATTTTTTAACGATCTTTGTTTCCTTTACACCTACATAAGAGCAATATTGTCTTGTGAGTCACATCCATGATAGTTGGTTTACTACAAATGTTCGTGCTCAAATCTTTTAATTAAGCCTAATTGTAAAAGTCGCGTGCCGCCGCGCGCCGACTCTGGAAGGGCTTGTAAATTGACGTTTGACCCCACGGATTATTAAAATCAGAGCTCAATGCGCCCGGGCACTTCCTAAATGTTGTAGGTGTCTGTTTTCTTTGTTCGTAATAAATGTGTTCCGATTAAGTCATTGCTCTGTAAAAGAAACGTTTCATGCTCCAAGGTGGAAACTGCTATTGAATGTCGTATTGATAGGGAATTTCAGTAGATCGTATTAGCCTGTCTGGTTCAAGCTTAACTTTGATTGAGTTTATCTTCAGTTTCAAGACATGGACCTACCTATTGATATGACAAGCAAATTTTGGTGTTATAAGATGTTCATTAGAATACAATAAGAGCGTGTGTAGTCGTAGTGGTCGCGTGGAGACGTCGGCCGAGCTCGATGCTCGCGCCCGGAGTCACTCCCGCACTGCGCCCGAGCGCCGGCCGACGTACGTGTATTGTATGGAAATAAATAATTGGCCCCCGTATTCTTCTTTTGACGAGCTCTCCGGCGGGTCCATTATGTCCGTTTGAGCGTGAGCGGTGGCATTCGGACGCCAGTGGCGACGTCCTCGGTCGCCTGCGTCGCGCTCTACACGATACTACTCCAATATGAATACCTCCGATCGAGGTACGAGTCCTATGTCTTACTTTTATCGGGGTCTGGATCGAGAGGATCCACACATTTCTAGCAGCTTGGAGATTCAGTCGTCAGGCCTTCGATCCTGGTGAAGTGCGCGTACCAACACGGCAAGGTTATGTAGAAGGAGGTCGGAAGTGCGTCCAATTCCCGTTCAGCGGCTAGGTCACTCACGAAGTGAATTAAATGGAGTGGCGAAGAAGATTACATCAACGATTCAAGTGTTGAAAGTGAATGTAGTGTCGGTGGAAGATGCGCCAGCGCGCCGGCGGTTACCGGTACCTGACACTGTCGTAAGTATGGAAGACTGAGCGGCGCTGCCATGGCTACTGCACCACCAGGTACGAACATTCGTTTTGCCATCCCGTTATCATACGCAATTATTTACAAAGACAACTGCCCGGTTGTTTAAAGGCGTAGGCGTTAGATGTAAATAAAAACAAACACGCTGCGCTAAGTCCAGTCGTCAATGAAAGTGAATTAACAGGTGAATTATAAAACGAATACGATGCTGAAACAAGATATTGTTAGAAATGGAACTATTGCCAGCAAACATTTGACGGAAGCTATTGACGAAATTGTCGAAGCACGGGCGTGGCTCGATGCTCACACGATGGCTATTAGTCTTTCTGTAAACGAATTAGTGTTGATTATAGCTCAACAACACGAGTACGTAGCAACCGCACCTTGTTTCACTGGATGCCAGCGTCCATTGTAACGACTTCATCAAACGAGGACTGACCTGCCTCACTATCGACAATATTCTCGACAAAAAATGCTTCCCGTAGAAAATGTTATTGTGCGAAATCACACTCAATTTGTAAGACATTTCTGATGTTGTACCTATTGCTCCAAGGACAAGGATGTTTTCTCATGTTTTTCGCTCCTTGAACAGGAATCAGGAAACGATGGATATTGCTACAGTTAATCAATCGTGGGCAGTAAATAATTGGATCTGATCGATATCTATTTTTAGAAGGTCTTATAGTGCTTGATCTCAGAGCGATTATAATTGTTTGAGAAGTTACCCACTTGTCATAATACGGAGACTAACGGACGCGGCGCTGACAAAGACTTGTTGATCGCGATGATGAATGATACAACACGAGCTATTACATCTTGTCGTATGATTTGATTAGGTAAATTTGATATTATAGCTATTTGCCGCAGTTAGGCCATCGTTCTTAAAGTTAGAAGGGGAGGCAGACTCCGACTCGGCGCCTCATCCGGTCGCTCCTCGCGCAAATTGTCAATTGGTCGTCGTCCACTCAGGGCTGTCAGTGTGCAAGGTTGAGCACCGGCTGTCTTCACGTGATCTTTTTCTGGTAGCGTCCAAAATCAACTCCCTGATTTTAGGTAATTTTCCGTGAATACAACGGTCTCAAAACTTTATCAACTAAAATTCACATATTCTACAAAACCCAAATACAGACAAAAAACCTATTTGTCAATTGAAACCTATTTCATAACAGTTAAAAAAAATTGTTTGTTAGCAGTTGGAAAAAAAAACGCTTTATATTCGGGAAAGCTATTATGTCCCTTAGGCCGTTGGGCAATAGAGAGAGAGCAACGGATCGAAAGACGACTTATGCGTCGCTAATGCGGACTTCCTGCCATCTTTGATCTGTCAATTTCCTTCATAGTGCACTCACTGTATGCGAGTATTGCGAGTGTCCAAACGATAGGTAATAACGAGTGGTTACATGCACAATTTGGCACGAAGACGGCGTCTGTGGCTCAGCTACCTAACAAGTAAACGACACGTATTTTCTAAAATCAGTTAATTCGGTTAAACAAGTTAGTGCAGCAGTAATTTGAGACAATTTACTCACGATTGGCTTGTTGACTTTGCTATTTGAAGGAGCCGTTTTTAGAGTGGCACAGGATGTGCGTTTGTTAATCAAGCACGCCATAGCACGCGGCCCACCTCGCCGCCACACCGCCTCGCCGCCTCGGGCATGTTCGCGGTCCGTGCGGCTGAATGGTCACTACTCTCATACGACTATTGAATTGGCTGTAGGAACAGCCAACATTAGCAAGACTTTACTAGCGAGGATGCAGTAGGTTTAACAAAGTTTATAGATGTACATATATTTTCTATATATTGACACGTATTTAAATAATTTAAAGACTTATACATAGACCTTAAATTAATATTATAATATGTACAAGTATATAAAAACAGGGGGGAAATAATCATACGGCATCAAAAATTCGTCCGCATCGCTGTCAACAAGAAAAGTGCCAAAAGGCTGGCATTATTGCCACGTTGTATGGCTATGCTGATTCTGTAGCCAAAAAATAGGCCAGCCCTCTGGTCATGCGAAGACTGGACCAACCGCTTGGCGATGTATTGAAAACTATTTGTGGGCACTCGGACCCCATAGCCCTAGTGTTTCAACAACAAACCACTCGAACATATAAGTCCCAATAAGATTGGAGTATTTGCGCTGTTTGAGGTTTTCCGCACCTGCAGCAGCAACCGCCGTACAGGCCGCCGTACTAGAAAGATGGGATGGCGCAATACACGTTGCATCCCACACTAAAGGCCTACCAACCTTCCAAGGCATTATTGTAATTCCGTCTCTTTCCTTCCTTCTTAAACAGCTGAAACGTTTAGTTAATTATAATGCTTGGCGTAAATAATATTAAACGAATATGCGTAAATATTTCGTGTCATATCTTAACAGCTTTGTTTTATAGTCAAAAATATTACTTGTAAGTGCAAAACACTTTATTAGAGTAGGAATAGGAGTACCTACTTAGGTACTAATTAGTGTTATCACGGTCTTCCTTCTAAGCATCGGAAGCACTTTAGCGAAATCAATTAAATAACGTATCAAGGTGACAACAATAGTTTTAATTCAATGTTCGAAGTATTCTGTATATTACAATTTTTTTATAGGAAAGTGATAGAATGTACACCTAGAACTGGCCACAGGATCGTGGACAGGCCAAGGTAGCAAGGAGGATTTGAATAAGGGACGCCCAAGGCAGAAAATAATGACGTAGAATGAAGGAGACATATATCCAGATTGAAGAAGAATAAAAGAAGAAGATAGGAACTCTTCTGAATTAACTTTCGATTTTATCGTGAAGGAAGCTATTATCCTACGTTATTACCCTGCCAAGTTTTCTCACATTGGGATAGCGAGTTTTTTAATGTTTTGGGTAGGGTTATTCAAAATCTAATATAACGGGGTAGTATTTTTAATAACTATTGTTTAAATAGGGGGTTAAATGATAGTTAAAAATAAATTACGACTTGTCATTTTATTTTTCGGCCGTTGGTATATTAGTGTGACAGTAAAACATGAACAGTAGATAATGAAAAGAAAATTGGTTGGTTATTTCATCCTACAATGTCAATACAAAAATACTCAAGTAGTGTAATAAATAGCTAGTAATTTTTTTTCGCAGTAACTAAGTCAGGGCACACCAAATGGGTTGGGTTAGATTGGAACTGTGACTAACCGCGCGCGAGCCGAGTGAGCGAAGCGAGCGGGTGTCTCGGTAGCGCCCGGCCAGCGCTACTTTCAAGTTACATTTTTATTTAGTTTACTGCTCAGTTTTGACTGGCCAACTTAGTATTAAACATGTATTTTGTCATTCTTAATTTACCAAAACTACAATAAGCAACTGCCACTTTAAATCAGTGTTTACGAGAAATAAATAATGAACGGCGCATACCTTTATGCACTATTATTATGTTCCTACTATTTACTCACCAGGCAGTGTGCCTACATTTGCAAGAGTTCACAGAACATCAATTACTTACGTAGGTTTATTGCAATTCAATTATAATACAGCGAACGTTTAGCAAACTATGAAATGTCGGACCTAATCTATATCGGAACTTATTTTATGCTTTCAGGCTTCATCAGCTTTTAGATTAGGCATGAGGTCCCAAGTTGTATCATTATTTTACAACAATTTAACATACAAAAGATTATTTTATGTCTTAGGGAAATAGATATTGCTATTTGCTAACAATATTTATGGCTAAGTGCTTGGGTTAAAAAAAAGTCAAAGTCCAAAGTTGCCTAACAATATAATGGAAAAGTTTGCAAGTTTATTTTATTTTTTAACTCAATGACTTCCAAAATCGTAATAATGCGGACGTAAAATTTATATTTGAGCATGAAAATATTGTTTAATTTCTACTCGGAGACATAATATTTTAGCCAGTTTCGACTATGACCCATGACCTCCATAAAAGAGATCATTTTCTTTCGTATAGATAGATTGGATGGGATATATGGGATGGCATAAAAGTTTAATCCTAGACGACTTACCGATTATAAACTTGGTTAAAGAGAAAGTGGGATTGTTGACTTAATACCGAATTACCGAATATTGAAACTGATGGTTTTACAGGCAGCGAGCTAAAATTCGTATTTCATTGCAACGTTCTCTTAGGATTTAAAAGGATGAGAAATAGAAATCAGGAATACAGACGAATTTTTAACCGACTTCGAAAAGGAGGAAGTTCTTAATTCGTCTGTCGGTATGTTTTTGTTCATTTTTTGTGTGTTTGTTACGCGATTACTCCGCCAATTATTTGAGAACTGATTTTGATGATTGTTTTTTTTAGTCTATAGGGTCGAGGTTTAATTTACTCAATCACTGTTATTTACATAGTAGGTAGTGATATTCGAATTTGTAAGGGGTAGGTACCACAACTAAAAAGTGAAATTCGGTGGCAAAAATCGAAAATTGAAAACCAAAAGACTTCCGGAATTAAAGTTATTTTTCACTTTTCAGTGCTTTTTTTGGAAGTCGGTTGTTTTTTAAAATTATTTAAACGATTATGACAAGACTTTTGGGATACAAAGCTATTCACAATCTGGCGAATTACGATTTATAAATGCGATCATGAATTTTATCAATTCATGAGAAAACATTTCGCACCAGGAGTGCATTTTCAACAAATTAGGTAACTACACAATGAAAACTTGGTATCGATGATACGATGGTACGTTGTAGATGCTTTATGGGATAAACAGTAAAAACTGTGCTGTCTGTTATTGTTCTAGTGAAATAAATCTATCAATAAGGGAAGACGCGGGAGGGGAAATGTTATGAAGTTCATTAAGAAAATCCATTTCTCCGTCCAGTAGTCTGATCGTGCCGTCAAAGATGATAGAAATAGGCTCGTCATTTTTCTTTTTTTTATATAAGTAACTTATTTCATGACTTTCTACCACGATGTTGATTGAATTCAATGTTTTCGATGGATATGATTTTAGTAAAATTTGATAACGTTAGTCAAGAGTCGCGTATCTTTACTAAACAGTCGAAACTCATTTTGAAAAGCAATTGATTTCCCTTACCTCTGCTGCTTCATTCAGACTATTTATTGACTGGTAACTAGGGAAAATATGAGGAAAGATTTCTTTTCGTTGATTTGGGCAGATCTCATTAGGCTCTACAGGTTAGATAGAATAATACAGTAATTTTGCACTTGGTTTAGTTTTTATTAAAGGTACCTTGTACCTCAGGTACTGTACGTATACACGTACGTATCCATAGTCATCCCAGAGAAGAACAAGGTTTTAAGGGAACAAATTACCAAGAATAAAGATAGTTGGCAAAATCGTGGATTTAAGTTCCAGATTGAACAAGTTCCAGATTGAACATCAGAACTGTACGTATTCATTTTATTCAACTTACTTAAATTCTTAAATATTTCCAAGATGGACTCTTACAAAATTATCAAAATGGCTGCCAGAATCATTCTAAGGTGAGTTATTGATTCCAACATCAGGCTGCCATGAACAGTTTTAGATTCAACAACGACAACTGTACGTACCTATTTTAATAAATACTTTTTTTCTGAATCGGTACTGACCATGGTAGATATCTGACCATCTTTTCTCAATCAACGATTCATGCGGAAGTCTCCGCTGTCTTAACCTGGTTCTGCATGAATCGTTGATTGCAGTAGGTATACTATGACCTATCATATTGTACAATTAGTACCTAGTAGAAGAAAAGTAGAGATTTTTTTATCGAGATTCATGTTTGACATCTTGTAGGCCTTAATATTCCGGCGAAACTAAGCACAATCTACAAAGATCCACTCCTATTTAGGAGGCGTTGTAGATTGTGCTTAGTTGTAAAAATAAAGACTTAGCAATGGACTCTCTTTTGGTTTTGTTATTCCAATATCTAACAGTTATCTTATAGTTTCAGAGGGCCACCTCCGCAACTGTACGCCACCGGCCATCGACGACTTCCCGGCGGGTGTGTTCACGGAGCTGCAGAGGCAGCACGGGGCCATCGTCCTCCATGCCTTCATCTCCATTTACCTGTTCCTGGCCCTTGCTGTCGTGTGCGACAAGTTCTTCGTACCCGCGGTTGAAAAAATATGCCATGGTAGGTACCCACTTGAGAATATATGTAAGGGCTTTATCACACTGGCGATTTGCGAGCGTGTTTCCAGCGAGGCGATTGTTTAATACGCTTGCTGCATGTGCGAAGCGAGCATGCCACGTGTGTGCAACATTTTGCAACGATAACGATTGACGTGAGTATACAAGAGAGAGCGAGAAGACAAGCGGGTGAAAAAGCGTAGAAAACGTCGCGTAGAACTCGCGGATGGCACGTTTACATATCGCCTCACTGGAAACACGCTGGCAAATCGTCAACGTGATACCGCTCCTAGGGTTGCTGAGATTGTACTTGCTTTTTAATAAAATGATTTTAAGAAGGAGCTTCATTAGAATGAGTGCTTTGTCATTGTCGTTTGATTGTCATGACATTATTCGGAACTTTCTATTGAAAATTGCAAGAATTTAGAATTCAATTATTGTTATTTTTAGGCCTACGTTAAAGAGCTGACGGTATTCGAAACTTGCTCTGACGACTTTCGAAATTTACTTTGAATCATGTTTACAGCTGCAAATATTCTAATACCAATGACATAATTTTATTGATTTACGTTAGCAACCTGAAATGATGATGACGTCGTAAGGAATCTTTCACAACAGCTTTTTTAACATTTATAACCACATGCGTCAGAGCTATTTTCGAAATATTTGGTAATCTTCATTTCTGGACATAAAGTAATACCTACCTAGGTATTGCTTTATAATCCTTTAGCATAACTGTGTTAGGACAGAAACGTTGACTTACGCAATTGTTTTTCGATAAGATTAAAGAAAAAAAATATTTTTGTTTATCTCTGTTACAGCACTAAACATGACGAACGATGTGGCTGGTGCTACTTTCATGGCGGCCGCTACATCGGCTCCTGAGCTTTTCGTCAACGTCATTGGCACCTTTATCACGGAAGGTGACATCGGGGTGGGCACCATTGTGGGCTCAGCGGTCTTCAACATCCTCGCCGTCGCTGCATGTTGCGGCATCGGCGCAGGAATGGTACCTATACTCCTTTAAATCCACATTTATAAAAACCATAGAATAGGGCGTCATTAAATGAATTGTCGTTGCTTCCAGGTTGTGCCCTTAGACTGGTGGCCACTGACCAGGGACTGCCTGGCCTACGGCATCACAGTATCTATACTAATTTGTATAATGCACGATGAGTACGTTCAGTGGTACGAGGCACTACTTCTTGTCATGCTGTACGGAGTCTACATCTGTATCATGTACTACGACAAATCTATTCAGAATTTTGCTAAAGGTTGGTATTTCATAGAGTGATGAACCATATAAAAATAATTCATGCGTAATTTTATCACAGAAATGTGTTGTTACACAGGTAATTGGAACTGTGTGTCGGACATGTTGAAGAAAAATGAAAAGCAGGATAACACTGTCGCTGCTGAAAATGGTACGTACAGTAACTTTTTTTTGGAAGATTCTTAATATTATGGACACCTTTGACAGCAATAAGATATCTCTTGTGCTATTATTTAAATTTCCAGAACTTAAAGATGCTAAACAATCTTCACCCGTAAACAAAAATGATTTGTCTGTGGATCGCCACCAACACAATGGGAATATAAAAAGTGCGTTATCTCTTTGCCCAGATAAAAATGAAAAACATAGTGAACTTGACACAACAAAATCTGTGAACTTACCAGCCGCTGACGGCGACAAAGCTAAAAATATCTGTATTGATATTGAAAGTAAGGCCAATGACCTGGAAATTGCTAATCCTGAGGAGAATGTAGCTGTAGCGAACGTCGATGAAAATAATAAAGAAGCAGAGGATAAATATGTGCATTCTCTATGGAAGTGGCCTACTGGTAGAAGCTGGCTTACTAAGGTAACTATTGTAACAGATAAATTCCTCAAACTATCGTAAAACTTTATGTTCTAATTGCTACGTCTTGTTACAGAGTACATGGATAGTGACGTGGCCTATCCACCTGGTGTTCTTGTTCACTATCCCAGACTGTGAGAAGCCTCGGTTCAAGAACTGGTTTCCTCTGACATTCATGATGTGCATTGTCTGGATAGGATCGTTGTCATACATCGTAGCTTGGATGATCACTATTATTGGTAAGACTAGCATTTGAACGCTCTGAACGTAACATATATGAAGTTTTTCCGAAAGTGATTTGTGATTTCACTACATTGTTACATTACAGGGGACACATTAATGATACCTGACTCAGTGATGGGCATTACTTTCCTTGCCGCCGGTACATCAGTGCCGGAAGCTGTATCCAGTGTCATAGTAGCAAAACAAGGTGCAGTGCATTTTATAATTTTATCTTCCAATGTGTGGTCTTCTAAGATCTTCTGGATTTCTGTCTGAAGTCTTCATAGGTATTGCTCAAGAATGTTGACTGCTCAATATAATTTAGAACTTATGTATGTTGATATATAATTTAATATACTGTTTCTGAAACACAGGCCATGGATCTATGGGTATCAGCAATTCGATAGGATCGAACACGTTTGACATCCTGCTATGCCTCGGGCTGCCGTGGCTTATCAAGGCATCGCTCACTCCAGCCGAGCCGGGTCACTACTGGGTTAGAAAACCACTATTTTAATATATTATTATTTATTACACTTGCGATAAAACGAAATTCATACGTATAAGGTTAATTCTACAATACCTGCACAATTTACATTACATTACTCATTTGCTTATTGCGAATGGAGCTTGTAAGTTTAACTTAGAAATGCTTTAGCACTGCGAAATTGCGAGACTGAAATGTAATTTGCCAAGCGACTCAACTTTTTTTCGAAATTTTCGTGGGGACGGTCGGGATAAATATAGTTAAATGTTAACAGGTAAAGATCAACTCCATGGGGCTCGAGTACTCCGCCATTTCGTTGCTGTCGACGCTGCTGCTGCTGTACTTGACGTTCTGGTTCAACAAGTTCAAGTTGGACGCGGCGGTGGGGCGCGCCTGTCTCGCCATGTACGCCATGTTCCTGGTACTCGCCACGCTTATCGAACTGAACGTGTTCTTCCCGGTCAACGTGCGCACGTGCAAGAGAAGTGAACTAAAGTCTTAAGCTAGCCGAGTGTTCTGGACATAATGACAAGACGAAGTGTAAAAATGGTAGTCGTGATGTCTCTTGCAACTGTTTCATGCTCATGTGTGCTGAAACTTTATACGTGTACTTTATAAGCATTCGGTTACATTTTTATTAGAAAAACTCTCCGATCATGTCCCTATTACCAAGGTACACAATTTCTTTGATGAAGAACAGAGAGTAAGCGCTATTTTCATTAGTTGAGTTCTTATTTAATGTTATTTATGTAATTTAGAAGATATGAGAATACGCATGTTTGCGCGAGGTGGAATCTTTCATACTATGTAGCTTCCGTTGCCATTCGATGTAGATTAAATAAATGAAGCATACCTCAACCATGTGTCAAGAGCATTACTATCCACTTGA
Organism: Lithophane semibrunnea; assembly: GCA_947363905.1. NCBI lineage: Eukaryota > Metazoa > Arthropoda > Insecta > Lepidoptera > Noctuidae > Lithophane > Lithophane semibrunnea. Next base: position 14,618,907 of record OX376186.1, read on the forward strand.
GTAGTTGCTGTAATCCGAACAGTACCTATTATTATATGTCTACTAGTGTTTTATATGTCCCTCATTTGACAGGAAAAGCAGGGCAAAATGCGAATATATTGACCTTAATATTAGTAAGCCTTCACTTTATTAAGGATACAACATTCTGCTATTCCACAAGCATTCTGCTATTTGTATGTGTCTTTTGTCATAGAAATCTGTTGCCATATTATAGTAATCCCAGCAAGGTAAAGCCTAAATTTGAAGAATCGCTAAGTTTCTTTTGCCTGTTCATATTGCCCTACTTTGTGTCGAATGTGCTTCTACTTTAAGAGTAATTTAGGTATTTAGAGTGTTTGGTACGAAGCACCGTCTACAATCAACGTTCTCTCTCTATCAGTAATCTCGATACAGATAAGTTGATGTAAATACATAATATACGATGTAATGTAACTTTCTTAAACTAATTAAATATATCAATAGATTTTTATTTCTTTTATTGTGTTTATTAACAGCCAGTGTACCTCCAGAGCGAGGGGAAATGGGTTATGGATATACAGAAAACCTGAACGTAATGAATCATTTGAAAGAAATGTCCCGGGTGGCTTGTTTTACCTAAATTGCATAGCGAACTTACAATATTTTGTAATCGCACACACAAATATTTGTAGAAATCAAATATTACTTATTATTTAACCGTATGAAACCTAATGATGAAGCTTGTCAGGAAGCTCTTCGTGGCCTCACATTTGGAGTAAGATGTTAGATTGGGTCAAGGAAGCAAATAAAAGCAGTACGCGTAGCATGACCACCTAATAAACGGAAGAAGCGAAAGACAAAATGCCACGGCGCGGCGCGATCTCGAAAATGAAGAAAAGAAACGTAAACTAACCAAAAAGAGTACGTATGTAAGAATCGTAGCGTTCTGTAGTTTCCGCCTACCCTTATGGGAGAACGACGCGAATTATGGTTTTATATCTGTTCTTCGTAGAGTTCACTCTATAGATAGATTGCAGACGTTAGAATTTGGGCCGAATTAGTAAATTCATGAAGAATGCTTTAGTGCAGGTAAAATATCCATTTATTAAAGCATTCTTTGCCTACTATAATGCAGTTCCAAGATTGTATATGTAATCGTTTCCATCTCCTTTAGTTTAGGTACACTTGAAATTATTATGGTAAGCCCTAAAACAATGAAACTTGTTATCTGTTACAAATATAAATCTATAATTATAAAAGAACGTTAGCATGTCAGGCTTTCGAAAGAATAAAATCATCAATATGAATTGGTTCAGTGATTATCATTATTCAAGAGATTCGGATCATGTTTCTTAAATGTTCTGGAGACTCTTAAGGACACATCATGAAATGGCTAGTAGCTAAATGATCAAATCGAAAATTCAATATAGTTGATACATTGTTTGGAGTACCTACTGCGCAGCTTTTATTGAAACTTGCACTCAACGGTCGATCGATACTCGTCGACTGATGTTGGTGCTATCAACCCTATGTTATGTAGCCCGTACTGGCAAACTTATAAAACAATTGCAACCCGCCCCTATGCTTCGCATTTCACAACTTTACAAAACTTCAGGATTTTCCTATAAGCCATACGGAATTAATTCTTTAAATTATGGCGAAAAACGGGTCAAATCTATTTTGTATTTTAATGTAGACATACACGAAAAGCTAGTTTTGTTACCGACATATTACACAACGAGATTTTTTTAAATTTATTATGTAATGAGTTTCCATCATTAACTACTCTCATAGTATAGGTGTAAATCTAAAGTAAACTCGATCAAGAACGAATTATTGTTTAGGAAGAGAAATAAAAAGTCTAAATTGAGTATTAACGGGTTTTAATCTATAACTAAGTATCAATTAAACTTTACTACACGATCAGTAGTTGTCGTCAACATTATTATTATTCTTTCTCGCAATTAAAGGACTGTCGCCCATTTTCTGAAACAGAATTAAGAATGATTATATAAAAATATCACAGTTTTTATTTAGGTTGATTGGTAGATTGCATTTCGTTATGTCAGGTCAGTTACACCAATTGCAGATAGAGTGACAGATCCTGTTTTCAATAGATGTAGGAATGATTAATCGGACCTTGAAGCTAGTCGTTGGCACTGCACCACCTAAGTGCATGTTAAGACTGTGTCTGGAAGTTAGGCCGTGATCATTTCGATAGTAAAATGAATCTGGGTTTTATTTATTAATGCGGCACCACATAAAACTTAACAGTTGATAGGCTTTTCTATATGCCTGTGGCACAAAATGACATAGGTAACCCACTGCTGGGAAAGAATCATATCATCAACCTATAGCAGTCCATTGCTGGACATGCTACAAATGACCACGGTAAAGCTGCCTGCGTGTATTAACTTATTACGTATGTAGATTATGATTTAAATACCAGGACTACATACATCGTAAGAAGGGCGCGCCCTCAACTGTTCAAGCTCCCTCGCGTGCAGCTCAATGTCATGCTGCGTGAGGCGCGGGCGGCTACAGTGCGGGTGCTGCGCGGGCAGCCAGCGATGCACGATCGGCGTCAGCAAGTCCCGATGCACCTGAACAGTGACCCAAATAACCCTAATAGCAAATCTGTTCACACGCCTTGACCACCAATTTGGCTAATCGGCTCTCAAGGGACGGATGGCAATCTTGCACGTTACATCTTTATATAGGCGCGTCACCGCGACCAGCGGAACATGCAATAGATATAACGTATTTTATATGCGGGTTGGTAGGTCGAGTTGATTAGAAGTCGTTGGTCTTTATTGGCTTGCTTTTGAATGAATGGAGCATTCGTGATCAACTCGGGATCTGACTTTGAAATAGACTAGGTCCCTCTCTATATTTTGTATAAGTAATGAATTAATGAAATCTAGGTCTACATTTAATTGGTGCTCGTTGAGTTTTTTATTTGGTGACTATCTGTCTAAACTAAGTTCAAGTGACCTAACGACCGCTGCTTGGTCATTATTCTTGTCATTATTGAGTAAAGACAACAGGATTGGCTATCGCAATGTGGTAATAGTAGCATACAGAAGCCCTAGTACCCATTAGTTTTCTAGTCACCCCTGTAACACGTTTTAAGAGGCACATGTAAGATGGCCTTTATTCAGTTATAGGCCATTTTACAGGTGCGTCGTAAAATCGTGGCTCACCACGGTCACTTTAATTAAAGCAATTAATATAATATGATACAAATAAAGACAGCAAACAAACCAACTTGACCCAGCTACGCAAGAACATAATGTGTTTAATTTATTTTTAGCAAACCTGTGGGCGTAACAACAATAATTCTTAACAAAATGGCTTGCTCCAAAACGTTTAAAACCACTTACCATAGCGGGATCATTGGGCTCGGTGAAATATGAGACGATGGAGCCCACGACGATGCATACAGTCATACCGACCAGAGTGTAATATAAGTAGCTCAGCCTGTACATGAAGAATGTTCCCGACCTGTTGACTAACACCTTGTTTATGAATCCGCACTAAAAATATAACAATGACGTAAATGACGAACTTTGTAATAGAAATGATGATGGAAGGTTCTTTTGCCGTTGATTGCGGGAAATATGATTTCGAAATTAACGAAATAGGGGAAGAAAATGGTTATACGAATTCTTTTGAAGAAAAACCTGTTTCGTAACACCCTTTTTATGAATCCGCACTAAAAATATAACAGTGACGTAAATGACCTTTGACAGTTATGGAAATAGAAATTATTTTGGAAGGTTCTTCTGACGTCCATTGCGGGTAACCTGATTTCGAAATCAACAATATAGGGGAAGGAAAATGTTATACGAATTATTTTGAAGAAATCATTACACGTCGCTGAAACTACTTGTGGTTGCGTAGAATTTAACTTTAGAAATAAATATGAAAACGTAGTTAACATTACATTGAGAGCAAAAGGTAGGAACTAGGAATGAAGTAAATTATTCTGCCCCTATACAGCGATACATCTTATGATAAAGCTTATAAGTTGAAACTAAGTAGGTGATGTAAGGTCATGAAAAATACCATCACCTGTCGAATACGACGGTACTCAGTGTCGTTGATAAGGTTGGTAAAGTCGTGTTATCGGGACAGCCTGCCACCGACACGGGTTTGGGAGTGACCACTATATCTCCTCTCATCATCGCTGCTTGAGTCCCCAGTGAGATCCATCCTACCAGCATCGTTGACGTCAGTCCTCCTGTCAGTGCACCCTGTGTGACAAAAACAAGAGAAGAAGTAAGTATTGGAAAACAACATTCGAGATTCAGCATGAGGAATTTACTCATAATGCGGACGACTTTGCTACCGCATTCTGTTCTGGGGGCTTAAAACGGTCACTTTAGCAGAATCATAATATTAAAATATTATGAATCATGGTAAAATGTCACAAACTAACAATTCATATGATTTGCGTGCAGTTCATATTACTTATTTATTTATTTATTTATTGGAAACTCAACAGCTTATTATTAATATGACATTTTAAGTGAAATTTCACCACACTATCAATGAACAGCATATACTGAACATTGACAGCGAGATGATGACAATATTATCTCTTAAGCCAATAACAGTTTCACGGCATTGACATAGCTAGGTTAACTAAAAAGTGGCTAAAAGAAAAAAGAAAGAAATTAATACAATACAAGGTAATGTGGGATTGTTGACACATTGTTTACAAATCTTAGTCAAAATATTAGGTCTTTACCTATGAAATTGCCGTTTTGTATGAAAAAATTTAAACGAATTTTTTTCATGTATTTTTTATTTGTATTAATCGAAGTAATCACCCATGCAATCAATGCATCTTTGCCAACGCAGTGGCAGTTTATTGATGCCCTTCTTAAAGAAATCAGCTGGACGGGAGGCAACAAATTCTTCAAAGGCATTTTGTACTGCCTCTCGGGTATTGAATTTTTTTCCCGCCAAGAAGTTATCCAAATTCTGGAAAAAGTAGTAGTCTGTAGGCGCAAGGTCTGGTGAGTAGGGCGGATGACGGAGAGCTTCCAACCCCAGTTCTTGCAACTTGGAGACCGTCTGCTGTGCAGTATGAGGTCGCGCGTTGTTGTGCAGAAGCAGCGGAGACGAGCGATTGACCAATGCTGGTTGGAGATGTGCCAGCTTCTCCATCATTGTGTTCAGTTCTTCACAGTACACATTTGCAGTAATGCTCACCCCGTTTGGTAAGAAGCTGTGATGAATCACACCGGCGCTAGACCACCAAACAGTGACCATCACTTTTTTAGGGGTAAGTTTTCGTTTAGAGCATTGTTTAGGTACTGAACCAGGATCCAACCAACTTGCTGAGAGCTTGCGGTTATCAAACAGAATCGCAGGTAACAATGCGGTTCAAAATTCCTTCATTTGTGTGTCTGTTGAGCAGTGCAAGGCACGCCTCGACGCGTACTTCGCGCTGGCGATCATTGAGTTCGTGGGGCACCCATTTGTCAAGCTTTTTTTACCTTGCCAATTTGACGCAAATGGACCACTATTGTTTTGACGCTAACGTCGAAAGCTGCTGCTAATTTAGCCGTAGATTGTGTATCATCAGCTTCCACAATCGCCTTTAATTCGTCATTGTCGACCAAAGTCTTCGAACGACCGCGAGGTTCATTTTTCAAGTCGAAATTTCCAGAACGGAAGCGAGCAAACCAATAACAGGTGGTGCGTTGGTTTGTAGTGTTAGCTCCGTAAACGTCGTTGATGTTGCGTGCCGCTTGTGCCGCCACGACGGTACTCATATTCCATAATTACTCGAATTTTTAACGTAGGTATCCATGATGACGAAAAGGATTGAAATGCGATGAAAATGTAACACTAATCATTAAACAAATGACTTCTTTTGAAAAAAGAATTCCATGTTTTTAAAATAAAATTAATTTGAAATTAGAATTCTTAGCCAAACAAAAAATTGTTTGATTTGAAATGGCCAGTACTGCAGAACGGCAATTTCATAGGTAAAGACCTATTATTTAAGTGATAATATGACCAACTCAACATTGGGAAAAAGCACAGTATCGTAAAGCCCGATATTGAGAACGTGCTTTGTTGAGTATAATATAATATGAGAAATGAATACCCATACAAAAAAGAGTAGGTAAATATAAGAAAGGGATATAATTATATTCCCTTATTTTAAGTTTTAATTTTAATTTATGAAATGAGTGATGGCCCAATTTATTCAAACAATATTTTCTTTACTTGCCTCCGACATGATGGCTTGGATAAATGAAACATCAATATTTTCAAAACTCTCAGAGTAGATGCGAGGCAGTCGGGTCATTACAGCATTTCTCCCGTATTTTGTGCGATGGCCAGGGATACTGAATAATTTTGTATGTCTGGTACGTGTTTTTGGGGTACAGAAATATATAGATGAAAGAAGCTCGCTACTGTCCAAACGACCTCGCAGGATATCAAAGAATAAAAGCATATCCAACATCTTACGCCTATCCACAAGGGGAAGCATATTATAGTGTTTGCAGTCTCGGTCATAAGACTCATGTCGCTTTCGGGATTTAAAGTTTAGGAATTTTACGAACTTTTTCTGTAAATTTTAGATTCTTTTAGTATATACCTCGTATTGGGGTGACCAGATTTGGCTACAATACTCCAAAATGCTACGCACATATGCAAAGTATATAATTTTTAAACTATGACAGTTACTAAAAGGCTTACAGGTGCGCATTACAAAACGATTACGACGCATTACATTACGACGCATTACATTACGAGAGGTCTACTGGTAATGGTGTCAATATGTTGGTCGAAGAGCAATTTAGAGTACAACATTATACCAAGATCTCGGACTACGTCAGCTCTTTCGATCGCATTATTGCTAAAACCATAAAGATACTTAGTTGGGTATTTGGAACGGCTGAAGCTGATACATTGACATTTCGAGACATTGACAGTGATATTATTTATATTTGATATATTGTGATATTACGTTTTAATTCATCCGTTTGACAGTTTCCTGTGGAGATTCGTAAAATGGTTCACAAATTAAGAATTACTTTTATGTTAAATTAGAGGAATTGCTAATTTTGCTATCAAATCATTAATGACTACTCTGTAAATTGTACACAATAGGGAATATGCATGTATTTTTTTAATATTTTTATTCGATAGTTTACATCGTCAAATAATAGTAAAAAAAAATTCGACGGCACAAAAGAAATTTAAAGTAGTTAAAAAAATGTTTAAAAATGTCCAACCGATCCGGGCTATTTAAACTTTGGCGCGCTTGGTGTGGTGACGTCATAGTCCGTAAAAACAGACAAGCAACTGTCAAGTCAACGTCAAACACTCCTTTTTCTATGAGCGTTTGACATTGACTTGACACTTGTTGATTGACTTGACATTGACATTTTGATTGTTATATCGGATTGTTACGTCACATCCGCTCTTAGCCTTATCAAGTATTTGAATTACCAACAGTATTTTGGGACTTTTTAAAAATTAATTTCTCGCTTAAAAAGAAATTTTATTCAAAAATATTGATGGAGGCATAATTCTGAAGTAATATAGTTTATAAAACAAAATATTTGACCCATATTTGAATCACATGCATATCCCTATTTATTCCACAAGCTGAGTTCGATTCTTCGAGTACAAGATAGTCATATCTACAATTGTGCCAAAAGTATAAATATGTACTTTTATGTTTTATAACTAAGTATGTATACAGTTTACCGTCGAATTAATCCAGGGTAGGAACAGGCCCATTGAGAACAGCCCCAGCAGACTTCCTGCAGTAATTCCAGCCAAGCTTTTTCCGGCTTGAATCAGAGCACCCATATGTTCCACTAAGAAAACCAAGGCCACACATGCGAATCCTGTAAAAACACCATGTGTTAACAACTCATACAAATTCATTACAGCATAAAATTAACAACATGTCGAACAAGACAGTTTTACTATTATTACCATTATGTGAGTAAACTTACATGTTTAATAAACATTAAGTACATACCTACTTTACATGGACAAGACCCCACCCCATTAAGATCGGAGACTCTACATTCGAAGTTGTGGACGCTTTTGTTTACTTAGGGCAAACTGTCCAGTTAGGTAATTCCAACTTCGAGAAATCTTCAAGAGAGATAGAGGTCCATCATCGGATCCGACTTGGCTGAGCAGCGTTCGGGAAGCTAAGTACTATCTTCTCGTCACTAACCACTAACCAGTGTCTCAAGACGAAAGTTTTTGACCAGTGCGAAAATAATTTTTGTTAGTGATCCGAGGACCTATGGCACTGAAACGTGTTCACTCACAATGGGCCTTATTAGAAGGCTGAAACTCACCCAAAGGGCAATGGAGAGGGTTATGCATGGAGTTTCCATACGTGATTGAATCAGAAATGATATCCGTTGAAATCCGTAGGAGAACCAAGGTAACTTTAAACATTATAATGTATATTTACGGTTTACTGAAGATTAGATTTATGCTAAGGTAACCTACTAAACAACAAAATTCACAATAAATAGTTCGTTTTGTTATTGTGAACACGCTACACAGTTTGTTCTGTTTTTTTTGTTGTAATTTCACATATTTATACCTGTAATTGCAAAATTTAGTGTTTATTAGATAGGTGAGTATTTATGACTGCGCATTTTCCTTCGGATTTTCCCGCGTGACTATCAACTTCGACGATCTAAATTACGGGTTTGCGACATGAAATGAGCATTTTAAAATGGCTTGTTTTATAAGTAATTAACGTGAATCAGGCTTGCAATTTTGTGTTACAAATGTGTTGTTTTCAAAAGAAAATTGCGTAGAAATGGATGAAAAGGTCTGATAATGTTATTAGTTGAAGAGCCATTCCGCAGAAATTGGAGATAAATCAAATTACCTGATACGAATTCCAGACAAGAAAAAATCAAAGACAACTACCTACGTCTGATTTTGGAAGAGAGGCCAGATTAAATGGACGGACACACAGTATTAGCTAGGTGGAGGCTGGGCGGAAAACTGGCTGCAATGTACGGGGAAATACAAGCTTAAAGTACACAAGCATAACCATCACTCAGACTCAGTATTAGATTTTATTAATGCAAAAGTTTTGCACGTATCCATGGATTCACCGGTAGAACCACGGTTGAGTTTTCATCTCAGGGGGAGCGCCTTTACAGATTAACATAAATTATTGGATTATTTTTAGCAATTTAGCATCAACATTTTTCCTGAAAACCAGTCGCACCTTTAGAATTATAGAGACCTAATTTGAAATTTTAAGATTTCGACTTTGACTCATAAAATGACCTTGCATGACCATGTTCGTCGACTCTTTATTAAAACAGAGGCCTATTTTGGCGAAAAGGGGATAAACTTATACTTCGGTCTCTTTCACTCCGTCCCCTCCCTCCGCGTCTGTTCAGTTCGAGAGAGCCGCAAGCAGTAATGTGTCGAGACCTAAACCGAATTAGAGCGCTACAAGACAGTGACTTATTTAGGAATGATACGATACTTTGAATGAAAATTCAGAACTTGAGAGACCTAAATAATAAAAGGTCTTTAAAAAAAACTATGTTTTCAGACAAACAAAGACCTAAATGAGCACTATTTTTAAATAAATTAAGAAAAAAATATTATTAATATTTTTTTATTTTTTTTTATTTTAAGAACGTGTAGATAAATAAGTAAAGTAAGATATAAAATTAAAATAATATGAATTTTATGAAAGTGCAACCAAATAATCTCACTTTTCTACAAAAAGTTTAAACATACGAACCTAAATTCAACGTTTTCCAAAAACTTAATTTTTTTAAATAGGTCTATATAATTCTAAAGGTGCGCAGTGATTTTTACGGTCACGAATCAACAAAGTAACACGGTCACAAAGTAACTAGGGAAAATGAGTAAGCAAAAGGAGTAATTTAATGGGAAAATTAATTTGGTATAGGTATATATAAAATGTATTTAAATAACTCGCTCTTTGAAAAACAGATGGAACAGAAAAAAAAAACACGGAACGAAAAAAAACTGCGGTGAAAATTAAACAATAACTATAATTCGTTTAAGCTGTTTATCAAGGCGTTAATGAGTAATGATGCTATAGTAACATTGCTACCGGAAAAGGAAACTAGGTGGAGTGTAACCAAGGTTGCCAACCATACTTTTGAGCTCTAAAATACTGTCACCTGTTACACAAAATTAAGTAATATACTGTTCTCACTGATATGCAGATCTATACCAAAATAAAAAGTTTCACCTACTATGTACGTAGAACATGATGGTTGGGCTAGCCTTAAATTCAGAATGAAACTGTTAATGTCTCGACTTTTCAGGACATATAGTAAATAGATAGGTAATTAGTATTGTTTTCAGAATACCTTTTAGATACTAGTATTATATAGTTCTGCCACCTCAGTATTCACAGAATTAATGTTTTCAGTGGTGAGATGACAGAAATAGAGCTTCAAAAATTGCTCTTGGCTATTCGGTGAGGCTTACGAAGCCTTCAAAATTGGTGATCGATGAGTTGCGCGAGTAGCACTCATGAATTATGTTTCTATTTAAAACATTACAAAATATTAAAATACATTGTTTATTTTTCCGAAATATACTTTACATTTTCCCACTTTGACCATATTATACTTTATTTCTTTTACAAAAAGTTGGCAGCCCTAAGTGTAACTCACACAGGTAATTAACATCACGATGCGTCGATCAAGATATAGAAACGGTAGTATACTACAATAATTATGTTTTAACTACTTTATTTTAATGTTTATAATACAGGGTGGGGCAACCTGCCCCACCCTGTATGTCATACTGTGAATGTGACATAATTTTTGCAAATGGCGTCGTAATAACATTGTGATTTGATACATGACATAAGTTGTAGACAGATAGAGTTGACAATGAGCGAACACACAGTCACACAGCTCAGGCAACGATGGACATGATTTGAAACAACTATTTCCGGGTTTTGTGATATCCCACGTTTTGGCCAGATAAGACGACGTCTGCAGACTCTTTTTGAAATCTCGCGTTTACCACAGCAAACCATAAACCTTGCACTTGCAAGGTTTATGGTTTGCTGTGGTAAACGCGAGATTTTTCATCAATGTTGACTTTAAGACTTCTTAAAGTCAACATTGATGAAAAAGTCACCAATTTGGAGGCTGTTTTGCGAGCAACAATTCATAATGCCGTACAACAAGGACAAAAATGTGCATCAATTCAGGAGGTAATTTGACAGATACCATTTTTTCGACTTGTAATTTTTACAACTTTAAATAGATTTTCCATGAAAACAGAACCAATTTTTTTTAATTTCCAACAAAATGGCAGCCAATTCACATTATGACATTACCGACCTTGTTTTTGACTCACTTCAACTTGATTTGATCTCTAATATGTTATATTTATGTTTTTCCAATTAACATATCATAATCAACCTATGAATCATTTCTCTGTAAGAATCAATCAATCTGCCTAGCTTTTTCCCAACTATGTTGGGGTCGGCTTCCAGTCTAACCGGATGCAGCTGAATACCAGTATTTGACATGGAATGACTGCCTATCTGACCTCCACAACCCAATAACTGGGTAATACGATACCCCTTGGTAAGACTGGTGTTGACTTTCGGCCTCTAACGACCCATAACGACAGTCAAAGATCCACGAATGACAGCCGGGACTAATTTAACGTGCTTTCCGAGGCCCGGAGGAGTATGTAAAGATGGTCTCCCATCCACGGACCAACCCCGGAAAGCGTAGCATAACCTGATGGATCGACCCGTGTGGCTGTTATTATTTAGCCACGAGCTTTTTTTGTAAGAATCCTTGATCTTTTAAATAGAACACATACGCACCAATGACCACCACAATCATCTTCATAATGAAACTGGCAGCTCTTTCCGAAATAGGTTTATTGTAAGCAGGACGGATGAGATCCTCGAAAATCACTCCACACATCGAATTGAGCCCGGTGGACATAGAACTAAAAGAAAAGAAAAACAAATGACAATCATATATAATATCGAGTATCTGCAGGCTACTGAAATCTTTGAGATGCGGTTTAATATAAGTTCAAATCAGCTTTCATTTGTTATTGTCAAATTGCACACAAACATTCGATTTATCATCATCATCATATCAACATTTTGACGGCCACTTCTGAAATAATTCTCCAAAAGAGTCACTCACAGTGAGAAGTCCTACGTTGCCTGCATCCAGCGGCATCTCGCAACCTTAACCAAGTCATAGGTCCATCTTGTTGGCAGATTAACTACTCTCTAGCCAGCAGGTGGCTTTAGAGACTAAATCTACTTTATACAATTCTTGAATTCATTTATTTCACTGCTTTCTAATAGACTCACGGAATAGGCTGTCCGTTGTCTACGTTCCTACAGCCTAAACCGCTGGTTCTATAGGCATGACATTTTGCATAAACTCTTGTGCAAAATGTCCTTGTATAAACTTACTTCAGTCAAAACCAGAAGACTACATAAAAATTAAAGTTCAAATGTAATATTCTCGGACTGCATTTGTTTTTTTTGTTCATTTTTTTTGTGATAGGTTTTTCCAATACAGACTAAGGTTTCAACGATGGCCGGCCGCGATGTAAAACCAAATGCGACGCTTCCCATAGTGATTTGGTCACTGTCCCTATCCAATTAATAAATAAATAAATACATCAGATTTAAAAGCGGCGTATCTCACCGGGACTATACCTCAGAGCTGCACTAAAGACACCGCTCATGAAGATGCCAGGCAGTGCAGGAATGGAGCCTGTGATGGTCATCACGAAGTAAGGTAACAGCTGATCGCTCTTCCTGATTGCCCCCGTGGACAAAGGGTCACACTCCGCAAACGTAGCATAGATCACCAGGCCAGTGTAACAACACAACGATACGATGATGAATATCCCCGCAGCCATTATAAATATAGTTCTAAAAGAAAAAGAAAAACATTATTTAATATACTTAAGTATATAAAATAAGATGCACCCAACCCGCCATAGGTTGATGCAAACCCAATCCGCCACTAACGGCCAGTTTCTTAATCAAAAGTAACAGTTCAACTGTTCTTCCGCGCTGTTGGATTTACAACCCTCGCCTCAGCGCCGTTGATTGAATATACAACAGTGCAAAAGAACAGTGTTGACTGTTACTTTGGATGAAAAAAACTGGCCGTAAGACAAGTGTCTGTCTTTGAAGATTTCAAAGAAAAATGTGATAAGTAGATTACTAGACTCTTTGTAGTAATCTACTAACCACATTACTGTTAATTAGTGATCTCCAAGATTTACTTAGCAAGCCATACAAATATGAACTTAATAAATCGCATCGTTAAGTTGTAATACCTGCTTAGGTAGTCGAATAGTTATCAGCTAAACACTTACATTCGAGCTCGTCTTAACGAAGACAATGCTAGACATCTCTGCACCATGGCCTGATTGACCGAGCACGATGCAAGCCAACTGAAGTAGTTACCGAACACAGTCGACCAGAAGGTATGCCGGATAGTAGGGTCCACGTTCATGCTGTAAGCAAGTCAACAATAAACAATCTAGTTCAGATAAAAAACAGAACTTCAAGCAACCTACTCACTTGAAAAAGTCGAGTCGATCTCCCTTTTTGTTTATATCAACCACATTCGATATCCCGCCTAAACGCCATGTGCCGTACGCAAGCACAAATATTACGCCAAAATACATAAGTACTGTTTGCAGAGTGTCTGTCCACACTACAGCTTTAAGCCCTCCCTGCGAAATAGGAGAACGAGGTAATACTCAGCTATTAAAACTATTTTGTATCATCTGTCCGGATAATGTAACAATGTCTGATACAGTTGACCTCGTTGCCAGACGGTTCTAGACTATACTCATTTATTTGTTACTGGCGGGGAATAGGGTCAACATTGAAATGAACAACAAATCGACGTACTTACAAGAGTTGTATAGAATATACACACGAGGCACACGATGGGTGTGATTAAATGTAAATTAAAACCAGTCACTGCAAAGAAAGGATATACGTGAATAATCTTAATGCGCGGAAGCATACATAAAAGAACTGAAAGAAACATAATACCTTGACTGAAAGCCAGAGCCGGCACATAAATTACGATAGGTATGTACAGCATCATTTTAATAATAAATATTATTGATCCCAAAAGTCGCACTTTTTGATTAAATCTCAATCGTAAATACTGAAAACATCACACAAAACTGAATATCGATGAAATCGCATGACAATATTATGTTTTAAGTAAATTCAATAAGTACAAATTATTATTTGATAGAATGACACAATTACAACACAATTATGTCAGTACGTAAAGTTCATACCTCATATGTTGAAGTGATCTGCAAATTATAAAATACAGGCAAGTAAACAATGGCAATAGTGAGTGAGACCGCCCATTCCGACAGCACTATCGTCCACAGTTGTGTTCCATACGTGTACATTTCAGCTGGCAGGCCCAGCAACGAGATGCCCGAAATATAACTAGAAATAATAATGATACTGGTTTAGGAAACATTACGTTCGCAAGATAATCTACATATAATGAGAGAACCATTGGCATGGCTAGTAACATAATAAGTAGGTACCTGGCTATCAGCGACATTGATATGGGGAACATCCCCATGGTCTTCCCACCCATAAGGTATTCAGAAGTTGTATTCTGTTTTTTGCTCGCGAAGAATGCGAAGTACACCCCTATGAGGGCGGAGCAGAGGAGCATCCCTCCGAAGACGAGGTAGTCGAGCCAGTCGAAATATATTAGCGTCATGATTTGGCCTGTGTGAGCACTGAGTGTGATCGCGCGTCCGTCCACTATGACACTTAAACTCCATCTCGGTATATAATAGGCATTTACCGAGCGGAACTTGCAGCTGGAACGGTTCTATATTTATCCTTGGAAGGATCTCGGACTGACCCATTGGAGGGATGAGGTTGGCTAATTGGCCAGTTACCGGTGTAGTCGCATCTTGTGTTGTCCACGTACGGATGGCCCACACAATATGTTAATAGCTGGCCACGTCACTCGCGTATAGAATTGAATGCACTGGACGCAATCTTCTGATTACTTCTCATTCATAGAATTCTATATTTAGGGTTGTTATACCAGGTAAAAGAACAACACAGTTGATGTTGTCAAGGTATCTGTATTTTCAAGAGTTAGAACTGTACCATTTACCTATCAGGGTTACGTACGTCAGTCCTACAAATGTCTTATGGATACAAATAGATGAAATAATTGATGTTACAAACCATACATTTACCTATCGCGGTTCCTGTAAGCACCCCTCGACTTCAGCAATTATTGATTCTTATAGTAGACTACTACGCTCCTTTTTTGCATCAAAGAAGCAGAACAGCTCCACGGTTAAGCGGTTTGATAGTGATATTAGTGCATTTCTTTAGAAGAGTACTTACCTATTATGTGAAGAAGTTTTACCCTATTCCTGGTCCTCTTTAGACTGACGAGCGCCTTTCGGAGGATAAGGGTTTGCGTCATGGTAAAAAAATTAGCGGATATAAAAAAAAAAATTCATACTGGAACCACTAATAAGCACAAACGTGGTTCCTGTGTCAGTAGGTATGTCATATGGACTGCTCATTGTAATGACCATTGTCAGATTATATTGTGTAAACCAGTGTTTATGTATGTGTGTGTGTGTATGTGTATGTGTTTATGCACTATCCGTGCCTTGCCATTGTCCACAACTTTCTCATAATCATGAAAGGCAACCGCGAACCTTAACTGATAATGAGAAAGCAGTTTTTTCAAGAATATTTTCTGTTATAAATCTGGATTTAAAACTAAACTTATTTGAGCCTAGTTGTAAAAAAAGATAATTAGCTGAGCACAATTCTCGTATTTTAGAATACGAGAATTGTCGCATGGGTTTTCAGCGAAACAAAAGATGGCTATAAATTAAAGAATCAAATCACATTTATAAATATTTTATTGAAGTAAGATTGATATTACATGTTCTGGCTTAAACATAACAATTAGATTATTAATTAAACAGTAGCTGTGCTCCGGCTGTAAACGTGAGCGTCCATTATATGGATGAGCTATGAATCAGTTAAACACGAACATCGATCCAAGTGACTACTGGTTCTACACATATAATATACATAATGATTATAGATGTTATACGACATGTATTTCACTACATTCAGAGATGGTAATTAACATACGAGTATTGATGGTTAAAATACACATTTATTTCCACCTACTTATTATTCTAGATTAGAATAGGACATCCATTATATATAGAATAAGGTTAATTGTGCCGTGCATCATGATTTTACTGATAATTATAATTCCCCGTCTGTTCCTTGCACGGACACAGTGATCGGAAAGTTACTTACGATATTTTTTTATATAGACAATAATTTCCATCTACTTATAGATTATTATAACAACCATATTAAATTGAAATAGTTAAATAGTGCCGTGCAGTGCCTCAATCAATACTTGCGAGTTGATTTGTGCTGTCATTACTTTGCACGGACACGATGTGATAACATGGACGCATATAATTGCTATTGGTTACTTTCATATTTTATCAGACATTCAAGAAAATCTTCCCAGTAACAGACACTTATTTCACAATACTATCGATTATATTTTGATATTATGTTAGATTACATAAACATGTTAAGAGGTCTTTTCGAATTAGGAGAAATTATCCAATAGCATAGACACTTATTTAACTTCTATAGCGTATTATTTTAAAATAATATGTTTACCCACAACTTTTTCTCCCTCTCTCTACCTGCGAGTAACAAAATGTCGACTTATTTAGTAATTATGTATATGTAAATAATTACGGCTTCCGGTAACCAGTAACAGACACTTATTTAACTTCTATAACATACCTATCTTTTCTTCTATACTTATATATTTATTATGCTGTAAGTATAATTATACATACTACTAGTTCACTCCTCTTCCATTACGTACCTCATGACAAAATGTACACTTCTAAATTAAGTTATGAATGTAATTCTATAGTATTTCAAATATAATCGTAGGGTGGTGATTCGGAAAATCTTAAACAGTACCTTATTTCCTTATCATCAAATAAATGGCATTTAAAACTATCTATTGGGGAGGCAAGAATATTATCAATTTATTAACTGATTTTATGTTAATTACTTAAATATTGAATTATTGTAAAGTATTGAAATTAATGTAAGGTGCCATCTCCACGGGCGAGAAAATAATAGTTCTGTTATGCTATCAAATTCAATAGAAACTATGAAGCAGTCTGCGCACGGCGATATTATCACCGCGCCGAAAATTTGAAGGCACAGGGTGAATATCGCCGCGATTCTCTCGTCGGTGGAGATGATTGAGAGAGGACAGAGAGTTACCGAAGTTACGAGTTTCCGAAAAACTACCGTACTATTAAATACATACTGCAAAGTTCTAAATCTTAAATAGGTATAAATAATGAGTATTTTGCCCCGTTCTTGACCAGTTACTTTTATTCACGAAGATGTTACCAACTAAGCCTTTTCCATTCGACAGATGTTGCCTTCTCTGCTGCATTGCGACACAATATTCGGCTAGTGAGGTATATGGGTTGCCTGACAGGTACGAGACTCTGAAGGTGTAAGGGCTTACGAAGCTAATATATTATAGAGCAACACATCTGAATAGACATAACCTAATAATAATTTAATGTAAGCCTAATGTAATCTGATTGTTTTAATAAAACCATATCATTATCACTACATATACCTATTACCTACAACTTATAAATAATGAAATATATCTTTCGACGACATCAGTTAAGTTTACAAATAATTCTAATACATCTTTTGTATGTACAACTTTTTGGAGGTATCTCTGGTGTATCTCATGAAATTTTTACAGTAATAAAATAATTAAAAACTGAATTATTTGAAAAAGGACGCATGGGTAACTAAACACACATCGTTGTGATGGTATCTTCCTACCTATTACGAAGCACACCAACAGGACAACTACTGGTACCATGAAAGATATACAAGAAGCTACTATAATATCATATTTCTTTTTTGATTTTATAGAGCATATATAATATATATAGTTACATTATATTTTGTTATTTTATTTCCTTAATTTAAGAAAACATATTTTCTTTGAAATATTAGAAGTACTTACTTCTAATAACTACAAAACTATTTTGACGCTACAAAACTATTTTTATTTCTTATAATTTACATTTTTTTTTTGTTTTATACACTTTTTTGACTAATTTAGTTTTTTTTGCATTTTAAAGGTAAAAGAAATAGAAATAGAAAAGATAGAACGTAACGTAATATAGGTATTACGTTACGTTCTATCTCTCGATAATACAGTAGGCTGTATTATCGATTTTTAATGCACCTTCTGAACGATAATTATTATTTTCCACCACCGCATCGGTAAAGTTACGAAAGCCTTTTCAAGGCTCCGGGTGAATTCGCAGGCGCAGCTAAATCCGGAGAATGCCTCCTGCCCTAGACCAAAATAGTCCATGGCATGTCCTTGCTCCTTGCTGCTCCCAATCGCAAGTTTGAAGAGGTTAACATGAATATCTAGTCATGTGCAAGTCCTGCTAGTAAGTTCCTGCCTAATTTGATAATTTAAAAAACCTGTTGGGAAATTGTAGGCAGAGATGGTAGGTACCTAGAGATTCGAAAACTAAAAGAATAAAATTTTATTTTATAGTTCGTTACGGCTACCATATTCGATTCCATTTAAATAAAAAAAAAAAAAGGATTGATCCGCTCCTTGCATAACCATGGTACCATATTTGTTACGGGCATGTACACACTGCATTTTCTTTAAAGCGTAGAAATCAAAAGTAAGTATAGAACGAACGCTCAACATCAGTTGTTCAATATTGAAAACTTGAAAGTTCTAATGTTTAGGATGTTATATTATTAATGCATCGTGTCCATAGCTTCTGTACCAAGCGTTATCAACATGAACTCGGCTAAGGTTCTTAAAATAAAGCACCAAACCCAATGTTCAATCAATAATTCAACAATAACGGTTTACGACTGAAGCTATGGATAACAGGACTAGTAGAAGCAAGGTTTTACGAGACCATTGTTTCCAGCTCGGAAGCAACTGCTGTACGGCTTCCATGGACATTATGAAACTCGATCTTCTATGATACCGCGCGGACGAAAGTGCTAATGCAAGAACCTAAATCAATGATTCTGTATCTATGTTGGTACGATGAGCTTTCAAGTTTTATATTGCTATACGAATGCAGTGTTTGTTATCAGGTATTGCTGTTTCAGAATTGAATTAATCATTGAAAATCAATTTGAATAGAGGTTTTGAATTTCTGTTTCAAGCAAGAACGAGACTGATCGAATTGTCATGATCTCAATAGGTACCGATTGTTCTTTTGCGAAAAATGGTGGAGGGTTATGCCATGGTGTCAAGGCATAGCTTCCAGAGCAAAGACTTTATTACGATGGCAGCGCAGTTGTTTCAGATGCCGTGTGTACATGACCCTAATTTTATTTTACTATCATAATTACTACTATAACTACCTAATACCGTGAAATTATCGTCGTTTTCACTGCAAACTAACGTAACTGTTTTCAGTAGTGGTACAAATAGCCAAGACCATTTTTAAGTCCAAGTCAAGTATAATGTTGAAAGTCGGAATTTGATAAACATGACATTAAAAAGTCGGAAGCTGATATTGATCTAGGCAGTGAATCCTGCACAAACAGATTCTCAACTGCTGTCATTTCACCACACAATGAAAACGATGACGATATCGCGGTGATTAAGTCTAAATACGAATTACTTCTATATTATATGAATAAGGCGCTTACACGGTCAGCTTGGTACATGTGCCAACAAATGATCCAGGCCGGTTGTGTAATGGTGGGCTCAAACTTGTGCAACAGTGCAATCCATGCATATAGTGCAGTATATGGAATCAGTGTCGTTCGTATAATAGATGATCTCGGCTCTTACAGCGCTTTTCATGGTTGGTACGATTGACTCACTTCTCCCTCTGTTCCTAAGATCTTTGCTCACCGTTCTATTGTTGCTCACTTCTGTACCCAACATTAAGTACTGGATTGATCGATTTATTCACAGCGTCAGATATTTAGTTATCGTTTTATCGTTCTATTCATTATTGATGATGAATCGTGCTTTAGCAATTACTGTGTAATGCACGCCTTATTTCTTCTATCTATATATGACTTATTATATATGTACCTATTTTAACAGCTTCTGTAAAAATCTCACCATGAAAACTTAGGTGAAGTGAGCTTGTAGGGAACTCTCACTGCCTTCGATGACAATGACAGCTCACTCCACTTAAGTTTTTACGGTGTGATGGTTACAGAATAGCAATGCAGGTCCTGATTATTCTAATGCACTGTGCATTTCAAAAGCCTATGCAGTGAATTGTTCCACATGCATATTACCTATTATAATATAATATATAAACGAAATTTAAAAATCACTATTTTCGGTTCCTGTGCTTTTTATATGTACAAATCTTAAGTTATTTTATGGGTGAAAATACTTCTATATTAATTTGTTTAATTTACTTGTCACACAGACGTGAACTAACCAATTTGAAGTAGATGCCAAATAATTAAAGTTCTGTGTACTTACATTATTTTAATTACAGACTACTTATCCTACATCGGCTTCAGCTCCAACGGCTGGAAGCCTCATCGCATATTAATGCGGGATATGTACATCTTATTTTAATAGACGAATACTATGCTTATATTAAGTTTATCGTACTTAATAAAACGAATCCGAGGATACCACTTGATAGTATTTCCAATATAATTCACACACCGTATCTCATGAGATAAATCAGGGATAGTTACTCTACCTACTTACGTGTTTGGATAACAGCTAATTAGAATATAAATTAACATTATAGTATGGATAAATAACTAGGCTATTGACTATTTTATTTATGGATTGTGACGTATTAGAATAGCTATCAGATTTAAGATTTACAGACTTTGAGTCCTATCCTGAGTCAATTATTACAATACTTGAAAAATAACCTATTATTATGTCAAAGAAGATAAATAAATAAAATAAAATAGCTAGTATCGAAGACATAATTTAGTGAAAAGATAAAAAAAGAAAATACGTTTTTTTGCGGTAAACATGACGCAAAGAAAGAACACAAACCGAAAAAGAACGAGTTGGGGGAAATATGTGTCACATCCACGTAAAACAGCCATCGCCCAGCATAATGCTGCGACCCTATGCAAGCAGAACCCCAGCGCTGGTTTTCAGCGACAGCCGGCGTTGATGTTATGACGTCGACCGGTGCAGCATACAATGAGATTTTAAAAAATAATTAGGCCTTCGTACGTTTTATTATTTATTGGGTAGCAATCAAGCGGCTGACTTGATGGTCAGTGGCCTCCGCTGCCATGTATTATTTAAATCGGAGATGTGCTACCATCCCAGCCAAAACTAAAATGTGTCATGTGGCTGATAACCCAGAACGCAGCAACGCGTCGGCGGCAGACATAGATAGGTATGGTAGTTGTATGTACATTGCACAAGGAGTTGCGTTCATTGTACAGGAAGGAGTTGTGTTTTGGATGGTCACCCATCCACTAACCGACCGCAGCAAGTGTATCTTATAGTTAAGATACACTTGCTGCGGTCGTTCGACACTGCGGCTGTTATTATTTAACCAAAGCCAGATAACTTTTATTCCGGGAATAAAATTGACGCCTGACGGTTTGTGTATAGAAAATCTGTCAAAAATTTATTATTTATTCGCTGGATTAGACTTATACTAGGGATAATAGTTTGGTCGAATTCGCCGTAAGTACAAGTAAGTATTGTAAAAATTATTCACAAAGATAGGTCGGGTTGCTGTTTCAGATAATTTGAGTTTTTTGTGGAAACAAATGAATGAATTCATAACAGTTTCTATAAAAATGTAGTGTTTTATTTTTAGTTGTGTATTTTTTTATTTTAGAATTTCGCACGAATTGCAAACTAGTCACAGTTTGCATCGAAATAGTCTGATAGCAACCCTATGTATCGCAGTAATCCTGACTACCTGGTAACAACTAGCTATCTAACAACACCCAATTCAAGCGATGATTTGCTGTTAAAAGGATTACAATGGGGACCGATTATTATGTCGAAATCAGTGCCGCGACGACCACGACCATCTGAACCACGCTCCCGTCAAATAGATCGTTCACACGTCGTTTCTACATTACATTTAGATGATTATTCGTACCGAGATGGAAAACGAACCTTGACACTTGGTCGAGATAACACTATGATGATGTCAATGAACACTATTACTACTAGTATCTTACGAGGGAACTATTACTATATGAGTCAATCAGCTTAATTTTAATGGACAATCGTTTTACATATCAAACAGTTCAATATAAATTGTCACGAAGGTGCGTCTGCCGATCGTATAATGTTTAGACTATGTTTAAGCCAGACTACCAATTTAGAGAAATGCGGATCCGTGGAAGCTAAAGTTTAAGAAAAACCTTTCGGTGTATTATTATTAAAAGACTGAACTTCTATCAGTATTCAAAGGAATCATCTAAGTTCTTACCGCAATTAGCAGTATGTACAAATTCGATTTAGGAGAAAACGCTTCACAGGAAACTTGAGAGTCAAACTCGATAAGTTCCACCAGAATCTTAACATTTCCTTCTAGTAATTGGGAGACCATGATTTCCAAAAATCGTATTAAACTATTTGAAAACTTTCTACGCTTATTACCATATCACACTACAGAGTGGAGTACTCGCTATATGTGCAGCCCCTGTGTATCCTATCAGCTATGAGCTAACGATGCAAGTTGCAGCACTGTGCCAGACAAGTCCGTCGACTAGACGATGTTATCTCTATCCTACCTATATAACGCTACTTGGTAGTTCTCAACGAACATCCCTACGCATGCATTACATTAGTTGACAATTTTTACACTATTTCTAAGATATCAAGTGCCAATTACATCTACCAGAGTATTACAAATATATTTTATTATACAAGATACAGGATCTCATCCACCTACTTGCATAAGAAATACTTTCCATAAATCTCTACCATCACAGACTTTTCTCAATCACTTAAAGTCCTTTTACTTTAACTTGATGCCTTTGCTTTACCTGTAGAGCAGATGTTTTCAATAATTTGATATTACTATAAATTTGTTATATTGATAATGAGGCCATTCTGAGCACAAATGACTAATCATTAGAACCTTTAGAACAAGACAGTGTATGGGAAATTACTTCGTGCGGTAGTAGGATGTTTGCTAAGGACGCTAATAATATTATCTGTCGATGTAGAAAGAAGTGTAACTTTGAGACAAGCACCAGGGGCTGCTGTAACGCTACTACATCCACAAACATGAAATATAACGAGCTCCTGGAACTTCTCAATGACATTTATTTCTACACTTTTACAGATACATCTGGAGACGTATCGTGTTTGTATAGGTGTAATGCGCAGGTATTAAGTATATAACATGTACTCCTACGTTCATAAGCAATCAAAATTACGGATCAGCTGGCGAGTTCAAGTCCAGACGCGATTTCCTGCGGTCTCTGCCGATGGACAACTGTCCTGAAGAGGACCTTTGTATGGAAGAAGACCGCGGACGCGCCTGGTCAGACTTGGACTTCTTCACCTTACTGCCCCCGCTAGCTGGTTGCTTACCTTTCAACGATGACACTGATACCACGACATCAGTGGATACTCCGTCTTGCTCTAAACACACAAATAATATGTCATCAGCTCCAGAAACTTACTGTTACAGCTGAAAGGAATATGAAGGTGGAACATACCAGTACGTTTGATGACTTCTCCGGCGTTGTTCAAGAAGAATTTCGGTTTGGAATCCTTTTCTTTTTCCTTGTCCTTAAGAGATTCCTGGTGATATAAGGACACCGTTGTAGAATAGTCACAGCCGTATCAATATTTACATAAAAAAGTATAATATCTATTGATAAATACTACCTTTGATCTACTAGATTTGGAAGCAGAGTCAGTGCTTCCGCGCCACCACGGTCACTGAATCTCACAGAAGCCCCGTCCGGGCTCCTTACCGGGGGTGGAGGCCTCGGCCTCTACGACCTCGCCTTCAGGCTTCGGCGAGCCGGTCCCGGACGTGGTGGCGCCCCTGTTGGGCAATAGAACATGTAGAACAAAAACCCCATATTCATAGGAAATAAAAAGGTATAAGTACCATGAATACGAGGTTTAAAATTATACACGAAACCAAACCAGATACTGTCAAGGGTACATACGTCATGTCAACCCGGACGGTGTTATTGTTTTGTTGGTTGCGCATCGCTAGTGTCGACACCATGGGCGGGCGTTGCGGCTTGTTTGCCAGCAGGCGCTCTATTTCAATCATCACAACCGGTGTCAGTTGTGGGACGATCTGCTAACAGAAAAATATTTACACGTTGTGCACCTATCTATTCACACAAAAAAACAAAAAATGGAATGAACAGTACCTGCAGTGCATGAATGTTCTCCTTAAATTGTTCAACGCTTGTGGCGCCGAGCAGGAGACAGTTAACCGACTCATTCTTCAGGCACCAGGCCACGGCCAATTGACCCATAGTGCAATCTGTTTACAAAGAAAAACATAGTTTCGAAAAAGATGTTGGGCTATATGTATAAAGTAAGATATTATAATGATTAATACACACTCAATGTATTCGCCAGGTTTGAGAGATCACGGAGTTTATCTCCATAAGTGCGGGGTTCTTCTCCGGTCACTTGTTCCTTACTGCCGGAGAGACGCAACTGTAACAAGCACAACATTTAATATGATGTTCACCAAAGCACCGTATTTAATTATATAATCAATTAGGGACTGCTACCTCAGGAACTGCGAGATCCTCTTCGCACCAGCTGAAGGTGCTATATTTCCTGTTGAATCGTGATTTAGCGAATAATCCGGTGATTTCTTCACGGCCGAGTCCCTTACCTGTTGTGATGGCAGACCATGCCATCATACCTAGTAACCAAAATGTATGTATTAGTACTCTCAATACCAATATTTATTAAATAAATATTCGTATATACATTCAGGTTACCCACCGACACCGATTTTGTGATACAATTCGGGCATATAGAGCTCGGGTTTTTCCCTACAGAACATGTGGTATTCTGTTTGCTCAACTATCGGCGTTATGCAGTTGAACTGCCTGCAGTTGCTGTATGCATCCATAATCTACGAAATAAATGGCCAAGTGTTACCACAAAAGAACATTCTACATTGGAGTCAAAGAAAACAACTAGTCAGATATTTCGTACCTCCGCTGGGGACCAGCGAGCAGTTCCCCAGTACATGACCCATCCTTGATTAATCACAAAATTCATTGCACGAACGAGTTCTGTCGAAGGATTACGTTTTCAGTAACTGTACAAACTAGCAATACAATGAATTCATTTGAATTCAATATATTTGATATGAACTGACCTTCCATCGGGCACACAGGATCGACTTTGTGCAGGAGCACTACATCAATATATTCAACTTGAAGCCGAGCCAGAGACGCCTTAACACTCTCAACAATGTGTTTACGAGAGAGGCCTCTTTCATCCGACCTGTTATTAGTATGAGCAAACCTAGTAAATGGAGAGTTTACAGTATGTTAGCAATTAGCGAGCGGGAAGCACATCGAGTGAAGCATCGGTGATTCGTTGTGTACGCAGCAAGTACCCTAACAGCAAAGTCAAAGCTTTATACCACTCATCTTTACAGTGTACAAAATACAATTACTCCTTGGACGCTATACTAAAAATGTAATAGGGTATATTAGTAAATACAAGGCGACAACATCAATAAACTGAGATAAGAAACCAGGAAATCCTCTAACATAGAAGGGATGTCAGCAGGCTATAACATCTATAATTATCAAGAAACGCAAAGGAATCGATTAGTCATAAGTGATCGGTTTTACTAATACACATCTAGCCTAGAAACATCAATCTAGAAATCTCACTACATTTTAATTACTCCTCATTCCACGTTGAACATCTAGAAAAGTAAGTGATAAACATCTATGTTGTAAATCGTGCGATTAATCAATCTATGGTCTATGGTATGATACAGTCAGGTAGAAGTATGGGATATAACTAAAACTAGAGCTTACTTGGTGCTCCAATATATTTTGGTGGTGATAATGATGCTGGTCCTCCTTACGTTACGTTTCTTTAATACCTTGCCAAGTTCTGCTTCCCCTTTTGCTATTGAATTATAAATGTTATTAAATTCCTCCGAAATTATGACTAAATCAGTAACGAATACTAGTATAGTGCCTAACGATGTTTGTCATCTCCAGATTAGCTACAATCATTTGTTTCTTTTGTGATTTTTTAATATCTTCGGTAAGATATATATCTGTTTATCACAAACGGACATAATATTATATAACGCCAGAATGGAACCTATGTAACTACTCCCGAGATGAATCTGTGACACCTCTAAATAAATATAAAAGTTAAATAATTATTAATTAGGTAAGTAAAATAAAACAGTCAATTAGCTAACCACAATGCGCTTCAGATAAATCAAAGAGATTGATTCCATTCTCCAGGGCAGTCATAATGACGTCTTCGGCGCATTCTTCATTCAGCATGGCCCATATCCCCAGGCCGATGTTAGGCACCCTTAGGCCGGACTTCCCTAAGTTCTTGTAACGCAGTCCTGGGGTCACCACCGATGGCATGGTGGTGTGATTCCCCATATACGTTGACACGTGCCGGGACACATTTACTTCACCAGCTGTATACAAAATTCTATCATAAGCTTCCGCAGATGTTCTTAAATTCTCTCCTAATAATATGTCATTGAAATTGTCTAGATTCTAGTTTATACGTGTATTCTGTGTTCCGTTATTTTCTTTTTTTATTACCTAGACTGAATCTTATAGCACGTGTTGCGCCGACCCCAAGTAACATGGGACAAGGGCAGGAAGATGAAGACTGAATCTTATAGCACGTGTTGCGCTGACCCCTAGTAACATGGGCAAGGGCAGGAAGATGAAGACTGAATCTTATAGCACGTGTTGCGCTGACCCCTAGTAACATGGGCAAGGGCAGGAAGATGAAGACTGAATCCTATAGCACGAGTTGCGCCGACCCCAAGTAACATGGGACAAGAGCAGGAAGATGATGATTGAATCTTATAGCACGTGTTGCGCCAACCTCCAAGTAACACGGGCAAAGGCAGGAAGATGATGACTGAATCTTATAGCACATGTTGTGCCGACCCCTAGTAACATGGGCAAGGGCAGGAAGATGAAGACATCCTATAGCCCGAGTTGCGCCGACCCCAAGTAACATGGGACAAGGGCAGGAAGATGGAAGACCTATTTCTATAGAACGAGATGAGGAAATCGACATTTATCTTGCTATGTACACACGGCTACACATCAAGCTATACATTTCCAGTTTACGCTGATTTCGCATTGTATAGGATTTCCGTACAATGCGAGGTCAGCTTATACTGGAAATGTATAGCTTGATGTGTAGCCGTGTGTACCAAGGTGCTAATTCGGTGCTATTTTTTTTTATTGGTCATAAACATAATTGAGATGGTTTTAGATTTGATGGGTCTAAAATAACAATTACATGTCATATAGTTTAAAAATTAAGACAAAATAAATCATAAAATTACAGATCACGTAAACAATTGATATTAAGATTTGGTTTTCGAGCCAAGAAAACTATTAATCTTTTTTTTTTGTAGTACGGAACACTTTTTGAGTAGGCCGATAATCTTCAAGATATATCTTTCAGTCTTCCCAGGGTTATATGTCAACTGCTGAATATTTAATGTATTTTTTTAGAACAGGAAAATACAATGTCGATGCCATTCTAGAAACATCGGAAGAATTTTACATTTGGGACGAAATGTATCTTGAATGACAACATTTTGGAGGAGTTCTGCACTTAGTTTTTCATAAGTGAGGACGTCTGTTCATACGTCCGCTACTTCAGGATAACACACCAAGTAAGTTACTTTTAATTTTGTGTTCCAAAAGATTGAACAAATATCTATTAGTATTTGATGTAAAAAGTTTCAGAAATTCATGTTATGATATATATTTATGCGGTTTTACCCTACCTTGATCCAACATCTGTTGTGAATTTGCACTGAAGTCGTCCATACAATCCAGGGACGCAATGGGTGCCCGACACCTAAACAAGTAAAAACATTTTAAAATTAGTTTTGTCGCTTACTCCAGTATATTATGAGCTTGATGAAATACGTGATACTTATTATATTTTAAGATTTCTTTAGTGTTCAGAAACACTTTATAATCTTTTGGCTGCTTCCTCCTCGACCTTCCTGGTGTAACAATATTACACAACTAATTTACTTTTTTATTGAAAGCGTGGCGGTGTTTTATAAATAACACCACTGAAGAGCTAAGAAAGTTTGAATCTGTCTAAAATTTTGTCATTTATATTCCGCCAGTATCTCTCTATTATTTTATCTACTTTTCGGTCGGTGTCATAACTTTCGTTGCCCGCTTTAATCATTTTTCCCGTCTTATTGAATTATAATAATAGTAATCAGTTCATATTGCTATAAGTAATTTTGCCACTAATGTCACCAGTGCCTCATAAAGATATTATATTCGAACGTTGACTGGCGGTATTATACCAAAACATTATCATCATAGATCGGTCATATTACGGCAACTTTTTTCTCTCTGTGTAATTTTTCGAAGTAACGTTTTTTTTTTTCTGTATTACTTGCTATATTTGTTTCGTTTTTACGGAACGCATTTCGAATTTAGTTGAGTTTAGTTAAGTTTTTTTTGTACGTACCTATAATTTTAATTCTGAATAAATTATAACTAAGTTAATAAAAAAGTTTTTTTTTCCTTTTTTTTTTCAGTGCGAGTTAAGTTGATGATTCATCTAGGTTATACTTACAAGGTTTCTAACTAGGGGTCACTACTGATGATTAAATATCATCCATCTACCTACTATAAGCGAAAATAATTGATTTACTAAATAAAGTCATAGCTAATTTCAAAATGGGTCTGATCTAAAGCATTAATATTTCCATGTTCTAAAGCTATGATTATGGCAGCAGTTCGTTGCTGTATTGCGTGATTTCTATTTTTCTGAATTACATGAGTTAATTAATTATATTGACATGAAATTAAAATTAATAATCTTCTATGTTACTTCTTACGAAATAACTGTGACATGCATGAAAACCTAAAGACGAAATGACAGTTCGTGATGACGTACTTTAAAAAAATCTGAAACGTTTGACCCTAAAACGATGAAACCATGGATCTATAAAAAATATCGGAACCGAAAAGGACGAAACAATTGAGAAAACACTAGGATTATATTGAAAGCAAGGAAGTAGGTGAAGGCAAGGTGGTGAAGAGACAATGTGACACAATAATATTGTATATCACCGTACCTGTGAGTCGCGGGTCGGCCAACTGTCCATCAGCATGAGGCAAGCCAAGCGGTCGTAAAACTATCGCCGCTCATGTCTTAGGCGGCTGACAACTTACAACTAGCTAGAGGAACATCATCGTTCTCTCATTGTTACGTAACGTTGTAATTGTATCACCGTCTAAGATAGAAGCTGTCCGTGATACCTACTCGCATGCGAAGATCGCGGTGCGCGATGCTGCGTAGTGCGCTCTCAGCTTTATTTGCCACTGGGAGAAGACATAACAGTGTTGATGACTAGTTCGCGTCGGCTGAATCGCTTTAGGCAATGGACTGAGTTCGTAGTTGGCAAATCATGCGAATATTCGCTCAGCGCAATGTTGTCATGCAGGCGCTGGTGGTGACTGTAGCGGTACGTCTTCTCCCTGCACGGCGGAGTCTGAGCATACAGTTACCGATAGATGGTGGGCATGGGGTTGGAGTCGACGCTGACGCTGTCGGGTGGGCCCAGCGGCGTGTGCGGGGTGCACCGGCTGATGGTGGACTCGCTGCGAGACATCTGCGAGCCCTCCTTGGCGCCGCCGACCTCGGCCCCCTTGCATTGCATCTCGTGACGCCTCATTCTGCTCCTACGCTTAGCAACGGCATCTTATCTCCCTACAAACATCTTATCTGTAACGAAACGTTCATACGCCTCCGCACTCCGACCCACACAAACAACCCCACAGAGTCAACCCAAGGATAGGACACGGCGGGTTTAGTTAAGTAACACACTTAGGGAAAGTAGACACAGAGACGCATGCAAGCCCTACGCTAACATCTAGTCAGCTAAGGGTACACAAAATCGAGTGATTCACGTCGAAATAATATCTAAGCGTAGAACTATAGTCGCGTTTAACTTAAAGAAACAGTAGGGACGAAAAACTGTCGTTTAGTGATCGCGAAACCGATCCGTTTCCACCAGGAGTGTCGCACTCACCAGGATTGCCTGGAGGTTCTACGTACTCAACATCTGATGTTGCGGTGCGACACGTCGTCAAATAAACTCCGAACCTAGTAGACTGTATTGCGGGTGCGGGGAGCGTGGCCATGGCACACGGGGTGCCGGTGCGCCCCGCCCGCCGCGCTGGGTCGCGCCTGCGCGCTACACCCTCACCGATCTGACCTATTTCTAGATTCAGGCCCGGCCACCATTACAACTTTATTCATATTTTTGACAACTTTTTTCCATTTAATATGTTTTAAAATGTATAAATTTTATGTTTGATACCTAATCTATGTCCGTTTAATTCTACTTTGCTGCATCTAACTTAGTATCGGTACAATCAGTGCGTTACGTAACCCTCATGCCTGTGCCTGGTGCAGTCGGCTAGATCGATCTAGGCTTCCCGGCCGGAGGGGAGGTTCTGATGTTGCAACGTTTTTACAAAGAGCGCTAGGTGTGGCTGGTTGCTAGGTACATATGTAGTAAACTAACATACTATAAGTATACGTGAATTGTTGCGTGTATGGACCAACTGTAATGGTCGCCAAAATTTTATTTTGCAGGTGATTTCAACTGCAATATCAACATTATATTTCAACAAATATAAGACACAAAAACATCATTATTATTAAACATTAATAATAATAGTTCTTGGAATTTGTTTTCCTTGGCAGCAGTCCAATTAAATAAGGCTGTCCTGTCGACGGTAAAAGGTAGCTTCCATCTAATGAAATATTAAGCTCCTATAATAAAAGTGCACACTCATACAGGCTACACGACTCCATTAAAGCTTTTTAATAAAAATCAATGGCTTGGCCGTCCTGGGCATACCATTACCAAGTCTATATCATCCCGGTTACCGGGCCAAGCCTTCTGCTGCCACAAGAAGTTGAAGATGGTACTTGTAAGACAAATCCCAATTCCTAAGCAGATACCGAAATATTCTTTGAAAATTTAACACACATTATTAAATTCGCTTTGCCAGAGCAAAAGCGTACATATTTGTGTGTCTTTGATTTTCTGCATAGAACATTCGGCACCGGCATTAGCAAGGCTGTTGACCTCCACTTACCCATAACAAGAGGCTGGATGGTGTAGCTCATCATCTGCATTTGAACTAATATCAAGTGCGGAGTCACGCCACGCGTGCGGGATGACGTTGCACTCCGCGTTGACCGTAATGGTACAACCTCCTGGCTCACCGCAATCGCTGTCCAGTGACTCATCTGTACACAAAATTAGCAATCAAATCATCCATCATAAAACTCTATTATCTCTGAAAATCATGTCTAAAAAGATTAGCGACCACATACCCTACCCTATTCTACTCGGGTTGTATGAATGAACACAAGTGAATGAAACGCATGACGTAGGCAGCATGTCGTCACGAGGCTAGTGGTGTGAAATACCCATTAAACCGCTCGGAGGGGTTATCGTCTTGCAAAGGCCGAGCTGAAGGAATGCACACTTTGACACACTCATAGTGCACTAGTGATGTACTAAGATAATAAAAATTGTATGAAAATATTTGGAGATTTTTGGAAAATTCACTGTAGCAATTGCTTAGTAGGTTAGACATCAACGCCTAACATCACCGTTAAAGTTTAAAAAAGTATTTCAAATCCTGATCCGCCATGGCTGGGGCTAACCTCGGCAGGGTCCGAATCTGCTGAAGTTTAAGATGATGCCTTCGACGTCGTCAATACTCTGGCTCGATTCCGGCTTTGTGAGCTGCGTGCTGCAGGATTTCTTCAACATACTCTGAACAGAAAATTTAATATAAAAATAAGTAATTCACTTTTAATAACCAGCACTTCTATCTGATTTAATAAAAATTAAAAAAAGAATATTAACTTATACGAGAAGGAAATCAATCGCGGCCGACGACCGGGCCGCCTTTGTTTCAAAGGGCGTATTGCACTCAGCCCTAAATCATCGACGATTATTCCCAATTTTCCCCAATTTAATAATTAGCACAACAACACACTTGAATTATTAACCCTGAACCCCATTTCAATTAATTTAAATGGAAATTTAAATAATTGAGAGACTCGGCGGAACGCACTCCGAAGCCGACTTGTTGCAGCAAAGACCGTGTTGCATCTATTGCATAGTTCCTCCCGGCGGTTACTCCCGTGCAATTTTTATAGGTCAATATAATCGCGCATGTGTCAGTTCTCAATAATTTATGTCATGAGCACTAGACAGAGTGCCTGGATGGCTGATAGCGGACCTCGCAATTCACCGACGCGGCGGGTGCAGTATATTGATTATCCTTCCGGAACCCAACAGATATTGAGATTGTGTAGATGTTGGTCGGCCATATATCATGTAGCACACACAGAAACAGTTATATCTAGACAACGGTGCGCGGGTTAGCTACCTGTAATCTCTCTCCTATTCAATTAGATATTGTTGATTTGTCGAGCTCATTTATATGTGTGATCGCTAAACAGAATCGAATACATGTTTGTGTTAGTTTTAGTGAACGTATAATACCAATTAAAATCATGTAGCGCCATAGTTG
Source organism: Lithophane semibrunnea (assembly GCA_947363905.1). Taxonomy (NCBI): domain Eukaryota; kingdom Metazoa; phylum Arthropoda; class Insecta; order Lepidoptera; family Noctuidae; genus Lithophane; species Lithophane semibrunnea. The sequence goes on from OX376186.1 coordinate 14,651,818, forward strand.
TATATCTAGCTGGCGCTACGCAGATAAGGGCAGTGGTCAAGACATGGTCATTGAAACATGGATTACCAACGGGTTTCGCAGAAGATGTAAGTCACAAGTTTCTTTACTGCATTCCAAAATACTCAAAATAGGTTGCATTTTTTAAATTCTTTCTGTTTTCCCGTATCGCGAGGGCATTACTTACAAACACGAATTCTAACTTACACTTACATGAAGATTAGAAACCACTTACTTAAACCCTACAAAAATAATCCATGCGGGATTCGAACCCGCAACCCACGTTGCTGTCTAAAAGCTATCAAATGACACAGCACACATAGGAACAACTGTTTAACGACACACTTTCCGATTCCCGCCAAACGTCGACAATGGACGCCGTTTAATGACATAAAAATAAGAAAAAATGCAGTTCATTTTAAGTAATTTTTCCTGCAAAATCAAATGAAAATTGTCCTTTTAGCACAGTTTCACAAAGACAAACATTAATGCCCCATTACGTAATGGATCATTAACGCTAATGATTTCACTAATTTCATCAAAAAATTGTTAAAATTGCTTTCTGCAACAAAGTTTATTTAAACAAATTAATGGAAGATTTAATGACAGCTTTTAAAGTTTAAAGTACGTTTTTGCCACTGGCTGTGAATATGAGATCGTAGGGCGCCGCGGGGAGACCGTACCTCCTTACAAATTATGTAGGTCATCTTAGTACCAGCCTCTAGATCAGGGAGAGCTCGAGCAGATCTTACAACACAAAATCTTACGTCCACAAAAAAAACTATGTAAAATCATAAAACAAGTACAGTGTTTGCATAGCGAGGAAGCATGAGAATCAGTGTAAAACGAAACAGTTTCTTTCGGTTTGATCAAAGAAGAAAAAGAATCAAGTAATAAAAACTAAAACCCAACTACGACTTAAAAGGTATAAACAAGACACCACAGACAGACAAATTAAAAATCCGGAGTCACACGTGTTAGGGCATAAATCGAACAGATTACGTGTGACTCCGGATTTTTGACTCTTGTTTATACCTTTTAAGTCGTAGTTGGGTTTTAGTTTTTATTACTTGATTTTTTTTTTAATTCTTTTGGGGTTATAATATATATATTTTTGAAATGTGCTCATTAAGCCCTTTCATTTGATACGATACCAACATGGTACGATTAAACCATTTTTTTTTTTAAGTTCCTCACTTTATGTCCTCTAGAGGGCGCCATTTTTAATTTAATGTGACTTCACATAGCCTATAACCAGCGGACTATCACGACGCTTCTAACGATACCTCATTTGTCAAATTGTGATAAGTGGTTTGGAAGATAGGAGGGAACAGATGAACATACATACATACATACATACATACCGGTCAAAATCATAACCCTCCTTTTTTCTTCGCCGTAGTCGGGTAAAAACATGTGAAAATGACCATAAAATAATTACCGTGTTCATGCAGTTCATTGCGCAATTACGTCAAAGGCTGATGAACCTGAGATGAACATAATTGGCGTTGCACTTGACGCGCATGAGCTTCAGAATTAGATGAATCAATAAAAATATCCTATTAATAGGCATACTGGGAAGTTACCCTGTGGTGTTTGGTGGTGTCCGGGATGGACGGGCGGCTGTGCCGGAGCCGGGCAGCCTGGCGCTGCAAGTCGCACAGGCGGTGGTGCGACCATGACGTGTTCATCCCCCGGAGCCCTTCTACAGCCTCCGCTATCTGCATTATCCAAACGCATCAATGCCACCTCGTTGCGACGTAAGTACATATTTTAGTTAATTATTTTAATATTTCTCAGTAGCAGTCCAGAGGATGTTTAGCAATAGGCTCGCCCCTAATAAATGGGACTTTATCATAACTGGCGAAATGTGGGTGAACTATAGGTACACCTCTGCTTAACCCGTCCCAGGTGTGTTGTATGTTTGTTATTTAAATATTGTTGTGTTCATACTACCTTGTACCTTGTAGAAATAAATCATTTAAGTACCTACTTATACTTACCTGATTTTCATATTCTTGTGATTATTTCTTCTAGTCATACCTGTGAACCTAGAATCTCTTTGAGATCTGACCTTTTTGTTTGAGAGTGTGTTTTTTGTAGGACAAAACACAAACCAGTGTAACACCTTTACTGCCAATAGCTGTTTGGCCCTGAAATAGTTAGGAGTCTGAAAATACCTAATTCCAATCTTCAGGCTGCTACTGAGACACTTCACCACCTCAGATCGGAATCGAACCCGAGAAGTTTTGTAAGCGGCTGAACCACTAATCCATAGAATCGTTTTTATATCAGGCTATAATTTGCATCCCAAAAAGATTGGTCTTGAATTTACAACAAGTTTGCGAAGTTGAATGTTTCAGATTATGGTAATACTGAATACACAATGCGATATTGCTCAACAAGTGGTTGTTGAGCATTGTCGCATGATAAACAGCTGTAAGCAGCTCCAAAGATACCTACTGAATTTTGCTGAAAGCAAGTTAGATAAAATTGAGGTTAACTGCTTAAAATATAGTTAATAATATATATATTTTTAATTGCCTTAATTTAATTGAATAAGTGCTTCTACTTATTAATGTTTTCTTTATTTTACCCTCTCAATCGGGGAGAAGAAAGAAGAGACGATAAAAATGAACATTAATTTGTTTCATTTTATTATATTTTCAGCTTCCCCGTCAAGCCACCGAGGTCGCTACAGAAGAGGTCGTTTGACAACGCGGACGCCGAGCGGAAGGAAAGGTATCAGAAAGCGTCTATTATTAGGAGTAGGTGGTGTACCTTAGTACACATTACGCCCGTTATGTTTGTGTGTCCATAATATACCGTATAAAAAGTGTAATATAATTATCACAAACCACAGATACCCTAAGTTGGCTGGGACAGACTGGATGCGGAAGGTGGACAGGGTGTTATGGCGCAGCCTGGGAGAGGCCTATGTCCAGCAGTGGACTGCGATAGGCTGAGATGATTAATTGATTGACAGACACCCTAACTAATTTTTATTATTGATATTTGAAATTTTTGGTTTCAACTTGTTCTAATCGATATCTATAACTGACCTATTCTTAGAATAATATTGTTTGATTAAAAATATCCTACATTAATTTCAGATTTTCAGTTGTTTCAATTACAGCTTGTACAAGTTTAAAAGGACATTACTAACAAACAGTAAATTAGAACGAATACAATAGCTATTTTTAAATAGACTATCTTACTTTGTTTATTATAAACATTAGATAAAACTGGCCCACAAAGGAACGAATAACTACTGAACCATTTCTTTACGTAGAGTTTCAGCTCATTGATACATACAATCATGCTGTGCTGTTGTGTTGTAGGTATCCCCTGCTGGTCGTAAACACACATGTAGTTTATTTTAATCCAATGTCTTTCCTAAAAATGAGTCGTATTTGTTTTATGTCAATTAGAATACAACGCGATCGTCATCTGTTTCATACAAGGCACCAAGGCCAAAGTGAACAACAAAATAATGAGTATTGGCAGCGTTACCTCCCTCTTCTTATCCTCCTCAGCTTCGATCGCCCGCTGGTGGAGGAGGTTAATGTCCAGCTGCCTGATCTCCTCTGCCTCTCTCGCTTGGCATTCCTTCTCCTTGAATGTTATTGTCAAATGTGTAAATGAAATAGTAAGAACAACAGAAACAGCTTTACACACGGGGCTGATTTAACTAATACTTAAGCCGTTGGTGCCGGCTGTCATTCGATGACAGTCGTTACGGGTCGTCAGAAGCCCGAAAGTCTGACAACCAGTCTTACCAAGGGGTATCGTATTGCCCAGTTACTGGGTTGTGGAGGTCAGATAGGCAGTCGGTCCATGTAAAATACTGGTATTCAGCTGCATCCGGTTAGACTGGAAGCCGACCCCAACATAGTTGGGGAAAGGCTAGGCAGATTGATTGATTAAGTTTAATAACTTACAGCCACACTGACTTCTAAATCTACCAAGTAATAATCTTAGGCTTAACTTACCTACAGCCTGCTTACAGTTCTCATTACACTTCTAACGACCCAGTTATAAGTATCTACCTACATAGATTTGCTTAACTGGTTGTGCCGTGCACGAAATCGACAGATTTTGAAAATATTTAATGTTCATTGTTTGGGAAATAGGGAAAAAGAATTTAAACAAAATCGTCTGTGATTTGGAAAATCAAGTTCTTAGTTTGGAAGGGATTTTTCAAATAAATTAAGTTTCCATGGAAAATCATTAATATTCGCACAATTTTCTGAAAAATGACCCAATAATGACGTTTGAACGTACAAGAAACCACCATCGATAATGTTTTTTTTTAATTATTTAGCAAAGCTATCAAGAAATTAAAAAGACCACTCTTCAACAGACTATCCTCGAAACAAAATCAAAAATGTATTTTATGGAAATAAGTACAATCTTTTCACACAGATGCCTAGATGCAGTGGCTGACATGATTACGCGAATGGTTTTAACGCCACGAAAACTGTACTTTTACAGTAACACAAACTTATTGTTTCAAGAATTAGATAAGAAATTGACAAAAGAGGGGTTTTCGTGCACGGACATGTATCTAAAGCTGTCTCTCAATAATGCAAAAAATTCGTAATCTATCAGGCTTCAGGAATGTCACAAAAGGTAAACAATGTTCTACCCACTCAACGAGGGAAATGCTTATTCATATTTCATGATATCATGCATGTGTAGAAATAAAATTAGGTACCTTTTGTAGCTGTTTCTCATGTTCAATTTTCTGCTGCTCGAGCTCTTCCTCTGGTATCGGCGGGGTCTCGTCTCCACTGGACGCATGTTTGTTCCCTAAACAGTTCAGCAAAATATAAATCGTCCAAAACAAAACAACTCTGGTCAAACAATGATAAAGGGTCCTACCAGTAGGAGGATGATACGATATCCAAAACTGATGAGCCATCGCTTCGAACACCACGGTTAAATTAACTATCACCTTATATCTGTCAAGGCTAAAATGCGTTTACGGCACGGAATACCGAACGAATACTGAAACACGTATAAACCGTAAGATTTTATTCATAGACGTTTATTTTCATGGTAGATCCACTACGGAGTTACGTTCTGTGTAACCGATTGGCGAGGAGCCAACATGCTGCGTCGCTGTAGTTCCCGTCCCTTACGCCAAACTCGATAAATAAAGAAAATTTGTATAATATTTTATTATGAGCCAAAATTTATGGCGTCTTTCTCAAAGTAGATTCTACTTCATAGGTGTCGAGATATATCGGATTCACTATAATTATTTTTTCATGCCCTATGATTATTTCCCCCCTTTTTCTTAAACTTGTACTTAAGTACATTATTATTATTTTAAGACTTTTAAAATTATGTAAATACGTGTCTATAAATAAAGTACCTACTATTTTACATCAGAGTAGTTAGTTGGGAAATTCCTGTTAGAAACTTTAGTGTTATAAACTGAAATTAATTTTACCGTGTTTTCCGTGAAACAGTACATTATGTCATTGTACCTTATCAAAAAGACTCATAAAGTTTCATTTGCGTAGGTATATTACTAAAAAACACAAGTCCCCGGGCCGCGCCGCGTCTGTGTCTGAATGCGAAAAACTCAAAAACTACCGAACAGATTTTCATACGGTTTTCACCAATAGACGGAGTGATACATGAGGAAGGTTTATGTGTATAATTCATTACTGTTTTAAGTAAATTGGCTGAAGCATGACGATGATTGTTGAAGATTTCGAAAAAATCATCATGATTTTTTGCTTTACTGGCGTGTGCCGCGCAAACATTGGATGTCTGGCACACAGATAGTTCATATCCTGAATTACTTTATATCTAATATACTTACTTTATATCCCGGTAAGTAATACGTTCCCGTGCGGGCGAAGCCGAAAACTTAGCATATATTCAAATAATGTTGAATCTATACCTACCTAGAACTATTAACATGTCATTTTAGTACCTTATGATACTAAAATCTACTTCAATGACGGCCCATAAGAGTGTGTCCCTAAAACAAACTACTAGCTACTAGTTTACTTTTACATTTCATCTATTTTCAGTCGAAGCTGATTCCTTAAGTAGTTCTAGGCATGTAAACAAAATGTTTTGAGGGTGGGGCTGGCAGCCTGCCAAACCTAGATTCTTACGTTGGACGGAGGGGTGAAAACATTTGAAGAATGTTTCATTTCCTTTTCTAATCCAGCATCTTTTGTGACTATATTGTTTATTGAAATGTAACCAGGTAAGTAGCTAAGTTAGCCTATCTAACATTAGGTACCTATAATTTAAATACCTATGTGCGTAGGTAAATTAATTTAATTACAAATAATATCAGCAAATTATTGTCCCACAGCAGGGAAAAGACCTCTTCTCATATAGAGAAGGCACAAGCACCACGCTTGCTCAAGGGGTTGGGGTTCCTCACGATGTTTTTCTTCACCGATTTTCTAATTTCCAAGATAAATTTAGAGAAGTAAATTATGTAGGTACTTACTACGCACGTGCGTCCCTATGTATGAATTTTAAGACAATTATGTAGGTATAAAAGATACATTGTACCTAATAGTTGTCGAGCGCACTAACAGACTGACAAAGACACGTTGCCTTCCATTTTAAGACTTTGCATTTAGTCTACAGTTTTCCTCATCATTTACGTAACTATATAGCCTATACCCTCAGACCAAATAAAAAATATTTGGTCTGAGCCTATACCTACCTACTTACACTCGCGACAATCTAAGATGTCCGTTTTTACTTGTAATTGAAGCCCAAAACACACACAGAGCGGGTGCGGGGCGGGAGCGGGTCGGGTCGTTTTCATCGCGTTAGTCGCGCGGTGCATTGTGTTCACACAGAGCGCGGGCGCGGGGCGGCAGCGGGTCGGACGCGGTTGTACTTTGACAGGCGGCAGCGGTTGCAGTGTGAAAATGTCGGGTGATTCTGACACGGACGAAGAATTATTATTTTTACATTTAAAAAGAAGAACGCGAAAATGGAAAACGTTGTAGGTTCATGACATTAATAAAAAAAATCAAGTAATAAAAACTAATACCTAACTACGACTTAAAAGGTATAAACAAGACACCACAGACAGACAAATTAAAAATCCGGAGTCACACGTGTTAGGGCATAAATCGAACAGATTACGTGTGACTCCGGATTTTTAATTTGTCTGTCTGTGGTGTCTTGTTTATACCTTTTAAGTCGTAGTTGGGTATTAGTTTTTATTACTTGATTTTTTTTAAATTCTTTTGGGGTTATAATATATATATTTTTGAAATGTGCTCATTAAGCCCTTTCATTCGATACCCAACATGGTATGATTAAACCATTTTTTTTTTCAAGTTCCTCACTTTATGTCCTCTAGAGGGCGCCATTTTTAATTTAATGTGACTTCACAGCCTATAACCAGCTGACAATCACGACGCTTCTAACGATACCTCATTTGTCAAATTGTGATAAGTGGTTTGGAAGATAGGAGGGAACAGATGAACATACATACATACATACCGGTCAAAATCATAACCCTCCTTTTTTCTTCGCCGTAGTCGGGTAAAAAGAGGGGTGCGCTGCGCTGCGGCAGTCACCTTGATTGGGTTAGAGCAGGGGTTCCCAACCTTTTGTTGGTCAGGGACCACTTTTATATTATTCTTGTTAGCAGTGTAGGTATAATAAAATCAATCAATCTGCCTAGCCTTTTCCCAACTATGTTGGGGTCGGCTTCCAGTCTAACCGGATGCAGCTGAATACCAGTATTTTACATGGAGCGACTGCCTATCTGACCTCCACAACCCAGTAACTGGGTAATACGATACCCCTTGGTCTTGGTTAGACTGGTTGTCAGACTTTCGTGCTTCTGACGATTCGTAACGACTGTTCGCGGACCACTGGTGGTCCACGGATCACTGGTTGGGAACCACTGGGTTAGAGGGTAACATATTAGTACCTACGTACATACGTATTCAGCGTTCGATAGCAAGATTTTTTATAAAAGTCAGCGTTGTGCCGCGCATACGTATAATAAATAATGATGGTAGTTCTGTGTCTGTTTTTTTTTTAAGAATTTCACGTGTCCAAGGAACCAGGGTCACAGCTAGGAATCCATTCCCCCCCCCCCTCTTATGCAAGTAACCACAATCTTTTAACCTGTTTCGTCGTGCAAAACAGCAGATTTTACACTCAAGGAAAGTTGCCTTCCTAAAGTAGGTAATCTGCATTTAAACAACCTGGCCCCGTTGCTACCCAAGTGATCGTTAGGTAACACAATTTACCAAAAAGGAGTCCATGACGGGACTGTGGTACTTGTTATTGCGTAAAGTATCCGCACAGCTGGTAGGTACCTACTACAGAAGATTTCAACAAGGCCATAGTGTAGACACCGAGTACCTACCTACATAGAGAAAGCTATGGGTCGTGGTGCGGCGGTCTAGGAGGCAAAATAGTAGGGTACCTTTACCACAGTAAAAATAAGTACAGTATTCTGTCTTCATAGAAAACGGCCGAAACGACGCGCTTCGAAATCTCAGTGTATATCAGAACGCAACAGTATCGAGTGCGTGGCAGTTATGCACGGACTGGCACGGACGCGGAAGGTTTATCTACCAAGCGGCCGTTGGTAATTATTTCAAGGTCACTGCCGAGATATAATACTGCTACTTATTTATACCTATGGCTACCTACTTACTTTAGGTACAAATAACATGAATACAAAAAGCTAAAACTTTAGTGAGTAGCAACTTTAAACTTATTTAATTAAAGAGCTACTACCTATTAATAAGTAGTTAAAACTTTTTATGTAAGATTCGAATGCGTAAGATCCTCATATATAATTTTATAGGTACCGTTTATACATTATTTATTGAAATAGGTACATCCTACCTTGGTACATTAATGCTGATTCCTACTTTTGTAGGTTTTCACAGGTGTGGGTCCGGTACCTGCCTACTTAAATCACGGAGCGTTCGGGGCCTAATTCGGTACGAGTTCGATAAACTCACCTCTCTGCTTACCGTAGAAAAAAGCTAGTTATATGGAATGTTGCGTAGATAATGAATATTATAAATATATAGATACCTACGTACCTTTATCCTTTATGAGGATACCAACCCTTATTACCTACCTATTTTTTTAGATTCCGTCTTCGTTTGCTCAATACCTACTAAGTTGTTCCGTTTATTCCCCGTGGTCCCTTCGTGTAGTATAATGCTGTCAAATTACAATAGGTACTAACGATTTTAATACTATCTTGAATTCATGCAAGCCGTACTTACATACTTTTTGTTAGTTATAAACTATCTATGTGCCTTTCATCCAAATCTTATTAGTGGGATAATAGTAATGATTGTAATACTATGTTGAATATGTTGTTGTACGCAAAATACGCGCTTTGACGTGGAGTTGCGCATACCAGCCCGTATTACCTATTACCTACTATGTTGAATTCATGCAAGCCTAGTACTTTTTGTTAGGTTTTGATAGAAGTTTTAAGAAAACAATTTTTTTTTTATATTTTAAAATTTAGTGCTGACAGTACTTTTAACTTACTAACAATAGGGGTCGACTTGGGGTATCTATATTCAAAGGGGCGAGTAGATACACTTAGGGAATCCATATTATGTTGACTTATATTAGATACCCCAAGTCGCCCCTGATTAGTAACTTAAAAGTACTGTCAGCACTAAGTATTAAATATTTAATGAAAAATATTGTTTTCTTAAAACTTAAAAAATACAATAGACGCTGATATATTTAGTAACCTATTCCGCTTGACTATTCTTCAAGAGTCATAAAAACCCTGTAAGAAATCGACACGTGTTTCACCTCTCAACGAGACATCTTCAGGATGATGATTGACCAATTGCAAACCAGAACGCGACGTGTTACCATACCGAGCGCTGGACGCAGAGTGAATCAAATCGTTTTTTTTTATTTTTTTTTTTAACTAGGTCATCTCATAGTTGATTTTAGATGAAAATCGTAACTATTTAACCGGACTTTCCTGTGGCTGCCTTAAGCTACTACACTCAGGGCCTCCAGCCAGGGGCATATGACTATTCTAAATTAAAACTAAGTGAACGCTCGCTAAGGGCACCCCCTGTGGGGTACGAACCTCGGCTTAGGGCGTCACTGACGGGAGGACAGCAAGATGGGACAGGCTGGATCAATATAGGATCATTATTATTATTATAATATGGGGAATTTAAAGCTACGTGCTCAGCTACGGCGCGGGCTGGCACATCATCGGACAAGGGTGAATCAAATCGCCCGACACCCCCACTTATATAGGATTGCCGCTCGGCGCTGATTGGCTAGGACCGTTATCAGTGCGATAAGCGCGATAAGGGGCGAACAATCGCAATAAAGGCGACCTTGGAATACTGGTATTTAATTCGTTCAACAGTGTAACGGTCGCTGTATTATTTTTAACAATTTCTAAACTCTCTAATACTGACATTTTTAAACCTTTATCACAAGTGTGTAAAATTTTGAATGTGTTATTATTATTTAATGAATGACCTGAATCTATTAAATGTTGAGCAAAATGAGATCTTTCTGGACAACTATTCCTATAAGCTGCAATATGTTCCTTATATCTTGTTTGGAAATTACGACCAGTCTGACCTATGTAAATACCATTGAAGATGTCTCGTTGAGAGGTGAAACACGTGTCGATTTCTTACAGGGTTTTTATGACTCTTGAAGAATAGTCAAGCGGAATAGGTTACTAAATATATCAGCGTCTATTGTATTTTATAATGGATTTCCGCAAAGTCACGCCTGAATCAATTAACTTTCTTAAAACTTCAATCAAAACTTAACCAAAAGTACTAGGCTTGCATGAATTCAAGATAGTATTATAATAGTTAGTACCTATTGTAATTTGGCAGCATTATACTTCACGAAGGGACCACGGGGAAAAAAATCCCCGTGGATTCCAGGGATTACGGAAGGGACCACGGGGAATAAACGAACTGTTCATTGATTTAGATAATATAGCCTCATATTCATTCTAGCGAGGCGGCACGTTTCTAAACTCAAACGAATACCTACCTAAATAAAAACCTCTATGAAGTCTATATGCAATTGGAATATAGGGGAGACCATGTTTTTACAAGCTTTATATTAGGTTGCTCTGTTCGTATGTGTTTCCGGTTACTCCTTTTGTCATCAATTTCTCAAGCACTTCCTGGCATCCGCTTGAGCTGAAACTTGGCATACTCATACAACTACCAAGACATTTTGAAAAAATGATACCTTGGAACTGGTCTGATGATGGAGCCGGAAGTTAGGCATAGGAACTCCTCAATCAAACAAGATAACACCATCGTGTTTGGACTCATTGGTCATGTATTAACAAGTGCTTTGACACTAGGTGGTGTTCAGGGTCTGATCATGGAGCCGGAAGGTGCCTATGGGAAAACCTCAATCAAACAAGATAGCACCATCGTGTTTGGACTCGTTGGTCATGTATTAACACAAGGACTTTGACACCAGGGGCTGTTCAGGGTCTGATGATGAGCCGGATGGTGGCCATGGAACTCCTCAATCAAACAAGATAGCACCATCGTGTTTGGGATCGTTGGTTATGTATTGACAAGTGCTTTGACACTAGGTAGTGTTCAGGGTCTGATGATGGAGCCGGAAGGTGCCCATAGGAACTCCTCAATCAACAAGTTAGCACCATCGTTACATCGTGTTTGGACGCGTTAGTTATGTATTGACAAGTGCTTTGACACTAAGTGGTGTTCAGGGCCTGTTGATCGAGCCGGAAGGTGACCATGGGAAAACCTTAATCAAACAAGATAGCACCATCGTGTTTGGACTTATTGGTTATGTATTTGACAAGTGCTTTGCCACTAGGTGATGTTCAGGACCTGATTATGGAGCCGGAAGGTGGCCACGGGAACTCCTCAATCAAACAAGACAGCACCATCGTGTTTGGACTCATTGGTCATGTATTAACAAGTGCTTTAACACTAGGTGGTGTTCCGGGTCTGATGATGGAGCCGACAAGTGGCCATGGGAATTCCTCAATCAAACAAGACAGCACCATCGTGTTTGGACTCATTGGTCATGTATTAACAAGCGCTTTGACAGTAGGTGGTGTTCAGGGCCTGATGATGGAGCCGGAAGGTGGCTATGGGAAAACCTAATTCGTTGGATTTGTGAAGGTGATAGAACAGATATTTAAACAAATCCTAATGCAAAAAAATAGAAAATAAAAAATAAGTAGGTAATTTTTTTTTTTTAAACTAGCTTTTAATTAACTTAAAAGTACTAAATAAAACATACGTAAACATAGGAATTTAATATGTTCTTAAAAGCTTGGGGCGTAAATGTCCTTCTTACACTAAACTTGAAGATAAGCCTCAAGGTTTTAAGAACATATTAAATACCTATTGTTTACGTATGTTTTATTTAGTACTTTTTAGTTACTTAAAAGCTTGTTTTTAAAAAGATTTTTACTTACCTATATTTTATTTAACTATAAGTTTTTTTTTGGCATAAAATTCATCCCAACTACCGAACTCTTCACTGTACGTGGTTCGATACGCACACTTGGCCGGTTTTTTTTCCGTTACTTGATCTGCAATCTGCAATCCATGTAGAATCTGTTATTATTTACACTCCAGACCCAAATATAATAACGCTCCTTTCACACGACACAGACTGACGGGTAGTCGGCGGTGCACTGTGCCTGTGGTGTACTAGTGCATGAGACGGCTTCCACACGTACCGGCCTATTCCATCAGATTTACCCATAGGTACCTATTACCCACATGCGCTGGAATGATTAAGGCTGGCAAACCGGCATCCTGTGCTGAGCATAAATAACTCTACAGCTAGGTACACCAGATCTACAGTCTAAATTGAGGGGACTTTAGATGGTCACTGAGCATTTAGCATCCAATCTAGATTATTGGACATAATTATTTTGTGACAATCTAATTCCAGGTAGACACACGCAGCGACGTTAGTGGACGTGAAATTTTGAAACGGGCGGCTTGTCGAGTGCAGATGCAGCCGGCGACGAGGTAGCCCGCGAAATTCAAATTTTCTTACATTTTTTTGCAATTTGCAGGTTGTATGTTGATTAATTAAAATATGATTCGCGACCGTAACAAATATGGTTTTACAGAATTAAAATCATTAGAATCAGCAATACAACTCCTAGAATAACTGCCAAATGTCATAATTTCATGAAATACCTAGTCATTCAATACACTCTTGTATGAACTTAAAGGGGTGGTAAGTGGGTGATAGACGTGCTTACTTAAAGTACGTGGTCTTTAAGATCGCGACCTTACTCGGCTCGCCGTCGGTGACCAAGTCACCTACGGCGAGTCGGTGACCAAGTCACCTACGGCGAGTCGGTGACACACGTGAAGCTTGCCTTATATTTTATTGTCAAATTGGCTCGTCGCGGCTTGCGGCGATGACAGACGGGCGAGTATGCTCGCGGACCCATATGTACCTACGCGTACTTGCTCTCGCGTCTATCACCCATGAAGTGGTTGCCTTATATTTTATTGTCAAATTGGCTCGTCGCGGCTTGCGGCGATGACAGACGGGCGAGTATGCTCGCGGACCCATATGTACCTACGCGTACTTGCTCTCGCGTCTATCACCCATGAAGTGGGTGATAAACGTGCGTACCAAATGACACTAATAAAAAGGAATTAAAAAATTACGCTACTAGATATAAGAAAATTATTAAACTTACACAGCGCGCGCAAAATGCATACAAAATTAAAACATCCATAAACAAGTCGACAACAACCTGGGGAATTATAAATCAAGCTAAAGTAAATCTGCCAAAGATTTCTATCGCAAGTATTAAAATTGGAAATAAAACAGAAACGCATCCGCGACATATAGCAAAAGCATTCAATGATTTCTTCATTGATAAAATTAATCCTATAACTCGTGATGGCTTTCAAGTAACATCAAATATTCAAAAGTTAAATAATTCTATGTTTATGGCACCAAGCACTTCCGATGATGTCCAGAATATAATTAAATCCCTCAAAAATACCAATAGCGTAGGACACGATGGTATTTCGACAAAAATCATTAAATGTGTTTCTGATTACATTAGTGACCATATAAGTTATATTGTTAATCTGTGTATTACAACCGGTATTTTCCCACACCATCTCAAAACAGCAGTAGTTATACCACTTTTCAAAAAAAACAATAGGGAAGACATGGAGTGCTATAGGCCGATTGCGCTCATACCAATTTTTTCAAAAGTCTTTGAGAAATATATATACGAACAACTTTACATTTTTTTTGAAAAATATAACATTTTAACTGAGGAACAAAAAGGCTTCAGGAAAAATAAAACCATTAACATGGCTGTCTATGATTTTTTGAATGAAGTCATCACAAATGTTGACAGCAGAATACCCGTGTGTTCCGTATATTGCGATATGACCCAAGCCTTCGACTACGTGGACCATAAGATTTTGCTTGAGAAATTAGAAGCTTATGGAATTCGAGGAACCATATTAAAATTGATAGAATCATACTTAAGAAATAGGAATCAATACGTGGAAATTTCGAAAATAGATCCAAAGACTAAATCAGAATTAATATATAGATCAAATAAACGATTAATTAAGTATGGTGTACCACAGGGGAGCGTGCTAGGACCCCCATTATTTTTAATTTATATCAATGATTTACCAAAGGTAACCATTCATCATATGTCACTATTTGCCGATGACAGTACCGTAACTATTAATAACACTAACGAGTTACAATTAGAAAATGAAATCAACAAAACTATCGAATCAATAATCTCATGGCTAGACAATAATAATCTTAGGATAAATATTGATAAGACCAAATTAATGTTGTTCAGTCAACGACCGAAGGCATCTAATATGTTAATAGAACACGGTAGCAAAATTATTGAAGACGTAAGTACCACAAAATTTTTAGGCTTAAATATAGATCAAAGGCTAGATTGGAAAGTACACACAGAGGAATTAAGTAAAAGGATAAGTAAATCTGCGTATGCTCTTCATAAACTGTCGTCGATCTTGGGTACAGACGCTTTGCTCACTGCATATCATGGCATCGTTGGATCAATCTTAAGATACGGGGTTATTTTTTGGGGCAACTCGTGTAATAGAGAACTAATATTTAAGTTACAGAAAAGGTGCCTCAGAGCGATGTTTGGACTAATATGTACTGATACGTGTAAGCCATATTTCATCAAACATAAAATATTGACACTCCCGTCATTATACATTTACGAGGTTGCGGTCTTTGTTAAAACAAACCCAAAGCTCTTCAAGAAGTTATCAGATACTAATACCCGAAGTCGACGGGATGATAATAGATTATGTGGAAGAAAGTCCAATACAGCACTGATGCAAAAAAGTGTGTTCTGCATGGCACCAAATATATTCAATCACATTCCGCCACACATTAAAGAATTAAATGTTAACTTATTTAAGAAAAAGTTAAAGAACATTCTAATTCAAAAAGCCTATTATAATATTTCCGAGTTCCTAACAGACAAAGTATTGACATAGTTTATTATTTTATTTTTTTTATTTACATTTTTATTTTGACATTTTATCTAATTGTGAAATAATCTAAATGTATAAAATAAATTAATCTGACTTGTGTGAAATAGTGTGTATACCTACATTTTTATTTACTAATTACTTAGACTTTCGACTGGCAAATTTTAGTTATTATACATTTCTATGACGAGTTTATGACATTATTCTGTAGTATATTTATTATAATTTGATTGATTAAGTTTAAATTTGATATGTTAAATAAAAATAACCTACCTTTTATATTTGTACGCCGTTAAGGCAAAACATGACTGTGCTATAATTTTATGTAAAATCTTGCATGCCATGTGTGTGTATACCTACTTATGTTTTGGACAAATAAATCATCTTTCTTTCTTTCTTTCTTTCTTAAAGTACGCGGTCTTTCAAGTTCGCGACCTTACTCGGCTCGCCGTCGGTGACACACATGAAGCTTTCTCAGAATTTCATTGTTAAATTGTCAAATTGGCTCGTGGCTCGCGGCTCGCGGCGGTGACAGACGGGCGAGTAAGCTTGCTGAGCCATAAGTACACACGGCTACACATCAAGCTATACATTTCCAGTTTATGCTGATCCCGCATTGTATAGGATTTCCGTACAATGCGAGGTCAGCTTATACTGGAAATCTATAGCTTGATGCGTAGCCGTGTGTACGCGGACTTTAAAACCGCCGAGTAAGTTCGTCGGCGATACAACAATGAAATTTTGAGCAAGCTTCACGTGTGTCACCTACGGCGAGCCGAGTAAGGTCACTGAGAAAGTTGTATATTGCTGATTCTAATGTATATTCTGTAAATTCATGTTTGTTACGGTCGCGAATCATATTTTTCTCAACACACAACCTGATACTAACCTGTAAATTGCAAACAAAACATAAGAAAATTTGAATTTCGCGGGCTACCCTGAAGCTTTCGCATCATCACAGGTTGAACCAGGGATTTCACCAGGTTCAACTTCAAATCACGTTAAATGGATGGCTGGCTGGTCTTTTCTTGCTCGAAGCTATTGCTAGCAACTTCAAATTTACTTTACTGACTTTTCCTTTCTAAAACGAATCTTTTTAATCTGTGTGGCAAGAGTGTTGCCAGTATATTTATCTGGTTGAGGTTTTTCTAACGTTTGATGATGGCTTTCAATGTATCAATGTTGGATGGAATGGATATTTAATTAATAAATATTAAAAAATAACACATTTTGCTTGCAGACAAACTATACGAAATACTATTTTTATTATGAGAATATCGTCCAAAGTCGTTCACGGACTCCATCTTTCCTTCAGAACTACAGTCAAAAGAAAAGAAAAAAAAAACAAATAATGTCTACGGTTGACGCCTTGACGCTTAGTTGATGATTTTTTTCAATTTTTATTCAATTTACCCGAAAACTTTGTCATATACTCGTGATTAAATCAGATTACTAACATTATTATATAAAATATTTACAAATGATTATATTTGGCTCTGAGCAAACCAAGACGGAATACTTGCCTGAATATAATGCGCGTTTTATCATTCTGCATGTGCGTGAAAGAAATGTCATTTTATTAGAATGGTAAAATATGTAATGTGTGTTACTTACTACTTAACAACGGTTAAAAATGTAAAGAAGTGTTGACAATAATTTTACTATGTGATGGTGTGTGTGATAAAACAGATGATCAATTCAGTTGTAATGAAACGAACAAAAGTATAGTGTCGGTTAGTTAGTTTTTGACAGCCGGCAGGCTCGTCGTAAGTGACTTACGATTGGCCTCCTATAAAAATGAACAATCGCATAAATGAACCAAATCTGGTGAATCTCTCAGGGGAGTTGTCCACATTAAATCAATTAGACGCGAAGGAGTCGTTGGCGCTGAGTTTTCCCTTCGATCACATTTACGCATGCCACTCCGAGGACTCTGAGCAACGACAGGCACATCTTGACAAGGAAGTGAAAATTCCTGCGCACCCTGATGATAAGGATACAGGGGCCACTGGGGAACCAACACTTGAGGTCCACAAACTGTCAGAGAGATTAACTGCTGCTGAAATTCAAAACAGAAGATTGAAACACTTGCTTGTGTATCATTTAGACTTGATACAACAACAAAATGAACTTATCACTAAAAAGGATAAACAAAATTCTGAACTAAAATTGGAAAATGACTCTGTAAGTATATCTTTTTTACCACAAACTGATTTATTAAATACTTGGCAAAAGTGCACTTTAGATCTGAATTGAATCTGGTTCATGTGGTACAAAGAAATTTAGATGTGAAGAATTTAATACCACATGATAATGAAAGAGGTGGCATTAAAGTTAATGGATCTTTATTTGATTTCTCAACAAGATTTGAAAAACTTCAATTTCAGAGTATGCTTGCTTTATTACGAATTTATTAGCTGTCACAGACAAACAAACCATTTATTTCTGTTATGTTTGTATTTACTTAATCTAAATACATTATCTTGTACATTTACCACTTAAAATGATTTTATACACAAAATATATATAAATAGAATAGTTGAAATGAGCAACTGGAAATAATCTTCATTTTAGGTTATCATAATATTCAGATCAGTGATTCACATTTCCTAGCATAAAACTCCAATAAAATGCATTTGCGTGTTTGTCTGCTGTATAGCGAAAAAGTCTGACTATATTACAGGATTTCTTGCAAAAATTGAAGTTTGTAGTGAAATTGGTTCTACCAAAAATATAAAAACATTTACGTAGATACCTATATAATTTATAAAATAATGTAGTCTTCATATTCATACTTTTTTCTAGCAGTTACAATAAATAACATCAAGTTTTGGCTATCCACTATAGTAAAAGAAAAAAGATATAAAGCACAAACAAGCATTATTTAACAAAAAAGCTAGCGAAAACATAAAATGCTAGTGTTTACATAAATTTTTGAGCAAATTTTATTTGTCTTCTGACTTCTGCATATGCGAACAGCTATGTACTTGCAATATTGTCCAATGTGTGTTTAAAAATAAAGGAATAAGTGAAAAGATTAATCTACAGTAAATAAAATTAAAAATGCTCCTGGCTGGCTTAATATAATATGCAGTGCTAATTTTAAAGAATAAATAAATATTTTAAAATATACCTATTTGACTGACTAATATTAATTTTGAATTTAGTAATTATACAAGTAATTTTTAGTTCCTACTCTTAAGCCATTGTTTTACTTATGCTTGCGATTTTTAAGCTGTGCTTTTAATATTTATTTTCTTTTTATGATGGAGAATTAAGCACATAAGGTTTTAGATCACAGCAAAAATGTGCTTATACAATGTATGTAACATTACATGATATTCCAGGATTGTATGAAAAACTTAGGCTAATTGCCTCTAATTTAATTTCAATAGTAATGTTTTATTTACGTATTGTACATTAACATTTGCAGCTTAAAAATAAGGTGACTCGTATGGACAGAAGGATAACTGTGAGTCAGAGGCATAACATTAATCCTGCACCCATCATAAATGTGCCATCTCCAAATGTTTCAGCAAGTGTCAAGATTGAACCTGGTACTGGTGATAGTCAGGTAATTTACATTTATTTAATAATCCGTTTCTTGTGGTTTTACTGGAATCTAGAGTAGAACTATGAATATTATAAGTCAGTAAGTAGTTGTACATTAAATTAGTTCTATTAATAAATTACTTTTGAATTTTGAATGAGTAATAAACATCCAAACTGACAAACATCCAATGAATCAAAAGTCTGACAAATATAACAGTAAGTTTTTTTTTTTTCAGATGGTGTTTAATAGTCTGACTGAATTTTTGGTACCAGATAATAGAACAAATCCTTATATTTTTAATAATGATATTGCCAAAACAAAACCTTTGACGCCGGACACTTTTGATTTGAACAGACCTTCAGCAACAGGTACTCGATTCTTGTTTTTGGTAATCAATTTAGGTTTCTTAGGGTCCGTACGTCCGAATGAAAAACAGAACCCATATAGAATCACTCTTGTGTCTATCCGTCGCAGCTTATAATTTACTCTCACCGATTAACTTGAAATTTGGTACACATATGAATATCTGTGACCCAAACACGGAAAAAAAAATGTTTTGCCAACTGGACCGTGTGACATATCAAATTACAGGGCTTACTGGGAGGGCCTCAATTTTTTTTTGGTATAGATAGTTTTATAGGAATAGATAACTATTTAAGAAAATAGATGAAAATTGACCTTTCCATGTCCTTATCTCCCAAATTACTGTGAATAAAATGTGGAAAAAAAACAAAAAGTTCTATACTTATAGATTACAGGAAAACCTATTAGCCTAGTCAAAATCGGGATAAATTTATTCATCCCAACTACAGAGCTCTTCATTGTGCATGGTACGACGACACGCACTTGGCCGGTTGGTTCTATAAGAAAATCCAAAATCCTCCTGGATACAATCCATTTTGGGATAACCAGGTACATTAGTGCGCCTGCCTGAACCAGACCTTATAATAATAATAAAAGGAAAAAAAAACTAGTAAAAGAACAATTCCGAAGGCTAAAACAGATGCTGCCATCTGCGGTCAGACGTCGTATTCGGATTGTATGTACCGTATATTCCCTAGAGAGATACAAAATAATGGTAGGATTTTTTCCTTTGAGTTTTACTGTTCGAATCTAGGACACTAGAGGGCAGAACTGAACCACTAGAAAACCGCCGTGGTACATGCTAAAAAGGTTTCTGAATGTGTTAATTTGCAATAAATGTCTTCCTTTTTGTAGAATAAATAAATGTTTGAAATTCTTAAATAATATGCAGTTATCTTGAAAGTAAATGTAAACGTCAAAAAGATTCTGTTAGGTCAGCTTAGCTGCCTAACAGAAGGTTGAGCTGCTTCTGAAGGGAAGTCAAGGCGACGTCACGACGATGGGAAGGGCACAGCTGACCAGTTGAAAATAGCCCTATGCAATATTGATGTATTTTGCGATCAATGGTTTCATTGCCGCAATTTGCAAGCTTGCGGCGTAGCAGACATTCGGCAGGACAGTCTCCGTGAGTCTGAACCTCTTGCGATCTCGTGATTATTAAGTAAACATTGGCCTTTAAGACCTCAGGGTGAGTAGACCAGTGTGCCTATTTGTAGGAATTAAAATTAAACATCGAGGGTTGAGTATTATGGATCGATAATGGAGGGGGAGGTTTCTGCGTCTCACGTTTATTAGCAATTTCATCCGTTGACTTACAATAGCAAAAGTATGGAAATTTTACCCCTCTTAAACTTATTTATAGATTACAATTGACAAGGAATAATAAATGAATTACGCAGTTACTGGGTTGCCACGTGAAATCCTAAAAGGCGGGAGGTTCGTTAAATATTTTTTCTTTCATTTAATGAACATACGCGTTTTGGAGTACACCTCTTGTGGAGGATTTGTTAGGCAAGGGAAAACTGGAGGGAAGGTGGGCCGGTATTGTAAATACCTGCCACTGTCCATACGAATGGCATCGCCTTTGACCTTGGTTGACGTGGCCTACGTGGTAAAACTTAAATGACGAGTATTTTTTTCCTCTAAGAAAAAACTATAACGGTTAGAAGCTGGTGCCCTGTAAAAAAAAAATGGGTAGTAGGTACCTTGGTTAACAAGAGGTTAAAGTGCTGTTTTGTTTCAGACGTAACAACCTATCTACCTGGGGACATAGGCGTTCCTTCAATTTTGGAAAATAGCAGTCTGCAGTGCGATAACTTCAGCACAATGATTGAAAATAAGCGTTCGTATTTGAAAAAAGAAATCAAGACTGAGCCTCGAAGTGAACCCTTGTACACTGTCAACACCAACAGGTTGTTCAGTATATTAGAAGTTAATAGTGTCTAAGAGTATTACTGTGAGAACAAATAACGAGTATATTAATTTTATTCACTTACAGCGGAAACACTGTGATCCAAAAAATACAGAGGAATCGAAGAAGAACTTCTGGAGGCTTAGGTAGCTTAAGTCGGCTGCCTAAAACTCCAGTTGTAAAAACTGAACCCCCGGATAATGGTAAGCCTTTATTAACATTAATGTCTGAAATATAAATAATAAATTTAATTTAGTTTAATCAGCCATATACAAACAAGGAATATTTATATTATGAGAACAATTAACGGATTCAATTGAAAAATAATAATGTTTTGCTTTTTTTCTAATGTTAGAATTTATTTCTAGTACTTATTCTTATTTTTACTTCATTTTGTGTTTCAGTTAATATGTTTGAGGATGACAAAAACTTTGAGCGCACATTCAGTGTAAATAAAAAATCTAAAATGATAAACACATATGGCAAATCTAAGACCTCGACTATTCCAAAGAAAACACCTCATTACACTGGATCACTGTCAGATCGACTACAGCTGATAGATACCACTCCTACTGGCGAAGATCCTTATCAACTAGGGGAGGCTGACATGAGGGAGCAGTCGCCTATCCCGAAACTTATGCTTCAAAAAACAAACCACGGTAGATTGAAAATATGTTCGGACCTTATGGGGGACAGTATATTGCCCTCTAGGCGTATATACGATGCACCAGCAACTGAGACAAGTACTAAAATGCCAAATAAAATAAAATTAGAGAAAAGGTATAATTTGCCGAATATAATTCCCTATTCGGCAACGCAAACAACTACGCATACGTCGACGCACACGTCGAACACGGCTTCAGATGCGTGTACGCATATGTCTACGTATACGCATGTTCCTAAGCCGTCTACGCATACATCGAAGCATGCTGCTACATTAACTCCAAAGCAGACATCGACGCACACTCCTAAGCATACGTCGACGCACACTCCTAAGCATACGTCGACGCTCACGTCTACTAATGCGTGTACGCATATGTCGACATACACGCATACGACTAGGAATACGACAGCGCGTTCTACAACGTCCTCACACAAGAGTATGCATAAGGCCACAAAATCCCAGTCTGGTTCACGGAAATCCTCGCATACGGCATCGAAAAAGGCCGCGCATAAAACCCCGCTTACTACGCCACATACGAGCCCAGTCATGGCTACGCTGACGCCGCTACACGCGCTCCCGCTCCTCCCTTCACACGGCAGCCTGCATGCGGCGCTCACGAACGCCCGAACGCCTCTGAGCTCGGCCACTCATACAATTGCCGAAATTAAAAAAGAATCTCTTGAATCTCCGACGTCGCCGACGAACCTGTTTATGCAGCAACCAGATCTGGATCGCGTAAAGAAAGAGCCTGATTTGGATTGGCCCTTTAGTTACTCGACGATGCATCCCGTGGGAGGCGAGACAAGTTTATGTGATTTTACGACGTACGGTGAAAACTCGAATTTGACGACTTTACCAGCCTTAGATGTTACGGATTTCCGACAATTAATCGAATCCGATGCAGCAGCGGCGGCCGCAGTAACTGCATTAGAAAATATAGATTCGCTAGATTACACCGCAGTCGAGAAGATTGAAAACGATAAGATTAAAAAAGAGGGAGTACGGAACACGAGCTTAGTCGCTCCTGGAGTAAGTACTGCATCTTAAATGAACAATTTATTTAAGAGATAGATAATAAAGAAATTCTAATAAAATTCCAATTTTCCAGGAGGAAACCCCGGAAAATCGACGTGGCATGGGGAGCAAACGTGGAAGGAAACGAGCTCTGTCAACTGCAGGGCTTGGCAAAAATGCGAAGCAAAATTTATCGAAACCAGTCGGGCCCAAGCCAAAGATAGTAAAGGGAAAAGGTAATGTAATAGAATAAGAACATCTACGCCAGGCCTTTGTTGTTGTTGGTAATCCTTACGTAGTATGCTCACGCTTAGGCCAGCGGCGATCGCTATGGCTGTGCGGGTTGTGCGCGCAAGCTGCACTGGCGCAGTCAACCGCATGGTAACAATTTGCATTGACAGCGCCTTTATGTCGTAGCAGTTAGGGCAGTTTCCGTAGTCCAAGTTTTACGTGTCACGTACAAACGCGTCAGTGATACGAGGTTGACCGCACTCCAGTGACACGCGGTTGACCGTACTCTTGTGACACACGGTTGACCGTATTCCAGTGTCCTCGCGGATATTGAATTTGCTACTAAGCGCCTTACGCGTTGAATTCAAGGGGCTAAGAGGGCGGAGGGGCTGTTTAGCGTGGAATATGTTCGATATTAACTCTGAAAAATATGATAGTTTAGGCGTATAAGATGAATTAGTGCATCAGTTTTAATAATATCGCAGTATACAAGTTGTCAGAGTATTCTATGTCGAATGCTGTCCTACTTAAGCGATGTTGTGATTGAAACCCACCTCTCTGCTGTGCAAAGCTTACTTTGCTGCCATCGCTATTTAATTCTGGTTTTATGTTTAGATTTCTGTTAAGAAAATGTTGGTGTATTCAAAAAATCTATATTAGAGTGTTAATTTAATTTTCAGCTGCGTGTCGCGGCAAAAAGTCCCCTCTGCCAGGAATGATGACGAGAAAACCGTATCACACCCTGGTAGGAGACCCAGACCTATCGTGGTACCTCGGCCTGGATCCCGACGTTAAAATGGAAGATATTGATCAGGGAGACTGTAAAGCCTCCACTGTAGAGGTAAAAAAAGGGCCAGGTTGTGTCAAAAGATTTTTAATAACTTTAGACAACAAACTTAAAGCAAGCAAATGTAAAAAGGCTGAAATTAGTAAAACCTTATTTTTATTACAGGTACCAAGGTGGCGAGAAAAACCATACACTTGTGTATATAGCTTAGAAGGCACAGAGAATTTAGACGATAAGGTTTTTGAAAAGCGGCACCAAAAACTAGAAGCTGAGGAGCGGAGACAATTAAGGTAAGGTTTACCCAAACAACCAATATCTATTTATAATTGCAGTTATTCTCAAACTACTAGCATCTGAAAGTCTATTCAATTTGATCTGTTGTCAAATTTTCAAGCGCTTTATTGGCTGTTATTTTCCTCAACCAAACCTTAGCTAAACGAGGTTTTCCATAGGTGCTTCGGATGATACAGTTTGACCTAAGTTAAACTTACGATCCAAAAGCACTTTGAGCGAACTAGTTTACCTGGCGCAAACTAGTTTATCCGACCGGATAAGGCCCGTAACATAAGTATAATTAGCCGTAGGTACTTATAATCGTAATCCGAATTATGTGGATACGTTTATATCGATTCTACGCAATCGTAATAACTTTCGAAAGTAAGTTGTTCACCGACTGGTACTGGTGCCGCGGTCTCAGCTACTTTTCGAATGTTATTAAAGTTGCAATTATTTTTTGTTTTTTAACACGCTGAAAACTAAGGAAACGAACAGTAAGTATTTACGGGATTATTAAAAAAAACTATTAAAAAAAGACTCCTTTAAATTTTCCCGAAAGTGTTTATATTGTCTTCTTTGGTCTTCAGACTGTCTTACGTCAAACAAGTCCACGGCGGAAATTGAAACGTTGTAATATTTTCAGATGGCATATGCGACGGATTCGTGAGCAAAGGCATGTGGAGCGTCTTCGGATGAGGCAGCGGGACCCCTGGTACAACCACTCTCATTACCAGCCCTCAGTATACACAATCTGGCCGCAGCCTCAAAGGGATGTGCGCATGATCGAGATAACCGACACTATCCCCGTCATGGCCTTCGGGGAGGACCTGCCAGACATACCGCCTGCGTCAGTATACTTTACTAATATGAGAAAAAAAAATCGGTGCTTTTTAATAGTTATTTATGCAACTGTTATATACTAAAGGGTAAACACGAAAGGCGAGTGTGATAATAGTATCATATGAGTGTTTTAATACCTAATTATATACAGTTGTATACAAGATTTTATCTACACCCATGATATGAATCTTCTATAAAAGTTTCTTTGCAATACCAATATCAAACAAAAATGGCGCGGTACGACTTGAATTCGAATTTTTCGAATTAGAATGTGTATTGTTTTTAAATTACGGTGCTTTGTTAGTGAAACGCTCGTGAATGACAATGTTCTTTTTTTAAATGAGTTACATAATGAAATTCAGTACAATATTATAACACCCGTTTGGATGATATTATGGTTACTATGACACTGGATGTTTTAATGTTGGCTATAAGCTAACTGTTTCAGATACTTTTATAGAGGATTTATAGCATGGGTGTAGATAAACATGATTAATTATATTACATAAAATGGTAATGAAACGATTTACTAATTGAAACATCGAAATGATTTCACGGGACTGTAAACCTCATGTCGTTAATCCGGGATAGTTGGGAGAGTTAAAGGCACTCTTCTTTGTTAATTATTTGCCTTACTTGGAATGCTAACCATACTGTATTTTTCCAGTGACTTCATGTTACCTTGGGTGAGAACATCAAAACCTTTGAAGAGATCGAAACGTTCGAAGACGCTTCACTGATGGTTTTTTGTTTGTGAAGTATTCGGCGCCGGATTTAGAACCTGGATGTGGTTTCACGCTTGTAGCTTATAACATATGATCTTGGCTACCAGTCTAACCAGATAGCAGAGAAACTATCAGAACTTTCGAACAAAATTATGCTGTCGGAGGGCACCAATACCCTAAAACTAGACTGGCTGCCAGATTTAATAGGCCGATATGACTATAAAACTCTTTTGTCGTGAGGACTATAGACTATAGAAAACGTCATTGCAACTGTTTATAAAGTCATACCGACCGTATTATAGGCAAGTGAAATAAAACATTATACTATCTACTTTAAGGTTTAGCTTATAGAAATCTGGACTTGTAAAGAGTATGATTGAAGGGTATGGAATTTCTTAAAAGTCCTCGTAGATCCGAAGTCTGTTGAAAAATGAAAGCATTCAAACATCATGTTGATAAGTTTTTGTCATTGTTTTTGTTAGACCTTCCTTACATATTTGTAAATAATGTACTTACGACACTAGCTTAGCTAACTCCTACGACTATAGTAAGACTTTTGCCGTTGAAATGGGTTGGGCATTTCAACAAAGAATTTTCATGACGTTTGAACTCTTGTTTTTCTGCCGCTGATATCTATTCCATAATTTCAGTCAGTAAAATGAATGATGTAAGCCAATTTTTATAAAGTTGACTTTAACGCCAGTAGTAAACTTCCGCCGCGAAATCATAGCAGCTCAGTCATGTTCCGCTACGAATCCGATTCGAGTAGCGAAACATGACGCGACTCAGTACAATTGAACTACTGCGGTTTCGCTGCTATGGTTTCGCGGTGGAGGTGTGCTACCAGCGTAAATATCGATTTAGAACTTTTGAGATATTTTTTATTATTTCGGATAAACATGCTTATATTGGTAAATTATTGCTTAATTATGTGAGCTCATGCTTGTAACAGCGTTATAACAAAAATATGTATTAACGCTTACGTTGTTATTCAGTATTAAAAATGGAAGATTAAAAATGGAAGATTAAAAACTACTACAAAAGAAAATAAGGTCTACTTAGATAATTGCTGGTAATTAACTAACGTTGCCGCATTTTTAATATTTTGATTGAACTGTGTCCATTTTACTAGATTGTCACTGTGCTAGAGATATTTATACGTTGTAAACGTGTAGTCCTGATAATTGACGCAACACTACTTCGATCGCATAAGAACAGTGACCGCGTTTATGAACATTTGCCTGACTCGAATTCTGGATAAAGATTAAGTACGTAAGAAATTGTATGTAAACCTATACAGTCGAACTCGGTACAAATATCCACCTTAGCACTACTTTAATTTAGTAAACTATAACTTTAGTTCATGTTGTCACAATTGTTTAGATGAGCTTAGAGAGACTTATGCCAAAACTTACCAATTAGTCACAAGAAATTTCAATAGATTTTCAAACGTTAAAAGAAACTTCTAAAGTACCTTAAAATATATTTTAACACTTTTAGTGCCAAGCACCCGACTCACGAGTGCAACGATAGTTCGTTCGCGCGCCCACAACTCGCATCCGGGTCGTACATATATATAGATATACGCGGCGCGCTAATGAACTCGACTGACTAATTGTTATAGATATATGAGACACATTTTATGGCATGCTAATTTGTATGCAGTCTATGTACTTGGCAGTAAAAGTGAGGCGTTTGAAAATCCGTTAAAATTTGCTTACTTGTTGGTGAGACTGCCCTAAGTATTATTGCGAACAAGCGTAGTCACACATTGTTTGAATGCTGTTTAGCGCTCAGAGAACTGGGCAGGTCTATAGGTGTCGTTTTGACTATCTAGTTGGTTCGATAAACTAGCTCTCTAAGGCTGTGTTTGTAAGACAGAGTATGTATGAGTATCCACGACACTCGACTGTTGCGCAAACGCAATAGTTTTCGTACATACTACTCTGGCAAACTAGTGCGCTGTCGCCGTAATTAAGTCGATATATTTAGGTGTTTATTATCTATTAATTGTTTTTGTATTTTATTGTAAATATAGATTGCCTGATGAATGAACTGAAAATTGTAAATAGCGAACATATAGAATATGTTCAAATCATCGTCAAAGGGTCATGTTTGAGCGCGCATGTTATTCTTATTTGAGTGAGATGTATAAAACTATACGTTCGTATTTTAAAACTAAATTGGTGTTTCGGATTGCATTAAGATAAAATTCATAACAAAAAGGCCGCTCATATCTAGAACAAAAACATGAATTCAATGTCATCACGTGAAAATTCAACGTTGTCTTTCTAACCAACATTTCTCTAGATACTCGAGACTCTGACTGGAGTAGATAGCTATGGATAGACTACCTTATCTAGGGAGGCAATATACTTCATATTGTTTTATCCACCTTTCTTTATACAAACTTCAGAATGTATGGAACAGATTCATCAACCATCCACTTCTGAACGTGATTAGAATCGTCTTGTTGTCTAACCAAATGCGGTTGGCTATAACGTTTTACGAGGAACCGAGGAGCCAGCCAACTTTTCAAACCAGTTAGCGGATTTCGGAATGCTCAAATGTATTCATAGACAACTGGTAACGATGGCATTGTGAGTACTTTTAGGGTCTCGAAAGAGTTCCCCTCTGGACTGATCGATAGATCTAGAAAAACATTTAGGGCCGGTTTCACCAAACCGGGTTCTCAAAAGGTAAATATGAAAATAACTCAAACCCAGTTTCTGAATACATCACCGCTGGTCTTAAGCTACGAGCAACAATTTTTTTTTTCTTACTATCCTATTATCTATTTTTTCCACCAATATGATTATTTCTATTACTGTGCGGAAGCAATGACACCTATTCTTAAATCAAAATCATTTTATCTTACGTTTTCACTTACATTTCTTATTCATTAACTGTCTGATTCTTATCCAAAGACTTGTTCTGATTATTATTGTAAGTTATTTGTGATCGTAACTATGTATATTCTTTTCAATCATAAACGTATGCTTAAAGTAAAATGCATTAGGTCGGTTACTGCAAAGCTAATCAATGAAATATATTATTAGCTCACAATTTATAGTTTTGAGTTTTCAAATTTTTTTATTTTTTTACATAATTAATAAAATAAAAACGTCAAAAAATCTAATTTATTAATTGTATTAAGTTAACCAAGGTAAATGTTAAATGCAATATTTTCGTATAATAGAATCTACACAATTTGTCAAATGATGGGCATTGTACTTCAAAATTAAATAACTTGTGGATGTTTTAAACTAGTCGTAGAAAGGAAATAACATGAAATATTAACTTGTTTAAGCCGTTTTTTTTCGAAATGCAGCCCATTATTGATTCACCTACCTACTTACAAGTTTACAATGGATAAAATTTTGGTAAAATTAAGTATACTTTTCGAAGTAACGTATTTTACTTAACTCCATGTACCTTAATGAAAGGGATTGCAATAAAAACAAGACGTCTCGTTTAACTTTGTACTGGTACTGGGCGGCCAGAACTTAAAATTAATCGTTTTACACAGTCAGTCATATTATTATAACATACTCGTCGTTACTTGTAAACGTAATAGAGGTCGTTCGTAAACAGAAACTGTTAGCGCTAATTATATTCGTCATGTTCTAGAATTATGGACAGGTAGTATAGCTAGAAAATTACTGTTCTTGTTCTAGTAATTTAGATAATGTTTGCCTATTAAAAAGACACGCGGGAGATAAAGAAATCTGTGATTCTAGAAGACTGCGCTGGAAATAAAAGTGGGGTAAAATTATTACTCTGACAATAGAATGCAGCGGACCGACGACTCATGATGAACGTTCATGATGCACGTTTTTAATTATAGAATGCATACGTGTACGTACTATATAGTGAATTCAAAAACTTTCCTTACATAGCATATTACATACCATCTTATCCTTACCTTATTCTTGTCTAAGCGAGTAGTTTACCTTCAAACTTCTCTCCAGAATTTGGGCGTGAAAAGTAATGGTCCTAAAAATGTTCTCTTTTAAAATGTAATACCGTGTTTATTGGGTTCTATTACTGTTAAATGGGTTAATATTATGTAAATGCTGGTTTCTAAATTCATCATCCCCATGGATTACAAAGAAACACAAGTGGTTTTATGATAATGGTTCATTTTATGTCAAAGTGGTCGATGGTTATTATAATGGGTGTTTAATGTTGATCAGTAGGCTTTCGAGGGACTTCCTGATTTTTTGTGTTAGGGTAATAGATTTAAAAAAAAACGAATACAGCTTTCCGTCATTTAAATATTACTACGCACAAAATAACATTAATGAAATCTCAAAAAACACGCACTTACGTACTATACTAACTATTTAGTACACATAATTTTTTCATTAATTAATTCATTGAAAAACTCCTTACCCGCTTTGGGTTTATTTATAAACTCCTTACCCGCTTTGGGTTTATTTATAAACTCCTTACCCGCTTTGGGTTTATTTATAAACTCCTTACCCGCTTTGGGTTTATTTATAAACGTTGCTGTATAAAGTTACGTAATGATTAACGTCTGCTCAACCATATTTGTAACCTTATAACTTCTCTTAATTCAAGCAACGACTTATGTCAATTAGTACTACTTTAAGGAAATAAACCCCTTGTGCGTGATGAGATTTAATCAATATTATTTTGTGTTCATTATATGATGAAAGAAATCGCCTCAAACTGGCACTTTGTTCGTGGTGACTGTCTTGTTAACCTAGGTTACTTGCAAGTAGCGTCGCGAGTATCAGTCCTTTGTAAAAACATAGGTTAGTGTCGATTTTAATATACACGTAATCTGTACAATGTACATATATATTAAAAATCGACACTAACCTATGTTTACTATCCGTAACTAATCACATTTTTTGTGGTTGTCTTACAAAGTTTACTTTTGCGTTTTGCATAACCGCGACACCTTTCAATTTTCTTTCAATCTTTTTATATTATTTTTAACCGTGATATTTTCTAAATACATTCCTTCCCGTATCTATGAAATTTGATAATTATTATTTGGATAAAATGTACACACGGCTACACATCAAGCTATACATTTCCAGCATAAGCTGACCTCGCATGTAAGGAAATTCTATACAATGCGAGATCAGTATAAACTGGAAATGTATAGCTTGATGTGTAGCCGTGTGTACTAGGTTTTATTTTCTATCTTTGTGGAGTTAATTTTGGCCATTCAATGAGTTCTTGTAAGATTTTTTTCTTGCTTGCGAATAACTTGTTTCAATAAAGAAAATTATTTATGACCCTTTTATATTATACACTAAAGTAGCTGTTTTTTTTTATACACTGCTTTATTTTGATTTGACATAAAAAAGACCTTTTTCACGGAGTAATAATTGAGACAAGTTGTTATAGTTATCAATATTTTCCATAGATAGATATTTCGATATGTACCTTAGTCGTATGGCTATTGCGCGATATTGCGAATTCCTACACTTTAGTGCCCATTCTCCAACATAACTATTATAGGATAGTAAGGACCTACCTATCTGGTATCGATTAATATTATCAATCAGTTACGTACTACCTATACATATTTCTTTTGTATCTATTTAACCTACTTAAATGGGGTTAGAACGAGTAAAGTTTCCGGTGTTTACACCCAATTCCATGTCTGTCATTGTCATTGCTGTAATTCGGAGTGTATTTTATTACCATAACATGTCTAAGTACTTTTTAGGGTTCCGTAGTCAAGAAGGAACCCTTATAGTTTCGCCATGTCCGTCTGTCTGTCCGCGGCTTAGCTCAGAGACTCTTAGTACTCGATAGCTGTAATTTTGCATGGGTATACCTACATATAAATCACGCCGACAAAGTGGTAAAATAAAATCACGAAAAGTTTTTTTTAGTGTATCTCCCATACTCGTAATGTGGGGCTGATTTTTTTTCTCGTCTATCTCATGGTGTGGGGTGTCGTTGGAAAGGTGGAGTTTGTGAAAACCATTTTTGGATTCAGGGATCCGTTTCGGAAATATTAAGCTTTAAGTTCTAATTTTTGTTAGAGTCAAGTGTCTCCCTGATTGGTTTTAGATATGTGAAATAATTCACGGCAGTAGTATATATAACGAAATTAAAAGAAAAACTATCACAGCTGAATAGGCTCTACAAGTTACCGAGTAATAATTGACTATCTTACATTTGAAGTTGCAAAAACATGTCTCCCATACGGAATGTATGGGAGACCAAGTTTTTGAACTGCAATGATAAGTTTGTTCTTGGTATAAATTCATCCCAACTACGGAACCCTTCAAACTTCATTTTTTACCAAAACGGTTAAAGCATTCTTTTAGCGTTCTCTTTCCAACAATTTTCCATAAAAAACCTCGTAAGGTTTTTTTCAAAATACAGCTATAATTTGATTGAGCAATGGCGATTGAAATAGAAGGTATGAATAGTACCTAACATCTTGTTCTAATTTACTAATGAGTCTTACGTTCAAGAAGAATTTAATAGCTGTTTATAAATACAGGATGTAAGGGTAAACACTCTTGTTATTCAAACCATGGGTAGTTGACTGAAATATAAAAATAAATGCCCGAACACAACAAAAAAAAAACGTTATTTTCATTAAAAGATTTTAAAAAGTTTCTATCTGACACCGTGCTTGCTAGCGAAACAACTGATTGACTAAGGGTCGCGCCCGCTGCCGGTCAGGTCACATCCCGTACCCCGCGCCCGTGTTGAGACGCAAGTTCGTTGCCCTAGCGCATAGGGCAACGAACTTGCGTCTCTTGTGGTAAAATTTAGGATTAAAAACATTAAAAAAATGTTGTAATTTTCCATTGATTTTACGTTCTATAAATGAAACCAAACCACTGGTTGCAAGGATAACGGTGTTTACCCTAACACGCTGTATATCTCAACATGATCATTGCGATATTTTCAAGACCCTACCTATTGTAAAGTCTCCATGTCAATAATATTAATAACATCTTGAATGTAGTCACATTTTAATTTGTTCAAGTTAGGTCAACATTATTCGTAATAATCTCAGTTTTCAAAAGATTATCTAGTAATTATTTTATCCTGGTAACATAAACACAATATAGCTAAACAAATAATTAAGAAATATTATTTTCTTTATTTTTAGACTAATTCAACCATTGTTAAGATGCATAGGAATTTGAACGAGGCTGAAGTAAGAAGTCTCCTTCATTATGCGTAAGCCAAATATAAATCTTTTAATTAGCATTACGAATGAAATTGAGCTTGTGGTGGTATTCTTTAACTATTTATTGGGGAATAAATTCATTTTGTAAATGAGTCATGTAGGTATATTTTATATTGATTCATCATTATGAAGTTATATTTAAGTGAATAAAGTAATTTTTGTAAATATTTTGGAAAATAAAGTACCTTTTAATTATTACGTAATTACTTTATGTTAGAAAAAAGTCTTAGTTAAATAGCTCTATGTCATAATAAGATTCATCTAACGTTCACTAACCCCTTCAGTTCACTTTTAGGTATATAACCTTTAAAAACATAGTTTGTAAAATTCCGTTTTAACAATAATTGTAAGCGGTTTTATAGTCACAATATTAAAAATTAAAAAAAAAACTGCAAAGTTGATATGATTGACTGTCGTAGGGAATAATAATAATTATGAAAACTACACTGGAATGTGTCATTAACTGTAGTGCACCTATACTTACCTACCTGTATCTAATAATAATAGAAGTATCTTAGTTCTTCAGGAGTATATGGGTATGAATTAAACAAACCAGGAGTCTATTTACGATATAGGACAATTTGACTCATAAGTTATGTAGTGTGTGTAAGAGAACTAATGCTTTAATCTTTGTTTTGATATTCTATGTTTGATTTAAGATTATGTTAATATCAAAATAATTGTTTTGTCGTCTGATAGGTTCGAAGCAATTGGAATTTAAAAACGTTCGTTTCGAATATTTTTCTTTGTTATTATTATAAAAATATCGAGTAAGTATCTATAATATTATTTTTGTATTACTGTAAAAGTTGATGACTTGTAAATAATCATGCTAATGACGCATGAGATCTTAATTGAGACCGTATTGGTCTACCTATTATTTGATTATAATTATTAATGAAATAATGGAAGAATAATGTAATTAAATTTTAGATTTTTGGAATTGTATTTCATGTGTCGGGAACTTAATACTATTATGTTGAGTTAAGTATTTATGTCAATGATGTCCTGTATGCATTTTCATCCATATGGAAGCCACAAGTAAGCGAAGTTTTCACTATTATTTTTAAGTACATGCGTGCTATTTATTTTTGGCCAATAATTTCTTATTCATAGTCTTCTTACTGAACTAGCTAGCTCTGTTGCTTTGCGAGAGAAAGACGGGGACATGCTTATAAAGCGTTTTTAAATGTAGGTATTGTTTAATGAATAAGGAAGAAGTAAAAAGGCATTTCGATGCCCGGGCGTTTTAGTCCGCATTTCTATTCCATTATTAATTATTTTTAAGACTATAGTTAAAATTATCAATTTTTTTTTTCAAATTTTCAATGTCGATAGCGATTTCTCTTAAGGTCGTTTTTTCAACCGTAAGATTACTTTTATCTGAAGAGTAAATATGACGGTCTGGCATATTTTATATACCAAGGTCCGATTTTTCAATCGTCAGATAACTATTATTTGAGGAATAAAATGACAAATGGCAATTTTTATTCTTCAGACAAACGTTATCTGACTATTGAAAAATCAGCCCTTATGTTGTTATAATGTCATACTTATTCTTCAGATAAAAGTTATCTGACGATAAAAAATCACTAAATTCAGCCCTAAATTAACTTGGCAATGAAATACAAAGTTATTTAACGCTTGTTTAAGTTAACATTCAGGTTACTTGTGGCTGTAAAGTAGATACGACGGACTTATGTTAAGTTTAAGTATTATGTAGATTACGATTGTTGTTCAAGAGTAACCTTATTATTATAATTTCTTAAACAATAACTGTTAGTGTGTAGCGTTACAGTGCAGTTAAATTGTTCCACTCATATACACAGTGTTACGAAGTAATTGTTAAAAATGTTTTCGATTATATCCGAGTTTGGCTGCACTGTCCACTTGGCATAAAATAATAAGATCTCATTAATCGTTAATTAATAATTGGAATTTATCTGTTCTAATAGATATTATGGAAGTAAAGTCGGGTACACTTATCATGAAGTGTATGTACAAAATAAATATCGTTACTAGCAACATTGTACCGACTATAAATAATAGAAAATTGCATATCAATTTAGGCAAAATGTAACATCGGCGACTTCAATAAAATTTGTCTGAATAGTACCTTATTGTTTGTTTGTAAAAACTATAGTTGTACACTATTTTGTGTTATTTTTTTATATTTTGACAAAAATATGTAAATTAAACTGCTGTGTAGATACTATTATAATGTGGCATTTATTAAATAATCTTAAAATATATTACGGTATGTTTCAGTGTACAAGTTAGTAGTGTATATAACACTATTAAAATTAGGTAGCTTAAATATTTATCTTCCCGTATATTTAAGACTCCTAACTTCGGTTTAATTACGAATTCATGTGATACTTCAGAATAAGTTGTATAAGTACATGGAAATAAAGGAACTTCGTCTCTAGAATGTACCCAGATTTTAATTTATTGATATTATCTTCCCTGATTTCCTCTACGAGTCTACGAGGGTTGTGGTGAGTGAAAGAAAAGAGATGGCTAAAAAAAAAACCCAGAATCGCCAGAAATTTCATATGTACCGTTTTTACATACATCATCATTTACTGCAAAAATGACGTGGTATGCTACTTAGATATTTTATGATCAATGAACAATAAAAAAAAATCTGTTGTAGCCATGATCTAAGAACTCTTTGGGGTCCGTAAATATAAATATATAAATGTTGATATTACGAAGTATTATAGGAAAGGATTTTTTAGTTGAATGTTAATTCCTGTTAATTCTACGAAAAAAATCATATTATTTTTAGACATGACATTTCTGTATGAAAAACTGACATGTTTATTCATCATATGTTTTATATATAGACAATCTAACACTAAAATTATATACAAAGCGAAATAAAAATTATTATAGAAAGAAGGGCTCATAGGGCGTCAAAAAATTCTTCCGCATCGCTGTCAGTGGGAAAAGTGCCCAAAAGGCTGGCAGCATTGCTACGTTGGATGGCAATGCTGATTCTTTGACCTAGAAATTGACCAGCCCTCTGGTCACGTGAAGAGTCGACCAACCGCTTGGCGATGTCCTGAAATACTCGATGAGCACTCCGACCCCACGGCTCTAGTGTTTCAACCCCAAATGGCTCAAAAATATAGCTACCAATAAGGTTGTTATATTTGCGCCGTTTGAGGTTTTCTGCACCTGCAGCAGCCGCCCCAGCACAGCCCGCCGTGCTAGGAAGATGGGATGGCGCGAGGGTGTCGACACAGGTTGCATCCCACACCAAAGGCCTACCCAACTTCCAAGGCATTATGGTCATTCCGTCTGGTCTCTTCCCATCGTCGCGTACCAAGCCATTGGGTTCTAAAACAGCTGGCACCCCGGCGGTGACAAGAGCCCGACGGATGATGTCATTAATGTTTGCGTGCCGTGCCAACCGACCAGCGCTCTTGCTGCAGGAAAGGCCATGGTGTCCGAGGCGGTCGACTGCTTCACCACACTGACAGCGATGTGGGGCCCCACAAGGAGCGCCCAAACGCAGACTTGTAGCGAGCCGGGAAGTGGTATCAGCCAGCATAGTGCCTATGTTGGGTGACGGTAGCGCCTGAAGCCAGAGGCCTGACTCCCATTCTCCCACAGCCAGTAGGCGGGCACGCTCAGCAGTATTGGTGGACGTATTAATGAGGTTATTCCGTACCAACCTGCAGAGCGGCTCATCCCACTGTCTCTGGGAGAACGGGTTCTCGGGCTGCTCCGTATCCGGACAGGCCACTTTCCAGGCGTTCATTGCATCAGTCAAACACGACACTTCAAAGTCAACCTGAGAAGCAGTTAAGATTCTTGTGGTTAACTTTTCGGTGCTGTGAACCGAGGACTTATTAAATTATAATTATGAAATAATATTTATATACCTACACATCAAACATCGTGATCAACTCAAAACTCAAAAAATATTTCAACTACTCTCGTTACTATACACCACGAACAATAATGACTAGGTAATATAACATTTTTATTAGTCTGATGAATGTAAAGAATAATAGAATAGATCGAGTTTGGTGGTAAAAGCAAGAGTGAGAGAAACTACCTGCTCTAGGCGCCACCTACCGCGTCTAATTGTGCATGCAGTAAACCAACCAAGGATTCACTCTAACGCACAAAAAAAAAACATTTAAAATCCAGTCGTTTAGTTCAGTCACAGACACACACACATACAGAAGAATAACATATATAAAGAATATTAATAATTACAAATATTAAAATATATATTAAAGAGTATATACTTTTTACATTATTTTAATATATTATCATATAGTGATAGTGATAAAATAAAAGTTAAGAAAAATCATTTGAAGTATGATTCTCATACAGTATTATAACTTCTATACTATATTATGGTTTAGGAGGCTGATTTTTTGAAAAAGTAATGTGTTTACTGTAGTGAACCCATTTTGGCGATTCTGGGTTTTTTGTATATGACTTTTTAGCCATGACCTTTAAGGAAACTAATAAATTAGCGATAAACGTGCATTTAATAAAACATCGATTTACAATAATATCGTGGTGTTCACTGTTAATACGCAACATAATACATTAACATAGCGTTGTGATGATGTCCTAAGGTAGTACAAACATAATAAGTGCACCAATTATAGTAGTAATAAATAACGGACTCTGTGAAGCAAAGTCACGCGATACATCCTCAGTAATAACATCGATGAATAAATGTCAAAGATAGTTATTCTAACATCGAAAAAATTACGAAACCAGGTATTTAACAAGACTGAAACATACAACTGCTATACCTACTACCTATTACCTGACAACACAATGATGACCGATTCCATGACCGTTAATACAGTTTCCGGCCTTTCAATCTGCTAACATAATGATACTGAATTATATTCGCCTCACTCAA
Organism: Lithophane semibrunnea; assembly: GCA_947363905.1. Lineage (NCBI taxonomy): Eukaryota > Metazoa > Arthropoda > Insecta > Lepidoptera > Noctuidae > Lithophane > Lithophane semibrunnea. Next base: position 14,689,811 of record OX376186.1, read on the forward strand.
TTACCTTATAACTTTACCGTGAATATGAATCTCATTTATTATAATAAATTACCTACACAAAAGCTAATCAACAAAAGAAAACAACAATTTGATTGGCTGTTGTTACTGCAGCCAGACAATCACAGCAAGCATGTTAAAACCGGGTGAAACACGCTTCCACCTTCGGCCTGATCATCACAATCAGGTGAGATGAAGGACAAGAGATCACCCAAAATGGTAATATATATAATATATATTACAAAACAGTACTTTCTCCATAATAGCTAGTTAGCTACCAACTGCAAATTCATAATTCGCAGACGAAACATGCGTAAGACAAAAACTTAATAGTCGTAACCGACAGTATAAGTTCTAAGGAGATAATCACTACACGATACACGCAACGCGCCGGGTGTGGATCATTAAAATAAAATATGTGATGTCAAAGATATGATGGTTCTTAGATATAGTTCAGTCATGGCTCTAATTCTAGAACTCATGTTAGCCTGGTCCATGAAAGAACGAGGCCCTAATAGTAGAAAAGAGATGCAAGTTAATATTATTATATATATATATATATACTCTATGTCTTATAAACTATGCCTACTTAACACTACATGATAAAAAATATTGTGTAAAAAATAAGACATTTGATTGCATAACTTGTAAAAAACAATTAATAAAAACACTAACATAATTACATTTTAATAAAATACAAATTATTGTCAGAAAGCAGTTGAGCTTTTAACTTAGCACCAGATAGCAGTAAAACATTTTCATCGTGTAGTCAAAATAAATATAATAATAAAGACAAAGAATGTAGACAACTACGTACGAGGTCTAGTCACAAAATAAAGCAAGCAATTTTAACAAATTTCCTTCAATCAAGCTACAAGCATGTAACAAGTCATTTGGAAGAATATTTGCATTTATAATACACATTATCGTTTCAATTCCAATTTTACTACTACACAAGCTAATAATATCTTGTAGGTTGTGTTGAACGAGAGAAAAAATGGATACACAAATGAATGCAACTAAAAACCGTTTTGATGGTCAACGTTGATGATCGAGATGAATACTACTTATAATATGCTTACATTTAAAGTTTTCTTTTAAAATCTTTAAAATATGAATTCACAAAATACAGCAGTATATATAATTTTAGTAAATCCCAATGTCAAACATCTGTGATTTGACAGCAAAGCACAATTTATTATCCTAATATTTGCACCGCCTATATTCATTTATTTTAATTACAGGTACTTATAATTAGAAACTTCTAAATGAGCGGTTCGTATAGCAGATTACTGTTGAGCCGAGAAATACATACCTAAGTGGTGCAGTTTTGTTTTTGATCAGTACATTTTTAATATTTCAGCAATTTGGCATATATAATGTTAAGCGAAATTTTAAACAATGTAGCCTTCTAATTAGAAACATGATGATCCATTGCAAATGTGAGACTAGCAAAACGAAATACTATAATAATTATTATATACCTAATTTTAGTCAACTAGACATCAGTAACATTTAAAAATAAAGATAAAATATTAAAAGTATGTCGATTTATATGAAGCTATGACTTTCAAACGTAATAGTCTATCTAATGAGGGGTTTACGTGCCATAAGGTACCTTTATAGACCGAATGTCTATGCATTAACAGCCTGCTAAATTAATTGTTAATAAAAAATAATTACCTATTAATAATGATATTATCCTTAAACCATAATCTTAATAATAACGATGTGATAGTAACTTTGGTGACAAAAATTGCTTGTGAGTAAGATTGTGTGTGAATCTCATAAATTACATATGATAGTTTTAAAAGTTATAGAAATTAGCTGTTTCATCTTCTACTTCTTCGATTGCTGCTGCTTCTCGCTCTTCTTCATCATCAGTTTCTTCAAAATATAAGTTAACTTCAGCATCTACACAGTCTTTTAATAAACTGTCGAGTTCCTCAAGCGTACTTTGGCCAGCAGGAATATTTAAATATCTCTCCATTTGTGCAAGGCGCTCTGCTTCTAATCTTTTACAACCTCTGGTAGTTTGTGCGTCCTCCACTGTTCCTTTGCGTCCTACATGCATCTTATACAAGGTATGTTCTCTCATGGGCTGTAAAAGAGCAAAACACGCTAATTATTACTGAATTGTTTTATTGTTAGTTATGTAGTACAAAGTAATTTATAAAAGAAAAAGATACAAAAGAAATTACCTTTTTATGCATAATAGGAGAAAAGCGATTAAAAATATTATACACCATAGTACTCAAACTACCTATGTAGGTACCAAGAAATTCAATATCAATTAGTTTTTAAAATGTCTTGTAAGTAAATCTGTCAGAAACGATGAGTATTACTTCTGTTACAAACAAAACATTTATTTCATTCACAATTTAGGGGCACTTTTCAGTTGTCAAGGAGTTCAGTCAGGAGGTCATAGTACCACAATGATGCTAAATGGGGATTAACTCGAGCGTCGTGGGGACCTATTGGATTGTGAAGATTAGATGCTAAAAAGAAAAAAAGGTTATGTGAAGTATACCCTTTCACTGGTGGGGGGAGCGTCTATGGTAGGGGAGCCCTAGCGGGGATTTCGGGAGTTACTCGAGGGCGGCAGAATAACATACGGGGGGCAACCTCGTACCTTGTGAAGTACTCCCACCATACCTGAGCCCTGTACATAGGGGCAAACGCCTAGGGCAGCCGATCAGATTAGTAAAAAAAATCGATCGTTAGAAAAACTCGAGCGCGTCAGATTAAGGTAAGGTAAGTTGGTTACATGCAGAAAAGTGTGCATTTCTATAATCTAACAATTTAAGCGTGAAATAAGGAAATGGGAGAGTTTTTACTAATCTGATCGGCTGCTCTAGGCGTTTGCCCCTATGTACAGTCACGGACTTTAATTGATGAGCCACCTGGCACTGTTCGTATTTTAGCCGTGTATTGCAAATCGGGTTTATTCGGTTCCCGACACGCAAAGTCATATGTCTTCGTATTAGAAGAAGAAAACTATATTTCATACCGGTTGGCTAACCTGAGAGCCAGAACTACAAACTTGACAGCAGAGTGACTACTCAAAGTCAACCAATTGCAGGTCTAGCAACAATAACCTAGCAACGATAAATAATTGTTGCTAGGTTACTGTTGCGATAGTAACGTTAGCGTACGGAGAAATTCTCTGACATCGATATTTCAACTGTCACTGTCTTCAGAATTATTGAGTTAATGAGCTATGATTCAAAGGAGGTCGGTATCAAATAGATTGGATAAACTTAATGCAACATTGTATTTATTTTTATCATTAAGAACTTATTAGTCAACCTCTATGGATAAGACTATTTCCGATTAAAAGTAATTTATTTGTCATCTTGATATTTCACTGTCACTGTCTTCAGTTATGTTTTCTTAGTTATCGAGTAAATGAGCTATGATTCAAAGGAGGTCGGTATCAAATAGATTCGATAAACTTAATGCAACATTGTATTTATTTTTATCATTGAGAACTTATTAGTCAACCTCTATGGATATTTCCGTTTAAAAGTAATTTATTTGTCATCTTGTTTACGAGCTTGCGATTTGAGTTCGTGTTTAATCGTGTAATCTCGTGAATGTATGAAACTGCAAAATTGAAAAGTTTGAAGGTGGCTCATCAATTAAAGTCCGTGACTGTACAGGGCTCAGGTATGGTGGGAGTACTTCACAAGGTACAAGGTTACCCCCCGTATGTTATTCTGCCACGCTCGAGTAACTCCCGAAATCCCCGCTTGGGCTCCCCTACCATCAGTCATAAAGACGAAAGTAGTTACCCATTTCAAAGCGTATCAAAGGTTCCTATGGAGAAGTACGGACAAGAAAGTATTGGCAACACTTTTAAATTATTTTACAGTAGCTGTTGCTCGCGATTTCGTCTGCGATCCAGGGTTAAATTAATTAATCCGGGTCTTTCTCCAGGTTATGGGCTACCCATGTGCAAAATTTTATCCAAATCCGTTCAGCAGTTTTGGCGTGAAAGCGTCACAAATAAACGAACAAACAAACTCACTTACGCATTTATAATATTAATTAGGATTAGGATACTGGCTGACCGGACAGACATTGTCCTGTTTCCTAAAACTTGATCGCAGCGCCGCCTACTGGGTTTAATTGTGAATCTAAACCATCGACCGACCCACTTCAACACAAATAAAATATTTCATCAAAGCTGTCCAGCTTTTTAGCAGGAGTTAAGTGACATACAGAAGAATTTTTATATAATTATACATAAGATTATTTATTAACCAATTAAAAAAATCAAATTACCTCATTAGGGCTAATTATCTCAGGAGGAATTTTAGCATTTTGGGTGAAAACAAAAGGTTTGTAGAACGAAACACTTGGGTCTGGGGTGGCGGTAAACCAGTGCACATTTATGTTTGTAGCTGAGAGACATGACACCTGAAAGAAAATTATTTAAGTAACAATGTCTTAACAGACGCTTAAATACTGATTGAAAAACAATTTGATATGTGCTACCTGACTTCCCTGAGTAGGGAAAGTGTCATCACAACCTCGGCAAATGCGGCTCTCCCTGTGTCTTAAAATGTTCATCATGTCTTGTACATGAAATTCAGATGAAGCAGTTGCCTCTTTCAACAACCTCGTACCTTCTCGCTGCCTCATTTCATCACCACCAGATGAGTAACATCTCATGAAGTTGAATTCACCCTGGAAAATTAAATAATATTAGAACTTAAATACTTACTTCAAAACGCTTGTTGTGCATTTTAGATCATACTTTTCCATCCCAAAGGCGCAGTCGCTTAGTCTTTTCTATTAGGTTTTCTGTTTGTTTATCCATTTTTGTAGTAATAGTGAGACCATTAGAAATATTTCTGTAACCAGTTGCTATTTTTTCAGCAGCCCATATCTTGCCACTGGTTTCCAGAACCCAAGCTTCTTTGGGGTCTGCGATCAAGAAAGAGTTATGATAGAAGTGGCTATCATCATGTTCGGAGCATGGGCCACCTTGACCATACTTCTCAAGAAGTGATGTAATAATATCCACGGCTCCTTCGGCAGTATCTGCTCTCTCTAAACCTAGACTGCAGAAATAAGAAAGATTAAATACTTCCATAAGCATAACTAACAATTCATTAGACTTCAGGAGCAAGGCAACAATGCTAAAAGCTTAATTAGTCAATTTATGTATACACTAGCCTATTAAATAATTGGTGCCATTTAATTGTCTTGATAATGATAAATGATAAATGATAAATGATAAATGATTTTATTTCTGTAAGTAGGTTTGTACAAACACTTTTACACGTCAATCAGATTTTTTAAAACTAGATGAGGTCGGCGTTTCCTATCTGACTACTCTGAGAAGAAAGGCCGAAACAAACTCAGAGGTCACAGTCTCTTTTAAAGTCCAGACATAATCTTGGTCAGATTATGTGAAGACCATGTAGATTGGTGTCTGAAATGGTCTTTTGAGGAAAGAAGCACACAGATTGAGTGGACCTGTCCAGTCAGTGCACGCAATTGTCAATAATCGTGCAGCTCAACTCCGAATTTAAGGAGCTCAACGATTTGACGAACAATACCAAAGAAAGGACATTTGGTTAGGCCGCATAAATTACTCAAACTGCCAGACTATGATTAATTAAAATTAAGAAAAAATAAATAATAAAAAAGAAAAGAAAGATCCACATAATCTTCACATTCACAATAATTAAAAATAATATAATACTTTAAAAAGTAAATATTCATGTCAATGTAAATATAAATATAAAAATCCGGAAATAATCTTGGTCAGATCATTTGAGGACCATGTAGATTTGTGTCTGAAATGGTCTTTTGAGGAAAGAACCATACAGATTTGAGTGGACCTGTCCAGTCAGTGCACGCATTTGTCAGTAATCGTGTAGCTCAACTCAGAACTTAAGGAGCTCAACGACTCGACGAACAATACCAAAGAAAGGACATTTGGGTAGGCCGCCTATAGTACTCAAACTGCCAGATAAATAAAAAATATGATCCACATACTCCTCAAATTCACAATAATTAAAATAATAATAATATTATACTTCACAAAGTAAATATTCATGTCACTGTGTAGGTATATAATAAAATAAAAAGTTACCAAAAATAACAAAACTCGTAAGTAAGTAATTTAAAACCAAAAATAAAAAAAATAAATGTACAAATTGGAGCAGCTCAATCCCAAGCCTTTTTGTCCTCAATGTAATCTTTAATGGTATAAAACGCTTTTTGGCACAACTTACGTTTAATGAATGTTTTGAATTTATTAAGGCTTAGATCTTGTACGTGGCTTGGAAGCTTATTGTAAAAGCGTATACATTGACATCTGAACGAGCCACCTATTTTCTTGAGCCTCGCTGTAGGTACAACAAATTTGTGTTTGTTCCTAGTATTTATATTATGGATATCACTGTATTTTTTAAACAATTTTATATTTTTATGTGCGTATAAAAGATTTTCAAAAATATACTGTGAAGGCACAGTCATTACATTTATCCCCTTAAATTTCTCTCTGAGAGAGTGTCTCGGACTTAGTTTATAAATTGATCGAACAGCTCTTTTCTGCAAAACAAAGATAGTCTGAATGTCAGGGGCATTTCCCCACAACAGAATACCGTACGACATTACACTATGAAAATAACTAAAGTACACTAAACGGGCTGTCTCTATGTCAGTTAAATTACGAATTTTTCTAACAGCATATGCTGCGGAGCTTAGTTTTTTTGACAATTTATCTATATGTGGGCCCCACTGAAGCTTAGCATCTAAAGTTAAGCCCAAGAATACTGTTTTATCTTCGGGATTCAATTCTTCACCCTTTATCAACACATTAGTTTTCACCTGCCTAACGTGAGGTAGCGTAAACTTAATGCATTTGGTTTTTTTTTCATTAAGAAGTAAATTATTAACATTAAACCAGTGAACTACTTTTGCGATCGCGCTATTTACATCGTCAGTAACCAGCTGCTGACGTTTAAGTTTAAACAAAAGCGAAGTGTCATCCGCAAACAACACTATCTCATGATTATCCTTTATGAGGTAAGGCAAGTCATTAATATAAATAAGAAACAAGAAAGGACCAAGAATTGAGCCCTGTGGGACACCCATTGTTACTATAGATCCGGGAGATCTTTTCCCATTAACGTCAACGCTCTGAATCCTATTACTCAAGTATGAAGTAAGAAGATCCAGAGCGGTGTTCCGGATTCCGTAGTGGCGGAGTTTCCTGATTAATGTTTCATGAAGAACGCAATCGAATGCCTTAGACAAATCACAAAAGATGCCCAAGGCATCGCATTTATCTTCCCATGCATTATAAATATGTCCTAAGAGTTCAACACCGGCATCAGTTGTTGAACGACCCCTTGTGAAACCGAACTGCTTGTTATGTAACAATCTATGTCTATTAAAAAATCTTTGCAATTGCTCTAAAATTAGCTTCTCAAATATTTTACTAAAGGTAGGTAGTACTGAAATAGGTCTATAATTTGTGGGGTCTGATGTACTACCTGATTTAAACAAAGGTATTATTTTACTATTTTTCATAAGGTCAGGAAACTCCCCACAGTCGATACAATTATTAAAGATAAGAGCTAAAGTAGGTGCTACAATGTCAATAATAGACTTAGCAACTTCTACAGAATTACCCCACAGATCTGCAGTCTTTTTTACATTTAAAGTGTGAAAGGTTTTAATTATGTCTCTACAGGTAATATGTTCAAAAAGAAATTCCGATTCGCAAACATTAACATTTTCCTTAAGCAAAGACTCAGCAACAGAAGGTGATGAGTTTAGGGATTTAGTAGTAGAAACGGGAATATCTGAAAAGAAATTCTCAAAGGCCTCGGCGACTTGTGAGTCTGATTTTATTATGTTGTCATTAATAGACAGGCTGTAGTCAGTATTTCGGTTACTAGACCTTCCCGTTTCACTATTAATAATATTCCAAGTCGTTTTAATTACATTACTACTGTTTTTAATCTTCGAACTCAAATAACGTGACTTGGCCATACAACAAACTTTTTTAAATAATTTTGAATAATTTTTAACATATAAATTAAATTCAACAGTGTTTACATAGGTCCTTTCACTGTACAGCTCATAAAGCCGTGTTCTACTTTTATGAATACCAATGGTAGCCCAATCACTGAAAGATACAATACTATTAACCGAGATAGTCTTGGGAATAAAGGTGGAATTAAATTGTTTACAGTATAAATTAAAAAAATCATCATATAGATGACTAGGATCAGTATGATTTGACAAAACTGGTAATGTATTAATAAGTTTTTCTTTAAAAACCTCCAAGCGACTTGCAGTTTTGGGGTTAAATGTTATATCCTTTTTAGCCACTTTGTTGTTTTTGATAGGGATAGTAACCCTTTGCCCGCAATGATCAGAATCTAGTAGATTTATAATTTCTTTGTGGCTTGGTATAATATCTGTATAAATATTATCTAGGCATGTGGCACTTGTAGGGGTTATTCGAGTGGGCTCCAAAAATAGGTTTACAAGATTGTAGGACTGAAACAAACTTATTATTTTACTACAAGAACCTGAATTTTCTAACAAATTAACATTAAAATCACCGCAAGTGATAATAGACTTATTGGAGTTGCAAATCTTGTGTAACACTTCATCCATTACCTTTTCAAAACAGTCATACAATCCTGAAGGGGGTCTGTACACACTTAATACAATAAACTGCTCCAATTCTATACAGGCTATTTCAACTGTCCGTTCAACAGATAGGCTCACAATATCGATGACTGAACATTTGGTATAGTCAGAGTACTTATTGCAATGTTATACTTAAATGACTAGCTTTGTATAGACTACCGCTAGAGGAGATCCTATTTATTATGTTCTTCGAAATATCGAAACATTAAGTAAGAAACACAGCTTTTTACAAAATTTTACAGTGTCCTAAACAATTCTTAATGCATGAACTTACCGCACTAAGTCCATCCCTAATAAACGTTTCAGTCGAGCATCTCCTTCTCCCTCATTGTTGTTTGTCCATACAGCCTCATTGCCAATGACCACATTCTTATCATTGGCACCTATCTCGGCCCCCCACATCCATGCTGGTTTACTCAATATGACGGAGTGCACTGGAGATATCCCATCTACTGTTATATAGGTGCACTGCAATACGAAGAACCCATGTAATTCCTTTGAGATACATAACCCTAATAATAGGTTTTGATTTAAAGATACCATCTAATTACTTACCTTTAGTTTTTTATCTCTGATTCCGCCTTTGACTAAAACTACTTCTTGTACTTCATGTTGGGGACGGTCAGAGTTTTTTCCAAATAATACTGTTTTGTTTTTGGTAAGCGGTGGCAATACAACAAATGTATCGCAAGATTTTGGTAATTTGGACAACATTTTTTAAATAAGTAATAAAGCCCACTCGCGAACTTAAATGTCGCAGTGCTGCGTAATAAATTGTATTTTCCTGTATGTAGGCCACAGACTGAAGTACTATGAATAAAATACGAAAAATTGTACTAAATAAATAAGAAGCCCGAGCAATGAAAGAAAACTAGAGCAATCAATATTGTAGTAAATTGGAATGACAAGGTGACAAGGGTTAAGGATATAAAATTTTTAACCAGAATAATGATAAACAAAATATGGCAGTTTCTGGCATTAATTCAATTATTTTACAATGGGTACAGAGTGCTTTCTTTTTACAATAATGCGCTTTATTTATTTTTTTGCTTTTGTTTTGACGTAACGACACAACGAAATCTTCAGACGATGACGGACGGCTGAGTTTGTGTTTTGTGTAGTTGTCAGCAGTGGTTGTCAGTCAGTTTCAAATGTCAAAATGACTTTTAGTGATGCTCCTTTGGTTAATGCTCATGTCGTTTAGTCGATTATTATTTAGTATTCACACTGGCGATACGTAAGAAGACGTCAGTTTTTAATATTATTTAAAATGTCTTTGACATATCTCGGGATATGCAACAAGGGGGTAACATCCAGAGCACATCCAGAGGTACTTGAGGAGTGGAGTAGTTTAGCACGGTATCAGGACATTCCCTGAGCCCGGAAGATGGGTCAAGATCGCTACCAGCACTTACTGGAATACTTCCTTCATCCAAGCACGTTTTCTTGTTCTTGCGAATTTCCACTCAAGCCGCGCAATAAAGGCAAGGATGAGGTGGAATCTCTGTTCCTCATCGTAGTGCACTCCAGCTGGTCAATAAAGGCAAGGCAGAGATGAGGAACAAGAGTCTCCCGGGGTCACTACTGCCCAACAGCTCGCCACATGGTGCATTGCGGGTTTCTGTATCTATTTTGGTCTGGCTTCTCACCCTAGCCCTGTTCCGGCAAAATAAACTCTACCAACATGACCCAGAGTTTGGAATGCGCAAGCCCCACCACAACGTCAACGTAGACATGTGGCGGTGGTAGTATTATTAGTATTCGTTAGTAGAGAGCTGGAATACGCTCACTATGAGGCCCTGCTCACTACCGCCATTGTATACAAAGTTGATTGAACTAGTGAATTACAAAAATACGTTAGATGGCAGCAGTAGTAGCATGAATGAAAGTTTTGGTTTGGTGTTTACCCTTTTACAAGCTTTGGAGCAGCTAACACAAGATAACAGCTTACAGCTTACTTCGTTCTTCCTTTTTTCTACTTGCTTTACACTGAAGACGGGAGACCGTATTCGTTTTAGAATCGCGTATTTATTTGTGGGAGGTTTGTGCCACAATCTTGCCTATCTGCAATAATTTTGCATGAACACGGAAATAATAGGTCGTATCTACCTACATTTTTATCAGATGGTAATTTAATAATAGCTTTATGTTAGCATCTGTACCTCCATGGTAACAGAAGGAAATGAAGAAATATCGTTCGGCTTAAAAAATAAATACAAAATTATTTACATACAAATGGTGGCTATTTACGATGACAATTAAATTCTCCAAAATACATCCCGAACTCGGTGTACCAGGGATTTGCACCGTGCGAGCAAGTACGCGTACTTATGGCTCGGCGAGCTCACTCGCCCGTCTGTCATCGCCGCGAGCCGCGAGCCAATTTGACAATATAACAATGAAATTCTGAGAAAGCTTCACGTGTGTCACCAACGGCGAGCCGAGCCGAATAAGGTCGCGAACTTAAGGACCGCGGACTTTAAGTACCCATGTAAAATGATTGTATTTTTAGAATGGTATTTTTTTGTAGATAATGCGCCCCATTTAATAAACCGGTAAAATTCTACATTGAAATAAAATGCGATGATTTTTTTTTAAACCCTCGTTTATACACTCTCAGTATGATTCTTGGTAAGTAGGTGGGGCGGCGACCTCGGGCGCATATCCATGAATTTGCGGACGGTGTCAGATAGAAACTTTTCATTTCAGCTCTTCCGCGGACACTGAATGAGACACAATTGACGTTTTATTACTCATTACGTATTTTTTTATACTCACAATACTGGAAATGTAGCTTGATGTGTAGTCAGCTTCCACCAAACAGCGTAGCTGTGCTCCAGTTTGATGCTGATTGAACACACGCATAAGGCATTTAACTTTGTCTCTGCGATGTCTTTATTACTGGCGATGCCCATGGCCACTTACTATGCAGGTAGGACGACGGCGACGGCTTGTTGCCAGTCCAATAAAATAAAAATACCTACCTATCCTCTGAGCGCAGTGCCATCCACTAATTACTAACTCTTACTTACTTTGGTTTAGGTACCTATCTTTTTAAATTATTTTTAGGCCTCAGAGCCCTCAGGCAGTCGACCCCATGGCAGCCCTCGAAAGTAGTAACATCTTTTATTTTATAACCCCCTCCTTTTTATTTGCATCGTTTTGGGCGAATTGCATCGACTGAGGCAAAAGGACCTAGTCCGTTTCTTAGTGATGCGGCAGTTTTCCATATTCTCGCTTCGTTTTGATACTTATTTTAGAGTGTTTTCTCCTCACTTAGGTAGGTACATTGTGCTGACTGTCATGTTGATTTCCTCTTTGCATTCAGTGCGGGTTCTCAGGCGGACTTCTTACCTATCTTATCCCGCTTACAATGATATTTTAATAATAGGTGGCGTATGTATAAAATAAACTTATTATACCTAATAGGTATGGCATAACCATGATTGTGAGAGTGACACAATGGCTGACGTTAGCAGGATGTCCCGTGCACGTTGGTTGAGAAGTTCTTCGTAAATAATTAAAAGAATTATTTCCGTGGATAGACAAAAAAAAAACGACGACCCCCAAAGAAAAATTTTCAGAAAAAATAAAAAAAGTTGTTTTCATAATATTTTGCGCATTCAAAAAAATAGGGTAGGTGATGTGACGTAAGTATTACCAAATGAAAGGTTTTTTTTTTACTATCTCTTTTACCTTTTTACCTCATTTTCTATTACTACCAATCAATTATTTTATTTTTTTAATGTTTGGAAGAGTTATTTGCTAAAATGCCGTTAATGTAGTGAACATTCAGTTAGGTACAATAACATACTTATCCCAATTTTGTGATTTTTTCTTACATAATGTCATGTAACAATAGTTTGCACACATTTTGGTAGGTATCGCAAATGAATAAGACAATTATGAACAAAATATGAATACAATACATAATATTGTTGATCTATAGGAACCATAGCTTAATAGTCGCCTCTATTCTACCTAGAACTCAGTTTCATTTCAAGCACACCTACTTGAAAATAACCAGGTGTATTATGATTTTATGAAGCAAGTATATTCCCCGTCAATTAAAATGTTTTCGCCCTCGGTTCGCCCAAAGAAAGCCGTGCTCGTAAATCATTTATGTAAATCAACAACAACAATGAAGCAAAATAATATAGAGAGTGCTCTATGGAACGTCGCACCGGATGTACTAGCGACTTCCCGCCGGTTTCTGACGGTTTTACCTCCTGTTTCCGCTACGGTGGGTAGGTTACCAGCGCACCCTGCTGCGAACTTGGCTATGTGCTCTTAAATATCAAATAATCATATACTTAAGTTGTAGTATTTATGACCAGGTAGGATGTCTGTGCCCGAAGTTTAAGGAAGCGCAGACGTAAACGTAGGTATAAATCTAAAGTCATGCTTTATACCCAGTTAGGTAAGTCAGTTGCTGTTTTAGAACTCGGTTTATTTATGTAGAGAAATAATGAAATGTGAACAATTTGTTTTACGCCTCGTCCTTGTGACAACCCAGCCATAGGTACACCCCAACTGCTCATTCTGTATTTACGTATAGATTTACTTTTAATACTGATTTCGCTTTTCTTTACTTTTATTAATCTCTTTAACTTTTATGGCTACCCTACCTATGAAATGAACAGCTCATAGAAGTTTTAACACTTTAAAGTTTTAACCTATTTTTCGGTACCTACCTGATTTGTACCTACCTATTTTAATTTCCTAGAATTGAACTAAATAATCTTGAAAGATCACACTAGTTTGCTAGTATAAAACCCATCCACAAGAGCGTGAGTGTCAGATATTATGTCTATGTAGGAACAAAATACAGCTTGTGTGAACAGTCTCTTTTTGCTATTTCCAGTACCGTAAACCGTTACTTTGATAAATATTGAACTTTGAAGGTTCATATCTTATAAATTTGTAGGTGTAAAAACATTTAAAAAATCGTATTTTTTTTACTCTCGATTCCTGTCGTCATAAGTGAAAAAACATGGTTTTATTTGAGAAAAGAAAACTTATCAAAGTTATGTACTTTGATACCCCCTATTTTATTGCGAGATTACAAAATAACCCCAATTACAATACTTACAATTAAAAAAATCAAAATCTGCCAACGGGAAAAATAAATATTGACTTTTTTGTTGTATGGGTAACTTTGACCCAGTAAAAGTCATGAACATTTCTTGGTGCTGATTTCCTGTGCTGACATAATTTTAGTTTACAAACAACTACACTCAGTTGTATTTATGATTATAATTCTGTAAAGCCATATTTTTTATGGCCGCGAATCATATTTTAATCAACATACAACCGGACAGTGACCTGCAAATTGCAAAAAAACGTAAGATAATTTGAATTTTTCGGGCTACCCTGAAGCTTTCGCCTTACGTCCTTTGTATTAGGGGGCGAGCCTATTGCCACAACCGAACAAAAATCTAACTGCTTGAATGTGTCTGCAAACAAAGTACTTGCCTATGTCAAAGCAATAAATTAACACAAAACCGAAGAAGCAGTTTTCAACTTTTAGAATCAGTTCATGGTTTTCATGAAAAAAGCTCACGTACTTAATAGATAAATAAACTAGTTTAAAACTATTTTAATTTTATTAAAGTACCTACCTACATAAATAAACCATGTTGAGCTAGCCGCCTCATTCCAAACACTTTTATGTCAGTAAGTTTTTAGTTGGTCATTTATCATTCCCAAACTTCGGATTGAAGATTTGACATTCTTGACAGGCCTCATTTAATCTTCTTAAGTGTCTAATACACGCTCTACTGAACTCAGAGTCAATTCAGCACTGAACTGAACTGAACGTAAAAAAACTGTAATGTAATAACTAAATTATTTGAAGTATTATAATAAAAGTACCTATCAAGGAAGTAAGACCGAATGCCAAGGAAAACAATTTACGATCTAATTAACAAAATTGCGGTGTTTACAATCTGAGCGAGAACATTTGTTTCTCTTTACATTCTTATGAATTCTTTCGAAGTAAAAAATAATACTTCCATGGTAACAGTTTGATGCCAAGTGTTTCTCGTCTCAATGAGTTTTTATTATATTGTGCAGGAAATTAATTACTAAGTATTTATAATTTCCACATGGTGCACGTGTACCTGTATGACTGTATTCCTATTACAAGCAAGTTGACGGTAAGTGGGTTTGTACCAATCAGCGCCTTGGTGCAATGCAGTGTCCCGTACGTGCTTATGTTTACTCGCATATGTTTGTATGATAATATAAGTAAATAATGCCACATTTACGGTGAGAATTTTAATGGGTTTTTGTGGCAATTTGAATATATTTTAATGAGCGCGCGTGAGCCGGTGCGTCTTCCGGTCCTCTATAATTATATCAGCGGTTAAGTAAAACCGGAAGATTCACCTTCCGCCTTTAGGGGCTTTTCTTTTTGGACTTAACTTTCGATTCGAATTTATTGTTCTTAATTGTGTTCGTTTACATTTATGTTGTCTAGAAAATTCGCGTCCATTTAAATATTTTCATGTAGCTTTGTAAACTGTAGTGCACAACCCTCAGCAACATTCTAGTGGATGCTACATTGTGCTATTTACGCGCTGATGCGTCCTATAAATTCATCGCGTTATGGCTGTGTCTAAGTGGTTCCCGGCCAATGCACCCAGTATTACCAGCTTCCGTACAACTTGTACTTAGTACTTACGCAGATCTATTGTGTACACCTAGCTTCCGGATTTTGAAGAGCTTATTGTTTCGGACTTAAACCAAGCTCAGCCGCTGCTTCGAAAATGATAGCGGGTTTAATAAGTAAGTGATTGAAGGCTGAAGGAATAAGATAGGTAAAGTAAAATTTTGTTTATTTTAAATCCATTCTAAATAAACATTTAACTTTTAAAACATCCGTTTATTGACTGGAACATCATCATACTGGATCGTAGAAGATGTACTTACATTAATAAGTTTCTTTCGTGTCATTTGGCGATATTGGGGGACAAGACAATGATCGTGTAATGGCCTACTTAATAGTTCGTTTTGTGGCTGTTAGTTCCTCTTGTAGGACCTTTCTTCTTAAAATCCTTACAATATATCAGGCTAACATTTGGTTTGGTATTTTATGTGGTAGTAAATTGAACATTTAGGTACATTTGCGTTCAAATAGGTAGGGTAGGTAGGTATCAGTGGTTACAGTTATAATTAGGGTACCGTATCCAAAGGGTACCAACGGCCTATTACACCCTGTCCGTCCGTCCATCGATCACAGGGCTGTATGCTTTGAATCGTAATATGTGGACACCACAGAGTGAGTACTACTATGGCCGCTCTAACAACAAATAAACATAAAATAAAGTCAAAAATTATAGGGGTCCCCTACAAGAAAATAATTAAAAATTAATATGTAGTGTTAAATATTGTACGGTGGACTCGCACTTGACCGCTTTTTTATTACTATTCGCAGTTAGGGCTGCCAATATTGGATTTCTACATAGGATGTGACTGACAGGTAAGTATATATTAGGCACTCATGATGTAACTATGATGTTATTACTAAAGCTGGCAGCCAGAGTAATTATTACTTAATTAATTATTAATTCCAAATTAATCAAAATAACACGAAATTGAGTCTATCAGCTACATTTTGATTTTTATATTAGCAAATTTTTTGATGAGGTTTAGAACAAAAATTACGAAAACATAGTTATGTACATAGTATGTACATATAACTTTCCCTACACGCGATACTTGAGTCTGTGGTACCAGCTCAACTTATAATTATAAAACCACTTAATCCAATCATATAAATCCTTTAATAAAACTAATTGAGTTCTGAAGCACTTAACTAGTATAAGTAGTTAGTAGTTAGTTAACACCACTAGCACTAAGTCGCCTCACTCATCGCTAATGTAATTTGTTGGAGTCATCGATGTGAATTTCTCTTACCTACTCAATACATGTAGAGGCCCTTGGATTAACTCGTGAAGTAAACGTAAAGTAAATTCGAACGATTTTTTATCGAAAATACAAAACTATCAATTGCATTTTGGTTTAAATTTTTGCGACAAGTACATTAAGTATGATCTATGAATAGATAAAGTGTATAAATACTTCCATATTGTGTGCGTAACGAGTATTTTATATTTTAGGCACCTGTTCCATCGCTGACAAGAAACGTACCTAATATACAGTACTTACAACTATTTTTTTTTCAAGTTTTCTTCGGAAAACTTGTCGTCGTGATTCGTCAGTTGTCGTTAGACTTTCGGGCTTCTGACGACTTTCAAAGATCAACAAAAGACAGCCGGGACCAACGGTTTAACGAGCATTCCGAGGCACGGAGGAATTTCAATATGTAAAGATGGTCACTCATCTACGGACCCCGGCAAGCGTACCTTACCTGATGGATCGACACGTGCGGCTATTGCAGCAGTGCAGCCACGAGCTCTCACACGCAAACGGACATACAATGCGAATAAATGAATGCTCGATGCTTTCCATTGCATTTCAGATTACAGGTCAATTCCATGCGTGTATACCGTTTTGTGCCAGGATTAAAGAACTCGTTGTACCTATCTAAGCCTGCCACCTACAATAAAATATCTGGAAAATATTTTGTTCCGATAGATGAATCACACCAGACTTAAATCCGTAAAGGGTCGACCTGTAATCTTTTCCTAGTATCTTTTTCATTCTTCTGAAGACAGGATGTAGGTGTTACCGGACTTGTACGCAAATAGAATCTCGAAGACTGAGGGTTTAGTTTGAGTTTTATACATTTCTAGGTAAAACTAAACCGCTCTCAGTATGTGGCATCGCAAACGAAATGAAATAAAATAGATGTTTTTGTATTAAAAAATACGAACTACGAAGGTCATTTAATGATAAGTGAAAATTTTACGAATGTATTCAGTTCCATACAGGTTTAACTGGTAATGGATCTTTATGATAGATTTTTTCCCAATTCCCGAAATCCGATTGAGTTTGCACACGTGTATCTAGTTTTGATGAGAATACAATTTGATTGTGACTCGAAATATACAGGGTCAAATTAAATTAACTAGCGATATCTAAACACGACAAAATAAAAACCGGCCAAGTACGAGTCGCACTCGCACACGAAGGGTTCCGTACCGTTATCTACAAAAACGGCAACAAAATCACGTTTTTTGTATGGGAGCCCCCTTAAATATTTATTTTATTCTGTTTTTTAGTATTTGTTGTTATAACGGCAACAGAAATACATTATCTGTGAAAATTTCAACTGTCTTACTATCACGGTTCATGAGATTATAGCGTGATGATAGACGAACAGAAAGACAGACAGACAGACGGATGGACAGCGGACTCTTAGTAATAGGGTCCCGTTTTACCCTGTGGGTACGAAACCCTAAAAATGGTCAATAACCGCTGGTAGTTTACCCACCACGTTTGCGGAGTTTGGCTAGCTACTTTAATTTGACCCTGTAGATACGAAAAGCTTATTGAGCACATACTTTTAATTGTTATTATGTATTCTATGTACAAAGAAACTACTTACTAATGCGTGATAAATCTACGTTAGGTACTAATAGTAACGTAAATGATATTTATTTCTGTAAATTTGTTCAAAAAACACAAACGTCAAAATTAAATTCCGTTTTAAAAATAGATTTTTTCGGTGCTTCATAACCGACTACCCTGAAAATAAAGACCGAAACAAACTCAATCGACTCAATCTTGGTCAGGCCATATGTGGACCATGCAGATTACTTATTGTCTGAAATGGTTTATTTCCGAAAAAAAACTGCACAGATTTGCATGGAAGAGTTCAGTCAGTGCACAAGTTTGTTAGTTATTGTGTAGCTCAAGCTCAACGACTCGACGAACAATACCAAAGAAAGGTTTGGGTACGCCGCTTAAAGTACTCAAACTGCCAGACAATCGACAAAAATTAAAAGAAAAAATAAAATGGCCCACATAGTCCTCACATTCACAATAATTAAAACAATAATACATAAATAAAATATCATATTTAACAAAGCAGATATTCATGTCATTTTCTAAATAGTTATCATCAAATATCAAAGCGTACTGATATATAAAATTGCAAACTAAAAACTACTTACTATTAATTCATAGAGACATTGCAATGTCTCTGAAAGCATGCTTTCCCAGAAGATATCTTTGAACAACGAGCTCTGCCACTACCATAATTTATTGTGGTATTTATGTTGGTACTTTTATGGTTCAATGTACTTACACGGAGGGTATATTCTATGTCAACCTTTGAAAATAAGTACTTCATTTTTATTTGTGATCAAGTACACAAGAATTCTGTTCCTTTATTGAATATTATTTTTAAATCCCGGACTTACCTAATGCTAATACTATTTTACTTCATTCATTCTCAAACTCAAACACAAATCATCAAACTTTCATTACTTGCATATAAGGCTACTTTGTATGTGTGTAATTAATAATTTTTCTTTTCATACCTTGTAATAAAACTATTACTTATAATAATATGAAACTTGCGGGAAAAAATGGGACACGTGGTGCAAATAAAGATTCGGTATATACTATTCGGAATACAATTCTTTTCCAAAAAGTGGTAGGTACATCTTCTTGTAAATCTTGTTCTTCTTTTCGTGTAGTTAGTGAATAACCTGGTGCCAGAGTTTTAAAGCCGCTCAACGGTCTCTGACTTGGCTTCAAATCCGTTCGCGAAATATCTTTCTGGCATGCCGGTATCCTCACGAAGTTTTCCTTCACCGTTTTTAAAGCAAGTGATGGCAAAGTGATAGTGGTAAGTGATCTTGTAAATAATGTCTAGTTAGATCAATCAGATTCACAAACTGCACTAGAACGCTTCCCGCAAGCTAAACAGAACGCACTAAGTTGATTAAGTGAGTTAGTTAAGCGCTGAACACCGGAATAATTTAATTAGTTCCGTTGGGGAAATTAGGGAATATTATCATGTATATAGGTACCTAATACTAGCCCAAGCAGCACAGATAGCTGTATAACTACCAATAACTACTCACTTTTAGACCTATTTGAAACTCTATGCGTATTAAGACTCTTTTAAGAGTACACTGGTGATCCTACAGCTGCATAATAGCTGTCAGTGATATTTAAACAGCTTAGGCTTATTAAGAGCTGCATTAAGGCTGATTAAGACCGAAAAAACTACCATTAATACGCTAAGAGTGCTATAAAGGTATCTTTTCAACAACTCTATTCAGTTTTTAACCTTTTCTAATGCCTTAACCGTAGTAAGGGCTGTTTAGTGGATGAAATTACGCCAAATGCTGTATAAGAAGGTATTTGTGAACTCTTATTACACTGACTTATTAAAGAACCACGTGTGAACTATTATGACGTTAATAGCTGTAAAATGGATGATTTGTGGCCCACATTTCAGCTTACTGCTGAATATGTCTACCGCTAATCAGCCTTTATACTGCCATTGATAGTGTTTGCATAGCGGCTGTTTAAACATTCACTACATGCCTCGCAGTTGCTTAGAGACTCACTACTGTATCGAATTACCAGCTTATAGCTGCATACAGTTTACATGTGTAATTTTATTCAGGTTTTTCTTGATTAACAGTACATTAGTGAACTATTAGACAGCCTTTTGCAGCATATATGAGTTTTAACTATTCACGTCACTGTTAAACAATGTATTGTATAACCTATAAATAATATACTGATTGATTTTTCAACTTTTATGATGTTTTTTGTATGAATTAGGAATGTATTGCATTAGTTTTACTTCCTGATAACACAATAATAACTGTTTAGCATATAACTAGCTGTGCCCGGCGGTTTCTCCCGCGTAGGTCTCGATCCCGTGGGAATATAGGGATAAAACTTATTATATGTCCTATTCCAGGTCATGATCTACACGTGTGCTTATCCTCTCCTCTCTAGAGTAGGGAAAGTCGCGGCGGCGTTTTTGCAACACATTTCATTTAAGCAGCAGCCTTTCCCGGTTTAAAACACCTATTAAGAGCGTAGATGTGACATATTTACTGAATAAAGAGTAACTTGTGATCTCTTAGTCAGTCGATATTCAGCGCATAGTACTGTCGTTAACCTTTATAACACTGTTAAATTGCTGCTACACAGCTCCTAAGCAGCTACGTGAACTTAAGGCTGAATAATTTGTGCCCATTTAAGAGTTATAAGAGCAGTATAAGGTCCTATACAGCCCTTATGCCGCTTTTTTATTCAGCTTTAAATATGATGGGAATCCGTTATTCGGCTGATAAGCAGCCAAGTGCGCTACTTGGGAGACCTCTGAGAACTATTATAAATACGATGCATATAACTTCTAATAATAATTCTTTAAGTATTACTCACAAGAGACAATGGTAGTAGGTTTACTAACGAAAAGAGCAACTGTTTTATATATTTTCATTTACACTGTTTTCAGCTATTGCATTTTTGAATGAAACAGCAAGTTTTCTTTTCATAATTGCAGTCTCATAGTAAATAACCTGATAATTGATATTATACACTATTATAGTGTTTGATATTTAAAAAATATGCATATACCTACTTTCGTAATCGTTGATGCAGCTACTGTTATAAGTACATTATGTACCTTTATTTTATGTTATATAAAATGTACAAACATCTTCTTTTATCAACCTTTAGTTACTTTGGTTGGAAAAGCTTCAAAGATAGAGGAACCGCAAACTACTGAGGAGGTAACTCGCAATCAAGCATCAAAAGGAAAATCAGACTACCTTGCCATAAGTTTGAATGGCGCGTCTGTAGCCTTATTTGTGACACTAGCTGGAAGAGGAGATGGCAGATACAAGTAATATTTGCATTGCAATTTTACAGAACTACTTGGACATATTTTATTAATTCATCATAATTCCCTTTACAATATTTGACACAACTAACTATTTACACTAGGTACTAAATTAAATGACTAGTCGAAGTATTCGTCCGCATCACTGTCATCTGGAAACGTGCCCAGAAGATTGGCAGCATTGCAGCATTGCCACGTTGAATGGCAATGCTGCTTCTTTGGCCAAAGAACGAACGAACTACTTTGGACTTAATCTAAAATCTATACATTATTATAAATTATTTAAAGTCGCTTTTCGTGTTTGTCTGTATGTCCGCGTTGTTCTTCTAAACCACGCAACAGATTTCGATGAGGTTTTCACCATCGTATAGAGATTTTATTCCGGAAGGTTTATGTGTATAATATATTATTAATAAAGTTACATATAACTAAGAAATCTCGATGTTTTCTCAAGTCGTTAAAACCATGCGAACCAGGAGCGGGTCGCTAGTATCTAATAAAAAGCAGTTGGCTGCAAGTTAAATATTTGCTTTTTTCGAAAAGAATTCGAAAAGATTTTAATCGAGTTTTTCGTTCAGGGAATTCAGTTCTGGGAATGACAAGATGATGTCACAAGATTGTTAGATGTCAGGAATATTCCTTTAGTAGCTGATAGGAAAGGCAATCTCGTCACGATACGAGTACTAATCAATATGAGATGTCATGCATGAGTACTCTGGAACGGTAGGTAATAAGTACTTATGTACTTACAGCGCTCAGCGACGCATCCGAGATTTAAATATTGCTTGCTCGAAGTATGCGTAGGTACCAATGTATTGGGTCGACGGATAACTTGGGTCGACTTGCGGACTATTTAGTTTCAATAAAGGAGACAATAACCGGATACACTATATTTAGCTACATTTCCTTCTATCAAGAAATATAGATTAGTTCTCTTGTAAAGCAATAGTAAATATTGAAAACATAATTCAGAAGAAGAGGATAACTTTGTTATCTTAGATTTAATTTCTCGGATTTCAGTGTTTTTTTGTGTTGTTTAGTTTGTTTCGAGGTTCAGCACCACTGCTCTCAAAATGGTGAAGGAATACATCGTGAAGAAACCGGGATGTACTAAAATCAAAAATTTGGAGACGTAACATCTACCAACGGGGGGGAGGTGTTATAAGTTTAACGTGTGTATCTGTGTGTCTGTCTGCGCCATCGTAGCTGCCAAACGGCTAAACCGATGTTTAATTTATTGGGTTTGTTTGAAAGGTGACTTGAACGAGAGTGTTCATAGCTTTTTTATTAGATATTTTGTTTTTATCACAGGTTTTTTTTTAAATTTTATTAGTTTGTGTAGAAATAAGTTAAAAAAAAATGCTGATAAAATATTTTTTATCATACAAAAGTATGTACTTACTGCTGTTATTTAGTAACAGTTAATTGTGGAGTTCATTGTTTAAAAGTAAATTTTTGATATATTATATTATTTATTGATAAATCTACAATGTAAAATAAGTTTATACACGAAGCACTATAAAAATATTACGATACATGGGTATCAAATTGGGAACATAATCCGGGATGCGATACATCCTTCAGCTGGATTTGGTTCCCAATTTAGGCTCAGACCCTGTTTTGTGTAAAAGCGTTTGAACTTAACCTACCATAGTTATGGAGTTATTACAATGGAATCAGATTAATAACAACGAAAACTATAGTAAGAAGCTAAAAAGAAATAATAGTATTTCAGATTTTGCTTTATTAGTTAATTTTTTTTTTTCTTACTTGTTTACCTTTTTTAAATATTTCTTAAGATAAAAAAAATGTTTAAATTATTATTACGTCATATTATGGCCATATAAAAGACACTATACAATTCTAATTAGAAATATTCGTTTTTTTTCAATTTATCAACAGTTTTTTGACAAATCTTAAATTTTTATATACAATCTAACACTAAAATTATAAACAAACGAAATAAAAATTATTATACAAAGGAAGGGCTCATAGGGCGTCAAAAAATTCTTCCAAATCACTGTCAGTGGGAAATGTGCCCAAAAGGCTGGCAGCATTGCCAAGATGGATGGCAAAAAAAAAAAAAGACTAATTAAACAAAATCTGAAATATTATTATTTAGTTGTTGTATTATGGGGTGAATAGCTAAACTGAAAATGACCGGTCCGAGGGGATCACCTTGTTGGCATCCGACCGCAGATTCCAAAACGTCTTCATAGAGTAATTTTGATGGGTGCCTATAGCACTGCCACAAAAAGCCAAAAATATCCGGTAACACCTTTTTTACTTCGGCCAACAGAGTGTTAATGTTAACGGAGTTGAAGGCGTTCTTGACGTCAACCTTGAGGATGACCTCACCTTTACCGGAGTTTAAAAAACTGGACAGGGCATGTACGGCAGCCTCGCAGCCCCCTTTGAATCCAAAACCAAGCTGTAGGGGCTGTATTTTTTAAATTTTTACTACTTACAGATTCCTAATATTATATGAATTCGTAATCAACTTCTTAAGCGATTTCAAAACTCTGGTAAAGTACCGCTGATTTGTTATTTGCAAATCCCACTTGACCTCTTGCAGCTCAATGGGTAGATAGGCGTATTATTTCCATAATCCATGTAAATGAGGTTTTTTTTTATTAATTTTCTATAGAGGTCTCTCTTATATTCTCATCAATATTCTCGAGTTAATCCTTTATTTTGAGTAAGTGATTATCCAAAGGTCAAAACGTATTAATAATTAAGATAAGAAAAAATACCCTAAAAACTTAATGTATTTTATACAATACACTGTTAGTAAAACAAAATGGAGATCTCCATTGCTTGATTACGATTAGGTACATACAGTTCAATGCGCTTTTTGTAAGTAAATATAAATAATACGTTAACGAATAAAATGGGATTATACACACAAACATAAACTGACGTCTTAGTAGTGTTAGTTAGTGCAGGGTATGCTTGTATTCCTATTTTGCCCAATAGTATCATTTGCCATCGAACAGCTGAGCGTGACTATGCTTCATAAACCATCATTTGCACGATAGTAACAACTGGAAAAAAACAGACCATTATATTTGGTCTTTGTTTAAAATCATGCAAACTTGTTCGCTTCGTTTGATTTTTAAGAACATATTATTCAGGTTTTACCGATTCGTGGTCGATTAGTAGATCATAGTAAAGACAGCTTAAAGCTATCCACAATAGATAAACATTATTGATTTCAGAAATATTGATATGGTAGGGATAAGTATGTTTTTTTGTGTTGGTTTTTTTACGCGAAACCAATTTATATTATCAATGTGCAGAACGTGTTTTGTTTTGATAACTCTGACAAAGACTGACAGAATATGGTGGGAGCTAATTTATCTGTTCTCTTTTCCAACCAAAATCCAAGTAAGCGATGAATATACAACATGCTGTCAGTTTTTAATAAATCCATAACCTTACATATTATAAAACAAAGTCCTCCGCCGCGTCTGTCTGTCGTCCAGTTCGCGATAAACTCAAAATCTACTGTACAGATTTTCATGCTATTTTCACCAATGGATAGAGTGGTTCTCGAGGAAGGTTTTAGTATATAATAACCGATATCTACGTGGCGAAGCTGCGGACATCAGCTAGTAATACATATTACTGTCTATTTCAACCTGACAGTTTGTAATATGGATGGTTAAAAAAGCAAAAATGGACCGTTTTAAATGCTTGTATTGCAATGCTGTGTTCGGTTTTGATGTTTTAGTAAATAAACGTAGGTATTGTTAATACCGGGCGTATTCAATCGTAAAGTCATTGAAATGCCAGAGACATCAGGGGCCCTTAATGAATGTCTTCATTCGAAGGTGTGGGCAGCTCACTAGTTTAATTAAGCATCCTATGAGACGTTCCTAAATTGTCCTGCAACCAATCACTGCAGAATGTGTCTTGTCTCTCGGGCAGTCCTCACTAATTAATTTAATGTTGTACGTAAGTTATTTAGGTAGGTACAATATGCGCAGGTAGGTATTTACGACCTAGAGTATAATTAATTATCATTCATATTGTGTCTATTTTCGGCACTACTTTCAAACTACAATAACGATGGACCAATATTCTATACCAGACTAAATAAAAGTTCAATAGAAAAACGACTCTTTTTTAGAAGTAATTTGAAAATAACCTGCTTTTGATATTATCGTTTTAATGTGATTCCGCATGAATGGAATCCTATTTGCTATGTTGTCACGGTCGATAGTCTGGCTCCGGACGTTACCTACTTATTACCCGAATGCCCCAGAAGTAGGGTAATGTTTTTCGAGAGTATGTATGTATGTATGTATGTTTCTATGTATGTATGTCTATTTCTTTGGCACGCTCTGTAGCCTAAACGGCTTGATGGATTTTAATTTTCGTTGATGGATTTTAATTCGTTAGGTTCGTCTTAATTGTGGGAGTGACATAGGCTATATATTTTTTTAAAATTTTATCGGGAAACAAAAAAATGGGAGGGGGAAGGTTTTTTTTAAAAATAAATTACAATATTGGTATCAAATAAAAGCTAGTAATGAGTGAATTCCAAATAAATAAATTAATAAAAATAAAGACTTGAAATAAAATAAATTATTTAAAAAACATAAAACCCGCCTGCAAAAACGCATAACTTAAAAGAGAAATACAAGCATTATAATCTGTAAAATTTTGGTATAACAGGCGGGGAACAAACCAATAACCTGAAATATGGTGTAACTTTTGTTTGTTCCCCGCCTGTTATACAAAAATTCTACAGATTATAATATATATTTCTCTTTTAAGTTATGCGTTTTTGCAGGCGGGTTTTATGTTTTTTAAATAATTTGTTTTATTCAATTCATATTTCTCTGTGACTTGCGAGTACGTACTCGCGAAATGAATTGTAATTCTGTCTCAGTCTCTTTACGTTTACAGATACATAATTTTTAATTAGTAGCTTTGTTTTCAACATGTATTCTTACTAATCGACACTGCTCAGTTCCGTTCAATAGACAACATACACTTCCTTTATGGCGGGTTTCCACCTTTCGGCTGTTATTAACCCCTTCGAACCAAAACGCAAGAGCAATATTCCTTGTGGATATGTTTTTCATAATGTTTATAGAACATTCTTCTTGCAATTAAATAAATGATAAGTAAGCGTGATTGCACTTGAATTGCTTAATGGCTGTGTATGTTACCATATTGTAGAAGTTTATTATGTGGAATTGATCAAGTAAATAGCAATTTGGCATCTGGACAACTACGTGTGTCAAGTCTAGATTTTTTTTAGGCCTTATGTGAGCGGAGGAATTCCCAACAAAATTAACTGTCATCCGTGCCTTCCTTTCTTAACATGTTCGTTATCATTGTTTTGTCAACAAAGCCTTCGGTTATCCTGAGAAGGGAATATTAAATTATTAATAACAATAATAGTCGTTATAACGTTATTATTAAAAGCTCAAACGCAATTATTGCACATTCATTAATTACATTGACAAAATTAAATTACGTGCAGATACATTAATGCATGGGCGCAATCTAATTAGGTATAAAATGACGTAACATGCTAAATTGCTGTCATTCAAAAAGCGACAGTAACACACATCTGTGTTTAAATGAAATACATAATGAGGTTTAAATAAATAAAAAATGTGTATTTGTGTGGTGAATAATTTAAACGCATTTTATCGATAAAGTAACTCATTTTTGCGACTCTGTATATTTTTTCTAAACTTCACGAGAATTCCAATCCTCCAATCCTATTATACACCCCTTTGCAAAAAAAAACGGGCACCTTAACAGTCATTGGCTTTTATATGGATAATATTAATATTTTTACTATGTCATTAGCATAAATGACTAGTAATTTGTTATAATCAATAAGAATATAGTTTTTTGGCTACACCCCTCTTCCAGCAGCGCTACAATTTTACTAGATCTTATTGCTTTTGCTGCCATTAAATCGACACAAAAATCACTTATAAGTCACAATAAGGCTGGATTATGCGACAAACATAAATTATTCTACTAAAAATAACGTTTCTTACCCACACTCTTTATTAAGTGCCAGTAACATAGTTTGGCTATTAAAACCTCTTTACAACTAAATGATTACCAATAATGTACAAAAATCAAAACCGCCCATTTTTTTTGCAAAGGGGTGTATATTGCCTTATACAAGCCCATAGATTCGTTTACATAACTTACGGTTTTAAGAATAATTGAATTCTTTTTAAGTGTTCACTTCTATGAGGAAAATGACAGTAATGATTAAATTAAGCAAAAATAAACCGCTGGTAAAAACTTAAAATATTTTCAAAACATGGTATTTAATAGACTTATAAAAGTTGGAAGAGATTTTGTCTTGCGATTAAGTTATTTAGCCATGGTTTATGTGTGCTATTGGCTATACCTACCATAAGTTATTTTTAGTTAAACTTATGCTTCTTAAAACAACATTGATTAACCAAATGTAGACATGTTGAGTTAATGATTTAGTGAATTGAAACGCTTGTTCTGTATTACCTTTCGAACTTCTAAGTAAGGCCTGAAACAGACATTAAAATAATCACATAATTTTTTCACAAGTTGTCAGGAAGTGGAACTAGGTGGCATATCCATTTTTTTTACAATTTTATAGAAAACTAATTGAAACTGCAGTACTGTTCGATTCTATTCTATTCTACTACTTGGCTTTGTACTAAATTCTGTCTGACAATATTACGTAGCCCGCGTAGCGCGTAACGCAGCGAACTGTAAGTATTTAACTGTCAGAAAAAGAAAACCTGATAATAATTTCTCGAATTAGCAATGGAAATAAAGTTTGAATATTTTTAAATAATTTCATGTCCAGTTAAATCTAGACCTTCAGGAAGTATGAATTGCAGAATTATTTACCATTAACATTTTCTCTTGGTGGCTTTGAGGGTATAAAGATATAAACATTATTTGATGTTTTAGGACGAGCTCCATTAAAATCGGCGCTCCGAAGAGTCGAGGAGTTGAGAAGTCTTGGGGTTCCATCGTCAATATATGCAAATGTAAGTGTTTTTGTTTCTTTAGTGCTTAAGAGCTACCGATCACCGTTCTTTTTCATGACCTCATTATAAAACACTCAAGTGTCTTTCGCATCTACTTAAGGTTATCGTGAAAAGCGATGATGCGAATTTTATTTACCACCAACAGTGTTATCTTCATAACTATAAATCCTGTGTTGATAAAAAATAATTTCTTTCTAATGCGTCTAGATGTGAATATTAATCAATTGATAACAATTAAGCATCACAACACGTTACACGTACTTATGAAGGTTGTGTAAGTAAACAATGAAATTAAACAATGTAAACGTGGTGATATTGTCGGCGGCCCACACAGCCCACACGACCAACGCGGCCCACATAAACGCTTGCCAGGCGTTCTGGGTGAATACGCACCCTATTTGTACGCTTAATCACACGCAATTAATGTTAGATATTAATCAACGTATATTGATTAAAACACGTAGTATCTTGGAGAAGTTAGCATGTTCAGATCTAGTTGAATTTTTGGGTCTCAATGGAGTTGGTAGGGTGTGAGGCGGCTGTTTAGTGGGTTCGGGGGTGTCGGATATTACAGGGGAAGTCCCGAAGCCATCGATCATCGTTACTGTCAGATGAGCGAAACGCCTTTTAACGAGGTAGGTGGCCACGACTTGTTGGCCAGGCGGCCACGCACCGGCTTATCACACCGCGCACCTAATGCTGCGCAGTCGTCACATAATATAATACTGATTGCCTACAAATGACCATTGACCGGTGTCCATCAGCCTAATTGAATAGATAAAGTCGAGATCGGACTCGTTCAACCTTATTCATTAGCGTGCCGTTTACAAGTTCCCTTCGTTAGCTCTGATTCGTGAGTTTGTTTTTAGTACAGTTGCTACGATATTCTGAAAACTATGTTAAAATACTGTTTCATTTGCAAAAAACGTGGAATTATTTTGTGTGCGATAGCTTAAAAGTAATCTGTATAATAACGAACATGCCATAATTTTTCCGATTTTATTATCCCATAAACCTAGAATTGAATATTTTCTAGATAAATACCTATTGAAAGTAATACCGTGTAACATTTGATTTGATTGTTCTGAACTTCAATTGTTAAAGAGTCATTAGTTAGGGAGCGAATGAGAAAACTTTACTGCTCTGAGATCTGTCACCAGATTTATTAGCAGTTGATACTTATATATTTTAATGAAGTTTTCATATTACGACGTTACCTACCTTTGATTTTCAAATATTACACTAGAAAGTTACAAGACAGTAACTTAAAAAATAATTGTTTTATCATTCGTCTTCTTTGTATGTATAATTACTTACCTTTAATCAATCTGCAAAGATTTTCACAATGTAGGTATTGAAAAGTTTTGGTTAAAGGATAGGTAAAAACTACCTGAAGACAATAAACCAATATAATGCAGTCTTATTTTCTAGTATTGTTTATATTAAAAAATAAGACTGCATTTATAGGTGTACCTCTATGTTCACCTGAACATAGAGATAGGTACACCTATAAATAAAGTCAAAAATAATCCAAACAAACTTTAGGTTCCAAGAGCTTGGGCACGCCACAATTGCGGCGATAAGTCCCCTCTTTGAGGAGTGGCTAGAGAGGCGCCACGGCGTCCTCACCTTCCGCCTGACGCAGGTCCTCACCGGACACGGTTGCTTCGGGAGGTTCCTGTTTCGTATAAGGCGGGAGGAAACGCCCGGGTGTCACCACTGTGTGGATCGCCCGGAGGACACGGTGGAGCATACGGTGGAGGTCTGCCCCGCTTGGGCGGAGCCCCGCCGTGTCCTCTTGGAGGCGATTGGCGGCGGTGACCTCTCGCGTCCGGCTCTGGTCCAGGCCATGGTACGGAGCGAGAGGACATGGGAAGCAGTCACCTCCTTCTGCGAAGCAGTAATGCTCGCGAAGGAGGAGGCGGAACGCGTGAGGGAGAGGCAAAGTTTGCGCCCTCACGCCCCTAACCGCCGCCGCCGCTGGAGACGCCCTGGGCGTCGGGAATCCCAGGCGGATTCCCGGCCACCATAGGCGCGGGCTTGCGGACGGCGAGCAATGGGTAGCTCGCCGTCAGATCAGGACCAGGCCCGGGTCGATGGCGCGTCGTGTTCCACGCGCGCCTCAAAGAGATGTCAGCACAATTGGCGGGGTCCGCTAGGACCGATGCCTGCCAGGGTTGCGGGTTAGTCCGAAAGGGATACCGGGACCTTGGCAACAGGCAACTGAAGGAACACGGGTGGGTTTTAGTCAGTAAAAGTCTGACACGCCCTTCCGCTCCACCCAGAGCGGGAGAAGTAATTGGATGATTTCCCACCCTCAAAAAAAAAAAAAAGGTTCCAAAAGGTACCTACCTTTTGAACCTAAAGTTTGATTGAGTTATTTTTGGCTTCCTGAAATAACATAAATGGGAGAAGAGACTAGTGACAAGTGTTCTTACCTAGCTCAAGATTCATGGTGTTTCGGTCCCATAAATTACCATATGTCAATAAAAAATGTTTTATGATCACAAGTCTCCTATAAAATAGGTTGTTGCGGCAGTACAGTTGGTAGGTATCTATTTTTCACACATATCAAAATCTTTTTTGTCAATCAATAACGCGGAAATCATTTATATTGGTCTCAATCTCCATAACAAATACATTTTCAAGGTTTAACATGACAAAAGATGGCCGTATAGTACTGTCATCAAAAGTCCGTTGAGTCGAATCAGATAGGCAGATAACTCGACGAGGATCAAAATAATGTATGCACATATTATAAAATAAAGTCGCTTTTCGTGTTTGTGTGTGTTACCGCGTTGTTATTCTAAACTTCACAAACGAGTTTGATGCGGTTTTCGCTATCATTTACTCAGGAAAGTTTATGTGTTTATTACATTAATATTAAACTTACATAATAATAAAGAAATCTCCATGTTTTGTCAAGTCGTAAAACCGGGCGAAACAGGGTCGGGTCGCTAGTAGAATATAAAAAATGAGCAAAATGACACAAATATGATTAAATGTGCATGTCTGTTTGTTTGCTACGTTTTAATTCTGTGTAATTTGTTTTATTTTGCGTAATATTTAAACACCATCAATTATAATTATATTATTCTTAAATTAATATCACAATCAGTCAACATTGTTTACAGCTTATCAGTCGCTACGTTGTATGTGTTACATTATTATTATTTTGATTTAGTGTCATTAAAATGAAAAAGCCCAGTAGGTACTATTAACTGCATTATAAGTAGGACAATTTATTAATAAAAGTAGTTTTTTTAATATACCTAACAAAATTGCGGGTTTCTATGTATTTAATAGAGGAAAAAGCTTGC
The DNA here is from genome assembly GCA_947363905.1 of Lithophane semibrunnea. Taxonomy (NCBI): domain Eukaryota; kingdom Metazoa; phylum Arthropoda; class Insecta; order Lepidoptera; family Noctuidae; genus Lithophane; species Lithophane semibrunnea. The sequence goes on from OX376186.1 coordinate 14,721,622, forward strand.
TCTGTTTTGGTATAAAGTTTAAGAAGTGTCGTATCGTCTTTTGATAAAATATCAGGTTATGGGCACGTGAGTAAATCGAATCAAAAAAGGTTCCTTGAAACATCGATATACCTATTCGGTTCCTATGTTTCTATGGATTCCTACAGCACGCAATGTATGTGGTCCTTACTAACTACTGTAGAGCCATAACCTGGATCGTTTTAACATCCAACCTCCACGAAACCGCTATAAGTTGCTGGCATAATTACGACGCAAACATTAATTTGTAATTATAATAGAAGAAAAACGGTAGGGGTTCGCTGAAGGGTTGACATTGCGTATGTCATCGCATAAAAATTAAAAAAAAAAACGTTGATCCAAGTTATACTTGCGTTTTATTTACTTCGGTACCGTTAGCTCTGTTAGCTCCGCTAGCTCCGTTAGCTCTTAAAAACCAATTAAAGACATTTATTGAGGAAGGGCTATTACAGTATCGATGAGTTCATAGATGACAAGCGACTGTAACTATTAAATTAATTGTTAATTATTATTTTTGTTTATACATATTATTATAATGAATTGTAAACTGTATAATGAATTTTAAATTTAAATGCAATGTGGGTGATTATTTAATTTATTATCTACTTTAATATTTTCGACACAATGTATTTTGTTATGAAATAAATGACTTATGACTTATGCTCGCGGAGAGCTAATGCTGCCTACCAATAAAATTGTAGGTACTGATACCCGCTAACGTCTGAGTTATCAGATTGTGGACCCCGTAAGTTATACTTTGAATAATTGGAAAGCTCGAGTTAACTCAATCCCAGATTGAACTTTGTTACAATTGGTCCATTCGTCGCGGTGTTGTATGTAATTAAATCCTCGAAGCCCCTTCTGAATCTATCATTGAGAAAGTTTTAACTGTCAATAATTCATTTAGAACTTTGCTCTAACTTATACCTTCTTTAGGATCAAAGCGTGGCCGTATTCTTGATACGATTTAACTAAGTTACTTCAATCAATCTCTGCATACTTATTATTTTATATAAAAGTTTGTAGAAGCTGCTAACAATTAATTGTCTATTGACTTAGTTTAGTTCAACAGTTTTGTTCCTAGACAAAATACACACGTACAGCCGGTGTATTCTGTAAAAATCTGTCAATAGCGTCTATTTCTAGCATCAGGTGGAATACTAGCTCACTTCACCCAAGTTTTTACGCTGAACATTTTACAGAATAGATCGGTTGATCTCAGACTATGCAAGTTATCTTTCACCACGTCCCGTTCAAGTGCACGAGCACTGAGGTGCACTCAAGATAATGCAGCAACCCAATTATTCAGCGTACTAATTAGGCTGGGTCAGCAATATACCCGCTGACGGTGGAGAACACTGAACGTTCCCAGTGATAATCAAGCGTTGCAGCGCTTCAATTATTAGCTAGCCATTTGCTTGTTATTACGCTGGAATTTCTAGCCCCTTCCATTCCTAGATACTCGACTCGTAAGTGGTGCAATAACGCCGTTGACTGTGCCGGCCGAGGGTACAATTGTATTGTTATAGGTACAAGAGCTTTCTCCACTCATAAATAGCAACGCGGAAATCAATGTCGACGTTGTGCTCGTGCCTTTGTTTTTCTTAACGCAGGGTTATGTGGAACAGTATTATGGCAGATTTCTACAATATACGGACCGTACCAAATAATGAACGTCTTTACCAAATAATGAAGCAAATACCTCATAGCTTTTGCATAGTAGACCATTATTATGTGAAAGTAACTATCAGAGGTAAAATTGACTTACGAATTTATTTATATGCCCAGTTTGGCAATTAAAACCTTTGGTAAGTGAAACGATTCGTTATTGTTTATAGGAACCGAGAATATGTCGGCGAAAACATGCATGTTTTATATCGGTTTCGCCGTCATTTTTCTAGAGTTCCATTCATTCTAGCGCAGATATTGTGGCAGTACTTTTATGCCTAACTTTTTATATAAAATTAAACAGCGCGTTAACGGCTCGTTGAATATCATTAACATTAACACACCTCTCATATTACGACCGCGGATGGAACACGTGACCTTATTAATATTTATAAAACCGAGAAAATTGTACAAATTAATTTCATCCAGCTGTCTGCACGTCAAGCGCTGCTACTCCATCGAGTCTATTTTAAAACTGCTTGTTCACCTCGTTATTAACGTTATCGCAAAAAAACCGGCTTTTTTATCCCACTCTTGAAAACATCCCGAAATAAATAAGTTTGCCTCATCTACTTAAACTTTTCTAGTTCACAGTTATCTTTGAAATAAAACTAAAGAAAACTAAATAAAAAAGTTTTGGGCGTAACACGGATTGAGATCGTACAGAAAAGAAAAACATTTACTGTGTGTACTGCGAACCACAGTTTCGCATTCAGCTTTCCGAGAGACTCATTAATATTTCATTGAGTAATGCGAAGATGTTAATTTTCTGCGTTTATTGTATAACATAACGAGATAAACAGGACTTTTTAATTGTTCTCTACCATGTCTCAACGCGTTTCGTAATTAAATTAGTTTAATTTCATTATAATTTTATACGTAGGTAAGGTGGGGCTAAAGGTACGCCTCATAAAAGGGCTACTTTGCTTAATTTGTGGAATTGTCTGTTGATATTCCCTTCATAAGCAAGGTAGGAGGGCTCAGGGCTGGGAGGGCCACAACGATTGTGATTACCGGTAAGATGCTTAATAATTTGAATATTGTTTTTAGGATGTTCGAAATATTACGAAAACAATGATATTTAATCATATCTTTTCTCTTTATGTTCTATGAGTTTATGCATTACAATAATTCTATCACTTATATACCTACATCCTACATTAAAATAATAATAATGTACAAGTATATAAAAAAGGGGGAAATAATCAATAAGGTGTATCAAAAAGTCTCCATCGCTGTCAGTAGGAAAAGTGCCCAAAAGGCTGGCAGCTTCTGCCAAAAAATAGGCCAACCACGTGAAGAGCCGACCATCCGCTTTGCGATGTCTTGAAAGACTAGGAGAGCACTCCTAGTGTTTCAAACCCAAACGGCTGGCACAAAACAAAAAAAAAACTATAGAAATAAACCAACAGCCACCTACCTCCGTCGTTGTAAAAAAAAAACACTGAAATATATCTTATGGTATTTAATCATTTTAACAACATTCGTTTCCGTTCCATAGCAATTTTTAATGGCTTGGTTCTTTGTTGTGTTTATTTTGTCATACGCAATACCTTTACAGGATAGAAGTTCACGACTGTCATGGCTACGTGGTAACATTCATCCAGCGCACGATTCAGTTCTATTCACGTACCATTAGTAAAATCCCGTACTGGAAAGTGCTTTATACCCATCCAACAATCGAAGTAATTAATGGCTCTCAATCCGTTGTTATATTCTGCAAACTACAACACCGACCGACTAATTTGACATACGTCAGCGGTGTCACCCAGTCGCACGCACGGCGCACGTCGAGCCGTGGCCGTTGCGTCCGGCAAGTCCTACACGAAATTATGCACAATGTTTTGCTGTCCGGGTAGCCTACGCACTATCGTGCACGGACAGATAGTACGAGTGGGATTAGATTATACAAAATAATTTTGATACGAAAACGGAACACCGAAACCACGTCGTTGGTTATAATCGACGAGGTGGTTGCTTTGTCTCAACTTCTAATAGTTTCAGATTTATCCATACTGAATTACTGACCATTACTGTTTCAATTAATTATTTAGTGTACGAATGGTAGTAAAATAATTTTCATAAACCTGTAAAAAATGATACCTACTAAGTATTCAAACCGAGCTCGTGGCTAAGTAATAACAGCCGCTCGGGTCGATCCGTCAGGTTAAGCTACGCTTACCGGGGTTGGTCCGTGGATGGGTGACCATCTTTACATACCGAGACTCCTCCGTGCCTCGGAAAGCACGTTAAGCCGTTGGTCCCGGCTGTCATTTGTGGATCTTTGACAGTCGTTACGGGTCGTCAGAAGCTCGAAAGTCTGACAACCAGTCTTACCAAGGGGTATCATATTCCCCAGTTACTGGGTTGTGGAAGTCAGATAGGTAGTCGCTCCATGTGAAATACTGGTATTCAGCTGCATCCGGTTAGATTGGAAGCCGACCCCAACATAGTTGGGAAAAGGCTAGGCAGATGATGACTAAGTATTCAAACCAGTATTTGTCTCCATCTAGCTTATGCATTAGAAAGAAGTATTAATAGAAAAAGTTACAAACCTTAAAATTAATGTTCACGAGAGCCACAGTGTGCAGCAGCGCTTACAGTTTCATACTAATACAGAGATCAACATAATTAATTATTCAAGTTCGTCCAATTCGGTTCAAACAGCTCTATTCTTAGTAGGTATCGTATTGCATAATGTAATTTAATGTGCAGATCTAGCCATTATTTAACTGTATTAGTACTTAAGGTACATGTATGGAGTGCGATCCACTTTAGCTAGGAGCTCTTAAGATATAGAATTTCTATCAGTCACTGGAAATGCCAGTTGTCATTGAACTCATTTGACCAGCGGGCCTAAAACGGCCACATTAGCAATTCCTCTATATGCAATTCATTTACTGAATTTCCAGAAGTCATAAGCAATTCCTCTAATTTGACACAAAAGCAATAATAATGTGTGGACCATTTTACGAATCTCCATAGAAAACTGTGTAACAGATGAATTATTTCGTAATATGAATCGCACGCAGAACATATTATGAATTGTCAGTTTGTGAAATACGATGATTTATAATATTTCCCTATTATGATTCTGTCAAAGTGACTGTTTTAAGCCCTCTGTTCGTATACGTAGTGCAAAATTCGTTTTTGAGCTTTATTTTTTATTGTAAGTGATCTTTTGTCCTGACCGCTTTTGTTTGACTTTACATTTCTTTAAGGTGAACAGTACGATGTTATAATTTATGGGGTCAAAGCTTCAATGAATACGTCATTATTAAAAATGATAAAAACTGTTCGTTTATTCGTTTCATCTAAAGTTGCTCGTCGTTTGCTGCAAAATGTCCACAAATACTTAATAATAGTTACTTTAGGTAGCAATTACTTACACCTTATTTGCAGATACTTAATTTGCATAAAATTAATGCAACAATCATCTGCCTTCATAACAACAGAAGCGCGAGTGTTATTGACTACGCCGTAGCTACGCCGTAGCGCTCCGCTACGACAGCTACATAATCGCTACGCCAGCTACAAAACCGCTACGCCTCGAGACAAACGTCTTGAACTTTGTTTTTGTCTGCAACAAAGCCCCAATTCTGTTGAATTGTTGCGTAACAACGCACCGACTAAACTAAAACATTGCTTTATTATACAAAAAGGCAAAACAAGCGAGGTCAAAAGCATGAAGACTTTCAAAATTTCCTTTTAAGTTTCCATGTTAAAATTAGTAGGTAAGTGTCTTTCGGAGCCAAATTAAGTTTATTATTGTGTCGTATACACGAACATTTTTGCATACTATTATAAACTTTGTTTTCTCATGCCGGAGTACTCCTAACTCCGGATTTGTTAAGTATTTACAGCTAAGGTTTAGTTTCGTATTACATATTATTGGCTGTATTTCGTATTGGGAAATGCTCAGAAATAGATATTAAGAAAAATTATCTTTGCTAGTTGGGAAATAAATGAACCATAGATATATACTTTGATTCATAATTCAAATTAAGTTAGTGCCAAGTGTTATTTTTTTGCAGTAGTCGTTAGTTAATTGTTTCTTAATGATTGTGAATGCAGACTTTTTGTAATTTCAGACAGCATCTCAACTTAATTGATATTTAAGACCCGTATTCCAGAACGATGCTAGTTATGAATCTCGATTTGAAAATTAACTTTGTATTCATGCTTGGTAATGTGGAGCTAGGCCTTATGATTCTCTTAAATGAACTACTGCTACTACTAAGGAACCCTAAATTAAGGGACCTACGTTCTTAGATTCACAGTTCTTTAGTGCATGTTACGCTAATATTCCCAAAATATGGGTGGGTGTACTATAGGTACATCTTTACCCAACCCTTCGGGGAAACAATGTGTGATGTTATATTATTATCATGATCTGCATTTGTTTTTTTTATAAAAGGTTAACCTAAGGTGTCATTCACACAACGTTTTGTACGCGTAACACGAGTTTAAGACGCGCCTTAACTACGCCGTATAGTTCCACAGCGCTGATTGTTGCGTTCATTCCGGTGTTCATTCATACCAATAGAAATGCGCGTAAACATCGGAAAAACACGTGCTTTTTTGGTTCGTGTTTTTTTACAATAGGGATCAAGTTTCTGCGCATTTATTGGGTATTTGATCGTGCTGCTGTCCCTGCTTTATTTTTATAGATACGTGTCACGTACTTATTGTGTTTCACTATCGTTAAACTCTCGTTTAAAAGCATTGTGTGTATACACCCTAATTTAATTAAGAAGTGATCCGAGCATTAATTTTAACATTTTAATATTGTTGTCCTACCTTGCCTTTATAGTGTTCAAGTTAGGTACAACCTTTTGTAACAAAAATGTAACCACATTAATGTACATAGTAAATATTTGAGTATGAGTTAATTAGGTACTTAAATGGCTAGCTTTTGTTTCTAACTAAGCCGAGTGAAGGGCTGCTGGTTGGAGAGGGTTGCTCTCCCTCGTTAAGTCAAGTTCATCATCATATTTATCAGTACGAACATTCATTGCAACCGTGTTCCCGCTGCGTTTGGCCGACGGATTACAGAGGGCAGGCTTATGCCTAGGACTTATGTTCTTAAGACCCATACACTATCATAAACAGTGTAATTGTACTTCCATGCATTTGTAAATGGAAATTGTTTACTAACTATTACGTGAATTAAACTTATAAATGAATATGGAAGGTGTTCATTTAATATGTTGGAACGTTCGAAACATTGAACATTCAAATGGATTATTCAATAAAATACCCTGGTTTTGTGCGTTCTGAAATGTTGAAAGGGAGAGATGGTACCTACACTACTTACTTCTCGTAGATCCTAAGGAATGATATCACACTTCATGAACGTCGCAATAACTTCACACAACTGTCCGCTCCGTGCGATAAGACCACAAGCGTCCATAAGAAACTCGGAAAGCAGTATGTTATGCCTTATTTATTTAACCTACATTACCCCAATGCTGGGCAAAGGTTTCCTCCATACTTTTCCATTTTCTTTATGTTGTGCTTTCTCCGGCCAATCGGTCAGGAACGAGTCTGTCACGCCAGTATTTCTGAGGCCTGACTCGGTGACGACGCCAGTCTTCAAGCACCCACTGTGTGACGCTCCAGGCCCACCTGTCTTGATGCATCCTAAATGTGTGACACATCCAGTCACATTTCAGCCTTGCAGACTTATTGCTAATAGGCAGCGATGTTTTTCTTGGAGCGTATTATGGTGTTTCTAATTTGGTCGATGAGTTTAAATCTTAAGTGTTACGCTCTATCTTTTTTTTTGTTTCCTTCCTTACTTTTTATAAAAAAAATATATATCTTTACTTTTCCTTCGATATTTTATTGTAATTTTATTAAGTTCTACTTTTACAATTTAAAAATACACAAAAAAAAAAAGTTACGTTTACTATAATAAAAAAATAAAAAATGAGGGCTTACAGATAAACCGCAGACGGATTTTTTGCCAGGTACCCGACCGAGGTAACCGAGCCTATTGCAATCAATCGAACACAAATCGGGCCGGTTACTACTCAGAAATTCATATTGGAACATTAAATACATTAAAGTTATATGTTAACTTAGTACCTACACAAATATAATACATACACATGCATGACGTGACTTGCTACTCACAACTGTTGTTAATGTTCGCAGAACTGCAAACAAGGTGTAAAAATACCCATCAGAAACCCATCATAATATATCTACGCATTCTGTTGAACATCAAAGAAAGTAACATAGTACAATAATAATTGCTAGGGAACGATTTTCAGTTTTGGTGTGAAAAATTGCTTTCGTTACGTAGCGCACAATGATATGCACTCAAAACATTGTACTAATGGATGCATGGAATAAATAGTACAAGGGTTGTGGGGTATTTAAAGTTAAGTTATAACATTTAAAACTTGTATTCGTTTAAAAAACGCCTTATAATTCGGAAGTTTCAATGTATGTAATGTAATAAATAATGTATAACCAAAAGATTAGACACGTCATTAGTAATTAGTTTGCAAAATTACACAATCAGTGACATCGGAAACGACTCTGAGCTATCTGCCTTTATTCAATATTCTAGGTTCCCACTAATTCGATTTAAGTAAGGAAATTCTGCTTCGAGAATTGCCATAATGAACAGCTGATATACTCAACCGCATCAAATCAAACAAACATATGAAAAGAAAACAGTTAAGAATTTTCAGTTTCATGACTGTTTTGTCCCTCCAACAAAAGCATGATTTGTATGTTGTTACAATGGCACTAACGAATGGTTCCGTCGCTTTTGTTGTTGCCGTCTTTGTCTAATCATCATTTATCTTTTTCGTCTTTCAATAAACAAAACATCCATATTTGGCGTCTAGTTAGTGGCCGTCGTTTTAGGACAGCGTGAAACGGACTGCCGATGTTTGTTGACGAAACAGTACGTGTTCGTGTTGCAGAGATAAACAAATCAGCGGCTAACTTGTGGCCGGAGGGCATCGTTCATTGGTGCAATAACGTATTGGATGGAAGATTGCAGTAATGTGTATGTAGTGACATATTGCTCGCCCACTAGTCATGTTGACCCACTTTCACGGTCTGATATGTTTTCAACTGATTCGTTCTAACTATTTTACCTACCACGCAATTTGTTGTTCTCTCACGAGTTTTTTATTTGTTTATATGATAAATGATTTTATTTCAGTAAGTTTGTACAAACACTTTCATAACTTTTCAATTATATTTAAAAAACTAGATGAGTTTGGCTTCTAAGATTGATAATTGTTTATCTTCGTGTTGGTAATTTTATTTTTAGTTTAGTTTAAATATTAAAGTTTTTTTTAGAATAATAGAACTTATTTCACTTAGATTTAGGCCAGTTCCATTTTGTCAAATTATATTGATTAGAAGTCTAGAGGAATCCGTTCAAAATTAACGGGCTGACGACAAGATACCAAACATGAAGTAGATATTATATTGTTGACAAAACTGTGGAAGTAAAGTGAACTGAACAATATGATATTATTTCGGACGTCTTTATTGCTATTTACCAGGTACGACAGAGCAACACAAGAACCTAATAATGTGTTGCTTGACCCCGTTACCTGTAGGTACCTAGTAGCACAATAACTCAACTCTTTATTACTGAAACAATAAGATCTCAGATACATTACAAGTCGCCAATCAATCGAAATGCCAGTGGCAATATAATAATGGGGATGTTGTGTCAGGCAATAGGAATGGCGCGTATTATTGTGTCAACATTATACGATATGTTGGTACGATTTGATTAAATGTTTGTCTTTACGCCCGCTGTCGCTAAACAGTCGTATTGTATCTTGTAGATATTATTATCCAATCTTGTACATGATCATTAGCCATCGATGTTTCGATGTTCGGACGAGAACATAATGCCTTTACCGCGCGTTACAGCGGCAAGGTAATTGCGTAGCACACTAACAATTGCAATGCCTTTCATTATGACAATTCACTTCAATTCACTTTCGTTGCGTTATTACTTCGTTGCGTAATTCACTTGCGTTATTTACGTTGTAGAGCAGACGACTTTTTCAAATACATGAAGCAATGGATCAGGAATTGCTTTCAAACTTCTTCGCATTGGGAAACATTGGGAAAAAAAGTGTGTCACGTAATTGGAGTGCAGCTTTGCATGGTAGTTGATAATTCATTCTCCACCTCTCTTTAGCATGAACTAAATAATATGTGTGCGTATAGTGTGCTCAAGCCGTTGTAAAAATATTAGCCATTAGGCAAACCATTGATTTTTCATTGTTCAATTGGTAATTCATTTCTCATCGACAGGTACCTACTAGTGTACCTTCCAAATATTATATTGAATTTCAAATGCGGCAAATTAGTTGACTGGATGTTTTCCGTCCTAGACTAGACATCCCACCAGATTTCTAAAAAATAAAATCCACTTGATTTCTGGCATGTTCTGCCAGAAATCAAGTGGATTTATTTTTTACTAAGTTTATCGTTGCATTCAATCTTCAAGCCGATTGCCATGTGATGAGCTGAGTTCTTATAACTCCGAAATTTGAGACATGTAATCATTGTCTATGTTACTTACATGTCATGGCGGATTAGATCCCCGATGTTGTAACATAGTAACATGTTCAGTTTAGTCTCGGGTTTCAAAAATATAGGCGGTTTATTGCGGCACAATTATTGATGATTGATAGGTATATTTTACTTTTATTTGAGTTCGGCAGTCATTTTAATAAGAAGCAGGAATAATCTTTTAATCAATGATCATTTATTATTTTCCCATAATCTCCAGCTCTACCCATTTAACCCATTATAACATAGTTATAATAAGTGAATACTTTTTTAAACTTCGTTTTTCTCGTATAGTCAAGTGAAACCGCGTTCTTTTACAAACGCGGACTTATCTAGATAACTATGTTCATTCATACATATATCATGGTCTGTTTAACATTCAATCAAGCGGGAAAGCCCCGCGTGACGTGGCATGACGTGATGGGACGAGACGCGAGTTAACCCTCCGTAGGCCGCGCCGGGAACCGGTTCTTTCCCAACTGGGCATGAAGAAAATTGTCCAACTGGGCATGAAGTGAAAGAAAATCGTAATGTATCAGCAAACACTGTTTCCGCCACATTTGAAACTAATACCAACATCAAATTATGTAGTTTTATGAACGCTCATATTGTTAAATCTGTTCAGAGTTATAGTTAAGTTAAATAGAATAACATAGTCAGTGTGTTACATGCAGCTTTAATTTTTCTAGAGCATTTAAGTTTGTTGGTTAACTCGGCTAAAGCTTCCACGGTAGTCCGCTAACATAGCAACACACTTAAACGATTACATAAGTTATTCGCGAAAATGCAGCGGTAGACGAGTTTGTGAAGTTGTGTCAAAAGAAGGCACGAATTGTTACGTAGAACTCAAGAACTCGTGTCGTGACCTCTCAACGGTCTTATAAAAGTTATTGCTTAAAGCATTTGCCATTGCTTCTCGCCTTGCTGCGGCAGAATAAAATGGATCGTAATACGCTCTCTTTGACGAATTAAAAAACGCAAACATGATATTTGGATCTAAATTTTGTTATCGTAGTTGGAACTTATACCAGTATTTTATTTTTAATTGCCGTTCAACGTCGTCAATGTGGTTACCTATAGGTAATATGATATATGGCAAGTTAGTCTGCCAATCGACCAATTATGAAACACTTGCCCTACTATTTCCAGGCACTAGATATTCGAGAATATTCTAAGACTTATCATGATTCGTTTGTAAGTTAATTGTTAAATAGCATTGTAAATAAAATTAATGAGCATGAGGCCTGGGTTCTATTCCCGGGTTGGGCAAAGTGTTATTGGGTTTTTCCATCTGTAATTTCTCCGTAACAGCCCGGAGTCTGGATTTGTGCCCGGATGGTGGCAATAGGCTCGCCCTCTAATATATGGAACTTAAACATATTGGCGAAATATGGGTGTACTATGGTCCACCTCTGCCTAACCCGTCGGGATACAAGCGTTATTTGATGTGTATGTGCTAAAAATAAATGATGAATGGAAATTGTAAATTGTTGTTATACACCGTGTTAAAGTGAAATGCTTAAAACGTCACTTTGGTGTCCGTTTGACCGGCCGTAAGTACCTAATACAAAAAGTTAATTTACTTTTTCGGGATAGATTTTTAGGAAAATAAATTAAATCGGGTAAAGAAACTCGCGTCGATACAAGCCAGGGTTTTTAGAGGATATCCAGCACAGAATTAGGTATACATGGTTGGTTTATTTTTACCCGACTACGGCGAAGAAAAAAGGAGGGTTATTACCCGACTACGGCGAAGAAAAAAGGAGGGTTATGATTTTGACCGGTATGTATGTATGTATGTATGTATGTATGTATGTTCATCCATCTGTTCCCTCCTATCTTCCAAACCACTTATCACAATTTGACAAATGAGGTATCGTTAGAAGCGTCGTGATTGTCCGCTGGTTATAGGCTATGTGAAGTCACATTAAATGGCGCCCTCTAGAGGACATAAAGTGAGGAACTTAAAAAAAAAAATGAGCACATTTCAAAAATATATATATTATAACCGCAAAAGAATTTAAAAAAAAATCAAGTAACAAAAACTAAAACCCAACGACTTAAAAGATATAAACAAGACACCACAGAAAGACAAATTAAAAATCCGGAGTCACACGTAATCTTTTCGATTTATGCCCTAACACGTGTGACTCCGGATTTTTAATTTGTCTGTCTGTGGTGTCTTGTTTATATCTTTTAAGTCGTAGTTGGGTTTTAGTTTTTGTTACTTGATTTTTGAAAGTTAGGCCCGTCGTCCACGACTCTAGATACTCTCGCCAATCATTAGAATGTCACAGCACTACTGTTTCAATGGTGGTCCCTACCGACACGAAGCAACTTACTACTGCGATACTAACTAGTTTGTTATTATATACCATACCTATATATTTTTATGTAGGTATGCAGGTATATCATACTATAATTGCTGAATGATTTCTACTTTGGCACGAGTCTTAACAGAATAATAAGAAAATCTCTAAAATAGGCAGAATAAGTACACCTGCTTTCATTACTACCGCAATTTTTTTAGGAAATTAAGGAATTTTATAACTAAGGCCCTTTCCTCACTGGTCAGTACGTCAGCGGTGCGGGATCGGTATGCTCGGTACCGTAAGCTTACCGAGCGCCTATATTTCATAGAGCGTTTCCTGATTGCTTGGTATAAGGGGAAGGAGCAGGGCGGGATCGTTTGGGTATCGCGGGACGTCACGCGTTTTATTGCATGCTCGGTATACCTACTCGGTACCGAAAGCTTACCGAGCGCATTATATACATGTATATATTAAACTAGCTGATGGCAGCGGCTTTGTTTTTTAATATGTAAGTTTTATAGTATGTAAATGCGAAAGTCAGTTTATTTGTTGCGCTTTCACCCTTAAACGGCTTAACGGATTTGGATGAGTTGACGATTATACCTAAACGATATCGCACCGAACAATGAGGAAACAAAAGCAGTACTGACCAGTGAGGAAAGGGCCTAAAGCTCACTTTTTTCAGAATATTAAATTAATTAAAGTTGACGAAGATTAGAGCCGTATTGAAACGTAAGTTGGGATTAAAAAAGAACCGCATTCCAATATGAACTGCTCTCTTACCAAGTTAATTAAATAAATTATTGATTAGTACTTAAAACAATTTTGAATTCTGTTACTTGTGTTTATGTTACGGAAAACTGATCAGTCTGTAGTTCTTTGATTTTATTTAGTCGTCGTGAGTAATAGAAAAAATACAATTTTTAACGGAATTTCTCTTAAAATCCAAGGCGGGTTTTTAAAAGAAATTACGTAAAAAATTGTAACTAATTTTATATAATAGTGCAATCCGTAAAAAATTGTAACTAATTTTATCGTAACTTTTAACTAATATTATTTTATATTATTCTAAATGCTAAAGTGAGTTTGTTTGTTTATTTGTTGCGCTTTCACGCTGAAACGGCTGAACGGATTTGGATTAAATTTGGCACTCGGGTAGACCACGACCTGGATTAGGAGACAGGACTACTGTTTATCCCTATATTCCTACGAGATCGAGACTTATGCGGGTGAAAACGCGGGGCGCATGTATTGTAGGTTTTGATAATATATTACAGCTGTAAACGTAAAATATAATCGTGTTAATTACCTACTAACATAATAATATTTTTCTACACCCGTAAGTTATATATAATTATTGTTTGTGATGGCCTGAGGCTATAAATAGGCCACATCCTGTCCTCGGCCCGGTGATGGCTTCCGGTGCGGAGAACGTGATACTGTATCTAGGCCCAATCATCCAATAAAGGCAAAATCTATTTCAGAGAGCGCTCAAAGGGCAGTAAAATATTTCATTTTTGATACGATTTGACTAAAATGAGACAAATTGATATTTAGTACAGATAATCATCCTAACTAATATTATAAATGCAAAAGTTAGTTTGTTTGTTGCACTTTCACGCTAAAACGGCTGAACAGATTTAGATGAAATTTGCACAGGTCTAGACCTTGACCTGGCTTAGGACATAGGATACTTTTATCTCGATATTCCCACGGGATCGAGACTTACGCGGGTGAAACCGCGGGGCGCAGCTAGTTTGTTATAATTAAAACAGAATTCGAAAAGTTACAGCCTACCCTATAAATATAAAGTTTTAACATTTTCCAACCATGTTTTCTTAAGATACAATAATATTGTATTTCAGTCTGTATAAACATCCAGTGGGATAGTATAAATTAGCAAAGAACTTTTATGAACTACTAGTTGTTGCCGCAATCTCGTTTGCATACTTCAACCTTCAGCTCGCCTCACTCGGGCGTGGAATTTCGAAAAATCCTTTTTTAATAGACTTCTGCACCGTTTCAGGAACGTTATCTTCATAATTTGATGTTTAGACTGTCTGCTGTTTTTAGCCAGTTTAATTTTCACGAATCTATGAAGCCTGATTTATGCGGTGTGATTTAACTGCCAGTGGCATACCCTAATTTGAAGCAAAAAATGACTTGCACCATTTAAACAGGCGGTGCAAGTCATTTGTTGCTACAATTGTATTGTATGCCACAACAAGAAACTTGCATCGCGTAACAACAGGAGCTTCACTTTTTCAGGTATGGGTTGATTTCGGTATTCGATTGACTTAGGTACATAATAGTAGCAGAAGAAGCACCATAGGGTTATACGCCACAACCCCTTCGTCCTACAAAAAATAAAGGAAATGATAAAATAACTAGCTGTTGTCCGCGATTTCGTCTGAGGAACACGATGAAACGTAGCCTATGACCTTCTCCAGGTCATGGTCTATCTACCCTTTGCCGAACATCCAAATCCGTTCAGTCGTTTCAGCGTGAAAGCGTAATGAACAAACTCACATTCGCATTTATAATATTAGTTGGAATAGTTAAATTATTGAGTTGAAAACTCTAGTGGGAATTTGAAAGCTTTTTGAGCTTTGCTAATAGACGTAACTGTCTCGTTGGTGTAATGGTTGCGAGAGTGAGTTTAGCGTACCAGTAGTGCTATTCTGTAACCATCTCACCGTGAAAACTTAGGTGAAGTGAGCGTGGAGTGAGCTGTCATTGTCATCGATACCTACTGATGCTAAGGCAGTGACAGTTCACTTCAAGCTCACTTCACCTAAGTTTTCACGGTGAGGTGGTTACAGAATAGACCGGCTGTCCTAAGTTTGAGCCTCGTGCCAGACAAAGTGTTAATAGCACTTATTGCTCTTTTGCTTGGAAGGGCTGTATGACAATAGGCTGTCTTCCCACACCTCTATCACCGCTTTTAAAGAATATAGTCGTCATGTTATTAGTAACTTTAATTTATTAAATTAGTAACTAACTGTCAAACTCCAAATTGAAAATCATTACCCTCCTTCTGGGGCAGTCGGGTAAAAAAACAAACAACAATCACTTGAAATGTCAAATTAGTCTATGAGATTAAAAAACCGACTCTATTTTGTTGTTCGGATCTAATACAGTCGTAGGTATATTTCTTCGGAATGAAAAATGTGGAAAAGTTTGCAATGTGTATTAGGTACAACGGTTTTAATAAGTGAACTTTATAAAAAATGCAAATGCGTTGCTGACCGACTTTTTAAATATTATATTATTCTTCTATTTTTCAAGTGTTTTTCACTTGTAGAGTCTAGACCCTACTCTCCTCGCATAAATCAATTACTTTCATTGTGTTCTTAAATCGACTAGTTGAATATCAATAAATGAGGAGACGTGGGCAAAATTAATTTGCAGTTCTAATTGCAAATCTCCTCATTTAAACCCAGAGCAAAGTAAGCTTTGGCGTTGAGTATGTACCTACTTTAACTTATTAAAGCCGTTACTTTAAGCTCCTCTTTCAAAATGTATCCTATATAACAAAATTAACACTGTTAACGTTAACGAACCGTTTCATATCAAACAGATATTTAGAAATGAAACATACGTCTTGGATCTGTTTAAACAAATATTTGAGGGTGGCAACATAAATAATGGAATTGAAACTGGCTACAAACAGTAAACTGTAGTACTACACGACAAAGTAATAGTAATGTCGGATAAACCGCAGTCCGCAGTTGTGGACGGCACCTCAACATACTCGCGGAAGGTTATATCGCCAAAGGGGCGACACAGTCATACATTAACTTTCGCAATGAGTTCAAAGAGTCCGCATAAAAGGTTTTTGCCTAAAGCTTTGAGCTTCTCGTCTTGACGTTCTGGAATATTTCAATTTTAGACTTTTGCTTTTACAACGACGACGTGGCCTTCGGAATCGGTGAAATAACAAAAAGATTAGAATACTATTTATATCGGCTGCCCCGCGAGACGAAAATTTTAACAGAAACGGCGTGATCCTAA
Organism: Lithophane semibrunnea; assembly: GCA_947363905.1. NCBI lineage: Eukaryota > Metazoa > Arthropoda > Insecta > Lepidoptera > Noctuidae > Lithophane > Lithophane semibrunnea. Next base: position 14,738,199 of record OX376186.1, read on the forward strand.
AAGCTTTGTACTTAACTGTAATAACAAGTACCAAAGACATTTGTCGACATTTACGTAATTATTAAAGTAAACGCTCCTCAACTGTGTTTAGTTCTAATTTATGAATGTTTAAGTATTTGGTTGAAAGCTTTATTATACTCATTCGGAATGCGGCCAAAATTCTGCGAATTTCAAAATGTATTCATCATTTGTATAGGCCAGTATTTAAGTCCAAAGCTAAACGACCACGCTGCAACTTTTATTTGTTTTTAGCTGCGAGAGCGTCATAATGACTGTCGTTAATTTTGAGCTCCGCAATCCCAACGATTTTGTTAGATCTCAGTTTTTATTATATTTGCAGAAAGCGGAGCCAATGTGTACAAAAACCTGTTATTGTCCTTTCCGCATTTTATGCTTTCCCGCGTTACATATAACAAATATTTTTATCGTTGAAATCAAACCATTCCGCCATCATAGATTTCAATAAAATTCAGTTAAAGTAGAGAAGTAGTTTTCTTTCACTGATAACAATGAATCTGTATTTTATTTGTACTTTTTGCTTCCAAGATATTCGAGCAGTCGCTGCCGACAGAGACTTCAATAATAATAATTATTGCCGGCAAAGCCTGGGCTTTTGTAGCAAGTCTAGCGCGGCCATTGTTTGTGTATCGTGGCGGTGGCCGCACAGTAAAACTCGGAACGCCGGGATTAACGATTGCATTTGACAGAAAGCTCCGTAGACGGCAACTCCGTTTTATCTAGCGCAAACTAATGCCAAAAGCACTATAAGTAGGTATATGGATCTTTTTAGCGAAGCTGGAGCGGAAATTGCTAGCGTTAATGGTTAAAAAAGAATGAGTAGTACTGTTCTAATTTATTTCCACAATGCGTTAAGAATTTCTCTTGTTCACAAAATAAAACGATAATAATGTACTGTGTAGGGCTCTCATGTTTGTCTGAGTATGGATAATAGCGGTTACACAAGTAGAGGATCGCGGTGCAAGCCAGACGGTTTATTGGCAACTTCGGACTTGAACGAAATGGGCTAAATCCAATTACGGTTATGTCAGCCTTTCGGATAAGCCTACAAAAAATATTATTTTTGATAATGTGACCCGGCCACGCAACAGTGAATAAGTATTTGAAAAAAAAATTGATGACATGCAAATGGTTTAAAAGAAGTAGGAATCGATATTATTCACCATATTTCCGTTAAGGAGTTATACAATTAAATCAAGTACAATAATTATGACTGCTCTTTAAAATAAATCAGAATTTAATAAGATATATTTATCAGATTACGTCGTCACGATAAAAATCACATATGCTAACTAAACTAATTACACGCAATCGCACTGAAAAATAATCACCGCGTGCGTTCTCCACATAAAAGTTAATTTGTGTGACATTATTTTGTTTGTTCACGAAACACATGATTAAATATCACAAAGCACCGCATCTCGAATGATAAACGCGATGTCATGACCTATCCAGTGACGTCAATAAATACTCTTCATGTGAGGCGACGTCATTCTTGTCACGTCACGTCAAGTCGGGACGTCCGCGTCATGCCTCGTCATCCGCGACTGCTACACGCGTTGTTGACTTGCCAAAATTGCCTTGTTGTGATGAGCCTGTGACTTTTTAATGTAAGCCTATTTTCTCCTTTGGAATCTCTTTTATCCCTAAAGATAGGGCTTTGAAGTGGCCGCTTTGTACACGCCGCGGTGTAGTTGTGATGGAAGTTTTTTGCTAACCCTACACTACGCTTATTAGTTTGTCAGTTTTCTTTTTGATCATATCTAAGCAGTATGACAATATGTGTTGAAGTGTGAATATAAAGAAGAAGATACGTTACTCAATATAAGAAAAAATCTGAAAATAATCGCAGATGATATTAATATTCGTTTACCGTTATTATTTTCTGTTTTTCAATTAACAAAATAAAAATAAACATTGTCCTTATTACCACAAAACCGTGTTTAATAGTTGTTTAGCGTTGAACATGTGTCTAAGTTTTTGTGGTAAGGCCCTAACAGTACCTAGTTCTCTATTTGAATTAGTTTGACTGCCTCATTTTAAAATATGCAAAAGCAAGAAGACCAAAAGACATTACTTACTTATTTGTTTGATGTGGGGAAGCTGTTTGTAATTAAAGGTTTATTAAAACTTTGAAATTCGTTTTAAATATGCATAAGTCTGTCATGCAACTTTTTTATTAGTTCTTTGTCACTCCCGGTTGCGCCTACGATGTTACGAGTTGTGATATAATAGTTATTTATGCAACTGTTTTATAATAAAGGGTATTAAAACACTCATGTGATACTATTTTAAGAATGTGTGTATTTTAAGAATCACACGAGGCGAAATGCCTAATTATATACAGTTGCATACAAGATTTTATCTACACGTTTATCGCAAAGTTTCTTTGCAATACCAATATCGAACAAAAATGGCGAGATACGACGTGAATTCGAATTTTTTGAATTCGAATGTGTTTTGTTTTTAAATTACGGTGCTTTGTTAGTGAAACACTCGTGAATGACAATGTTCTTTTTTTGAAATGAGTTGCATAATGAAATTCAGTACAACATTATAACACCCCTTTTGGATAATATTATGGTTACTATGACACTGGATGTTTTAATGTTGGCTATAAGCTAACTGTTTCAGATACTTTTATAGAGGATACTGTTTTATTGTATCCGGATAGTAACTACCTACTGGGTAGATAACTAAAAAAATAGAACAGATAAGTTAAATGAAACTCATAATACATACATAAACTCAAGCCTTCTTCCCATGGGGGTAGACAGAAACTACAGAACGCCGCCTGTTACGATCCTTACATATTCCTTTTGCTTCAAACTCAAACTTAAAGCATTTATTTCAAATAACCCAATTACAGGCACTTTTGAATTGTCAAAGGGTCGGTCAGTCAGAAAATACGAAGCTAGTTCGTTTACGTTCATACATCTGGTCATACACGCACGCTAGTTGCGAGTACTCCACACTTGTCCTTTCTGAAGAACATCGCCAATAAGCTCACTAAATATTAAAATATATTTAACTCAGGAGGTGGAAAACAGTTGTCGGTAAAATAATCACGTCAATTTCTTTTAACTTTTATTCCACCGTTTATCATAAGTGATGCTTTCAATTTTCAATGAAATTGAGCTTTCACGGGGCAGTTTTATCAAAACAGAAATGAAGTGGTTACAAATAAATGAGTTATTCACGCGTTAATTAATTATTAAATGATTGGTTCATAATATAATTAAGTGTTTAATCAATTATAATTTCAGATGGTGTATAATTGGCTTTAAAGTTTGTCACCTCTGAAATCATTGCGATCTTTTAGGGTGAGTTACACCAAAGGTTACGTTATTGTTTTAGTTAAAGTTAATTTAAAAGTAACATTAACAATGACCATAGAATCTATCTACCTATTGTTGCACAGTCAATGTTAAATGTTAAAGTTAAAGACAAGACGACCAAGACGTTCTATTTCCCCGAAATGCACGTGGGTAACCAATGGCATCACTTCAAGCTTGCTGTCATCACGCTTCCTGGTATATAAATTAAAAATTATTCTGCTCTAAAACATTTGGCAAACGAGCTCTCAGTGAAAACAAAGTTAGTGGAAATATGAAATTGGCAATTCAGGAGTAATACCCAATCAATATTAATGTGCTTGTTGTTTTTATTATTATTTCATCGGTTCCTCGTCGAGGGGCCCTTCTACATAATAAAAATACATACAACATTAGTTGAGTTAATGAATTTGATACCTATTTTATTTATTACTGCAGAAATATAAAGCTACATTTTTAATAATTATTACCTACACAGATCACTAGCGACTCGCCCCTACTTCGCATGGTTTTTATGAGTTGACAAAACATCGAGATTTGTTTTTTGAGAGTTTCATTTAATGTATACACGTATAACTTCCTGCAGAAATTCGCTGTGAAAACCGCATCAAAATTCGTTGCGTAGTTCAGTAGAACAATGTGGTCACACAGACAGACACGAAAAGCAGCTTTAGTTATAATATTACTAGCTGCGCCCCGCGGTTTCACCCGCGTAAGTCTCGATCCCGTGAGAATATCGGGATAAAAAGTATCCTATATCCTATTCCAAGTCAAGGTCTACCCCTGTGCCAAATTTCATCCAAATCCATTCAGCCGTTTTAGCGTGAAAGCTTAACAAACAAACTCACTTTCAAATTTATAATATTAGTTAGTCAATATCAATTTTCGAGATAATTATTATACCCTGTTATTAACAGGAATGCCGCGGATGCCGACACGAATGACTAAAATCCCGTCAACTATTGATGTAAACGTAATAATGCACCATTAAAACTGGCAGCTATGCCCGGAATTTGGGTTCCAGTAATATGAAATCGAAGTATTTATCGAACAACATTCCTTTCCGTTACTAATACTATTGTTAGCTACAAATGCTATCTCAGAGATGCTTTTGAAAGAAATTCCAATTAGGTATACTATTGTCCGATCCGAGAATCGTTCGAGCTTATTCCGAGACAAGAAGCATTGATATACCTACTTCATCAAGCAACTTGTTGTTATGAAGCTAGTATTACAATGAACATCCTTTTATAAATGGAAAACTAACTATTTTTAAATTGTCTGATTTTGTCTATGACCTTGGTCAATTTTTTTATATCTTACGAACTAGTTAAATATGACATTAAAAACTTCCCAAGTTACAACGCCCCATTTGCAGTGATTTTCTGTAAATCCCTTCTTGGTTCCTCTACAATATATGATGAACACTAGCTGCGCCCCGCGGTTTCACCCGCGTAACTCTCGATCCCGTGGGAACATCGGGATAAAAAGTATCTTATGTGTTAATCCAGGTTATAAACTATCTGTTTGCCAAATTTCATCCAAATCCATTCAGTAGTTTTTACGTGAAAGAGTAAGAAACATCCATCCATCCATCCATCCTTAACTTTCGCGTTTATAATATTAGTTAGATTCATCTCCTTATCACGTTGCAATATCCTGTAGTTGAGGCTGTCCGGTGTCTGAGACTCCGTCTATAATATAGAAGGCTGCATAATAGCATTAACGATTAATACGTAAACGTCTGGCGCACCGTGGCACAGTATAATAAAGTAAGCAGTATTACGCCTCGGTAGTTTCCTTGAAATAATTACCTACGGGCGCTCGGTAGATGAACACGCACTAGGGTTGTCCACTGACTGTGTCTTTTGGTTTGTAACGGTACGTTATGAGTCCGGCAAAAAGTCAACTAAAAATAAAAATCTAGAGTCAGTTCAATTTATTCCCTAACACGAACGTGTGACTCCGCATTTTTTATTTGTCTGTCTGTGATGTCTTGTATAAACCTTTTTAGTTTACTTTTTTGACGTAGTTGGGTTTTAGTTTTTATAACTTTTATTTTAGTTAAATCAAGGAGTTAACAAAAATATTATATAAACTTACTAAACCATACAAAATGCTTTAAAATATCTTCATAAATTTACATCGAACCAAATCTGAAGCAAACATGAATAAATCAAAAGAAACAGAAAAGTATATCTGTTATGCGAGTGCCGCTCAATATGTAAGATCGTTTTAGACTTATCGGTACCAATATTGGCCCAACTTTCGATTAGGAATATGAGAGTTTTCCGTACCGTAAGATACTGCGCCTTCTTTTACATGCACTCGATAAATATCCTTTAATGCAACGTTTGTAACGTGCTGCAGGATGAACCCAAGTTCTAACTAAAAGTAGTTTGTTTATATATGTCGTGTAATTTGAAAATGGAACGAACTTTTTATTTCGACACCATGGCAACCAAGGACCTTAACAAAGATTTTCTTTAAATTCCGATTATCTTGCAAATAGAGCTGTATAAAGTAAAGAAGAAATAAATGAACATATTGGCGCGTGAAAAATTATCATTGATTCTGAAAATAATTAATTTACTTAGTTTGAATTTCTGCGCATTATTTAATAAAAGTACTTCATAAGCCTTGGCCGCAACCGCCTTGACTCTCGACTTATGTGTGCCTCGACTTCGCCTCGTCCCATATTTCCACATTCGTCCATCAATGCCCCTGTTGCAGGCCGCGACAGTAATGTACTATAGTTTAAAAGAAATAAGCCAACTAAATCATAAGAATTATGCAAAGTACTTAAGAATAAGAAGATAATTAAAACCAGTATCTAATTTGTAGTCCCGTCAATTGGACATAGAATTAAAACTTGCTCTCACAAAACAACAGTGGATTAAGTAGGTACATAGTTTCCTAAATAAATAGAAAAACCAGCAATTTTGTTGGGACCTCACATTATGAAGAAACGGAAGTTAAGCTGTCGGCAGACGAGTAATTAGTCTCAAGCGCGGTCGTAGTCACAAATAAGAATGCACCCCTGAATAAGCAGTGACGACGTGACGTGGGGTACTTTCTGGACAATTGAAACGTTTGCCAAGCGGACAGAGGCGGCACACCTTCCCATAGGTGTCCTCATACATCCGAGGCACTGTCTTTGGCAGGAACTTTGTGCCTTGCTAATAATTTACTAGACGTAATGGCGGCCCATAAAAAAATATAAGCGATGCTTTGAGAAAAGCACGAACGAACAATTTATATGGGAGACTGTTTATTGGTGTTTATTGCATTTTGCATTTAAAAAAATCTTGCCTAGACTGCCTCATTCGTCTAGTGGTCGCAAGCGCTATTGCTGAGTATGAGGTTCGATTCCCAGGTCGGGCAGTGCTTTTGGGTTTGTCCATCATGAATTTCTCAGTAGCAGCCCGTAGTCTGGATTTGTGCCCTGGTAGTGGTTCTAAAGTCGCCTCCTAGTGCATGGGACTTAACCGTAACTGGATAAATGTGTACCTACTACACGTACACCTATACCTAAACCTCCTGCTGTTACAGGCGTGATGTTAGCGAGAGGGCATGGGAAGCCGTCACCTCCTTCTGCGAAGCAGTAATGCTCGCGAAGGAGGAGATGGAACGCGTGAAGAAGAGGCAAAGTTTGCGCTCTCACGCCCCTAACCGCCGCCGATGGAGACACCTTGGGCGTCGGGAATCCCAGGCGGATTCCCGGCCACCATAGGCGCGGGCTTGCGGACGGCGAGCAATGGGTAGCCGTCAGATAATCGACCCGGGCCTCAAAGAGATGTCAGCACAATTGGCGGGGTCCGCTAGGACCAATGCCTGCCAGGGTTGCGGGAAAGTCCGAAAGGCATACCGGTACCTTGGCAACAGGCAACTGAAGGAACACGGGTGGGTTTTAGTCAGTAAAAGTCTGACACGCCCATCCGCTCCACCCAGAGCGGAAGAAGGCATTGGACGACTTCCCACACTCAAAAAAAAAAGACGTGATGTTATGATACATTCTTACCTTGTCTCATTGAGGCAAGCATCATGTTAGTACCTAATAATTCCAACATAGATTTTGTACATGGTTCCACAGACAGTCCTAAAGCCACTGTGATAGCTAATTTGTAATTTACACTTGGTACACCACATCTCTGTAATTTGACTCAAGAGAAACATATGTGGCACTCATTTGAATATTATCATTGTCTTATTATACAAACACATCGCCACAATAACGGTCTGATGACATTAAGGGCATGTTTCACCACGTTTAAATAAACGATCTAACAATGCTGCAGGCTTTAAAATATAAACTGACCGCGCATAAATTAAATACAAACCATTATTTTGGATACAATTACAGCAGCATGTTCGGCCTATTATTTTTGCGGAAACACTTAAAGTACCATTCCGTAGTCGACCGCAGGCGGCAACTGCAGGCGACCGTAGCGCCGCGACACGACTGGTTTCTATGAAATACCTTCCGTAGCTAGCGACAGGTCGTTTGCAGGTACGGCCGAGTGACAGACGACACGACCGCAGACCAGTAAGCCGCCAACCCTCGAGCGATAACATTTTTTCTTCTATCTACCGACTGGAAAACGGGCTGCTGCCGCGTGCGGTCGGATTCGGAATCATGACTGCAGCGACATGACGCCGCGGTGTGTCACCGCGACTTGACGCCGCGACACGTGGCCTGCAGTGGCCGCCTGCGGTCGGTCGGATACGGAATGGTACCTTTAATCTCAACAAAAATAATATGCACACATTCGTTTTATTGTAAAGATACTAACCTTAATGCATTAAGTCCGCCTTTGTACAGTAGTTTTTTTACTTGTGGATAAAGTTTATACGAAATAAATAAATAAATTATTGTTAAAAATGTGTTTAGTAAAAAAAGCTGGAAAACAAAAATTATGAAGAGTCTGATGCTGATTTGTTTTTATAGGGGGAAAAGAAAATACTTACCTAGTGCCAAATGAATAGTCATTCAAGGATCATAATTGCGTAAAAAGTATAGGCCATTTAACATGGTAAATCTTCTTTATTAGTAAAAAATAAAAGCGGGATTGAAATATCCTTTTAAAAATATAACTGAGTCACCATAATAATATCTACATTATTTTATTATGTACGACACTGTGATATCGAAACAATCGGGAAAATAATAATATTGTTCGGTTTTATGCAAATAGTTTTGGATTTAATTTGTCTATTCTGACGAACTGAGTTCTTGATCGTCGTATTTAGTACAAATATTTCAGGAATATCATTATTATATCAAGGCAATTTTGTTAAATATTCTAAAATATTATTTTCCTTGGCAGGCTTGCATACTGGTGCAGTTTGCAGGCGCTTTGATTTGAGTTTTCCATTATTTTCATAAATATGATAAGGGTTCAGTTAGTGCTTAAAATTTACTTAACACGAACGAGTTTCTTATGGCAGACGGTAGTAAGATTCACCTGTTGGCCGCGGAATATTAACACTTTGGCGGACAGTAAACGCACATAGACGTAATAACAATAAAACTTCAATTGTGTCTCATTCACTGTCCACCAAAGATACAACATTAGAGAAGCCGCTAATGCGTATCTAAGACAGATAAATTATTTTTCTAATTTTTTATAAATTATTTTCTTTAAGGCCCAATGCATTTATACCTATCCACGCGTAAATTGATGAACAAAATTCCTTGAAATGCACTTTTATGATGAGATTGTCTGGTCATCCGATTTGAGACCGTAGATAGAAAATAAACAGCAAATGCCGCCGTTTCGTCGCAAAGACTCCACTTAATCCTTTTGTGACAAGTATTTTTCATTCGAAACCTTTTCTTGCTCCCGGTGAACCACCTTCTCGGATTATGTTTAAAGAATAAAACGTATGCATTAATGCTTCATACAGATGAAATGTAAATAAGTGCGCATATTTTTGCATTTTAGATCAATTCTCCACATGCAAATAATAGCTTTAATTTACATCCGCAAAGCGCAGGAGTTGGACGATCAGTTTTAATACGACTTAGGTAATAAATTATTATCTATTATTTACGCGCAGCGTCATCATCATTGACAGCCTTGTTTCACTGCTGGGTTCTCTCCTGAGACCGCCTCCCTTTTGTTTCATGATTTTCCCGTTCTGTACCTACTTAATATTTTCTGTTTTATTTTATAACATAATGTAGGTAATGGCCTCACTTGCCGCGTCATGTCTCTTAACGTAATTCTTAATCATTTTTTATTTATTTTATAATGTAGGTAATGGCCTCACTTGCCTCGTCATGTCTCTCACTACATTTTAAAATAAATAAAAACATATTCAGCTAAATTAATTGCCGTTTTCGCCGGCTCGTACCTACGAGTTAAAAAAACATTTCGTTTCACAGCTGCTTGGCTTTTATGTGTATTATGCTGCGTTTCAATAAGGATCAAATTAGGTTTCATATACGGATCCTAACATTTTTTTCAACATGAACCGATTTATTTAAGGGGAACGATTCAGCCGTTTTACTGACAACATCATTTTGTTGGATCTGCTTCCTACCCTCGTTATATTTTATTATGTACTACGTTAAGTAGGTAGGTACGGTTCATTAAACTGTTTATGATACGATGCTTATAAAAATTTGGTATAATCTGTATTTCTGGGTTTGCGTAACTGCGCAGGCACACAATTATATTATATTGTAAGGAGTACTACGTAACAAAACATCTCGGCTACGCAAAACGGAAATGAGTAACCAACTTTCTTGCTTTTTTGGTTTCAGAAGATCACATACATTTTGACGTTTTAAAATTGGTGCAAAATCCATTTTTTTTTAAAAAAAAACCTATTCTTCTCTTTTAATACTTACATGTTTTCTTAAAAAATACACATAATACAAACAAAATAAGTAATTACGCACATAAATTCTGTAAAACTTAAATACAAAAACGGCAGTCCTGCTCCATGATTATGGGTAAAACGCAGGTATTAAGGAGCGGCCGCCCTGGTTGCAACAGCCTGTTTTGAAGCATAGAATTTTCGGTCATTGAACTATTAAATGTTCAATACTGGACATTATCGGTGTTAATTTAGTAATAACATAAAGGAAACACATCAACATTTATATTAAAAGAGTGAACAGTGACAAATGTTTATTATTTTAATTAAAGCTTTATATGGCAATAAAGGTCCATGATTTTTAATTAGGGTTATTACGTAAGTAGTATCTACAGAATTCCTTAAAAACAACAACGAAAAATTTAAACGAATATGAACAATTGATACAAAGTGTGGTACTTAATGACATCGAAAAACAACAAAATGCTAACACAAACAGATTTGATATCATAATTATTATTGTTGCTAACAAAAGGTTGGCAGTAGTCGTTGATCCCGAGACGTTCTCAGTTGCAAATTCTATTTGTTTCGAGCTCGAAAGGTTTGTTAATGGGAGTCATTAATTTAACGTCGCCAATCCGACGCTCCCAGCGGTTGGCGAAATTTCTTATTCGCGACCCTTCAAATGCAGGCAGTTTAAGAATTATATTATAGAATGCTTTATGGATAACGTCGTTGTGTCATTGAGAAACTCTCTGCTAATGATAGGTATACAAAGCTATACAGGGTGTAAGGACATCGACGCGCAAACTGAAGGCCAATTTTTGTACTTAAAAAACGTTCACATTCAAGTCGCAATCTGTCGAACTTGTCAAAAATGTTAGTAACTCCAACGTTTTTAAAAATTACAGGAATTGCCCCTCTGTTGCCATGAATTCTGCACATAATTATTCAAGCCTTCTTGCCCCAGTAGACATTATTCGTCGGTTCATGATGTCAGCTTGCACGTCGATGTCCCTTACATCTTGTATAAAGCTATAATAATTGATTCTATGAAGGCACGACTCGCTGAAGTGTAATTTTTTGTCGAGATTGCTCGAAGACAGCTGAGAGCACAGCACATAATCGCATAAGCTGATGGATGTTGCCGCTCTCAATGCCTCGAAGCACTTCTTTACCGATTAGCGACATTTCTTATTCCCAAGCCTTCAAATGCAGGCAATATAAGAATCATAATATTAGCTTTACGGATAATATCGTTATACCTTATAAGAAATCTTTGCTGAAGCATTTATAATTTAATGCGACTTGCGCCCGCTTCACACGATTATTTAACGATTTGACAAAACATCGAGATTTCTTTATGATATTTAGGTAAACCTTCCGGAATCATCAGATTCCGGAAGGTTTACCTAAATAGACTGGAAGAAGGCTAGGAGATGATTCTCCTAGCCTTCTTCCAGTCTAACGGTATGCAGCTGAATTTTAAATGGAGCAGCTGCCTATTTCTGAACTCCACAATCCAGCTACTGAGAAAGATAGCTGCTTAGTAAGACTGGTTGTCAGACTGTCAAAGATCCAAGAAAATCCTCACACTTACTGACTAACTGTAATATAAAAAGTCCTCAAAAACTTTTGAATTGTCAAGGAGTCGGTCAGTCAGAAATATGGAGCTAGTTGTCCATTCCAAAGCGTTACCTATCGAGAACAACGGGCAAGAAACTCCATTGACACTCTTTCAAATGATATTGTTACAGAATATTAGTTAAATCATTAATGGTGATTTTATAATTACCATATCTGTTTTCTTTTAAAGATCGGTTACCATCAAAGAGATTTGGAATCGAAACAAATAAAGTAATTGCAAAAGCAGGAAGGTACCACCCTCCCCTTCAGTTGCAATGCCTCGAAGTATTCCTTTATGCGATTAGTAACATTTCTCATTCGCAACCCTTCAAATGCAGGCAATTAAATTATAATATAAAATATTTAGAATTTCACCGCCCAGCTTTAAGTATGCAAACTATAGTCAATTGCTTTACTTGAATAGAAACAATTTGTATTCAATTTGGGAAATTCTACGCGAGAACAATTCATGCCACCCGCATAGATGGTCGGATTACTGATTCCTATGATTCACAACTCACATCACGTATGCACAGCCACAAGTAACAAAGAATTGTTCTAGCGACATCAGTTGCTTCAGATAAATCGTATCGGATGTACCAATTATTCCTCTAATAATTTTGTGAAGAAACATATATAATTCTCATACTTTGTTCTTTCTTTTCAATACAGAAAATAACTCGACTACAAGTTCTTTTTTTTTTTTTTTTTTTTTTTTAAACTTTGCCCCACACTAAGAATTTCTTCTTGTATCGTGGGTGCGTTTACAAACATAGAAACTCACATACACTAACACCCAGACCCGGAACAACTACTTGCAGATCATACAAATATTTGTTCCGTGCGGGGATCGAACCCGCGACACGTTGCGCAGCAGTCCATCGCTCAGCCACTGCGCCAACCGTGTCGTCAAAAGTTGTTTAAATGACACGTCATACGCTCGTAGCAAAACCGTGACAAAAGCGTAGCAAAAGCGTAGCAAAAGCGTAGCAAAAGCGTAGCGCGTAGCAAGATGCTACGACATGAGTCTATTACGTTTTGTCCACAGGATACGCTTGTATCTTACTTGTTGCAAGTACGTGTATTGTGCAACTCGGGTGTATTAACTGCGCGTCAAGTCAATCTAGACATGTCAAACTTTTGCTCATTTACATACTTGCGAGCTTAAGTTACGTAGCACTCTCGGTGGTCCTTATTTCCTCGTAGCGTTTTTAATTGTCACTTAAATCGAGCTTGTGACTACTTTGCCAACTTTTCTTTATTTATCATAGTTTTAATTTTCAATGTGGAATATCTTTTCAAAATATTGCTACAGTTTATTAAAAAATCTTGTAATAAAAAATGAACTATGGAAATTGCTGCTGCAATATAGGGACACTGGGGGCATTGCATGTTGTGATGTCATGTCAGCGATGTCAGCGGTGTTCGCGGCTGTTAATTGAAATGCTTCTCTAAACCAGACTTTGTCTGGTTGTGGCAATATTATTATACTGGTGCTCAAGTATTTAATTTATGGAGATACATAGAAATTTTGAAAAAAAACGAAAATACCGTTTGTTGGAACTTGTCCTTACATATAATTAAACGCATCGTCTCCCTGACTGTTTTTCCGTTAGAGAATTTAGATATGGATAAATTAGTAATACACATAAACTCACGCCTTCTTCCCATGGGGTAGGCAGAAACTACAGAATGCCACCTGCTACGATCCTTAAATACACCTTTTGCTTCGTTTACATTCATACATCGATCTTCATTTAGATACTTTCATCTTAAAACTTAAGACGAAAGTTAATGTTAGTTATTTTTCAGGTACTTAAAAAGAAGATCTGTAATAAAACCCAAAGCACTGCTAAAAGGTAATAACTAATGTTTAACTAAAATCAAATAAAAAGGAAAAGAACGTAAAGTAAAAAAAAAGATAATCTACCCTCAACAATTTTTTTATAAAGACAAGGCTACGGGAAAACTTAAACAAAGGAGGAACGTTCCAAAAAATTACTTATCATAACGACCAACGATCGAAATTGAAATAGCGCAAATACGCCTGTCGTATTAGAATGTGCATGTATCTGAATATATTTAGCGGGGCGTCCGAGAATGGAACGGGATAATTGGCCGAAGGGACCCCCTCCCCTTCTGTCAGATAGCCACGCACCCTCCCTACCTGCGGGCAGCGGAGACAGCCGCTAATCAGCAGCTTCCTGAGACAGCATTCTAAATAACACAGAGACACTCCGACATTATTTAATGATAATTTATTACACGACCAACCCCGCCATCCCACATATTTATTTATTTACATTTACGCAACACTAGGGCTGTGACACGAAGCAATAAATGCATAGCGTCAAATGTGTATTACCCATACATCTAGCGGTCAAGTATTTGCTGTCGGATCGAGTCGAAAGATATTGAACGCTTGAATGAAAACTTGCAGTTTTAAAATGAATTCTGAAGTTCTGAATAGTTGCTGACCGCAACAGATGTGTGACTGATTATTTCATGAAAAATATATTTTACAGTGGATATCGAAGTAGACTATGAATATTAATGATAAAATAGAGATGCGCTTTAATCTCAATGGTCCAGGAACTTGGTTTTGTAGCAGTAGCTGAAGCAAGTGCTGTGTAATAATTACTAATTACACCCGATCACCAACACGCGAGGATTATAATTAACCATCCCGCAATAAATGTGGGAGACCAATATTCACAGTGTTCATTAAACAAGTCACTGCCTCGCATATCAAAATATCAAACATAATTGTACAAGATATGCGAAATGTAGGTACAATTCTCAGAAAATTTAGGCTAACCGTATCACGTTTGCCTTCGTCACCGAAAACTCACTAAACTTCTTGCGAAACTGCATGCCTTGTTAATATGACAGATGATATTTTAGTCCGTACTTCCGTAGCAGACCCCGCGAGACATGTGAAATAAACGTAGATCCCTAGAGGTAGGTTCGTAAGTTCCTAATCTGATAACGGCTCGCCACTACCGGCGCTCGGTGACGCTGCCCGACTCGACACGGCCTAGACAGTTTTAATTCCTAGATGTTTATTTTTGTCTGTATTTATCCATGTTGAAGCGCTTCCCGTAAAACCTGGGTAGTGTTTATTGGGGTTTTCGCTGTTGTGTTATGTCAGTGTGCTTTGATTACGTCCCGGGAGTGCATTAAGGTATTTTTTATTAGGGCTCTGCACCAAAATGCTGAAAACAGACCAGCGGAGTTACGCGCGGAAGCCAACGTTGTAAATGGGCTGCCTGATACACTATTCGACGTTTTGCTTTTCCTGGCTTGTAGTATAATTTGTAGAGATGCGCCGAATGTTCGGCCGAATATTCGTATTCGGTACATTCGGCATGTTTTTTCATTGTTCGTATTCGGCCGAGTATTCGGTTGACATGCCGAATAATTACCGAATGTTTAAATTATTGTTAATATTTTAAAAATAAAATTTTATTAAACAGTAAGGGCCCTAGCACACGGCGTATTTTAAACGTGCAGACGACGCGCAGATGACGCACGTAAGCGCGCTTCAAACGAGATTTGAACGCAACCTACAAGGTTGCGTTCAAATCACGTTCTCGTTCATAGTCAAAGTCAAATAATTTATTTCAAGTAGGCACATTAAAGGCACTTTTGAACGTCAAATACATAGAAATAGAACTGATTCTAGTTGCCCCTTCCAAAAGGTAGTTTTCGTATGGAGAAGAATGGGCAAGAAACTCCACCGTTACTCTTTTAAAAACATGTTTTACAATATTTGGTATACATCAATTATATAATTACATGTGAAGACGATGCACCGAGAATACAATTACAATAGGTAAAAAGAATTAAAACTTAAAAATGGAGCAATGACAAATAAATAAATTAAGTATGTGATAGATACATGGTGCTCACATATTTACAAACATTAAAGTATACGATATCACAATATCCCTACAAACTTGCAAGTAATACTAATAGGACAGTGTGTGAGTTTAATTATCATAAAATGTAAAACAAAATCGATGATATACAAATAATAAATTTTACAACTAGATTAGCAACCAGTTTGATTTTGTCCAGCCTCGAATTTGTCCTATGGAGCAAGACCAGCATGTTTCCAAGCATTCTTATCTTGGATATAATCCTCTAATTTGTAATATGCCTGTTTACAAAGTGTACCTACTTTTAATATGAGTTTTAAATTTTCTTTCATTTAATTGCAATATATCACTAGGTATTTTGTTATAGCATTTAACGCAGTACCCCATAAAAGATGTTTGTACTTTAGCTAATCTGAAAAATGGTTGATCTATTTTATCTTTAAACCTAAGCACACAGGGCGATCGTGAAACGCGCGTCTACTGCGCGTATACACGCAGATAGAGCGATACAGATGCACTAGCGTAGTCGCTCGTAGATTCCGTGTTTTGGTCAGAAACTCCTCGTCAGTTGTACAATCAGGGTCCGTCAACTTTGTTCGCCAATCATGCGGCAAGGGGACGGGAAAACAATGCTACCATTACAATAAATTTATTTGTTATTATAGGAATCTATGATAGCAATATTGCGGGCGTTGCGGTGACGTGAGCGCACGCCCCTTCTGTACCCCACGCTTCAAACGAGTTTCGAACGCGCTTCACACGCGCATTTGTATCACGTTTCACACGCGTTTGAATCTATAAAATCGAAAAAATCGGCAACTACGGCGCAGAAAACGCGCGTTCTAGAAACGCGCGTCGTCTGCGCGTTTAAAATACGCGGTGTGCTACCGCTTTAAAGTTAATTAATTACTAAAAAAGTGTGGTTTATTCCGAAAGTTGTACATAGTTTTTGTAAATGACAGAGACACTAATTTTTGTACCAATTACTTATTGATAAAATAAAAAAAGATTAACTTTAACAATCAATTTAAATAAAATTTTAAATAAATAAATTTTTGCTTTTTTTTATTAATGATAAAAAGCTAAAAAAAAATTCTATGAAATTAACAATTATAAGAACACTTGCTTGAGTACACTGCTTTGAGTAACAACTTTTTTCAGAAATCAAAAACGTTCATCGACGTAATATAATAAACTTCAATCAAATTATGCAATTCCGAGATAATTTTTAAACAATATTATGTGAGAACTGCAATATGTAACCGAAAGAGCGATGCATCGACTGAGCGAGCCGTGCAAGCGCGAGGGGCTGCGGGTTGCGCGCGGGGCAGAGGCAAGCGCCGCCCGGCTCTTGCAGAGCGCGGTACCGACGGTTACAAACCTGTTCACCGCGCAGAATTGAAACGACTGATTCGGCCGAATATTCGGTTCGGTTCATTTTGGACCGAATATTCGGCCGAACATTCGTATTTGGTTGAACCTTCATTCGGCGCATCTCTAATAATTTGATATGCGCGGTCTGCATGGCGCCGTACGTAATCATTAATTAAACAGTATCTACGGTACTAGCAGACGGTGTATGAAACTAATATGAAAATACAATTTCATGTTGCTACGGTACTCGTATTTCAAATATTCGCCAGGCTACAGCTTAGGCCAGTTGTAAAAAGTGAGTCGTCAAGAGCAAAAGCTTTTTTCGGTGCATATTCACTGTTTAAGATGAGCTACTATTTCCTGAGACAAAGACGCTCGGCACGGTTTAATGCAGTATTGCTAAGAATCTACAGCTTCTCACACAAATAAATTGAGAGCACATGCAAGATTTATTAAAATAATTATTTGTGAAGCGTTTCGGCTCGGTCACGGTCGCTTCATCATCGCGATAATCCCAGGACACTACTAAATTATTCACAGACAAGAAGCGCCATTTTAAAATGCCATTCGAAGCTTAACCCGGCGCATTGTGCACAATGGTGAAACGAATTTAATGGATTTTGAAAGTCCGTGTTAAACCAATATGCAGGATCACCGTTAAAACAACGTAAACCCCGTATTTGCGGTAAAAGTAACAAGGAAAAATTTGATGCAGGATACACGAAGGCAAAAATGTCAGATTTTGTATTTCACACGTTTGCGGCAGCGATTTAGAAGCCTTTGCGTTTCGTACAACACCGTATGTAATACGTGCCCGATTGTTACTCGTTCTTTCTCGCGTGGAACGATATACAGCCAATAATTCTGATTGCGGTACTAATCAGTACCAGATCATTCGACGCGCTGCTGGCTGCCATTCAACCCGCATCTCTTCCTACCATAGGATGGCTATTAGTTTTGGGAATAAAACAATATTTTATAACATTTATCATATTCTTTTTTTTTAAGATTCCTAAGGAATGTGAATGCTGAAAATATAAACTTGGTATTATCCGAATTTAAGACTTCACTCAGAAAGTGAAATAAGTATGGTCGCAATTAACCTGAATTTGGGTAGGTACCATAAAATTGGTATAAACGAAATAATGCATTTAAAAACGGAGCCTAATACTCGACTGGTCTAATAATAAAGCTGACGGCAAAACTGTTAGTACAGCCGTAAATCTTTAATAGTGAGGAGGCTATAGGTAGGAAATTACTGGTTTAACTCAGGTTCGCAAAATGGATTGCTATAATAAAGTTGGAATTTCGCAAGCGTCCATCAAAAGTGAAAACGAATGGCCACCATAAGAAGGCTGACCATTTATCACGTTTATCTAGATTTCGCACCGGACCGCATCATTTACCGCACAGAAAATCTATAGCCGGCACATTTCAAACACGATTAATAGATAGGTGTCCTACAAGCATTTTTTTATTACGACGTGTAGCTCACACCCGAGACTAAATTATTACTGAGGGCATCATATTTTATTACATTTCATGTTATAATCGACAAAGGGCTGGCCAATTGTACCTACCTAACTGTTAAATACACTTTACCAAACTATGCAGTAATTCGGTGCAGTGTTTGGCTGTTCTCGGACGGCGCTCTTAAAGTTCTGCCCACCCGTAACCTACTCGTACTAAATTCGTGAGAGAAATGTTAATATGTATTTAACTCCACACAAAAAGTAGTCCCCATATAAAAACGCCTTTATAAAAGGGTGATAAACTTTTATGAGCCTAAAGAAGTCTTTAAAATATTCAAATATGTTTTAACAGCCAAAGGACTGCATGCATATTACAGCTTTGGGTAGATATGCTTACGTTATGATCCTGGGATCTCAATTTCCAGTAATGGCGCCAGTAGCTTCGTGAACATTATTGAGAAAGTTATTAAGAACATCGATGTCCAAACCCAGTCTGAATATTTGAAATATTAATCCTCCGTCAAAAAGCTGTAGATACTCAGATAGTATAGTATAGCGGCGACCTTTAAGATAATGACTTACCTGAGATACGAAGCCAATGCGGCCTATGGCGGCGGCCGCCCGTCTTCCACGACGTAAACTAATTCCGAATTCAGCGTGCGTATACTTTTGATGTGTAGAAAAAGTGTTGGTCTAGCCACATAAACCTGGCAGCACTTTGGTTGAGTTTTCCGTGGCCGCACCACAATGAATTATAGCATAATTTGTTCTGGTTGGCTCCCACACAATAAGGATACAACACGAGGTGAGAACCGTGAGATGTGTACCGTATGTAGAATGGGAATTGATGAAAAGATATTTGTCGCGTTTTGGTGTCGTGTCACTTGTTGGATAGCAGTAGGGACTACAGTTACAAATACGAACATTTATGAGATTTTCGAAGATTTTGAAACTTGTATTTTATTTTCTCAATCTAAACTCAGTACTGTATTAAAAATAATAACTATACCTACAGCGTCAAAGTCATTTAGGATTCAATTACAAATCCATGATTTATTTCTAAAATAACAATGTACATTGGTTGTCTTACAGAGCTCACTAATTGCTTTATGTAACTAAGATATGAACTTAATTGAGCGTGTATGTACCTTCAAACGAATAGTAGGAACATAAGCCTATTAGAGAAATGTAGGCTTAGACATGCATGCCCCAAAGGGGCAGCGAATACTGTGCAGAATAAATTAATAATCCGATTAAAATGGAAACCTGTGAAATTAAATCATTTACGGTCAAAGTATTAGTCTTAGTCTACGTAGAGCAGCAATAAGTCTATGGCTAGACATAAATTAAAATATAATTAGGAACTTATTAATTCAGTAGGTACTAAGTTATTTTACCAGACATGTTGAGTAAAATAGATAAAGCGACAATCTCGGCCAGATGAAGTTTCCTCTACATTCACTGCGTGAATTTATTGTTTTAGTATTTCGCAGAAACGTTTCGCAATGAAGTTGAGGCAAATTTGTGAGGCGGTGAGCCGGCACTACCTACGTAACATTGTAGCAACTAGACGTAGAATTTTAAAAGCAGTACGAAAAACTTTTAGAGACGTTTTGGCAAACAAGTAACTGGTAGGAGAAAGTAGGACGGCGAAGTAGCGAGGCTGTGGCGCATCTGAAGTCCCGATGCGCCGAGCACAAAACACAACTAACTATTGTGATATCTATCTAGATATGCGCCATTTGTCTGTTGTTATAGCGTGTCGTCGGTCGATTCGTTCACAGACTAGTGGTAATTGAATACGTCGCGCTCGAGCCTGTCACTTCTTTCTATTCTTAGTCGCCATAGTTTCCTCGGGAATTGCATCAATGTCGATTTCCTTCTGCGTTGGAACTTGGAAATGAAATTGACATATTCCAACCGAGTCTTTTATGTTATGATAATAAGGTACACGTGTAGTCGGTACATAATGAAGTCGACAATGTTAAGGTACTTACAGTCTTTGAATTGAACGATAAAAACAAGGAAATTACAGTTACAAAAAAAAGTTGATGTTTATTTCGCTTCCGCCGTTATCGAGACCATAGGTGAAAGTTCCGGAAAATATTAATTGTTTTCCGTTTTCAACGTTGCTAGCAGTTTTTGTCGGAGAATTTATGGCACGTTGTAACAATGTTATTAAGTGCAAAGGTATCAATTAATGACGCCACTTAGCCCGCCAGGTTCATTGATTCGAAACAGATCCAGCGAGGAGCTGCGACGTGTAGACAGCGTGGGTGTTTAATTACACTCCTATAAATTCTGCGACGACTTAGAAACGTTTCGCTGTTAATTAGAAGCTGCAAAACACTTTAAGAGACTCAATCGCATCCCATTAGAATGTTTACTCACTTTTCTACATTTTGATTATTCAACAAGACGATAAAATACGAAAACCACAAACTATTTGAAGCTTACCAATTATTTAGTTCAAAATAAAACACGCCACAAGTTCCCAATCGATCATGTAGGTAGCTGACAACTTTCAGTCCGAGTGGAGGAATGTTAGTTAGCATTTTGGTCAGTCTAGCGCAGAATATTAAACCAACGCTATCGAGTGTCGGTTACAAAAACAAGTTCCTGTAACGTTGGTGTCGGTGGTAGTGTGACAGCTCACTGAATACGGGTTCATATTCAAACGTGCCTAAATAGTTTTAAAGCGAATATTAATTTCCAATTGTACTTTTCTTTAGAAAAATGTTCGGGTTAAATCAGCTTTCAATAGGTGCACTGACCACAAACACCTAGCAATAATCGACGTTAATACGGTACTGCGCGATATACTGCGCTATTTTATCATTCGCGTTACAGGTTGTTTAAAAAGTTATTACTAAGTTTTAAAGGTTAGCCTACAGCGTCATTGCTTCCCTCATAATAATTTAACATTCGCTGAATATAAAAGTAACTTTTCCAAACGAATTAACAGGATATTGAATATTTCAAGAGATTGTCAGATTGGGGGAACCCACGCGTGCACGTAAGCGGAACATGGGAACCTACCTACCATTACAAATATAACGTGGTATTTGAATACATCCTGCCCCGGAAAGGGTTAGTCATGCCTACTGAAATGTAGTCTTTTAATGTATCGGTTAGGAATGTAGATTACCATGATATTCAGAAATTACAAAATATGTTCTGTGTAACTACACAGCGTTATACTCAGATTTACAATAACATTATAAAGCCTAGTATTCGTGATTTGAAAACTGTTTCTCTATTTAAACTTCGTGTAAAAGAGCATTATCTTTCCTCTCAACTTTGAGTATTTATTATTATATAGGTACCTATAGTGTATTTATGTTTATATATTTAAGCTTTATGTATTTATTTAAGTATATGTTAATTTTCTTGCGTACAGGGTGTTAGGGTAAACACCGTTATCCTTGCAACCAGTGGTTTGGTTTCATTTATAGAACGTAAAATCAATGGAAAATTACAACTTTTTTTTTCTTTTTTTTTAATCTACATTTTACCACAAGAGACGCAAGTTCGTTGTCCTATGCGCTAGGGCAACGAACTTGCGTCTCAACCCGGGCGGGGGGTACGGGATGTGACCTGACCGGCCGCGAGCGCAACCCCTCCCTCAGTCAGTCAGCTGTTTCGCTAGAGAGCACGGTGTCGGATAGAAACTTGTTAAAATCTTTTAATGAAAATGACGTTTTTTTTTGTTGTGTTCGGTCATTTATTTTTATATTTAAGTCAACTACCTATGGTTTGAATGACAAGACTGTTTACCCTTACAGCCTGTATATGTGTAGGTATATTTGTTATTTTTAGTTAAGGCTTCGCATATTCATGTTTTTTCTCTTCTTGTTCTCACACACTATTGTCTACATTTCTTTTTCGTTTCTCCTTTCGCAGGTCTGCTGGAAGAAATTTCTTAAGAAATAAGCAGTACCTTTGTACTCATATTTTAATTATGTCGTATCTTTTGTATTTTACTGTGTGTACATAAATAATAAAATAAATAAATAAACATTTTTTAATGTATATTTTTAAGCTATCTGAAAACTTAGTGTCAGGCTGTAGGTAAAACAGGTGGTGAAATGTTAGTGGAGAATAAAGGGTACGTCACACGTCAGCTTTTAATAGTTGCTACATTGTTGCAACGGTGACGCGCCAGGAAATTGATGTCTCCGTCTTGCCAGCCGCCAGCAGCCAGCCGCCGTGCCACGGCTGTGTCTGCACAACTAAATAAAAAAATATTTTTGATATTTCACCGTAATCCTTTTAAGATTTGCCGAGTGACTGGTTACGGTAATAGCCGTGCGAAAGCGTCGTAATCAATCATCGATGACTATCGACTAGAGGGGAGGCCAGAGTCGTTTTGCCATTACTGAAAAATGAGGAAAATACACGCCCCCAGGACGATAATGTTCACCGAAGTCAACAAGACGCAGCGATATAGCTCAGTTAATAACCACGGGGTAACGATCTTGCAAATTGGAAGTGAATTAAATATTAATTAAGTATCAACTGTGGCTGGCTAAGCATGAACTGTATTCGTTATCCAACCAGCAGTTATACTTTTGTTATCAATATCAACGTCGGCGACGGCTCCGAGCCCTCAAATAAACGTACTTAGAGTTTTGGTTTCGCCTCTCTTATCTTTTGCTTAAATAAACCGTTCATTGACTCGCGGCTTTCAGATCTTCCTCGCGATAATTGTATTATCATTACGAATTTTCTTTAGCTGATTTAAGTAAACAGAATACTGAATGAATAATTCAAATGCTCGGCTGTAACACAATCATGTAGGGTGTTAGTGCATTCTAAATTATTACATTAGAATAAAGCGGTAAAATATACTTTTAAAATGACGCCGGTTTCACCGAGTGCATTCCGTGGCTCGGAAATGCGGGGGCCGGGCTTCGTAAGAGATAAAGGCCTTCCCGCTTCACAGGTGCCGTTTATCAGTAAACCACTTAAAGCAGCGCTCCTCGCTGTTAAACTATTTTAACTCGGAAGAATACTTCTTAAAGTACATTTTTTAAAAGACACTGTAAGAGAGAAACTTAAGTTTTAAAATTTCAATTAAGAATACAAAGAGATTTTGAATATTGTAGTAAAAGATTCATAACAGTAAGCGGGGTGCCACACCGGCGTTTGTTCTCCGGAACTGCAGTAGTTCTGAGTAAATCACTTTTTTTTTTTAATGATATCCTCCTCTCTGCACGTAAGGTACAGGGTTGCTATATTAGGTATTATCGTCTTATATTTTCATGAATTTACTGAATATTTAAAATGACATAGCGTCATTTTTATATTTAATCACCAGTTGTTAGAATGACTGGGTTACAATATTGGTACTTGGGAAGTATTCAGCGAGTAAATAAGACAGCATAAGTCTCATATATGGACAAAATATAATTAAGATTTTTCGCAACTTTATCACAAAGATATTTGCATATTTTGTTCACAGTACTGGCAGTGCATCCTTATTTCGCGAAACTTTCCTTCTTAGTTTATTATGTCCCAGAAAAACGAATAGAATAATGAATGGACAATTATTAGGAATCTCAATATGAAAATCGCAGAATATATTCACAAGTAATTTCCATTAACACCCGCATTGTCTGTTAATGGAAATTCTGTCTTCATAAAAAGGAAAATTGTGAAACGCAATACGCATAGATTAGTTTCGCCTGTGAACTTGTTAAAATTCATCTAGGTTGCGTGGAAAAACAATCAGATAAACGTCATGAATTTCCGTGTGTCCCTGAGTGCTATGTAGGTATACCTTGTACCTACCAATTATAAAGACTTCTTTAGAACGCCATTGAAGTTCATCGAGGGAGTTGGGGAAGACAGTTCTCCCCCAACTCCCTCGATGACCTTCAATGGCGTTCTAATGTATCATCCTGACATCTGCATGCTGTAATGGTGGTCTGCGGGGTTATAACGTTTACTCCGCCAAGAGCTACAAAGGATGTTCTTAACATACACAGCTGTAGGTACGTATAACCTTAATCGGATAGGGCCGCAGCAACAGTTTATAACAAATAAACAGTTGAATTCATTATAATTATTATCAAAACATTCTGTAACATAACTGTTATTTTTTCATTTTGTTAAGTATTTATAATTTTGGTATTTAAAAAAGAAAAATAAAAAAAAATTGCCTAAAAAATTGCCCGTTGGTATTTGATATGGTAATAAGTATCCTGTGTGCCAAATTTTACCCTAATCCGTTCAGCCGTTTTTGCGTGATTGAGTAACAAACATCCACAATTAATCAAGTTTATAATATGTGTAGGAATTGCTTGTTGCACTTACTGTTCCACCACAGCGTGAAGGAAGCCAACAACATTTAACTAACTAACTTTATTCTAACGTATCCTTATAATTTGCCTTGGTTACTAATCTTCGGTGCTGTCTAGTAATAGGTGACTGTTAACTGAGGTGACTCTTGAGCCTCCGCCTCTAATCCGTATAAATCCCAGCGATTTGTTACGTTTTGTTCAGTAATTTCGTCAACGTTTTTTACAACTGTACCTTTGTAATGCGTCACAAAAATGTACCGTTCTTATAAAAGTTTTTGTTACGACCGCCATTTGCACCTCCTCACTCGGCTCGTAATCCTATATTTCATTTTAATACTATTGCTACATTATTTTATTATGTCTTGAGGTATGAATGTGACTCTTTTGACCTTTTGTTCGAGACACTATAGTCATCCAGTAGTCTTTGTTTTAAGCAAGGTAAAAATGATTTAATTTAATTAATGAGTGCAGTCAGTGGTACAGCCTAAAGTCTGGAGCCTGTGCCAAGTACATAGCTGACTTTGACTTTGTTATCGAAGTCTAGTTTCCTCATAATATTTTATCTCAATATTATGCTTAGCTCTCCAAACCCCGACACATTTAAAGACTTTATTTTGCTGACGACAGATGTGCTTTTATTAAAGTTTCTTCCCAGACAAAAATAAATAAGCACGGAAATGATTGTGCCTCGTTTTCAGCTGCGGACGGCTCACTTTCAGTCCGTTTATTTAACACTAGAAACGGAGAATTCAGCTAGGTAACGAAAAAAGAGCATAGCTAGAGAAAGTTAGTAATAAGTTTGGGAAACATCTTCCCACTAAAGAAAGTTTGTGTAAAAGTACGCTTACTTTATGTTGCAGAGGTAGTCTGCGAATTATTTAGGTGATGGTAACGAGGACACCTAGCTGTTTGTCATTGCAGTAAAAGGGGCGATAAAAGCTTGTGGTCCTTGGCAGATAGGTAATACTGTAGTCTTACCTCTTTGGAAAATAACTATTACCACAAAGTGCGAACAAATTGTGAGGGGAAAAAGAAAATATTTGTGGTTCTAGTGGCGCTCATCTCGGAAGTGGATACGATCGGGTCCGACGCGCTGTTTATATTCTTAGTTCAGTTATTTGACTTACATAAGAAAAATAAACCTACAAATTGTCGTACAATCGTACAAGGAACCTACGACTCTGTAGCATAAATATTTTCGTTGTTACAGAATCTAAACATAGGTAGGATAGACTATACATTCTTTAACTTGGAATAAACCCAATATATTGTTCACAACATGATATCCTCTTGTTATTACCTACATTATTTCTAAGCTTTACACTGTACTTTACCTATTTTTATTTCTTGAATAAATTTATTATTTATTTATTATAAACCGTACAAATTGTTATCTATTCTAAGAAGATATAATATAATATTTTGTAAGTCTGAGTCTGCGCACATTTTAAATATTGTTACACTACTAAACAAAATGAAGACACGGTGAAATTAAAATATGGTGCAATAAAAATTAAACTCGCTTAAACGTTTGTACAATCATAAATAATAACCCGAAACTTGCGCAATTCTTGATATTTTGCAATATAATTGATCATTTAGGGCCCGCCTTACTGTAGTGATTGCCTCGCTCGTGCCGTGAAAAACAACAAAAATAGTTACTAGTTACTAACTGCTCGAACTTTTCTGACAGTATATTTTGTAAGCTATCCGAAGTAATAATAAAACAAACGACTTACAAGTTGACTGAAGTTAAACACGCCTCGTTATTACGCGGCCGGAGTCGCGGGCAAGCCTTGTCGTGATAACAAATTGGCATCATTTGCACCGCTCGATGCATTGCTAGTCCTTATTAATTGTCATACGATAGTTGAGCAGACTCCTAGATAAATACTAAACAGACAGGAATATAGATACAAAACAATTTGTTTTAATGGACTACAGCTCAATAAATTAATATCGGATATCCACTAAACTCAATTTATTACACACATTATTTTATTGTTGCTTCTCCCTTATATTAATTTGTTCACATTCGTTACCAATTAAGCAGAAATGTTAAGTTCATTAATACGTATTGTGATGGATTTCAGCAATGGCTTTTGGGTTTATTTATGACTAGCTGTTGCCCGCGACTTCGTCTGCGATGTAGGATAAAACAGAGCCTATGTAATTTTCTAGGACATGGTCTATCCCTGTGCCAAATTTCATCCAAATCCGTTCGGCCGTTTTAGTGTGAAAGCGTAACAAACAAACAAACTCACTTTCACATTTATAATATTAGTTAGGATAGGATTAGGATAACACATAACATAACATCACGCCGCGATCCCGAAGGGTAGGTAAGGCAGAGGTGTACCTATTAGTACAACCACATTTCGGTAGTTATGTTTAAATCCCTGTATGTGTGTTGTATTATTTCCTTCAAAGCTTTTTTGAATTATTATGTTATCATAATAAAAAATCTGGTGTAGAAGGATATAATGACAGTGCAGGCATGTCTCTGTTGGCAGAGGAATTGTGCACACAGCACACTGGATATCTCAAAGCAAATCAGAAGGTTCCAGCCTACCACGTCTTACCGCACTACCTCTTCATCTTCGAACCCCCTAAGTAGTTTGTAGACAAGCGTGATGTCGCCCTAAGAAGCAATTGAGCTACAAATGAGATTATGCACAAGTTTTGATGAGCCGTGTTATATTAGGTAGGTGGCTTAATCTATACTTGGCTACCAGCTTAACGGAAACACCTCGACGAAGTTATATAGCTCGTCACACTTTGTTGATCGATTTCAGAATTCATGGGACAAGTGAAAAACTTTGTTGTTTCCATTTAACGATTTCAGGAGGAGCTCGTGGCTAAGTAATAACAGCCGCACGGATCGATCCGTCAGGTTAAGCTACGCTTGCCGGGGTTGGTCCGTGGATGGGTGACCATCTTTACATATTGAGACTCCTCCGTGCCTCGGAAAACACGTTAAGCCGTTGGTCCCGGCTGTCATTAGTGGTTAGTATCATCTTTGACAGTCGTTACGGGTCGTCAGAAGCCCGAAAGTCTGACAACCAGTCTTACCAAAGAGTATCGTATTACCCAGTTACTTGGCTGTGGAGGTCAGATAGGCAGTCGCTCCACGTAAAATACTGGTATTCAGCTGCATCCGGTTAGACTGGAAGCCGACCCCAACATAGTTAGGAAAAGGCTAGGCAGATGATGATGTAACGATTTCACACACTGCTTCCTACAATCATTAATGGAAATTAAACAAATTGGCTAACTGGTAAATTTTTCCGATTGCTGTTGATATTTTTTCGATTCGTCGTATTTTTTTCTTCCACGTTCGGCGGGTTGATAGTTCAATTGCATCCGAATTTGCAAACCAATTAAAATTGTATGAAATCGACTCAATTAAAATTTAATTTCCTTTCCGTTTATCCTCATGTTATCTATATATCAATGCAAATTCAGTAAAGGAGGTACTTGATGAAAATAAATATTTTATGGTGTGGTGTGTAATAAGTCTGATAGGCAATTTAGTTTTTTCTAATAGATAAGTACCTACCTACATATCTACTAGAAATAAATAAATAAGTAGTACATCCTTGGCTAATAATGAACTGTCCCTTGGCTTTGAACGCTTTTGTGAACAAAGTTATTGTGATGTCAAGAAAGAAGTTTAATTTTTATAATAATTTCTAAAAAGCCTCGCTCACTGTCAAGTATTAACTATTTTCAGGGACCTTCTTTGAGGTATTTTTTAAAGAAGTTATAG
This sequence comes from Lithophane semibrunnea, assembly GCA_947363905.1. NCBI lineage: Eukaryota > Metazoa > Arthropoda > Insecta > Lepidoptera > Noctuidae > Lithophane > Lithophane semibrunnea. Next base: position 14,766,804 of record OX376186.1, read on the forward strand.
TTTAACCCTAACGTAATTAATTTTAAAAACATTTTAAATGTAAACCCTAATGACCTGTTATAAAAGCAAGCTAAATCATCAAAAACAAGTTGTTAATATTGCCACTGCCGCTGTACGTACGTACATACACAGTTACACACATTCAGCGATAACAACTGCGGTCTCACAGCCGCGTCAGCATTCAATCTGGACCACCCAGTAATGACCACATTTTGTTATATTTTTGGTCGCGCATAGAAATAAGACCCTTCTTTTGTACACTTGTAACGCGTTTAAATTGAACCCATCTGAGTCTGACAGTTATGAGGCCTAAATTGAAACTCAAATTGATCACCCACAATTTAAGAAATAAACACTAGTTAGAGATTACCATTTCAGACTTCATGCACGCGTCTAAGGTTTTAACTAGGCTAAGTAAAAATAGAATAGGTATTGAACGGTCTGCAGTCTTGAATAAATGAACACAGAATCGAGCCTAAATCGAACTAAACTAACCTTTTCCAATTCAATAATGTGGGTTTCTATTTCAAGTCGGCCTTCATATTTTGTGAACAGCGAACGGAACAAGTTAAAAACAGAACAAAGCGATTGTTTTGTTAGCAATTTGGCAAAGATCTTAACCGAATATTAAGAGCTAAAACAGAGAAAAAAGTTGATCAACAATTTGACACCACTTGTCCTGTCACTGATTTACGAACGCAGCTTACGATAACCCATGTTTTGTGGCTCCCCGCTTGCGCTCATTTGTAAAACAAAAGTAAAACTGTTTTGTGGAAACCTTTCCGGGTGGCTTGCCCATAGATCGTTTGGACCGTTTGGCTCAATGGCAGGTTCGATGTCAGGGCTGACGACACGATCGTAACGTACCTAGAACCTCCATATTTATCAAAACGTAGGGAGGTAACAACATTCTCTCTGCTTACTACCCTGCTCACCTATTCAATGAGTTCAGACTGTTCTCTCCTCCACCCCCGTTACGTCTGTTCGTGATCTTTGATCAAAGATATTTTCATGATATGAAACTACACGTGTATGTACGATAGAACTCTTTTATTTGGTTTTATAAAGATTCCGTTGATAAAAGTAATGTGATTTCTGGCTTGTATCCGGTCTGAAATCATATTATATTAGGGCCGCTACAAAAATCCTTTTATACAATATTCCGTTTTGTAAACAACAACCTTCATTTTCCCATCATTTTGTCGCCATTGTCCAGCGGTCCCATTTTAAAATCATTACCCAAAGTTTTATTTGCAAATAAAATGTTTTTCCATTACAAACATAAAGTAAAATGCCAGCAAAGTAAAGTGGCAGGATTGTTACCGGGTTTCGGAGTGGTACCTGCGGATGATATTAATAGCTAACATCGCATCGCTGTCCGCTGAAACGTGTCCCCATACATCACCGACCTAACACATTTCAATGACGACACTAGCAAAGTGCTTCGCCAGGAGCTCGCCACTAACAAATGTGTGTGTGACATATTATTACCAACTAGATCCGGAACAGATTTATAATCTCCTTGTCCTGAGATATTTGTAACGGGGGCGTCATATCCCACAGCTACTTGTGCTCAGGCTATGTTTATGACCCTACGAAGGTTTATGGATAACTAGCTGCGCCCCACGGTTTCACCCGCGTAAGTCTCGATCCCGTAGGAATATCGGGATAAAATGTATCCTATGTGTTAATCCAGGTTATAAACTATCTGTTTTCCAAATTTCATCCAAATCCATTCAGTAGTTTTTACGTGAAAGAGTAACAAACATCCATCCATCCATCAATTCATACTGACAAACTTTCTCGTTTTTATTATTAGTAAGGATAGAGGTATGTTGCCGGATTTGTATATTTAATATCGAATTGACTTAAACCGACATCGTGGAGATCGGTTGCTGGAACGTTGTTTCATTTACTTTTCTCAAATAGAATGATAAGAACAAATATTGTAGGAGGCCGACAGTAAAAGACTCATGTAGGCACAATTATCTATAGAGGATTTCTAAGAACTGTGCGATGAGCAAGAGTTTCTCAAAGATCTATAAAATATGTTATTTCGAACGGGCCACAGTCGAGACGGAAATTAATCGACCCCCTTAGAAACAAGTATCATTACCTAAGTAATTCGGTTAGTAGGTATTCAGTTCATAAATACATGTTTTCACTCGTAGAATACATATGAAAACCGCGAATTTTCGTTCAAAATCCGTTGACGTTGACGCGTTAATGAAATCCAGCTCATGTTATTGTTATTCGGTCAGGCAAACGCAGACACAAAGTAAAAATACGATCACTGATGTGCAAACTGGTTAACGTGAACGAGTGTGACGTATGTTGGGCAAGCCTTGTTTATCTTTAGCCGCTACGTATAGAGGGGCTTAAAACAGCCACTTTGGCAGAAACATAATAGGAAAAAATATTATGAATCATCGTAAAATGTCACTAATATTACGAAATAATTCATCTGTTTGACAGTTTTCTATGGAGATTCGATATAAGGTCCACACATTATGAATTGCTGTTGTGTCAAATTACAGGAATTGCTAATGACAGCTGGAAATTCAGAAAATGAATTGTTTTTAGAGGAATTGCTAATGTGGCCGTTTTAGGCCCCCAGGCCCTGACAAAATTATTGACACAGTTGCACCCGTATTAACGACTTGAGCCCACTTTACATTCCTACCTAGTTTATAAAGAACACTGCACTTATCTGCATGCTCTCAGCCCTAAGTTTGAATCAACAATCCCTACAAGCGAGAACGAATCGCATTCTTCGCGAGAACTGCGGATTCTTAAAGTATCAAACAAGTAACATTCAAGTCGTATAAAAATAAGTAGAAGACTGCTGAAGCAATCCGCAACTATTGGTAGGTATTCAACAGAAGATCTCTGCATTGACAGAGTGTGCAGTGACCAAGCATTTGGCAACTACTTAGTTTCGGCGATATCCAGCATCTAACGCATTAGCCAGAACACACTAGTATCTCAACTATTGGCAAGTAAAGTTCCTCCAAATTGAGATTTAGTTCTCCGCTCCGTACGAGCTCTTGTGTGCTACTTGCAGTAGGCAAGAACAATGCGTCTAAAACATTTAATTAGGTACGTAGGTATATTAAAAGTGCCGCTTAAACACCGACAGTCTGCAAAGCTTTTTAATTTATTACAGCGTTTTCAGTGTCGGGATTTTAAACATGCATCATGCAAACAAACCTTTACCCTTTTATTTACACAGTGTTGGAAATGCTTAATAGTTTATTGGTGTAGCCACATACATTATAATGTTTATGTTAAATCTCTCAGTTAATTTGTAAAAAGTCTCTGTAAACTATTCAATTAAGGTTTATTTATTTATTTAATTATTTATGTACACACAGTAAAGTAAATAGAGATACGACATAATTATAATATGAGTACAAAGGTTTGTTTACTTAACGTAACAAAAAAAAACAGAAATACAAACAGAACTGTAACCAAAGTAGCGTAGAAACTCAAAGACATGTAGGACGTAACATTTTGCCGAAATGTTATAAGTTTTTAGCCAAGAAAACAATATATTCCCCAAGAAGCTATAGAGCGACAATAAAAATAACTTTATCTGATTTCAATATCGGGCGTTCGGGAAGTTTTCAATGCTGTCCCCTTAGTGGCCAAGTTGTAAACTATAAGTATACCTACATATTGGCTTTTATTTTACGTTGTTCACTCAAAACCCAGTCAACTTTAGTAAAACATGATATGTACCTATTCAGCATTTTATTCAATATCGGCCATACTTATTTCTGTTTTGTACAAGACTTGATTGAACTTGCAGTGACTTCGGTGAGATTCGAATCGATGTTTTCAGAAAAGCACTACGGAATGTTGAAAGGAAAATTCATATGTTGTGTGCACAAAAAGGAAAAGCATTCCGTCCAATGGAAATATTCGGAGATTAATGAAAAAGCGTGCAAACGTCCGTCTGACGTAGGCCGTTTGTGAGTGCATAGGAAAAACAAAGGACCAGGTGCAGGACGACAGCTGGCAAGCGCGACGCAACCTTCATTAAGGCCAGCGGTGCCAACGCACAGGGCAGCACCCAGAGAAATGCCTGGACAAATGACAAAAGTGTTTAAGCACTTTCTGAGACATAAATTACGAGTTAAAAGTATACCATAAAGATGTATGTGTTACCGGAAATGTGTGAAACCTAGGAATTGTACACAATTCCTAGGAATTGTACACAATTCCTAGGAAATATATATACTTCCGAGCCTACTTAGGATATGTGTAAAATAATGTTTCAAAGATTCTTAATACACACATTTGCTGTGAAATGTATGTATTTCCTAGGAATTGTATGCAATTCCGAAATTATACTAGGAAATATATAAATAAAAAGTAATGCTTTCTGTGACTAAAAGAAATAAAACACGTTTGTAAACTGAAATCAGAATTTTTATTGAGGCTCTCGTTGACATCATTAGCTGTAACAATCGCATCATAAAATATACAATATTCATAGGGCCTATTACTAGGTAATTAAACTTCAAAAATCAACTATTTATTCCTTTTTAAGGCCCATCTAGCAGACATAAAAATCTATATCTATACTAATAACATAAAGCTGAAGAGTTTGTTTGTTTGTTTGAACGCGCTAATCTCAGGCACTACTGGTTGGAATTGAAAAAAATATTTTTGTGTTGGATAGTCCATTTATTGAGGAAGGCTATATAACATCATGCTACGACCAATAGGAGCGGAGCATAAATGAAATATGTTGCCAAAACGGGAACAATTATTCCTTTTTGAGAGCTTTCGTTGCGTGCGCTGCGTAAACGGTTTATGTTACGTAAAAATCATGTATCATGGAATTTTTCCTCTTTAAAGATTCTAAAAAAAAGTCCGCGACAGCATATGTCTATCTTTTAAGATTGACTTACTATAACCTTTTTTTTATGGTAATCAAATTTGTTCGAAATTAATGCATTATTTGCGAAGGAGTTTTATCAACATAATATTAATTCTTATTCAAATAAATAGTTTTAACATCAAGGGTATTTATTTAGCAGTAAAATATTTTTTAATTCATTCAAATCGGACATTTAATTTCGAAGTTATCACGAGTATAAAAATATAATTCGCGAACCGTTCGACACTGGCGCCGCAAGAGGTTCCCTTCTCTAGAGAGGAGGGGATGGGCACACGGGTAGACCATGACCTGGAATAGGACATAGGATACGTTTTATCCCTATATTCCCACGGGATCGAGACCTACGCGCGCGGGTGAAACCGCGGGGCACAGCTAGTCTACTTATAATTTAATACGTTTACAAACTTTCATTTAGTAAGTAATTTAAGTAATTCTGTCATCACAATATAAGAGTAGAAGTATTTCATTTTTTTTTTTAAACTATAGTTTAAGAAGGCCGCACATGTGGCTAGATACATATAATTAGACTATCATATGACAGCAGAGTAGCTTTTGGCGTCACAGTGTCTAGCTGCATGTGAGGGCCACTAGTATTTCAGCTGAAAAACTTATTTATTTTTGCAGCGATACCCTCCCCTCGCTCCGCTATGCCCGCTGTACTTACAAACATCAAGAATGTAATAATACTTTTCCTAGGAAATCTATACATTTCCTAAATAGCAATCGGAAATGTATAGACTTCCTAGGAAAAGTACATATTACAAAATATACCATAGAATTCCTATCTATTTTAGGAATTGTACACATTTCCTAGGAACTGTATACATTATACAATGACGGATTACACACTTTTCCGTTAACATATGTACATGTCACAACTTGACTTACCAATGATTTTAACCAATGATTTTAACAAAATATCCGACCGTGTTTGGACGCGGGTGGTCTGTCGTTGGTTCCTTGGTTCCTTGTGAAACGTCTAAGCCAGGGAGTTGCTATTTTAGATTGAGTTGAAAACTGCAGATGTAAGTATATAGTAGGTAGGTACACGTATATGTTCTTCTTTTATCCAGGTCTTAGTATGTCCGGTATGGTTTTATGAACGTCACACGTTAAAGACTGCGAGTTACGAAGTTTTTTTTTAAATTATTCCTTACAACAAATTCAGCTAGTGTCGTATTCTTCGAGCGAATATGATAGAGATAAATAAATATTCGCTTTTGAACGCGGCTTCGCCCGCCTGGAGGTCGGAAATTATCCCACGGAAACGTACTACCTAGATAAAAAGCATACTATTCTCTAACCCAGGTCATGGTCTCATACACATCCGTTCACCCGTTTTAGCGTAAATGCGTAACAGACAAACAAACAAACTCACTTTCGCGTTTGGAATAATAAGTTAGGATACTTACTTATCTTATTCCTTAAGGGGGAGTAGTTTGACAGCAAAAAATCATATTTCACCCGCGCAACCCTTACCTACCCCTCTCATTAAACACGACGAAAACAAAACACAATGCCTTCCCGCCAGCAGAAACTTTTCGTCTGGCGTTTATAGAATTCGAATTTCAATCTTCTGTAGTTTATTTTGCTTATACGATACGCTAAGCTTGAATTCAGAACTATAGATCATGTTCATGTTTTGGAACTAGAAACTCAATGTTGACGTGAAAAAGTTCAAATTTAAATGTTACCAAATTTTATTTAGGACCTTGTACAATTTGTACCTAATGACGTCTTTGTGGAAAACTGTGTTACCAAGTAATAAATATAATGCTATATCGTGGATTTCTCTCTTTGGAGGATCGTGCAAAGTGATACCCAAGTAAAAAATAATATTCGTATAATGAATTTTGCACTGTATTGTGTAACGAATATGGCATGTGTCATGAAAACCTTTCCTGCGCCAAACGCGAACAATCCCCTTCGAAAATATTTGAAACATGTGAAAAAGAGGCCGGGTTCTGTACAAAAGAAATAAATGTAGGATTGTCGGATTCACCACTAAAAGAATTGACATCTATTCATCTATGTAAATGGGAGCCAAAGTACCAAAGGGACTAATTATAACAAGGGCCCGAGGTACGCGCTCAGTACCTGCGCTGTGTTTTGGGCGCGCGCCCGGCGCGTTTTGGACGCTCGTCAAACGCAACAAGATTTCCACATTTTGTTGTAACTTTTGAACCGTGTTTCTTTTAAGTTTATTACTAATGCGGAGAAAATGACAAGGAAAAATAGTAAAAAAGGAACTCGCATCCAAGCGTCAAGGGCACGGTTAGGCTTCATTTACGGAGACGCGAGGAGTCACGAGTGGCTTTGGGCGGCGCGGCTCGCACTGAATTTAAACATATAGCGTTGTATGAGTGCGTTTACGGAGACGCGATTTTACACGCGTTTGTTTGAACTGGAGCGTTTTTTGCGGCGGAGCCCGCGAATGGCATAGCCGCATCACACGCGGCGTTTCATCACGGCGGCGCACGCAGCAGCAATGCCCGCGACATACCTTCTCCCAGTCTTATTTGTAAATCGCACAACGGAGATGCAAGTTGAGAGTGGCAAGTTGCGACATGTGCAGGCCTAACGGCGCCCGGCATGGGCGCTCGCTTAGACTGCAGCGCTTGATATAATTCGTTACATAGGAATTCATACAATTTTATTGAGCGCCCGAAACGCAGCGTACAAAATACGCGTCTCGGGCGCTTGTTATAACTAGTCCCTTAGTAGAAAGTTTAGTATGGTCCCTCTTTATAACTGTTGAAATTGTAGCTTTGAAAACATGCCAAGTTGCTTTAGGCCTCATTTACGGAGACGCGGGGCGTGGCACGTCGCGTGCAGTGTGGCGTCACGCGGCGCGTCTGACGTTATTTCTGTTTACGGTGCGGCGGCGCGTGTAGCGGCAGTTATCATCCCACGCGTTAACATAAACATAATTGGCAATATACGTCTTGGTTGTCGCTGCTTTTTTTTGGGGTTATAATATATATTTTTGAAATGTGCTAATTAAAACCTTTCATTTGATACCCAACATGGTATGATTAAAAAATATTTTTTGTTGTTCATGATATGTCACCTAGAGGGCGCAATTTTCAATTTAATGTGTCTTCATATAGCCTTTGACCAGCGGACGATCTAGAAGCTTCCAACGATACCTCATTTGTCAAATTGTGATGAGTCTTTTAGAAGATAATATGTGGGAACAGACATAGATAAATACATAGAAACCGGTCAAAATTATAACCCTCCTTTTTGCTTCGCCGTAGTCAGGTAAAAACTAAAACCCAACTACGACAAAAAAGTCAACTAAAGAGATATAAACAAGACATCACGGACAGACAAATTAAAAATCCGGAGTCATACGGAATCTGTTCGAATTCGTTCGTTATACCAATAACCGAAGAATAAAGGTATTATTCTAAACAAGTTTTATTTAGGGGCGGTCAGTCGCTCCAATTGTTCGTCTAAGGGTCACCTTACAAGAAGTTTGTCAAAAAAAGTGGGAGTAAACGAATTTGGATCCTGAGTAAATCGCAATAAGATTTAATCTCCAGTGCGAACTTTCAAATGAACGTAGAATGGGCTCGTTGGCTATGTTGTAAATTTTCTCCGCAAGAAAATTCACCGCAATACAGAGCAATGGCGCTAGTTTTACCTACTTCTTTCTATACTCCGTACTACTATACCAGTCAAAAATCTGTCAAATAAAATGTATGTCATCTTGAGTTTTCAAATATCAACATTGAATTTTATATGTTTATTTAGACTCGGTATTTATTTATTTATCAATCAATAACACTTGTAATATTCGTTTTGGAAGTGGTTTTAGTGTTTTTTTTATGTTTTCTATGTCTCAGTTTCTTTTGTGGAATGTGATAAATTACGAAAATATTATTTACGAAAATAAATAATATCTCAGCGCAGCTAAAAATTTGAGCGTAGTCCTCTCGTCTCAACAGAGCAACGCCGACTGATTTGTGAAACAAAAATATGCTTGAAGTTCCCGTAATGTGCGACGGAAGATGGCTTCTTCCACGAACTAAGAACGTCGTAAGTCCTACAAGCTTTGATTCGTAATAAAACCAAAAATAAAAGGAATAAAAAAAAAAGCCTACACAATTTTTTTTGCCTTGTTTTAATACATATAATCATCTAATTTTTATCATAATAGGCATTAGCATTTTAAGTACAAATCGAAAATACGTGAAAATTAGAGGTAACTTCGTGATATTTTTTTATCGAGAAAATTTTAATATTTTGTGTTTCTGTTCCACAAAAAGTTTGGAAATATCATGTAGTTACTCATACTATTTTTATTTTACACCTAAGTCTTATCAATTTCATGAAAAATCAAATTGAAGACAGGCAATTTTGCTTACTACCCGCCCTTAACAAAGTCGACTAGATGCGTAGGTCATTGGATCTGAACGAACCCTATTTGTTAAACTTGGGATTTTGCCCGTACTTTTGTTTACCAAAAACTCAAAAGAAAACATGTCAAATAAAGTTGTAAGTAAGTATTGTTTTTATTTGAATTTTGCAAAGTTTAGCAAATAGGGTTCGTTTCTAAAGCTTAACTATTTTTGATCATACTATCAAAAAAAATTAAGTAATAAAAACTAAAACCCAACTACGACTGAAAAGGTATAAACAAGACACCACAGACAGACAAATTAAAAATCCGGAGTCACACGTGTTAGGGCATAAATCGAACAGATTACGTGTGACTCCGGATTTTATACCTTTACCTTTATTTATCTTTATTTTATACCTTTGTATACCTTTTCAGTCGTAGTTGGGTTTTAGTTTTTATTACTTAATTTTTTTTTAAATTATTTTGGGGTTATAATATATATATATTTGAAATGTGCTCATTAAGCCCCTTTCATTTGATACCCAACATAGTACGACTAAACAATTTTTTTTTTTAGTTCCTGACTTTATTTCCTCTAGAGGGCGCCATTTTTAATTTAATGTGACGTCACATAGCCTATAACCAGCGGACAATCAAGACGCTCCTAACGATACCTTATTTGTCAAATTGTGATGAGTGGTTTAGAAGATACAAGGGAACAGATGAACATACATACATACATACATACATACATACATACCGGTCAAAATCATAACCCTCCTTTTTCTTCGCCGTAGTCGGGTAAAACGAAACACTCTTCAATGAGTAATTAGCGCCCACAATTATTTAAATTATTTTGGGGTTATAATATATATATTTTTGAAATGTGCTCATTAAGCCCCTTTCATTTGATACCCAACATATTACGATTATACAATTTGTTTTTTTTAGTTCCTGACTTTATTTCCTCTAGAGGGTGCCATTTTTAATTTAATGTGACTTCACATACCCTATAACCAGCGGACAATCAAGACGCTCCTAACGATACCTTATTTGTCAAATTGTGATGAGTGGTTTAGAAGATACAAGGGAACAGATGAACATACATACATACATACATACCGGTCAAAATCATAACCCTCATTTTTCTTCGCCGTAGTCGGGTAATAACCGTCCTTTTTCTTCGCCGTGGTCGGGTAAAAATAACCTACCCACATCCAACTATGCCTCAGGCACTTCGAAAACAGCTACCTATGAAAATTAACAAATCCGTTCGTTCAAAAGTGGTTCTTCCGAAGTTCCAATCATGTAACCCATCTCGACAAACAATAGTTACACGACAAAGTCTAAAAAAGAATTGGTCCAACCAGTCCTAAATTCGAGCTCCACCGTGGAACGTTGGCTACTCCGGCAAGTTTCGCATGCCGTACGCCAAACCACGCTCTTCAGCACAAAGAGAGCATTCCCTCCCCATCTCTATCACTAAAGAGCTCCTGCTATGCGGTTGGCTTAATTAAGTCGTCAGGGAATATACATACCGCATGCCACGTTTCTGTTCATGATTTCCGATGATTTCCATACAAATTGGGGTTAGTTTGTCCAATCAAGTGCTTAATATATACCAAAGCTACCATACGACCATCACCACCACCATACCAGCTACTACCATGTAGAGTTTTCAATGTTGTCTACATTTTCTCCGAATACATACCTACTAACGAGTAAATGTATGCAGATGTTCGAAGAAAATGTATGCAGTATAGCACACAATTTCCATCATTATTTTGGGATAATCGTTTTTCCTAAAGCATGTTTTTCCTGTATATATTCAGATGCTTTTCTGTTACTGCTTTATTGATATATTTCAATAAGCAGACGCCATGGAGTCATTCGTCAGTGAATAATGAAGACTGGAATGTACAACGGGTTATTAATACTACAAATTGTTACTGAATATTTTATGAGATTAAGTTTATTATCTTATTTTTAATTAGCGTTTTAAACGTCTGCATTTTGATGAGATGCTGTTTTGATGGATTTCTTTTTAACGGCGCTGAGCGTTAGCGGTTAATATGATAAATATTAGCTGTTTGATAAGTACGACATAACTCGTTTGATACCAATGAATAGTATACACACAGTCATAGGCTATTCAGTGGGTGTGGTCGGGTGTAGCCAAAGCTTTTTATGTGTATCCCTAACAAACAAAACTTTCCTCATTATAAGTTTGGTTTGTAGCGGTAATGTAGGTATTGTACAAATAATTGAATAATAAAAGGTTCAGAAGTATAAATTATTACCACAAAAAGGTAATTAACTTAGGGGTAATAAAATATTGATGTAATAACTTGAACTTAGAAATGTAACTTTTTCACATAAATTATGTAAGTCTGTCTGCTTGAAAATGAAGTCGATATTAGAGGCGTCAGATCTACCTACTGGCCGACACCAACTTGATATATTACCACACATTCATCAAATAGAGAGGGAAAATGAAAAAAAAAAAATATTCTCGCATGGTTTGATACAGTGCCTGGAATAATCAACTAGCTATCATGTACATATTATGTACTAACTACTGTAACTGCTTAAGTCGTTTGACTGGCAGCCTTTTATGAAAACTCTTCATCATCTGCCTAGCCTTTTCCCAACTATGTTGGGGTCGGCTTCCAGTCCAACCGGATGCAGCTAAATACCAGTATTTTACATGGAGCGACTGCCTATCTGACCTCCACAACCCAGTAACTGAAACGAAAACTCTTGATGGTAAATGAAAAAGTATTAATAGGTACTTATTTCAATTTTTTAAAGTTTTGCTACCTAGCTAACTGTAGACGGAAGTAGACCCTAGCCTTACCTTTCAAAGTATATACGAACGAAAGATTTCTTAGAACGTGGGCTGTTAAACATGTAGTTAAAAGTTTAAGGAGAAAATATCGCGAACTTTAAATGTTCACAAACACGACTAAACGTTGTTGCAAGGAAGTTCAAACTTTGTACATAGTGTTATTGATTGTTTTTTCTAGGGTTCAGTACCTAAAAGGGTGCCAACAGGACTGGCTACTAAGGCTCCGGTGTCCGTCCGTCTGTCACAGGACTGTATCTTTAGAACCGTAATAGGTACGCACTTCATTTTTTTTATTTAATTATTACTTTACAGAGGTGTTACTTAATTCTAATTTCAGCATGTGTACTACTATGGCCGCTACAACAACAAATAAAAAATAAAATAACAAATTGCGCCGAACAAAAGACGTTTACTGTATAAATAGTGATTTTTTCGGCGCCCTTGAATATATATTAATATATATATAATTATATACTTTACGCAATCAAGACAATACCCTGATTTAAGCGTATTCAAAGATATTTTGAACAGGAGGTATGCGAGCCACTCAACACGCATTATTCCGAAAATAATTTTCGGTTCTCTTTGAGGATTTAACCATTGTTTCCAGTTTCCAACGAAAATATTTATAACTGGAAAATGGATTCTTTATTTTGTACTTGCTTTTGCTAGCGGCTTCGCCCGCGTGGATATCGTCCCACGGGAACTTACTACCGGGATACTTACGAAATGCTGGGTTTCCTATAAACACTTTCATTCCCTATATCGGGTGACATAGGGGATTATTTTTGAAACAAAAATTAGCCTATGTCCTTCCCCAGGATGCCATCTATCCTGTCAGGGTTGCGGGTTAGTCCTGCCAGGGTTGCGGGTTAGTTCGAAAGGGATACCGGGACCTTGGCAACAGGCAACTGAAGGAACACGGGTGGGTTTTAGTCTGACACGCCCTTCCGCTCCGCCCAGAGCGGGAGAAGTCATTGGATGATATCCCACCCCAAAAAAAAAAAAAAAAGGATGCCATCTATCTCCTCGCCAAATTTTGTAGGCGTGAAAAGGTAACTTACAGACAAACAGACACACAGAGTTACTTTCGAATTTTTATTATTAGCATCATCGTGATTAGCACGGATATCTATGGTAATGTGGAGCCATAATAATCATCATCCAGGGTGATGGGTACACTAATTGTAGGCGGAAACAATGCTGGCTGTGTTTAAAATAAGAAAGTTATTTTTGTGGTACAGAATTTTCAAACGTCAAAATTAAGCAACTTAGGTCTGTATCTACACCTACGTCCCCACAATCGTAAGCTTTGAGCACACCTCGAGGGACCGATTCAGAAGAAGGAGAAGAAAGTGCCTTCAATTGTTTAGTAAGAAGTGAATTTTAGAGCTCACACACTAACACCCTCAATGAAATGTTAGTAATAAACTACGTAGCTTTCTCTAAGCGGAGGCCGCATAACCAGAATCGTGCAGTTGAAAAATAAACTCATATTCGTAGCACAAACCTGTTTTAAATTACCTACATGGTGCCTGAATTCTTTCAAATGTATTTTCTAAGTGTATTTTCAGGTATATGTATTTATCTCACGATTTAATTAAATAGTTGTTAAGGGGTGAAGCAAAAATAAATTCTTCATTACTCGTGCGGTTCGTAGGTTAGCGTCTAACTACAATTTCATTTTCCGCAGAACATTTGCCGAGTATAATATGTGAAGTACAGTAATGCCATCAGAGAGTCCAAGCTCCGGAAGCCTGCATAATGCATATATGAAGCATACGAATACGTTACAAGTACACGTACGTATACCACAATTACATTAACATTAAAGGGCTCAGAACATTAAAGTGGATCCATCTCGCTGAGCTAAATTTATATGTAACTAATAAATTAGGGAAACGTTCGTTAAGTCTATGAGTGTTAGTGGAAAGTCGCTGCTAATTTGTTTCAATGTAATCACGTAACCTGAAATCATAATGAAGATATACGTTCTAAATGTTCGCGTCTCCGAATTAGTACACGTGGCTTGAAATATTTTGATACTTCATTCAAAATGCACTAATAACTTAGAAAAGTCCCTTCTGGTAGGCCGGGCCCCGCTACAGTCGCTACTGACAGATGTGAAGGAGCCTGAAAACGATTTTTTAGGGAGATAAGACCCTGGCAGGACGACTTTTTGTTCCTTAAAATCTCTAATCCGTGAAATGTCTAAAAAATAGGCAGGTCTGTTTTCACGAAACTAATAGGGTTAAAAGCCATATAAATTCATGATACTGAAACCCTTTGAAAGCAGATTTAAACCCTTTAAGAAGCTGTTTGTATTTATACTTGAAATATTGGAAAGACAAAATCCGAAGTTAATCGGACTCAAGATTAAGTCAATAGAAAGTTAGATTTGTGTTGACAGGATTTGTCCCAGAAATTGTGAAGTGTTCAAATTAAAATTGGCTCTTCTCTAACTAAATTTAATTTAGGTATAATTAACACAGATAAGACATGATACGGGGCCTACATGTACGTTAATTATAAATATTGATGTAGTCGGTCAGTCCGAAGTCTCGCGAAAGTCCCGGCATGAAGTTTATACGTTCGTTCAAACATTTACCTGTGGTTACGTGCCTTTCTGTAATACTCGTTAAGATGAACTGTGAACTTGTACGGACACGAATCTACGTTATTTATTTTCTTAGATGGTTGGTTTACGAACGGAAGACGGAAATAAAATCTATCTACAAAAATATTGATGAAATATTTCCATATTTTGGAAGAGTTTAATAAAATTCATTTTTTTATTCATACCATTGCGTTCGTCATAAAAATTGTCAGGAGTAAATTGAGTATAGAGAACATGCCTGTGTATCCACTGCAATCACAAATAACTTTATTTGGTTTCCATGAATGCGTATCCAGGAGTTTAGCCAGAACCTAATATGTACCGACCGACATTTTTTACACTGCATTAGAATCTTTCCCACTTAAAATATTCGATCTAGGTAAGTAATGAAGCTCTGAATTGTAACGGTAAGAAACTTGTTACTACATGTACCTATAATGTGATTAAACATCAATTACGGTCGGTTGGTTCAAGCGTTAATGCAATAAACAGTGATATAACTAGACACACATCCTCATAACTTGGCTGTTTTCTTCGTCAAATAAGTGGACAAAGTTGCAAAGGGAAAGTATAAAATAATTATTTATTTACACAAAATACTTAGCGTAACCAAAACCATACATGGAAAAGGAAAAAGCTACTTTTGACAAAGTTATACGGTCGCTAAGAGTAAGTACCTACCATCTCTGGAAAATTCTCAACTCATAGAAGCCAACAAAATTTTATTGAAATGAGATAGTATTTCCCGGCGTTTTATTTATAAGGATATAAAATAGGTATATTTTCTTCGGCTTGGTTCGATATGCGGACAAAATAACATTTGTATGAACAGTCTAGGGTCAGAATACCTATTTACAAGACGCACTCAGTGAATATTGTGTTTTCTTATTAGAAAATCTTTTAGTAACTTATTATGTTATTACTGACTAGAACAACTTTCAGTGTTCGTATATCGAGCATAATGTTTGTGCACGAGATTTAGTTCTTAGTATTTTAAACTTTTAACATAAGACTGTTCCTTGTAGGAACGTGGGCCGGAGAGAAGCCTCTATCTATAAGGTACTCTACTCTAAAACTCTACGTTGTAATTTTAAATTTAAAACATGAGGAATGAACAAAGCCGCATACAGAAGAAAGCGGAGTGTCGAAACTATAGCTGTCGCGACATTACACTTTAATTTTTTCCGTCCTCTGCAAAAACACTGGACTGGTAACGAAGCGAGGCGCTGCATTCCTCACTCAACACTACATTTTAATGTGTTTCATATTCGGTTCCAAAAACGTAAAAATTTATCAAAATAAAAATATAATGAGGATTGTTTTGCTTGGTAATGAAGTTTTATGAAAGAGATCAAAACGTGGACGCTTGTTAAATAATTCTACCGGAAAATTGTGGATCACGAAAGGACATGATAATATAAGAGTTTGAATAACGTTTTTATGCATTGCGCTTTATTGTACTTATTCATGTACGAATATACCACTTTTGGATTTAGCGAAAAATTCCGGGACAGCTCCATCGGGATTTTGTTTTATTTTTTACATTACAGAATTCTTCTAGGAATCTTACAAATTCGTGAAAGTTTTCTATTTCCCCTCGCCATTACGTGAGGATAGATATGAGTGTGATACGTATACGTATCTCAAAGCTGAAATAAGTTTTCCATGTAGGTTTGTGTTCATGTCCTACATAAATGGAAAAAAGTTTTTCTTTTCGTTTCGTAATATTGTGTGGCGTGGGGTGGCCGCGCGCCGTGTCATCGTCGACAAAGCAGACGTTTATGTTACAACACCATTATCGGCAGCTGGTTTCTTGTTGCCTCAATTTCTTTGTGCTATACCTATAGGTACACATCTTCGTAAAATAATAGATCACTGTTAGGGTCACGGATAGTACCTACTAAATAAATCATAAATCTGTGTAGTTTTCAATCAAATGTGCGTTATTAAATACATCACATATTCAGTTATGTTCCCTACATAGCTGGCTAAGATCCATCTGGGTAGCCAGGCACCAGGTAAATTATAAAACGGCCGGCCTGTTCTGACAGACGAATCATACACTTTGTTGTTTGCTTTACAAAGTTTTAATTTTAAAATACTTCATTTGAGTTGTTTTGTTTAAAGAACTCACTTCAACATGTTTTAAGCCGATGTAGATACTTATTCGTTTGCTTGTGAATAATCTGTAATAAGGATTTACGGCTTATGTAGAACCAAGAGAGATTTCTTGTGAGAAAGGAGGCGGTCTGAGAGAGAATTCGTCGAGTGGGGGTGGGGGAAGCTGTGAACGTACCTCAGTCGTTCGACAAACACAATCACGTTTAAACCATGATCTCATCGTGCCACTTGAACAAGGAAGCCCTTAATTGACAAATGTTTTGAAAGAGATCTGATTTTGGTACTATTAGAGTTGCTTTCGTTTCGTACCTTAATAAATTTTTACTTATCATAATGGTCCAGCTCGCAGGTTACTGACCCGTATTCCACTGCACTGACCACAATTGACTCTAAGCAGTGAATTTCAGGCTGTCTCGGGGGAAATCAAGAATCAAGATGAACCCACAATAAGTTTCTTGGGCCAAAAGATATGCTTGCGGCAAGAAAATAAAGCAGCACTGTAGTTTTATGTACGTACATACATGCACACGTAGTAGACACTGTAAATAAGACTGTAGAAGATGTGTGTAATATATTTCATAACACGAATATTCATTTTCTTTTATACACTTAAAACGTTAAATAACATTTATACTATTATAGAAATGTGACTAACAAGTTGAATTGGTTTGTTGCATCTAATAAATCCATCGTTTTGAGGGTTCCGTTCCCAAAGGTTAAAACGGGACCCTATTACTAAGGCTCCGCTGTCTGTCTGTCTTTCTGTCTGTCTGTCTGTCCGTCTGTCACCAGGCTGTATCTCATGAACCGTGATAGCTGACAGTCACAACCGTGATAGCACACAGACAGTTGACATTTTTACAGATGATGTATATCTGTTGCCGCTATAACAACAAATACTAAAAAATAGAATAAAGGTGAATGAAGGTGTTTGAGTCCGTTATCCATCATGGTGTCTTGAACCAGGTTTCAGTCGCGTTGTCTGACTCACAGCATGGGTTCAGGCCGGGTCGTAGCACGACTACAAATCTGCTGAATTTTATGGCATATGTGGTTCCTAGCGTTGATTTGGGAGTGCAGGTCGATACTGCATACTTTGATTTTAAAAAAGCCTTTGATTTAGTTGATGATGACATTTTATTGACAAAGCTTGCGGCAGTCGGATGCACTCCTAAATTGCTGAAATTCTTCGCTGATCATATGAGTAACAGAAAGCAGTATGTAGAATATGCTGGGTACAGATCTGAGCCCTATTTTACGAGGTCAGGCGTAAGTCAGGGCAGTAATTTGGGACCATTCCAATTTATAGTGATGGTGAATGACTTGCCCGAGGTCGTCAAGAATGCCAAGTGCCTGTTGTTTGCTGAAGATTTAAAATTGCTACTCTCTGTGAAAGAACAAAAGGACTTTGTGCGCTTACAGGAAGACATAGACAGGGTTGTGGAATGGGGAAAGAAGAATAAGTTGGTGTTTAATACGTCAAAGTGTTCGGCAATAACTTTTAGTAGGATGAAAATGCCCAAGAAATATGATTATAGAGTGGACAACACGTTATTGAAAAGAACAGAAACGGTGCGTGATTTAGGAGTACGCCTTGACTCGGACCTGGCATTTCGTAATCACATCGTAAATGTTTGTAAAAAAGCCTACAGGAGCCTAGGGTTCGTCCTAAGAAGAGCTGAGGGTTTTACAAGCATCGCTGCGCTAACTTCTTTGTATAATGCATTGGTAAGAAGTCAGCTCGAATGTAACGCAATCATATGGGCTCCGCATGAAGCTAAATACAGTCTCATGCTGGAGCGTATACAAAATAAATTTACTAGGTTTCTGTATTTAAGGTTATATGGTGTATATCCATTTTATCCATTGATGTATCCAACCTTGTTTGTTATAGGCATGGTGGGATACAATAAATTGGAAACAAGGAGGGACATAGCTCTTGCTACCTATATTTTTAAATTATTGCGTGGCAAGACTTCAAACCCGGGTATATTAAAAGAAATAAACCTGTGTGTACCCGACAATTATGTATTGCGAAGGCGACGGCCACGTCTATTGGCGGTTCCCAGTAGTAGGACCAATCTACTGAGTAAAGCCCCTATAACGCGTACCTTGCGTATACTTAATGACGTAGCAGACAGCATAGATCTTTTTACTTGTTCTCTGGGTGAGTTCACGAAAATCACTATGTTCAGAATATGTTATGAATATGATAAATAATAAAACTGTAATTGTAGCCACACTATTGAATTAGGACAATCCTGTAATGATAGTGATGATGAGTTGCTAAATAAATAAATAATAAATAAATAAATAATAAATAATAAAATAAATATTTAAGGGGGCTCCCATACAACAAACGTGATTTTGCCGTTTTTGTAGATAATGGTACGGAACCCTTCGTGCGCGAGTCCGACTCGCACTTGGCCGGTATTTTATTCTTCAGAACGTCTTTTGTTTTATTTAAAGGAGAAATATGAAATACCTTAGCAATAAAAATATATGAAAATATTAGTGCGCTACAATTTGCAGCCGAGGCATTCGCCTTAATCTTTTCAATTACTCTCAGTAGAAAGTAATTGGAAAAAAGTTTGAAAGCAGACGCAAAGATTAAAGCTTGTTGCAGTTTTTGTTACTTCTAAGTATAGTTACTAACGAACACTTGATACGGTTCTCGTTTATTTGGAATATCGCTTAAAATATTTTATACTTATTCTTTATATTAGTCTCTGTCGCCGATGCAGGATGGAGGCAAACTTGAATACCCTTCCTAAGTGTTTGTTCTATTGTGTCTGGCCAGCTAAAACTGTAAGCATATAATATTATATCAGTCTTCTTAACAAAGTATCAATTTTACAACAGACGTCCAAAATCGTGTTCGAGAAAAAACAAGTAGATACAGAATGCTTCTGCAATGTACTTAGAGGTTTATAAATCCTACAGCGAAGGGAACGAATGAACTCCTGAAATGTTCAATCTTACTTTGCGCTTTTAAGAGCTTTCAAATTATATTTGTAGAGTACCTGAATAATGATGAATAAAGTAATTACATTTTTTCTCTTTTTGGTTAAAAGATTTACAAGATACTTAAGTGTTGAGCAAACTGGGTCAGACGTTAGAAGGTCGTCAAAATGCGTTAGGGACTTATACAGTGGGGGCTATTAGTAAGATACACTTAAGTATGTAGACAAAAATGTTCGAGTTGAGCGTATTAACGACCCTGATTTCGGTTTTACTTCTCCATTTGGGACAAAGCGATTGAGCGAATATCATCCGTTTGGGATCCCAGATTATGTGTCCCGAATAACGTGTGAGGTGCTTGGAGTCTTTAACGACTGTTGGTCCCTCAGTGAGATTAATAAGATTGATTGCCGAATAAACCATTTTGGAACCCATCACAGAATTGAATGGCTACATAATGCCGTAATCAATTCGCTTTGAAGTAGCGGAGCGTGCGTCGGTAGTACGGGAGCAATGCTATATTTGATGCGAAACGTACCTACTTGAGATTCGTAAAGAGATACACACAAGAGTGTTGCCTGAGACGTGCTAGAGTGGGGACAGGCTACTTTGCACACATTGTCTCTGAAATGTGTTCAGAACGGGCCAGCCACAGAGTACGACGATGCAAAGTAAACAGGATAATGCTCAGAGCCGCTGAACGTATATTATGCCTTCTGTACACAACTGCCACTTAGGTCACACTTGAGCGGCCATCGCTCAATTCGTGTACAAGAGGTCTGTCTAAGTACTAGTTTGAAGTGTGGCCAGGATCGGCCATTGTGTACAGGTGGCATTAGATCGGTACATGTTTCGGAACACAAACACTAGATACGTGCTTTTCGTATGCTAACTAGGATTACGCGCATACGCGGCTTAGATGGAATTTTCCATTCAGATAGTATTCCTAACTGAAATACTGTATTTACTGTATGTATACATTACTGTCTTTTAATAATGTTTTTCGTTTGAATACTGGCTGTGTGCTTATTGCTTAGTTACAATAATAACTTGATTAGGTACCTGCCTACTTAGCATATTTTGGTACTCATCTGTTATGCTTAAGATTATTCATCCACCTACATCCTTAATCGAATTAATGAGAAAGCTTCTATACAGGTATGCTCCTGATAAACTTTATTAGCTTTTCTACATAATTAAACGAAGATATATGTAAAAAAAAATTCCGTTGGTGTAATTTCAAAAATTTGGTGATAAATAAATCAATAAATAAAAAATCTACCTAAAACACGTAGGTATTTCTTCCTAATATAAAGAGTTTTTAAAAGATATTTTCAGTCGTCAATTTAATTCCACATTCATAAAAGTTTTTACTTATAACGCATACAACTGCAGTAAAACAAGTTGGTACTTCAGAACTAAAACGAAACAGTTCAGAATTTAATTTCATGTCCGTTATTAAGGTCCCTTGTCAAGAGTACATCCTTACCCTCCGCGGGAACCCTACTCGTAATTAATGCCAAACTATGACAGGTAACACAACAATTACAATCATTACCTTTTGGCGGAGATGTCGATCGTAATGTAAGCTATTATTAAATGGACCAAACGCTAAGAGAGTCTTGAGCAAATAGTGTTACATTCAGACAGCGATTGAAAATTATCTCTGCTGCCGCCGCTACCGTCTTCTATCTAGGAAATAAAAAACCAATAAGTGTAGACTATACTACTGGATGAGCCAATCGAGGCTTCCTCATACTACTGGTAGGGCCGTAATATGATCTGCTTCCTGGAAGGACCGTGATCACGGAACTATTACCTATGATTAAAAGCATTCAATATTCTTATCACATCTCTATTTACTACGGCTAATAAAAAACTGAAAATCATGCGTCTTTCCATCCTTCCGATCTAGTTTAATATGACAATGAAGCTTTGTCCCTTAAACACAGCTGTATGTTGTCGTTGAGAACAAATATAGCTAGTTATTGTAGGGGTCAAATCAGATTTAGAAGTTGTGTACGTGCGGTTTGCTGCGGATTAGCGAGATTACCGGGGCCTTCAAACTCGGAATGTTTTGCGGAATAGCCCGTTACAATGGGATCTAGTCGGTAACCCTTGTAGAATTGCAGCCAGCTGAGACCTGCCAGGGGCGGCAAGGGTTCGGAAACTGGATTACGAATAGACGAGCCATGAAAGATCACAAGTATGTGATGGTAGCGTGTAAAGGCCCGTCCAGATTGGCGCGTTATCGCGGGCGCGACAAGGGTTGCGCTACGTGTCGCGCCCGTGATATCGCGCCAATCTCTGTACGAGCTATAATGTGTGTATAGCCTGTGCTGAGCAAATTAATGTTTGTTTGAGGCTTTTTTATACTTTTACTACTTTATACTTAAATGCGAATATCCGGTGATCATGTCTGTATGTATCAATAAAATTTCGGCAATGATGGCCATGGCTGTGATGTTTTACATAGGCACCGGCTGACGACCCCACGTGAACATTCAACATTAAACTCAATATTAGTCGGCGCCGCATCAAGCATAATAACATGATTGCCAACCAATTAAACAGAAAGTGCAGGTCAAATAGTTGCATAAAGCCATCGGGCCGACCACAAACGATTCCTGGTTCGTGTGAAATAGGACCATTATTACATGTAAGCTTTAAATGCAAAAGTCGAGGGTGTGCTCAGACGACTGCATCGCAAACTTACTAATTGCGATTCTGCCTCTTATTTGCCACAATAAAAATAAAATGTACAAATGTAGGTATATTTTTTTTCTATTTATCTGTAAGTGTTTCGATGCCTTTTTATTTTATTTAAAACCTCGGTATTATTTAGCTAGTTCTCACCCTGGTATTGCATGAAGTTACCTTTTTTAAATATGAGTTAGAATTTTTTGTTGTATAACCATACCTTTAAAACTACAACTGAAGCGACACGATCATTTCTATGTTCTAAGATTATTTCTGTTAAACTACTTTTAAACTACACATAATGTAGGGCACAGTGGAATTCAACAGTTTTGCACGTAACAATAGCAATCCACGATGGTTCGCAATCAATACGAGAATCGGTATTCAAGTGAACCTTTTCTTGAGGTTTCTTTTCTATTTGTTGGTCATCATAACAGCCGTTGATCATACAAAACCGTTTCTTTTGATGCTCAATGGAACGCTGATCTCTTGAAGCAGTTTCGCTAAAAGTATAGTAATATCTAAATCTAACATAAAGTAGGTAAGAACTTGTAGGTACTATGTACTCTTTACAAATGTCAACTGTGGTCCATCACAGAATAATTATAGTCAACGCCAAACAGGGTTTTTGCGTACTAACTTTCGCGTCTTGACAGGCTAAGTGCAGGATGAGATGAAAAGCAGGTTTTATTTAGTACCAGCACTGAATTTGCATAGTGACGACGTTAGGGCCGGAGCCGAGCGATTATGTGTTTCCGGCGAAAAGTTTCGCTTGTGTATCCCGCGTTGCTCATATACTTTCAGCCAGAAAATCACGCGCCGTCTCATACCACAGCATAGCACTACAGAGACCTCTCTCTTTGAAAAAGTTAAACGAAAGACTTATTAAGATATCCTAAATTCGAATGTATGGAACGGCACCGTTGAAAACTTTTTAATACCTTTATGGTCCGACTTAATATTCGATGTTAATTTAGCTCCAGCAAGTTAAACGCAGACAGACCATTACGTCGACAACCGACCCATTATATGTGAAAACTTCGACTAGACGAGAGCCTAGACTCAATTTATTACTCTATGGTTGATACCCATTCGCAATTTCAAACCTATCTAGCTAATGTATTGAGTTCTATCATACAAAAGTTCATGCTTGAGCTTCACTTTGGAGACCAACTTTATGGGAAATCAAATAGTGAATTGACAAAGTGATTTTAGGTCATGTGATGTAAAGTTGAAATGAGTTGTCTGAGAAATGATAAATACACAAAAATGTATGTAATGTACCTACAGCGACATTCACACGTCGATGTTAGAGATAATACGCTCACGTGGGAGACAAATGCTCTCAACGTGGACTTGACACGAGGCTGTAAAAATAAATAAAGGGAGCCGGCGGTGGCGTCTTTAAGCCTTACACACACAAACACTTACACACACACATCATTGAATAGGATTACAGGCACGGTGGAAAGCAAACACCCTGACAATGTGCCCAGAGTGCCGGCACCCCTTCAGGACCGTTCTTAGAGCAATTACATTCGTTCCGGATCCCAATACTGTCGCTAAGTTTTATGTAGCTTACGTTTGACTTCACATCTGCAGTTCAAAGGCTCGAGCATACCGACCTTCGACCAAGATATGTACCTAATGAAACAAATAAAATATTTAACCGAAGTTATTTCAGATATCTATACTATACTATACTAAGCTGAAGAATTTGTTTGTTTGTTTGAACGCGCTAATCTCAGGAATTACTAGTTGGAATTGAAAAATTCTTTTTGTTTTGGATAGTCCATTTATCGAGGAAGGCTATAGGCTATATAACATCACGCTACAACTAATAGGAGCGGAGCATAAATGAAATGTGTTGCAAAAACGGGAAAAAATATTCCTTTTTGAGAGCTTTCGTTGCGTGCGCTGCGTAAACGGTTTATGTTACGTAAATATCATGTATGATGGAATTTTTCCTCTTTAAAAGTTATAAAAAAAAATCCGCGACAGCATATGTCTATCTTTTAAGACTGACTCACTATAACGTTTTTTATGGTAATCAAATTTGATCGAAATTAATGCATTATTTGCGAAGGATTTTTATCAAAATTGTATCAATTCTTATTCAAATAAATAGTTTTAACATCAAGGGTATTTATGTAGCAGTAAAATACTTTTTAATTCAGTCGAATCGGACATTTAATTTCGAAGTTATCACGAGTATGAAAATGCAATACGCGAACCGTTCGACGCCGGCGCCGCGCCGCGCCGCCGCCGCCGCGACGTTCCTTACTCTAGACAGGAGAGGATGGACACACGGGTAGATCATGACCTGGAATAGGACATATAATAAGTTTTATCCCTATATTCCCACGGGATCGACACCTACGCGGGTGAAACCGCGGGCACAGCTAGTATTATTATAAAGCTCGTTTTTCAATGTACTTATAAAAAACTTTTCGTCGAACGTAAGTAATTCTATTTTAATACGTTTAGTTTGGCACTAAGCGCAGCAGGCCATACTGGTAACGAAGCTAGGTTCGTTTAGCTTCGTTCATGTTAGCTACCGCGTCTTTTCATACTTCGGTTCATAGTTCGCGGTGTGAACCGAAATATATAAAACGCGCCGTTCCCAGTGTCGCCAGCGCAGCGCATTACACATTTAGAGTTAGTCTCTACATACTACAATTATCATACAATGTTCTTTTTTTGGGGTACTCAAAGGGTAAAACGGGACCCTATTACTAAGGCTCCGCTGTCTGTCCGTCTGTCACCAGACTGTATCTCATGAACCTTCGAGCTATTACAGTTGAAAATTTCACAAATGATGAATTTCTGTTGCCGCTATAGGTAACAACAAATACTAAAAAATAAATATTTTAGGGGGCTCCCATACAAAAGACGTGATTTTTTGTTTTTAGATATTGGTACGGAACACCTCGTGCGCGAGTCGACTCGCACTTGACCGGTTTTTTTTTTCACTGTTACCTGGCTAGTTTTATGACAAAATCCAAGCCCGATAATGTTGCAAGCGATATTTTTAGCTGCCGTAGTGTTGAGAATGGAATATAAAAATGTAAGAGGTCGAATTGTTGCAACTCAAATATTACCTTTTCTCCTATCTGAGATAGAGCGAGATTCATGCATAATTTGATCATTCTAATCTGTATTCCATACATGTAAAAGGAAAGATCTTACATCCGAACCTGTCAGATCGATGTGAACAATCTGACTGAATAGCAAAGTAAAATAAACGCAAATTAACAATGTAACGGAATCAGAACTGGAAGCTCATTTAGATCATCAATATTGACTTGAAATTAATCGTTATGTACAATGTTTGTTAAATTGTTATGATTTTAATAGCTGGCTGCTATTTGGCATATTATTGAGAATAAAGAGTAGGTAATTAAAACTATACGGGGAGAACACATTGCCGCCATTAAATAGATCGTGTGTCGTGTCACACGATCAATTTCGCTTTGATTACATCAATTTATGATGATCATATCAGTCTGGCCAAATGGCTTTTCGCCAATCCTGGCATGTTATATTTAGCACGTCTGCCTACACTGTTGATTTTAGTAGTTTTGTTTACTATACTACAAATAACAAAATCACGTGAGACTCGAGGACTGTAATCCTTACATATCGCACACCTAGATCTAAACTGAGTCAACTCAAAAAAGGTCATTTTTCAAGAGACAATAAAAACGTATATCTGCCTTTTTTGTTAGGGAAGTTATACAATTTAATTTGATTCTAGATAATAAATAGCTTGTAAAATGTCACTGTATATAAACTGGGGCTAAAATTAAATCCTTTCTATGATCACCGAGCATTCGAATACAAACATAACTCAAAATTAACGATTTTTGAGTTGGCTCAGTTTAGATCTAGGTGTGCGATATTACAAAACAAAGACTCTCGCCGCGTCTGTCTGTCGTCCTGTTCGCGATAAACTCAAAAACTACTGCACCGATTTTCATGCATTTTTCACCAATGGATAGAGTGGTTCTCGAGAAAGGTTTTAGTATACAGTATGCAAGGGTAAACACCGTTGTCACTCAAACCATGGGTAGTTGACTTAAATATAAAAATAAATGACCCAGTAACAACAAAAAAAAAACCTTATTTTCATTAAAAGATTTTAAAAAGTAAATATCCGTCAATGTCCCGATACTCATGGATACGCGTTTGAGAGACTGCGAAACAGCTGACGGCCGGTCATGTAACGTCCCGCGCCCCGCCCGCCCCCGCCAACCGCCGGCCGCGGCCGGTCGTTGACCTTGCGTGTAGGGTGAAATATTCTTGTGGAAAAATGTAGATATTCTTATAAAAAAATAAGTTGTATTTTTCCATTGATTTTACGTTCTATAAATGAAACCAAACCACTGGTTTCAAGGATAACGGTGTTTACACTAACACCCTGTATAATAACCGACATCCATGCGGGCGAAGTCGCGGGCATCAGCTAGTGAACAATAAAGAAAAAAATATTGAATACACTTTTCATTGTGTCAACCGAAAAGAGAAATTAAGCAACGTGCAATTCTTTATTCACATCATGCTTTGCAAAAAAATTAAAGTGAGTTCACAAAAATTCGTCATTCAAGTTGCGCGAGCGAAATCGAAAAAAGTCCGTGACCTTTTGCTTTTATTACTTTTTCTACAGTACAGAGAAAATATCGAAACATGAAATAATAAAAAACTCCATATTCACAAAATGGACATAAAAAAATTCAAAGGATTCAAACGTTAGGATAGGTACAGAATGTCGTTTACATTTGACCATAAACTCATGTCGTTGACAAACTTGTTTTATTATACAATGAAGGTAGGCCTAAATTGCTCTGACGAAAATGAAAATGTTGGCGATAAAGCGATTAGTTCTAGTCAATGCGAATATGTGATCGTTTTTTCACGCGTTTTGATGAATGTGGATAACAAAGATTTTATTATGGAGTTCACATAAATATTTTGTAGAGTGACACAGGCCATTAATAATTCTTTGTAAGTACGTATGTCACACAAAATTGGGTAAGTTTACTTTTCATTAATCGAAGTAGGTACTTTGATTAATTAAAAGTATAAGTAAGTTTTTTCTTTGTTTTTTTTTTTGCTTGTAGTTTATTAGTGAAAACAAAAGCTTTTATTGGCGAAAATTAAACGAAATATTAAAATAAGATCATATTTTTGTCCAAAACATGAGTGTGTCTAACACAGAGTAATTACCCAATGTAAATTGTCTTTGGTCCCTGGCCCTGACATCATGCAATAGATAAAATTTATAAACTTCTACTGACTGAATACAAGACTTTTGGCTACTTTATATGTGCGTATTTTATATTATCAGTTTTTTCTTATGTGCGTTTTGTTTGAGCAGAATAAACAATTTTTCTTCCTTTGTTTTCTTTCTTTGTACTTGTTCGTATCTTGCATACCTTGTAGTATATACCTACAGATGTTATATTTTAATTATATCACAGTCATATTAAGCAGTAGTTTTACCACAATAACCTCCTATAACTAAAATAGGATCAGTTTCTTGACATCAAAATGGGATATATTATTTTTAGAAGGGTTTGGACATGTCATTTTTTATGCATACGGTACGATTTCTTTTCCAGCTCTTCTATAATACTGCCCTCTTCTGTACTTTAATAAACCCTTACATTTATTTAACAAGTCACGGTTACACTTTATTTTTATCTTTACTAGCAACCCGCCCTTACTTCGTACGGTTTTTACTGCTGGACAAAACATCGATATATCTTTGTTATATGTAACTTTGATATTAATATATTAAACACATAAACCTTCTGGAATAATATATCTAAACGATATTGAAAACCGGATTAAAATCCGTTGCGTAGTTGTTAAAAGAACAACGAGCTTAAACACGAAAAGTGACTTTATTTTGTAATAATGTATGAATCCATGAAATTCTTAATAGAAATGTAAACAGTAGGTACAGTGTAGGTTAACAGAAGTTCTCCGATTTACCTATATTTTAACTTTACAAGGCACAGACTGATCGAGTATTTCAGTTTAATGACATAAAGTAATCAATGCATTAAGCATCGTGAAATGACAGTGATGTTCTTATATTAAATTATTAAATGTATCCAGTAAAATGTTGGAGATTATTTTTGTTATTCAGATCAGGGAAAAGGCGAGTTTTGGTTCTGACAATAACATAACATATAATACCTGATCTCTCAGCTAAATCGTTATAGGATAAGGGCCCAACACAGTTGAAACTTGAATTTTTCCGCCGTATTTCTCCCCTTTCTAGTTTGCATCACACATGCGCTACGCACTGGGCAGTAAATCGATGTCAATTTGTCATTATTCAAAGTAATCAATCAATATTTAAATACTGTCAAAAGGCGTTCATTAAAAAATTCAATGAAACTTTAAATTACATGGTAGTTATTTCGCGGAATGGATGGCAAAAACACAAACACAGAAATTCAAATGTTTGACCAGAGCCCTATTTATTTATTTTTAAGTATCTGTCATCTGACTATACCTATTTATTTTGTGAAATCATTTTGTCACTCCCGTAACTATTAAAAGTACAATAAATCTGGATCAAAGCGCAGTTTTATTGCAAGCGCTTTTTGTCACAGTATTTAAAATGCCTGTGTGACAGCTGACGTAAATGTCACTGGATACTCAGAACAAGTTAAATTACTCATTAATTATTAATTGTACGCTTTATTATTTGTTTTCACATGTAAGAACATCAAAGGTACGATACATAAACAAGGACATGGCTTTTAAATTATTGCTGACGTCACGGAATCACGACATGGCTCCGACTGCTCGACTGCCGCGAGGAAAACGATTGAATGATGGAGGATGCAAGTAAATTCGAACCTCTTTTATTAAAATAATGAGGTGAGGCTGTAAATGCCATTAGGTAAGGAATGGGGGAAACACATTAATTCAACCTTATTCCGATAATGTATTTGTAAACCTTGGAACCTACTGATGAATACCGATGTCGATTCTGAATGGTACACCCTTCTTTGAGGCTGGTTTATGCATAAATTAGCTAATGCCCGCGGCTTCGCCTGCCGTGTCAGTTATTATATACTTAAACCTTCCTCGAGAACCACTCTATCCATTGGTGAAAACGGCATGAAAATCTGTGCAGTAGTTTTAGAATTTTATCGCGAACAGGACGACAGACAGACGCGGCGGTCCCGGCGGAGGACTTTGTTTTATAATATGTATGGATAATTGAATGTAGGTACCAAAATGAATTCGAATACTTTACCGACATAAAACCTCTAGCACTAAAGTGAACTACTAACTATTTAACTAACACAAATCTCGCAGTTTCCAATTAATTTTACTAATAAAAACTCATTTGGTGCAATCACGTCACCGAGACCAACTTAGTAGTGTAAACTAATTAAAACAATTAAGCCAGTGATTCCGTAAGCAGCAAGCGATAACGGATCAACTTTTAGCTCTCGGGACAAGTAAACACTAACCTCCTAAGTAAATTTTCTTAGTTTGTGACGCAGTTTCGCAGATTCTCTATTAAATTTGATTACTGAACTGAACTTTCATGTTATTAAATTCATTAAAAGTCTGAGCGGCAGGAGCTACTCGACCCTTGCTGGTCGCCAGTCGCTGGTCAGTGCAAGGATGCCCAGACACTTTGGTATTTTCAATATTCCGCGTTCAGTAATTGGTCTGTGACCGGCTTTGATTGAACCGACGAAGCCTTAAGGGTGAGTTGGCGACCACTAATTAAAATGGATAAATAGACTAAAGGGAAATGGCAAGACCGCTGTTTAAACATTGTGTTTGTGCTTTGGTATTATTTTATTAAATCACTGCCTCATTACTCTGAGTTTTACATGTTAAAACATTAATAATTAAAGTACAGCCAGCATCAAAATTAAAATATGGTCATATTACTACGAATAATAAGTTTTATAAATGGAATTATTGCTTTTCAGAATCATTAACAGACCGACTGAAATTGCGTGTTATTTGTGGTAGCTCGAATAAAATCGTTGGAAGATATAAATAAATTACTTAAGGGGATGCGCTAAGGCGGCCCGCGAACTTCAATCCATTTTGGAACTCTTCTGTGGCTTGAAACGAATCAGAGTCCAAACTGTTAAGCTGTTTACTAGTAGCCACTTTAAATTCCACTATCCACCTTCTGGCATGATCAGAAGCCAAGAGCAATATATTTGACTCGTCAAAGCGAATCATATAAGCCCAAACTCAAAGGGTTTACTAGTAGCCACCAAAGAATTCCACTATACTATCTCCTGGCTCCATCATCAAATCCTCGTTACCAAGCCCAATCTACTGGACTTGTGAAAACAAATCTTATGAGCCCAAACTTGAGGAATTTACTAGTAGTCACAGAAGCGTTCCACTATCCAACTCCTGGCTCCATTATCAGATCAGCTCCAAGATTCCTATTTATTGTATTGTTATCCAAACTACACTTATGCAAAGTTTCATTACGATAGACACGAGAATTACAAGTTGATGAATTACGTTAAAAGATTCCGTTACATATATGTGAATGTAATTCTAGAACCCCAAGATCTTCTCTCTCTTGGAGATCGTTTTAGCGAAAACAAATATATAGATATACCTCACCGTGCATGAATTATTTTAACCAACGTAGGGTGTCTCCTTTGAATTTCGCAAGCTGACTTGACGCCCTCGCCTTAAACTATGATAGAAAAACCTGAAGGACGAACATAACTTACCGACTTCCAAAAACAAAAAGGTTCTATGTTCGACTTTATGTATTTTTTTATGTATGTGCAATTGTGGACCGATAAAAACTAATAAACGATTTGTGGTAGGTGGTGCGTCTAAGAGCGGGCCTAAGAAGACATGTGGAGAACTGTGTGTTATGTTGTTAACGTCGTACATCATTGTCCACGGGAACCTCGCTTTCGAGTCTAACAATGCGGTGACAAAGTAAATAATCGTGGCGGAAGAAAGGACGATCAGCGGCCGCCCAACACCATGCTACATCCCTTACAAATTGTACTACACAATAAATACGGATCATACGTGATAAGAAAACTACGACACAGAAGAATATTTATACCTACGACTGTTATTGGATTTTCTATCCGGCGACAATGCTTACTATTCTACGACAGGTAAGGAGGTTAACTCCAAGGTGAACACATCCACCCTTCCGTGTCTGAGATCAGGCGGAAACCATAAAACAGTTTCATGAGCTAGGCTGAACAAATGAAAGTTGGATGTAGGAGAAATAAAAATCAAATCGGACGTTAATAAAGTCGCGACAAAGCCCAACGGATAATGAAAAATGCAATGTAACTGAAACAAGAACTGTTTTGTGGCTTCTGGTCAGACCGGCAGACTTACAGTAATAAAGCGTAGCGTAGCTTCATGCTGTATTTCTGAGAGAGAAAGGTCATACCTAATAGTACGTGGGTAGGTATGTACGTAGTTGCCTTAAAGGCCAAGCTATTCGAAAATGCTTTTTTGCTTGCTCAAAAATCTCGAGGTGCCTAGCCCAGCAACTAAAGAAACGCGTTTTTCTCTCAAATAATAACAATGGTACAAAAATTTAAGTAGGTATAAAAGTTAGTTAGGTATTAAGATAGAAACTAAACCAAGACATTTTTGGCAGGTTAATAACATAATTTACAAAGACAACAAGGTCATGATTATATTAATTAGGTAAGTAAAGTGAACATCTTCAAATATTTCAGAACCATACATACTCTAAAACATCATAAAATAACTTAACATCTTATTATCAAGCTTTTATCTACAGATGCTTAAGACGTGTTAGAAATAATGTTTAAAACAACATTTATCGCGGAAAACGGCACCTTTGTGTAAGCATTAAAATTGTTCCCTGTGCAATCTTCTCGGAAAATCAGTTTAGGAAGAGGACGAAATCTCCGGGCACTGTTTGGGGCTGTCAGTATGCAACAACAATTATTTATTGCGGGCTGCCGAGAATGTCCCACGACGCTATATTTCCCCTTAACTTTCCAAATGATTTATTTTCATGTGTCGGAATAACGGAACTTTAAAAGTTTTAACAGTTTCATGTGCATTATTAATCAGGTTGTTTATGGACCGTTCGTTGCATATAATATTCATCAATATGCTTGTTAGATCTCTCAGTTAGGTGCACTGACAATTGTTCACATTGCGGCGCTGAAGTACCCTTATACAATTGCAGCGACATGGGTAGACTGTTGAGCCTAATTTTTTTTACGATTAAAATAAGAACAAAAATATATATCTTTATCTTTGAAAGCTATTCTTGGTAAACGTGATTATAATTACATGGGACTTAAATATTACCGGCGAAATGTGCACTTCTGCGTAACCCGTCGGGGATAACAGGCGTGATGTTATGTTATGCTATTGTAGTCATATTTTTTATGAACATGGCCGGAAAATTGAAAACTGACAGCACTGACGTATATATCGGTATTCAGGGGAAAAACTACGTTAGTGTTCAGGGCGGTACAACATGTGAACCATGACGTCCGGCAATTTTCTCGTTGCTTTCATTCTAAAATTCAAGTTCCGTGCATCACGTATACAGCGATGACAGCATTATAATGGGAGCATGAAGCTCTTGTTTCTTCTTTCTCTCGTGTAAAAATATTAGTTTATATTTATTTCAGTTATGTAATGTCAGACAACCCTGTCGCTATAGGTAAATTTTTATTTCACACTTTTATTACCCATTAGAATCTCTTCCATCCTCATTTCATATTCCCTTTGAATTGTCTCCCATTGCTTCACATTATAGGATAATACCGTTTTAATGCAGCTTTAGTAGGTGCGTCCTGTGTTTCTATATTTTATTAAAATTGGTTTTACTAACTATTGCGTTTAACTTACATCTACGTTTGTGCACGAGAGTGGCTGCCGGAGGCAGTAGTTACTTATTACTTACAAACTCCTTGTATTACATACTAGCTGGCTACGTTTGCGCGAACTAATGGAGAGAATAATTCTGCGAATTAGAAAAATATCAAGTATGCACTCGCGATCATGAAAGGTCAATTTATTAGGTAATTGAGCGCAACTAACTCGAATAGATTTTTTTATTCTTCCCTTTCTACTACTATTTTCTACTATTTGATTTTTTTTTGTATTTTTTGGTTACACAGAGTAGCATACGTAATGGGTATATTATCGTAGATAAAGTTACCTATTCGAACTGATCGATTTAGACAAAATGAAAACCATTCCGAGGCAGTCGGGTAACAAACAGTACTACCTAGGTAATTTCTAATTTCGCTTCCGAGATAATTTTCTAATAGGTCTTTACCTATGAAATTGCCATTCTGCAGTACTGGCCATTTCAAATCAAAATAATTTTTGTTTGGCTAAGAATTCTAATTTCAAATTAATTTTATTTTAAAAACATGGAATTCCTTTTTCAAAAGAAGTCATTTGTTTTCACACATTTCACATTTTCATCGCATTTCAATCTTTTTTGTCATCATGGATTCGTTAAAAATTCGAGTAATTATGGAATATGAGTCCGTCGTGGCAGCAACGCGGCACAAGCGGCACGCAACATCAACGACGTTTACAGAGCTAACACTACAAACCAACGCACCACCTGTTATTGGTTTGCTCGCTTCCGTTCTGGAAATTTCGACCTGAAAAATGAACCTCGCAGTCGTCCGAAGACTTTGGTCGACAATGACGAATTAAAGGCAATTGTGGAATCTGATGGTACACAATCTACGGCTGAATTAGCAGCAGCTTTCGACGTTAGCGTCAAAACAATATTGGTCCATTTGCGTCAAATTGGCAAGGTAAAAAAGCTTGACAAATGGGTGCCCCACGAACTCAATGATCGCCAGCGCGAAGTACGCGTCGAGGCGTGCCTTGCACTGCTCAACAGACACACAAATGAAGGAATTTTGAACCGCATTGTTACCTGCGATGAAAAATGGATCCTGTTTGATAACCGCAAGCGCTCAGCAAGTTGGTTGGATTCTGGTTCAGTACTTAAACAATGCTCTAAACGAAAACTTACCCCTAGAAAAGTGATGGTCACTGTTTGGTGGTCTAGCGCCGGTGTCATTCATCACGGCTTCTTACCAAATGGGGTGAGCATTACTGCAGATGTGTACTGTGAAGAACTGAACACAATGATGGAGAAGCTGGCACATCTCCAACCAGCATTGGTCAATCGCTCGTCTCCGCTGCTCCTGCACGACAACGCGCGACCTCATACTGCACAGCAGACGGTCTCCAAGTTGCAAGAACTAGGGTTGGAAGCTCTCCGTCATCCGCCCTACTCACCAGACCTTGCGCCTACAGACTACCTACTACTTTTTCCAGAATTTGGATAACTTCTTGGCGGGAAAAAAATTCAATACCCGAGGGCAGTACAAAATGCCTTTGAAGAATTTGTTGCCTCCCCTCCAGCTGATTTCTTTAAGAAGGGCATCAATAAACTGCCACTGCGTTGGCAAAGATGCATTGATTGCATGGGTGATTACTTCGATTAATACAAATAAAAAATACATGAAAAAAATTCGTTTAAATTTTTTCATACAAAACGGCAATTTCATAGTAATATTTACCTACAAATGTTAACTTACTGAATTCATGGTAATTAGTGTTTGAGATGGCGACGTGATTCCAATAGTTCGATAATTAGAATGCGTAGTAAGTAAGGAAGGTGTGTATAAGAGCATCTCAGGTGCGTTATATCAACAGCGAAGGTTATGTTACAGTTACTGCTAATTAACACCACCACATCAAACGATAATATTCAGTCATTACAGTGCGTGTACGTGCGTGTGCGTGCGTATCGGAATTATAGTAGGAACAGTCAGCAGCAAAAGTCGATTAGTTAATACTTTAGTTTTTAACTACTTAATTATACTACTATAATTTGATTATACTTAATTATTGAACAAAATATTTTAATAAAATCGGAGCTGAAGTAAAAATTGAAAAATATTAACTCTAAGCGATTTTATGAGAGGGTAAAAAGCAGTTTAGGGACTGAATCATTTGGTGTTAATGGACTTTTGTTCCTGACCGTACCTGTATACCTAAATCGGTATAATGATCTATTCTGTCCAAAGCAATTGATAATTTACCGTAGCCGCAATAAATCATATCTATTTATGATTGATAATGATAAAGTTTACAAAAAAAAAACTAGAACATTTAAGTGCTTGGCAACTTATTGATGCGAAAGCTCGTGATATAAGTACCGTGTTTATATACCGACCCATAGACGACATCCGTTACTGTAAAAGAAGTGTAAGGGTGTTTGTGCACTACAAGGAAACCACCTGCTTGCTAATAGATATATTATATACTTAGTGGAATAATAAGAAACAATAAGGTAGGTATATTTATTAGATCAAACAAAGATAATAACAACAATAAAAACAATTGTTCTCTGTATATGGCCAAGTCCAAAATTATTGATTATTGTTTATATAGACTCACCCATCCGCTGTTTCTACATCATCTGTGGCGGTATTGGGCCAGCATGTCATCGCAAAGGTATTCCCCGGTTTTATTTAATAGTTTAATAAACTATAATAATATAACCTCGCAGTAGGGGTGAAAAGCAGATTATATCATTGGGGTTAAAGTTTTCGTCTTGGGTGAGCTTGAATCCTCGCTACACTCACGATTCCAGTTTTAACTCCTTCGGTACGCTCGGAAGCCTTAGAATCTTAGAATCTTTCGTTGCGCTCTGGATTCAATATAGCACCCGTGACATAAGACACTTCTATCTCCCCTTAGTGAATAATATACTATTATCTATTCGCTTTTGAGGATTGCCTACAGAACGGTGCATTGTTTGCTTTGATATCAACCCTGTGTAGACTTTGTGATTCACGCCTGGATATCTGTAGACTAGGTATTGCTGGGCAATGGGCATAGAGCACTTTAAATGCTGTAGAATTCCCAAGAACCTTTTAAATATTCAGCCAGGAAAAATAAAGAGTCAACAATATTTTTAAGCATCTTTTTTCGATCTATCATATTTTTTTATCTCTACTTCCATTCGGTACGGTTCAGTTATCTTCTTTGCTTCATCAATTTTTACGGCACATCTCGTGTTTTAAATAAATCTTGCTTATATTGATAAAAGAAAAATAGGTTTTTAATGCATGCATTGTATCTCTGCATACGAAGTAATTTCCGTTTGTGTAACAGGTGCATTTATAAGTATTATTTGTTACAAAATACAGCGCCATTTAAAACAAGACAATCGTATTTAAATAAATATAATGTCCTTGGAATGAATTCGGTCATCAATATACATTTTCATTTTTAAACATTAGTTTACATTAGATTCAATACAGTCAAGGAGTGAAAATTTAATTTTCAAACAGATTTCTTCCCCCATACCAGGCGCATGTTATTTTCATTGAAAATGTTGGAAATAAGTAGTTGGAAAAACTATCAGGTGCAATTAAAAATGAACTTTAAGTTGCTTAAGGGCGGGTAGTAAGCAAAATTGCCTGTCTTCAATTTGATTTTTCATGAAATTGATAAGACTTAGGTGTAAAATAAAAATAGTATGAGTAACTACATGATATTTCCAAACTTTTTGTGGAACAGAAACACAAAATATTAAAATTTTCTCGATAAAAAAATATCACGAAGTTACCTCTAATTTTCACGTATTTTCGATTTGTACTTAAAATGCTAATGCCTATTATAATAAAAATTAGATGATTATATGTATTAAAACAAGGCAAAAAAAATTGTGTAGGCTTTTTTTTTTATTCCTTTTATTTTTGGTTTTATTACGAATCAAAGCTTGTAGGACTTACGACGTTCTTAGTTCGTGGAAGAAGCCATCTTCCGTCGCGCATTACGGGAACTTCAAGCATATTTTTGTTTCACAAATCAGTCGGCGTTGCTCTGTTGAGACGAGAGGACTACGCTCAAATTTTTAGCTGCGCTGATATATTATTTATTTTCGTAAATAATATTTTCGTAATTTATCACATTCCACAAAAGAAACTGAGACATAGAAAACAAGAAAAAAACACTAAAACCACTTCCAAAACGAATATTACAAGTGTTATTGATTGATAAATAAATAAATACCGAGTCTAAATAAACATATAAAATTCAATGTTGATATTTGAAAACTCAAGATGACATACATTTTATTTGACAGATTTTTGACTGCTATAGTAGCACGGAGTATAGAAAGAAGTAGGTAAAACTAGCGCCATTGCTCTGTATTGCGGTGAATTTTCTTGCGGAGAAAATTTACAACATAGCCAACGAGCCCATTCTACGTTCATTTGAAAGTTCGCACTGGAGATTAAATCTTATTGCGATTTACTCAGGATCCAAATTCGTTTACTCCCATTTTTTTTTGACAAACTTCTTGTAAGGTGACCCTTAGACGAACAATTGGAGCGACTGACCGCCCCTAAATAAAACTTGTTTAGAATAATACCTTTTTTCTTCGGTTATTGGTATAACGAACGAACTCGAACAGATTCCGTATGACTCCGGATTTTTAATTTGTCTGTCCGTGATGTCTTGTTTATATCTCTTTAGTTGACTTTTTTGTCGTAGTTGGGTTTTAGTTTTTACCTGACTACGGCGAAGCAAAAAGGAGGGTTGTAATTTTGACCGGTTTCTATGTATTTATCTATGTCTGTTCCCACATATTATCTTCTAAAAGACTCATCACAATTTGACAAATGAGGTATCGTTGGAAGCTTCTTGATCGTCCGCTGGTCAAAGGCTATATGAAGACACATTAAATTGAAAATTGCGCCCTCTAGGTGACATATCATGAACAACAAAAAATATTTTTTAATCATACCATGTTGGGTATCAAATGAAAAGTTTTAATTAGCACATTTCAAAAATATATATTATAACCCCAAAAAAGAGCAGCGACAATCAAGACGTATATTGCCATATGTTTATATTAACGCGTGGGATGATAACTGCCGCTACACGCGCTGCCGCACCGTAAACAGAAAAAACGTCAGACGCGCCGCGTGACGCCACACTGCACGCGACGTGACACGCCCCGCGTCTCCGTAAATGAGGCCTAAAGCAACTTGGCATGTTTTCAAAGCTACAATTTCAACAGTTCTTTACAAAGAGGGACCATACTAAACTTTCTACTAAGGGACTAGTTATAACAAGCGCCCGAGACGCGTATTTTGTACGCTGCGTTTCGGGCGCTCAATAAAATTGTATGAATTCCTATGTAACGAATTATATCAAGCGCTGCAGTCTAAGCGAGCGTCCATGCCGGGCGCCGTTAGGCCTGCACATGTCGCAACTTGCCACTCTCAACTTGCATCTCCTTTGTGCGATTTACAAATAAGACTGGGAGAAGGTATGCCGCGGGCATTGCTGCTGCGTGCGCCGCCGTGATGAAACGCCGCGTGTGACGCGGCTATGCCATTCGCGGGCTCCGCCGCAAAAAACGCTCCATTTCAAACAAACGCGTGTAAAATCGCGTCTCCGTAAACGCACACATACAACGCTATATGTTTGAATTCAGTGCGAGCCGCGCCGCCCAAAGCCACGCGCGACTCCTCGCGTCTCCGTAAATGAAGCCTAACCGTGCCCTTGACGCTTGGACGCGAGTTCCTTTTTCACTATTTTTCCTTGTCATTTTCTCCGCATTAGTAATAAACTTAAAAGAAACACGGTTCAAAAGTTACAACAAAATGTGGAAATCTTGTTGCGTTTGACGAGCGTCCAAAACGCGCCGGGCGCGCGCCCAAAACACAGCGCAGGTACTGAGCGCGTACCTCGGGCCCTTGTTATAATTAGTCCCTTTGGTACTTTGGCTCCCATTTACATAGATGAATAGATGTCAATTCTTTTAGTGGTGAATCCGACAATCCTACATTTATTTCTTTTGTACAGAACTCGGCCTCTTTTTCACATGTTTCAAATATTTTCGAAGGGGATTGTTCGCGTTTGGCGCAGGAAAGGTTTTCATGACACATGCCATATTCGTTGCACAATACAGTGCAAAATTCATTATACGAATATTATTTTTTACTTGGGTATCACTTTGCACGATCCTCCAAAGAGAGAAATCCACGATATAGCATTATATTTATTACTTGGTAACACAGTTTTCCACAAAGACGTCATTAGGTACAATTTGTACAAGGTCCTAAATAAAATTTGGTATCATTTAAATTTGAACTTTTTCACGTCAACATTGAGTTTCTAGTTCCAAAACATGAACATGATCTATAGTTCTGAATTCAAGCTTAGCGTATCGTATATGCAAAATAAACTACAGAAGATTGAAATTCGAATTCTATAAACGCCAGACGAAAAGTTTCTGCTGGCGGGAAGGCATTGTGTTTTGTTTTCGTCGTGTTTAATGAGAGGGGTAGGTAAGGGTTGCGCGGGTGAAATATGATTTTTTGCTGTCAAACTACTCCCCCTTAATATTTTCATGCTCGACTGTACAGTGTACATATCTATGTCGCCTTCGCCACATCTTATGATACTCGCTGAAAGAAATCGAGTTGTTCCTTTTCAACTCAGCGGGGTTAACTTTCCTACTACTTAATCAGGACTTTTACAGCAATGTGAAATTCAGGAAGAAAAAGTACCTTTTTTAAAGCATTTTGCCAAGAGCTGGGACATAACTTTGCTGCAACGAAAAACTGAAAAACAGTCACTATTAAGAACCAACTGACAAAGCACCCCTAGGATACGGACGACTCATGTTAGTGAAACGAAGGGTTAAAAGCTATACAAAAGCACACCAGTAAATAACGAACAACGACGGTTGAAATGGATAGGTTAAGTACAGAAAAAAATCCTTAGATCAGACATCTCTACCATTATTATTATTTTCAGAAAGAGGCCAAACCCTTTGGAGCCATTACCTTTGCTCTTTGTACTTTTTCCACTTTGTTTCATCTCGGGTTACGCTTAATTTCTTGCTAGCGACCAATATCAACATATTATTAACAACATAACTATTAATGTTAGACCAACTTTATCTCATAAAAATGTCTCCTTACTGCGAAAAGTAGGGAACTTTAGCAAGTTCTTCTCTGGCTGGATATGAGTCACAATTTATGGCCCACAGTTTATCTATTAACGTTTAAGTTTCTCTGTGTGGAGGTTAAGAGTTTAAGATACGGTATTTGGCAATCACTACAAAATTTTACTTGTTCAAGTAGAAAATGTAGAATAGGAGTATAGTAGTTTTAGACTACCTGCGTCCTCATTTTTCATTTTAACCCCGGACGGTAAAAGAGGGGTGTTATAAGTTTAACGTGTGTATCTGTGTGGCTGTCTGCGACATCGTAGCTGCCAAACGGCTGAACTGTTTTTGATTTTTTTGGTTTTGTTTGAAAGGTGACTTGATCGAGAGTGTTCTTAACTATAAAATAAAATGTTTAAATGTCTCGAGGGTTTAAAAAAAAAAAAAAAAATTAACTTGTGTTATATTTCGCTACCGTGGAAAACAAATCTGGTGAAGTTCGTAACTCTGTAGTCACTATCTATACATACTTATACATAATACGTATGTAGGTATTATATACATATATATATACATCATCATCATCATTTCAGCCGAAAGACCTCCACTGCTGAACATAGGCCTCCCCCAAGCATCGCCACTTCGACCGGTACTGTGCTTCCTGCATCCAGCGGATTCCTGCAGCCTGCACAAATATTTTTTTATACATATACCTAATTATAATTGAAGTGTCTGTTTGAAATGTCAAAGTAACATGTCTAAATGCATATGAAAGTATAAAAAATCAAGTAACAAAAAAAATTAAGTAATAAAAACTAAAACCCAACTACGACTGAAAAGGTATAAACAAGACACCACAGACAGACAAATTAAAAATCCGGAGTCACACGTGTTAGGGCGGCATAAATCGAACAGATTATGTGTGACTCCGGATTTTTAATTTGTCTGTCTGTGGTGTCTTGTTTATACCTTTTCAGTCGTAGTTGGGTTTTAGTTTTTATTACTTAATTTTTTTTTAAATTATTTTGGGGTTATAATATATATATTTTTGAAATGTGCTCATAAAGCCCTTTCATTTGATACCCAACATAGTACGATTTAACAATATTTTCTTTTTAGTTCCTGACTTTATTTCCTCTAGAGGGCGCCATTTTTAATTTAATGTGACGTCACATAGCCTATAACCAGCGGACAACCAAGACGCTTCTAACGATACCTTATTTGTCAAATTGTGATGAGTGGTTTAGAAGATACAAGGGAACAGATGAACATACATACATACATACATACATACATACCGGTCAAAATCATAACCCTCCTTTTTCTTCGCCGTAGTCGGGTAAAAACTAAAAATCCGGAGTCACACGTGTCAGGGCATAAATCGAACAGATTACGTGTGACTCCGGATTTTTAATTTGTCTGTCTGTGGTGTATTGTTTATACCTTTTAAGTCGTAGTTGGGT
Organism: Lithophane semibrunnea; assembly: GCA_947363905.1. Lineage (NCBI taxonomy): Eukaryota > Metazoa > Arthropoda > Insecta > Lepidoptera > Noctuidae > Lithophane > Lithophane semibrunnea. The sequence continues at coordinate 14,808,766 of OX376186.1, forward strand.
TTTAGTTTTTATTACTTGATTTTTTTTTAAATTCTTTTGGGGTTATAATATAATATATATATTTTTGAAATGTGCTCATTAAGCCCTTTCATTTGATACCCAACATGGTACGATTAAACCATTTTTTTTTAAGTTACTCACTTTATGTCCTCTAGAGGGCGCCATTTTTAATTTAATGTGACTTCACATAGCCTATAACCAGCGGACAATCACGACGCTTTTAACGATACCTCATTTGTCAAATTGTGATAAGTGGTTTGGAAGATAGGAGGGAACAGATGAACATACATACATACATACATGCCGGTCAAAATCATAACCCTCCTTTTTTCTTCGCCGTAGTCGGGTAAAAAGTACGGTGGGTACATAAAACAAAAAAACAATTATTAAAATTTTTGTCTGTCTGTTTGTTCGACGCATCTCCGAAATGGCTGGGCCGATTTTGACGGGACTTTCACTGCCGGATAGCTGATATTCTATGGAGTAAATTACTACTTTTATTATAGAAAAAGAATTAGGGCTCATATAGGTGGCACCGCAGCCGCACTGACACCGCACCGCGCCTCCACGTAACCATGTAGACTGAACGCTGTAGCGCCACCGCCGCGCCGTCACCGCACCGACGCGACGCCGCGCCGTACCCGCTTGATTTTGCCTTATCACTTTACAATCAGCGACGGCGGCGCGGCGGCGGGCTGGCAACGTCGCATATTCACAGCTTAGAGGCGCGGCGAAGTCGCGATGACGGCGCAGCAACGCGGCGTCTTCTCCCTGAGTCCATGCCGGCGAACCCGCGGGCAGCAGCCAGTCTACGATAATATCGATAGACAATCGCAGTCTTCAAATTGTTGTAATCAATCACACGAAGGTTCCTGCGGATCTGATGAGAATATTCCCTTCAAACGAATAATAATACTATCTTTCACCTGCTACTTCAAGAACTATTCAGTTTCAATAATACCAAGTGAAATATCAAATCCCTCAGAGACACTCGGATTGGCAAGAAATTTTCTTCAAATTGATTATTAATCGCTAACTTTTAAAGTAGGTTATTGATTAAAGGATTTTGTGATGTGTTATTTTTTGTTGCTACAAAGAACTCCATCATAAATTCCTATAATCATTACATTAAGTACGTGTACCTACCGTAAAGCGTGAGCAGTAGTAATTACACATCTTGTGATAAGCAAACTTAGGGTAGGTGTACCTGTTACTTCCTTTCCGTACATTAGAGGGTGGTTATTCTTTCATCCGTAAATAAACTAAGACAAGTAAGTAGATACGATCTGTATCCGCGCTCAACAAGGTACAGTCAGGGAAATTAGTTGATAAGCAAATTGACACCTATATCATTCCGAGTCCTAAGAACAGACTGTCTAGTTTGGGGCTCACTGGCAACTAATAGTTAGCTGTAGGTAATATTTTAAGCCACTTATGACATTATTATCCTAACTATATCTAAATAATATTATAAATGCGAATGTGAGTTTGTTTGTTACGTTTTCACGATAAAACGGCTGAACGGATTTGGATGAAATTTGGCATATGGGTTAACCCATGACCTGGAGAAGGACATCGCAGACGAAGTCGCCGTCGCCGTCCTCGGGCAACAGCTGGTTAGCTTGATAAAAGAAAAACTACTTTTTTTCTATTTCTATTCCGTACAACTGCCAAAGAATGATAGTCGTGATTTGTGTTTACTTACCTACGGACAATTTAAATTGGTAATCAATTTGCGTAACAATTAATTTCGCTGACTTTACGTATGTAGGTAGTTTACGTTTCTTGAATCATCATGACGATGAAGAAGACACCAATTTAGTTAATCTGCGGATTATTTCGTTAATCTCCGCAGTAACGGTTTCCTCTCTGTGGCGGTAACGCGTATGTAAAGTTATCAATTTGAATTGTTACAGAAGAGATTAGAGTAGTTACGGTATTATATTATATGCCTATAGGCAGGTAAGTATATATATGTATATGCGTTCAACTTCACAAGGATTAAAGTTTGTGTGAGACAGAGCGCACATTTGAAAATTATCAGTTTGGTCAACTTCACTCTTGATTAGTGGCTTTTGTAGAACACCAATGTATCATATCGCACCTTTAGAATTATAGAGACCTCATGTGAAATTTTAAGATTTCGATTTTGACTCATAAAATGACCTTGCAAGACCATCTTCGTCGACTCTTTATTAAAACAGAGGCCTATTTTGGCGAAAAGGGGATAAACTTAATATACTTCGGTTTCTTTCACTCCGTCCCCTCCCTCCGCGTCTGTTCAGTTCTAGAGAGCCGCAAGCAGTAATGTGTCGCGACTCGCGAGTGTCATGCGCAGGTTGCTACTTGTTTGGTATTGTGGAGACCTAAACCGAATTAGAGCGCTACAAGACAGTGACTTATTTAGGAATGATACGATATTTTGAATCAAAATTCAGAACTTGAGTGACCTAAATAATAAAAGGTCTTTAAAAAAAACTATGTTTTCAGACAAACAAAGACCTAAATGAGCACTATTTTTAAATAAATTAAGAAAAAAATATTATTAATCATGTTTTTATTTATTTTTATTTTCAGAACGTGTAGATAAATAAGTAAAGTAAGATATAAAATAAAAATAATATGAATTTTATGAAAGTGCAACCAAATAATCTCACTTTTCTACAAAAAGTTTAAACATACGAACTTAAATTCAACGTTTTCCAAAAACTTATTTTCTTTAAATAGGTCTATATAATTCTAAAGGTGCGATATCATCCTAGACTGAACAGCTTTGCCTTAAATCAAAAACAAATTCATGATAACTTTGAGTATGAGAAGTTTTTTGGAAGCGAAGCGAAGTTTTTTGGTCTGTTTAATCGTTTTGGCTCAGTCTGCCCACACCCTTATTTATGCCCCATTTACACGATGCAAGTTTGAGTCTACAGCCATATTATATTATGATTGGCGAGGAGGAGACAGTGACTTCGATACATGCCTTTGCATTATTGATGTAAACCCACTCCTAACGTATTTTGCTTTGTTTGCGAGGTTACTTATTTGCAATACCTACAGATTCGAGCACTAATGGTCAGGAGAACCTTCTAATCAAAACATTAACAAAAACATTTGAGAGAAACTAAGTTGTTTCATTTGAATACTAATGAATATACACACAGAATGTTGTTTGTTGTTGTTCTGTTCTACATCTAACTCAAATATACCGACTTGTACAATCCCTAAAGTCTCCCATTGGTGACTCTTAATCTCAGGATTTCCGAGGCCAAGAAATCGACCTCGGTTCTGTAGACTGCATTCTTTACCAGTGTTACAAAATGTACTTCAAATAAAGTCTTTGTTTCTCTCTAAGTAAAGCTAAGCTACTTGTACTTGATGTTGCTCCACTGTGCTGATGGTTTTTATATTTAATATAGGTATTATTTACGTTTCATACGGATTACTTATAGTATTAATTCAGCGTGATATGAACGATAATGTCAAATATATACAAAAGTCGATCAATATTAATCTACGCATAACTCGTCGATTGTCAATCTGACCAAAGTTTCGGTTAAATTGACATTAAATTGATAGTGCCCAGCCTCCATTTTGCAGATAAGTTTTCGAAAGTCAAACATAGAAACTGAGTTGTCTGAAAACCAAAAGACAAGTAGGTACGTTTATATTTTTAGATACTTTTCAAAGAAAAATGTCACAATAAAGACCCTGTCTCTAACATCAAATCATAATTTAAGGTTGAGTTGGAAGCGGGAACCAATCCACAATCATATCACACCCTCATCAAACAAAAACATAAATCACATTTAAAGCGTGCCTCTTTTAGCTGAACGCTTCACAAATTACCGAGACGTTTTTTCCTTTCGTACAAACTGCACTTGGGGTATAAGGGACGGTTGTAACTGGCACATCGCCATACATACCAGGCGGCTGTTCGCAACCCACGCATCAGTACTCCAAACACGTACACTAAATCTATATTTCTCGCGGAGCATGAATGTAAGCAAGTTTTAAGAACATCTGCTTGCGATGTCTGCCCCTGGAAAATTGAAATGATATCAAATCTATGTAACTTATATGAGCATGAGGCACACGCATCAAACATAACAACGTTAGGACGCCACAACGTGCTACAACGCAATCTTATTGAACAAATGTAGCGTTTTTATTCAGTAAACATTCCCAGCTTCGCACAAATACAATCAGTTTTACTCATGTGAGGAAATTGTTTAAAGGTTTTTGCTCGCTTTGTTCTCCGATCACTTTTTAGTCCCGTGTGAGATTGCAGGCGCGCATTTCTGTATGATTTTCAATTGAACGAAGATTTATTTCCTGCAGCTTGTTTTACTAACATTTTCATATTCCGTTTGTAATAACTGCAATTTCCGTTTTATCAAAGAATTTTTTTTTATCGATTTATATTGAAATTCTTCCATTATCATACGGATTTTTTGAACGCTGTTTGAATACCTTTGCTCATACCGCTACACGATATGGAGCAAACAATTGTAACTACTTTTATAATTCGCGAGGAATTTTACAACAGCCAAATAGGGAATTAGTGGCATTTGCATATGAATTGGGAATTACAGGCAAAGATTGCAAATACCAACGTGTGAAAAACAATGTCGTAGTAAAAACAAAACAGAGCGTCGTTAGTGAGATCAGCAGGCAGATATTACTTCGCAAAAGTTTATTTTTGCACCAGTCCTGTCCCGAAGTAAGAAACTCGGCCGATAGTAGACAATACCTATCTTTCTTATTCTTTTCAAGATCTTCTATCTACTTTCTTAAGCACCCATTTTACTATTACGGTTTTATATGTTGAGATTTTTTGTTTTCAGTAATTAATAAAGATAATTCTCAGAAAAAAACTAAATTAAAATAAAATGTTGAAAACAGATTCCGTTTAAGAATCCTACTTTCGATGGTTATGCCGTTTAACTTTTTTAATATAGATATAGATATGTACGTATATCTACGCGATTTTCAAAAATTTAATTTACAGGGCTGAATGAAAAAGTCATGGCTATCGGGAAAAGCACTCCTTTGGTATTTAGGTAAATCAACTGTATCTAGCGGTGTCCAAACCTGAAAAAAAGGAGGTGCAGTTTTATAGATAATTTAAATGTTATTTATCCCTTTGTGAAATATGTGAGTGGCAATAAAAATAACCAAATTTATTAAATAAATTTCTTAAAAGTGTAATTAACTTACGCAATTTTTTGCCGTTGTTAAAAGTTCACTACAACGTTCATTTATTATAGTAAAAAACTGATAAGGATAAACAACTTTTATCAAAATTTTAATATCGTTTCATAAATATAAATATTAGCAAAATGAAAAGTAATTAAGGGCTAGGCCATGTATTTAACATGGCCTAGCCCTTAATTACTTTTCATTTTGTGTATTGACTGGTTTTTATTTGGCCCCGTCGTCTTTATAATCGACTAGCTGTGCCCCGCGGTTACACCCACGTAGGTCTCGATCCCGTGGGAATGTAGGGATAAAACGTATCCTATGTCCTATTCCAGGTCATGGTCTACCCATATGCCCATCCTCTCCTCTCTAGAGTAGAGAACGTCGCGGTGGCGCGGCGCCGGCGTCGAACGGTTCGCATATTGCATTTTTATACTCGTAATAACTTCGAAATTAAATGTCCAATTCGAATGAATTAAAAAGTATTTTACTGCTACATAAATACCCTTGATGTTAAAACTATTTATTTGAATAAGAATTAATATTATGTTGATAAAACCCCTTCGCAAATAATGCAATAATTTCGAACAAATTTGATATATGCTGTCGCGGAGGAATAATTCATCATACATGATATTTGCGTAACTTTAACCGTTTACGCAGCGCACGCAACGGAAGCTCTCAAAAAGGAATAATTTTTCCCGTTTTCCAACATTTTTCATTTATGCTCCGCTCCTATTGGTCGTAGCGTGATGTTATATAGCCTATAACCTTCCTCGATAAATAGACTATCTAATACAAAAAGAAATTTTCAATTTCAACCAGTAGTTCCTGAGATTAGCGCGTTCAAACAAACAAACTAACTCTTCAGCTTTATAATTTAGGTCTTTACCTATGAAATTGCCGTTTTGTATGAAAAAATTTAAACGAATTTTTTTCATGTATTTTTTATTTGTATTAATCGAAGTAATCACCCATGCAATCAATGCATCTTTGCCAACGCAGTGGCAGTTTATTGATGTCCTTCTTAAAGAAATCAGCTGGACGGGAGGCAACAAATTCTTCAAAGGCATTTTGTACTACTTCTCGGGTATTGAATTTTTTTCCCGCCAAGAAGTTATCCAAATTCTGGAAAAAGTAGTAGTCTGTAGGCGCAAGGTCTGGTGAGTAGGGCGGATGACGGAGAGCTTCCAACCCCAGTTCTTGCAACTTGGAGACCGTCTGCTGTGCAGTATGAGGTCGCGCGTTGTCGTGCAGGAGCAGCGGTGACGAGCGATTGACCAATGCTGGTTGGAGAAGTGCCAGCTTCTCCATCATTGTGTTCAGTTCTTCACGGTACACATCTGCAGTAATGCTCACCCCGTTTGGTAAGAAGCTGTGATGAATCACACCGGCGCTAGACCACCAAACAGTAACCATCACTTTTCTAGGGGTAAGTTTTCATTTAGAGCATTGTTTAGGTACTGAACCAGGATCCAACCAACTTGCTGAGCGCTTGCGGTTATCAAACAGGATCCATTTTTCATCGCAGGTAACAATGCGGTTCAAAATTCCTTCATTTGTGTGTCTGTTGAGCAGTGCAAGGCACGCCTCGACGCGTACTTCGCGCTGGCGATCATTGAGTTCGTGGGGCACCCATTTGTCAAACTTTTTTACCTTGCCAATTTGACGCAAATGGACCAATATTGTTTTGATGCTAACGTCGAAAGCTGCTGCTAATTCAGCCGTAGATTGTGTATCATCAGCTTCCACAATCGCCTTTAATTCGTCATTGTCGACCAAAGTCTTCGGACGACCGCGAGGTTCATTTTTCAGGTCGAAATTTCCAGAACGGAAGCGCGTGCGTTGGTTTGTAGTGTTAGCTCCGTAAACGTCGTTGATGTTGCGTGCCGCTTGTGCCGCGTTGCTGACACGACGGTACTCATATTCCATAATTACTCGAATTTTTAACGTATCCATGATGACGAAAAAGATTGAAATGCGAAGAAAATGTAACACTAATCATTAAACAAATGACTACTTTTGAAAAAAGAATTCCATGTTTTTAAAATAAAATAAAATTGATTTGAAATTAGTATACTAGAATTCTTAGCCAAACAAAAATTATTTTGATTTGAAATGGCCAGTACTGCAGAACGGCAATTTCATAGGTAAATACCTATTATTAGTATAGATTAGTATAGATATAGATTTATAATATTAGTATAGAAGTATATAAGATAAGATAAGATATTTATTTTGCAAATATGGGTACATAATGGTGACATAAAATAAAAAATATATAATAGCAACAGCCATATTTAACCAAAAGGCATGCAAAAGACAAAATATTATATACTAGAGATGCTAAGTAGATAATAATAATAAAAATTTACAATGTCAATACTTATCAAGATTGATTAACTATAATTACAATTACACAATAATTATTCTACAGTCAACTTATTTTGTATTGCAATTACATAAAATATTAAATAAAATTAAAAATTAAATGTCATATTTTTCAAATGTCCAATCGTTATGACAAAGTACCTTATCAAGAAATTATTTTCTCCATTAAAAATTCCGTCACACTATAATACGCTTTGTCTACTAAAAAATTACGAAGTTTTTTTTAAAATAACGTCAAGTTTAGTTCTTTCCAAGTTCTCGGAATTTTATTATATACACCGTGGCATTTTAATCGTCTTTCATCCGCAGCCCACTTCATGTATCCAATGACTACTACACATTCATAAAAAAAAAGATAGGTATTTATGAACATTTGAGTAATTAAAAAAATAAAAAATAATTCAATAGTAAGACGCATGCCGTAGTTTGAAACACCCTGTTATGAGCGCGGTCCGAGCATTGCGTTTCAAAGGCGGCACGGACTGAAGCGGCGGCATCTTTAACAGAGTTCATTCCCCCTATTGCAAAAATGTGTGTAACCTTTTTTTCTTTTAATGCCATCCTTATGCCTACGGAATAGAAGTCAAAATCGGTTGAACGGACTGTATAAAGGTTTGTTTCAATATCTAATCTTATTTCAAATGGGGTATAGGTACATAGTAAGTGCAGATTAATAAAAAAGAAAGTTACAAACATACGGCCGATTTCAATAACTGATCAATTTGTCTTCGTTCGACCCTATTGAAGATAGAAATTTGACTCATGTCTACTAACCTAGCAAATAACAAACAAAAGATATGTAGTTACTGAAATTGCAGTCCTGGCACTTGCGGGTTGATCACACCTCGGTTGCGTAACATTTTCAGATTATTTGGCGCAGCGTACAATCTCCTTGCTCCCCGTAAATTGTCACCACTCACTGCGTACAGGCGCACCATTTGTAGGTACTCGATATTCGAGTATCGATAGTTCCTCATAATCATTGTGAATACCTACTTCACAATGATTATGAGGAACTATTCACTTCTTGCACTGTAACGATCGCGAACAACGTTTGATATTCGGTAGCGCGCGCGCACTTCCACTTCCGGTATTCGGCCGCAACTGAGACGATGCGAGCGAGATTGACCTTCACTTATTTTTCGAGTGAAAGGGGCGGGGCATGACACGCGCGGTTCTACTCAAAGGATAGCATTAGAGCTCCTCATTGGATGACAGTCCACGTGGACTATGCTTGATTGGCTTTCGGTATTGGAATGATCTACTCGACCCGTGCGCTGCGTAGGTATGTTCTACCGTTTGATACGTAAACATTAATAACAGGATGTTTCAGAATTCTAATGCAATATTTATTTTTCTTTGTACCTATAATATTAATTAATGGTAAAAAAAAAAAAAACGTGTCTGGAGGTATTTTATGTCGGATACATTGAGTGGACCACCTTTGTAAGACGATTAAAATGTCACGGTGTATAATATATTAGTCTACGTATAGTTAGACCCGATTTGGTGGTTGTTATTTTGGTCAGGATGCGCAAAGAGTTAATTAACATTCAAGGACACTAAAGAAGTTGTATTATTATAGGCCTACAGGTGTTTAGTGTCCTTTGGGGTTTATTCATAAACGTTGCTTAAAGTTAAGCAATGATTAGCGACTATTAACCCATACATGTTTGACGTTTAAACTTCGCTTAACGTTAAGCAACGTTTATGAATAAAGGGGTTAGTGTTAAGATTAGGCGAAATGTGGGTGTAGGTTAGGTAGGTCTGTTATGATCCTCTGCTTACTTTTTCGGGAAATAAAGGCGTGATGTGATTTGTTTTTGTCATCTAACGCAACAGTCAAACTTATTTAAGTTTATTAATCGTAACACAACATCCTAATTAATATTATAAATGCGATATTGAGTTTATTTGTTTATTTATATAATTGTTTGTTTGGTACACTTTCACGCTAAAACGGCTGAACGGATTTGGATGAAAGGTACATGGGTAGACCATGACCTGGGTTAGGACATAAAAAGTACACTTTGTAAACAAGCTTATTACAAATTAGAGGATTATATCCAAGATAAGAATGCTTGGAAACATGCTGGTCTTGCTCCATAGGACGATTTAGTGTCTGAACAAAATCAAACTGATAGCTAATTTAGTTTTCTATTTATTATTTGTATGTCATAGACTTTTACACTCTGTCATTACTTAAACTCACGCACTGACTTATTAGTACTACTTGTAACAATGTTAGGACTATTGTAATATCGTATACTTTTACAATCTTTGTAAATATGTGAGCACCATGTATCTGGTAATTAATTTATTCATTATTGCTCCATTTATAATTATTTTTACCTTTCGTAGTACAGTAATCTTATTGTAGGTGCATCGTATTCACATATAATTATATAATTAATGTATACAAAATATTGTAAAACATTTTTAAAAGAGTAACGATGGAGTTTCTTTCCCATTCTTCTCCATACGAAAACTACCTTTTGGAAGGGGCAACTAGAATCAATTCTATTTCTTTGTTTGGCGTTCAAAAGTGCCATATATGTGCCTATTTGAAATAAATTATTTGACTTTGACTTTGACATAGGATACATTTTACCCCAATATTCCCACGGGATCGAGACTTATGCGGGTGAAACGGGGGCGCAGCTATAAGTCTGTTATAAATAGACCTTTCACAAAAGACAGATATTCAGCACTCAGTAGCTAGTGAGGTCCATGACGACTGTTTGCCAACTTCCCGAACAAAGCAAACAGCGCGCCATACCTACTGCATCACCTCTCTCTCAATACACTTCCGTGGCATACAATCTGGCAGTTAGCAAGCAATGCAAAGTGCTTAAGCTGTTCAAGCACTACCCATCGTATTGGGATTAAAGATCAATAATATCGGCCAGCCGGACGATTGTTCAGTTCCATAGCCGTTCATTAGACCAGCTGCTACAGGTAAGCTCATGGCTGGACTTCTATGAAACGACTACTATATTCAATCTACATAGTGATCTTTTTTCTCAATCTGAATAGAATATTAGTTCTATGAAACTGTGCTTCATTTTTAGAGCCACTTATTTTACTTTTATGTTACCATTTCTAGAAGGTTAGGATCAGATCAGGCTATTCTATCTAAATTGTTTCTGATAAAGTTTATTGAGTGGAAAAGATAATGTTTCCTTGAGCCACCATCGCTTTTTTATGATGTTGGTCTCGCTTGGTAGGTAAGTGCTTGCGTTTCGCTTAGAAACTTAATAAAACGCAAGCGGTTGTGTCCACAACAAACTCACGATGCCGTAATTCTAAACAAGTCATTTTCAAAAGTGTTGTCTGTTTTTTCTTGTCCTCAACTACAGGCTATCTAGTGGTCATGTAGAATTCAGAACATTTTATAGGCTTTATTTGAGGATGGTAAATGAAAATCAAACATAAATCGTTGATCACACGTTATTTAACCACGCTATTTGTATTTTTTATTTTACTGGCGGTCTGTTATGCGGCACAACCGGCAATGATTCCCAAAAATAAGTGTGTAAAGATCCCACATAGTCGACAAGTTTTTACATAAAATTATTGCAGAATCAGGGGTAGCGGTTTGTTGAAATAGACCCCTTAGAAGTTCACACACGCCTTCTGAATGCTAAGCGTTAACAGCTGAGAAAGAATATAGTATGCAGATCGGACAGGACGACACTTTCAATTCATACCTCATGGGAAATAACACTAACTCTACCTTACAGTAGGTAGCATCATAGGACACTTTCTACATTGATAATATTACAAAAGTGGTCCACCAAGGTGAGCATATATTTTGAACCACTTCTTAAAATCAAGTTTCAGCTCGTCTTGGTTTATAATAGCAAAATGCTGTGTCGAATCCCAGCTGGAGGCAAACACGTTGTTTATTCTTTACCATTTCCAAAATGTGGTTTAGTTATATTTTATTATAATAAATATTTACTAGCTTACTTCAAGTACGAGTTGCTCAATTACGGCGGTTCAGAAGCACTCTCTGCGGTCAGCTTGCCGCAATCACATAGGTGTTGCACAATACACTCCCCTCAAGTGTCTGCTTAGCTATAGAGAAGCCTCTCAAGCTGCAGCTAGTTTGCAAGCTTGAAACTTAAGGAGGATACTTTGCACTTTAAGTTATCCGACAAAGAGTTTTAGATAGAAAAAACGGCAGTTTCTTTAAATAAATCCCGAGTAACATTACTTTTTTTGGTTTTCAATGAATGTCGAAATGAAAAAGCGCTATTTTATTTTCCACTGATGTATGTACTATATAGGTACTTAGTAAAGTACAAAAATAAGAAAATATTGGAATGGATCGGGGAAGTGAAGCCAATGCGAGTAACCGAAGTGAATTCTAGCTATAACCTTTAACAGGGCTATAAAAAAATACCCAACAGTAAATTTCTTAAGGATTTTAATTAAAAAAATATATAAAAGCTTCCCGAACCGATCGACCTCAAACACTTATTCACTTAATTAAACGCAAGGCACAGAAAAACATACAAACATTTAATGAGAAATTCAACGTTTAATGTTGGCAAAGCTTCGATTTCCTCGTAGTAACTCAATTATGAGTCGCTAAAAGCTTGTACAAGCAGTACTCAGTAGTGCCTACTTCAGGTAGCCTGGACAGGTGCACGAGACATTTTGAAAATATACTTCCGCCACGATTCAAGCACCTCTCTAGCGAGAAGAAAATTTAATAGACTGTTCATTGTACACTAGCTTATTAACCCCCGGGCCGCAAGGTCGTGATTCAAACAAAAATACCCCGGTACGGTTTTGCAAAGGTAGGTATCGATTGTTTAATTTATGTAACGTCTTCATGCTACAGAAGACGGCAGGTATTACTGAACCCGCTACTAATTAGCATAAAGCTTTTTTGGATGATTGCCAAATTTTAGAAGTGGAAAGGAAGGATAAGATGCTGAAATTACCTACTATTTTTACCGACACACTGAAATTTATGTCAGTCGCCAAGATATCCCGAGTATTTTACAAACTCGATTTAGAGACGTAACAAAGAATATTTGCTAGAATTTCTAGGATCTATTTTCAGTAGGTACCTACAGCTAACAATACAGTAGGAAGTTCATCGATCAGTTTCACAAGTTTCTGTTGAATTTGTAGTAATTGACAAGTCTTTATTTGCTGGCAGCGAAGAATGGTGGCTGCCTAACCAGGCGCCTTGCTGATTACTATTGATCGTGGTTAGTGTGTCAACAATGGGAAGCAACTAATTATTCTGTACAACAGAATTAACAAATACAAACTAAAGTTACTTTATGAAGAGCAGCTCTAGTTTGTGCTTGTTGAAATATAATAATATTCTGTGGAACGCCTTCTTTAGGAGGGTTACGTACCTGTTACCTGGTATCACGCCAATTAGTCGAGGGCCTTTCAACTTTAATATGCGAAACATTTTGAAAATTAGCAAGTGTGCTAGACTTTAGAATGAAAAGCGGAAACCACGAACTGGAACTAAGCATATAAGATGCAATTAAGGAAAACAACTTTTGAACATGAGGTGCTCCTGTGAAGTATCTTTTTGTATATTTTTTAGTGTCTGTGTGTACATACGTATTTATACTAACTTTACGTTCGGAAGGTCATTCTAAGGTCATGCAGGTGTGGTTTTTTCAACAAACGAATTAATTTCCATTTCCTGGAAATAACTTTTTCATTAAACCTACGAGCGCGATTTTTGAAGACTTTTTATTGATTGCTTAATTAATTGATTTTCTAAACCTCTCTACTTTCTGAACTCTGCTTACCGTGCTATGACAAATGAGCGAAAATATAACTACCGAGTTACCTGCCTCTATGTAGGTAGGAAAAAAAGTTATAAAAACGTTTACCTCAATGTTGAACTGAAAGGTGTAAACACACATGTAGCTTGACTTTTTCAAGTTATGACTAACGCTGCCTTCCCTCGCTTCATTAGCTTGTACGTGAATGCTTTCGATATGAACGTTTTGGAGGTACTTTTGAGCGTCTCATGGTTTTTTGTAAAGTAGAGACAAAATAACTTTGGATTAAAAAAAGCTAACGGCAGCAATTTGTACACTTATCGAATCAGTCTTGTGATTCAAACCATGGGTAGTTGACTTAAATATAGAAATAAATGACCGAGTAACAACAAAAAAAAACGTTATTTTCATTAAAAGATTTAAAAAAGTTTGTATGCACAGTCAGCTGTTTCGCTAGCGAGCAAGGTCTCTTGCTCGCTAGCGAAACAGCTGACTGTCTGAGAGAAGGGTCGCGCTCGCGACCGGTCAGGTCACCTCCCACGCCTCCCACCCGTGTTGAGACGCAAGTTCGTTGCCCTAGCGCATAGGTGAAAGGGTGAAATACTCTAGTGGTAAAAAGTAATAATAAAAATAAAAAAAGTGTTAATTTTTCATTGATTTTACGTTCTATAAATGACACCAAACCACTGACTTCAAGGATAACGGTGTTTACCCTAACACCCTGTATTTAAATTGACTTCTCGTACATAATCCTCGTGCATAAGAAAAAAAAGATAGTAATTTTAGCGGGAAATTGCTTTTTCATCTCCACGTCTAAGCTCCTCTAAATGTCTAGCTCACTGCGAACTACCTATGTCTTTCCAAGTAATAACGTAATAACATTTTATTGTGCACTAAACAGCTCTTTATTGCTTATATTATTTAAAAACTCATCTGGTTCCGGCGTACATGTTGGAAAATAAAGTTTTCCGGAACTGAGTCACAGGATCCAATCAGTCGGCACAGCGCGCGGCGGTGCGCAAGTATCGGGTCGTAGGCAGTATAGGCAGTCGCAGGTACCGATCTCGTTCAATACGCTACAATCATACACCTATAAATTATGCCACAAACTTAGTTTTCCGCTTGCTGCTTCCACGTCACATACACAATATTCGACGTATTTTGTTAAATAACTTTTGTGACGACAACGTTCTCGAGTCAACGTTTGTCGGCTTACAGATATAAAAAATAAAAAGACATTTGATCTAAAGCTCAGAAAAATTGAAACCAACAAATACTTTGATAATATTTTTAGAATAAAATTATTGAGTTTATTTGTAATAATGTGTATATTTTACGTTCCTCACATCGCTGGTCAGCACTTCTATAGAGTATGATTAATTGATAATAGATTAGCCTAATGATTAGGGAATTCCGAAGGGAGTGAAGACGTTTACAAGATTCAACGCAGCAGTGGTGAGTCTAATTAATTCATACAGTTATGTAACCAATAACTAAATATTTGTGCACTTTACAATAATCCCATGTGACACTTGTTTGACCTAGTTGCATATCTAAGAGATGCCGACAAAGATTCTGTGCGCTGTGTAAGTTCTAATACCGTGAATGTTTAGCATTATACGTTGTGACAATATCTCTTTAAACTTAGCTCCAGACACTGAAACCTGAGTTAGTTATGACTACGTACTTTGATAAGGAATTGCGACAGCTTTATACCTATTATATGATATTCGCGACTGAGCTCTAAGATGAACAATTTGAAACAACAGAAGCTTTTAATTGCTTAACGTCTTGCATTCTGAGTAGCAATTTCTTGCAATAATAGAGTTTGTTAATACATAGTTGCTTATTGGATTGGAATTGCTCGAGAAAAGTTAGTTAGGTAGGTACTAAATACTACATTTCAAATAATATACACCTGTATATTATTTGGAATTTAGTATTGGAACCAATGCCTGTTGGTACAGGCGTATTATTTACGAATACTGCATATCAGCAAACGTACCTACTATGTAGGCCCTCAGACGAGGTGGGATGGCATTCTCCGCAAATCGGCTACTATAAGACCGATGGTTTAAATCAAGGCTGCCCAACCAATTTTGAAGGTGGGCTATAATTTTGATTCCGTGTCAGCCAACAGGCCATCTAGTAAATAAAACTTACCTACAGTTATGGTGGATACATAACTATTAAAATAAAACACAACTTTAAGTTACTCATAGTTTGTAACTTTAAGTTACACATAGTTTCTAAAAAAAAAGTTTTCTAATACCTTTGAAGGGGTTTATATGTTAACAACTAAATATTTGGCGAAAAATGTTAGGTCGATATTAAAACCAAGTGTGAAACTATGGTTTATTGTTGGCAACTTGATATTAAAAGAAAAAAAATCAGAAGGAAAAAAACTGTCGCCAGCTAATAGGTTTTGGAAGGCTAATTCAAATGCATTGGCGTGCCACATGTTGGCCCGCGGGCCTGGGATCTAGCAGCCTTGGTTTATATGGTAGATATTACCGCAGACGTTGTATATAACCGTATCTAGGTAGATAGCTGTGGTGTGCCGTCAAATACCAAATATCATATTTAGTGTCATCCTTGACATCACATAACTAGTATTTGCTTTACATTACAAATAAATGATGATAAAATTACGTGACTCGAACAACTTGATTAACAAAACCAATGTCTATCTAACAAGATGCAGGCGCATACGCGTGTCCAAACGAGTGTTAATAACCGAATAAATTACAGATTGGGTTCGTGACTGTCGATATATCATTGCGCTACAATGAACTTTGTATATAGTAGTTCTTAATTACAGATAATGTCACCCCGGGTTTTCATTAAAACGAATACGAGGGCAACGGATGCAATATGTCAGCGAGGGTCGCTTGAATTTAATATATACCCTGGTCATCCCTATTCAGTGAAAACATTCAACAGTTTACGCCGCTTCGCTGGTCGCCGCTCGTGACGTCTCAGTCTAAATGGAACAGTCTTTCTCAATTTTATCGGAATTTATTAAATGTGTTTTAGGATGCTGCATTCCTTTACTCCATTTCTTAGTTACATTATCAACTATGGACATCGTACGGTTACGATTGTTCTTTAAACATATTTTTAAATCCGCTTTCTTGTACGCCAATGGACAAGGCAATGGAATTTTATAGATTTGTTGTTAGCTATAAGGTCAACATACGTATAAACAAAATCTGGGTCTAAATAATACCTCATCGGAACGCCGAAGAAAAACACATGAAGAAGACGACGTCCCTCAAGTCTATACAATAAACTTGTTTTTGTATTTCCTACATACACTACATGGGACAATCTGCCCAGTCATTGGTGACCTTTGATCAGATTACCGCCATATGTCGCCACATTCAAGATTCTTTTGTTATTCTCACAAGAATTTTCACAAAGGAAATAAAATCAGAGATATTGTAAATTCAAAAAGCTTATACACAAATGATTTATTCGTAGCATTTCTGTAGACTAATAAAGGACAGTAAACGCATCAAAATCCAGACCAACATAACATAATTAGCGGGAGTACCCGCTGATAGATTACTCGGCCGCAGTCATCTGCCGACCATCAGCGAGAAACTTCTACACGCTATGAATTATCGGCCGAGCTACTAATGAGAGAAGTGGCGGCATTACAAGTAGCTATCGGGCCAACTCTAATAGATTACCGATAGATCAACGCCCTGGGAACGACACCGTGACTTGATACAGAGAAGTACATGATACACATTTCCACAGAACTACATCTCAAAGCTACAATAGCATAATGAGGGCGTGAACTCGTTCTCAGATGAAATCTAAGAACACGACTACTCGGCAACAATTCAAATTCCCAGTTTGCAAGTGTACGTTGTTTCGTGTTGTTTGATACAACTTTAGACACGGTCTTATCGGTTTACTGTCTAACGTTTATGTTTGGACTGCAGATCATTAATTTGCGGTTCTGTTATTAGGTTTCCTAACAAACTTGTACACAGATGTGTGCACAAAATAACTTGCAATAGTATTATCTGCATAAAATACGAGATGCATTTTTTTTATCGGTGCTTCCAACTCACCTTTTCAACTTGACACTCGCGCGTTGCAACATTGGCAAAATATTGGAAGTTCAAAACTGGTAAAAAAAACCTTTATCTAGTTAAATTTCCCGTTTCATGTGCGAATAACCAATTGAAACTTATAATCTACTCCAACAGGTAAGGTGAAACTAGGGAGCGAGAAATTCACGAGTTCGAACTCAATCTGTTGCACAATAATTGACAAACAGTAGCACAAGCATAATAATATTATTTAGCTTTGAACAAGGTGTTACCAGGAACACAAGCAATTTGCAAACCTCAATACTAGTACTAACATTCAAAGATGTAGCAGCGGTATTTCACAGATTCAATATCGATGGACATTCCAACTGCATTCAGTTTACTTGGCCCACCCCGCACTGGGCCCGCGTGGTGGATTATGTTCCACTCACAGAGAGGAGGCCTGTGTCTCAGCAGTGCGAACGTTATAGGCTGATAATACATTCCTCTAACGGACAGGTTTATTGAAAATATGTCTAAACAAAATATTGAAGTGTCGGAATATTGGTTTAAAATATTAACATAGGTAATTATATCGTTTTCATAGTGGCTTTTTGTCCAACACGCGTAGAAGCAACATATAAGTCGCGTAGACCTTCGTAGCAGTCGCGTAGACCCACGCAGAAGCTGCGTAGCAGTCGCGTAAGCTTGCCTACAAGCTGCGTAGTAGCCGCGTAGATATGCCTTCGAGATTCGGCGGTCGAGCCGCTAGGCCTTGTGAAGAAGCTGCATTCCAGTTGCGTAGACCTGCGTATGAATCGCGTAGACCTGCGTCCCAGTCGGGTAGGCCTGCGTTCAAGACGTTTATGCCTGCATTCCAGTGAAGTAGGCCTGCGTAGTCACGGCATGCAAATATCATAGCCCTCCAAAAACGCCACGAATATATTAGTTTCGTTAGCAAAGTTGATTTCCGATATAGAAAACGATCAATATTATATTATTTTAAAATAAGATTAGAAGTCCTGCTTTTAAAACGTCAGACTGCACGGCCCGTCTATTCGTTATCGATGCACATAGTCGATGCACGATGCAATAACGGATTACGTGAACATTTTTCAACCGTTCACATGAATAAAATATTTTCGTAGCAGCTTGTCTAAGGAAACTTGTTAATACAATTTGAAAATGTTGCTAATGTGCCTAAGTCTCTCTCGCCTCCTTGCGTCCACCATCATGCCATCGAACGTTGTCTGAGACTTCACTTTACATGGATTATTCGCTCTAGTTCCGAATATGTTTAATTGTTGCCTTCAAGCAGGATTATTTGTTGAACAATGAATAAGTAGTAGGATTTCTGCTTGAGTGCTTACACAAATGTACGCTTTCAGTAAACCTTAGTATCACTGAAAGGGACGCTTAAAAGTTTGGCGGTTCCTAATCCCGTGTTGCACAAAATTACTAAGGGGGATGCGCTAGGGTGGCCTGCGAAACGCTTAGAGAGTTGTATTGCTGATTTTAATGTTTATAATTCTGTAAATCCATATTTGTTACGAGCGCTAATAATATTTAGATCAACATACAACCTGATACTGACCTGCAAATTGCAAAAAAACGTAAGAAAATTTGAATTTCGCGGGCTACCCTAGCGCATCAACCTTAAACGCGCATATTAATGTACTAAGAGCCTTAATAGCCTTAAAGGCACTATTTCTGTTCACAGCTACGCGGACGAATATTTTGATGCGCTTATGATTCATTCCCTACCTTTATATAAACGTTCCTACATATTATTACTATTTTTAGACTGTTACTCATTATTTCTGCTCATTAATTATGTATAATAAATGATAGCTAAGTATTGTCTTGATTTATTATTTTTATTAACGTAATTAATGAGTACCTATAAAACGATTAAAGTCTAAAAGAGTAAAATGACATCCCACAAAATCTATGCTGCCCGTAGTTCGTGAGTGACATTAGTAATTCCGTGGTAATCACAGGGTGGGCTTGCCCCGATCAACCCATTTGACCACTTCCCAGGAAACCCCAGCTTACCACAGCCGAGTATTTATCAACCAAACAAACCTAATTATACCTTTGTCTGACCTGGGGTTTGACACTAACTAAAACAATTCCCCACCCCGAGGTTTGTGACCAGACTAACGGGAGATCCGAACAAAAAGTGCTAGATTGAGTCCTGGTTCCTGGAATCCGATTCGAAAAGTCAATACCAATCTATTGTCAAATCTCAGCTTTTGTGATTATTTCAACGGGTCCTAGGCAAAACACAAACTAAAACACAAGCAAAAACATTACTTAACAGGAGACCGATCGGTGTAAAGGTTCTAAAAACTAACTTTTTCATAAATTGATATAAAGTAGCGAGTTTCTCGTAGTTGTACATACAGTGACGGAACTGGTTCAAAACTCAATCCAGTTAAGAAGTTGTGAGTAAAATTGTAAATGCTTGAATAATCATGCTCATTAATGTGTCTTAGAAAAGTTTGAAAAAGTTTTAAGACGATCTATTGGCACACGAGTGTGGAGCGCCCAAGCAGTCTGTCGTCATGTACGTACGTCAGCCATAGACACTAAGCTACGACAGCGCACAATGTGCAAACAATAACTTTGCTAAACAACCAAGCACCTTAGAAAATAATCTCCAACAAGTTATTACTGTCGGTACATAATACTATTGTACTGTACTGCTCTATTTTAACAGCCTTACAAAGAAGTTTGTTTGTCAAAAAGACTTTGTGTATACCTGTACAAAACAAGTTACCAACTAGCTTGAAACTTGTCTAACCAGAATTCGAAATTGCTTTCTTTATCCACGTAACAGTCTAAATTATATTTAACTAGCTGACCCGACAGACGTTGTCCTGTCTTAAATTTTCTAATTTTCCGCGCAATTTTCTTAATTTTTTCTTTCATAAGAACCTTTCCTGACAATAACAAACATAACAGAAAAAGAATTAGCGAAATCGGTCTAGCCGTTCACGCGTGATGGCGTGACCAAGGGAAATAGGGATTTATTTTTATATATATAGATGACATCACAACTCAGATGCCCCAGACACAGGTAACTACCAAGTTTGGGAACCATCGTCCTAACCACAGAGTATAGAAAGAACTCACTGACTGTAAAGATACAGATAAAATAACTATGAGTCATGTTTGTAACAATGAACAAATAAAATTATTTGTCTCGTTTTGTTAGTTTGTGTTCAGGAAAAATTATACATTCTTTAATTATTATAAGGCAGGTATCTAGATTTTTCAAAATATTAAAATTTATAAATTATCACCGACAAAAAATCATCAAACAATTAAACTTTATAATTGATATCAAACGCTGACACGGGATTAGGAAACATTCTATGAACGTTCTAAAATAAAGGTTTTATTTTCAGTATCAACATTGTATCTACTGAACCTAGGCAGCGAAATGGTTGTGCCTCTTTTATCTCATTGTGTTTGAAAAAAATTGTTCAGAGCAATGCTTCATTTAGCTGCCTGTCATGTCAACAGGATCTGCAATTCAGGTTACACAGTACGCCTTTTAGCTGAAAACAGAACGTAAATCCCACCGTTTCATAGGTACTTAGGTACTTCGTGCCTCGTTATTATTTTTCCAATACCTTTTTTGGGGATGTTGTTACACTGAAATTTTAACTAACAGCTTTTATTTTTTGATTCTCTAATGACACCTGGTAACTATATCAGACCGTTAATGGTCTGTCGATTTTACACCTATATGCCACTTACCCGTAGACATCTTAAAAATAACATAACTCCACTTTATAACAAGATATCAAGGGCAGTAAGTATACAATCCGTATATTAAATCGATTGTTTTATTGAATTACAACTTATCGTAAGTATAATGCGTGCCGTTTGACATTATTTTAATAGTGTTCCTACTAAATGTCTCAGTGTTGCTAGCAAAAGAATGTGCACAAATATCAAACTGCGGCTTCATTTTGAACCTATTACATGGGCAGCTACCTAGCTAACCTGCTCTTTTAAAAATAACATTAAAATCTCATTTACGTTACCCTCCCCGAAGTACGAAAACTGCGCGGTAAAATATCCCGGGTTTAACTATTCAAGTGTGTATTATTTCTAGTTTAAAATGAAGCTCCTCCCGGTTTTTATATTTTTCGTTGCTTATATTAGTAACTAGCTTTTGCTAGTTACTTCGTCTGCGATCGACGATGAAAATAGCCTACTTATGTCCTTCTCCGAGTTATGATCTACCCATGTGCCAATTTTCATCCAAATCCGTTCATCTGTTTTAGCGAGAAAGACCGTAACAAACAAACTCACTTTCGCATTTATAATATTATAAATAAGTTAAGATTAGGAATTTATCTACCTCAATATCTAGCTCAACTGTAACATTAAAGTCTACATTCAAAGCTGTGAGACAATTTTATATCCATCATATCGTTTGCAGTCGCTCAATTCTATTTTACACCTTAGAAATGTATTGGTCGTCAAATAAAACTAAATATCTCTATCGAAGTACACATCTTTTATTAATCTACTGAATAAAAATAAAAGATACTTTATATAACCGATAAACCCTTTGAATTTATTTGAATTTCAAACACAAATAGTCAGTCCAGATGTGCATGTCTGGCGTCGTGTCCTTTTCGCAGTTTGTCCAACATTCAAAGGCGGTCTCGATAAATTGGATTATCTGGTGCCGATGACATGATGGGTGGAGGCGACGACTGGGGCAGACAATGGCTAAGATAGCTAGATACATTTGTATAGGCGCTACAGACGGCGCCATCGTCGCCGTGCGCCCGGTCCACTACCTACACGGCTTGAGCAGGTATGATACATATCAGTAACTGTCAAGAACCTCCTCTCTAATCGCTATGTTGTTCTGTTTCAATTTGATGCATTAACCCGTGTTTATTGCTTTATCGGATTCTAACAAACATTTATGTGAAAATATTTTAGTCACACTGGTTTAGCCTGTAGATCAGTAAAAATTACGCGACTGATCATTTCCGGGTGGACTCATACAGAAGAAACGGTTCCTTTGAAAAACATTAATAGTAAGAATTAGATCAACCACATGCCGTTAATAATGTTCTTTGGAAAAAGAAATTAACGGACGTTTTTCTAAAGCCAAGCCCCCGATAATAATATGATGTATTTTCAGAGAAATCCTACTTCATAAGAAGGTTTTATTAACTATGTTTGTAAAAAACTTAGAAAATCGAAATTGCACCTAATTTTGACACGATTAATTATGTGATTGGCGTTTTTATTGAAAGAGAAACGTTAAAGTTATCAGACTTACTTCTTGTTTGAATTAAAAATTCACTTCATTGTTATTTCGATGTCAGGCCAAAGTCGAGCTTATACAAAGATTTATCTGGGTAAAGTTGAGAGGTCGCGGCGTCCACATTGTCGTCGCATCTACATTGAGTCGGGCGTTCACTGTCGGCTCGGCCACCAACTATCTCTGTCAGCGGCCATATATTCACTGCATTTTAGAATTCAATTGAGCTGACTTCGTGAGTTTTCTCTTTAATTCGCTCCGACCATCTTGTTACACCGCTACGAGCACGCAAACTTCTCCTTCCACATTTCCAATAAAAAAGGTCTGAATAACTACTCTCTGTTTTAAAATTTTCTTTAACTTCCAGGTAACTAACTACTGTGAGTCGGATGGACGCAAACTAAAAATAAATTGAAGTTTTAAAAGTAGTTTTAGGTACCTACCTAGTTACAAATCAATCAATTTCAGCATACACTATTGAAAAAACTAAACAAGTGTTTCATAATCAAATTCAGAAGAAAATAATTGAGGTTTAATTCTGTTAATCGAGCCCATTAACGGGCGGTATCACGGCACTGCCGCCGCTGCCCCTAATGGCCTTTTACCAACGCATTTACCTAACGAATGACCTAGGACGGCGCGTCCTGCCGCCTGCCGCCTGGCGTCAGCACGTTACCACGATTTAAAACCCAATATACGAGTCCCGAGAGCACCTCCACCACACAAATACAACCTGCTCATAATAATTTGGGCAACGAAATTGAACGACCCCTACACTATCGCACCCAGCACGAGTCGCTGCAAAATATTCATACAAAAAGGCTGAATTATATTAGTGAGCCATTTTATAGGCCGCATGACAAATACGGATAACAGCATTCTGACAAATACATTTGTTTAAAATTAATGACTGGCAAAATATTAGTGGTATGAAACAAAGCACGCAATTAATCCATGACTACTAGTGAAGTCACGCGATGGGCGGCTGGCGAACAATCATCTAAACGATTTATATACACACGGGAACATAAAACAACTAAACTCACTATTCACTAAAAGCAAGCTGGAACTAATAATAGGAACCACAATATTATGTGCGATTCCGAAGTGGTTTATTACCAAACTGAATGAGTTCAATTTTTAAAATAAATCACCAACTTTCAGTTACGAAAACTGCTTTAGTTTGACTAAATTATGTGGTATTGGTCGTAGAAATTGGTTTCTCGGAACTTGCTCGTTATGAATCAGAATGCACGGTAACAAACAACGGCATAGCACAAGTTCCATGATTTCAAGTAAGTCAGAATATAAAGGAGCAAGTATCAGGAACTAAATTGACTTCAACATTCTTGAGTTTTGAAACTTCAAATCAACTTTTGGGATGAAGTTTGTGTGGAAATACTTTAAGGCTAATTAATATTGCAGTTGCTTAACTTCACCGCTCAACTCAAACCTTAATTATGTTTTATAGGGAAAGAGATATTTTAATTTCGGCGTTTAACATTTCGGATTGATGAAATTGTATTTATTTTTTGGGTAGGTATTGGTCCACAAATATTGGTTTGTAGGTAATAATGTTTTGCGATTGTATCGTATGATGGAAATCATCAAATAAAGTGCCTTTCACTTTCAGTGTATTATCAGGATGTATTTTCTTTCAAGCTCGAAACCACATGAATCAATTTCATATTATAATATTTAGGAATATAAGATTATATATCCCGTGTGTTTATTGCTGTATATTTTCCTATACAAACAATTACGTACTTACTCGGACCGCGTACTCAGTACATATGACGTGTGTAGTGGTAAATTTTAGGCCCAAATGTTCTAAGTAGCCATTTACGGCACCTTTAGTAACAAGTGATGAAGAGTGTCTTCTTTAGTAACAAGTGATGAAGAGTGTCTTCTTCTTCGCCAGAACGACCACAATTTAATTTTATCACAAAAACTCTTGTTTTATAAATTATCTATATTGAGTATGTACCTAGGTAATAACCTATGTATAAGGTGTATTTATTCATACACGAAATATTTTAAGAGATCATTATACTCATCATAATGAACCGCTTTTACTAAAGTAACAAACCAGAAATCGCGAATAAAAAGTCAGCTGTTCCCTACATTTTGACAAGTTATTCGAACATAAATGTAGGGAACAGCCGATTTTTTTTAGCGCCTTGGGCTGCAACTCTTGATGTTCAAAGTCTTTAATTTATCTTGTCTTGTTAACAACCACGTTCTGAGAAATATTTTCAAGATTAACATGAATTTTTCCGCTACCACAAACTATATAGACTTTAACTTTAGCCTTAACCTTGGAGTAAGTAAACAGCTGCAGAGTACTATGAAAGGAAAATATTAAAAGCCACAGAAATAAATTACAACTTATTTAACGGTTGATAAATCATTTCATGGCGTTACTTGTATGTATAAAATGTATATTATTAGGTCCCTGCCAGCTCCAAGGTTTTTCGTCACATGATTGCTTTTAGACATGCTGTAGGCATGTCTAAAAGCCTACTTACTTAAATGTTTTTTTTTTGTTCTGTAGGTAAATAAAACTACATAATATATATGTTCGGAATGAATGATTAGCATGTAATTCAAAACTAAGTAAATATAAAAAATAATTTCTTTTAGCACATAATAATCGGAAGAATTAAATCAAATTCTAATAAAATAAATCTAACGATACAAATGATTATCTCTAATATTGCTTCCTATCTCCGGTTCCCAGCGGTCACCGTTCGTGAGTAGTTTCTCTTTGTTATATAAGAGTTCTTCACGAGTTTCTGTGCTGTACTCGAAGTTTGGTCCTTCAACGATGGCGTCGACGGGGCAGGCCTCCTGGCAATAGCCGCAGAAGATACACTTGGTGAGGTCGATGTCGTAGCGAATGGCGCGGCGGGAGCCGTCGCGACGCTCCTCAGACTCGATGGTGATTGCTTGCGCCGGGCAAATGGCCTCGCACAACTTACAAGCGATACACCGCTCTTCGCCCGACGGGTACCGACGCAGTGCGTGCTCCCCCCTGAACCGCGGAGACAGGGGACCTTTCTCGAAAGGATAGTTTATCGTAGCTGGCTCTTTGAAAATATGCGATAGTGTTACCGCAAAACCTGAAAATATATGTTTAATTTTCAGCCAGTGTCACATGGTTGACTTTGGGTAGGTATATTTAAAGTCCCAAAGCAAATAAAATATAACTATTAGTCGTGACTAACTAAAGAAAAAGAAAATAAAACAATAAACATGACACAAACAAAGAACACAAAACAAAACAAAAAACGAGTTGGGAAAAATCTGCTTCACATTCCCGCAAAACAGCCATCGCTCAGCATAATGCTGCGGCCCTATGCGAGACAGAACTCCAGCGCAGGTTTCCTACTGAGGCAAAATATAAAGAAGACAGAGGTTATATTAGCAACAACAACAAACATTTTTAAGATAATTTGTTATCCTAAATTGGGATTGCTTCCATCCAATTCTAATTTTATCGCTAATACAAGTAAATACCTGATTTCTATTACTGGTGATATGATACCATCTCAGACACGAAAAAGGGTGAACTGTTGGGGCGTGTCGCGAATTAGTTACAAGCTGCGTGTCCCTAAAGGTGTGTCCAAACATTGAGCGGGAATCGTGCGCGGCTGCCGCGCGCGAACGCTTCTGTCTACCTGCCACGCACAAACATATCTAGCAAACGACACGAATAGACCATGACCTGGGTGAGGACAAAGGATACTTTTATCCTGATATTATTTTGTCAGAGGATCATCTTAGGGTTGGTGGCAAAGGCTAGTACTGTTATATGAAACCAAAGTAAACTCACCTCGAAGTAACTCCGTCCAAAACACAATTTGTGATATCCGATCGACGACGTCACTTAAGCCGGTCTTTGGAGGAATATCATTGATGTAGAGCCAGTTCGTCTGGTATTTGGTTCTTGGACAGCAGTAGTAGGGAGGATAGAGCACGGGCGGTGGGCATGGGGAGAAACAAGGAGGACAGGGGGGTGGCGGGCATACCACGGGACAGTTTCCCTGGTCCTGCTGCTGCCAGCGAATATGCTCACATACCACTTTAGCACTCACGCAATTCTGAGGTCTCAATACACCACGTTTAACTAAATACATTTTATTTAAAATTATATGTTACTGTAATGATGTTGGACATAAGACATTGACGTTATTGGATCGAAATTCGATTGTGAAAATCTCATAAAGCCTCCTTTTAGAAATATTTCGATAAACTTTTAAAAAGTTTTCACTTCACAGTTTCGCTATGTTCAAAATATGGGCATGACCATGAACTGGAAGCATGGAGTGGGCTGGAAGTTACATTGAAGTCTATTGAAAGTATATCAATTTCCTTTTAACTTAACTGTCGCACAAGTCTAAAAACGTTTGTTTTTCGTGAACGGAATGGTAACGACACAAACCTTATATTATTAGGTTCAGTATAAGTAAAACTTTGATGAACTAAAAACTTTGTTTTCGCTACGTCTGACTACGAGGTTCTTTTCTGTCTAGCTTATTTGAAACTTGTAAACTAGTAGGGCCAAAGAAACGATGGATGGGTGGTGTGAGTAATGAATGAAAGAAAAGGGAGTGAATGATAGCGTGACGTTGGATAGGGGACAATGGAAAGAGAAAACGTGATGCAACGACCGCAAGTAACATGGGACAAGGGCGGGAAAATGATGATGATATTTGAAACTTATCGAATGAACATAAGGCTTGTGTAATAGAGTAACAAGTTTCGTTTCTATATGAAACGAAATGAAGTTGATAAAACCAGTTTTCTTTATTTATAACATTAGCCTCAAAAATATGAAAAACATTATAAACTTCCATCTGTCCACTATATCTGAAAACAAAAAAAAATAGGCTATACGTGTATTATCCCCGACAGGAAAACACATTACCAACATCATCATCAACAGGGCAATAGGTG
Organism: Lithophane semibrunnea; assembly: GCA_947363905.1. NCBI lineage: Eukaryota > Metazoa > Arthropoda > Insecta > Lepidoptera > Noctuidae > Lithophane > Lithophane semibrunnea. Next base: position 14,836,428 of record OX376186.1, read on the forward strand.
ATATTCAATCATCAAATAGAATTCGTGAGCACAGTATAAATAAGTAACAGTATTACATCTTCATTGAATACGGCCGAAACGACGCGCTTCGAAATCTCTGTGTGTGTACGCAACAGTATTGAGTGCGCGGCAGTTACACACGGACGCGGAAGGTTTAACTACCGAGCGGTCGTAGGTAATTATTTCAAGGTCACTACCGAGACATAATATTTTTACTTTATTATACTGTGCAGTGAGCCTGTAGCTTACTTATCTCTACGATCGAACTATCATCGGATCATTGGATTACTTATCAGTATCACGCGCAAATACATTAGAATACAACATTCATACATATATTTATTTAGGTTAATATATATTTAGGTTTATAATATATAATTATATCGTTTTAATAAGTTTACGTATTTGGATAAATATATATTGCACTTATCACTGTTTGTCTCTGCATCACCCAAAGGTTGACTGGTACTACTGGTAGAAAATGCTTATGGCATTAAGTCCGCCACTGTACATTTGTGTGCTTAAAGTATTAAATAAATAAATAAACATTTTGTTAACCAAAATTAGCGAAGTGAGTAGAAGGAAATTCAGTGGATTGCATTATGCAGTGGCACGTTGCTTCAGGCATTCGAGTGCTAAGGCCAGTTAGTTCCCCTGAAGCAGTGGCCCAGTTGTCTTGAGTACTTGGCGTGCAATCGTTCGGCTGCTCACTGCTCACGACATGGAACCGTAATCAGGCATGCGACTCAAAAATTCCACAAGAAGTTTTCCTTCTCCTTTAACGTTATTAATCCTAACTTTTGCTGATGCGCGAGTACATACCAACCTAACTATTTTTTTCTTCTAGCTTAGTTCGGTCTTTGTTGTATACGTTGTGTTGAACCAACATCATGTTGCTATGTGTTGCTGCAAACTGTTAGTTGCCACGTGCTAACTACCCTGCGGTTTGTAGTTCTGTGTTTGATTGACATTTGGGTCACCATTGTGTCCACGCGGTGTATTTGCCGTCTTCGAGCCGTGCTTGAATTGTTTGATGACCTACATTATTTCATCAAAGAACGAAACTTCAACGTTTTGATTTCAATACCTCATATGGACTTTTACTTATTAAGGAATAAGGTAAGATGTAGAAAACAGGCAGACAATTTTTTTTTTAACCTATTTTTTTGATTCATCGGATATCTAATCAGATGAAATCAGAAACAGAAAAGCAAAAATTAAAAATAAACCTTTAACTAAGCTCCTAGATTTATGTAAAGTAGCAAACGGCGCCAAACAAACAATGAAAGAAGCTGCAATCAAGCTGCCATAATTTCACTAATACGGATACATAAATTAATAATTTCAAACGTTCGCCGACATAGGACTCTCTCTTTCCTTCAATTCGCCTATTCTTTCTTAATTCCATTGATGCAATGTTATGATCCGTGACCCCGGCAAATGACCTTTACGCTACAGTTCTTTAATTACTCCAAGATGCTATTTTTGAAAATTGTAAATAAATAAATAATAACATTTAATGAAATTAAAATATCTTCTTATGGAAAATGCCAAACCATACATACACGTGTTTTAAATTAATGTTGCAAATTAAGTGGCACAATGTATGGCGCGTCGCCTTGAGAAGCTCCTCCATTTTTCGTCTGTAAAAAAAATAAGGATAGTGACCGAATAATTTAAAAAGACACATTGGTATCTGCCTGGATTTGAGGCCATCCATTCTCAAAATGTTCTTAGTGGCTTTAACCCGTGGAATTTGTAAGTACTATATAATAAAATAATACAACGTTAAAACTCATACGGAACTGGGAATATTTAATCGAGGTTTTCATTAAAAGTTGAAAACATGTTATCTTAATACACAGGAATTCTGTGAGTTTTCATTAGTTACAAAGTTAATATTACCAAACTAATCTCGGCTTGTGTGTAGTTCTAATATTTGAATCTAGCTATTTGATAAGCAAATATAAATAAATGTATGGCAAACACTGATGGTCGAATAATATGGAAATCATAGTTCTATTTATGTCCAAACTTCCGACTGGATAGTTGGACTGGATGGTATGTTGTAAATAACATCGGAAGTGTTAAACAAGATTTCAAACAAACCTTCTAGTAATGAATTAACGCTCTCATAAACTATTAAACCTCGTAATTACTTGTCCTTAAACTAATCTGAGATGAATGACAAGTACAAGATGGTGCTAAGTACAAGATTTTCTGTAAGTATAGAAGTTTTTAATTCGTTTTAATTCACTTAAGAGGTTATTGTAATCATCATTATGAACAACATTCAATATGCGACAAAACTTGAAATCGCGAAAAAAAATCAGCTACATTTATGTTCGCATAGCTCGTCAAAATGTAGGGAACTGCTGATTTTTATAACGAATATTTGGCCCTATATTTTACGTAGAAAAGGAAAACAACCCGCAAAAACGAATCACAAATAATCTCTTAAGAGAATTAAACTGTTACTAAACAGTCACGTCACAATATTCTGTATCAGCAAGCAGAAGCTTAAACAATTTCTTTTTTAAATAATCTTTATGACATAACTGAAACTAGCGAGAGTTTTCTAAGGGAAATTTGGGAGTTTCTAAGAGTTTTTCTAAGGGAGTATAATCTTACATTTTCGTAGATGCTGTTGGTCTTCGCAAAGAACAGTAAATAATTACCTAAACTGTGCAAAATCTGTCCCTATGTCCCTTCTTATAACCTGCCTTCTGTCACTTCTGTGCCCTAAAACATGCAACAATAATGACATCTGTGCTGCCACAGACCCCCAGAAGAATACTTACTGTGTCCCGAAGAAGTGGCGAAGTTGTGCCAACAAAACTTAATTCACGGCGCCGGCGTAGAATTAATTTCCCTGACTTTACCTCCAGACAACGTATTAATATTTCAGCTAAGTATAACATCACTAATACTTGACATATCGCAAACGATATCAATATTAGCGTGCTTAACGAGTCTGTTACGATCGTGACACTATTCCATCGAAGAAAGTTTAATCACGTGTTCGCTTCGCCTCCGCCTCGCATTCGCGTCGCCTTCGTCGTTAGTTGGTCGTTATGCTAATAGCCTTGAGCCTGTGACGCGCCTGCTCGTCACCGGTTCATCGGATTACAGATATTATTATACCTACGGCTGTAGAGGCAACTGGGAACAAGAACGGCCTCTTTATCTTAACTAGTTTACTGTAACTGCTGCTTAGAATAAAGAAACACCTATTATTTTAGTTATAAATGTGTAGCTATAAACCAGACGGTAATAACTTCAGGGAAAAGGTATTTCCCATACTGATAGTACATACTAGCCTTGATAATGGCTATTACCGCAAAAAGTTCGTATTTTCTAGGTAGTAGACAACATAAATTTATTTCAAAGCTTTCAAATTCAAAAATACTTATAACACTATTCACAGCGAAGCGCTCTAAAGCAAATCTACGGAAATCCGGCCGTTTTTTAATTTCAATTCCATTATTCATATCCTATGCACATGCCTCCTGTATGATACCTATTCATATTTGAATATGTAGATGAATATTTTATAATACCACAGTTCAATACATAAACCCTTTGATATCTAATACAGAAAATCGAAAATAATTCGCCAATAATTTCTGATGGAAAGTATAAATTTACAACGCCCACGGTAAAATAAGACCAGAAGGACCTATCGAGTTTTAATTTACCGTAACCTTGTTAAAATATGAAATAATTATAAAAACCGGCCAAGTGCGAGTCGGACTCGCGCACGAAGGGTTCCGTATCTTTATCTATAAAAACGGCAAAAAAAACACGTTTGTTGTATGGCCCCCTAAATATTTATTTTATTCTATTTTTTAGTATTTGTTGTTATAGCGGCAACAGAAATACATCATCTGAAAAAATTTCAACTGTTTAACTATCACGGTTCATGAGATACAGCCTGGTGACAGACGGACGGACAGCGGAGTCTTAGTAATAGGGTCCCGTTTTACCCTTTGGGTACGGAACCCTAAAAATCAGATAAAGTAACGTAGATTATTTTTTTATCTACTTAATCTGTCGCAATACAAAGGTCATGACAATTATTCAGAGGCTTGGCAACAGATTAACATTTATATAACTACATAACTACATAGGTGCTTTTGATATTATATATAACTTGAGCTCTCACGACGACCCACTAAACGACCCGCTAAATATAATTAGCACTAAGCATAATTAAAACGTCATTTTGGCTCCGTCAACTTCATACCACTAAGAGAATACATGTTATTATGTTAAGGGCTGATTGTACATAATTGGTTGGTTAAATTGTCGTGAAGTTGGGCTAGGTGAATGTTTACTTCAATAATTTCATACAAATATCGAAATCAGAAGATCTGCCACAGCTCGTGGGGCTTAAAACGGTCACTTTAGCAGAATCATAATATGAAAATATTATGAATCATCGTAAAATGTCACAAACTGACATTCATAATAATTATGATCTGCGTGCGATTCTTATTACGAAATAGTTCATCTGTTTGACAGTTTTCTATGGAGATTCGTAAAATGGTCCACAAATTATGAATTGCTTTATTGTCAAATTAGAGGAATTGCTAATGACAGCTGGGATTCAGGAAATGAACTGCTTTTAGAGGAATTGCTAATGTGGCCGGTTCTGGCCCCCAAGAGTCCTATGTTCAGCAGTAACGATACGTTTGACACACAATTTATCTTGATCTTCATTTGAGGGTCACAATTCGATCTTCGTTGCTAAGCGACGCTGACAAGATAAAACTCATAAAACACAGACCGTTCGTGCCTCCTGCTAATATGTTGTCATGAGACCATTTATTGCAGTCGTTTCAAGCAGTTTAAATACTATACCTAATAATACCCTGAAATATATGTTCCAGAGGAGCAAGGAGGAGCTCGTAGCTACGTAATAAGTTGTAATAACAGCCGCACGGGTCGATCCATCAGGTTAAGCTACGCTTGCCGGGGTTGGTCCGTGGATGGGTGACCATCTTTACATACCAAGACTCCTCCGTGCTGTGCACGTTAAGCCGTTGGTCCCGGCTGTCATTCGTAGATCTTTCACAGCCGTTACGGGTTGTCAGAAGCCCGAAAGTCTGACAACCAGTCTTACCAAGGGGTATTACCCAGTTTCTAGGTTGTGGAGGTCAGATAGGCAGTCGCTCCATGTAAAATACTGGTATTCAGCTGCATCGGGTTAGACTGAAAGCCGACCGCAACATAGTTGGGAAAAGGCTAGGCAGATTGATTGACCCTAAAATATATGTTCCAAGTATACCGCTACAACTAGTTTGAAGAAACTGTTTTCCGGGACTCATACTCGACTCTACTGGTTGCTAATCTAGTTGTAAAATTTATTATTTGTTATTTTAAACTCACACACTGTCCTATTAGTATTACTTGCAAGTTTTTAGGAATATTGTGATATCGTATACTTTAATGTTTGTAAATACATATGTGAGCACCATGTATCTATCACATACTTAATTTATTTATTTGTCATTGCTCCATTTTTAATTCTTTTTACCTATTGTAATTGTATTCTCGGTACATCGTCTTCACATGTAATTATATAATTGATGTATACCAAATATTGTAAACCTTTTTTTTAAAGAGTAACGGTTGGAGTTTCTTGCCCATTCTTCTCCATACGAAAACTAGGTTTTTTTTTTGAGGGTGTTTTATCATTAAGTAACTTTTCCCGCTCTGGGCGGAGCGGGAGGGCATCTCAGATTTTTACTGACTAAAACCCACCCGTGTTCCTTCACTTGCCTGTTGCCAAGGGTCCCGGTATCCCTTTCAGATGCGTGTCTGGCAAAAAATTAACATCGCAACTAACGTTAACTCTCCTTGCACATTTTACGCAGCAGTAAAATTTTACCTTTATGTATTGTCAAATAGTTTAGAACTCATATTCAGGTGTTGAAGCGCATCAATCCTGGATATTGGAGACCGCAAATCGTAAGCGTAGTCTACGGTACACACTTATATAGATGGATCGACGACACAGCTCGAAATGTGGTTATTGATGGCGAAGACACGCGCACAGACGCCGTATATAGGGTGTAAGGGTAAACACCGTTGTCACTCAAACGATGGGTAGTTGACTTAATTATAAAAATAAATGACCGAGTAACAATTAAAAAAACTTTTTTTTCATTAAAAGATTTTAAAAAGTTTCTATCCGACACCGTGCTTGTTAGCGAAACAGCTAACTGACTTAGGAAGGGGTCGCGTTCGCGGCCGGTCAGGTGACGTCCCGCGCCAACCACCCGTGTTGAGACGCAAGTTCGTTGCCCTAGTGCCCTAAGGTGAAAGGGTGAAATACTGTTGTGGTAAAAGCTAGATTTTCTTTTTTTTTAATAAAGTTGTAATTTTTCATTGATTTTACGTTCTATAAATGAAACCAAACCACTGGTTTCAAGGATAACGGTGTTTACCCTAACACCCTGTATAACTTTTACATCAGGAATTTCATAGTAGCAGTCTGGAGTACATGGGATTTAGACATAAGTACCACTAATCTGCATCATAGTACTCATTTGGCCTGACCAAGTGTCTATGTCTGGGCTTTAAAAGAGACTGTTAACTCGGAGATTGTTTCGGTCTTTCTTCACAGAGTAGTCAGTTAGGAAACACCGAACACATCTAGTCTAAAACATAATTTAATTTTGACGTGGAAAAGTGTATATTTGAACCAATTTACTGAAATAAATATCATTTATCATTCGCCTGGTGAATGTGGGTGTCCTAGGTCTAATCTGCCTACCCCCCTAAGAAAAAGAGCCGCGATGTCATTTTATGTAGACACAACCAAGTGTTAGATAAATTAGCCAATATAAGTAGGGACTGCATTCTCGATTTCACAAGAACTCAAGCCATTTCTCGAGATTCAATCTCGTGTGGATAATCGGACGAAACCTCGTATTATAATAATTAACGGAGCTATGGTGTGCGTGCGAATGCGTTAAATGTAAACGTTGTGCAGATGATCACCTAAGTTCCCATAAGCAGGTCAGCGGTAGTATATAAAAAACTTTTTACAAAAAAAAAAAAAACAACCGACTTCACAAAAAAACATTTTTCGGAAGTCGGTGTCTTTGCTTTTCAATTTTCGTTTTTTGCCACCGACTTCCGAAATTAAAGTTATTTTTCACTTTTTTAGTGATTTTTGTTAAGTCGTTTGTTTTTTTTTTTGTAAAAAGTTTTTATTTTTCACTTTTTAGTTGTGGTACCTACCCCACACAAATTCGTATACCGTTATCTGCTATGTAAAAGGAGACTAAGATATCATCTACATACGCAAAGTGGAAAAAATACGTAATTATTGAAGCTAACTCAAAAACTACGCAAGCAAAATTAATAAAATTTATATGGGACCACCTCTGAAGCATGACCTACCAAACAAAAAGGAATCATCAAAATCGATTCATAATTGGCGGAGTAATCGCGTAATATATATATAAAAAAAAAAAAAACACAGACGAATTGAGAACCTCCTCCTTTTGAAGAAGTCGGTTAAAAAGAACAGGGTATATTTGTGAGACTCTCGCGCAGCCCATACCGCTAAAGATAGAAACTTGAATGTACGATCATACTTGTAGTTTGTAGGGGTGCAAAATAGGAAAACAATTTTGTGAACTTGGCGCACATACTTATCTAGGTAAATAACAAGAACATGATATTTTTTTTAACTATCCTTTAAAGGAGAGCGAGAGCGTGTTAAAGTTCGTAGCGTGTACAAAATCGGTGCGGACGAAGTCGCGGGCGAGATATTACTTACTTAAATAAACGTTTTTTTTGCAGATAATATAGTTTTATAGCACGAATACCCTAAGTGTAGCTTTAAAAATTCATTTTAAGCATTTTTTTTTTTTTTAACAAACGCACTTTTTTATACCACACTATTTTATAGCTCGGAATCGATATCTCACCGGGCAAAATCTTGATCTCAATAGCCAATCTCAACTCCAGGCTTAGCCCGCGAGATCTCGAGTTGCCAATCACGACCCGAGATTGCATTCCCTAAATAAAAGAATATATTTCACATTCGTAATGTTGCACAATTTTCACAATAGTAAATTTTCACGTATTAGTTGGCGTCCTCTCCCGACACTTGCCACAACCGTCAGTAGTGCCAACTAAGTGCCAAAATGTCCCACAACTTTCACGATATGACATAAATCGAGCTGTTTGCGAGTGGCTGTATTGTTCCTCTAATTAGAATAATATCTGTGTAAAATTAAATGTTTAATTAACGAATTTTGTCTAACTTACTGGATCATAAACTTACGATTCCTTAGGGGGTAAGTATACAATGATTATAATGTCCGTTAGGATAACTTCTTGACTCTACAAGTCTTCACGACGCCTTACAAACAGATTATAGTATGTTATTATTAGCGGAAATATATATTCTGTCATTTTGTTTCTTTTAAAATCGATGTAAGAACGGATATTCCTAGAACCCTCACACTTTGTTATGAATACGTTTTATCTATCTGGTTAACTAACATCATAAAATTACAATGTACTGCTGAATTGCCAGGCTCTCGTGTTTGCACAATAAATGGTGCATTTAAAGAGCCTCCACAAGTGAGGGTCCTTACGTACGTCGGGCGTACCCTGAACTGTCAGCTTTGCCTACTTAACGGCTGACACATCTATCAACTACTCTCGTCTGTTCGGTTGTTTTATCAAATTACCTTCTTAGCAGTGATAGCCTAGTGGTGTGACCGTCAGACTGCCGAGTCATATCTTTCGAGTTCGAACCTAAGCCACGCACCTCTGAATTTTCGGATTCATGTATATAAGAAAACATCGTGAGGAAACCGGCATGGCAGAGAGATATTTCTCGTTGGCATGAGAAGCCAAGTCAGAGGCCCTTAGGCGGCTTTCAAACTCTGACACCAGGTTAGTCACTAACCACACGAAAAGAAGAAGACCTTCTTAGCTGTAGCAGTTGACTCCTAGGCCGAGATCTATAAATGTTACATGTTCCCGTCTCTATCTTGCACTTGTAGTTTGACAGATGAGTGACAGTGACTGGAATAACGCTTAGCCTAAGTAGGTGTTAAGTAACGTTTATAGATCTCAGCTTTTGGGCAAATATTCGTAGTCGTATACTAAACGCTAGCTCACGTTCGCTTATACGAATACAAACGCTTCCTTTACCTAGCAAAATAACAACGTGTGTTTTGTACTGCCCTTAGGACTTTCAGAACGTGATGTTCTATATGGTATAGTTCTGCAGCTCTGAGATTACTTAGAACTGAACTTGATACCTTCAAAGGCACGACTATTTGTAACTGTCAACAATCTGTTTACACAGTTCTATACAAAGCATGTGTGTACTGCTCGTATAATATAAGCTCTTCGGTCTTCGTGTAAATGTGCTACATAAACTGACCCCGGGGACTTAATTCATTTGTTTTGTGACTCAATAAAACCAGTAATACGAAGAAAAATTCTTTATTAGTTCATAAATAGGAGATTACATTCAGCAGGACATTCAGTTCAGTGCATGCGAAGATAAAAACAATTTTTATGTTTACAACATGTATATTCTATGGCTGACATAAACTGAGAAAAATCACCGTCTGACGTGCTAATCTAATTCTGGCTGGGTCTTTAAATCAGATGAGAGATTAGATTTTATGGATTTTCACATAGATGAATGAATTTTGTTTGTATATTTTCCGTAATCGTATTTTGCAAACTCTTACTAAAGTTTGAGTATTCTAAGACATTGAATAATTAAGCGTTCAAATTCAATAGGTTACTGATTTAAAACATTTTGAATGTTATTTTTCAGCTTTTGCCAGCCCTACTGCAAGTCTGATTATAATATGGAACATCAAACATGTAGACTGATTACATTTAAAAATCGATTACATCAGACATTAATACAAATTAGAAGGTATCTTATATGATTGATACCTATCTACTTAATTAATATATTATTATATAACTAGACATATTTAATGCTAAGTACTCCCGTCTAAGGACGGACACATAGTGGTTACAGCTACCGGATATTTTTTTGTGGATTTTCTTTTTGGTAATTTTTTGATAATTGGGTATACATTGAAAATAATAAGTAGCTGGGACTATGGAACGCCCAGTTTGGTAAGTAAGTACAGCTACAGAAGCATCTAACTAATCTTCCAACCCGCAATTTTTCTTGAGAAAAAAATACGACTAAGTAAGGGTCCTTTGGAAATCTCAAATTTCATCATTATAATACGGTAGCGCTATTTTGCTCGATCCGTTTATTTTCCCATATTTTAATAAATCATTGTTATTTTGCTGTTATTTGGTTGTCATCATCATTGATTCAGATCATTATCCATAATGTTTTTAATAAAATAAAATTCTTTCGTCCTTTAAGGCCCCAACATAAATACTTTACTTTTCTCCCCCGCTACCCAACGATATTTTTTGTCAAAAATTTCTTGGTTTTATTGCTTCTTTGTCCCTTCCTAGATAACAAGTTTAGTCGCCCTCATGTCTGGCCCTTCTCGCAAAAAACTGGACACGCCCGGATAAATCTATTAATAACTATCTATCCCTTAATCGCTCACCTTCATCCACTCTACTTCACATACGTATTTATTAGCCATCCTCTCCAAAGTACCCATAAAGTTACGGCTTGGTTCCAAATTAAAAATAACTTGATAACAATTTTCAAAGAAATTTCATAGCAACTGAGTACTTAGTTAACCTTTATATAAAGCTGCGCTCACACGGCCGTAACAGGTAATGTAACATATAATGTTAAGTGAATCGAATCGTTTAGATGACGAACGAGCTCATGCCGAATACTGAAAGAATCTTCTATTTTGGTAACTTTCTTTGTTTTCTTTCGATTTCTTACCGATAAACCAATAAATTTTCACTCCTTTGTTGTTATTACCAGAGGTGCTATATCCGTTTTTACGATAGTTTTGTCGATACGATTTCAAATAAACGGCTTATTTATATACTTGTTTTTATGTTTTCTACTTCCCGTTATTGCCCTCCACCTGATGGTACATACCCTAAACAATTTAGTAAGTGAACGTATCATGCCAATAACATAAAGTTCTTTGTGTAAAGACTAACGAAACTATTGCAGAAATTAAATTGGGTTTCGGAACTCAGCGATGTTTTTAGTTCTCATTTCTCGCAATATATACAGCCAATAACTTATCGAAAATCTGTTAAGAAAACAAATGAGGTTGGAACCCCTGGAATGTGCAAAAAGCGGTTTACTCTTTGATCATGATAATTTGGTTACCGCGATAAATTGTTGAGTGTGGCGATGACATAGCTTCACATGAAGGCAACGGAATGCCGCGAGCGCCTGTTGGTGCGCCGCAAAAACCGGGCGGATGGATCAGAGCAAGCTACGCCCTATCAATAAATTATGTGGCGCTCCTAACTCCGTGTACTCCAAGGATTAACATACACGGCTTCACCTTAACTCTTTCAACACTTAAGCCTCCTTTCTTGCCTTGCTTCTAAGTTCCCATTCAAATATCATAGATATCCTATTTTATTGAAGATTCTACATCAGTTGAGTATATTACCGTTTCATAAGCGATAGAAATTAACTGATTATCGTTTTAAAGTACCTTGTTAAAGCCCAAATGGGGCTTGAAACTGATATTTCTTGTCTCAACAGCCTATAAAGAACTTTCAATTAATGCTAATTAATAGCCAACCGAATTAAATATCAAGGTGAACAATTAGTATGAAAAATTAATATTAACTTTGAAGAGTTAGTCAAACCTATTAGCAACTTTTCTAATTTAATTATCTAGGTACCAGATTTTTCGTACAACTTATATTTTCTAAAACCATATTTACTTGCCGAGTGGAAGATTTGCAGATGAAAGTGGCCAGAGTGAGGCAGTATGTATTGCATAATCAGCCTATAATGTCCCCACTGCTGGGACACAGGCCTCCTCTCTTCGAGAAGGAGTGGGCTGTAATCTACCACGCGGGACCAGTGCGGGTTGGCAGATGTCACATGGATTTTTGGTTGAAAGACATGCCGTATCTCATGATGACAATATAATATATTATATTAAATAATTAAGATATAAACATACCTACCTATATTTGTACTAGCCGTAGATCATAATATGTTCTACGGCTAGTACAAATATAGGTAGGTATGTTTATATACTTAATTAAACATCCATGGGTTATCATAATTCAAAGTAGAAGGCCAATCAACGCGTCACTGATTTATTGACAGTCAGTGGAGAAGAGTATAATATACTTGTGTCTGGATGTCCTTGATCCTCGCGATGGACACTGTTCTATCTCAAAGCAATCATTTTTTCAGTCTCAGCTTCAGTGTTATAAACCAAAGCTAGCCCCTTGAAGTGTGAATCAACCTTTTATTCTATTGATACCTACGAATTGGTATATAATGAGTATTGGTATATAATGAGTATTGGTATAATTATGAGTATTGGTATATTATGAGTATTGGTATATTATGAGTATTGGTATAATATGCTTATTTGGTATTATAATGAGTTTATAATTAAGTTGTTCTTACTTACTAAGTTCTTATTCTAAGACAATGTATTTTTGTCATATTGGATTTAATTAAATTCGGATACCAGCATCTCGTTCGATCCTTCGTTCTATTGACGCGATTACATACATCAGGATCTAGATATTCCAATAGCCAAACGGATATGTAATTTTATCACAAGATACACCCACTTCAGTAGGTTCAACTCATTATAAATAATTTCCAAAGCGAAATGATCGATAGTCTAAAAGCATACCAAATTAATTATAACACAACATCGCTGTATTCGCCGAAGGGTTTGGCAGATTAATTATGTAAGTTATTATTTAAAGTCGATTTGATATCTCATCATTTGTGATTGACAGAACACAAATAGACAGTCAATATGTTTAACTTTCATCTCAACATTCTTGTATGTACAGCCATCACGAAATAAACACAGTTTCGAACACCCCGACAAGCTTATAAATAAAGTTCCAATATAAGTATTTTAAAACTAGTGGGCTTTCAAACCCCGTTTAATATAACTAGTTGGTGTCTGTTTCCTTATAGTGTTTCATTTGTATGTACATCTTAATGATTAGAAATCTTATATCATAACCTTACAGATTTTTCTGGTAGCAGAAGTTACCGACATCTCTACTGCCCCCAGCCCTTTGTCGAATATATTATTACTAAGCCTCCCCGTGACTTCGTCCGCGTGGTTAGTGGTTTCGTCCCCTTTACACCGCTTTCTAAGTCGTATTTCCAAAAAGTTGACTTTGTGCTACATCACCGGTACTTACTACCCTTTTACCTACGTATGTAAATAAACCTATACCAGATACTCAAAGTATTCCACTTTATGACGTATAGGTAGTTGGTGTTTATAGTTGGAAATGCAAGGGAATGGTCAATGACTTTGTTATTGACTTTGGTAATAACTTTCTCTGATTTGGCGCTAGATATTAGGATCCCCACGGGGTTTTTCTGCCGATATTAACAATCCATTATCTTCCCATTGCGATCTTTCCCGTTATCACCAGTGTTTCGGAGTTGTCTGACCTCCTCCAGCAATTCGTAGGTACTGCTAAAGGGAACCGTCTAGATGTCAAATTCGCTGACGACCCACCAGTTGACTAGTGGTAACACCATTTCAAAACAACTGCAACACTGGTGCCTTTCATGGAGACGAATTCGAAATGTCTCATGTGCCCGTAATGTCATAGGCACCGTAGGCACCGCAAGCATATCTTTCATACCCGAACTCAGCCAGCCTGTTTGGCAGCAGCAATGGATACGGTGGTAGTGCTCCCCTGGTCGAGCCCTGTAACTCTACTACTACTATACTGGTGTAAAGACTTGGATGGTTTGTGCTGGAAATTGTCTCATTGATTTCCAAAGCAAGGTGTTTTACAGAATGTTAAATACCTAGTGTTGCAGTTTTTATACAAACAGGCGTCTATAAATATAGGGCGAATGCGATTTTATAACAGGGGGCCTAAATCGGCCGCATTAGCAATTCCTCTAAAAGCAGTTCATTCCCTGAATCACAGCAGTCTTTAGCAATTCCTCTAATTTGACATAAAAGCAATTCGCATTTTGTGGACCATTTTACGAATCTCCATAGAAAACTGTCACACAGATGAATTACACGATATATTATGAATTGTCAGTTTGTGATATTTTAAGATGATTCATAATATTTTCTTATTATGATTCTGCTAAAGTGACCGTTTTCAGCCACCCATTCACTCTTGATGATTTTCTCAGATTTTCTTTTAATTGGTTGGATCTTAGCGCCTGACGAGTCTTCAACCCTACGACAAGGTAACAATCCTACTGATACCGAATATTCCCCTCGATGCTACAACCTCCCCCTGCCCCCAGAATCTCGGTCTCTGATATTACAAAATCCGTATGATTATGACTGAATAATTTTAATTTGATCCATATGATAGGAATATGAATGTGAATTTTATGAATAGCCATTTCTGTACTATTTACAATCAATCTTGTTCCTTTGTCAACTCATCCATAAACATTCATCCATGAGTTCGAATCTATAGCAAACTCGTAATGTGACACTTGGACTTGGCATTGTTCAACTGATGAGTAAAGGTCGACTTCCGGAGTGGTAAACCTATAGCCTGCCACGAGCGGTGACTGGTGACTCGTATGGTACGCACGGCTACACATCAAGCTATACAAAACCAGTTTACGCTGATCTCTCATTGTAGGGAAATCCTATACAATGCGAGATCAGCTTAAACTGGTTTTGTATAGCTTGATGTGTAGCCGTGTGTACATACGAGTCCACAAGTCACCGCTCGTGGCACAAAACATTAACTAACATAAGGAACGACCAAATATTAAATAACATTCCTGTATCCAATCTGCAGATTCGAAGCAATCATTATACGTACATTTAATAATCATTTACGGCCAGTGTTCATAATTTTCTTTTATTTACATCTAATTTCTCAGAAAATATGTCTCTGTTTATTCTTATTTGATATTTACAACTACTTGGTATTTGCTATTTGGTGTTCATCCTTACACGGCAGCGGCTTGGTTGTGCTCGCTGCAGATCAAAACTAAACCTTATACTAGGTAGAAATCCGTTGAACTCAAAATGACCTATGATTTTTTTTCTTCCTTTTTATTGTTTTTTTTTTCGTAACATCTTATAATTTTCTCGGTTGTAGTTGTGATTTAACAAGTACCTAATAATCTCACCTTTTGCTTTTGAAACATACGTACTGGAGTAAATAAATTGATTGTAACATACCTACCTATTTGTTACAACAAAAACAATTTTGCTTTATCTTTAAAAACATCGCCTTGGGAGCTTTTACTTAATTACTGTATGCATGCCAATCTGTAAATACGTCTGTGTCAATCGACGGGGTCGAAATGATTGAGTGGTTAATTATACTAATGAGCCTCACATCCATCCATACACACTCAGAAAAGACAGATCTACGAACATAACTACAACTATATAAATAAACTAAAAATAAAAAAATTAAATAAAATCCTTAAAACTATAACTATTTACACTTGGTTGACCCAAGTGAATATCATAAGAAATACGCAGAGCCTGAATGTAGTATATTAGTACATTCAATAAAAATCTATATTTCTTAAAGTAACATGCACAACACAACACTAGCTATAATAAATAATAAGAACCTAATTATAGTAAATTTAAAATATACGTTAAACATTAGGTAAACTAGGTTCGTAGTTGCACAGATACAAAAGGCCAATTATCATCATATTGGAGCCCCATCGAAACTGGGTCTAAGAAACAGTCAGACACTTGCACTACAAAAATCTCCCTTTATGTTAATCAAATCGAAATTCATTTATTCAAACTAGGAGAATCAACATTTTTTGAACGTCAATTCATCGTTAATTACATACGACAGTCCCCCAAAACGCCCGCCCTACACCACTTCCTAGTGCTTTAGCTGAGAAGAAGAAGTGGCGCAACAAGCTCCCCAACAGCACAGCTGTCTTTTCAGTTTGAACACTTTGACATAACGGCAACGTCAATGTAAATTGTCACCACTGCACGAAAAGACATAACATCATTCCGATTTCATTCATGAGAAGAATGAAGAGCCCAAAAGTAAAACTACTTCGGGTTTTAATTTATGCTGATTGGTTTAACAATTATATCTACCTATGTAAGCTCTTTTTGAACACAATGATCACCATTCGACACACACTTAAAGTGAATTTAATAAGGACTTCTACGGCTGGGATAGTTTGGCAGCCATTTTGTGTGCTTCTTCCACTTCCTAATTAGCATGAAAGTTCAACGTTTCGATAGAAGTTATTTAAAATAAAAAAAGCTTAATTTGGCTTAAACCGTAGATACCCAATGTCTTCCAGTACGAGTCACATGATGAAGGGCAACACTACTTACGTAGGAACGATTAATTTGGCGGACTGATAGATCCTATGCACTTTCAGTGGAACTGAAAAAGTATAATATAGGTTTTAATGTAATGACAGAATGTCTTAATAGTAATTGAAAATGAAAACCCCAATATGATAATAGGTATTTGCTAGAAGTAATCTAAGGTTAATAAAAAAAAACTCGTCGGAGTGTTTTACCATCATACTGTTTTTTTTATAATCATGTCATAATAATATTGTACTAATACTAATAATATGTTACGTATAAGCAGCTTTCGTGACTGTGGGTGTTTTAAATATCTATTTAGATGACCATTAGATGTTCTTTTATAGTGTGTGAACACGGCAGGGTTAGCGGTAAGTTGTGCTTATTTACCGAGGCTAGCCCCCGACCGTTGGTCTGGCTAATAGTTAACCTTAATAATACTTATTATGTACATCAGCTACCAATTTTTAACAAAATACCTTTATTGTTACAAAAAATAAATATTATGTATGCTTTTATTATAATTTTTATTTTTGGTAACTATGTATGTACAAAAGTAAGACTCATAGCTCAAATATATGAACATTCCTTTTAGGTTAAACCACCAAAGGGGTTATACATAACAAAAAATTCAGTTGCTCATGTTTATGGACGGCGACAGTTATCTGTACCTAGATGTGTTCAAAGAATAGAAGACAATATAACGTAGAAACAGAAACAGTACAGAACTGAACAGTTTACTTACCTCCTTCGATCGTGGGTGATCCAAAACTTGCCACTAAAATAACTAAAGATTATAATGTCGCTGTGATTTTGATGTCATTCAAATGAAAGATGGAACAATGGATATCTATAGCTTTTTCCGTAGAGTATTCGCATTTTTGTATTTTGTTTACTGTTTATAACTGGATTAGTCTAGTCAACTGTCGCCGTCCATAAAATTTACAAGTAATACTAATGTAGAAATTTTTAAATTTGATATAGGTTCTCTTTGGCACTATGCCATTATTTTAAACAAATCTGTACACTTTATTATTAACATCACATAGATTTTTACAGACTACCTAAATGAGCATTTTTTAATAAGCAAATACCTAAAGAGAGATTTCCGCTCCAAGATTGAGAATTTGATAATTTGATTATCCTATATTTATAAAATGGTACGTCATGTGTTTAAGCTACAAGAATTTGGTTTATAAACAGTTTTAATATTGTGGCAGTCCGTGTTCCAAACTGCTGTAATATTTATGTGTGTTCCATTACTTTCGTTATCGCCCAATGAAATAATTGTGTCACAGCCGAATTGCTCATTTACCCGCTTAATAAAAAGTTAACCTGTTAAAAAAACATTGGTGTATTGTTTTGTTTTGCTCGCATTCACAATTAAAAGACATTTCCCATTTTTGAACAGGGTTGACTGGACGTCAACCCTGTTCACAGAAAAAGTTTTTCTTTCTAAAAAGATACAGAATAACACCTCCTTTATGTCTTTAATTCCTACTTCCAGCGGACGCCATCGCCAAACGTACGAAAATAGGTCAAAAATTCGCGGAACGCCAGTGAAGGGGAGTATTAGAAAAAGTAAAATGCCTGCCTCTATTTTCTTTTAATGGCAGAAATAGCTTCACTTCTTATACGTCAATACCGGTACCCAGGTACCCAAAGGTCTAATTGTCCATCGATGATAAAACTACCAGTCGAGGAAGATTCGCTATGCATATTGACATAGCATGTGACAGAAGTTTTCAAGATTTGTGTTCTTTATTTTGTAGCTAAAAATACATAATTATGCTAGTTGATAATTTATTGGTGGATCTTTGACAGTCGTTACGGGTCTACGGTTACGGGAAAGTCTAACAACCAGTTTTACCAAGGGGTATCGTATTACCTAGTTACTGGGTTGTGGAGGTTGGATAGGCAGTCGCTCCATGTAAAACACTGGTATTCAGCTGCATCCGTTTACACTGGAAGCCGACCCCAACATAGTTGGGAAAAGGCTAGGCAGATGACGATCATTTATTTTTATTTTTGATTATTTTGTGTTGAAACTATTATAATCAATTAGAACTCCTACGAACTTTCACTGGAAGTTATGGAAGGTGACCTAGCCAACAGTTTGATCGAATTTGATGCAAAATCAAGATACACTGTAACCTGCAACACACATTGTGATTGGAAACGTAGACAATTCGGCTGCAACCTTGCATAAATAAGCAATTTACAATGCAAAAGTATTCGCAGTAACCCAAATAAAAAAATATCTTTGCCTATGTTGTTTAAAAGCTACGCTAATATCTAGTCCTGTTTCAGGTAAAGTTTTATACCTACCTATATTTACAGTAAAATTTTCATTTGTAGAAAAATATTTTTTGGTAATTTTGTAGACGAGTCCTAACTATTCAAAATACAAATCATAAATAGACTTCAGAAGTAAAGATAGAAATACTAAGTAAACACTTCAAAGTTCCTTTTCTTTGGCTTTACACTAGATCGTCTTCGTACTCGTATCACATGTCATTTGAGACGCACTCTACCATCGGCGGGTGTACGGCAGGTCGAAAGTACTGGCGGCGGGCGGCGTCGCAGCGGTGGGCAGACAGGGACGCCAGGGGCAGCGGGAGGTCGTACGCGCAATGCGCGGCGTGGTGCGCTTGGCGGGGCGCCGGCGCCGGCGGCGAGCGGGCTCGACGTTAGCTGCCCTTGGCCACCAGGTGATATGGCGCGTGGATGGTGGCCACGCTACCAAGCTCCGTGTGGCCTAACAGCTCGTCGGGGTGCTCGTGCTCGTGCTCGCGCCGCTTCTCCTCGTTGGTGTAGTAGTGAGCGGCACGGCGGCGCGTACAGCACAGCGCGCCTGCCACCGCCGCCAGCACGGCCACGCACAGCAGCATGAGCCCCGCGATCACGCTCATCTGCGCCTCGTGAGTCGTCGGGCACGGGTCCAGTCGGTCGAATGACATATCAGAGAAGCTCACCCCTCGCAGACGTAATGGGGAGTAACACTTCAGGTGACGCAGAGTTGCATTGAGCACAGTCGTCGTCATATACACGAGCATAGTTCCCGCTGAGCACTGATCGCAGCGCCACGTATTTTTTGCCAAATTCACTTGAGCTATCGCTTCCAGTCTTTGCAAATCCAGCTCAGTTAGCGTTTGTAACTTGTTATGCGATATATCTAATCTCTGTAAAAACTTTGTCTTTGTTAGAAGTTTGTATGGAAAGTTAGTCAATTTATTCCAAGATATATCTAAAGCTACAAGGTGATCGTTGTAAGTAAAAAAATTCGGTGGTATGTCCGGAAGCGACAGATTCGCAAGACCAACGCCATGAATTTCCGGTAATATCTGGAGTAATATGGCAATTTCATTTAGAACTAAGTTGTTTCCGCTGAAGTTGATAGTTTTCAGGCAATCCACGACTGGTGCAAAAGTTTGTAAATGAAATCTGTCTATTTTGTTGTGACTAATGTCTAGGTGCGTGAGGTTGGTGAGGTTGGCGAGCGCGGCGGGTGCCAGCAGCGCCAAGCGGTTGCGCGCCAGCGACAGCACGCGCAGCTCGCGGTTTCGCCCGAACATGTGGTCCACGATCACAGACAGTTGATTCCCATCCAGTTTTAACTTCTTAAGCCTTTTTAAGCTTATAAACTCGTCTGAAGTCAGATATTTGAATTGATTCTCTCCCAAGTCCAACTCCTCCAAATTAGCAACCAAATGGTATATTTGCGTGTTGACCCGTCTCAGGAGGCATCCCCTACACTTAAAGACCCGCAGGTGCTGAATATCCTTAAATACTTCTGGGTTCAGTTCTGTAAGAGGGTTATCACTCAGATCCAAAGTTATTAATTTCGCCAACATTCTGAATAGTCTCGGTACCAATGTAGTAATTTCATTATTTGACAAAGTTAATGTTCTCAGTGAAGTTAAATGTCTGAAGGTTTCGCTCGGCATTTGCTCTATGTTATTATGATCGAGGTACAAGTCCGTGAGGTTTATAAGACCTCGAAAGTTGTCCGCTCCGATGCTGGTAAGATTATTGTGGGTGAGGTTTATTAACCTGAGGTTTTGGAGGCCCCAGAAAGAGTATTGACCGATAGATGGGACGTTGGAGTTAACGATGTGAAGTTCTCGAAGATTGACGAATGGGGTGGGTTGTGTGAAGATGGGGCCGATGGTAAGTTCGTTTTGTTTGTCAGGTGGTGCGGCGATGATGATGATGTGCGCATTGCGGTCGATGTAGTCGACGGGCACGGTGCGCATGAGGCCGCGCGTGCAAGCGACGCGCACGGCCGCGCCGCCCTCGGCGTCGAAGGTGCTGCGGCACGCGCACTCGTCAGGGCACGTCACCTCCGCGCCGCTGCAGCTCATCATCACAGCAGTCGACGACCACAGCAGGAACAGCAGCTGGCATCTCGTATTTCTGTAACAAAATAAAATATAATGTGTAAAAACCAGATACAATACAACACAATAAATTGCACATTGAAACATTCCTATGGTAAAGTCAAAAACTTGAAGACTAGATTTAAATACAATGACAATTGTGTGGTACGGGCGTTACGAAACAGTTTTAACGCTCTACAGGGTCAAATTAAATTACCTAACGAAACTCCGTAGACGTAATGGGTAAAGGTATCAAAATATGATAAAACGAAAAAAAAAACGAGGGTCAACGACTGTAGTTACTTGAAATATCAGTTTCAAAATCTGTTTTTTTTTTTCACTTGCTTGGTTTGTGGATAATATCTAAACACGATAAAACCATCGATAATCCATCATGTCTTTGAAGTTTCGCTAGCTAATTACTTAGAAGGTACATAACAAAATATAAAAACAAAGGAAATAGACCTATTAGGTATTTCTGTAGAAATAATTTACGTAAACATTTCATTCGAAAACAAAATATGTAAGCAGGTATTTCCAGACATGGTAGTTATTAAAATCGCATTGCCACCGTTTGATTATTCACTGTTAATTTCCTGTCGCGTCATTACAATTATTCGAAGCCAGGACTGGAAACATTTAAGTGCTCATACACACGAGCGGCACGCGTCAACGGGAGAGGCAATTCCAGTGACGGCAGCCGCAGACGTGTCGACGGCAGCCTCAGACGTATCGACGGCAGCCGCAGACGTGTCGACGGCAGCCTCAGACGTATCGACGGCAGCCGCAGACGTGTCGATGCCTGCAATTGCCTCTGCCATTGACGCATAGGTACCGCTCGTGTGTATGAGCACTTATTGAGACGTTCAATATTATGAGCTGACTTTCTCGTTGGCCTAGTGTTCGCAAGCGCTAGTCTGCTGAGCATGAGGTCGTGGGTTCGATTTTCGGATCAAGAAAAGTGTTATAGGGCTTTTTCATCTGGAATTTCACAGTAGCAGCCCGGAGCCTGGATTTGTGCCCTATTGATGGCAATTGGCCTGCATCTGCCTAACCCTTTTGGAAACACAGGCATGATTTATGTTCTGTTACATTATGAAAAATTTTCAATAACTTTACATCAGCACCATTACACAATTATATTCTTAATCAAGAGCAGTATATCCTTCGTTAATCTAAGTTAAACTAAGTTTACATAGGGCTTAGTTAACAGCGATAACTTATGGTTTCCGCCTGAAGGGGAGAAAGCTTGTTGAGCGATCCAAGCCTTGGAATGTGCCCTTAATTACCCTCCATAATTTATCGGCAATAAAACTATGTTAAGGTCGTAACAGGTAAAAATATTGTTAATCCGCCCATTAACACGGTAAGTGTAAAAAATGCTCGAGTCCTGTGAACTTGGCACGAGATTACAGTCTTGTGAAATATGTGCTACGCTTTGTCCGCGGAATCAAAACCCCTGAAAAATAACGGCCAGATAACAAAAGGCTTTTTGACGCGCCGACTAAGCGGCATCCATTACGCGAATTCCGAAATATTTATTCGCACCTTAATGAAAAAAAGAAATTCTTTTGTTAGTTCCATCACGACCGCAGAGCTTATTTTAATTTTAATTTACATTACAAAGATATTATCTGAACTAAGAAGGGTTCGTGGTGACTTTGGACAAGGAAGATAGATTTAGAGAGGATTTAGTATATTTTTTTGTAGAACTTTTCTTCGGTAAGGAAGGGTATTTTATGAATTGCCACGTTGTATGGCAATGCTGATTCTTTGGCCGAAGAATAGGCCAGCCCTCTGTTCAGGTTGGTCTGGAGTCGACCAACCGGTTGGCGGTGTCTTGGTAGACTAAGTGAGCACTCGGACCCCCATGGCTAGGCTTTCAATCTCAAACGGCTCGAACATATAGGGCCCAATGAGATAGGAGTATTTGCGCCGTTTGAGGTTTTCCGCACCTGCAGCAGCAGCCCCAGCACAGCCCGCCGTGCTAGGAAGATGGGATGGCGCAAGTTTGTCGACACTCTCTAAATTATTCAAAGCATAGGTATGTACGTCTTCAGTCCATTAAATAAAATCTATTATTCTCTTTATGAACCGCCTCAGAGAGCAAAACTTTGTTATATCGTTGTTAAACAAAGCTGTAAAGTGAAGCTCAGTTGTTTTATCAACTGTATAGAAACAGTATCAAACAAACAAGTTGTAAGTGTACTACATTCATGGCACACAACATTTCATATCTTCTCGTAAACTGGCTAAGGTATGGAAGCCACAGGAATATTATAGGAAAGTACACTGAATCGTCCAGGAAAGGCTTTTTATTAATTCACTTGGTCCTAGAATTAACAAATTGTGTACCTATTTGAACATTATTATGTAGATAGGTATAAAGATGCCATAGGACTTACAAAACGAACAATTAATTAAGTACCTAGTTAGTAAGTAACAGAGCTGCTTCGTTAAAAAAACCATGACTAGATTATATTAATTCTAACACAATAACAGATAATTTGTGTCTGGGCGACTAGCCAGTAATGCGCCAGTAGACAGCCTCGGCCGGGAACGTCTCGTGAATATGGATCAGGTATTAAAGAGAGCAGGACATTGCCACTATGTTGTCGAACAATTGAATAAATCCAACCTTCACAGACCACAAGGTTTAACGGGTTACTGGAGCCAGCTTTGAATTTGGTAACAGGCTTATTGGTATTACAATGTCGTTTTTTGAATTTCAAATTTAATATTAGCCTCCCTTTTATGTAAGCACATTCTTTCATAACTCATCTTATTAAATCCATAATGTTGTCCTGATAACTTAAGCTATTTTATGCTAATCGTAAAGTGAAAGCAGAACACAGATTGTGGCCTGTTTAATATGCTGCGCAGGATTTGACTGTCGCAAACAGGATACGACAGAGACATTGCCGAATGGGCGATCCAGTCTCGTTATCTTGAGACTCGCACGTTACCTATTACCATCTCTGAATCCACATTACTGTGTGGTACTGCGGTGCCAACATTCATCATATTTATAGGCGTGAAGATACTTGATACTTTGACGGAAAAACACCGTGATTTTCCGAATAATTCTACTTTTGTAAGTGGAAACCTAGCTACCCTTGTTATTATTAGCTCGGAGGACCAACTAGGTACAACTTAGCCTGTGGTTAACCCTGACCTTGACCTTCTATTTTCTTTCCACCGTAGGCTGGCATTTAGTTAGAGTCGTAAACATTTTGTACGATAACAAACAGCACTTACACAAACATAGTTCGATATTATTGTATTTATTTCAAAATAAACAGAAATCTCTTCATTTTGAACAGACTATTGAAACTTATGCTGAAATCGCAACTTTTCAGACAGATTTGACAAGTAAAACTGGCTTGAAACACTATGCTCGCTAAGTTTGTGAATATAACAAAAAGTGGGATCGAGCTTTTCAATTTACTTATTTTACTATAGGATTTACGCACATTACAATAAATACCTGCGTTTGGTATGAGTACAAACGTCTAATTTCATTTGTATTTGCAAATTCTCTGAATAACAATAGGTACATTTAGCGGCGATAGGTCGCAATTATTTTGTTTTGATTACTTTACATTAATCTGTAATTATGGTAAACCGATAACGATCAACAAAATAATATTAAATTCCCTTAATTAAAAGGCTTCAGCTCATAACAAATAATCAGCTATGTAATAGATCCGAGTATTTACTTAAGCGACGATAAAGTCCTCCACTCACTGATGCTGGCCCAATATTTATGCTGCATTCAATCCCGAGGCACTATCAGCCAGTAATATCTGCTAGTAAACGCGTAAATATTGCATAGATCAGGGAGGGCAAACCAATGGCAAGCAGCGTACATGCCATGCGCTTTAGTAATTATGAAATCGTACTATTTTCTGTATTCAATTTTCAGTCATTCATGTATTCATGAGACCTGCTAAATCTTATCTGTGACTATTATGTAATGGATCGGTGACACTGGCATGGCAAGGGCAATTTTTTAAAAGTTTATGTACGCCTATGCGATAGGGTTCCCATCACTGGCGGAACATTTACCAGCGACTGCATTTCCGGCGGCGTCAGCGAGTAAGTAATTACCTGGACATGTGTGTATAAGCCATAGGTATCTATCACAGTAACCAAGTGCCAATTTGCTACAAGCCTACGTGCGAAAGCTTCTCCTAATTCTGCGAAATTGTGTAACAGATAATCTTACTGAAAGTCGAAAATGACAATGCAATCTTTGGTACTAGCTATGGGTAAGTATCTAAAAAGTATCTGGACCTTGGCCCAGATACTGTAATAAACTTAGATAGTTACTCACTTGATGATACTGCGTGCATCTAAATTAATAAAGTGGTTGTCTTCAGAAGCTTTTAAAGCTGACATGTTTGCTTCATGATATGTTACTAAACATAAACACTTTTAAAGAAGTAGTTTCAAATAGAACCTATCTTATTTTTGTTACAACTTACATCAGAGACATTTTTAAATTATGATGCGATATGGTACGTCTATCTTAGACCTGCCTGGTCTATACCTATATCTTAAAAATACTTATACAACAACCGGCCCTAATGAGGGCGGGTTGTTTCACGTCCACTTTACGCACGGGTAAACGTCAAAAATGGCACTAACTATTTTTAAATAAAAAACAAGCGATGTTTCACGAAATAATTGAATAACTTTGACACAACGCTTTGCATTTAACGAACGTTAAATTTAAAGTTAACGTATGTTACGTTAACCAACCGTTTGAAACAAGGCTTTAATATATATAGTTGAAGTGAATAAGGTCGCAGTATCTTCTATCAACAACTTACTCAACTCATGAAATTTATATTAAACAGGTTCATCGGCCGATGGGACCCTAAAAACTTCTTCTATATAATTTATTAATTCCAAGACCAAACTTTTCTCATTACAGAATTCTCACAGGTCTTGTTATTATAATATTTTTATTAACTATTTGACCACAGCGTCCTCCGAAGTCTATGATTACTTAGTATTTCTTTGAACTTCGTGATAGGCATAGGTATATTACGTAGAAGTTCGGAATGAGACTTCGAATGACATGATAGATAAACAATATACTTTAACTTTTATCTGCGTTGTTCAAATGATTACCTACGCATTTTTCATAAAACCACTGGAATCAAACTTCACGATTCAACTAAAACCGAGCTAATAAAAACTATCCATTTTGGAGCACATCTAACATTTGGCGTAGCGTAGTTCATCAATGAATTTAAGCCTGAATTTTAGCCTGAATTTAAAACTATTTTATCAGTCTGTATGTGTAGAGTTAATTTATCGCATTTCGTACTTATATGTGTATTTTTTCGTGGTGACGGGTCACGTAGCCACGCGGGCGTGACACGCGGCCCACTGTCACGTACTAACTCAGTACCATCGCCCATAAAGTCGGGAAATCGCTGCCCGAGCCACGACCACTGTCGACCATTGTCGTCACTTTTATAGATAACGGGAACAGGATACGTAATTATACACGTAGATTTATTTTATTGACAATTGGTGAACAAATCTAATTTCGCTTTATTTGGTCGGTGACGTGAGTTGGCTTAATTAAACAGTCGTCCGCCGCGCGCCGCACAGACGCATAAAGCATCTGAATGATTGTGAACCGCACACTTCATGGGGAAATTACAAATGAAAACGCAAATGGCGTTTCTACGTTGATAAAGGCAACATCAAAGCATTTTAATTTATTGGAATCTATTTTCCTGAGTGAATACCTACATACATGAACCAACCGAAAAATCTAGGAGCTTATGTGAGGAACAGCTGAACAGACCATTACTCCTCGTACTATCAGACGCGCCAACAAAGGATACAACGGCACCGACAATGGCTGAAACTCGTTCAACTTTATTCGCATTTGCTTTGAATTTCGTTCCGCTTTGAAGATAATATATAAAATGTGAGCCCCCGTCTCAGAGTAAATATGCACTAGGTGGGAAATCCACGCATTATAGTTCTTTGGAAACTATTTTTCTTCTAGGAAGTAAAGAACTAGAGTGAAAACATAAAGGAATAAAACTTAAACTGTATTCGTAAATAAATTAATATCAATGATGCCACACAGTTTTCGCTAAGTAGTAAACGAGCACATAAAATATAATTCGTTCGGGAGCTTTGTCTCTAGTGTGGCTCGAGTGCGGTCTCGGATTATACGGACAGAGCGTTACGATGCATACTTATATCGTAAACTTTACTAATTAAATATTCCGTATTCCTTATATTGCCTTCAACGCTAGAGGAATAATAAAAAGATAATTTATGGTGAACTCTCTAAAAGGACAGTAAAGCTACCATTATTAAAATTTTACGATTAAAATTCATCAGGTGGAGAATTTTAGAATAAAGTACTTATAAAAAAAACCGTAACGTACTCTCATCTCTTCATACTCGTATCAATAAAATAATGAAAGTTATGGACACCGAAGATTGTACTTAGGTCATCGTTTTACGAGCTTGACCAAGCATGAAAAATGCATTTCAAGATTTACGAGCCTTTTATGCTCAGATTCCGGGACACCCGAACAAAAATGTAATTTGTAAGGCAGCCCGCCTTTGATAAACGATATGTGAAATGGATAAAACTACGAAATAAATGCTCGCGTCTTGAGTGTATCATGCGGAATACTTTAAACGTTAAAAGAGGAAAGTAAAATTGTTAAAATGGAACAATCCACGTTCTCGTGAGTGCCACCTTATCCCAGGAAATCGAGCGTGAGCGAAGTGGACACGGTACCAGCTTTAGATACGTTTGCACGATTACTATTCACTCGTAGAAATATTTTCAAGTGAATTCACATAACTCCCTGTTGATGCTTGCTACTAGGAAGTCAACGTCTCTGGCCAGTCCACAAAGGCGTTTTCATCAAACCTGCCCCCAGCGAAATACTTTGTACTTTAGTTGTATTATTGAACATGTCGCGATTACGACGTTACCATATTATTCGATCGGTACCGACTTAATAAAAACACTGCCTTGCCTCGTTCGACAATGTTTATGACATATTCAATTTTATCAGGGCCTTCCTCAATTTTCTATTTTGCTACATCTTTATCGTGATTATATTTCTGTAAATACTCTTGCGAAGGCGACTCTTTACTTAATACAAATGGAATTCATACGATGGGGTTGGGCAAGGTAGGTACCTAATATTGAGTGCTTTGGGTAGGCAAAAGGTATTACAGGATTAAATGAGATTGTTATTTATGTAGGTACCTATCATCGGGACTCATCGTACAAGTTCGATTCCTCGAATAACAAAGGCTAGCAATGGTCTTTTTTTGTGTGCGGCTCGAGCACAATGAGATAAGGCGTTATATAAAGAATCTTCTCCGTGGGTCAAATCGAGGGACTTTATCGTTATTATTTATCTCCGAAACACATTTGCAGGAGCTTCTCTTTATATCCCTTTATTTTACATGACGACGACGCGGCACAAATTGATTTCTCTGTAGTCCCTCTGGATACGGGTTCAGTGGAAAAAAACATAGTCATGGCCTAATGATATTGTACTAACATCTTAGGAGTCCTTCGATATTATTGAATTACTTGTGACTTGACCGCTCAATTTGAAAATACACTTTACTGAGTTAGGACGCTTAGCAGTCACGTAGTTATATTATATCGCCCTCGAATACCAACTACTATAAAATGTCAAATTCGTTTAGTGTCTCTAAAAATGTAGGAACATTAATATCGAACTAAATTCTATGCTTGAGTTGTACTAAACAACGAGTAGGTACCTCTATGAAGTATGATATCAATGCCAAATTATTATATTTATACATATTATAATAAACATAAAAATGTAAAAACAAATAGACACCAATGGACTCGAAATAGTTTCAAGAACCAATTAAGTTTGTAGTCAAATCGCGCTGGACATGATGTTTTTTTTCGTCTTTTCAGTTCGCTTATTGAAACGCCGCTTAGCGACAGTTCTCTGTCAGTCATGCCAAAACGTTTATTTAACAAAACTTGGTTACTCTTTTTTAAGAGTTAAGCAGGACGTGGTGCAGTAGTTACCGCTTTTGAAACAGTTGTAAGTAGGACACGTCATGAAAAAATCCTCATGTAAACATTTTTGTGAGATCTATTCAAAAACTCTTTTGTGAAGTACCTACTAAAAAAGAAAAATATATAAGAGGCAATCAAAGTACAAGACAGCACTTGTATATGGGAAGTTCAGAGTAATGCACTACCTCAAACGCTTCGCGTTATGCGGCATGCTGAAAAACTGAATATTTGTACACGGTTCCAGCACAGGCTGACGTCTATTATTATTGCGTCTTTTAGCATTTTTTACTATGCAAAGCGCGACATTGCGACGTTGAACACGTTATATCTATAGGTAGGTACTCGTATTATATCTTTTGTGAACGACACACCCCAAGAAAGATATTCAGTTTGCCTCCATGGCGTCAAAAGCAACCATCTGTACAGCACAGCTGCCCTGAGGGTTCCAAATCACAGTGCAAATTGCGTCGTATTATATACAAATACATTCTGCTGTCAATAGAGAACAGACGAAATACTGCGTCGCAATTCTACTACGTTTTTATGACTCGTACCTACGTTATATTAATCCGGTTTGAGAATACATTTTGCACCAACTTTAGGGGACAACAAACGATAATTCAATAGAATGGTGGATTGAACGAGAGCAATAGGATTCCTTTCGCACCCATTCAAGTATGCGATCATATTATAAAGGATGACATACACGTGTAAGCGTTAGTAGGTAATATTTTTCTTTTGTCGTAAAGAGTTATAGCCATTAAAAAGGCGTTCGTCCTCGACCGCAATGTATACCTAAAGCTACAGTCATTTTTCGGTAGACTACCTACCGGTACTAGGTAGGTACCATTAACCATTGTTTGACGACACGTGTGTGATAACAAAAGCGTGATAAAGGACGATGGCACAATCTCGTTCATACTCATAGGAAACATACGACCGACGGCCGGCGCATTTATTCGACCAGCCATTGATATTCAAAGCGAGATTTTAAATAGAATAAAGTTCTTATTATGCGTGTGTGTCGGTGGGGAGGGGGGAGGGGGGGCAGACCGCTACGGGCAAGCGGTTGAGCGAAGCTCCCCCTAATAAGAATACCGTTAAGGGTAATAGGGTAGGATTTGGTACATGGAGAAAAGATTACGCACCCGCCAGACCTTTTCACTAACCACTGTCTTGTTTGTGAGCCGCCACTGCTCCCTGACAATTCGCTTAAAGTACAATTCTAACTAAACAAATAAGACAAAACCCAACGAATTAAATAAATGTGTATTTAATTTAACTAATGAAACGCCTGCATGAAAATGCTATTCCATGAGGATCCATTTAATTAATACAGCATAGATAGGTATTCAATATAGCAAAAGCGATTGTTTTAAACAATTTCAGTTCCGACTCGGACATGTCGGCTCGCAAAGAGAGAATGAACGCTTTCATTTATATTGTCGAGGGGTCTAAATTAATATCGAAACATACATGGAATAAAACAGTAAATTACAAGTTTATTAAATTTTTACCCCCCCCCCCCCCCCCCGTATTATTCCCGTATGCAAACAACTTTTTATTTCACATTATTGTGTGTTCATGATATTGGATTGTGGAAATTGTACATTATGGCTCCAGCCTTATGATAAATACGGGTGTCATAAATAATGTTCAAAGCTGTTAACAATATTCATCGACGATTAGTATCGCCGGTGAGTACTGTTACAAACAATTATTTATCTTAAATTGTTCGAACATTTTCTCACATTGCCGATGTTCATGTGAATGAGGAGAAAGTATTTTATTCCACTTCAGCGCTGTAGATTAATCTGTTTTTTTTTTAATCCCCGAGCGCTGCGCCCTGCATCATGGAGGTCTCAATTATAGAAGTTTTAATAACCACAACCAAAAGTTTTTTCAAACTTTTATCGGATTATAGAACTGTGTATGTTGAATCTCCTCTAAATTAGACTAAACTTTTCATATGAAAAATCAGTGGTACGTTTTATTCGTGTAATAAATTTGAAAATAAATTTCTTTCTGCGTTATGTATATTATAATTGTATCTTATTTTCAATTATAGGAACAGTTTCCTAGTTCGTAAAAAATAATTATTTGTAAAAAGTTAATTGTAAGATCTATTCGTCCTCGCAGTATTGTATTAATACCAAAGTCCTCGACTAGCAATTGTATTGTAAGTACTTTGAGGCTCTGCTAGGCCACCTATGCTGAACACTTGCTTGAAAGTAATCAATGCTTGTTAAACCT
This sequence comes from Lithophane semibrunnea, assembly GCA_947363905.1. NCBI lineage: Eukaryota > Metazoa > Arthropoda > Insecta > Lepidoptera > Noctuidae > Lithophane > Lithophane semibrunnea. Next base: position 14,867,567 of record OX376186.1, read on the forward strand.
CACCCTTGTGGTCCTCTACGTACAGTTAAACTCATAATACCATCACTAATTAATGTTTCGGCGCCAACAGGCGTCTCCTATTACAAAGGAGCGCGATTCCTCTAAAGTGATAAGTACCTCATTGATAGATATTGCCTAATAATGACGTAAGGGTTCACTAATACGACCCTCGATTACAATTTCAAAGGTTAATATAATGCTTTGATAAACCTACCAAAGATACTGTTGGCATTTCAAAGTATATTTTGTAGACATCAGTTTAATTAGGGTGTGTACCTAAAGGGCGGCGCCAACAGGACTCTATTAAGTACTAAGGTCTGTTGGTCTGTCACAGTCACAGTGTTATCATAATATCCGAATCCTATATACTATATACAGAAAGCTTCGGAAAAAATGCATTTTCAACGTTTTTTGTTCTTTCTCTATCTACCTTACCTGTAAGTGCGAAACCCGTAGAACACGAATCCGTCTCGCACTTTGCCGGTTTTCTAAAACATCGATTACTTATTCAAATATTAACTTGTCAAATGACGAGACGCTTTCATCGTTCAAACATATTTAGGCTGTGAATCTATTTATTTGCGAACTTGAAATGTCCACAGAACTTCAAAGGAACGTATTAGTCTGTTTATTGGCTCGGGATTTACTAGATATACGAATCAAATAGTGTTTGATCACATGCAAGCAAATATGTGGGTCCAACTTAGGATAGGTAAGTTGTATAAGTCCATCGCTTTCCCTCAGACTTGATCGAGGCCAAGAGCAGGGGCATTCAGTAAAAAATATATTAAAAACAAATTATATTTTGACATCGCATCGGATACTCAATTTTCTCTTTACATAAACATAAACATACTTACCCGAATTTTAACTTTTCGACTTATCTGTACCGGAGAAGGTACTCGTAACTAGATTGAAAGGAATTTATACGAAATAGATTAATGAAGGGCCTCGGCCTTTGATCTCTAAATAAATATAATAATGTATTGATGTGTTTCGAGTGCCGGCTCAATGGCTCATACACAGATGTCAAGGCATCGTTGAACAGAAATAGAGGAGTTGCGTGCGCTAGGATCGAGTTGCTCAAGTGCGTTGCGGTTGCGGTGCGGCTACGGGTATGATTCCGTCCTCAAAGGATTTAAGTACGTGTTTGTTCGTTTATTCGCTATTATATTTTGACCTCTGACTTGTTACATTGTAAGGTATTTGGTCCTAGTTCATTGTCTGCCCTGTTTTCATAAAAAAACAATTCTTTTGGTATTTAACATTTTTTATCTATTAATTTGTAACATTTTCCGCTCATTATTTACTAAAGACGTTGAGTCTAACGCCCAGAAGCAACCTAAATCTGTTTTTTATTGAAGATTACAAATTCGTTACGCAAAAACTGCGTGTGGCGGGCAGCTGTTACTTATCTTTTCATAATTTTTAAAACGGAATACTGATTTGTATGTAAGTAGGTACTTGAATACCTTTGTTATTTACCTCTCCCCACCTGAATATTAAATAAGTAATTAGGGTAGGTTTTCAAAAAGAGTACCGAAACGTGTTATAATGACCCTACAATAATTGAAGTCGGACTTTTTTTGAATACAGTCCTTTATTCGGCCTTATTGAGTGGAAGCAAGAACCAGTATAGAGATTATTTGATACGCCTTTGTTGAATTCACGCATGACGGCATGACGTGTCTTTTTAGGTTTTTTGTAGCGGTCTCTGAAAAGGGCAGCCCAGCTGCCTAGGTGTCGAAGCTAATAAACGAAAACAGTTGGCTCACGGTGCAGATGCGCAGTATTTATGTCTAAGCCGACAAGGTAGTACAGAAACTATTCATAAAACTGGTCTTGCAGGAACTTTGTTTAAACTTTAAAGTCACGTTCAGCAATTACAGTCGTAGAGTATCTTAGTGCATAACCAGTGGTCGCGGCTTCCGGCCCCGTAATAACTGGTTTCCTTCAATTTAACGACTGGCACGAAACACACGACTGCCTAAAGTCCTGAAACTTCCAATCTTGCTACATAAACATGGCTTCTGTAATTATGTTGTTATTGTTGGTAGAAAATTAAACGTTAAAAACCATATAATTTGCTTTTAATTAGAGGTAATTAAATAATGTGTTCATACTCAGGTTTTGTGAGTTCTAATCTCCTAAATAAATAACATCTGCGCAATTATCATGTAAAAAATATGTTTCATATACTGTGACGTTAATTTATATCAAATTCATTTTAAATCCTTAATAAGCCCAGTGATCCTGGTCCTTCTGTTCAATAGAATAAGAAAATTATTATAACCTTCTTCAAGAATTCGAAGAATCCTGTAAATAGTTGTGAAAACCGCGTTAAAACCTGTCAAGTTGGTGAAAATTAACGTCTAATTGAATACTCAGACAAACGACGTTGTTTTATCGTATTTAGCGGTTCGAAATATAAACCGAGAACAGCTCATCGAAATACACCTCCGTTGTGTTAAAACAGGTTGTGTATTTAATCCTTTAAGCCATTAATAAAGTTGGTGGAAGGAATTTGTCAAGGCGGACGAAGAGCCTCGGCCCGATAACTAACAAAGAGCTCTAAATCTGTTATAGGCCAAATGAATGGATCTCCAGTGAAGAATCTCAGCATTCAACTTAATACCACCGGAGTAGGGACACGCTCCCGACGACCACTGACGATTTAACCTACGAATCTGAAAAGGACTGGTTCTCTGTTAATTTGTTAGACAAATGAAGTCCTTAATAAACTATGTGTCTTAGATCTAATACAACCCCATTGAACCACATTATTTAGCTAAACAAACACTATCAGTCAACTCAGAGCAAACCTAACTTAACTACATATAATGTTTATGCGTTTATTGCATTGCGAGTCTGTAATGTTTCCCTTGAGATTAGTTGTGACTGAAGACATTATTGAACCACATAATTACATATACACAACACAACACAATACAATACAGCAATACAGTGGCAGCTAGCTTAGTGCAGACTCAATTTAAATGATGGAAGACAAACTACTGGCGTAGGATCGAACTTTCCTGTGACGGTGTGAAGACGATGCTAGCGAGCGAACTCTGCCATCTGGGGGCCAAGTCCACTAATTTTCAAAAGTGTCAGTTTTTGACAGATAAGCCATACACAATCTGTCAAAAACTGATCATTGCGAGACCACTGACACGTTTGTAAATTAGTAGACTTGGCCCCCAGGTGTCTGGAAAGTAATTTACTGTACTATTAGACTAGTTGGGCCTCGTTCACACGACGATGATCAATACTTATCTTATCTTATCAATACTTATATCTTTATTGCTTTACCATAATGTGTACCTATGTGGTAACTATATAATTAAGATCATTAGGGACCCTGTAGGGCACAGCAAAAGGGTAGGAGAGAGGAAACACTGTTTTAGGAGATCATCAAGTTGTTATTTTGGGAAAAAGTTTTTACTAAGGTACATATATACTCAAAATAAGGAGATACTACAATTTCACTTACCATACATATTATTTAAGTATTAGTAGGTACTCGTATTTAAGTATCAGTAGGTACTACTATGATGTCATACTGTATAATTTTTGGATCACATGGCAGTTTCATACTGCATTAAATTTTTTTACTTATACCGTAAAATATCATACAGTTACAGCGCCGAGTGAACGGCCGCTTACAAGTAAAGAACATTTTACAATAGTTATACTCCATCCATATACAATAACTTAGTAAAACGTTACGTCTCTATCTGAGAGTCGTACTTGGTGTCTGTGTGCTTATTATTTTGTTCGAAAGATGGGTTCTCTGGGTTTGCGTAACCACGGTGATTATAATTTAAGTATATAAACCTTATTTACTACTACACAAAAGGAGACACATTTCTAAAGTATGCATTATCAATTACATGGTGTAGGTACAATGAAATTGTTAGGTGAATCGCTGCTCTCCTAGCTAGATGACATGAACCAACGCAAGCGATGCTATGGACACACTTAGTTTCAAATGAAACAGGACAAGATGCAAGACCTTAGATGACCTTAACCCTTTACATTATCAATCTGAATCTGATCGCCAATTGAAAGTGAGTTTACCTCCGTTATATGTAATAGACCTATCGAAAGTGAACGAGACACAGACAGTCGTATAGTCGTGCGGAGTCGTGCGGTCTCGTGCGGACTTGTGCGGCCACGACTTCTCGAGACCCACATTAGCACCGCACGGGATACGAAACGGTTGTTTTATTCTCCTTTTTCTTTACAAATGGGAAATCGGACCCACATTATTACATGTCTGTGGAGGCGTAGATACACCGAGAACTTTTTACGATCCTCTCTTGTTTAAGATTTATGTTAGTGCAGGAAACTCTTTTAAATACGACTGAAATTTGAAATTGCCACTGTAAAATAGTGTAGGTAGGTAATTTACGATTATCGAGAGATATCAATCTGCCTAGCCTTTTCCCAACAATGTTGGAGTCGGCTTCCAGTCTAACCGGGTGTAGCAGAATACCAGCAAACAGCTTAACGTGCTTGACGCCTGTGCCGAGACACAGGGAAGTCTCAGTTTTTACAGATGGTCACCCATCTACGGACCAACCCCGGCAAGCATAGCTAAACTTTATTACTTAGCCACGAGCTCTACGACTATCGAGATAATAGATACCAGTGTCATTATTACTTTCATTATTTTTTTTCTAATAGACTAATATAATATAATCTCAAAACTTTCATTATATCTCTGCCAACAGTTTTTGTTTTTCACTTCATATCGCACTTACCTACTAATTACAGACACTTACAAGTTGAATACTATCCGGAGTTTCATTACTGACTGTATTAATTTCAGACTATGAACACTAATTCGAGAATACCTGCAGGTACGTTCCGTAGAAAACATGAAAATGAGAAGTACGAGCATTTAAATGCTCTTTAACAGCGAAGTGGAAACTATTTACCTTTCTTCGTAAAGCGGAGCAGGTTCATCCATTTCATAATTAAGGCTATTCCGTTCCCCCTTTTTCCCCTATTTAGCTATATGTAACTACCTGAGAGCGAAACTCCTGAGGCATGCGGTTTAATGTTTAAGCACTTTTTTCTTTTCCTCAGAAACAGAGTGGCAGTATACCACCCCCGAACCGCAAGAAAATATTAAACAAAAACTTTTAACGTTAATAAGCCAAGCGGTTCTGCAACAAACATAACTGCTCGCCAAATGTAATCAAAGTTATAAACATGCCCCAAACGAGAACGACAAGAACCTCTCGATTTGTACGAAAATGAAAATCGTTAATAAATGAGAATAGTTTGCGACAGTTGGTTAAGCCGCAGATCACCAAATTGTGCCTACTTCAGAACTAAGCCGGGCTTGTACCGAGTCCGTTGTAAAAGTGTACTGCTATTGACCTACATCTACTTCAAAGGAGAGACAGGGTTAATTTGTTACCCTTGTCCAATTGTCCAACCGCTCCGCTTACAGAGAGGTTAGTCAAAGATGTTTTCACGTAATGCCTATACATTGTAGGACGCGTCACTGTCATATCAAGAAACATTAGTAGTAACTGCCATTATAAGATGCTCGGCTAAACATTTTAGTGAACTTCAGTGGTACTTAGTGAACTCGCTTGGAAAACTAACTCAGCTTGAAATACTAACGAGCGTTATTGAACGTCACCAGCTCGCGACTTCGTCTGTCAATGTTCATAGACAATATGTAATTAGGTATAAGTTGTTATTCATGCGCAATTAGAGAATATCATCATAGAGTACGGGCAAGATAAGTCTGCGCGCGACTGATGGCGCTGGCGTGCTTAATTTTATACTGTAACTAGCGCCCCGTTCCTCCTTCGCGCGGTTTTTACGACTGTTCAAAACATCGGGATTTCTTAGTTATATATAACTTTAAAATTAACGTATTATACACATAAATCTTGCGGAATAAATTCTCTAAATGATGGTGAAAACCTCATCAAAATCTGTTGCGTGGTTTAGAAGAACAACGCGGACATGCAGACAAACACGAAAAGCGACTTTAATTTATAATATTTAGAATATTAAATCTATAGTAATCATTTAATCTTCGTATTATAATTAATTAAATAATTATATGCCTAATTTGACCATAAATAGACGACAAGAAGACGGCATACGATTCGTTCCGATTTCAGTCGTAATGCTTTCTTGATTGTCAACATTTGTCAAAAACTTGAAAGGTTACAAAATCATGTAAAATTAAATGAGTTAATTATTATTAATAGTCTGCATAACATTTAGTACCTACTGTAGCCAACACTAAATTTTGTTTCGCAAGTAAACATGGCTTCTCTATGCTCCAAATTTCCAATGGGGCGTTGCGAGAATCCATTTTAACGTTCAGTTTATTTACAAAGTTAAATGTGTTAATTAAGTTATGGATATGTGATACCTGTGAGGGGTAGTCCGATACGCCAGTCAATGTATGCACGTCTATCTATCAAACAGTGATTGGCTACATGAAACTCAATATTTGATTTACACTCAGTATTCTAATACGAAATTGATACGGCCTATTGTTTCGGATTGGTAATAGACACATATTATTCATATAATTCAGCAAATCTGAATGAATTTGTGATTTTTCAGTGGAAGTAAGAACGCCACAATTTTGTTTTAAATCTGAAAAGTGTATTGTGGAGTAGGTATTTAACATTCACTAAGGAAACAAAGTGCAGCAATCCCGATGCACTCTCAGAAGCACTCAGTGCACTGAGGGCGTCGATAATAGTGAGCGGTCAAGCGATCTTCTGCATAACTTTAGGTATCCTTCATTTGAAACATTTGTAACAAAGTAATCAGCGGTCAAAACAATTATTTTATGAAAAAAATTATAAAACTAAAACCTAACTACGACCAAAAAGTCAACTAAAAAGGTATTTACAAGACATCACAGAAAGACAAATTAAAATCTGGAGTCACACGTGTTAGGCCATAAATCGAACACTCGTGTGACTCCGGATTTTGTGTATTAATACAGGTTACAAACTATCTGTATGCCTCATCCAAATCCATTCAGCAATTTTTGCGCCAATCTAGAACATACCTACTTCAAGACAAACAGACAAACGGACAAAAAATATTCTAAAAACAAAATTTTCGGCATCAGACTCGTTCCCACACCTCGAAGCAATTACTTTTTTTCAAAAATATTCAATGTACAGTTTTGAATTCGTTACTATTTTATATGTATAAATGATACAAAATCTTTCCAAACTGTTTATTTCCAAGAAAATGAAATTTAAAATTAGTTTTAGTAGACAACGTAAGATAATCTCGCATCATCTTTTACATTACTTATACCTATGTGAGCGAGAGTGCTAAGTGATTCTGTCATATCTCAACGAGAATTATCTAACTTCAAAGTTGGAGAAATTTGCTTCAAGAAAGCAATTCTTTGACGCTGATGTAAGTTTTTTACAACCCAGCATTAACCTGGCGTTCTTTCGACTTATGTTTTTTGTTTGTAATTATGTAGCATGACAATTCAAACTTATTTCAATAAGATGTACTTACTCTAACGGATTTAAACAGTATTCAGTGTCTGATGATAACTAGCCCTACTTTCTACCCTAATTAATATTATTTATATTACAATACAACTCCTGGTGTACAGATAAACTTATATGTACCTACTTAAACACTGTGCCGTACCCAAAACGTCGTCCAACATTACAGACATAGAGATAATAAACAAACATATCATGTAGGTAGGTACATCATGTCCGTAATATCACATTCGATTAGCCGAATGCATATTTCATCAGAACCCAACGTTAGGGGCTCTCTACCGAGAATAGCAAATATGTAGATACTGCTAAACCTTGGGGAGTTAAACTAGTTGGTAAATGTAAATAGGTTTATTGTCTAAAAATCTGAGACAAATAGCCATTTCTGCCGGCTGTATCTTGTGTTATTCACGAAACTTCAACGCGTAAGCGGCGTCTTGGAACAAAGTTCGGGCGTCCCGCCATTAAGGTAGCTACACTATGCGATTTACACAAGTTTCTTTCAGTGAGTTGATACGAGTAGCGGCCGAGAGGGCATCATTATATCCAGATCTTTAGCTTAGGGACCTTCTTCTTCCCGGACGTGCTTCGCGCCAGGTGAGCTGGTGGTCGCAGCAGCTGACGGCTTTGCGTCATGCGTGTGTTGCTGCGCGACACCAGTACACCAGGCACCGCAGGCTCCGTATCCGCCCTCCGGATACGGAAGCCATTGAGGCGGAGCTGTATGAGGGGTACAGAGCGGCGAAGACCGCCCTCCAGGCGGAGATCCTGCGGGCCAGGGCAGTGGACCGCGAGGAGATGCTGGAGACTCTGAACAGAGATCCGTGGGGACGCCCATACAAGATGGTGCGGGATAAACTCCGCCCATGGGCTCCCCCGCTGACGCAGAGTCTCCGGCCTCAGCTTGTGGAGGACGTGGTGAGCGCTCTGTTCCCTTCGAGAGGGGAACATACCTCCCCGCTCATGGCTCCGCCTACTGCGGTGCTTGATGCGGACCACAACACCGACGAAGACGACGATGCTCCGGAGGTGACCGAGGTAGAAATGAGAGTGGCGGTGCGAAGGCTGAATGCCAAAAACACCGCCCCAGGACCTGACAGCCTACCTGGGAAGGCCTGGGTCCTGGCCATGGAGGCTCTCGGGCCTCGACTAAGGGGTCTCCTAAGCGCATGCATGGAGAGGGGCCAGTTTCCACTTCGTTGGAAGACGGGGAAACTGGTCCTCATAAAGAAGCCGGGGCGCCCTGCGGACTCTCCGTCCGCTTATCGGCCAATCGTGCTGCTCGACGAGGTGGGCAAGCTCTTTGAAAGAGTAATTGCAAACCGCCTCGTCGGGCGGCTGGTGCGGGTGGGGCCGGACTTGGCGGAGAGCCAGTTTGGTTTCCGCAGAGGGCGCTCTACGGTGGACGCCATCATGCGCGTACGGGCCCTCACGACGGGGGATGCTGTGGCCCGGGGTGGGGTCGTCTTGGCGGTGTCTCTCGACATCGCCAACGCCTTCAACACCCTGCCCTGGAGTTGCATAAGGGAGGCACTCCGGTACCACCGGATGCCGACCTACCTCTGTCGTGTGGTCGAGGCCTATCTGACGGACAGGGCCGTCATCTACCCTGGTCACCAGGGAGTGTGGAACCGGCGAGAGATGTCGTGCGGTGTCCCACAGGGATCGGTCCTGGGGCCGCATCTGTGGGACATCGGTTACGACTGGGTGCTGCGCGCCGACCTCCCCAGTGGCGTCAGTGTAGTTTGCTACGCTGACGACACGCTGATCCTGGCACAGGGGAGGTCGCACCAGGCGGCGGCCGAACTAGCGACACGCGGGGTTGCGACAATCGTCGATAGAATCCGGCAGCTGGGACTCGAGGTGGCCTTGCACAAGTCCGAGGTCATGTGTTTTCATGGCCCTCGGAACGCGCCACCGTCGGGTTCCCAAATTACGGTAGGAGGGGTTCACATCGGCGTCGAGTCGACGATGAAGTACCTAGGACTCGTCCTCGACAGCCGGTGGAACTTCGTTGAGCATTTCCGACGTTTGGCTCCCAGGCTGGACCGGGCTGGAGCTGCCTTGGGGCGTCTCCTGCCCAATCTGGGGGGTCCAAACGCCTCCTGCCGGAGGCTCTACGCGGGGGTCGTGCGGTCCATGGCCCTTTACGGGGCACCGGTGTGGGCGCGTTCCCTTAGGCTGCGGCCAGCCCGCCGGTTGAACGCGTCCCAAAGGGTCATGGCCATTCGGCTGGCCCGGGGATACCGCACGGTCTCCCGCGAGGCGGCGAGCCTCCTGGCCGGATTACCGCCATGGGATCTGGAGGCGAAGGTCCTCGCGCACATCTGGGAGTGGCGCGAGGAGATGAAGCGCCGGGGCGTAACTCCGCTGCCGCGAGAAATCGCGGCTCAGCGGACAGAGCTCCGGCAGGATCTCATGGCGGCATGGAGAGTGCGATTGTCGCAATCCAGTGCTGGGCACGCCACAATTGCGGCGATAAGTCCCCTCTTTGAGGAGTGGCTAGAGAGGCGCCACGGCGTCCTCACCTTCCGCCTGACGCAGGTCCTCACCGGACACGGTTGCTTCGGGAGGTTCCTGTTTCGTATAAGGCGGGAGGAAACGCCCGGGTGTCACCACTGTGTGGATCGCCCGGAGGACACGCTGGAGCATACGGTGGAGGTCTGCCCCGCTTGGGCGGAGCCCCGCCGTGTCCTCTTGGAGGCGATTGGCGGCGGTGACCTCTCGCGTCCGGCTCTGGTCCAGGCCATGGTACGGAGCGAGAGGGCATGGGAATCAGTCACCTCCTTCTGCGAAGCAGTAATGCTCGCGAAGGAGGAGGCGGAACGCGTGAGGGAGAGGCAAAATTTGCGCCCTCACGCCCCTAACCGCCGCCGCCGCTGGAGACGCCCTGGGCGTCGGGAATCCCAGGCGGATTCCCGGCCACCATAGGCGCGGGCTTGCGGACGGCGAGCAATGGGTAGCTTGCCGTCCGATCAGGACCAGGCCCGGGTCGATGGCGCGTCGTGTTCCACGCGCGCCTCAAAGAGATGTCAGCACAATTGGCGGGGTCCGCTAGGACCGATGCCTGCCAGGGTTGCGGGTTAGTCCGAAAGGGATACCGGGACCTTGGCAACAGGCAACTGAAGGAACACGGGTGGGTTTTAGTCAGTAAAAGTCTGACACGCCCTTCCGCTCCACCCAGAGCGGGAGAAGTAATTGGATGATTTCCCACACTCAAAAAAAAAAAAAAAAAAAAAGGGACCTTCTTCTTCCGACAATAAGAAGAATTCAAACTCCTAACAAAGACCTGTGTTTTTCCGCTGCCTTTGTTTAATTTCACCTTCAGCTAACTTAGGCTCTGGATGTTTTTAAACAGTTCCATAGATTTAAGAGCTCATAAACTTTTTTAAGAGCATTTGAATAATTTGATTATCATTGAGCTAGTATCGGTACGGAGAATCTTAAATACCGATTCAGCTCGACTTACTTACAACTTATTTAAACAATCTTTAAAACGAAAAGTTTTCAATTCGTTTGTATACGGGGTGATTAATCGAAATGGATTAGTCTGGAACGATTACAGGTACAAAATTATTTTATTAGGAACCACGTAGAGTGAAAAACTGCATTCAAACTAACCACCAAAATATCATTTTTTATTTCAAAGATGCTATCATGGCAACCTACCTATATGGCATATATGACCTACATTATCATGAAACTGTAAAAAGGTACAGTAAAATACCACGTAGAAAAAACAATCTCCAAAAGAAATACCATGTTTGATACAATAACGCAATCTAATCGCACAAAGGAAATATCAACAACACAAAGTCTTTTATTTCACCAAAATTGAACGCAGATAGTTTTATGAATCGTAGCGTAGTGCGCATAAAACGTTCATTGATCACCCCTTTAAGCGTACGGCGTGTCTGGAGCCCCACGACCATGGGGTGCGACAGTAAGGGTGACTCTATAGCAGGGGTCCTTTAATACCCCTCCGATTCGACACGAATAAAACTAATCAATATTTTTCCGCGCGTCCAAAATTCAAGGTTGATGTTTATATTTTTATCGAATCGCTGACAAGCTTTCACAACTTTTGTAATTTTACCCGTAAACATCCATAAGTACTGCTAACTTACCTTATAGGTACAGTCTGTTCAGTAACTTTATGCGCTAGTATAAAATTTTCTAGCTCTATTAAAACGTTGCAATCTCAGAAAATATTGCAGTTACATATTATAAATCGAAAATCTCTGAAACTCGTAAATCTTTCAAGTCGTCTAATAAGATACCTTCTGATAGAAGGGTATCTCACTATAGTTGAAGTGTTGGGACTCACAACTTTCCAACAAGCGCGGAGTTATCGCGGATGCAATAAGCTCTACAAGGACTTTCCCTTTTTTTGTTTTATTTTTAAAGTAAGCACGACTCTCAAAACTGTGAAGGAAAATATAGTGAGGAAACCGGCATGTCCTAGAACCAAAATTTCGAAGACTGTGACATCTACCAACCCGCTCTGGGCCAGTGTTTCATTGCTTTCATTACTTTTTAATTTTGGTAAAAGTATTCGTTGCATCACTATCAGCTCTAAAAAAGTACATTTTTAATTATTATTATTAGACCGTAGGTAATTTCATAATGAATACCTACTAAGAACTTTCAGAGTCAATTAATTCGCTTATAATAGATAGATAAAGCACAGCCTAAACCGTTGGGTCTAAAAACTTCAAATTTTAAGCAACTTTTCGTTATATGACGTAAAAAACATTATATCCTGTTGTGATGAAAAGGGGGAAAACAGTTTCGTTTGAAAATTCATTCCTTTGGTTGGAGACTTAAAACTTGGCACAAATAAAAATATCTAGGAAATTAATAAAGATAGTACCTAATTAATAATTTTTCAAAACTACCCTGGGTTCAAGTTCAATGAGAAAAGTACCTATGAAATTCACGCGGACGAAATCGCCGGCGAAGAGCTAGTTTTAAATATTTTCTTACTTGTAGCAAAATACTTGGTTAGATTCTATATTATTAGGTAATAGTAATATTAGACACCGTTGATATAAAATTGCTCGAAATATTATTTTATATTCAAATGCAGATCACTTCCTGCTCCTTAAGGCCGGGTCGGAACCAAAATTGCCTGTCTTCAATTAGATTTTTCATAAAATTGATAAGATTTAGGTATAAAATAAAAATAGTATGAGTAACTACATGATATTTCCAAAATTTTGTGGAACAGAAACACAAAATATTAAAATTTTCTCGATAAAAAAATATCACGAAGTTACCTCTAATTTTCACGTATTTTCGATTTGTACTTAAAATGCTAATGCCTATTATGATAAAAATTAGATAATTATATGTATTAAAACAAGGCAAAAAAAATTGTGTAGGCTTGTTTTTTTATTCCTTTTAGTTTTGGTTTTATTACGAATCAAAGCTTGTAGGACTTACGACGTTCTTAGTTCGTGGAAGAAGCCATCTTCCGTCGCACATTACGGGAACTTCAAGCATATTTTTGTTTCACAAATCAGTCGGCGTCGCTCTGTTGAGACGAGAGGACTACGCTCAAATTTTTAGCTGCACTGAGATATTATTTATTTTCGTAATTTATCACATTCCATAAAAGAAACTGAGACATAGAAAACATGAAATAAACACTAAAACCACTTCCAAAACGAATATTACAAGTGTTATTGATTGATAAATAAATAAATACCGAGTCTAAATAAACATATAAAATTCAATGTTGATATTTGAAAACTCAAGATGACATACATTTTATTTGACAGATTTTTGACTGGTATATAGTAGCACGGAGTATAGAAAGAACTATAACTAGCGCCATTGCTCTGTATTGCGGTGAATTGTCTTGCGGAGAAAATTTACAACATAGCCAACGAGCCCATTCCACGTTCATTTGAAAGTTCGCACTGGAGATTAAATCTTATTGCGATTTACTCAGGATCCAAATTCGTTTACTCCCACTTTTTTTGACAAACTTCTTGTAAGGTGACCCTTAGACGAACAATTCGAGCGACTGACCGCCCCTAAATAAAACTTGTTTAGAATAATACCTTTATTCTTCGGTTATTGGTATAAATAACGAACGAACTCGAACAGATTCCGTATGACTCCGGATTTTTAATTTGTCTGTCCGTGATGTCTTGTTTATATCTCTTTAGTTGACTTTTTTGTCGTAGTTGGGTTTTAGTTTTTACCTGACAACGGCGAAGCAAAAAGGAGGGTTATAATTTTGACCGGTTTCTATGTATTTATCTATGTCTGTTCCCACATATTATCTTCTAAAAGACTCACCATAATTTGACAAATGAGGTATCGTTGGAAGCTTCTTGATCGTCCACTGGTCATAGGCTAAATTGAAAATGGCGCTCTCTAGGTGACATATCATGAACAACAAAAAATATTTTTTAATCATACCATGTTGGGTATCAAATGAAAGGTTTTAATTAGCACATTTCAAAAATATATATTATAACCCCAAAAAAAACCGCGACAATCAAGACGTATATTGCCATATGTTTATGTTAACGCGTGGGATGATAAGTGCCGCTTCACGCGCCGCCGCACCGTAAACAGAAAAAACGTCAGACGCGCCGCGTGACGCCACACTGCACGCGACGCGCCACGCCCCGCGTCTTCGTAAATGAGGCCTAAAGTTATAATGCGACTTGGCATGTTTTCAAAGCTACAATTTCAACAGTTACAAAGAGGGACCATACTAAACTTTCTACTAAGGGACTAGTTATAACAAGCCCCGAGACGCGCATTTTGTACGCTGCGTTTTGGGCGCTCAATAAAATTGTATGAATTCCTATGTAACGAATTATATCAAGCGCTGCAGTCTAAGCGAGCGCCCATGCCGGGCGCCGTTAGGCCTGCACATGTCGCAACTTGCCACTCTCAAGTTGCATCTCCGTTGTACGATTTACAAATAAGACTGGGAGAAGGTATGCCGCGGGCATCGCTTCATCGAGAATTGCTGCTGCGTGCGCCGCCGGGATGAAAAGCCGCGTGTGACGCGGCTATGCCAATCGCGGGCTCCACCGCAAAAAACGCTCCATTTCAAACAAACGCGTGTAAAATCGCGTCTCCGTAAACGCACTCATACAACGCCATATGTTTGAATTCAGTGCGGGCCGCGCCGCCCAAAGCCACGCGCGACTCCTCGCGTCTCCGTGAATGAAGCCTAACCGTGCCCTTGACGCTTGGACGCGAGTTCCTTTTTCACTATTTTTCCTTGTTATTTTCTCCGCATTAGTAATAAACTTAAAAGAAACACGGTTCAAAAGTTACAACAAAATGTGGAAATCTTGTTGCGTATGACGAGCGTCCAAAACGCGCCGGGCGCGCGCCCAAAACACAGCGCAGGTACTGAGCGCGTACCTCGGGCCCTTGTTATAATTAGTCCCTTTGGTACTTTGGCACCCATTTACATAGATGAATAGATGTCAATTCTTTTAGTGGTGAAGCCGACAATCCTACATTTATTTCTTTTGTACACAAGTCGGCCTCTTTTTCACATGTTTCAAATGTTTTCGAAGGGGATTGTTCGCGTTTGGCGCAGGAAAGGTTTTCATGACACATGCCATATTCGTTGCACAATACAGTGCAAAATTCATTATACGAATACACGTACAATTTACTTGGGTATCACTTTGCACGATCCTCCAAAGAGAGAAATCCACGATATAGCATTAAATTTATTACTTGGTAACACAGTTTTCCACCAAGGCGCCATTAGGTACAAATTGTACAAGGTCCTAAATAAAATTTGGTAACATTTAAATTTGAACTTTTTCACGTCAACATTGAGTTTCTAGTTCCAAAACATGAACATGATCTATAGTACTGAATTCAAGCTTAGCGTATCGTATAAGCAAAATAAAACACAGAAGATTGAAATTCGAATTCTATAAACGCCAGACGAAAAGTTTCTGCTGGCGGGAAGGCATTGTGTTTTGTTTTCGTCGTGTTTAATGAGAGGGGTAGGTAAGGGTTGCGCGGGTGAAATATGATTTTTTGCTGTCAATACACGCCCCCTTAAGGTAGAGGCTGCCGGCATTCACTTATTTAATGTTAACGATTGCATATAAATTCTTCTTTTAAGTACCTAATAAGATTACGAGTATTTGAGTTGTGGAGAATAAAGACATGAAACCGTAAAGAAAGCCGGTATCAATAATATACGGTAGAGCGGTACAGTTCAAAATAATAGTGATTATAACAAAACATCACGCCTGTACTGTAATCCCCGAAGGGCAGGCAGAGATGTACCTGTAATGTAGTATACCCACATTTCGCCAAATATGTTTAAGTCACATGGGGGCGGGCCTATTACCATCAACTGGGCATTAATCCAGACACTATTAATTAGTTAATAGTAAAACTTGATTCAGGCAGTCTCACTCCTGAATTAGTTATCGGGCAACGGCCCACTGCGGATGCTGTCAGCCCGATTGCAGAAACAACTAAATGGATTACAAATTGCTGTTAAAAAATACATAGTGTTCTATCGCAGCCTGACATCCAGTCTGGTCATCAATAACGCAACGCCGCCGTCAAATCCTACTATGCAGATTGAAACTGAGTGTTAGGAGGAACGCCAAAATTTATGTATGAAGGTCGATTGGCAGTTACGGCCCGGGTGGTAAACTGTAGAGTGTCGAAACGATAAAGACAATTCAGAAAGGACGGAGGTAGAGCAGCACAACGATAAGTGGTATCATAATGGTTGTGCAATTTGTGACAACCGAGCTCGGAATAAACTCCGTAGTTTGGGCGTAGACTTTTAAAGTTTTCTTTTCAAACGTGACGCCTAATATACGATTTATTTAGGTGTAGTTTGTTCGAACATTTCACTGAAATATACTGTCCGTACTGAAATTCGGAGGTAACGAAAAACTTTGTTTCTATTTCTGTGTTTTGTTTTCATTTCGATGTAATAAAGCAAATCCAACAGCCGTGTGCACATAGCCCCGCCCGATTTTTTAAAGCATCCAAATTATGAGGTTGATCCCATTGGGGAGTATGACTGACAATACTGGAATACGTCGAGTCATACGTCGCCGTCGCGATTCGAGTTTCAATCAAACTGAAGTTGACCTATCGGCTTTCACGTTACTTTTGCCAATATTTCATACTACAATATCGCAATCAACACTTGAATATTTAGAGAGCCCAACCTACGCATAATCGATAGGCACCAGACGGCTAGCGCCACTCGCGTGTAGTTTCTATATCTTAGCTTTTATCATCACTACTTGAGTAACTATACTGAATCAAAATGTTCTACTTTTCGGAGCCCAACTTTTAAAACTTCCCAGTTAGCCAATTTTAACCAGAATGCAGGAATATTTAAAATTTCAATTCTTGAGATTTTTGGACAAGCTAGGGATCTCTGCCTTTTCGCCGAAAATTGTTTTCCAGATTTTCACTTGGCAACTAACGTTTCGCAGAATTTTATTTCGCCGAATGATCATTTGCCAATTTATCATATAATTTTTTTTATTTCCCAACCTCACAGTTACCAACTGTAGGTACGTTTGGTCTGATTTTCATAATGACACTTTAAAATGCCAACTTTCAAGTAGAGTTCAATTAAAATGAGTGAGTGAATTGAAGAGTGCTCAGTGAGTGAGTGTTTTTTACTTTATCTTTAATGTGACCTAACCTAACTTAACTGTTTCCTTTTACAAAAGCGATTCGCTTCTAGCACATCGCCGGCCGCTGCCGCGGCAAGCTCGCTTCCCTCACTCGGCTCGTGCGTTGTTTGTCATACTCTAACCTAACTTAACCTATCGTAACCTACGATTGAAAGGTTTGACAAATGATAAATGTCTCAAACGTTTTGTGTCATTATAATAATCAGCTTAACAATAATTCTACCAAATGAAACGTTGTCATACAAAAATTTGCTAATCGTTAGTTGTCAAAGTGAAAAATCGGCGAAACGTTGGTTGGCAAGTGATAATCTGCCAAACAATTTTCGGCGAAAAGGCAGGATACCCAAGCTAGTCTTTTAGACAGGATGGTTTAATACGTATGTTGTTTACCAATTATGAGTGGATAAATTATTTTTTATACAATACTAGTTGTTGTACTCGTAAAACCTTCCTGCGAATCATCCAGTTAGTAACATTTTGATACTGTGCTAATGTTATATTCTATTTGAATTACCAATAAATACCTCCGCAATGAGATTCCAAACATTATAACGAGTTGTATAATTCTTTTGTTCTTATAATAATTTGTTTCAAAATTGTGTAATGTTGGTAAAACCAACTTTGTTGCTATAAAGATCCAGTAACTAGAGATGGCGCGTCGTAAGACGTGTCGTCGTTGTTATTTCTGTTGTGTGGTAACATTGTTTGGTGGATCGCGCTGGGTGGCAACACTGGAACATATTCAACAATGTAGTAATGCGTTTACGTGCTCCGACTGTCCGCCGGCGCAGACGAGGGCAGTGGCAAACACCGTGGGAATATACCTACTGGTACAATGTTTCGCTCCTGTGTACATGCTCCCGAAACACGTTGTCTCACCGACTGTTCATTGCTGCATATTAAAATCTGTCCAGCTGCTTTTTTGAACAGGATATTAAAAGTTAGACCATTGCTGAAATATTCGAATATTTTGTCAGCTTTTCGCTATAATATAATAGCATGAATATTTATTACGTACTTACCAAATATTTGTTGCTTGTAAATCCCGAAACAGTCGTGAAAATGAACATTAGCTGTTACATTATTTGAAATCGGAAATTCTATTTTCTATACGCCATCTTTTCTCATGGGTGTCGTAAGAAGCTAGTGAAGGAACGTACCTAAGACAAAAATAGTGCCTTCACCACGACTTATAGATTTATTTACCACCAACTAGACAGAGCTGGATTAGCCACGTGCAAATGGTATAGGCCACGCGCTTGGGCGTACAAAAAAATAAGTCATGGTACGTACCACCTGTAGGTCTATTGCAAAATTATGTAAGAACTAGCTGCGCCCCGCGGTTTCACCCACGTAAGTCTTGATCCCGTGGGAATATCGGGATAAAAAGTATTCTGTATCCTATTCCGGATCATGGTCTACCCCTGTGCCAAATTTCATCCAAATCTGTTCAGCCGTTTTAGCGTGAAAGCGTACAATGAGAGGTCAGCATATACTAGAAATGTATAGCTTGACATGTAGCCGTGTGTGCACATCGTTTACTACCGTGTCATCCTTGCTGATGGTAATATACCGGTGAATTTGCTCCTTAAGACGGACAGAACTAAGTTGCACGATGACTGATTCATGCGTGCTAACTGAGACAGGTCCACTCGAAGAAATCCTGCACTCAAAGCTCTTAGGTAACCTTTGAGTGAACCTGTAAAGCCTCAAAAGGCCATTTCAGTCTGACAATGAAGTGACTTAAAGGGCGCATCCAAGCGACTGGATGAAGGATCATCGTCCTAAACTCCTCATAGACAATCCTCAGTCGTGAAGGATATTACCATAATCTCTTGTACTACCTTGACGGATAAGATATAAGTACAAGAGGGCCGGTACCGACTGCTAAAGCTCCTGAATTAATCGGTATAAGGATTACCTTGTACCAATACCAATACTTACGGAATTATAAGTTCAGTCAGCCTCAAAAGATGTTTATATACCTTCATCGACAAGAAGTCATTTGTTTGTCTACAATTTGTTTTCGTAATACTGTGTCAATATGCAACTAGAGTTACAATATTAGTATCCAATGTGCAATTTTTGTATGGCTTTACAATGATTCATATTATGGGAAAAAAGATTGTAGACATTTAAATGAATTCTTCTCTATGTACAGTCACGGAATTTAATTGATGAGCCGATTGATGCCGCATGATTCGTATTTTAGCCGTGTAATGCAAATCGGGTTTATCCGGTTCCCGACACGCAGTCATATGTCATTAGAAGAAGAAAATTGTATTTTTTATCTTTACCGGTTGGCTAACTTTTTTTTTTTTTTTTGCTGGTGGGAAATCATCCAATGGCTTCTCCCGCTCTGGGCGGACCGGAAGGGCGTGTCAGACTTTTACTGACTAAAACCCACCATTGCTCGCCGCCCGCAAGCCCGCGCCTATGGTGGCCGGGAATCCGCCTGGGATTCCCGACGGCCAGGGCGTCTCCAACGGCGGCGGTTAGGGGCGTGAGGGCGCAAACTTTGCCTCTCCCTCACGCGTTCCGCCTCCTCCTTCGCGAGCATTACTGCTTCGCAGAAGGAGGTGACTGCTTCCCATGCCCTCTCGCTCCGTACCATGGCCTGGGCCAGAGCCGGACGCAAGAGGTCACCGCCGCCAATCACCTCCAAGAGGAAACGGCGGGGCTCCGCCCAAGTACGGCAGACCTCCACCGTATGCTCCACCGTGTCCTCCGGGCGATCCACACAGTGGTGACACCCGGGCGTTTTCTCCCGCCTTATCCGAAACAGTCCTTCCGCCTTATCCAAAACAGTCCTTCCGCCTTATCCTAAACAGACCGGTTGGCTAACCTGAGAGCCAGAACTACAAACTTGACAGCAGAGTGCCTACCCAAAGTCAACCAATTGCAGGTCTAGCAACAGTAACCTAGCAACGATAAACAATCATTGCTAGGTTACTGTTGCGATAGTAACGTTAGCGTACGGAGAAATAATAATAGTCATTTCGACAAGTTCGAAAGTAACGTCTCTGACATCGATATTTCAACTGTCACTATCTTCAGTTAAGTTTTCAGAATTATCGAGTTAATGGGCTATGATTCAAAGGAGGTCGGTATGAAATAGATTGGATAAACTGAATACAACATTGTATTTATTTTTATCATTGAGAACTTATTAATCAATCTCTATGGATAAGACTATTTCCGATTAAAAGTAATTTATTTGTCATCTTGTTTACGAGCGTGCGATTTGAGTTCGTGTTTAATCGTGTAATCTCGTGAATGTATGAAACTGGAAAATTGAAAAGTTTGAAGGTGGCTCATCAATTAAAGTCCGTGACTGTACATCTGTTTCAGGCTGACTGTACTACAGGTATTAACAGTACCTATTTCTAAAGGTATCTGTCGATTATTCCGAAAATTCTATTCCCTAAATTCCTGATTTTTATTATTTGATACCTACCAATTTTTGTACAAGTTTTAAGGAATATTCTTTTTGTTTCTAATTTTCTAGCGAACTAATTTCTTTGAACGATTGAATACTACCTAACTCCAATTCTTAAACCCTGTAAGTAATTATTTTATCTTAGTATACCTAAACTACTTTGTTCTTAAATTAGGTACTAGCTTCCTAAATTCTGATAAAGTCGGATTCTTGTTTCCTAATAACAAAAACGATTAGATAAATATAGAGGTTTAGTATAAAGATAGATAGATTAGGTATTTATAAGGAATAAACAGTTTCTGTATTCTGTTTGGCCTTATCTGAAATTCAGATATCTAATAAAAGTAAACACCTATAAAAATAAATGCCTGTGACATACGAACGAACAGACGTACATGGCAAAACTATAAAGAATTCTTTGTTTTACGGAACCCAAGAAACCGCGAGACACAAAAAGGTAACAAAATGATGTCTGCATTTCCACTTTTGATATACTAGGTGGCGCGAAAGTAATGTCTGTGCAATTTTTTCTAATTATGATTGTGATTTGAAACTTATACAGGCTGTAAGGGTAAACACTCTTGTCATTCAAACCATGGGTAGTTGACTTAAATATAAGAACAAATGACCGAACACAACAAAAAAATAATGTTATTTTCATTAAAAAAAAATTAAAAGTTTCTATCCGACACCGTGCTCGCTAGCGAAATAGCTGAGAGACTGAAGGAGGGGTCGCGTTCGCGGCTGGTCAGGTCACGTCCCGCACCCCGCGCCCGTGTTGAAACGCAAGTTCGTTGCCCTAGCGCATAGGGCAACAAACTTACGTCTCTTGTGGTAAAATGAAGATTAAAAAAAATAAAAAATAAAGTTGTAATTTTCCATTAATTTTACGTTCTATAAATGAAACCAAACCACTGGTTGCAAGGATAACGGTGTTTACCCTAACACCCTGTATGTTGTATACAGGTAGAGAATTAGTTAACTTTCCAATGGAGCGATACACACAGCTCAGATAATGATGGAGATTTTGAACACCAATTTCCTTGCCGTATCATCTCCCGATTTGGCGATTTGAACTGGTCGGCCAGATCGCTAGATCTGACAGCACCTGGCTTCTTCCTTTAGAGCTTTTTCAAAACTCGCGGTTTACTAACACAAACCACAAACCCTGCAAATATTGAAAGCCAACATTGAACAAAAAATCACCCAATTAGATCCAGATTAATTAAAAATGCCATGAAACGAGCACGAATGTGAATTAACCCAGGAGGTGCCCAGTTGACGGATATATTTTTTTCGACTGAATGTCACCAATTTATAAATATACTAGCTGCCGCCAGCGGCTTCGCCCGCGTGTTATCTTTATAAATTATAGTCTATGTTACTCAAGGTGAATGTAGCTTTCTAATGGTGAAAGAATTTTTGAAATCGGCGCAGTAGTTTTTGAGTTTATTCATTACAAACATACACACAAAAATACAAATCTTTCCTCTTTATAATATTAGTATAGATTACACCTTTAAATAATCTCCCCGTGAAAACAGGGCCAAATTTTCTTCATATTCGACAAGATAGCAGCCAATTCACATTATGACATTACTTTTACGCGACCCGTTATAAGTAACCTTTTTCACAAACCAATCATACACGAGATATTGAGTGTTATCCTTTATAATCCTTTGTCTGAATGTGATTGAATCTGATGGGAAAGGATTATATTGCTCTTTAATCCCAGCAATTAACATAACTCGCACGAATGGAAGATTAGTGCAACGAACGAAACATTTTTTTTATAAATAAAAGAGTAATTTAAAAATAAAAAGGTAAAATGTATTTGTGTTTACTTTTAAAGCTTTTTAGGGGAAAATTATTTTAAAAAATACTAAATTTTGATCGCTTCTAAGGTAACAATCCAATTATTTTCTAAAACCCAATTATTACCTACTGCGAGGTAGTGTGCCGATAATTAAAACAATTAGAAACAACAGCCAAATCCAAACGTGACATATTAAAAACCGTAAAGAAGGACCTAAGTAGATACCCATTAGTTACTGAAGCAACGTTCAACTTAGCTACTGTAATCTTTTTATTGGCTTCCTGTCTGTCAGTCTAGGAAAGAAACAGTCTAAGATATAACGTTACTATAAAATATTAATTAAGCAGGTATGTAGGACGTTAGGTACCTACAACTAAATTGGTTCAGTATTTATTTTAAGTAAAACTCAACGTTTTCTCCCATTATTATCTGAATATTACAGATTCAGTTATTCAGGAAAGTTCTGTACCTATTGTCATTTTTCAGGTGTAGGTTTTAGTAAAACCGCGCTCAAACCATTGCTAAAATAAATGATGTCTTATTATGTAGGTATTATCAAGCTTCAAACGAGTTCCTCTTTAAATGTACCTTCCGTAGACGACCGCAAGCGGCAGCAGTAGGCGACGTGTCGCGGCCCGCGAAACGACAGATTTCTATGTATTTCTATGAAACCAACGTGTCACTAGCTACGGAACGTATTCCATAGAAATTCATAGAAACCAGTCGTGTCGCGGCGACACGTCGCCTGCTGCAGCTGCCTGCGGTCAGCTACGGAATTGTACCTTAATTATGAGCTTTGATAAAAATAGTAAAATTACCTCAAATAGTTCCTAGAAAACGAAATCTTCATACACTTCGACCCGCTCTTGTCAGACTTTTGATCTTCATTTATTTAGACTTACAAGAAACTCTCACAAGAAATCTATAAGTACCGTGTCGATTTAAAAGTTCATTGTATTGAATTTATTCGTAAAATGTTTTAAACGATCACTCTTTAGTCTCATTACGTCTTTAAGTTCAGTTGAAACACGTTCAGTATATAAAGATAAAGCTGTATATATTATACAAAGGATTCTTATAAACCGGAACAAAGCTAGAAATAAGGAGAAAGCAAGCAAAAGCACCAGGTGCCCTCAAGTAGAACCCGGTGCAAAACCTCAATAAGCACCAGGTGCCATCAAGTAGTCCTTGCTCAGCCCCAAAAAAGCGCTGACTGGACATAATCAAACCTTACTTGTCTATTGAAAATGTTCCAGATTCGGCAATGCGGAGAAGATTTAACAAAAGATGACATTAACTCAGCACTGAAGAAACATTTTAGGTACCTAAGGACAATTGCAACGTTGCCGTTATCCCTACTCTACGAAACGATAGAGATATCATTTAATTAAAATAATTAATTTGGAATAAAGAGTAAAACCCAAAAACTAAGTTCCTATTTATTTGAATGCATCCGGTCATCCAACAAAATTTGTCATGAAACATAGAAATACCTGGTTACGCTCCGTTAAGGAAAATTTTGAGCGTGAGACATTATTCCCACAATCGGGAAAACTACGAGACGAATAGAGCTTCACAAAAGGCTGTAGTAACTAATCAATCATTTTCGATCAGAAAATATGAAGCGACCGCCTTATTCTTTCAATAAAAGTCCGATTACATACTTGATTAACGAGTCATAACGGAGATATAATAGTAGGTTCTATTTTTATTCTTTCTTTCTTTCGGAACATTTTTCCGACAATTACATCACCAAACTATTCGACCGACGTTTTAAACTAAAGTTTTAGTCAACAGCTTAGAGAACCGCTCCTAAATAATGTAAATCCGCGTGGAAATCACATCTAGATCCCTTTATTACTGGACTAGTCGGTTTTAAATTGCATATCTTCAAGACTTTCTGTTATGATTGCAGCATCTTGATAAATAGCTCATGGCCGGCGGCCAGCGTCTCCAGAAATGCTCCCTAGTTCATCCGAGATACCTCAAGTTTCTCCTGAATAAATCCTTTTCAACTTTCTTCATGACTCTCAATTTTCCCATTTATTTCTCATATTTGTTGACCTACCTGAATTTGTTAACTATAAATCAAAATCAATATATAAAGCTATTAGTATATTTTAGTACAGATTATGTACTCGTGTAGTCAATGTGTTAATTTCCACCCTTTCTTCTTGGGAAAACCAATCATTTCCATCAAATAAGTTAGCTATTCAGAATTTAACTACATACATACGTCTTGTAATTAATTACTCTTTGACGTTTGGGTCTTTCATTGTTTGCGGTTTCAAAGTAATTATCATTTGTAGCAAAACATTAAATAATCATTTCCTGCTGCTGAGGAAAGGAGTAAAACAGTAGGAAAACGCAGAAAAGTATACAAACACATAAATTATGTAATGCTAATTCAAATATTCATAATAAATTATTTATTTATTACATCCGACGGATTCGTACGCTTAGATTGTTCCGCGTCCAGGACACGGATTTATTTTCCAATTACAATTTGTTCTAAGTTAGCGCCCTTCAGCCGGGAACGATTGACGAAGATTTAGGAACGTAAAAACAAAACTGCGGAAAAACAGAAGTACAAAAATGTATCGCGTCTTCAACCCGTCATACACCGCCACTATACATTATCCTGGCTTCGAAAACCACAATAAAAATAAGTAGAATATAGCGTAAGCCGTAAAAAGTTTTGTTTTTCCGATTGCTAGCCCCTCCATTTATTTTATTCAGTTTCCGGAATCGCTTTTGTCGTCTTTAACTTACTTCCCCAAAAGTTATTATATTGCCAATGATTGTACCTAATAATATTTTAATAAAAGAAATTCGCGAACAAATAATATGAAGCTAAAGAAAATATTTGTTCTCTATAACGCACAGCCCAGGAAAGTATATCGCCGGGGCAATATCAATAAGAATTCGCAAATAGTAAATTTGCTATGTGCGAAGCCGGAAATAATATCGAATTATGGAAATTCTGAAGAAAATAAGTTTTTCCTTAGTAAAAGTATACGTACCTCATAGAATGCCATTCTGCTTTCCCACTGGGCCAGCTTTGCTTCTTCATTTTGCACAGTTAATTTATTTGAGGTGAGAATAAACTTTGTCCGAACACATTGCAAGCGCGGTACGCTGTGGCGGAGGAGCGTTACAAGCGTGGCGGTATCGCAGGCGCGCGTTCGTGACTGAATGCTATGAGCAGCCGGCAACGGCCACTAGATAGGGTGGCTGCCGGCTCCCTCGTCCCTCGCCGCGCCGCGCCGCTCCGCGTTGTGCCGCCCTCGCCGCCTAGCCTCACCAAGTCTCCCCTCGAAGGCATTATTCTACGCCGGACACTACATTTAAGCAAAAAACAAAAATCTACTTTGGCTTTTAAGTCCCCAAAATTGCTTGCAATTACATGAATCTACCCCACTTAAGGGGGAAAAGTTAAGTTTTTTTTGCAAGCGGTTCTTGTAGAGAGATGCCTGATTATAATATTGTGCGCGAAATGTAGAGATATTTTTTTCATTCAGGAAACTAAGTATTTATTCATTAACATTGCTCTCCTTCGTTCCTCTCGATGCAAACTGCAAACGAATTGTGGCTCTGTAATTATTTTTAACTGGATTAAGATAAACGACTAAGTATGATCATCAAAACAGAACTGGCTTAATTATTTACATCAGTCTTACTAACATAAAGACTGGGACGATGAACAAAGCAATTATTGTATAACGTAATGTCTTCTTCATGGCTGTGGAAATTAGGAAGAGCCATATTTCTCAGGTACCTATCAGCGGAAGTAGGTTATATAACAGGAAATAATTTTCGGAGTAGCTATTTGTTGTTATATGTTTTTCCTCATTCAATCAAAAGATTCTCTCATAAGAAAAGCTGACCATAATATACGTAATTATCTCATTAGTTCTCGGCAACGTCTAATGTTGGCCTAATCTTGCGTTCAATCCATAGTAATAGCGGCTCTACTTAGAAGACAATTTAAGAGCACTTCAATTAGCCAACTTTGGCCGAATCTCAAATAATGGTTTTGCATCACTTAACATGCAAGTGGTCTAAAGATGTAAATAATAATAAAAATCACTTGCTGAAATTGAAAATTACAACAAACTTCGTGTTCAGCAGTACGTAGGTACAACAGTAGGTACCGAGTCGGTTTCAGGCGATAAAAAAACTTAATATTTTTCTGAAAACAATCATTATGTGCTACTTATTTTACATTTCGTTATTGACGAATGTATCGAGTCTGCGAGCCGGACCATAGTTATTAAACTTTTCACACGGTATTACCCGCAACACTCTCCGCCCCACTCGCTACAACAGTGTTACTTCAAACAATACCTACTTAAACATTTATAATCCTTAATCCGTTATGTTTACGGGTACAGACCCGACCCATCTTTGGATTCATGTCAACCCGTTAAACTGTACGTAGATGTGCTTTATAGTGTTCCGTCTTAGCCACTCAGGATAATGGCCTAATACTACCTACTTTGTTTACAGCCTACAGTTCCAACTTATATTACCTATTAGTCTTTAATTGGGACTCAGACTTTATCACAGATCTGCATCACAAAGGAGGACGGACCTGTGACCTTTTTGTATGAACCGTAGTCTAACTTACAAACTTATTGCAGTTTTGGATGTGAAATTACACGCGAGGTACCTACGGGAGGTACCTACGGGTGGCACGCGACGAGTCAGGAAGGTTCTGATGTAGTTACGACTTATAAAAACTAGCACTAAGCCCGCGAATTTGTCCGCATGGATTTCGTACTTTACCCCTCCACTCTGGAGGGGATGTCGAAGATCGAAAGGGAAAGAATTGTTTGAAAAAATTAATGATTGCGAATTTTATTGTCTTCCTTAAGAAGTATTTGTGGCAAGTTTCAAGTTTCTAAACTAAGGGCATACCTAAAGATCTTTCCCCCTTTTCACTCCCTTATGAGCTGATTTTCGCAAAATCCTTGGGTAAATAGTATCTCTGCAAGCCTGTACATAAAATAAAACCGACCGGGTTTTATTGTTTACATTGGACCATTTTTAAGTCATCGTCTTTACTACTGAAATAAATTTTACAATATACATACATGTATGTAATGTTCGCACTTCACATATTCACACTTTTAACCGCAGCCCCAGAAAGGAGGAATTACTTTTCATCCACTGTTTCTAAAACATGACCAAAACTTTAATTTTTATCTATATATCTATAAAACAAAATCGCCATTCGTATCTGTCCGTGGTCGCTTAGATCTTCTAAACTACAGAATCAAACAGACGTTGATACGGTTTTCACAATAATTTAGGGCATTTATTCCAGAAGGTTTATCGTTATTTTTTATTACATAAAAAATGTCACAGAAATCTAGTTGTTTAGACATCTCGCCTCATAAGTTGATTGCACCGGCGCGGCACTAGTAATTTTATAATTAGCAATGCAATGTAATCAGCTCAAGTACAAACCTACCGTTGTTTGAAACTTCAGCGATCAAGTTTCATAACTCAAACAGCGGCGAAAGGAGACGGTACTGAGTAGATAATGTAATTAAAATAAAAAGAATGTATCTGCCTTGTTGGTCTACTGGTCGCAAACCAACTGTGAGCAAGTTCAATTCCCAGGCTGGATAAAGTGCAGTTACTGAGACTAGATTTGTGCCCGACAAATAGGCTCGACCCTTATTACATGGGAGTTGAACATAACTAACACCTCTGCCTAACCCTTTTGAGAAGGGGGCGTGATAAACCTAATGTAAGTTAGAATTATGAAGGTATTTTGTGCATAATATTATCTTAGGTTGATTAACCATCGCTTAGTGGTGAGTTTCAAGCCATTCTGGCGCCATTCCAGCGCGCTGAAAGGTCCACTTGCCGACTAACTCTCTTCTACTTTGCCCGTACTTGTGTATTTCCTCAGATAGGCTTTCATATCGGCTTCATGACTTCCGCCTAAGTAGGTACAGCTATTTAGGTTCTAACTTATCTCTTATTCGGGCCAGCGATTATCAAAAAACTCGCAGGCTTCACAAGATGATTATTGTGCTGCTGAAAAACTGGAACTAAAAACCTCGTAAGAGGTCATTGTTTTAATCATTATAAACAACTTTTACGATGGGATTAACGCAGAAATCACAAAAAAAAAATATCAACAGATTTATTTTTCTCTTATTTTTGTTCCCCCCCTAAGAGTTTTTCAGTTATTTCAATTACACCTTGTATATTGCTGGGGCAAATTGCATGCAGCAAGTGTATAGTACATGTTTCCACTAGCTGCATGCAACACAAAATCATGTCGCTGCAACAATGTTGTGTTACTTTTGTTCAGAATGAATATGGAGTTTATTCTTAAGATCTAT
The DNA here is from genome assembly GCA_947363905.1 of Lithophane semibrunnea. Taxonomy (NCBI): domain Eukaryota; kingdom Metazoa; phylum Arthropoda; class Insecta; order Lepidoptera; family Noctuidae; genus Lithophane; species Lithophane semibrunnea. The sequence goes on from OX376186.1 coordinate 14,896,387, forward strand.
CTCCTCGTGTATCTATGTACTAACTGTGCCCCGCGGTTTCACCCGCGTAGGTCTCGATCCCGTGGGAATATAGGGATAAAACGCATCCTATGTCCTATTCCAGGTCATGGTCTACCCGTGTGCCCATTCTCTCCTCTCTAGAGTAGGGAACGTCGCGGCGCCGGCGTAGCGGCGCTGGCGTCGAACGGTTCGCGTATTGCATTTTTATACTCGTGATAACTTCGAAATTAAATGTCCGATTCGAATGAATTAAAAAGTGTTTTACGGCTACATAAATACCCTTGATGTTAAAACTATTTATGTGAATAAGAATTAATATTATTTTGATAAAACTCTTTCGCAAATAATGCATTAATTTCGAACAAATTTGATTACCATAAAAAAGGGTATAGTGAGTCAATCTTAAAAGATAGACATATGCTGTCGCGGACTTTTTTTTTAGAACTTTTAAAGAGGAACAATTCCATAATGCATGATATTTACGTAACATAAACCGTTTACGCAGCGCACGCAACGGAAGCTCTCAAAATGGAATATTTTTTCCCGTTTTTGCAACATATTTCATTTCTCCTCTTGGTCGTAGCGTGATTTTATATAGCCTATAGCCTTCCTCGATAAATGGACTATCCAACACAAAAAGATTTTTTCAATTCCAATCAGCAGTTCCTGAGATTAACGCGTTCAAACAAACAAACAAACTCTTCAGCTTTATAATATTATAGTATAGATATTAAAAATCTTAAAATTACTCACTGGCAGACATCGCACAGCCTAAACCGCTGGTCTAGAAGCATATTAGCGAAGAGTTCCCTGAGTATGTGAAATAGGGTAAGTTGAAATGGAAGCTCGTCATTTTTGCCAATGAGAATGATAAGACACACAGCTTGTAATGTAATAATACATTCTGTAAAAGTATCAAATTCAGTTTCAGAACTAAACTATAATCTTACAATAAATAATTCTGTTATTTACAGATGCAAACTGCTTGACAATATTAATAACTTTGCCTGTATCTAATTGAAGAATCCGTCATTCCATGCCTGTTGTTGCTACAATTGTATTTAAACTTCTAATTGCTTGAGTTTAAGATATCAAATTGCCAAGGACTCTTTCGTTCTAATTATACAAAGAGCTCAACAATACAATTATTTATGAGATAGAACTAGCTGCTGGCTGCCCGCGACTTGGGGTGTGTTTTTTTTTATAGATTACCGAAACACATTATTTTATTAGTATTTTATTATTGCCACGCATGAAAACTTAGGTAAAAATCCGTTTCCTAAACTTTATTAGGTATACTTACTCATGTTTAACCCACCAAAGGTTGATTTAAAGAACCCTTTGGAAACATTATATGAACACCGAGATTCGTGTTAATCGGGCAATTTCCATCAGAATATCTTTTTAATACTCACGTATTAGCATGTTTGAACATACATTATAAGCCGAATATGACATGCACCAGAGGAACTAACGCGGTTTAAAAATATCTGTAAAAAAAATCCATAAATTACAAGCATAAAAAGCAGTAGATATATACATAAGTAAGTAAAGCAGTTTATCTCTACAAAAGAAAGGTAAAGCTCATTGGGGCATGAACTATTCATATCAAGGCAGCTTTATTGCAGCTGACAGGATATTCTACGTTAAGTATCCTCGTTTATTAAACAGCAAGATAGGTACTGACTTTCAGGGATTCAATAAAATTAATGAAGGAAAAATATTTTCATGACACTAGGTCAATCACTCAAATAAATTGATTGATCAGGCACTTTCACGAAGATGTTTTATATTGAGTATCCACACTTTGCTCTTGGAGAATAAAAAAGCTCACGTGAACTTTTTACAATTAAATGCTTATTTTTTGACACAATTTGTTTGCCTAATTTTTGTCACCTAATTTCTTTACAGATTAAAGCAAATCGAGTAGACAGTGGACGTGGTAAAAGTGGAAAATTGCCAAAGTAGACCGTCATTTATCAACGCCATTTGGTGACGTTTCGCGCCTTCGGTGAATCTTAATGGAATAGACATCACAACTCCGTGTAAACTCCATGTGGCCCGAAGGAAATCAAGTTAATGGCGACTAATTTTTGTTTAGACCAACGACAGAAACTCGAACAACCTAACATAACCTAATTAACAAACACTACGTGTCACTACGTGTAGTGTTCTTACGTGACGAACTTTTTATTTGAGTTCAACCTTGCCTTTACTCCCTCTTTAAATCTTTTTAGTATTAAATTAAACTTAACGATTATTTTATAATAAAGAAGTGAATTATAATAAAATGAATATCATAATAACATTTCACAAAGCTGTCTCGATGCAATAACTCGATCCAATAAAGCTGCCGTGAAGCTCTCAATGCCCCCATACTCCATATGCACCTGAAATTCTTCACTCTCAACATGTCATCAAAATTCTGAAACGCTTCTCTTTGAAAAACAACGTCACAAAGCTAGTGGAAATAGGAGTAAATAAAAATCTTCAGTTGGCAGCAATTCGCAAAACGGCAAAGCTCTTTCAAGCCATCCGATGGACACGAAGACCCAGTGCGTATTTCCATAAACTATTTGTTAATGTATTTACAGTGACCTTATTCACTATTTGTATTATTTCTACCGGACGCTAGTCGAGGTTATTGAATATGATAATGAGAGTATTTGCATTTATTGATAGAATACATTTAGCGATGAAGTTGAGCGGAAATCGGCGACGGCATATGCATCGACACCGCCTAGCGCCGTGCCGGCTTGGCAATGTGCAAACGTGCCAATCTTGATGTAGTGATGCTAATCATATGCTAATGCTTTAGCCTTGGAAATGCTTTAGGTACATTGTTAGGTCGTGAAGATTAAGCAGTACTTACTCGTAGAGTGTTTTCTTAAGTAAACGAAAACCATTATTGCATCATACTTTACGTGTTTCTAATGCATAGTTTTTTGTATAAAAACAATTAGTCATAATGCGTTGCACACGTTGCGTACGTGGCAACGGTTTGTTTCTACGCTTATTAGTTGAAACGCCGTATGCCCAGATTTGTCTTGCCAGCGACATCCAACTGTGTTTTGCATGTAACTACCGACACGTCATAATACCGCTACGATCCGTTATTGTCGCTGTATTCGAAATGCTATCCATTCAGGGCTGTCAGCTGCTGCACCTACGATCTCCTCAAAGTACTGCATCAATTTGGTAATTTCATAATGATCAATCAATTAAAGCATATTGATTGATACATGCAAGACTGATCACTATTAGCGACATTAATGAGGAATGCAGCATTGTTTTCCAGTTTGATTGTGTAGACGAAAACGGCAAAAGTGTTTTTGAGTATAAGATAAAGGGCGAGCTAAAAAAGATGGATAGATTGTGTGAAAGACGATATGGCAAGGAAGATAGTGAACACAAAAATGACGGCTGATAGCGACGTAGAGAAAAAGAAGTACTTCGCTGAACTGAAATAAATACAATACAATACATAAACTGAAATAATACACAGAAGGATGACGCTGTTTCTTGTTGCAGGATATAATTTTCGAAAAACATATATAGTCCTCCAGACCATATTTTCGGCCAAGGCGGCCAATCTCAACGGAGATAGCCTTCGGCGCGGTAGATATTATAGTGCACAAGTGTTTGCGCAGACAAAAGTGCACTCTCTCTTCCCTCACTCTCATAGTCCGATGGGACGGCAATCCGACACGACCGGAGAGAGAAAAAAACAGATATGAAGTGATCCAAGTCATTTTCATTCCTATGTATCCGTGGATATGAATGGCAGCCCTACTCTAATCAGTTCCCAAATGGCCTGACACGTACAACAGGTACCTACATAGATTGTTTAACGTGATTACCGACTGCTAATGCTTGTCCTTTATAAATATTCATAACATTCTAACTATTATTATATACATATTGAAAGCCGTTATCAAAGGCTAGTGCAGTCATTTAACCTAACAAATTAATACTATCGACTTCCATCCATGTAGTTTACAAAATAAACAAGTTTTAAATTTGTTTATGTAGGCACTGTGTTGAATAAAAACGAGGTTTGCTAGCCGGGCTTGCTCAGTTTGATTAAAAGTATTTTGAATATCAATAGATGTCAATCACAAACTAAACCGACTGCAGAGCCGAACATTTTATGCTAGGCAAACGAAAATTGAAATTTGTTTCACTTAACATAAACCCGTGGGGGTAGGCAGAACTCACAGAACGACGTGCTACGATCCTAACATCCTCATCTTCCTTGTTTCACATAAATCTATACACACAAGTATTATAAATTAAAGGTGGCTCACTAGCAAATTCATAACTTTTTTCAAAAGGGTTTTGAAAAGTTTTACCAAGGTTGAAAAGAAAAACGTAATTTTTTTACGTTTTCGTGTTTAGAGAAATAAACCATGTGAGACGTGTTATGATATACGATAATAACATCGAATATCAATTTCTTAACTTTAGTAAATAAAAACTGGCCAAGTGCTAGTCGGACTTGCGTACGAAGCGTTCCGTACCATTATAAAAACGTTTGTTGTATGGTAATAATATGTGATATGTAATAAAATAAATATTTAAGGGGGCTCCTAAAATATTTATTTTGTTCTGTTTTTTAGTATTTGTTGTTATAGCGGCAACAGAAATACATAATCTGTGAAAAAGTCAACTGTCTAACTATCATGGTTCATGAGATACACCCTGGTGACAGACGGATGGATGGACGGACAGCGGAGCCTTAGTAATAGGGTCCCGTTTTACCCTTTGGGTACGGAACCCTAAAAACGTTTCAAACAAAAATACATACATAAACTCACGCCTTCTTCCCATGGGGGTAGGCAGAAAATATAGAACGTCACCTGCTTCGCTCCTTACATACTCCTATTGCTTCGTTTAGGTTCATATACATATAATATCTGGTCATGCAGTCACGAGCACCAATATGTATACACTTAGCAACTTTTAAACGTGATTTTCTCCTACAGTATTGATTGTAATTTTATATTTTAAGGAATATAGTATTTTGGAACCCATATTATTATGAAATACATATCGTCCGTGAACTTCTGAGATCTTCTATCTACTTTCAAACAATTTTACAGGAGGAACGTAAAATTGTTTTTTAATTCAATCGTAATTAGGAGTTTTTAGTAAAATAAAGTTTTTCGAAAAAATGTTAGTTAGGAGGTATCAGAAGTTCACGAGGAACGTAAAATTGTTTTTTATTTTAATCGTAATTAAGAGTTTTTATTAACAATAAAGTTTTTCGAAAATATGTTAGTTGGGAGGTATCAGAAGTTCACGGACGATATCATCTCAAAGTTGCAATCGTTATTCCACGAGAAAATCGTTATTGAATTTTGCTGAGTGTATACATATTTTTGCTCGTGACTGTACATGCACACCGGTTGCGAGTACTACGCACCTGACCTTTTCGAAGAACATCACCAATTAGGTCACCATACCTCCATTTTTTTTTTGAGGGTCTTCTGTCATCCAATGACTTCTCCCGCTCTGGGCGGAGCAGTAGGGCGTGTCAGACTTTTACTGACTAAAACCCACCCGTGTTCCTTCAGTTGCCTGTTACCAAGGTCCCGGTATCCCTTCCGGACTTTCCCGCAACACTGGTCACCATTCCTCCCGGCGTTTCCACTCACATCAAACAAAAATAATTGGCGATAACCACTCTTTAGGTCGCCATAAAACCCACTGTTTATAAAAAAAGTCGACCCACCACGTAAAAACACAATATATAACTATACCCATATACCTGTTCAGTTGGCACTACAATTTTATATTAGTTTCTGTAATCGCAACCTCGAATCACACAAAAACTACGGCAAGTTGGTCGCGAGGGAAATAAATGTCTCTTTTGTGGGCATAACTGCCCTAACTGCTAATTAGAGAGACATTATGTAGCTAGGAGAGTTCTGGACGGTTATAGACAGAAATTGTTAAGAGAAATGTCGCTTAGTACCACGGCATGACTAAGTTTTGCAAACGTTTTGGACTCATTATTCATTCGTGGCATTGCGATGTGGCTTCAGTGATAAACAGGAAACTGTGTGGAAATGTAAGCTTTTCTTTACTATGTTTTTTTTTGGGTCTAAATTACATACCTACATGGTATATTAAGTGGTTCGTGGAAGCAAACTTTATAATGTTTACAATCAACAAATTATGTGTACACTGCAAAATCTATTTTCTGTTATTCTATATTTCTGTTATGTTTCACGTACTTTACTATAGTCTACAACTAATATCTAAACGAATATTATGAAGAGTAAAGATTACATTTTTGTATATTTGTTTATTTTTCATGCTAAAATGGCTGAACGGACTTGGATGACATTTGGCACATGGATATACCATGACCTGGGTAAGGACATAATATGCTTTTATCCCGATATTCCCACGGGATCGAAACTTATGCGGGTGAAACCGCGGGGTGCAGCTAGTCTTAAATCTTTTCTACGTAATACACGTAGAAAAGATTTGAATGTAATTAATTAATTAAAAAACGACTTGACTGATTTAAAAAATCTTTCACCAGTAGAATGCTATAATTATCACTGAGTAACATCCATACTAATATTATAAATTCGAAAGTAACTCTTTCTGTCTGTCTGTATGTTACCTTTACACGCCTAAACCACTGTACGGATTTCGATAAAATTTGGCAAGGAGATAGATGGCATCCCGGAGAAGGACATAGACTTACTTTTTATCGAAATAACACGCGGGCGAAGCCGCGATCGGAAGCTAGTAGACTATAATTTATAGAGATATCGCGCGGGTGGAGCCGGTGGTGGAGGCTAGTATGATATAATAATAATAATAGTCCTCCAGACCGTATTTTCGGCCACGGCGGCCAATCTCAACGGAGATAGCCTTCGGCGCGGGAGATATTATAGTGCACAAGTGTTTGCGCAGACACAAGTGCACTCTCTCTTCCCTCACTCTCATAGTCCGATGGGACGGTAATCCGACACGACCGGAGAGATCAGGCGTAGGACCAGCGGCTTAACGTGCTTTCCGAGACACGGGGGTATCACACCGCCAACTTCCAAACTCCGGGCTGTTACTACGAAATACTAGTATAATATAAGTACAATATGAAGCCTGTACAAGTGTACAGTCACAAGCACCAATAAGTATACACATAGCAACTTTTAAAAGTGATTTTCTCCTACTGTATTGATTGTAATTTTATGTTTTATCGAAAATACTATTTTGGAACCCATATTATTATGAAATAGGTATCATCAAAGTTGCAATCGTTATTCTACGAGAAAATCGTTATTGAATTTTGCTGCGAGCATACATATTTTTGCTCGTGACTATACCTACCTAATCCCTAAAGAGGTAGTAGTAGTTAGTTAGTGGTACTACCCTACACACTCGAAAGTTATCTTTAAGTCCCAAGTACCTAACAGGAAGCTAGCTATTAACAATGTAACCCTTTCTATATCTACGCTAAAACAAACGAATTATTATACCATTTAATTACTGAAAAAGAAAGATCACTCATAAACAGCGATAACTTTGTCGAAGAAGTCACAAACAGGAGTTTACTGGACCTTACGACAGTTAAATACAGGAGATCAGGAAGTTATAAGAGGCTAAAGTAAAAAGTTGTTCGTTAATTTCACTCAGACGTTTTACTCCTTATATTTTCACAAAATGGAACGAAACAGCTGACTGTAAAAGGTGAATCTACACTAATATTATAAGGATAGAGAGCGAATTTTGTGAGTTTGTGTTTATGTGGTAATCTCCGGAACTACAGGTCCTATTTTAAAAATTATTTCACCATTTGAAAGGTACAATTTTCTAGATAGACATAGGCTAAATATTATGTAAATATATAGGTACAAAAATAAGTATTTAACTAATGAAATTCTTCACATGAAAATTGCACCCACGGGAAGCCGGGGCAGGTCGCTAGTATTTATGTTTACATAGTACTTTTTTTTATGCAAAAGCAACTTTCTTGTGTTATAAAAATGGCAACTTTGGGAAAAGACCTATTTCATATTAATTATCATGGTTTTGATAATACAATTTTCGGTAACACCATATAATATATAGGGTACCTACTTTAGGAGAAAATCGCTGTTGAATCTTGCGTAAGGCCGTTTGTCCACCACCAGGTCAACGGGACGTCAACGAGAACGGGATGACGGCGACAAAGAAACGACACATATATTTACTATGTCCATTGCATACCTCCACCTCCCGACGTCACGTTCGTTTCGAATAATCTCGTTTCTCGTTGACGTCCCGTTGACATTGTGCGGTGGACAAACAGTATTTATGGCCGTGACTGTACGGGCAAGAAGAAAAGTATTCAAACTTTCCTTTACCGCATGGTGAGTGGATGTCACATTTTCGAACTATCATTTTAAATTCAAAATGAAGGCAAATCGCAGTCGGAAAAACTATAAAGTGCAAATAAAAATGAACCTTAAAGTACTTAAACATTTTAATTCCTTGACTATAGGTACAACATTACCGTCGCGAGTGAATAGGATCCAATTACTTCGTCATAATCACTACATGGTTCAATGTTTCATATTTACGTGTTACTGTGTTCCCCATTGCATATAAATTAATCTGTGGCCTTTGTTGTCAGCTGGGGCCCCCGCACCCTAAGCCGATTCAAATGCAAATTGAAAATCGACTTTCCATCTCTATCATTCCTCTTTCGAAGCCTTCCCCTTCTTAATTACCAACTTCACGCAGATGACTAAATCTGGTCAACGTTCTTTGATTTCTGATATACTTGTTTTGTCAGCCCAGACAATACAAAACCCAAGCTGTGTCACCCTGGAGCCTAGACTAGTAGAAGTACAGTCAGCCACAGAGAGGTTTACATGGACAAAACATTTACATGGAGATTTTTTTTTATTTATTTATACAACACCTTAGATCTATCTTTACAGGTTGGCCTAATGCGATAGTTAAGTACACATACAATATGATAAAATAAATAATGTCATCGTCGACAATCTTTGTTCCTTATTGTTGTATCAATGTGTAGCGTCAAACCATATTACACATTGATACAGGGGGGATTAAAACGGTCACTTTAGCAAAATCATTTATGAAAATATTATGAATCATCGTGAAATGTCACAAACTGACAATTCATAATATGATCTGCGTGTAATTCATATTATGAAATAATTCATCTGTTTGACAGTTTTCTAAGGAGATTCGTAAAATGGTCCACAAATTATGAATTGCTTGTATGTCAAATTAGAGGAATTCCTAATGACAGCTGAGATTCAGGAAATGAACTGCTTTTAGAGGAATTGCTAATGTGGCCGGTTTAGGCCCCCAGTACTGGCTTCTGCCCGCAACTTCGTCCACTTGAAATTTCTTGTTTTAACATAAAATATAGCATCGCATCGCCCGCCCGCGCTATTAGGTACCTGGGTCGAATATGGCCAGACGATAAATATGGCCACATACTATTATAACTAAAACGGTAAACTTTAAACAACCGAACACGACGGTACACGATCGCGTCCGAGTCGACAACCGAACGGCGCACCCGCCACCCCTCCCGCACGGACCTCAGTCGCTCAAATTTCGTCGAAGTGGGAGACCGCGCTGCCGTTATTAAAAATTCCAAGTAAGTTCTGTCTTATAATTTTGTTAGTTTTCGATTTAATTGTTTTCTATTTACGGTGATATGCTGTGTGACAATTGTATTTTGGTATGGGTTTGTGTATTCCTCAAAATATCAATGTGTTCATGATTCGTGTGAATAAATATAACAAAATGGCGTGACTGAAAATATGGCCAACAATTGGCCATATTTTCCATATGAGTTACCGACACCTAGTAATGTATTACGTTTTTGTTTAAAGCAATGGCGCGATACAAAAGTAAGCGGCTTCGAGGCAACTGGACCGAGGAGAACTTGAAGTCTGCGTTGTCTGCTGTCAAACAAGGTGGAATGAAAGTTTATACGGCAGCCAAACATTACAATGTTCCAAGACGAACTTTAAGAAGATATTTAGAAGATAAAAAAGAGATGAAATCTACTTTGGGCAGAAAACCGCTCCTTAGCCCAGAACTGGAACAGAATTTAGTATCCCGTATTATCCGTCTGTGTAACGTGGGATATCCATTAACACAACGAGTACTACGTACAAGCGTCAAGACATTCTGTGACCGAAACAATATTCCAGATCGAGCCGCGGTTTGATGGTTGGAAGAGATTGGCTTAGAGGCTTTCTCAAACGTCATCAAAATATAAGTAGACGAAAAGCACAGAATCTGAACCCCGCACGGGCGCAAAAGCTTAACAAAGCAGTAGTATCCGACTATTTCACAAAATTAAAAAAAGTTCTTGAAGAAAATAATATTATGAATAGACCTGAACGTATTTTTAACATAGACGAAAAAGGTTGCCAGCTTAATTTACATAAAGCGCCACAAGTTTTGGCAGAACGTGGGACAAAAAGGGTACATTTAGTAGCAGCCGAACACGGTGAAAATGTGACCATAGTTTCATGTGCCAGTGCCTTGGGCCACGCGATTCCGCCCATGGTTCTTTTTAAAGGTAAAAGAATGAAGCCCGAATGGGTAGATTCCTTACCTGCCGGCGCAGTAGCACAGATGACTCCCAAAGGGAGTATGAACACTGAAACATTTGTAAACTGGATACACCACTTTGCGAAATTTAAACTTGGAGGACCTTGTCTTCTTATTTTTGATGGAGCTAAATGCCACTTAGACTATTCCATAGTTGAATCCGCTGAAAAATTCGAGATCAAGCTTTTTTGTCTCCCTAGCAACACCACTCACGAATTGCAACCAATGGATAAATCAGTATTTAGGTCCTTCGAATATTACTGGGACGAAGAAGTGTTGAAATACTGGTCTATTCATGAGGACAGAAAAATAACCAAACAAAGGTTTGGAGTGATATTTTCGAAGGTATGGGATAAAGCCGCGACACCTGCAAATATCAAAGCTGGATTTGAAGCGACTGGAATTTTTCCATTTAACCCAGAGAGAATCCCAGAAGAAGCTTATGCTCCGAGCATACCCACTTACAACCCAGCAACACCTGGACCTTTTACTGGAAATCAAGAAAATGAAGATCCCAATGATAGTGACGCTACTGATGCCAGTTACAGTCTGTTGGCACCTCCCTCAAATAACGAAGACGATAACTCTTATCCACCTATGAGGTATCTTGTGGAAAGTGATTCATCTGACGATATTCCTCTATCTAGACTGGGTCCAGCTCAAGACGAAAGCTCAGACAATACCATACCGCCTATTTCCCGTACTTCTCCAAATAAGATCACAAACAATAATCCAGAATCAATTCAACACCTAGTCCCCAATGATGGCTCCAACAATCATGTAATGCTTATTCAGCGACCTGCTGAAATTGATTGCTTACCATTTATACAATGTCGTCCTACAAACTGTAGCTCAGACAAAAATATGACGCTAATGTCTCATCATCACCCTGAGCCAAATGATAACTCTTGCGACAAACCACCGACTAACGAGGGTCCAGGTCAAGACCATAGATCTGATGATAACATGCCGTCTATTCTGCATTTACATCCAAGTGATAAATTACCTGATGAATCATATCAGTCTTTTTATGAAATGTTCAAAACGCCAGAAAAAATATCAAGCCCAAAAGTGACTCCTAGGGCAAAGCTATCAATAGTCTCGCTCAAGAACTGACAAAATCTACTTTTGCTGACAAGAATAATAAGCCATCCAACATTGCTTCTCAAAAGAAAAAAAATAAGGCAGGGCCATCCAACGTTGCTTCGCAAAAAAGAATAAATATGCCGGGGTCATCTAAAGTTGCGTCCCAAAAGAGAAAAGATGTTGCAGGACCACCCAATGCGACTACACAAAAGAGAAAAATGGAGAAGACAACTTCAGGTGGTGGTAAAGGCAATTCCAGAAAAACCGTTGAGTCTTGGTATTGCTTCGTTTGTGATGAAGATAGAGTGGCTGATATGAGGCCATGTTTCATATGCGCTACCTATGTGCATGAGGACTGCGTTGGCTTAACTGCAGAAGATTCTGATAAATTTGTTTGCACCCAGTGTAGTGAGGATTAACACTACGGCTACGAGAGTAAAATAAGATTTTTTAGATTAAACTTGATTATAACTGATACTTATTGATCTCAGACAATGCCATGTTCCTTTTTATTGATAGGTTTGTTTATTTCTTAGTTTAGGGTTGATTAAGATAAAGCGTATCGTACATATGTACCTGAATGTTACTGTTTAATTACTTTTTCCAAAGAATTGTTGTGTTGAAAGTTAAGTTTTTTATTTGTTTTATTTTAATTCGTTCTCATTTAATTTTAAAACCATTCCAGCCTTTCCTTAATAAATATTTTTATAAAACCAGACCTCTTCTTTTAACTTCGCGTCTCCAATATTTTTAGAGTAATGATTCATACGATGTGTTGATGTTAATATTAGTTATTCAAAGTTTGTAAAGATTATTTTCAATTTCACTTTCCTACTAGTTTCTGTATCACTTTTCAAAGTGAGCCAGTCAGTGGAAAAATCCGCCAATTCTTCAATGAAGTGTAAACATATCTAAGACGCTCCCTTTAAAAAGCAAAGAATTTCAATTTCCTTCAGACTCATCTGGAAGTAAAAGAATATAATGGAATGTAGGGGAAATGATTAAATTGCATAGAATAATCAGCTGTTAATGTGAAAAAGTGTACCAAAGTTTCAAAAGCGGACATTTATCGGTTACCAATGAATGAAAATTATGATTTTGGTCGTAAAAGATCACGCGGTTATACGAGTAGCGAAAATCTACTTAAAATATTGGCTTTTGCAGGTTCAAAAACAATTAAACTTGTTTTCAAGGTTTCAACCCATCACGTTTCACATACCTAAGTAGTGCTATAAATTAACTATTAAAACCCAATGGGTACTTACAATTTGATTATGCAAAACGCAGTTTTACAGTCGACGTTTCATTAGAATCGATCAGAAATTAATGGTATAAAAATTACACAATAACTTATAATGTCACTTAAGTCACAAACATTCACAATTATATGTAAGTAGGTAATCTTTAGATAATATAAAAGTCGCTTTTCGTGATGTCCGCGTTGTTGTTTTAAACCACGCAACAGATCTTGATGAGTTTGTCACCAACACAATCGATTCCGGAAGGTTTATGTGTCGCGTGCATATTACATGCAACGACAAAAAAAAATCGGATCTCGTTGTCTTTGCTTTTCAATTTTCGTTTTTTTTGCCACCGACTTCCGAAATTAAAGTTATTTTTCACTTTTTAGTGTTTTTTTGGAAGACGGTTATTTTTTTTTGGAAAAGTTTTTATTCAATTTTTAGTTGTTCTTACAACTAAACTAAGTGGGGAAAATACGTAATATTCAAGCTAACTCAAAAAGTACGCAAGGAAAGTTAATAAAATTTATATGGGACCACCTCTGAAGCATGAGCTACCAAACAAAAAAAGAATCATCAAAATCTATTCATAATTGGCGGGGCAACCGCGTAACAAACACACAAAAAAAAAAACATATAGACGAATTGAAAACCTCCTCCTTTTTGAAGAAATCGGTTAAAATGAAGGTGTACCAATCTATTTCTTTAACCAAGTAAATACTTGCTACAATATAATTTAGGAGGCTGTTAGTACCTAAATTAGACAAAACTGTTTGTTTTCAATTAGCGTTTAGAGTCATAAATTAAAGTTAGACTACACATATTATATTCAGACTTGATAAATCAACATTTTCTAGCCTCAATTCCGTAAGGAGTTAGATAATGATGAATCAACACTTTTGAATAAGTGGCTAGAGGCGACGAGGCACCAGAGACAAAACGGTTTTTCAGTTGATTTTCGACAGTTTTGACTATCAAATTATTTTATTACAGTACGACAACTTAAATGTAGCATAGATTTGAAAATTTTCATTCATTCATTTCAATTTTACGAATGTATTTGGTTATTGGACTTAACAAGTAATTGCGTTTGCGTAAAGATAATTTTCACCGAAAGCTACTGCTTTCTACTGCTACTGAGTGCGCCTTCAAAATCGCCGATCTTTATCTATTCTATACATATAATAAATCTGTAGACGAGGCGTTTCTGTACAATGAAAAAAAAAAAAAAAAAAATTGGTGGGGTGTCCAAGAATAACCAACAGATTCCATTTCTATCATTTTTGGAATTTTTGTCTGTTTGTCTGTTTGTATGTTCTTTAGTTTGATTGTTCCACTTTAACGTAAAAAGTACGAAATCAATATGGTTAACTTTTATACTCAAATATTGTGTGTAACTCGATGTTTCAATTAGTTATTGTTTCATCGCAATCGCTTCAAAATATCAAAAGATATATGAATTTAAAGTGTTCAAGAAGGAATTTTCATTACGTAATGTACATCCACGTAACGACATCTATTGACGCGAAATGATACTTACTTCTTAATTACTAGGTTTGTGAGATCGTGTGTTGTTATATGACCGTCATTTTCTTTGCGCGGAAACTTAACGCGATACATTGTGTATTTGTGTATAGAATATAACTCTAAACTTAGATTAATTAAAATTTTCCAGATGCGTTGTTTATTTATTAGTTTAGTATTAGTGCGATAGGTGGCGCTACCTATCTTTCAAATCTTGATAATCATGAAAGAATAGTGACAAATGTTAATTTCTTAAAAAATATAGGTATTTATTCTTTAATTTTTCACTTTTCTACATAGTTTATTTAGCTTACAGAGTGTTCGAACGTTTTCCCATATATTTTGACAGTATCATTTCGTGCTCGATAGATGGCGTTGTTCGTTTAATGTCATTTTCTGAATCGCGGTGTTAAGACTCTCCTTCTTAGAATGACTTTCGCCCAGATATTCCAAATAATTTTTAGTATAGGTATCTTTGTTTTTGACTTCTTTAGTCTCGATAATATAATAATATAATATAATATAATATAATAAATAAATAAATAATAAATTGTTGGTTGGGTTGGGTTGTCATTCGTTGAAAGTATTGATCAGTGATCTGATTGGTTTTGATTTGGTATTTTGGTTGGTTTCGTTCATTCAAATTAAGAAGTCAAGAAACGAGTCGTTACAGATCGATTCAACCTTAATGGCGGCTCGGAAGTTAGCTTTTAGCTGCGCAGTACCCCACCCCTCACCCCCGCTGTCACATGAAATTGTTACTGCGCAGCGACTCGCCTCATGTTCCGAGCCGCCATTAAGTTTGAATCGAACTGTACTATACTTCGTAATTTGTTCGTATGATTCGTGACCGCCGCTCATTCGATTCGATCGTTGTTGGCGTGTGTAAGGCCTCGGCCTTGAATCTTGCGGGCAGCGGGGCGGATGGCGGCTCGGAAGTTAACTTTTAGCTGCGCAGTACCCCACCCCTCACCCCCGCTGTCACATGAAATTGTTACTGCGCAGCGACTCGCCTCATGTTCCGAGCCGCCATTAAGTTTGAATCGAACTGTATTATACTTCGTAATTTGTTCGTATGATTCGTGACCATCGCTCATTCTATTCGATCGTTGTTGGCATGTGTAAGGCCTCGGCCTCGAATCTTGGGGGCAGCGGGGCGGCGGCGGCGGCGGCGCGGGAGCGGGGCGGGCATCAAAGACCCGTTCTCGAAACTAGCGGGCAGATCGCGCGTCACTATAGCCGCGTAGTGTTGTGTTCACGATTTTGTCGTCGAGATATTTGTTTTTATTCGCGAAAGAAATGGCTGAACAATGGCGGCAACATCTTTTTGATTCAAATTTATTCCTAACGCTCAATTTATTGTGGGCAACAACACTGCAATGCAGACGCGCGGGCGGTCACCGCTTGAATGGAGTGCACCGCTCGCTGCCCGCCGCCTCGCCGCTGCCGCGCCGCTGTTTTCGAGAACCGGTCCATTTGATTTTACGCATAAGATCCTGCTGCGCCCGCGCCGCCACCGCTGCCGCCGCCGCCGCCCCGCTGCCCGCAAGGTTCGAGGCAGAGGCCTTATGGTTGATTCGATTTGTTCGACTATCGGACAGCAATAAATACACAAATATTGGCACATGTTTCTGGGGAAAGTCAACAATATACATCGATAAATACGGTTCCCGAAGAAGAAGATGCCACACACTATCCAGTAGAGTTCTTAGAATCCCTTAACACACCCGGTCTCTCAGCACACAAAATTTGTTTAAAAGTCGGAGTGGTCCTCCCAAACTTTGCAACGGCACTCGGCTCATAGTCACCAATCACCAACAAAACGTCATCGAAGCCGAAATCTTAACAGGTTGCGGCGCCGGTGATGTTGTTTTTATTCCAAGAATTCCTCTCATTCCCAATAATTTCCCGTTTAGTTTTAAGCGTGTGCAATTCCCCGTCAGCCTGTGTTACGCCATGACCATTAACAAAGCTCAGGGCCAGACATTATCCGTTGCGGGGGTGGATCTTAGTATTGGTTGCTTTTCCCACGGCCAACTTTATGTAGCTCTTTCGCGTGTGAGCAACCCTAGCAACTTTTTTGTGTACGCTCCAGGTGGTTCCACCGCTAATATTTTATAAAGAGAAGCATTTTCTTAAATAAAAACACAAGTTTTTTGGCAGTTTCTTACTAGGAAAAATCACCAGGACTGGTCGAAAGATTCGCCCTTTTTAAATGAAGGTACAACTTTTCTAAGCGACATATTATTGTTTTCCGACATCCATGCGAACGAAGTCGCGGGCACAGCTAGTAGTAATAAAGATCGGCGATTTTGTTCGGATGGTGATCGAGTTTTACGAATTTTGCCGATGCTACATCTTAGTTGTGTCGTACTGTACGATTTTACACCATCTCTGTATTTACCTATAGTCTGTCAGAGAAATTCTATTCTATTTTTCTTTATGCCAATGGTGCCGATGTCAACAATTCTGCCAATGTCGGATGTGTTGGACGAAAAACGTGCTAATTAATAAAAACAATTAATAATTTATAAAAAATATATTAAAATCGTCTATTAGTTGGTTGACGAATACTCGAATTATAAAATTCCTAACCATTTCATATAACTGTCAAGGAATGACAGTTGTTAATTGAATATGTTATGAGGTTATAGACAAACCCTTTTCTGTAAGCGTTAAGTTGGATTGGAAGTCAATTTGCTTGGATTATTTTACAATCATGGCGGTCGTGACCGCCAAGATTCGAATTCGGTACCCATAACCAAAATTTACTTTAACAATTAAAATCCCTGACTTGACATAGTGAGCAAAGTAATGGTCCACACACACTACCTAGGTACTCAAAGAAAAATGCCTTTTAAAACTATTCATAGTGTGCACTAGCTTCTGCCCGGTACTTTGTTCACGTGGAAGTCGTAAGATAAACAATTTATCATGGTAAAATAACAGTCACATTTTTATAAAATTCGCTCGGCCTTCCGCGCAATTAACTACTCAGTTTTCGCTTAGCGTTTTTTCTTCTTGCCCGGCTCCTAAGGTTCGTAGCGTGATGTTAAATAGCCTGTAACCTTCCTCAAGAATTGGGCTATCAAATTCAAATCCAACTGGTAGTTCTAGAGATAAGGGCGTTCAAACAAACATTATTAACTCTTCAGCCTTATTGTTAGTACAGATGACCTATGCACTAGGGTAGCTGGGGTGGATTGAATGAACGATTTTCACATCCGATACGCAAAATACCCGCTTTGACGTGGAGTTACGCAACTGGTATCATAAGTATCTACATGCACTGGCGATTTGAAATACGCGCTCGATGCAATGCTGTATGCACTGGATGTGGATACAAACCGCGCGAATAAAATACGCAGTGCGAGCTAAGCCTTACTTAACCTATGCACTTTGCACTACAAGAAAATACACCCAATGTTTTACATATCCAGTTGTTGTATCCAGGCCTAGAAATGCGCCCTAGACAAAAAAAATCAGCGCCCCGTTTTTACCGCCAAAAAAGCATATAATATACCTACAATAGTGTATTTGGTATCTCTATCTGTTACCGCATATTTTACGAATTTCAAAAACCCAGTTGAATTTTATTTTTTATTTTGGTATCAAGTCTACCACGTACTCCTATCCGGCCATTGTACCTAATATCTTCTTTTTTTTCATGAAAAGCTAAGGTTACAGTATTTTTTTATTATTCAATTATGGCAATACCATGTACAATACTGTGGGCCTGGTGCTTTCAGTCCTATAGCCATACATAGAGCAGTAAAGGTAACTAAATTCTAGCTAATTTTGAATCTAAAATAAAACTATAAGTACCTACCTACTCGTAGCATTTCGGTTTTAATGCATGCGGCAAGCACAATAAAATTAGTATCACCCAAACCCCAAAGATGAATAAAGGCAAATATTTTGTGCGAAACACGAACGTTCGAGGCCCACAGTTTGGCATGATGCACATCCGCTAAACAATTAATCTTATTACAAAGCCAGTCAGTGGCAAAAAACGAAAATTGAAAACCAAAGACGCCGAAATTGAAGTTATTTTCCACTTTTTTGTTTTTTTTGGAAGTCGGATGTTATTTTTTTTTTCACTTTTTAGTTGTGGTATCCAACCCACACAAATTAGAATACCACTACCTGCTATGTAAATAACAGCGTAAAAGAGTTACTTATGATGTCGTCTACACTAAGTGGGAATAACACGTAATTTTGAAGCTAACTCAAAAACTATGCAAGCAAAATTGATAAAATTTATATGGGACCACCTCGGGAGTATACCCTTTGGAACTAAAAAAGATTTTTTTTAAATCGGTTCACAATTGGCGAAAATATCGACGAACATACACAAAAAAAAAACAGACGAACATAGAACCTCCTCCTTTTGGAAGAAGTCGATTAAAAATTAACCAACACTTCACCCAACCATTTTTACTAATATCTTACCGACTGATTTTGATGATCTTTGATTTGTTGGATTTATAGAGTGAATAAAAGAATAACTATTAAAACAAGAAAAAAATCACGAAAAAAAAATATGAAGCATACTTGTACATTCTGTATGGAATGGCTTTTCTAATGATATCTCAGTAGATAGGTAGGTAGTTATGTATGTACTTAGTTAGAATAGGTAGGTAGGTAGGTATGTAGAGTAGGTAGGTAAGTTCGCCGAAGCCGGGCCGGGTAAAGCTAGTATAATAATAAATTAATGAGAGGTTAGTACCTTGGTTCGCGAAGCTTCGTACAAAAAAAAACATGATTACAACTGCTTTTTTAAAATTCATAATATCTAAAAGGAGTCCGCAGTCTGAATAACAAAGAGACTGCTCTACTTACTTTTATTAAAATATCGACAATCCTGTGTCTAGAGTCCGCGCCACCGCTGAAGTCCATTTGACGCGGCGCGGCGCTAGTGTCTATGTCATTGCAAAACATTGCATTAAAAAATATGTAGTTCCACAATTTTCCGCCAGCCTTGTTTCATGCCGCTCACTCTATGCCGCCGGCTCTTGATAAGGTAGGAATCTAAGGAATGTCAAATCTTAGCTAATCCCTTGAGTTGTTAATAAAATAATAGTTTCGTGGTTCCTGGCAGCCCTGACTGGAATGAGTGCCAGCAGAGGTGCAGAAACTGGTGCCAGTTCGTCGAGTGAATATAAATCAGAGTTTAGGTTCGAACTTCGCTCTCGTTGCGACGATAAGCACGCGTTCATTCGACTGTAATTTTGTTACTACCAGAGTTTGTGTTCTGTACTTCTATCTACCTACACCTAACTAGGAACATAATCATTTTAAAAACCACCACGAAGTCTCTGCTCAGAATTTTATCAAACACACCCGTATTTTACAGAATCCACCATCTTGATTTTCTACCTTTTTATTTGTATTTTTGTGGGGGACCCGGCATCTCCTAGAACCAAAAATTCGAAGACATGAGACATCTACCAACCCGCACTGGGCCCGCGTGGTAGATTACAGCCCACTCCCTCACAAAGTGAGGAGGCCTGTGTCCCAGCAGAAGGAACATTATAGGCTGATTGTGCTGTTATATACTTTACTAATGCACACCAATATGACTAACACAGTATGACTATTACAGTACCATATCTACTGTTTTGTTTCTTTTGTTACAATTTATTCTCTTTAATTTCATGAATGGCAGCGGTTCTTTTTTCTCTTATACAGGGTGTCCCTGGAAGTATGGATCAAATCGAACAGGGGCGTGGGCAAGGTAATTTCCAAACTTTCTAACCCTGAGAATGTCGGTGCAATTTTTTACGGTTTAAAAGTTATGACAAATTTTATATCAGGGTTTTTTTTTTTTAAAGTACGCTTTTGGGCAGTGGTCCTTTCCTGTGGTAATACATTTACGTAGCTAGACAACATGTGTTCAATAAGAAACAACCTTTACTGCAAGAGCTTTGATTTGGCAAAAAATTTACTCAACATTCGAGCGATTTCCATGGGAAAAAGTTTCAATAGCGAAAAAAAATTCTCAGGGTTACAAAGTTTAGAAATGACCTTGCCCATGCCCCTATTCAATTTGATCCATACTTCCAGGGACACCCTGTATTATTGATACAATAAAATAAGTCAACTGCCCAATTAACATTAAATCCGTAATTACTTCAGGAACACGATAAAATAAAATCTTTAATTAACACATAAATCGGATTTTATGGGGACAAGAATCAGGTGATTAGCAAAAGACATTGTAATTGCTATTACAATCTGAACACCTTAATGAGGGGGGATTAGAATTGTAGATTTGGTAAATTCGATACAAATTATAAAGAAATGGGGGGTCGTTTTGAAAAAAGTTTGATAACATCGTAGTGTCGGCTCTCTCATTCGGTCTCAGTTCCCATACGGCCATACCTATTGCTCACCGAACTGTAGCAACAAAGAACTGAAAGGATTTTATCCTCTTTGTAAAATACTTTAACTCCATGACAAAAGTGTATTACACAGTAGCCCGGTGCAGCAGGGCAGCTTCAAAGGAACGTTCCACATAGGACTTTGATATGCTGAGAGTGAATACACAAATGGCGAAGGAATCTTCTGGTATAGTTAGATACACGCAGGCAGGGAGCGATCAATATCTCATCCAATCGGTCTGACTGAATGCAGGAACATGCACTATTTAGTTTCGTCAATTCGCTTCTAAAAGTAGGCAGTAGGTAGTATCTTGAAGCCGTAACAGCCGCTCTGGTACAGATTTTGGCCGGATTTAACAGACGAATCTGAAAGGTAGAACTCGTTCATTTTTAGTAAGTATGGTAGGCCATTGTACGACTTCTACATGATCAAATTATATTGGCTGGCGAAACTTAACAATAAAACGTTAAACTTAATCTTTCTGCGCTAAATAAGGCTGCTTGCGCTGCTCCAGCGCACCTAATATAACTAGGTACGGATTACCGCCGTACTTAATTTAGTATCTACGCGGCGTTGTCATAACTTTAATATTATTTAATGCTAAGATAACGTGATTAGCGTTTATGAGACGAGAGTAAGCACTGGGATGCGATAAGTTAAATGCATCAGTTTCTAACAACTAACTTGGTATCATTTTCACCTATTAGGATAGGTCCTAATAGGTGAAAATGTTACCAAGGGAGTAGGTACTCTCAAAGTGGATTGTCCAGTAGAAAAAGACATAAAAGGTTTTGTCACTACAATTCGAAACAGTCACACTTTAAATCAATAAAACTATTACCTACCAAGTAATTCAACTCTTCCCATAGTAATTAAAAACCATATTTAAAATGTGCTAGTATACGAAAGGGTTTGTTTTAAATATTTTTTATTCACAACCATTGACAACAAAGTCAGTATATTGCATTGGCGCTATAGGTCGTTAAAAATGCAAGCCCGCATGTCAGAGAGGTAGGTATACCCAAATCCAGTGAACCCAATTGCCATATTGTTCACAGATTATGTGCTTTAAGCTATGACTTGATTAAGACTTGTCTAGGTAATTCAATAATTATTGTGTTTTATTTTGATCAGATTCATGCTCGATAACATCTTTTAGACACAAACTTGCGCAAGGACTTGTTTGTTTGAGAATTCATTAATAGTTTAGCGTACCTATAGGTGGAAAAGTGTTAAAGTATGTCTAAATTTATTAAAAAAGGAGCTGCGTCTGCCAACAAACTGCTGTGCAGTTTGGCAGAGGTAATATTTAGGTGATATGGAATTATTTCTGCGAATAAACGCTTTTTCATTTTTTTTTTTTAGCCTCTCACGTTTGACCTTAGTTCAATACCATAAAATACCCGTATCTAAGCCGTGTCTAAGATAGCCTGACGACAATTTTCCAAATCAAACTACAGCACAAGCGCAAGTAAATTAGTTGGTCCTAATCCTAATAGTAAATTAGTTACCTAACCTACACACGATGTGGCACCGACCGAGTAGAACATTATACTTTACCTCCTACATACCGGGCCGTAGTTATTTGATTGATTAAAAGCGACAATAAAGACTTTTCGACCGCCCTGACAGTGGACTCGCGGCCATTTTGAACTTAAACATCCCGGTCACGTTCCGAACAGATCACAAGAGCCCGCGATGCGTAGACAACATGTTTGTTTTTTAAATACCTAAGTACTTACTAGGGAATGTAATGAAAGGGCCATGAATGGACAATGTCATGAGCGCAACTATTCACCGCTTTCTACATACCTAGATAAATTGAAACTAATAAGTACCTACAGGCTAGATAGAATACGTGACTTAATTTGTATAACTGTCTGATGGTTTTGAATACTTTTTATGGGGCCTGCAGATCTGGTAGTGTACTCTGACGTGTCGTTGCATATTCAGCCTATAATGTTCCCACTACTGGGACACAGGCCTCCTCTCTGTGATTTTTTTTTATTTCAGTCGATTATTATACAACTTGACTAATATCTGTGGCCCTAGTGAAAAGGGATCTAAGTCCAAAAATGCAACTTTACAGGAGACGCCAAAAACACTCCGCGCGCTTCAAATTGCGTGTTTGACCTCGTGTGACATTTAAACCGCTACCAATTGAAATACATGTGAAGTTTTTTATAGGTAAACAATTTATGCTCTTTATTATTATTGAGTTATTTTTATTTAATGTTATTAGTTTTTAAGATAATGACTTATACTAACCACAAAATGAATTCATTTAGGGTATAATATAAGTTATACCCCTTCTTCCATAATGTTAAATGTTAATTCATACAAGTGAAAATGAATACGCATTTGGAATGATTATGTTCATACTAATCTCAACAGAGTTACTTTGATTTTTTCCCTTTATTTTAGTGAAAACGGATTTATGTCTAATAATATCACATTACTCACTAAACCATTTTTAAGAACCAGGTCTTGTTGTATTGATAAACACGAACCAAATAAAAACGTGGGTAATTCATGTTAATTTAGATTAAAAAACACAAAATATATTTGAAAAAATCCGTTTAAAAGAATACAAAAGTACTTGAAACCGACTTTTGTAGTTTTTTTTGGTGTCAGTTGGACCCTTTTACACAAGGTAACTTCTTTATTTTTAGAGATAGCTTAGATCCGTTTACACCAAACGATAGAGCATTTTTCTCTGATCACTTCTGTATACTTAACTCATTTTCCACAAAATCGGACTTATACCCCTTTTCACTAGGGCCACAGATATTATAAATACAAAAGTGAGTTAATTGTTTGTTTATTTGTTTGTTACGCTTTCACGCTAAAACGGCTGAAGTGGCTGAACGGATTTGGCACATGTAGACCATGACCCTGGAATAGGAGGACATAGGATACTTTTTATCCCGATATTCCCACGGGATCTGGTCTTATGCGGGTGAGACCGCGGGGCGCAACTAGTTTATTTAAAGAGGTTTATCAACAGCTTCTGTATAACTACTTACAAGAATTATATTATAAGTAAGTAAGTATAGGTAACAATTAGCAAAAAATGGTCCTACCTAGGTTCCACGTATTTTCACAACTTCCCAATTTTGTGTATCAGTCCTCACTCGCACGGCGCACCATTGGAAAATAAATCATAATAGATCTTTGCTATTTTCGCCGTAACCTCAAAAACAATTTGTTGTTTTAAGTAAGCTTTCACGGTTTAATTTTAAATTTTTTAGGATAATGGCTCAACATAGAAAATAATTTAGCATCTTATAGTGTGAGAATGGTATGATAGTATACAATACCTACCGTAAGTAACTAGTCATTTTTATTTACCAAAAACTTAGCCTAGGTAACATCAGTGTTGTTTCATTATAGACCATAGGTACCATACCAATACCATTACCAATAGTACCATAGGTACTAAATAAATAGTACTATATTTAAGTACTTACCTACTAACATAAGACATCGCGCATAAATATCCCGAAGGCCGGGGTTAGAAGATTATTTGTTTACTAAGTGTAGTAAACAAATTTAATACCTATTTAAAAAAATTAATACAAATTAAATTTAAAAATTAACGTTCTTTTACCTTACCCACGACTACGACTAGCCGCAATCTAAGATAATAGGTAAATGGCCCGTGCTAACCCAGCCTTTTACCATTTTGTTTGATCAAACGTTAGGACATTTCGCCTATTGACGAACTTAAATATATCAAGTCCTAGTCCAAAAATGCTTTTATCCTTATTTCTAGACTTATTATTTACTTATTCTTTTTTTTTCTAAGAATAACACCAAAATATCCGCCCCAGACTGTATTGTAAGCTCTATTCCACCGTGTAGTCGTGTAGTACTTCCTTACCACCGGAAATAATAAACACCGAATTTAGCGCCCTTTTAACAACTCGTCAATAGACAATATGGCATCCGTGTCTGTCATCCATGCCATCAACTATCGTCTATTGTTTATGGTTCCAATTCCAATCGATAATCCAATCATTCGTCTGACCGAGAATATAATCCATTATAATGTTGCAAGTATAAAAAAAAAAACGTTTTCGTTTAGTCGATTCTTGTTGTAGTCTTGATGTTTGCATTTGTAATTTTTATTTTATTATGGTACGATCCATTGTTGATCGGCAGATTTTATACAATTTTAACATTTTAAGAAAAAGCTGCAACTTTTTATCGATGACAGATTCTTTCTTGAACGCAGCAAATGTATTGTCAAATATGTATTTTTAATCTGTGATTTAAAATTTGCCAGCTGGGCGGTTCCGATATTTATTTTCATAATTTTAAATAAAAATATATCCATAGAAACAATATTGTTGCCACTGGTGGTAGTTCTTGCCAATAGGAACATTAGCCGTGACATGTAAGTACTATAATTTAATTACGTGCTTGTTGTTTGAAATCAATACCGTTGTACCGTAGGCTCGTCAAATTCTTGCGAAAGTAACAAAATGAATTAGTGCAATAGCCTTTCAAATTATGGCTACATTTTAGTGCCGTTTGCCCGTAAAGTTGGTTACAATTTTCGGAATGTCGGAATGCAAAATTATAAGTAATGAGTCTAATGAGGCTGGGAGTCTGAGAAAAAAAGAACAACAAAATGCTATTTTCTGTCTACGTTTGAAGGTGTAGTTTTAATTCTATTGTCTTTCGATTTATCAGTCTGTAAAACGTAACAAAATGTGGTTTCCTAAAATTAATTTCTGAACAACACTAACCTACCGCTGAATACTCAAACAACTCAGGTGCAGTCACAGCTGAGTCCTATGCTGTCTCAGTCACTAAAGATTTGCAGTGTGGCGTTTGAATAATCTCTTGACATAAGTTTTTACCCGACTGCCCCAGAAGGAGGGTAATGTTTTTCGAGAGTATGTATGTTTGTTTAACTATTGGATAGAATAGTTGTATCAATCCATGTAAGCAAAAGTAGGACCCATATATTTACTAAGTTTACTTATACTTTACTCACAATGCTTTCTGCGGACTGCACAAAGATCAAAATCTGTTGTGTGCTAAGAGTGTGTAAATTGGCAGTATAAATGAATAATCTTTATTGACATTCTCCAAAAATACACAGTAAATATGATGGGGATCCAACATGCAAGGAAACAAGAAATACTCATGGGTTTTCCTGATATTGTCCAATCACTCCATTGCTTAAACAATGAAATAGTTAACATTTCCTTTAACATCATTATCGCCTGGCTTGCCTTTTTCCTACTAATTTGGGGTTGGCTTCCAGTCTAACCGTATGCAGCTGAATACCAGTATTTGATAGATAGATAATATTCCTCATAAAACATTCAAAATACAGTGGAATGTTTGTCAAACTACACTGCTACATATATCAGATGCTGCAAAAAATATGCTTCAAAATTGTGAATTCCATACAGCCTCCTAGACAATGAACAAAACTAATTAAAAAAATATAATTGCATTGTGTTATTAATAATCAACTTAAAGATTAAAACACATTTATCTATGGTAACAATAAAAAGAAACACTCTTCAATGAGTAATTAGCGCCCACAATTATATTTTAACTGAAACATCATTTTATACCATTTTAAAGTTAAACTTAGTCTAAGTCTTTATTTAGTTCCTATTGTAAGAACTTACTATCATTGCCATTAAACATTTTTTTTAAATTGTTCTACCTATTGTTATACAGCGCTTTACTTTAGGCCTTGAAAAGTAATAGTTATATCATTATGGATTGAGTTTTAACTTATTTCCTATATTTTCATTATAATAAAATTACTTACCTTTACAAAATCGAGTTATTAAAGACTTCTAGTAAATTTAAATAATATGTGCCATAACTAAAACAATATTATTAAATTAAATTTTGTGTTTCTTTCCTGCTGCTACAAAGTAATAAATCATCAAATTAACTAAGTTTTTTTTTATTCTTTCATAAATTGTATTCAATTGGTGACCCCGTTTATTTTCAAGTAAAATGAAATTTTAGCACTTCATAATATTATTTCTTGCTAACTTTCACCACATAACCAGGTGCAAATATACAAAGAAAAATTTAAATAATTAAGAATCTAAAAACTCTTCGGTAGGTAGATAATCGTAAACCAGTCCAATAATATAAATCACAAGTCAAACTCAAAACATTTATTTCAATTTTCAAAACCATTTACAGTCACTTTTGAATTGTCAAGGAATCGGTCAGTCAGAAATATGAAGCTAGTTGCCCATTCCAAAGCTTAGTAGGTACCTAGAATTACCATTACTGCACTATTTTCTATAAAAAAAACGATTTGCCCTACTTTCGTCAGAATTATAATATTAAGAAATATGAGGAATAAAATAAAATAGTTTGTCAGAATGCACTGCATAGCACTGCGAATGTGTTGATTACTATAGTAATCACATCCTAACTATAATATTATAAATGCGAAAGTGAGTTTGTTAGTTACGCTTTCACGCTGAAGTAGCTAAACGGATTTGGATGAAATTTGGCACAGGGGTAAACCATGACCTGGAATGCGCATAGGATATTTTTTATCCCGGTATTCCCACGGGATCGACACTTACGCGGGTGAAACCTCGGGGAGCACCTAGTTATAATATAAGATCAGTTTTTGGCTTGATGCTTATGCTGAGCTGGATATTACAATATTTTTCTCATTTATATAAAGCATTAGTGTACCTTTTCCTTTTATTAGAGCGCTTTAGAGCTTTGCGTGTTTTTGTTTATCGCTTTTTTTTAAAGAATTTTTTCTTAAATTCTTCCAAAAACATCGTATGATATTTTTGGAAGAATTTAGAAGATTTATTTAAGTCATTTCTGCACTTGATTCTAAGATTTATGTCAGTAAAATGGACTACACCTAATACATCTTAGATTATAAGTACCTAAAACTTCAAGAAAAATATGATAAACTTAGAAAAATGGTCCATGCCAGATCTTCGGCTTAGGTTCAAGGGGAATTCGGGACTCATTCTGTGGTGACCTGCCGCCATTTCACATAATTATACCCCGTTTAATTGTGGGTAAGCGCAATGTGAAAAAAAAATTGTTTGTTTTCATGCTTTAATTCCATTTGCGACACCTGCACCTGTTTAATACGCTTTGCGCTGTAGCGTTGCAACATTGATGTACTGCGACGTGGTGTCGTACGCCCGCGTCGCATCTACGTTTTGCACTGTGTACAGTAACCTATGGTTGCGTGAGTACAAATAACAGTAGCAACTCACAATACGTTTCATCAAAGCACAGGTCAGAGGAACACTCTGAGGATTGTTGGTACAGATGCACTAAACATTTCAATTGGATTATGTGTGTCGAGAGCCGCCGCTTAGCGAAACGGGATGAGGGGAGTTAACACTCGCTCGACTCTAGTCTAGATTATTATTCCAGTGTCGCAATCGTGACCTAAACTATCACGTATCGAATGTCCTTATCCAATACTATCACTACAATGCTATTGCGTTCATGTACGTGCGTTATGACACGATAAGAGCATTTTTCCATTTGAAAGTACTTTAAAAATGATCTACACGCGACTTGTGCAGACATTTTAAATCAAGAAATACAACGTGTAGGTACATAAAAATTTGCTACATATACATTATAGAAGGTGTTCAGTAACCCATAACGGGTATATTGCCATCAGCGATTGCCGCCGCTTTAAATTGACAAGCGTGCCACAGCTATGCTATGAGTCACGGTTGCCTACCCACGTGACGTGGTCGCCCTCGCCACTCCGCGACTAGTTACGTTTTTTGTTTGTGTTGTAAACTAGGAAATATGCACAGTATGTTCGGACGTTCATACATTAAGGTTTTGTGCGGCCTGAATAGAAGTATTCGGGCTTGATCGTAAAATAAGAACAGTAAAGCACTTTATATGGATGTAACATCGCTGAGCCCTCCAATTACTCAAACTGAACGATATTAAAGGTTGTGGTCTATTATGTCACTCCTGTCCTAAGTTATTCATAATTATGGGAGCATTAAATCTAGGATAACCGCATTTGATTACCCAGTGAATTGTGTACCTACAGAATTTGCAAAAATACACCTATTCATTATTGACAGCCTTTGTTCGACCCACTGCTGAGTATCGCCTATTATTTTAATTAAGGTCTCAAAGATGCATATTAGTGCCTTTGGCGTTTCTCGTGGCATAATTTAAGGAAACAAAACATTCTAATCAGCTAGCGACGGTTAATTAAATCAAACCCTAATTGGTAATCGGAGCTCAAAAGCCTGTAAACGGAACTTCGAGTACATTCCATTCCACATTTCCTGAGAAATACAGAAGTAGTGCAAATACAAAAACATTACCCTCCTTCTGGGGCAGTTGGTTAAAAAGCTATAAATTGTAATAATACTCCAATTGTTTATCAAATCCTATAATAGACAAAAAATAACTTATTATTTATTTTATTCGTATTTTTTTTTCTGCTACTGCGAATTGTGGTTCTTAGGAAAGTATAATGCTATGTTTGCTTGCTTGCTGCTTTACTAAATAATCTATTTTGACGAACTAATGTATTTTTATTTTATTTGTGAATGGTCATTTGGGACATTTTGAGGTATAAAGGGTAGCTAAGCTACCTTAGCCATGTAACTACAGGAAAACTTTCTTAGAAGAGCATTCGAGATAAATAGATACTTTTCTAATCAGGGAACTTCATTCAGTTCACTGACTAGAAAATTAGTGCAAATAACAAGAAATTTGTTAATACAAAGAACTTTATTGCATGATGCCAATCGATCCTCAAATTGCCACCTTGTATCGGGGTAACCACGACATAACGTCCACAGTCCACAGGCTAATTTCAAATCGATGTGATGGTTTAGTTTTGCTTGTACTAAAAATATACATACACATACAATGGATTACTGATAACATCTAATTTCTCTAAAAAATGGGTACAACGTCAGAGCCTTAAATAAACCTTCGATACACAAACTATTTTTATTTGTAAACTGTAACAAAGACTACTTCTTTTTTCAGTTAATGTTCGAGCCAGTTGGAGCCGAGACGTGTTCTTCCCACATATTTAGACATACTACAGGTACTTATAATCATTAATTAATAAGGTAGTTTTCACAAATATCTTAAACTTTACAATGCATTCGTTTGCAAGAAAATACAGTTTGTTTTTTAAAGCATACATCTACTTATCGTTGAAAAATGAACCTTATATGATCCAAGTAAAAAATATAAGCTTTAAAGAACAAAGTGAAGTAATAAGATTTAATTTGCTGATTTTTTTAAACAATCACTGCACATATCTAAATGCGGTAAGATAGTTTCCTTTAATGCTAATGGTTAATTAAATATATAGAGAAAGAGCGTTACACGTCTTTCAAAACGCTGCTTGAAGCACGCACAGTCTTTAGCATTTTAGTTCTAATTTTATATACAAACTTAAAATGTAAACCAAAACTTTACAATTCTACGAAACACAAAGAACACCAAGGCAACAGAAAACAATCAAAATATGTAATAAAAAAAAAACTATCGACAATATAACCTTCAAAAATATTATTAAAATACTACCTTCCTAGTTATCAATACTGGTTTATATCAAAGGGTATACGGTATACTGTTTGTAAATAGGTCCGTATAATTTTTACTAAAATAAAATATTGGGTCAATAACAGGTAGCTAATCAAAACAATCTGAATAATAAAAAACAGGTTCTTCTTTAACCCTGCCTTAAACCGAGATCACTCAACTTAAGGTCAAATATGTCACGGCGCTAAAGTTATTAAATCATCCGCGCTTAGTCATACAAACTAGCGATGACGTTTAGCTCTTATACTTAGCTCTATTAATACTATAGAACACTGAAACCTGATTTGTTTGTTTATCGACAAAGCAAACAACGGCGAGACAGCATTAGGCTGCCTCCCTGAGTGCTTTTTCACTTCTATATACACAAAATAGACGAGTATCAAATTGTATTCAGCTACCGAACATAATAGGTATAGTGCTTGAAACTTTTGTGTTATATATATAACACAAAAGTTTCAAGTTCTATAAAAATCAAAAGTATAGTCTGGCTAGCGATGTCGGTAGGGGCTGCCAGGTTGGAGGCTCAAAATAGCGCAGCACAAATCGGTCGTGCCTGTGAATAATTTAACCAGGGCAGACTGAGTGGATGCAACTTAAGTCATGTTTATTCAGATCGTGAAACACCTGAAAATATGTTCATAAGGTGGCTAGAAATAAAAGTAGTAGTCTAGCTACACGAAAATATGTTTTGCCTGTTTGTACCTACTACAGTAAATGGTTCGATTTAGGGATGTAGACCTAAATTGCATGAGCCGCTATTCCATAAATAGATACTTATCAAATCCAATACCGACACGCATAAATATACCTTTACTATTAATGTAACCACTCAATCTTCATCATTAAAACGGAAGTTATTAAGTTCTGTTATACACACACATACACTTCAGCTGGTGTGAGGTATAAAAGCATGTATACTTGTCTACCATTGAGCATGCGTATTATATCATAAGTATTGGAGAAATTCATTGTTTAAAATAGAAGCAGTAAAAATGTATCTACAAGAATTACTCTTCTAGTTTTTACTTGCTATTCACTCACTGCCACGGAAAGAGGTCGAAGCTAGAATAGTATCCCTATTTCCTTACTGCGATGTCGATCTTGTGTTTAAATGGTTAATGCGGGTACAGTATTTGTAAACTTGGCAACAAAATACGACACCCTTAGATTATTTTATTTGCTATGGAAGGTTACCAACTTGACAGGGGATTCAAGGTCCACCTGAATTCTTCAAGAACTGCTCAGTAAGGGACGATTTCAAATCGTCTTGAAGTTTATAGTAGGTGGCCAATTCAAGACAATGGTCTGCCTCTGGATAGTATTCTGAGTCCACTTTTGTTCAATTTTATACCGATGCCCATAAATACACATAAATGACTAGTATAATATTATGTGTAATATTCATACATTTCAGGATTTATTTTTAGTTTTACTTCATTTATATATATTTCATTCAATGTCTCAAGATAGTCAGTCTAACAAAAATAATCCTTTGAGGATAATTCTCCGGTTCTTTTTGGTTTATTGAAGTACAGTCCCATATTCAGCTACAAGTAACCCACAGCAAAGGAACAAACCCTGGAATAATTTTACTCTTTGTAGCTTTGATGATGGATGACTCCTATAGGAAAGTTATGTGTCGCTGTCTGCAAGATTGTGGTGAAATCATTGTCATATCAGATGGCCTAATGAATTATTTAACGATATAATTATATTATTTATTTCTTTATTTCATTTTTCACACATATAAATTATATTTTTAAATATTAGAATAAAAAAATATATCAACATTTAAAAATATAAAAAATAGTAGCCCACCGGTATTGGGATTTATATTTATTTATTATTATTATGTAATTTTATTAGCTAATAATAAAGTTTTTACTGTACATAACATGATATGATCTCTTTTTATTAAAAACTAGTGCATTTAAATATCAAACAATCTCTGTTTCGCGCTATCGCTTTTTCCGTGCCAGTGAGACTATTAAATATTCAGTGGATATCTAGCCGATAGGATTGTATTTCAGCACAATCAAAACATTTATTTTTCATCTGCCATGAATTTCCCTAGCGCCTATTTGTGTTGTATGTATTTCTCAGAAAATTCTCGTAAATGTGTTGTGTATACTGTTTGCTTGGATGTGGATGTCTAGTAGTCTGTCTGTTAAACCGTTTCGTCTCGATCCAGTTCCAGCGCAGGCTAGCGTATAATATCACCGAGTGCGTAACGTGAATTCGAGCTCACACAGTGTTCTGATTTCAGTTTATACGATTATTCGATGTGTGATTAAATTGTGACGCCCACTTGTGTATATACTATGTAATTGTAATATTCAACAATAGTAGATAAGGTGAGTGACTGAGCAGTGTGAACTTGTGCATTTTACGATTTATTCTGCATACCATGACATCGGAACATGTATTAGAGTACCTAATTAGAACTAAGTTACTCTAACAAATAAAAGTCAATGAGGTACAGCATGAAAAATATTTGAGACCTGCCTAATTGCCTCGTGCAATTTTTGTTTTTGAAACAAAATTGTATCGGCAGTAATTCTGCGTGAGTCCGTTTAGCGCGCATCTAGCTCGCGACTCCGGCATGTTATTCTATTATGTTGTGAAGAACGCGAGCGGCCTTCATGCTTAGTGGGCGGATGACCGCGGAGCGCGCGGATCACCGCGACTTTCACCTACCTGCTGCTGGTTTCATCAAAACAGAACTTTAAAACATTACGACTCCGCCGGTCATTCGTACGTTATTATTTATTTTAACGCGTTGTAGTCATTTCTGAAAGGCGAATAGTTACTAGTGCATCTTGCGTGACGCAGTGTTGTGAACGCAGATAGATTAGAATTTTCTTTTAATCATATTTCATCCATTAACAGTTTGTGCATGTTGTGGTGGAGCTGCGGCTGGCTTTTGTACAAACGTTTTGTAAAAGGGTTGCTTACATATTTTATACTAAGCTCTTTAGCCCTGTTTAGTGTTCTATCATAAAAACATCCTATCACACAGGTTGACATTTGAATGATTAAAAATACGTCTTAGACCATCATGATTTTAAATAAAAAGATTAGTCATTTATGATGTAATTGCCTACACATCAGATACAAATGCGGTGATTGCTATTCAAAATTTATGTATTAGCTTAGCACGAACGGAATTATTGGATTTCCGCTATTATAATAAAATCTTAAATAATAACTTTGCAACAAATCGTACCGGGTACCTACGTTGTATCTTGTTCGTGCCACATAATATGAGGGCGTGTGGCCCTTGGGTTGAGTGTGTGGAGCTGATGGCGTGACCGCGCGTGTCTGGTGCAGAGAGGAGCGCGCAGTGAGCAGGGGCGAAGGGCGAGGGGAGGGCTCTATATGGCAAAGAGTCACCATGAAGGTGGATGCCGACGCCAGAGAAGCGCCTGCCGCACCGCCCGCTGCTCCCGGAACGCCGATCGCTAGTAATACAGAATCACCTGTATCATCTCTGGACGGTTTGTTGGTTTAACACTAACATTCACTATGAGCACTGTAAATATTGAGCTTGCATTCTATCACACCGACGTCATCTTGAAATCATTTCTTTTGTCACAACACTAACATGGCTGACGCTGCTTGAGTTCTAATTTATTAACACCGAAACCCACCGCTTTTTTAGATTAAGTATTTTGTAGTATGTGCTAGATGTAGTTCAATGATAGACATTATAGCGACGGACTTGAATTCGAGAAAAACAATACATCCCTGTGTATTGTAATTAAAAGTGTAAAAATATATTCGTCCAAAGTAAATTGCGAACTGCCCAACTATATTTTTTGTCGCAATTGGTTAACAATCATTTGTAGGCATACAAAAAGTGGTTCTGTTATAACAGCTATTTAGGTCCCCGCAACAAACAGCAGGTCTGATTGTTACAAACGTTTGGCATGGCTCTTTCCTCTAGAGACCTTTTCAGACAATAACCGGTGATCTGGACTTTAAGAGAGACCTTGACCTCTTTTTTATTTCTTACCTTATTCCGACTGACATAAAGTTCTTTATACAAAAATCCTAAGCCTCCTTTCGCTGTTCGCGGGTAAAAATTGACAACTAAGGGTCAGTTGACACCGCAAAACTTTTTTATGATCCGATACAATATCGAATTTATTTACTACACAATAAGGTACACGCGCTCCGCATCACCGCGCATCTCAGCGTACTTTGACACGTGTCAACACTCGCACTGAAATTATACCATTTCATGAAGAAGTTCGATAATTGTTAAAAAGTGCGCGCAGCGTCACATCGCTTCATGTCGCGGTCTGTACTGACCGAGTCGGGTATAAAATCAGTTTTTGAATTGAGAATTTTATTTTTGGTGGAATAAAGTTTGAAATTCAATAATGGCTCGATAGTTTATACCTAGTTCAACAAAATTTTATTTCGTGAAAAGGCTGCGTTAATTTTATATTCTACTGTTAAGAAACACCAACCATATCTTTATTATTTATGTTTACACAAAAAATTACAGATTTCCTGTAGGTAGGGTTCTACATTAGCTTGGGCTCCTCATAATGCAATAATAAAATAAAATTTTATGTAAATTTTACTATTTATGCGGTCTCGTAGAATTACAAAATATCGTAAGTAATTAATGGAATTGGAATTCGAGCTCACAACCTCTTGCTTGCCAATCCGACTCACCATGCGTTACTTGTTATTAAATTATTTGTTTAAAAAAAAACCATAACTGTCAAAGTGCGTTTTATATTCTTGACGAAATTATAGTGCACGTCCACGTCCATACAATGTATGGATATACGTGCACGTTATAACGTTTTCGTGGAAATTATGCATACGAAAGTGGTCCAGTAGGTACTTTATTTTATTAGATACTTCTTACCTACGATTTTTTTAAAGATTGTATTATTAATTAAATGTAGGTAGGCATCTACCATAGTGAAGAATTTCCAATACCTTATTATTATCTATTATACATAGCTTTATTTTATTTCTTATTCCGGTTGCTACCCACCATCACTTTCTCGACATTTTGTCCGGAAGCTCTACAATTTATTCCCTCTACGTCGATTCCCGTCACGTCGAACTTTGAGTTTTCATGGTTTCATTACCTCTCGAGCACGTCATGAATTATTGACCTACATTTATATTCTTGTTGTTTGGTCATCTAGATCTAATTTAGTCGTATCATTGGCGTATTTCCAATCGATAATCACCTAACAGCCCTATTCAAATGGATAATAAATTCTAAAAATAGGTAGATAACTAAAATCTGTATACTTAAAATATTAGGCAATTAAGCTGAAAAAGAACAAAAATAATATTCCTCCATCCAGGCAATGTGGACACTTCAGGGCGAACATTAACTGTATGAATTATCTAGCCTGTGTTGTTCCTAACTTCTCAAGGACAAAGGCTTCGCTCTCCCTTTTTCACACACTTCTAACCTCAGCTAATGGGGGCTCGGTTTGTGTAGGCTTTCGGTAGGAGTCAAGGTCATCCCTCCACCTTCGTCTTGCCTGATTCTTATAGTCAGCTACTAGGAAAAAAAGCTCGATGCCATCAACGGTACAGCAGAGCTTTTATAGTCTCTTTTCACTGATAATAATCCTTTGCCTGCCCTGTTTTTGCCAAGGAGTGTAATATACTTTGGATTGAAATACTTCCTTTTCTAAGAGTGCCAGTTAAGATCTACTAGGGACAACGGGTCTCCCTGTTTGACTCCTCTTTTAATTGGAAAGTGATGCCATAGAAATATCTTTCTTATATCTATGGTTGATGCTATTGGAACTCTTTGGGTACCCGACGTATGCCAGATAGAAGATGTTTTGAATTCTGTGCACTTTCAATACGTTGGTTGATGGTGGAGATAACGCGGTCGGTGGTGGGTGGATTTCTATCAAATATAGTAACTATATTTTCTCTAAGTGGCTGGGCTATAATGAATACTTTGTTGGGGTCAGTTTTCACTCTAATGAACACACGGCTACACATCAAGCTATACATTTCTAGTATAAGCTGACCTCGCATTGTACGGAAATCCTATATAATGCGAGATCAGCATAAATTGGAAATGTATAGCTTGATGTGTAGCCGTGTGTACATTTCTTGGGCGCTGTTGTCTATGGTGACTAATTACTAAAAACATTACAAATTAAACGTCGAACAAGCTAAAACGGGTAACGACAAGCAATTCTGCGAACCTAACACTGGCACATCGCATATTATTAGCATAGTACGTACCCCGTGAAGCCCTTGAGCACGAGATGTTGCGTGCGGCAGGCTTTGTAGTGGTACAGGTAAACGCAAATACGATGAGTTCCACACTCGCATTCTGAACGCACTTGAAACAAGCAGAAGTGGCGGGAATATAGTACATGTTCCAAAGACAAATACGGTGAAAAAAATATTTATGTTATTCTAATTTTTTGTCTATTGTGCTATTTTACTTTTTTACTGTTGATTCATCGCTTGAGGGCGGTAACGCAGTTGGGGTTTTCATGATCATAGTTTGGCGATACAGATGTATGTTTACTTCGTAGTAAAGCTAATTATTTCTTAAGTTCTTTTTTGTGACCATCATTATGGAAGTAAAGAATAAATTGTTTTGCGCAGATTACCGGATACTTGAGCCTACTACTGGCACAATTCCGACGCCCGACCGGGCGTTGCTAGCCAAACTGGAGGAGGAAAACAGACGGATCGAGGCGGACGCGAAGTGCCCCTCGTTAACCACCGTGCACAGCCGCAAGAGTTCCGATACTTCACAAGTATCTTTAGCCTCGGGTAAGTTTCTATTATATTACTGCTTACTACAAAGAACAGGCTATAATCTTCTCTACCGGTACCATACACCCGTACCCAAAACATTTGTAGATACCATACGTATAAATTACTACCTTAGATTAAGTAGGTACCTACAAAAAAATTACCTGTGTATGATTGAATGATTGTCTATCATACTAAACCGCCGACAGAATCATAATAATCTAGAGACTACTCCTAAACGGATATATAAAATTTCCCCGGGCTTACAACGAAGCCTAAGGGCTAAAGTAGGTTACAAACAAAGTCATGTCAAAAGCTAGTGTTATTATGAACCTTTCAAACACAATTAAGACAAATTATGATATGAGATGCAATTAATACCTTATAATTACAATTATAAGGTTTAAATTGCAATAAACAACAGTTATCTACTAAAATATTTGCAAAAATATGGGCTTTGGGTGCACTGTAATTATTATTAATGGACACATTTTTGTGACCTACTTTCCTTACACAATTAATAAAAAACTGTTTTACTCTCACGACTTTGTAATTCGCCAGTTGCGTACATAACAGTAAAATAACTCTGTATCTTGTTTAGTTTACTGAACGCCACATTATCTGTGACACCCGTTCTGAAACTAGATTCGTTCAAATGAGAATGTTAGTTCTACTAAAAGTAATAGGTTCCTTTAAAGCTTTAGATTTTTTTAAATTAATATTCAAGAATTTTCGGCTGTTCCCGTTAAATTTCAGTTTAATAAAATAATAAAGCTTTATTTCATAAAATTTCATTCAATCCTAACGGGTTCGCTGACTAGAATGCACAACTGTCAGATTGTTATCTCTTATCAGTAAGTAACTAACGATGATAGCACAGATATGTACTTCTTATACATCTTATAAACACAGTGTTTTATAAAAATGAACGATCCAAACAATCTGTATGAAGAAACCAAAACTGTGCTCGAATTTTACATGAGTTGTGTCCTAGAAAATTTGTCATTAGGTGGGTTATTATTTTAACTTATGTGTAATGCAAATGTAGCCTAAATATGTGACACATTGACTAAGTATAGACATTTATTTGAAGTACGAACGGCTTACATAGATGAACTTTTTCTTGTGTAACAGTGCTCTAATTTCGCTTAGTTTATTAAAACTTGCAGAAATAATCGGAAAGTACCTGGTCGATCGAGCTCTGCTCAGGTGAAAATAGAGATAACGATTTTCCCCCATTATAGAGACCTAGTTAGATTGATTTTTCGCCCCATAAACCCTAATAACGATTTCTATGAAAGTTGCAACTTTCATCGAAATCGTCTGTACCTGTGTTTAAAGCGTCGGCAATACTTTAAAAAACGCCTTAAAGTAAAATTTTGGTATTCAGAAGTAAGTAAATATTTGTCTGCAGCGACAAGTTCGAGCCATGACGCGGAGGCACGAGTCAGTACCAGCGGCAACGGTGAAGAAGACTTGTGGAGTCTATGGGGACGCATCGTGAGCAACTGGGAGACTGAGTGGAAGCGACGCAATCAGTTCGTAAGGGATCTGGTGCGTCAAGGAGTGCCTCATCACTTCAGAGGCATCGTGTGGCAACTCTTGGCTGGAGTCGACACATCCCCTGAGAAGAAGCTCTACGCTTCATATATAAAAGTTAGTATTATTAAATAATACGATGTAACATAATATAATATCACGCGTGTATTCTCCGAAAGGTAAGGCAGAGATACCATAGCACACCCACATTTCGCCAGTTATTTTTACGTCTCATGTAATACTACTAGGCTCACCCCGAGTCGTCCCCGACACGGAGTCCACGCTGAGAATGCACATGCTGCTGAGCATTTCTAATTAACTCTTTGCCCTACCTGGGAATCGAACCTCGGACCTCCTGCTCAGCAGTAGCGCTTGTGACCACTAGACCCACGAGGCAGTCTCATGAAAGTTATTATTATTGGTACATAATACAATACGTAAGTGGATAAGGGTTCTATACAACACGATTCGTATCGCCAATTCCCAAATATTTTTCTAATTGTATATTGGGATTTCCGTAGTCGGAATTGTGAAAAACAAATGTAAGTCGATGATATTATCTCGGAAACTATCTATTGTTGCTGATACCA
Organism: Lithophane semibrunnea; assembly: GCA_947363905.1. Classification (NCBI taxonomy): domain Eukaryota; kingdom Metazoa; phylum Arthropoda; class Insecta; order Lepidoptera; family Noctuidae; genus Lithophane; species Lithophane semibrunnea. The sequence continues at coordinate 14,935,712 of OX376186.1, forward strand.
TAACGTTCTATGCATAAATCTGAAGATTTTTCTTATAAAACTTGATTTTCTACAAGTGTTTTTGAGCTCTATTTCAAAAACACTTGTAGAAAATTAATACATCCAGCCGCACACATACAGCCGCACGGGTCGATCCATCAAATTAAGCTACGCTTGCCGGGGTTGGTCCGTGGATGGGTGACCATCTTTACATACTGAGACACCACCATGTCTCGGAAAACACATCAAGCCGTTGGTCCCGGCTGTCATTCGTCTTTGACAGTCGTTACGGGTCGTCAGAAGCCCGAAAGTCTGACAACCAGTTTTACAAGGGGTATCGTATTACCAGTTACTGGGTTGTGGAGGTCAGATAGGCAGTCGCTCCATGTAAAATACTGCTATTCAGCTGCTTCCGGTTAGACTGGAACCCAACCCCAACATAGTTGGGAAAAGGCTAGGCGGATTGAACATAAACTCTTGGCGACTGAATTGATTGTTAAAACTGGATTTAAAATTTCTATTTCCACCTTTCACCCTAGTGTTTTGTTCCAGGCGAAATCTGCATGTGAGAAGGTGATCCGTCGTGACATAGCACGGACATACCCTGAACATGACTTCTTCAAAGAAAAGGATGGTCTTGGACAAGAGTCTTTGTTTAACGTGATGAAAGCATACTCGTTACATGATCGCGAAGTCGGATACTGCCAAGGCTCTGGGTTCATCGTCGGCTTGTTACTTATGCAGGTCAGTTTTATTCTACACGTGTCATTATATACAGTGCCCGAGCGTTCAGATGACATATTGAGCATTAGGAAGAGCCTGTCCCATAATATCAAAGAGCTCGGAATCGCCGCGCTGGTAGCGTCTATGAGACGGCAGTACTACGTTTAGAGGACAACTTCTGCCACAGACGTAATTTTTGTCGTAGTGCAAGTATATTGTGACACGCTTGGTTTTTAGGGCAAGTCTTGAGTATGCCGCCTCCTGGCTTCACCTGCCGAGGATAATCAATGGATAGTACTATAGTGTGACTGAGTATTTCCATTAGAGACTTTGCTGACTTACTCTGAATTAATGAATCTGCCTTTGGTTAGACCTGAGTGAATAATAATATAAATGTTTGCATGCTGAACGGTGAATTATAGCTGAAATACATTAAATCACCGATGATGTATTACCAATATTTGTAAAATAAATGTCTATTCTGTTCTACTAGAACTCGATGTTCTCTATTTCTGGCGCGATCTGTGCTTTGGTAATGATGAGAAAAATTCACATCTTTTGTGGATCCCAGTGCAACATAAAGATACTTGTCTTTAAGTGGGACAGTATAAGCATAATACATTGTATATTTCCCAAAACAAGTATTGAATTATCGATATTATCTATGCAAGAATAATGCAGATACAGTTCGCAACGCGGCTGTACGCTAGAACAAGATGGTATTTTTTTACGTTTTTATCATGCTCCATGTAATCCCAATTTATTTTATTAATAAGTAATAATAACATCCTTTTTTTAAATTAATATTATACTTGTCATCAATGTCACATGATTCTAAATTGTATATGTATATGAAAACAAATTATTATAAAAACAAATATTCATATGTTTTCCAAACAGATGCCGGAAGAAGAAGCTTTTGCAGTTTTAGTAAAAATAATGCAACAGCATCGAATGCGTGACATGTTCAAACCAAGCATGGCAGAGCTGGGCCTCTGCATGTTTCAGTTGGAGAACCTGGTTCAAGAGCTGCTACCAGACCTGCACGTGCACTTCCAATCACAGGTACGTTTACCACACAATAGCGAATGCTGGCGCTTCACTTGGCGTAATTCGCTAATACAAAATCAACTCTATCACAATCAACATAGATTATATTTTGTATTACTCCAGTACCGCTTACATTTGGACAAATACGCCAAGTAAAGTGCCATATACAGTACATGACAAAGAGTAAACCTTGAAACTGACTGATGGATAGGTTGAATGGAATACAATGTGTACAAACTTATATGTGTGATACAAACTGTAAATATAAGTTGGTTATTAATAAATAAACAATCGTACACTGTTTGTCACTGTACACGCTATCCACTTATTGCAATCGCGTGTCACCGCGGCCACATTTCAAGCTACCCATAATTACAATGACAACAAAAATGGTGGTCAGATGTTGGCCAATAACCTAAACCGATTATGATAGATCATTGTGAGAGTAAGGGTCAGTTCAGACCGTGACGTGAAGCGACGCGACGCTGCGCGCACTTTTTAACAATTGTCGAACTTATTTTCTTCACGAAAAGGTATAATTTCAGTGCGAGGGTTGACACGTGTCAAAGTACGCTGAGATGCGTAGGGCTGCGCAGCGCGTGTACCTTATTGTGTAGTAATTAAATTTGATATTATATCAGACTAGCTGTGCCCCGCGGTTTCACCCGCGTAGGTCTCGATCCCGTGGGAATATAGGGATAAAACGTATCCTATTTCCTATTCCAGTTCATGGTCTACCCGTGTGCCCATCCTCTCCTCGCGAACATAGGGAACGTCGCGCCGGCGTCGAACGGTTCGCGTATTGCATTTTTATATTCATGATGATTACTTCGAAATTAAATGTCCAATTCGAATGAATTAAAAATTATTTTACTGCTACATAAACCCTTGATGTTAAAACTATTAATTTGAATAAGAATTAATATTATTATGTTGATAAAACTCCTTCGCAAATAATGCATTAGTTTCGAAAAAAGATTACCATAAAAAAATGGTTATAGTGAGTCAATCTTAAAAGATAGACATATGCTGTCGCGGACTTTTTTTCAGAACTTTTAAAGAGGAACAATTCCATCATACATGATATTTGCGTAACTTAAACCGATTACGCAGCGCATGCAACAGAAGCTCTCAAAAAGGAATAATTATTCCCGATTTTACAACATTTTTCATTTATGCTCCGCTCCTATTGGTCGTAGCGTGATGTTATATAGCCTTCCTCGATAAATGGACTATCCAACACAAAAATAACTTTTCAATTCCAACCAGTAGTTCCTGAGATTAGCGCGTTCAAACAAACAAACTCTTCAGCTTTATAATATTAGTATAGATAATAAAAAAACATTTTACAAAAAAAAAAAACAACCGACTTCCAAAAAAAAAGTGAAAAATAACTTTAATTTTGGAAGTCGGTGTCTTTGCTTTTCAATTTTCGTTTTTTGCCACCGACTTCCGAAATTAAAGTTATTTTTCACTTTTTTTTTGGAAGTCGGTTGTTTTTTTTTTTTGAAAAAAGTTTTTATTTTTCACTTTTTAGTTGTGGTAACTACCCCACACAAATTCGTATACCGTTGTCTGCTATGTGACGGAGTCAATTAACATGTCATCAACATCGCAAAGTGGGAAAACTACGTAATTATTGAAGCTAACTCAAAAACTACGCAAGCAAAATTAATAAAAATTATATGGGACCACCTCTGAAGCATAACCTACCAAACAAAAAAAGAATCATCAAAATCGATTCATAATTGGCGGAGTAATCGGGTATCATACATACAAAAAAAAAAAAAAAAAACATACAGACGAATTGAGAACCTCCTCCTTTTTGAAAAATTCATGGTCTTCCTTTTATTTGTGACACTATATTATTTAGCAAAAAATAATCCTTATGATGAAGCCTTTCGATCGGTATGACAAAGCTACAGGGTGATAATTTTTCTTATGTAACGGGTTCGATTCCCGGTTCAACCATGTAATTATTTAAATATCTATGAATGCAGTTTAAATTGTTTTTTAAATTCAAATAATGTCTTCTTTCAGTAAAATGTTCCATCTACAATATTAAAGGTACTTTCCCTCCATGTGGCCAATATCCGTGTGACGCCCCCTGTATAAGATTAATTAGTCATCGTAGATAATCTATTGTGAAGATTATCTGTCAGCGCACCATATGAGAGTGAGAGAGAGCGATAGTCTTCGACTGTTACTTGTAAGCTGGTACTATCTAATGCAGTCTGGTAATAGTATCGTCGTACCGTATCAGTTCTGTTGGGCCCCAGTGGTTGGCTTACAATTGGGGCTAGACAAAAAGTTTGCATACGCGAAGAAGATAAAGAAAATATATTTCTGTCCCATTTAATCTTACTACTGGATTTTAATGATGATTGATTGATAATGAATGATTATTTTCAGAGTTTCAACACATCCCTGTATGCTAGTAGTTGGTTCCTCACCCTATTCACTACAACCCTAACGTTGCCGCTTGCTTGCCGAATCATGGACGTATTCCTATCCGAAGGAATCGAAATCGTATTCAAGGTAGCCCTCGCCTTGCTGACAGTGGGCAAGAATGATCTGCTTTCGCTGGATATGGAAAGTATATTGAAGGTGAGTGACATATACAGTGCAGCCAGTAAATATGGCACATCCAGTTCCGCTTTGTACAGCCTCATCTCAATCATACCTGTGAAACAAGTTATGTGATCAGGACACCATAAGCTGGTAAGTTGCCCTATATCTAGTCATATAGGGTAACTTACCAGCTTTTGGTAAGTTGTTCCGCCGATTGTAAGATGCCACTCGATAGATGATCGACTGATCATTAACTGTGCGTTACTCAATCGAAAAACTATCCGGTTGATCAACAGTGATCCTTGAGTATTGATCAACCTCAAATTAAGAAAAGGCGATGTCAATCCACTTCAAAGGTGCAGTGTGCAATAAATCATACAACTCAATTGATAGCATTGATTGCACCTTTAGTCCAGTGCGGTTATTATGCCTTCATACTTCATGCCTTCTAATGAAGAACACCACCCTAATTTCCCATATTTACAGTACATACAAAAAGAACTGCCGTCGAAAGCAGAGGCTGATCAAGATATCTTTATGAACCTCGCGTATTCTATCAAAGTGAACCCAAAGAAGATGAAAAAGCTTGAGAAAGAGTACACGGTTATCAAAACTAAGGAGCAAAGTGATATAGCGGTGCTGAGGGTAAGAAAACATTAAATAATTTGGGAGTTTGTGGATTGTCCGTCTGCGTGGCCTTCTTTAGGCGTGAGGTTATGGACTAACACACTAATCAAACATTTCGTCACCGTAAATCCGAACTCAGTGTGAATATTCATGAATTTTTAAATCGGAGAAATAAGGATCGGTGATGAAATGTGAGAAACTGCACGTCATTCTTTAATTTTATTAACAACTGAATGTCTATATTCTTGGAAACATGGTATTTATTGTAGTGCCTGCGTCAGGAAAATCGTCTGTTGAAGCAACGAGTAGAACTGCTCGAAAAGGAGAGCTCGGGATTGGCTGAGAGACTTGTGAGGGGACAAGTGGACTTGGCAGAGGGAGAGGAGGAAACTTTCGCGCTGGCTCGAGAGGTGCAGGCTCTGAGGAGGGCTAACGTCGATGCACAACAACGGCTGGCCGTCGCTCAAGACGAAATACGGTCCCTTGAAATGACCATAGCTGAGGTGAGTAGCATGATATAGAACAGTGGAGTAGTGATCGAATTATGTGTTGAATTTAGGGCAAACATTGTCATCTGCACGTCGTTAACGTAAACGCGTCACTTACCCTTTAGTTTTATACCTCAAAAAATATATAGTGTTACTAGCTGTAGCCTGCGACTTCGTCTGCGATCCAGGGTGAAACGTAGCCTATGTCATGCCAGGCCAAGGTCCCCCCCGTGCTAAATTTCATCTAAATCCGTTCAGCCGTTTTGGCGTGAAAAAGAAAACAAACAAACCCACTTTCGCATTTAGGAATATTAGTCAGGATACTAGTTGTAACTTCTAGTCTGTCATCAAGATATCAATGTACCACACACAACATTCGCAAACTTTTCCCTGTTAAAGTATCATCACTTTGAACAAATCGACTGTGAACTGGCAACCGGTCCTATCTCAATTTTTGGAAGATTTCACTTTTGAATACCATTTTATACTATTTGATACTCCGCAGCGTTGCAAGAAATCCCATCTCAGATATATTTAAATTTAGCGCCAGAATCGACTTCATTCATCTTGTACTAACTTCAACGCGCAGTGAATACGAGCATCATGCGAGCATTTAATACTATCTCGCCAAACGTGTACGGATAAAAAATTTGGCTGATTGGAATTACTGAGAGATAGTACTTCTTGGTTCTATTATAAAGTTATAGTTTTTTCTTCCAGCAGGCGTAGTATGGCGCTTTCTATCTCTACGAAGAATAGACATAGCTTTTCCTATACAAAGTGACAGTTTGTTTCTTCATTTTTGACATCCACCATAGAAATCTTTCTACAATCTGTAATTTTGTCTTTCATTTCTAACGATCTTTGTCTACGTCTTTTTATATGTAGACTATTTCGGAAGAAAGTTTTCTATCCTTACTGTCAAAATCACACTGACAACCGATAAATCCTATGACAAAACAAAGAATTCTGAGTCGAATTATGTAAAAGAGTGAATTTCTTAAAAAGTGCAGTTGACTCTTTCTACTTTACGGCCGTCTCGTACTGTCTACTGTCTACAGGAAACGTCATTTTTGTCTACTCTTCCGTCGACAAAACGGTGCTCATGCTACGCCTGCTGCTGTAAAGTTGTCAAAATTGAGATAGTACCGGTTGCCAGTTCACAGTCGAAATACCACCGTAACTAAAATCCATGCCATTTTTTAGAACAACTCCCGACAGTCATCCCTAGAAGGCATTGAGGGCGGTAGTACACAGAAAGGCGAGGAATTGGCCCGTTGTCTTCAAAGGGAGTTGGTACGCGCAAGACTTCACGCGGCCGAACGTGAGGCTGCTGAGAGGGAACTGACGGCCCGCATCGCTGAACTGGAGAACGAAAACAAGAGCTTGAGGAGGCAGCGAGTTGATAATAATGTGGCTCATTTGCAGGTAATGTTAATCCATTACATATCGAGACTCCTCCGTGGCTAAGAAAGCACGCTACCCGTTAGTCCCGGCTGTCATTCGTAGATCTTTGACAGTGTTACCCAGTAGATATACCGGTTAGACTACTAGCCGACGGAATATTGATTGATTTGGCATGAATGTGTATGGGAATATTTGATCAAAAATTTTCGTATTTATATTTGATCAAACTGTTTTAACCAGCTTAACTTTAACTTTACTTACTTGAACGTCTATATTCGGAGCTCGGATCAAACTGGCTCATCGCTAACGTAGTCTATTATATAATAAGTACCTATATTTAATGATCAACTAAGAACAGGTTTTTGCTGGGAATTACTTATTCGTTATTTCGTTATTTCTTGGTTCTGTTTGTATTGTATTTGTTTATTTATGTAGAAGTCTTTGTATAAGTATTAAGTATGTTGAAACTGTGTGTACTCTCCGTCACTTGTCACTAAAGGTTCATTAGAAAACCAGCGCCAGACAGCATCATTTGTCTGGCATTAATGCTGAAATGAACCTTTTTGGCGCAGCCATGAGGCACACATTATTGTTAAAACATTATTTTCTCGTTTTTTATTTTTTTTGTATATTGTGCGAACTGTGTCCAAATAAATATTATTCTTTCTTTCTTTCTATTCTTTTTGTAAAACTAGCTACCTTGCTACAATAGATATTCAGTAAAAGTTTGACAAGTGCTGTTCTTTTAAAACCAGCCTGTAAAATGTCAAGCTGATCCATCAATTATAGTTATACAGGGTTACATTTTAGTCGTTTAAATCCTCTTAAAGGGGTCATTGTACTCATCATTATGAACAACTTTCACTATAGGACCAACCCTGAAATTGCGAAAAAAAAATCAGCTGTTCCCTACATTATGTCCACATAACTCGTCAAAATGTAGGGAACAGCTGATTTTTTCAGCTTGTATGTATGTATTACAAATACAAATGTTTTCAGGACGAGCTAATTGCTGTGAAGCTACGCGAGGCTGAAGCTAATTTATCGTTGAAAGATCTGCGGCAACGCGTGACGGAGATATCTGAAGCGTGGCAGCGACATCTACAAGTAAAACACATTTGTTATTACATTCATTGCTAATATTCGAAGTACGGCGTTTTACTTTGTGTAAATAATTTCATCGCCACTGCTCTCAAAACGATGAAGGAAAACATCGTGAGGAAACCGGCATGTCTTACAACCAAAAATTCGAAGACATGTGACATCTACCAACCCGCACTGGACCCGCGTGGTGTATTACGGCCCACTCCCTCTCACAGAGCGGAGGCCTGTGTCCCAGGAGTGGGAAAATTGTAGACTGACTATGAAATTCGAAGTAATAAACCGACAGAAACGTGTTAAGCGAAGGCCACACGGGGAAAGAAGTTTAGTTCGTTTAGCTTCGCTCATGTAGCTACCGCGTGTTTGCATACTTCGGTTCACACCGCGAACTATGTACCGAAGTGTGAAAAAACGCGGTAGCCATCATGAGTGAAGCTAAACGAACTTGGCTTTATTCCCAGTGTGGCCTACGCTTAAGACCGTGATTTGCTATGTACAGACGCGTTGATATGTGCTGATGATCCAATGCTGTGATTTTCTTAGTTCACAGATAAAACTTAAGCAAAGAAATTCCCTCATACATGACTGGTCCTGTTAAATCAACGAAAAATTGGGAATGGTCCTAGTCAGTTCAACGTCAATCATTGTTTCATGAGTTGGTTATTATAAACACGAAATTTAAATGCAATGGATATTGTTCAACTGTCAAAATTGAATCTATTGTTATTAGGAGTTAGGGTTAGTTCAGACTGCGACGTGAAGCCACGCGACTCTGCACACACTTTTTAACAATTATCGAACTTATTTTCTTCACGGTATAATTTCAGTGCGAGGGTTGACACGTGTCAAAGTATGCTGAGATGCGCAATGCTGTACCTTATTGTGTAGTAAATAAATTCGATATTGTATCGGAACATAAAAATGAGTGCGTCGCGTCGCGTCTCATATGTACTGACCTTTACTCAAATAAGCTGCTTGTTTTAGGGCTCATTTCGTATCATATTCAGTGCTCTAGCTTTTTGTAAACTATGCCCCTGCCTTTCTTATTTAATTCCTTAGTAAATTGAAGTATTTCTATGTAAATGTGTTCAGGAGCATAGGCAAGACGTCCCAGCCACGCCAGTACAGTCCAACGTGGTGTCAGATATAATGGCAACGCCTAAGAAGTTGTTGCGCGCCTGGGAAGGCCGCTCCGCTGATATGCAGAAGTTGGAGGAGGAACTTATGACCACTAGGATACGGGAAGTCGAGGCGCTGACTGAGCTTAAGGAATTAAGACTGAAGGTAATGGCGTAATGAGGTGTTTTATCGAAATGAAAACTTCTTTAGGCACGTTGAGCACTTTTTGGGTGAACAAAAATCATGGAACTCGCGTCATCGTCACCGTCACACTTGAAGAAATCTTCCGTCTACCGTTTGAATTACGTTGAGATTACGCATTGTTGCTTAGTTTTCACTTCTATCGGGAGTCCCCAAAGACTGTCCCGCATGTTTTTTTTATACAGACAATTATTGAGCGTATTTTTATCCATCTTCATTTTTGGTTAGCTGAATCTAGAGGCACTGGTGTAACGACTTGAAATCGTTAATGACGGATTATTCAGTAAAAGTACTCGCAACCGGCGTGCGAAAGGAGTATGTGACCGACCGTAAGCGACCGACATCAGCGTAAGAGGAATTCAGGCCTTAAATTAACAAAAGCGGTCCTATTATAACCCCGTAGCGGCATTCTTATTGGTCGTACAACAGTGGCATCATTACGACATAGGAACTTTATGAGGAAACGCAGTCTAACCCGACTTGAATTTTCAAGTCCTTCATCTTGCTCAATTTCACTTTAAAAAGAACTTATGTGCAAAATTTCATGCTTCTTCTAAACCCAGCGGTTTGGACTGTGCGTTGTCAGTGAGTGAATGATTGAATTTTAAGAATTTACTAACTAGAGTTTTTAAGTAGATGTCGGTCACCTTTAATACAAACACTATTTTCAGGTAATGGAGCTAGAAACCCAGGTGCAAGTATCGACGAACCAGCTGCGTCGTCAGGACGAGGAAGCTCGTCTTCTTCGCGAGAACCTCGACGCCGCGCTTCAACGCGAGAGGGCGCTGCAGACGCGCCAGAGAGAGTTCCAGCACAAATACACGGACCTGGAGAGCAAGGTGAGCATAAATGTTGGTAGATACAATCTTTTTTTACTTTTCTTCATGACATGGTGTTCATGGTACGCCTTTTTTGTCATAACATTTTTGCTTGTTTTTTAATGCTTATTAATTGTTATAGCTTGAATATTTTTAAACTGACTTCTTCAAAAAGGATGAGGGTCTCAATGCGTCTGTATTTATCAATTTTTTCATGTTTAATGGGGTGTAACTTCTTTTAAATATCCATAAATATAAATGCAGTTTAAATGTTTGAAAATCTGTAAATGCTTGAAAAACTTAGATTGAGTCCTAACAAGAAATGTTTCCATCTTTGTACAGTGGTTTGGGATACTTTGATACTCTTTTTTGCACACTATGGTGTCACGTGCCATTTTGAATATCTCGCACGTGCTACCCTATTGCTACTGACTGAAACGAATATGTTCGCATGTATATATTATACTTTTATACGCACGTATCCTACGACTTATGACCCTTAGGCCGTTTGTCCACCGCACCGTGAAAGGGACGTCAACGAAAACGAGATGACGACGCCGAAGTGGCGACAGTACATTTACTATGGCCGCGTAATCTCATTTCTCATTGACGTCCCGTTCACGTGTTCCGCGGTGGACAAACTGTAAGGCTGTTTGTCCACCGCACCGAGGACCCTTACCTGGCCAGGGTCCATTTCACCAAGTATTCCGGAGGAAAGTCGAGAAGTACCCAAAACTCCAACATATTGTTTTGTATTGCGTTCATTTCGTAATTTCATTACACACATTACTCATATTACAATATATATTTTAAGTTTCGTGTACTTATACACAATAATCAGTCCATGTGAATGTGTGTTTTACCTCAACAGGCTAAATATGACTCCATGCAAGCGAACATTCGAAACATGGAGGACGCTCAGAGAATAGCCGAGCTGGAAACAGAAGTGTCTGAATATAAATTAAAGGTAAGTTGTCTTATTAAATTTTTTCTTTATACAGGGTGAATTACTTTATACATTCTGATTTGGATATGGTCGTTACGGGTCGTCAGAAGCCCGAAAGTCTGACAACCAGTCCTACCAAAGGGGTATAGTATTACCCAGTTACTGGGTTGTGGAGGTCAGATAGGCAGTCGCTTCATGGAAAATACTAGTATCCAGCTGCATCCGGTTAGACTGGAAGCCGGCCCCAACGGAGTTGGGAAAGGCCAGGCAGATGATGATTCTGATTTGGATATTTAAAATATTTTTGTGACTGAAAGGGGAGTATGGTTGCCCTTGTGCCTAATCGCTTAGTTTTTTATTTTAAGTATGTAGTAAGATGACACAACTGTGTAATTACACACTTGCTTCACTTCATTCCAGAATGAAGTGATGGCAACTGAAGGCGAACTCCGCAATAACATGGACGGCGACTCGGATAGAGTCCGTGAGTTACAGGAGCAGGTCGCCGAACTGAAGGCTGAGGTACGTATCCATACTTGTACCACGCCACTGTGACATACACACACACTAATCACACATAACGGTCGCACTACAATGACCCACGATTTACGCAAATAAAAAATTTAAAGCGCAATCGCCTGGGAATCCCGCGAATTTTTTTTTTTTCAATTTGCTCGTCAGTATGACGATAAAAATATGAGTCGCGACCGTAACCTATAAATATTTACAGAATTATAATCATTCCAAATCATCAATACAATTCTATAAGTTCAAATCTACCTAAGAAAATTTTAATTACGTGGGCTTCCTTAGCGCATCCACCTTAAAGTAACATAACGCACGTTTCTTAGTAGCAGCCCGGAGTCTAAATTTATTCCCGCCCCCTTATTACATGGGACTTGAAACAGCTGGCGAAATGTGGGTGTTAATAGGCACACCTCTGCCTTACACCTACCGGGAATACAGGCGTGATGTTTTAAAGCGTCTTGACGCTTTGCTACTTCTAACAAAATTGAGAATGATGAAACTGTTTTTTGATTTAACTGTAACACGCTTATACACAGAAATTAATATTAATTACAAAAAGCACACAATACTAACATGATGATCATGATTATTAATATATCGTTTCATGTTTGAGGAGCGCACAGTGTGGTCGATCACTCGCTATAACAACGCTTCAGTCATTGTAACGGCAACGCCGCTTTGTCTATGGGAGTCACTTTGTACATTATTGTAAAAATGCAATGGGAATACAACACTGCTATCTATTGTGTATCTATTGTTCACGAGTCACTGACATTCAATCCGTGCAAGCAGTTATACAATACGCAAAACATAATTCTGTTTAATTTGCTTTAAATTCCTGAACTACTATTTAGTAGTAATTTGTGAAAGGTTAGTCCTAGACAAGAACAATTTTATTTCTTACCTAAGACTTACTCTTTTATATTATACACATATCTTACTACCTCAATATTTGATGAACAATAATTAATACAAACCTGCAATGATTCTGTGATTGTAGCTTTGTGCACTATAATCGGAATATGGTTAACCAATTGGAAAGGAATCATTCACTATGTAAATTGTTATGAAAATATTCGACACCGTTAATTGTTGGTATTTGAAGCGTACCGCCGCAGCCGACCAAAGTTAAGGTATATATTTATGTCTTAGTGTTTGTATGTACAATGATGATGCGCTTTTACCAAAATGTCTGATACATTTTGTTTGGCACTGCACAGTTTCCGACACCCATCACCACTCCGGACACTGAGCCCTGGAAATGGCTCGAGTAAGTTCAACTATCAAACCCCTTACCGGCTAGTGTGTTAACAGGCTTATATATCCATTCTTTAAAATATATTATGTATCCATTCTAACAATCTAAATTACTCCTAATGTTAGACTATATTAAAACAGCAGAACACTTGTCTTGTAAAAACCCTTTTCTCCATTCAACTGTATAAGTCAAATGTTATATATAGCACTCGTTGCACAGTTCCATTGTGTCCTGTAACCTCGGGCCCCGCCCACTTTAATACCAGAATCAAATGCTTAAAATTATGTTTAACATAAAGCACGTAAACACGCATCGATTATTATCTTATACCTCTACCTACAGAGAATGAATACTATAAGTAGTTAAGTAGGTAAACGTATTTAACCTCTAGTTTATTCCTAGATGATAGTATAGTAGATTTGTACATAATGAGTAAGTATAAGAGCCATTTAACAAACTATCAAATTGCTGATTTAAGAGTATTATCGTTTGAACTTGTGATAAAATGGATTCGGCAGGTGAACACACTAGACCCTATACCAATTTGTTTGTTTTATTAGTATATGTACGAAACAGACGAAGACAGCCATCTAATGTGCTTTCTCGTTGTCTATCTCTGGTTTATATGTTGAAGCTAAAAGAACTTGTTTTTTCGTGTGGCTGGTCATGGCATTGTCAACTTGCTTGAATTATTTTACGCGCTACTGCATGCATGTGTTTTGTGTTGTTCATGCTGTTTGTTCCTGTTTTTCCTACCCACTTACATAATGTGTTCACCGTAACATTGACGGTGTATTATAGTTTAAACTTGTAGAAAGATTTAAAGTTAAATGATACCTCCAATGATGGAAGTAAGGACGTCGGAAATGTGGTGGCTGACAATATTATTTTTCAGATTTAATACTGAGACTGGTAACTTAAATGATAAAGCCTACAAAGATTTACACACAATTAATTTGATGCACCTATTGGTAATAATAATAATAGTGATGGGTAAAGAAAATTATATTTTCACTTCAGCATGTTTTTCGACAAAGTTGAGATGCGCTGGTATAATAAATAACATCAACGTAACGTGTTCTCAGGTCATGAGGCTAGAGGCTTGGAAGTCGCGGGCTCTGGGGCACACGGAGATCAGTCGCGCCGTATCCTTCGAAGACGACTTGGAGGAGGACGAGAAACTTAAACTAATTCTACGACGCGAATCTTCCACATCTCTCGACCTCTCAGCAATGTCACGAAAACCTACGTAACGAATACTAACTACATTATTGTAATCGTTGCCCCTGCTTGCAGTTCTGTACTCATTATTTGTGACCACAACCTTGTTTGTGATTTCTTCTTTTTTGTTGACATGTCGTTCTTCCTTAATATTCGCTTGAAGTAACAGGGTTTGTTGTTTCTCGTATCCCCAACAACTTGTTATGACTACCATTGACCGCGGAATTCTCAATATTATTATGTTCTAATGGTTTACAGTAGTTGTGCTAGACATCTCTTTGAGCGATTGTAATACACTAAAAATAGTGAATTTAGCTATAGATCAAAATACAATCAATAATCTAGATTGCTTAGAGTTCCATAGAGTCCACTTGTCCAGTCTCGTGATGCCAACTACATTGTACACAGTGGACATCAAGATAACGGATGTACTTTTTAGAAGACGTTTATATTCTACGTCTTCCTGAAAAGAATATCCATAATTTTGATATGCACTCAACATTGATGCACATTATTAGTAATAGTAAGAATAATTTATAATACGGTTGTAGTTGAGACATACAGGTAGGTAGTTTTAATATACTAGATGTATTTTATAGTCTACTTATTGATTATTGGGTAGAAAATTAATTCTTATAGGAACACGTGGTAAATATCAGTTAAAATGTAGACATTTAGGAGTTTATTTATAAACGTTGCAAGGTATGTTACGTTCAAACGTCAAAAATGTATGGTTAAACAGTCGCTAATCATATGAAACGTTTATAAAAATAAACCCCATTGAATCCACGTAACGATAACTTTCTCTCGAAAATTGGTAGCTTTGATCTCAAAAACCTTAACCAAGCCAACGGAAGTATGGTAGTACTTCAGTTGGCTTGGTTATTGACCAACCAAAAAAACGAATAGTCGCAAAGAGGTCCCTATTCTGTTGCACTCTGAATATACTGAACTAGAACTATTCCTGTATTTTACTCTAAGAGAAACAAAGAAGAGAGGAATTTTATTCGTAGGGAATTAATAAGTTCTCTGTCTATTTTAGTATAATCATAGCGTCACAGAATCAGCACTCAAATCGACAGTGACGTATCTACTCAATTCACAGTTGGTGGTAGGGTTAGATACAAGAAAACCTTTCCATTACGCGATGATTACGCGTGACAATTTCATACCCGCGTGGTATCACTTCTTTCTCCCATATAATTATTATTTATCGATTGAATAATACATATTTTAATTTTTGAAATATTAGCATTTTTAACAAACATTCCAACTTGTTATTACTTATTATTTATTAATAAAAATAAAAAGTATTTTAATTTGGGTAATGTGACCTGCTACCATGGGACTAGATTTTCTTAGTTAAGTATTAATTATAACTTAGTTACGTCGTTATGGCGAGTTCGATGATTTTATTTTTAGATGACGAGACAGGGATGACAGTCTAGTATTGATGGCAATATTACGCGTACTTATTTTATTAATGCTTACGTATTTTTATTAGGTTTTAAGATGAAGTATTTTAATAAATCCATATGTATTAATTTATTATTGTAAAAATACTCAACATTATGTTATTTTATTGACACAATGCCTTTGAAGGGTACTTTTGTGGCTCCCACATAAATACATCGTTTGTTCCATGAGCAATGGTACAAAATTCATCCAATTAAATTTTCTTTCAAGAGTTCCCATGCATATTGATGACATACAGATATTTTTGCACCTTGGTGTTATTTTTATCAAAATAACAAGTAATATGACTGGAAGTATGACATTTTATACACAGGCCAATAAAATAAGTACGGCGATGAGGCGCTGTGTACACAGAAAAATATTTATGAAAGCAAATAACTGATGCTTGATCTATGTTATGAGCCTATTTATTACCAGTCAATTAAAATGTAATCCGAATCGGTTTGCAGGCAGCGATTTTAGGTGTAAGATTTTATCTACAACAACTAATATAGTACATAGATATAGTAACAAGGGGTCCCTAAAAATAATATTATGCAACCACATCAATCTAGATGGCATGCTATGTAGGGATACAATAACCGCAAACTACCCATCTGCCCCTGTAAGTGCTGCAATGCCAATATGAGGCCTTAGTGCGAGTTTCATTTCACTATCTTCACTTTACGCATCGACCGCGTTCGGCGCTCCGATTGGCCCTTCAACAGTGAAGGCCAGTGAAGGGCCAATCGGAGCGCTGAACGCGGTCGATGCGTTAAGTGAAGATAGTTAAAAGAGACTCGCACTAAGGCCTCAGAGCACAAGAACGTACATACAGCTGAATGTTTTGTTACAAATGCCCCTAAATATGCTTTATTTTATTTTTGTTACAAACAGATTTATAAGAAAAATATATTTTAATATATAATATCGAGTTTTATAATTGACTGCAATACTAAGCATGTTGTTCCAAATAATTCCTTAGTTCTATTTTAGTTATCGTTGTGATTAATATATTTTATGTGTTGTGTAACTATATTATTTATTAATCAATATATCGGCAGCTACCTATGACAATTTTTTGTTTCTGTATTATGTATACAACCACTAGGCAATTAATTTTACACCAGTAGATACTAACACAATCGAGGATTTACGAGATAAGAATAAAAAAATAGGTAATATTTTATTTGATATTGTGTAATCACATCAAACATATTTCAGTTTCATCAGTCTTGACACCACATAACGACACCTAACTCTAACAAAAATTTGCACTTGAAAGCTTAATATTTCGCAAACGGATCTCTGAAACGAAAAAAACTATATCAAAAAAACAACCGAGTTCCAAAAACAACACTAAAAAGTTAAAAATAGCTTTCATATCGTGTCTTTGATTTTGCATTTTTGTTTTTAGCCACCGACTTCCGAAATTAAAGTAATTTTTCACTTTGTTTGATAAAAAGTTTACATGGTCTACTTACTTACTTATATAGTAATTAATATATATCCCGTAGTATAAGATCAAGCTATACACAGCTGTGAAACAAACACCCTGAAGAAAGCAATATAAACGAAACGGCTAATATCACAGTATAGGTGTAGGAATAAAACAACACCTACATTTTTTACTTTTATATCATTATATACTTAAAAGAATATTTGTCTAGTGAATATAATATAAACGCAGCTTTATGAGATTGTGTTTGCTCAATGTCTTTCCTGCTTATAATACAATATAATTTTAATCAAAATAGGTTTGACAGTGGAAGTAAAAAAAAATGTAGTAGGTATGCTTTTTGATGTGAAATAAGTAGTTATTTTTCCTCTGATTTGTTCAATGTGTTTGCAGCAGTAATTTTTTGTCAAATATAAAAATGTTTTATAACATTGTATTGATCCCCGTTCACGAATAGTCCATTAAATATCCTGGGACCTATTCTTGCACCATGTTGACTTACTTGACAACATGGAGTGAAATTCACAGCATGCCGTGAATGCTTTATGATCACAATTTTTTTACATTTTACTCGTGACTTTGTGTATTTTCATATTGTGTATTGGAAAATAAATTGATAATCTTGTATTCAATTTTTTATTACAAATAAAGACTTGTAACTCAATTTAAAGCAGTTTTCTTTTCCGGACTTCTTGAGGTTATTCCTATTTCATCAGCAGCCTAGAGGCAGCTGCTACAAGTTCTTTGCGAATTTAGGAGGCCCATGTTCAGATTGTTTAGAACTACTGATAAGGAAAGCTGAATGAAAAAGTATATGGTTGTTAGTAAATTAATTTATTTCTCTATATCTATACTTAGTTAAGA
This sequence comes from Lithophane semibrunnea, assembly GCA_947363905.1. Taxonomy (NCBI): domain Eukaryota; kingdom Metazoa; phylum Arthropoda; class Insecta; order Lepidoptera; family Noctuidae; genus Lithophane; species Lithophane semibrunnea. The sequence goes on from OX376186.1 coordinate 14,953,527, forward strand.
TAAAGCACCGTCATACATTACTAGTATGTCATTAACACTCTATATTATTAATACAATTATTAAGATATAGATCAGGCACAAACACGGTCGTTAATAAGTTTTATAATAGTTTTAAATATTGTTCTCAGGCTATGCTCTTGTACTTGGTGAACAGATTATACAAAACCCGCAGCGTTGACTTGAGATCGAGATTCACAATATCTGAAAAAGGAAACAAAAGCATAATGTGAAAGTAGCAACTGGATGATAATTACTGTGATACTAGTAAAATCATTTACCTTCAGGTCTTGCTTTTGGTTTGGCAAGTCCAACATCTTGCATGAGTTCAAAAGAAAAAGATACATTATGAACCTTCTGGTCAAAATCTTCTGGGATCAGATGAAAATCATATAAAGGCACAAAGAATCCCTCAAGCAGTCCCATCAAAAGGCACAAGTATACACCATCATGGAATTGGGTGTCCAAGTCCATCACTTCAAGATTGACTTTGCTCAAGTGTTTGTTAACAAAAGTAATGAGTGACTTTTTCACCACTTGCAACTTATCAGGAGCATGATCAAACAAAGCATCAAATGCATCTCTTTCACATTTCATTCCCAGATCATCATAGGTGGTTGTTATGGTTTCAACAAATGTCCTGAAATAATGTTACAAGGAATTAGTATGCCATACAGATTGCTTTAAAATAACAAATACCTAACTCTATGGCAGTTAAAAATATACCTGTGAGACAGTTGGTTAGGAGTGTCTTTCTTCACCACCACAACATTTACGCTCACGTTTTCAGGTAAGCGGACAGGGGCGCGGAAGTGGCGCGCCAAAGCAACCAGTAGATGCAATATAGATACAACATTCTTTGAGTGGATGGAGTCCACACTCCACTTAGGCACAGGTTTGGTTGTTCCATAAAGAACCTGCAAAATAGTCACATTTAAATACCTAGATACAAATAAATATGTATACATTTGCTGTGTATATTTTGATACATAATATACTTTGTATCTAAACATACCCGATTCACTGCTCTGAGTACTACAGCAAGTTTCTGTCGCTGTCCTTCTTCAGACTGTGTAACTTCTGGCACATCTAGTTTGGTCTTAGTCAACATTTCAAGGAGCTTTTGAAGTACTTGACCATCATATAAATCTTCACTGATATCCTTGACAATAATTCTTTGAGTGGCAAGCTCATCATTGATCCAATCTATAAGCACTTGGACCAGGTCTTTAACTCTCGGATCTTCAAGTGACCTCGGCTCAATTATGGCTCGTTCTTCATTGTCATCTACAAATATTTTAATAGAAGTCAGTTTATAAGATAAAAACATAGGTACTTATTCAACATGAATTATCCTGTTTATTACATTGCTGGGCAGGATAACTGCTCCACAGACACACCTATATGAGTCATTGGTTCCTACAAAGACAAAAAACCAACTATAAAAGTAAAGTAACTGACCATTTATGATTGAAAATAAAAAGGCATTTAGGATAAAAATTATGTTAATTATAACATTTGCTCATGTTGCATGAGTCATACAGCACATACTGTATTTATAGTGAGAACATTGCTTTATAGTCAAGTCATTTTTATGAAACTTTGAGCTAAAACTTACGTAAACTGTACTCTTCAGGTGGTATTTCTGGGGCAGTCGGGCTCCCCGGAGAATCAATGGCGAATTTACCTTCAGCTTGCACATCTTGCACTACATGGACAAACCAAATGGAAACATTAAGATACCTACTAGCGATAATTTCGATTTATTTAATGAAAAATAGAGGAATTGGCCATAGAAAGCGTAAAAATTGAGACATTCTTCATCATTAAAGGTGAACCAACTTTGTGAGGTATTGTTGGGAACGAATGCCCAAGAAACTCTCATGGAAAAATATCTTCGACCCAATACCCATTTCATATAAGGCGTATTTTTAAAATACCGTGATTATTAATCCCATACAGCCATACAAAAATATTATATTAGTCTTTACAAAGACATCATTCCTACCTTCTTTTATGCGCTTCTTGCGACCTATGGTGCCAATTTTGTCCCAGAATGATTCTTCTTTATCCTCCTTTTTAGGCAATACGGGAGTTCGAGGAGATTTCGGGCGTGGTGACGACATCTCGCTCTACCTACATTATAAAAATAAGGTCACAATCAATCAACACACCTGAACCAACTCTAAGCAAACTCGTAATCAATTCACTTACTAACAGAGAAACAACAAGCGAGGGATTATAAGAAAATCATTAAATAAAAGATTATTAAAGTTTTCAGGCTTGTACCTTTTATTTTTAACTCTGATGGAAGGAAAACAAGACTCGAAAGCCTAACCAAACCACAGACTAGTGTGAACTGATTCTATGACAGCAAAACTTGTGGAGCGCTATTCTGCAAATTGGGATAAAAACTGCCAGTTGCTCATTTCAGATGTCGCTACTATCACTAGTCCAAGAATATAACAGCTAGCTGCCACTATCCATAAATTTTTGGTAAACCAACCACACACGGCTACACATCAAGCTATACAATAAGCTATATATTTCCAGCTTTATGCTGATCTCGCATTGTATAGGATTTCCGTACAATGCGTGGTACTGGAACTGTATAGCTTGTAATCACGTGTGTACAACAAAGCTTTATGATTAGACCTATTTAACCTATTTTTCACGAAAGCGGTTCGGACGGGACCGACCGAGAGTCGAGAGGCCCAAACCGCGTGCATTTGTTTGGAAACAAAACGTTTCAAACATCATTATTTTTCTTGTAACTTATTGCAGAATGGAAAATTGAAAATTCTCTTTGGAACATTATTGTGTCATGTGTGTGTGTGTGTGTGTGTGTCACTTTGCTGAGTGAATAAACGAATAAAATTGTTGTTACAATATGTGTAACTAATACTTTATAAAAAAGTTCTCCCTCCATTTTTATTCGGTCACTAGTGCAAGTATTGATTTTTCTTTTAGCTCCGCCGAGGTTGGTTGCTAATAAAATTATTTTGCAAAACGTCCAGGTACTCGGGAGAAGTTCACGGTACTTGTGCGATATATAGGTTGGTGGAGTCATACCTAAAAATAGCTTCAAGATTGTATTGCATCACAGTGACCGATTGTGAGGAGCATTTATTACCAGTTACCTTAGTGTTTACTGAACATTTCGCAGAAGGCACAATGGAAAAAGGCTGGAACCCTCCTCCATATGGCTGGGGTAACGCGCATACTACGCAGCCGCCGCCAGCTGCACCACCCAGCTACTCCCAAGCTGTTGGGGGTGTTGGGCCTTCCAGCCCTTACACTCCACAGTACCCACCATGTAAGTAGCCATGATACTAATATTATGTTAAATCTGATAATGCAATCATAACAGAGTGATCTGTTTATACTTACAAATCGATGACTTTAGGCTGCTCTTATTTATGATACTGACCTTATTATATTCTCCAAACTCCACCTTCAAGACTCTCACTGGAAATCTATTTATTCAACAGCTTATAGCATTTTAGTCAGTATAGATTAGGTGTCCGCTTTGGTATGCTTAAGATAATGTATAAATTAAATTAGAGTAATTACCTTTTCTGTTCTGTACACAAATGTCAGAAATAAGAATAAAATTACTTTCAATGTTATGCTGGTTGACAAAAAGGCTTCTATTATTTGTTACTGGAACAGGCAACCTACATTAGGGAAATAAGGTCACCAGTCATATTTATTATTGTTTACTTACTAATATTAATCTAAGGCTGAGTAAGCAATTAATTGGTTCTGATCAGAACCAATCAATTGCTTACTTTTTTTTACTTGCGCACCTTCTCTCCCTCAAGCTAGCAATGGTTTAAAGATTCGAATCTTTAAACCATTGCTAGCTTGAGGGAGAGAAGGTGCGCAAGTAAAAAAAATACAGGTTCTTAAAATTCAGTATAGTGTTTAACCTTGATGCATCTTTGACATTCTAGAGATTAATTCAGACATTTAAGTTAAATGTTAAAGTTGACATTGATAATGTTGAAACTGTAATAATTTATGCTAATACAAACTTGTTGTATAGATAAAACCTTGTAGCTATTAACATCACAAGTTACTACTAATTATAATTCAGTCATAATTAGTGTGTGTGTTGTTGTAATATAATTAGTATGTGTCTGTTGCTCTCACAGATATTGTAGTTTTGGTGGAGATAGCTTACTCCATGGTTTCTCCACCCATAAACAAAATATAATTATACATTGCTAATATTATGCATTGATTTAGTATTCTAGTTGCAATCAAATACTTAGTAATATTCCTCTTGTTTTACCCAATAGTGGTACATTCCCTATATTTATTTCTAACTAGCTGTTGCCCATGACTTCGTCTGCAATCCAGGACGAAACATAGCCTATGTCCTTCTCCAGGTCATGGTCTACCTGTCTGCCATATTTCATCAAAATTCGTTTAGCTATTTAGCGTAAAAATGTAACATACAAACTCACTCTCGCATTTATAATATTAGTTAGGATGAGAGGAGGCTTTTGCCCTACAGTGGGTCAACACAGGGTTAGGATTTATTTATTTAGAAAAGTGGGATCATTGGTTAACCATCATCTCACCTGATTCCTCAAAGAGTTAGGCAGAGGTGTACCTATATACTTAGTACACACACATTTGGTCACAGTTATGTTTTAGTCCCGTGTAACAGGTGCAGGGCAGATATCTATTTCGTTGAATGTTTTACAGAGGGGAACAAAAGATCAGGCATATTATTATATGCTTAACATAAGTGTGATCAAAGATTTTCCTTTTCTCTGTTGAATACAAAATGCTCATACATAATATTGGTAAACAACAGAAATATTTTTATAATACTTATAAATAAGGCAAAGACACCTCTGCCTAACCCTTCGGGTATTACAGGCGTGATGTTATGTTATGTTTTGTATGGCAAAATACATTGACCTTAAGCTTAAACTAAAAATAAATAAGGATACTTTATGGCTGCACATATTCTGCAGCCTTGACCCATTAGTCAATGTCACATGAGAATTAAGAAAACATACAAAGCACACATTATTTTTTGGTTAAACAATAATAGTTACCTCATGTGTTTCGTTTTATTTACTATAATATACTCTTTGACTAAAAAAAAAGACAAACTCATCCGAATCCTAACTAATATTATAAATGCGAAAGTGAGTTTGTTTGTTTAACGCTTTCACGCTAAAACCGCTGAACAGATTTGGATTAAATTTGACACATGGGTAGACCATGACCTGGATTAGGACATAAGATACTTTTAATCTCGATATTCCCACGGGATCGAGATTGATGCGGGTGAAGCTGAGGGGCGCAGCTTGTACACAGTATATTAATTTATTAAAGCTACAGAATTTTGTTGGTTATTAGAACGCGCTAATCTAAGGAACTATCAGTCAGATTAGAAAAATACTTTTATTATTTGATAGCCCAATTCTTGAGGAAGGTTATAGGATAATTATTTAACATCACACTATGACTTTGACTCTTAGTAGCCGAGCAGAAAGAAAAAGAGTCAGAAAAAATGCTAAGCGAAAACGAAAGAATAGCGCGGGCGGGATATGCGATGCGACGCTGCCGTGGGTCGGGGCCGAAATTTCACTCGGGCAGAGTCGCGGGCAGAAGCTAGTACACACGGCTACACATCAAGCTATACATTTCCAGTATAAGCTGACCTCGCATTGTACGGAAATCCTATACAATGCGAGATCAGCATAAACTGGAAATGTATAGCTTGATGTGTAGCCGTGTGTATATATTATCCTTTTAAATAAGTACATTTATAATGTTGTTTTTGTTGCTTTGCGCCGTGCTGAGCTATTACTATGGCCGTAATTATAAGTGACAAAAAAAAGCTAATAAAAGAATATTAAGTTATACTAGACAACTTTGTGAAGGCCACGAACTAACTTGCCTTCATTTTGTTAAGTCGCAACCGCTACGCGAGATATTTTGTGGTTTGGCATTGAACAAGATGATTCAACATTTGATACATTGTCCAAAGAATATTGTTATTATAAAATAATCCTGTAATCCTTTGTTCCAACAACATTGTGAGTAACTACTGTATAGAGCAAACAGCCTTTTTAGATGAGTTATTATTAGCTCCATATGTAAGGGATTTTATTAGCCTTCCAAACCGACGCGATATCGCGGGCGCGACAAGCGCCAATTTGCACGAGCCTTTATGCTTGTTTTCGCTAATGCTACGCGACACCGGCGACACCTAAATGTATTTGCTAATTAAAGCGCCGAAAGGAGAATGGACACCGATCTATGGTTATCTGCCCTAAAGCCATAATATATATGTCGCGTAGAGTTACTGAAAACGGGCATTACATAGGACAGGGGAGTTACACTTAATATTAAAAACACTGACACAGGGGAGTTACACTTAATATTAAAAACACTGACACAGGGGAGTTACACTTAATATTAAAAACGACCTAAAGCCTTTGTAAAGTAGGAAACTATAGATCCGATATTATACCCTGAAAACTTTTTAAGAAATTCCTAATATTTCTAATGGAATGATGCATACCTATTCTTTACCATCCCTTAAATTATAGCAAGTGATTTGTTTGTTGCAGCATCTGGACCTTCCATAGTAACGACTGTGGTGCCAGTAGGTCCTCATCCGACTCACATGATCTGCCCCAGCTGCCACGCTGAGATGGATACGGTCACTCGGACAAAACCTGGACTTATTGCTTACATTTCTGGAGCCATCATATTTCTTCTGGGGTGAGTTATTAACATATACAACATGTCTCAAAGTTATTATTAAATCGCGGTAATAATAATTGCATGAAATACTGTCTTGTGGAATCTGAAGTACCGTACTATAGGTATGTGCCCGACCCAGTTCTCGATAATGGCAATATCACGATGTATTGGGATCGATCTATCATCACTGACAGGACAATTGTTGCCAATAAGCCAATTGTGGTGATAGATCGATTAGAGTGTTGCACAGTGATTATTGATATTGCTGTCCCGCATAACGAGAACCTCGTGAAAGCTGAAAAAGATAAACAGATTAAGTAGGTATCTTGACCTGGCAAGCGAGGTTGTCGACATGTGGGATGTGGATACAGCAATCATTATGTCGATAGTCGTGACGACCAATGGCATAATAGCCAAGAGCCTCGACCAACACCTGAGGAGGCTCTCGTTAGGCGGCTGGATCAAAGGCTTGATCCAGAAAGCGGTACTCCTGGACACGGCGCGTATCGTTAGGAGATTCATCTCTCAGGAGGCCTGACCACCGGTAGCTTGGACCCTGTTCCCGATACCGGTGAGCTCCTATTTTTTATATTTTTAAATGATTTTTTCAATGATTTTATAAAAATATTTAAAAATGTAAATAAATAAGAAAGAAAATAAATACTTAAACAAAATAATAATTGCATTAACATGGCAGATGAAATGCCATTGAGCATAATCAGACAGCCTTGAGCGCCTATCTTATCTAAACCTTAATACAATATAATGAATACAGGGTGTGACTGTGATTACAAGATGTGAATAATTGTTTCCAGATGTGTCCTGGGATGCTGCCTCATCCCCTGCTGCATAGACAGCTGCATGGACGTGCATCACAAGTGCCCCAACTGCGGCGCTTACTTAGGCAGGTACCGACGATAAACATCCCAGCAGACATTGACGAAACCGCTACGTGATTGAAAAATGGAACTTTCAAAGATCTGCATTGGAATCCTCCATTTATACCCAGCCTATTTTTATTAAGCTTTTATTACACTTATTAATAATTTTTAGATTATGTTCCCACATGAAAGAAAACTCATAGAATTCCTTATTAATTAAGTTATTTAATACCCGTAATTTATTGTCCCTAGTCAAAGGGTTCGCTACTAGGTAGGAACCACAGTCGGTGTCAATTATTAGATGGATGGCTAGTCTTTATACAAGCTGACCACGAGTACCGAATGTCGCGCGAATATTCACGATAGTCATGATACTGCTACCCCCCAAATTGGGTCGCAAAGAGATAGTCATAGGAATACTTAGGTCTGGCTAGATTGCGGGGCCGGATTTAGAGGGAGAAGAGTTTAGTTCTAGACTTTAAACACAACAGCATTATAGTCTATTATGCTGTTGTGTTATACCTATTTCATAATCATTTTCTAGCGTATGGGAATACAATCTTAACTTGTTGACTTAGTTAATGAAATTAATAATTTATGAGTTGAGTCGTTTTTTTTACATAATTTTAATACTTATAAGAGAAAGCCATATTATTGTATTATACAGATTTTTATTCAGTGCCAAAATGGTCTTCCTCATGGCACGACAACGTAACGCTTGAATCACATACACGATTTTAATGAATATTCTAAATATTTAGCAAGTAGTACCTCATGTGCGTATAATTATTATATGTATGGTATGGTGCAATTTATATGTAGAATAATAATGAATAATGATATACATAATGTTTTTATTGATAACACTTAATTAATAACATCACAATTTGGAACTCAAAATCTAAAAACAAGCGTTATACATGAATGAAAGTGAATTCATGAGCATCCATCCAAAAATCGCGTAAAAACAATCAGCTGTTCCCTGATAAGGAGCGGTTGAATTTTTTTTCACGATTTCAGTGATGGTCCCATAGTAAATGAGTTTAATGACCCCTTAGTAGGATGCCCATGAATTCAATTTCATCCTGTATATTAATTGTGGTAAAACTCCATAGTTGCAGTAGGTATTAGTCAATATTTTTGTATAACTATAAGAATATACAATACATATAAGTGTACTCGAATGTATCGATCTTATTTCCCAGTATTAATAATGTGTTCTGTCTTCTTTCTTAACGCCCGGTTTCTGCCACGAAGAAACGCAAGTCAAGTGATGCGATTGTCTATTGATAATTCTTTCGACCAATCACAGCAGTTTACGGGCACTTGATAATTTGCTAGTTAATTATCGTGTTGATTTTCGTTCCAGAAACTAGGCTTTGCACTTATTGGTTAGTCTGACTAACTGGTTAGGTTTACAAAAATGGTTTATTATTAATTTGTACTTTCCAGCTAATTCAGTAACATTGTGTTTATATTTTTATTAGTTTTTCTCAATGTATTTAAGTGTACATTATTTTAAATAGATCTAATATTTTAATTGATCTTAGTAACTTATAATTTTGAAGTAAATGAAATGTGTGTGTATCATAAGCCTGCAATAAACTTTCGAACGCGACTTACAGTCGGGAATGCGACGTACTGTAGGTACTGACTGATGCTGTTTCTGATAACCGCTCATTTAGACGTCGGACACTGAACATCGGCGAAAATCGTCCTACAAAATCGGATACGATAGTGCATAGTGTATAAATCGTGACAGCCTGTGACTTATGTCGTGCGTCCGATAGTTTGATTCGGGTTGTATGGTTAGGGAAAACATTGTTACCAACCTTTTTAAAGTAATTCTTAGGTTATTAAGTAGTGACTCATAATAATTTTGTTAAGATTTACATCAGTATGTGCAGCTTATATTTTTTGCAGCATAATAAAAAGATTCTACACGACGTGGCGCTGCACTTTCAGTTACGTTATTAATGAATGTGTATTTGTCATGTAACCTACACTCTGGCCTAAATGAAAAACACTTTTAATTATTTTAAAAGTAGATAGGTACAAAAACATAATACAATTTAGATTGTCAGCTTATTTACCTACTGCCGGCAGCATTTAGCCGTAATGGCATCTATTAGAATAATTATGTACCTATCAGTGTCAACTTCCATTTTATTTTTACTCCATAATTTAAGTAAATATACAAGAAAATCAATAATAAAATATCAATATCATAATTTGAAAATTCTTTTTACAAGTATTTTCAATATTAGGTAACTATTTCTAAAACATCGATGTATTTTAATAAAAATAATTTCTATACACATAGTTACAGGCATTTTACATTTTTATAAATTTATAAAATATTTATAAAGTAATGGAACTTTCTTATACCTATCATAATAATTTAAAAACTATTTTCATAAACAATGAAATATTATATTAAGTATAATTAATAAAATATTTTTTTGTATGTATAATTTTATTAATTAATAAGCAATATGGGCTGTCTTAACAGAAAATAAATGTTTTATTAATGTCTGAAGTGCAGTATTATTGTAAAAAATATCTTTAGGTACTTCACCTAAAGTTATTTTTTATTACTTAACCTAAAAATAAATATTAATAGGTAATATGATTTTTGCTGGTTCTGGTATAGTACCTACAGTATTCTGCTTTGATTCCCAACTACAAGTAGGTTATCAGTATGGTTTATTTGGGACCTTTGTCTTGACTAGTTAGTATACAGTTTGTTAACTAACAAAGGGCGTTCCCGCTAACCCGCAAAAGTATAGCGTGCATAAACGCAAAAAAAATAAAAATAAGTACCTAGTGAAATATTCACAAAAAATATTTAATTGATACTTACGTAAAAGACACACTCTGTACACGTACACTTTTATTTTAACGTAGAAAGACAAGTGTGCGTGTACAGAGTGTTGTATATACGCTATAGTATAGCGTATACAACACACATAGTATCATACCTGTAATAGTATAGCGGCTATACTATTACAGGTTAATCGCCGTAGGTGAGTGTTTCTTGTTCAATCGTCGAATCCAACTCTCTCTCTCATATCCGTGGGACGCCCTGTATAATATCTTCGCGTTCCAAATACCGCAGTGTCTCGAGAGAAAAGTTTTCGACTAGTGCGTGTTGCCAGTGATTGATTACTTCCGCCACTGAAACGCACAGAAACTGAGGGCTACGGAGAGCCATTGACCCATTAAGTGACTAGTTCTAATTAGTCTGTGGGGTGACTGAGCCTCCTAATCAGAACCGTTCATGTTCCAGTAAAATGTGGTCGCTCACATGGGCCTGATTAAAACAGTCAAAGTCACCCAGGGCAATTGAGAGGGCTATAGTTACTCGGAGTTACTCTGTGAGATCAAATCGGAAATAAGATCGGCTGGAGAACTAAGGTAACCGGCATAGCTCGAAGCATGTGCAAGCCCAATGAGCGGATAGCCTATGCATCTAAAAGGTTGTGGAGTAGTGATTTGTACCGCAAGGTCCAGAAGTGTACGTGGCGTGGGTAGGCCCCCAGACTAGGTGGACCGATTTCGTAAGGTCAGAGCGAGGGTCGTCTTGGGTGGAGTAGGTAGGTTAGGTATAGTACCCAGATACCTATAAATGAATAAAATATTTATATTTGATTCGAGAAGCTCGCGGGGCCCGCTCTGAAATATTACTACTATCCTCTTTGTTGTTAGGGCTAGCCCATAGAGTAAAGTAATATATTGGGCTTGGCTTAGACAAGGAGTCTTTATTCGAGCCCGGTAAATTAGATCTGGCTATCCATTCCGGTGGTGAAAGAATTATGTTCCACTAGCTGCGCTCTGCGGTTTCACCCGCGTAAGTCTCGATCTCGTGGGAATATCGGGATAAAATAAAAAGTATCCTATGTCCTATTCCACGTCATGGTCTACCCATGTGCCAAATTTTATCTAAATCCGTTCAGCCGTTTTAGCGTGAAAGCGTAACAAACAAATAAACAAACAGACTCACTTTCGCATTTATAATATTATATATTATTATTAGGATTATGAGTATTTTGTAGAAACTAATAAAATATTTTATAATAATATTCAATTTTTTTTTTAAAGTCACAAGTATCATTTTGTCTATGATAAGCTGTCAAAAACCAGCGCCTGCGAAAGTGACATAAAACTAAAAACTTCGCTCGGTGATCGCTACATAATCTGTGGGTGATCGTTCGTTCGCTCGTTGCTGAAGATAGAAATATTTCTAAAAAGAAAATTGTATTTTTTAATTATTTTTTATTGTATTAGAAAAGGTTCCTGAGGCAAAAATGTCCTGGTTATTTGGGTATAGTTCGAAACCTCCACCACCACCCTCCGATGTTCCGCCTGCAGATTCTGGGGGCGCTGCCGCACCCCCTAACCTATCCAAATCTGAAAAGAAGGCAATGGAAGCCTATCGCTTTGATTCTAGTGCTCTCGAAAGAGCTGCACAAGCGGCTAGAGAACTGGAAAGATCAAGTAAGTAGTTAAAGTACGGTACTTATCAACCACATTGCGTGCTATTGCATAAGCGACCGCATAACCTTACAGCTCGCGGCAAGACCTACTATATTAATATAAAAACAACATTTTGGCTCTTCTTATCTTATAATTCAGTATCCAAAATATTTTCTAGCAATGTTATATTCATTGTTCTTGGTGAGGGCAACAAAATGCAAACATAAGTTTTAATAACTTTACATAGGTTAGAATAGTTCTATTGTTCTCTAGATGAAATTCATTTACATTTAGTACCTCTAATCAAGCGCCCAACTCTGTATGTTTTCTTTTATATTGTTTGATAATTTCTTAACCAGACAGAAACTTTCAAAAGTGCAGGGAGATATATTTAAATATTAGGAATCTGCAATCATTTAGGGACCTACTAATGTATTTGGCCTTTACAGGTTCGCATATAAGTAATAACTCATCATTTTAGTGCCAATGGTTTTCTATTACAACAATAAACAATCCACCAGCAATTGAACCATAGGGATTCAATGAGCTTTCATTGAATCCCTATGGTTCAATTGCTGGTATATGTTCTAGATAAAGATTTAGATTTAGAGAAAATACAGTAAAGCCTTAATCATTCACATAGCACAATATACTAAGATGATTGGTTAAAGTACTTTTATAGAGATAAATAATTTCAATTGGGTCTGCTGTGAACACATGCAATCAAATACTATACTAACATTTTTGTAGGTAGTTAGGTACACTAATTACAACTACTTATTATGGTCATATTGTTCAGAACATTCAAAGGATGCATTGGAGCTTAGTAAGCTACAAGAAAGCACCAAACAGTCAGAACAAATGGCAAAGATCAAAGAGTATGAAGCAGCTATAGAACAAGCCAAAGTTGAACAGAAGAGAATTGATTTTGAAGAGCGCAGAAAAACACTACAGGTGCCTTCTTTCTTCAATCTTATTAGTATTAGAATTAGAATTTGATTATTACACATAAGCTCATGCACCCGGATGCATTAAAATGATATCTTTTTAAATTTATAGGAAGAAACAAAACAACATCAAATGAGAGCCCAGTACCAAGATCAGTTGGCTAAAAAGAGATATGAAGACCAACTGGCACAACAACAAAGATCTCAGGAAGAAATTCTGAGAAAGTAAGCTATATCAAATGCCTTCGGATGTATTTATATGTTCTGGCATAACAACATATCATAATTTTCATTTCCTTTACTATCCTATTTTATTTAGTTATTGCAGCATGTTGTTTTCCATCTCTACTAGCATTTCAGTAGTCACACATTCTAATCCCCTTCCCTACTCTTGTATAACCCTTACCTCCATTTATAGTGTATATTACAATAATACTAAATTTTTAGACAAGAAGAGAGTGTTGCTAAACAGGAAGCTTTACGGCGCGCAACTATTGAGCATGAAATGGAGCTCCGAGAGAAGAATAAGCTAAAGGCAATTGAGGCTGAAGCCAAGGCCAGAGCAAAAGCTGATCGTGAAAACCGGGACATAACATTAGAACAAATAAGATTGAAGGCAGCTGAAAACAGAACAACTATTCTTGAAAGTATTAAGTAAGTAACTGAATGTTATTGTAGCTAGTAAATCAGTATCTTATAGTTATTCATAATCATGAAGACCCAGGGTTAAAATGTTGATATTAAACAGATAATCAGCAGCTAGATCTGAATTTATCTTCATATTAAAGCATACTATCTCTTTCCTTTTAATATTAGGATTTCAAATATTATAAGTTTTAATTTGATAACAGTATTTTGGATTAAAGAATAATCTCTAATTGATTAACAGGACAGCAGGGAGTGTAATTGGTACTGGACTAAATGCTTTGGTCACCGATTGGGAGAAAACATTAGCCGCAGCTGGTGGGCTATCCCTCCTGGCCCTTGGTGTATATTCTGCTAAAGGTGCAACATCAGTGACTGCAAGGTTCATTGAAGCTCGCATTGGTATGTACCAATATTTTATGTCAATGTATTGTAGAACAAAAAGATAGAACAAACCAGGATAGCACAAAGTAGTTCTCATAGGAATAACTTCTCATTCAGTTTTCTCAATTTCCAGGCAAACCTACCCTTGTCAATGAAACATCAAGATTCTCAATATTGGAAGCTGTCAAACATCCAATACTCACAGTTTCAAAAGCTATAGCGAGTTTCAAAAAGCCTTCTGATGCATTAGCTGGCGTGGTCTTAGCTCCAACTCTTGAGCGGCGACTACGAGATATTGCTATTGCTACTAAAAATACACGTTTAAATAAGGGATTTTACAGAAACCTGCTTATGTATGGACCTCCTGGAACTGGTAAAACATTATTCTCTAAGGTGAGTGTATAGATTATTAAATTGTTTATTGTATTGTGTAAAAATCATTTTGTTAAATAATTTACTTGTGTTTTGCAGAAACTAGCAAAACATTCCGGCATGGAATATGCTATCCTTACTGGCGGTGATGTTGCACCCATGGGAAAAGATGCTGTGGCTGCAATTCATAAAGTATTTGATTGGGCCGGTACCAGTAAAAAAGGTTAGTCTGAGGCTAGTTTACATAAAGCATGAAGCAAGTTTATTTAGTGAATTGTACATTCATTACAAAATAATTTCAAATTGACAGGTGTACTTCTCTTCATTGATGAAGCTGATGCATTCTTGAGGAAACGCTCCTCAGAAAGGATTAGTGAAGATTTGAGAGCTGCCCTCAATGCATTCCTGTACCGGACATCTGACCAGAGCAACCGGATTATGTTGGTGCTCGCATCCAACACGCCGCAGCAATTCGATTCTGCAATCAACGATCGTCTCGATAAGATGATAGAATTCGGATTGCCTGGCGTTGAGGAGCGCGAACGTTTGATTCGTCTTTACTTTGATACCTTTGTTCTGAAACCAGCATCGGAAGGAAAGAGGTAAATAAAATTAAACAGCACCTATACTACAACGTATTAATGCCATCATTTTTCCAGTGTTAGTGAGAGACGGAGCCATGCAAGGCCGCTAGCTCCATCCTTTTTTCGCAGTGGAATAATAATGGCATTAATACTTCATAGTCAGCCCCCTGAGCTTCAAAACATGTAGCATTTGATACTATATTGAGTAAATAATTGTTTTACAGACGGTTGAGCGTGGATCAGTTCGACTACAGTGATCTGTGCACAACTCTGGCCGCGCGCACGGCCGGCATGTCGGGCCGAGCGCTATCCAAGCTGGGAGTCGCGTGGCAGGCGGCTGCTTATGCGTCGGACGACGGACGCCTCACTGAGAAAATGTGCATTGATATTTGTGATGACGCTGTGAGGGACCATCGTCAGAAGGTTTGTATACTTCTTACATGCGACAGAAATAGCAAAATAGGGTTTCGTTTATTTCCTCTAAATAATTTCATAGTTTTACGACGGAGTCCTAAAAGTGATCGCCGTTACCTACTAATTCATATTTTTATCGTAGATGGAGTGGTTATCGAACGAAGAGAAATCTCGAAGCATGATGCCTTATCTCTTAGACTTACCGCCTTTGGATACCGAAAACGAAAATGCTGTGGAGAAAGAAACAGTGAAGCCCAAATCCAAAAAAGCATTGAAAATGAAGGACCAAGATGTTGAATTAGAGAAGTGACACAGTGTTAACCCTGGCGACATTGTAGATCTAGCTGAAAACAACATATGTTCCAGTTCCACAAGAAACAGAACAAACTGTGATACAACTCAAAAGTTCAAATATGATTGTAAAAAGTCAGACTTCAAAAAGTTTATTGATCTAGATGATAAAGACATGGAAGTCTTGCGGACAATATCGCAGAAGAAAAAAGCTAGCACAAGTCAGGAGAAGTCGCAATAAATTAGTAGAAGATAAGATAATGTAATTGATTCATATTCATGGAAACATAGTTATGTAAGAAATAAGAATTATGAATGCTCCCATTATTTTGAATAAGGGTTAGTCAACAATAAGCCTGAAGACTCATATGCAGTGTTTGGGTTGGTCTGAATTGCACAAAGGGACTATATTTAGAAAATACGTACCAAGAAATATATAGTACATTATTGTTGCGACCTGCAACAGTCATTGTGGACGATTGTGAAAAAAACGAGTCTCTCGCCCACATCATATTTGAGTCCATCAATGCCTGGTTGCGGCCAAGTCTTCTATAGTACTTTTCTCAAATAATGCGCGGAAATTCAAACCAAGTAAATTAATATAAATTCCAGCATGTAACAAAGATCATTTTACCGCGCCAACGTTCTTTTTTTTTTTCTTTAATTTTTATAGCAGTATTTGCAAGTCATTTTCGATTTGACTTGCAAATACTGCTATAAAAATAAAATCTGATAAGTTACTTCCTTGGTTGCCATAGTGTTGAAGTAAAAGTTTGTAGAGTTCCATTTTTAAATAACACGACAGTTAGGAGTTTTCCTACTAATTCCGCTAAACACGACAGATTCTATGGATTTTCATACAAACAAAGAAGGGTGACAAAATAATGCTCGAATTTCCAAGCATGATTGAGAAAAATACATTATCTCTGTACTATTTAGAGAGTTATGTATTGTTTCATTGAAACTATGAATAAACTTAAATGTACAAAGATATGAAATTTTTTGGTACAAAGGCAAATTCATACAAATAGTGAAATAAAGGCTTCGTGTCAAAGGATCTTACCTCGTTGGCTATAAAATGTGCATTTGATGTAGAATTAATTAATCTAATTCTTATTGTATTGGAGTTAATGTAAATGTAATGGTTATGCTTACGAGTGTGTTGTGTTAACTTTGTTTGTCTGCGATCTGGCAATATTACTTTAAAGTGAGCAAGCATTTTATTTTTGTTTGGTTATAATATTAGTTAGTGGGGAGGTTCACAGTTGAATTTATTTTCGGATGGTAAATTAAAATACTTATCGGCGAATCCATGAAATCTTTATTGCAGTGAATATAATACACACAATAGGTAGTGTTCCTTCATTACTTAAAACTGTGAAATATGTTTATTTTCAGCGAAAAATCTTAATAATGATGATATAACTGTTTAGCTTATGCTATATAGATCAAGTTTGTTGTTATCATTTTAGTCACAGTTACACTAGTAGTGCATATTAGAATATTGTTAACAAAAAAAAATTGTTTCATTTAACAATTGACCTAACACACCTTAATCAACTATATGTTGATGTTTGGTGCATTATTACCCTATGTCAGTGCAATACCCTGCCTCACAAACTTCACAGTATACCTGGTCTGGCTATAAATTATTGTTTCCATTTAAAATGTTGAGATTATGAGATACATCAATAAATAGGTTGATCATGTTATCAGAGATGTTGAACATTCTCATCTACCATGAGAACAAAAATTGAATTGAATTTAGTTTTGAGACTTCTCTTACTATGACTATTTAGGTTATGAAAAAGTCCTGCTAATAAAGCTTCTTGTTGCCGTTTTAATTTGTTACAGAACATGGCCTGACCTGCCAGACTAGGTATACTCTACAGTGGAACTTCTCAAGTTACCTGGCACAATAAAATATCACTCCATGCCCCATAATTATAAAGACATCGCCTTATCATACATTTAATAACTAATTAGTATCCACAAATAGAAATTAAAATTAACTCATCTAAACAAATGAAGATGAATTTTTTAAAGCATTGTAGTTGTTCACTTAGCAAAAACTTAATTCAATCGCAATTCCTCATGTTGTACGTGGGATAGTGAGATGAATTTTGCGAAGGTAGAAATATAAATTTTGAATTTGCCTGACCTTAACTATTACAATAACAATTAGACTTTAAAATACATTTAAAAACAGATTAAAAGCATTTTAATGAATAGATAATAAGACTTAATTTAACATAATAGGTGGCTGTTTGTTGTCCACATAATCAAGCACTTTAGCATTGAACAAATGTGCATTAATTCGCTAGCTTACATACATTCTGATCTTTTACAGCTTAGGCAAAATATTTTACATAATAATAAACAGTGTATATTTTTGGTATGCACCATACTAAATATTACAATAAGTCCACATTCATGATAAAAGGGACAACAAAATAGGTATAGTAGCTACCACTTAAAACAAGTTTTTCTTTAATTAATTATCTGTATGCAAATAATATATTACATTTTTACAAATATTTAGCAAAAGAATTACATACATTTATCTGGCCATAGGCATGTATAATGCTTAAGACTCGATTACACTCTACATGGAACAGATAATTAGTTTATTTAAATGCTCTTAGTTACTTCTGTTCCCTGAGCAACACGAGGTTTGGGCAGGTGCTGCTTCATCATCAACTACCACAACTTGTGATGGTCTGTTCACATCTGTTTGTGAGTTTTGCTCATACCTTTCAATCATTGTTCTTGTAAGATCGAGGAAGAGCTCTTCCACTCCTTGGTTTAATTTTGCCGATGTGTAAAAATGTTGAGCACCAACCATATTGGCATAGCTGAAATGCAACAATGTATCTTTCAGTTATTATTCCCTCTTGCTTATTATTGCGTTTAATCAACAATTTTGATTGCAAATGTAGTCAATGAGGTTATTATATGAGGTGAAACATACCTCTCTGCTTCTTCTAGGGGAACAGTCCTTTCATGTTCTAAATCAATTTTATTACCAGCAATTGTCAGAACTATATCTGAGCCCAACATCTTTTTCAGCTCCTTCACCCAGTTTTTCACCTGCAATGAAATCCCTGTCTATTACTCATTCATGCCACTTTGAAATCAAAGTGGAAAATACTTCCTGAACAGTTAAGTAGAAGCAACAGTTTAATTTACAGGAAAAGAGATGTCCGATTATATATTTTCAATCATCCACTTTAGTTATCAATGTAAAACATGAAATTATCAATTTAAAGTTTTGCATTGTTTTCTTGATTATGGCTGTGTTGAATATATTTTATGTGATAAGATAAATCAGACCTTTCCAAAAGAATCTTCATCGGTGATGTCATACACAAGAATAGCCCCATTAGAATTCCGATAGTATATAGGACCCAATGCATGGAATTTTTCTTGACCTGCTGTGTCCCAAATGGAAAGATTAACACGCTTGCCGTTGATGTTTAATCTCTTGTTCAAAAAGGTGGCCTGAAATAAAAATAAAAGTCAATACTGTCTATTAGTGGCTCTCATCACAACCTGAGACTGCATGTGGTAACGATGTCGTGATAAATCGAAAAGCCTGCAAACACTATTGCTGATTCCATCTGGCAACACAAAAACTTGTCTTTATTAGTTCAGTGAGTGGGAATCGGACTTACTTTTGAATTTGTGTAAATAATCCATACGCGAATGAAATTCTGAACGTAACTTTTACTACAACACTGGCATCAGAGGCATACAAATTACAAGTTATAAGACTTATTTATGGGTTATGAAATTTACTATTTATTTGATGATAATTTTTATAATTAAGAGATTTTGAGTCGTAGGTACATACCTGCAGCGTAGTTAGATGTTTGTCGTTGAATTTATCTTCAATGTAACGCAGTAATAAAGAGGTCTTTCCAACACACCCCTCCCCCAGTAAAACAACTTTGAAGTTGTGAGTCCCGCTCGGAGCGGTAGCCATTATAATAATCTAATAGATCCTTGACTTTGGAACCTTGAAAAGTTGAACTGAGGCAAATTAAATTTGCAGCTGTTGCAAGAAATACGTAATAAAACTGTATACAAGCAGCAGATAACTATTCTACACCGCGAACAAACACAAAAGCATTTCTTAGGTATTTATCACAATTTATTCAATGGATTAAGTACCACGACGTATTTAACTAAGATTCAGGGAACTTTCCAGTTTGTAGAAAAATGTATATTTTTCAACAATGTCACAAATCAAATCAAGAGTGACAGCAGCAGGCTGATGTCTGACAATGAGCATAGACAGCACAGTTTCAAAGACAAGGAAAAAACAAATAATTTCGCGACAGTATTTGGGTCATTTTCACAAAAAGTGTTATTAGAGAATAATAAAAAGGTATCTTCTGGCAATATTATACACAAAAATAAGAAACCAAAGGGGGGGCAACATATGTTAAAATTATTCAATCAAAATATCCAAGGTTGCTCTTCCAAATTACTGGAAATAGAATTGTTTTTAGAAAATACCAAGTTTGATGTAATTTGTTTAACAGAACATTGGTTAAAAGACCATCAAGTAAAGTCAATTAATTATGAAAATTATTGTGTAGTTAGCCATTTCAGTCGAAAATGTATGATACATGGCGGTTCATTAATATTAGTAAAAAATTCTATTAAATCAAAAGAACGGAAAGACATCATTGGACTGTCTGTTGAACACACCATTGAATTGTCCTGTGTTGAGCTTGATAAGCATGTTATAGTATGCGTATATAGACCTCCAAGCTACCAGAATCTACCTATATTTGATTCTGTAATGGAAGAGGTGCTAAAGAAACTTAGTACTAATAGTAAGTCAATAATCATATGTGGTGATTTTAACATTAATTTATTAGAAAATAACTCGAATACTGTCCGATTATTAAGTCTTTTTAGGTCATTTGATTTGTCAAATGTTTTTATTGAACCAACCCGAGTGACAGCTTCTTCTGCCACTTGTATAGATAATATTTTTTGTAATTGTGATTACTTACATAAAGAAATTGTAAATAAGTTGCCATCTGATCACAGTGGACAAACAATAACTTTTTGCGCCTACATACCTTTACAAAAAATTCAAATAAGGTTTAGGCCAATTACATGTAAAAACTTAGAAAAATTAAATAATTCGTTGGCCAGTAAATTATGTGTTCAGAGTTTTAATAATGTATGTGACCCAAATGAGTTCTACGCCGATTTCTTTTCACTAATAAACAAACACTTTAATGAAACTTTTCCACTAAAGACTAAAACTATTTACACAAAGTTCTTATTTAGTGATTGGGCTACTCCAGGTATTCGTAAAAGCAGGGAAAATCTTTTTGAACTTTATGGCCTAAAGCAACATATGAATAATTCAACCTTTCATCAGTATGTTGCAAAATATTCTAAAACTTTTAAAAATGTGTGCAAAATAGCTAAAGCTCTTTACATTAGCAATAAAATAAAATCAGCTGATGACAAAATAAAAACTACCTGGCAAATAATAAATAATGAAACAGGTAGGAAAAAACAGCGTAGTACTGAATTTAATTTAGAGACTGCACATGGCCCAATCAACTCAAATGTAGAAATAGCTCAGGAATTTGAAAACTTTTTTGGAAATATTCCAGTTAAAACTACTGAAGCTCTAAATTCCTCACCCGCGCTTTCTGCTGCCTTACTTAGAAAGAATGTAAAGGCATGCCCTTTGGAGTTTAGGTTTCAGCATACAAACCCCCAAGCGGTTATAAAAGCTTTTAAAGATCTTAAAATTAAATCAACAGAAGATCTATGGGGAATGTCTGTAAAAGTCTGTAGATCTATCATAGAAACCATTGCGCCCTATTTAGCTTTCATATTTAACACCAGTGTAGACCAAGGAGTCTTTCCGGATCTCATGAAACACAGTAAAGTAGTTCCTTTGTTTAAATCCGGTGATAGTAAGGAACCCAACAATTATAGGCCTGTGTCAATTCTGCCAGTTCTCAGTAAGGTGTTTGAAAAGTTGATGCTCAATCAAATGTTACGTCACTTTACTAAAAATTCCATCTTTCATGAACATCAGTACGGTTTCACCAAAGGGCGTTGTACCACTGACGCCGGTGTCACCCTAATAAAGAACATTTTTAACGCCTGGGAGGAAGCACAAGATGCCATTGGAATCTTTTGCGACCTCTCGAAGGCGTTCGATTGCGTCGACCATGATACACTTCTGTTGAAACTAGAGCACTATGGGGTTAGGAATACAGCTCTTGATTTACTAAGATCATATCTGAAAGAAAGAAAAGTTCAAGTTCAAGTAAACGGCGTAAACTCATTGGGGTCTGAAATGGCAATGGGCGTTCCTCAAGGCTCGATATTAGGTCCATTCCTCTTTTTAGTTTATATTAATGATTTACCCCAATTACTTCTAAATCAACCGAAGATGGTGTTATTTGCAGATGACACATCATTGATTTTTAAAATAAATCGACGTTCACAAAATCTTGACGACGTGAATAGCTCTATTCTTCAGGTACAAGATTGGTTTACGGTAAATAATTTGGTACTAAATGAAAAAAAAACCAAATGCATTCGATTTAAATTACCTAATGTTAGAAGTAGCGAATGTGACATCATATTGAATGGAGAAAAACTGGAGTTTATTAATCAAACAGTTTTCTTGGGAATCACGCTAGACGAGAAATTACAATGGGGACCTCATATAAAATCTCTTGCGGGGCGGTTAAGCTCGGCCGCTTATGCTGTTAGAAAGATAAGACAGTTAACAGATGTAGAAACCGCGCGTTTGGTCTATTTCAGTTACTTCCACAGCATTATGTCGTATGGCATTTTACTGTGGGGTCGGGCTGCTGATATTGAATCCATTTTTATTTTGCAAAAAAGAGCTGTCAGAGCCATTTATAATCTTTGTCACCGCGAATCTCTCAGGGAACTATTTAAAAAGATTAATATCATGACGGTACCTTGCCAATTCATTTATGAGAATATTATGTATGTAAGAAAAAACTTAAATCTTTTTAATAAAATAAGTGATAGGCATAATTTTAATACTAGAAATAAAGATAAAATAGATCAACCATTTTTCAGATTAGCTAAAGTACAAACATCTTTTATGGGGTACTGCGTTAAATGCTATAACAAAATACCTTGTGATATATTGCAATTAAATGAAAGAAAATTTAAAACTCATATAAAAAGTACACTTTGTAAACAAGCTTATTACAAATTAGAGGATTATATCCAAGATAAGAATGCTTGGAAACATGCTGGTCTTGCTCCATAGGACGATTTAGTGTCTGGACAAAATCAAACTGATAGCTAATTTAGTTTTTTTTTTATTTATTATTTGTATGTCATAGACTTTTACACTCTGTCATTACTTAAACTCACGCACTGACTTATTAGTACTACTTGTAACAATGTTAGGACTATTGTAATATCGTATACTTTTACAATCTTTGTAAATATGTGAGCACCATGTATCTGGTAATTAATTTATTCATTATTGCTCCATTTATAATTCTTTTTACCTTTCGTAGTACAGTAATCTTATTGCAGGTGCATCGTCTTCACATATAATTATATAATTAATGTATACAAAATATTGTAAAACATTTTTAAAAGAGTAACGATGGAGTTTCTTGCCCATTCTTCTCCATACGAAAACTACCTTTTGGAAGGGGCAACTAGAATCAATTCTATTTCTTTGTTTGACGTTCAAAAGTGCCATATATGTGCCTATTTGAAATAAATTATTTGACTTTGACTTTGACTTTGACTTTGGGTGTGTCCCACAACTTTTGGATTTTTTTTAAAGAATAATATCTACATATAAGAAAAAAAACACTAAAACTATGGATCTGTGCTCAGTTTTTAACAATATTGTAAAATGTTGCTGCTTATAAACACAGCAATAATATCATAATTTTCAAAAATGAAGGTAATGTATTTTAGCGCTGTCCCACTACCGTTTTCATTAAAATAACGTTACCGTAATGAATTTTGTTGACATAATAACAAAGTGTTTGATATTTTGGAAAGTATAGATAGGCACGATTTGTTTAACAATTACAGCAATAGTCTAATGCCGCTTAAAATATTTAAATTATTTAATCTCTGTGAGAACATAAACTATACTCCATTTGAAATAAGATTAGAAATTTAAACAAACCTTTTTGCAGTCCGTTCAACCGATTTTAACTTCTATACCGTAGCTATAAGGATGGCATAAAAGCAAAAAACTTTACACAATACCAACTGTCTACTGCAGCTGCCATTTGTCATGCCAGCAACGCAATAGAAGTCAAAATCGGTTGAACGGACTGTAAAAAAGGCTTTTTTAAGTGTCTAATCCTATTTCGAATGGAGTATACTTAAAATGGAAATTTCCCTTCTGACACCGCATTTTTTTGCGAAATGATGCTATCAAAACTACCGTTTACGCGTATTTTTTTTCGATCGGCAGCATTTTTAATGCTGTCAACGGGTGAATACAAGTATTTCGGACTAGAGATGGGTTGTAACAGGTGAAACACGATATCTGTGATCACTGTGACTGTGACAAAAAAATAACAGATCCAAATATCTGTTATTAAATCACAGCCTGTGATTTTTGTACGGACGATAAATACGTATCTCAATCGAATATCATCTTAATTTCTATTAATTTAAAGTCGAAAATCGTATCTATCTGTTATAAAATCACAGCCTGTGATTTTTGTACAGACGATAAATACGTATTAACTCAATTGAATATCTTCTTTATTTCTTTTCGTTAAAGTCGAAAATCGTATCCGAAGTTTTAACAGTAACAGTCTTGATGATCTGTGATTTTAAGTAACAGATATTTTTTATCATTAGGAGCAATTGCTATCTGCTATTTTTTAATATCTGTGATTTCTATCTGTGACGATAAATACGCCTCACTCCTGTTTCGGACGTTTTGACGGCGGCTGGCGGACGAACAACATCACCTCAGGTAGCGGTCCGGTTTTGGTTTTCCAGAGCCGCGACCAATTTCAAAGTAAGATTACAAGTTTATTTCTTGCAAATTATTTTAATATCTTCATTAGCTATCAGTGAACTTAAATTGATACCAAGATTTGATGTGTTAGTTTAAAATAATTAAAACAAAAGCGTTTAATTTGTAATAGCTTTGATGCCTTAGAGAGTGTAATCATTTTGATTAATGTAATTATAAAAAGCGTTCCTAAGTTGTATCGTAATTGAGAAACATACCAGAAAGTATTGAACTAATTTGGTCCAAAGAGTACCGTAATGGAAATTAAAATGGTGATTAAGTATGTTTGCTATTGTTGATTTTATGTTTTATCTATTTTATATTGAAGTAAAAAGCATTGTTATCCAATTATACTATTTGATTAAATCCAAACGAGTTTTATTTTATTTCTTTAGCTGAAAGTCCTTAGTTTCGGAATGGAATAAATTTTGTTCCCGCAGGGACAATAAATTAATTGTATTTCAGTAAATAATCCTGATTAAGAGGTTTTATTATAATTTTCATATAGTGTAAAGAATTGTAAAATAAATTCAAAAAAAAGAATTAAATAAAAAAAAAATTCGACATATTTTTGATAGTGTACACTTTTTCTGAAAATGACCCATTTATTTCGATTGTGCCCTCGGATTGCACACGAAGTCACGAAAATACTAGTTCGCAACATACACAGAAATCCGGTGGAAAATCTAAAACATCATTTTTTTTATATGCGCGATATCATATATACCTAGCGCCGCGTCTCGTAATATCGGACTTGAGTTCAGTGGTGGCGCGGATTCTAGCCGTAGCCCAGACCATTTTTGTTGGTCTGAGAGCCGTAGTCACAAAGCCAGGAGTTTCTTTTACTTGCTAAAATAATTTATTTTTAGACATCATCGTCAAAAATTTCAACGATTACGCTCTTGTCAAACACACTGTAGGTACTAAGTACTACCTAATAATTTTAAGGATTACACTTTAAAATCAATGGGGTAATACATAAATACCCCTGAAAACCTATGCAATTAACAGGTACAAGCCTAATAGGTAGGTACCTACTAACTGATGTCCTTAGAAGAACCATGCGGGCCCTTACTAATAAAAGTAGAAAAGGTCAGTGTAACTCGTAAGGAGATTCTCACAGGAGGCCATTTTTTTGTAAGTTTTTAGGTACAAATTGGAAAAAATGTGGGCACCACTACCGCATATAGGTCACTTCAAATGGGAAATGAGTAAAAGAATTTAAGGGGGATGCGCTAAGGTGGCCCGAGAAATTCAAATTTTCTTACATTTATTGCAATTTGCAGGTCAGTATCAGGTTGTATGTTGATCTAAATATTGTTTGCGACCGTAACAAATATGGATTTACAGAATTATAATCATTAGAATCAGCAATACAACTCCTTAAGTTCATGTAAGCGCATTGAATGACTACTTCATGAAATCGTCATTCAATGCACTTACATGAACAAAACACGTATCTATCACGGCCACCTTATCGTATCCCGTTAAAAACACTGCTTAAAAACCTACTAGCACTTGGCCAGAGGCGGCGGAAGGCGTGGGCGATGTAGACGACCGCCTACGGCCTCGCGATCCGAGGGGCCTCCCACCACGACGGTTTATGCACTTAAAAACCGACGGTGTACTTAAAAACCGTGAACGCGACGAAAAAAGTTTACTATTCATAAAACGATAAATACATTTGCTAGCGTTGCTTTGCTATTGTGAGGAGTCCCCGTCGGCCAGAGCTGGGGATTTCCCATTCTGTTTGTTTACGTTGCTTTCAACGGCTAGGAAGTCAATCAAAGTATCGGGTGCGGTCCGACCAGGGCCCCCGGTTTTGGGGGCACCCAAATCTTTAGAAATACTTTTTAATTAAATTCCAAACAAGGCCAAAATATGTTCAGTAAGTAAAAGGCACTATTTGTTGGAGCCTTATAGTATTAACGTAGAGTACTAAAATTTTCATTTGCATCCTATCCTACATCATTCTACATCTTGCATCCTAGATTTTCTGTAAAAGTCGACAAAGTAACTCCTATTTATGTAGGAACGTATTGTCTAACTAAGAAAACCTTACCTATCAGGGGCGGGCTCCTTAAATTTTCGGGCTCGCTGCGCTCGCTCTTACACCCTACGTTCCCAAACTATTCGGTCGACAAAGTAAAATTACTTTGTCGACCGAATAGTTTGGGAACGTAGGGTGTAAGAGCGAGCGGAGCGAGCTCGAAAATTTTTGCACTCTGGATAGGGTAAATTTTGAATTGAACATTTATATGAAAATAGGAATTTTCCTATTTTTATATAAATGTTCAGGGTAAATTTTGAATTGAACATTTATATAAAAATAGGAATTTTCCTATTTTTATATAAATGTTCAATTCAAAATTTACCCTATCCAGAGTGCAAAAATTTTCGAGCTCGCTCCGCTCGCTTTAGCATCATGTATCCAACTATTACTTTTAAGTGAAATAATCTAAAGCAAACGTAACCTGTTTAAGCTAGTGTGCCAAAATGTCGATCTCGCTTCACTCGCTCGTAAATTCTACGGTCTTCCCAGTTTTTAAAGTTTTATGTATGCAGAAACCACTCCCCCTTTAGTTTGCCACCCCGGGTCCCTGACGGTCTTCAAGCTTACGTTATTATACCTAAAATTAATAATAATTTTGGCAGTCCCAACAGATTTTTTTTTTCAGGTCTCGCTAAATGTACAAAACTCAAACTCAAAGCATTTATTTCAATTAAACCATTTACAGGCACTTTTGAATTGTCAAAGAATC
The DNA here is from genome assembly GCA_947363905.1 of Lithophane semibrunnea. Classification (NCBI taxonomy): domain Eukaryota; kingdom Metazoa; phylum Arthropoda; class Insecta; order Lepidoptera; family Noctuidae; genus Lithophane; species Lithophane semibrunnea. The sequence goes on from OX376186.1 coordinate 14,981,055, forward strand.
GGTCAGTTAGTCAAAAAGTTGAAGCTAGTTGCCCATTCTAAATCGTAGATCTCTATGGAGAAGAACGGGCAAGAAACTCCAAGGACACTCTTTTAAAAATGGATATAGATATTACAAAATCCTGGGTACAGTATTCTTGGTGCTTCTATATGTGAGAACAATGTCAAATGAAAAATAAACAAAAACAATTCAAAATACAGTAAAAAAAATATTACCATTAAAAAAAAAAAAATTTTTTTTCATTTATGTATTGGAATGTTCACAAAAAGATTAAATTTAAACGTAAAAGAAACACTCTCTACACGCACACTTGTATTTCAACGTAGAAAAACAAGTGTGACAAGTGGGCGTGTACAGAGAGTTTATTTTCCGTAACAATTTAATATTTTTTGTGAATTTTTTACTATACAATTTTTTTTTTTTTTTTTTAACGTTTTTTTTTTTTTGGCATGTTTACACGCTATACTATTGCAGGTTAATGGGAACGCCCTTTGTTAGTTAACATACTGTATAAGATTAAAAATAAGCCTTGGCAGATGAGAGATGACCAGTCTCAACTGACAGCGCCCGTTCACGAACATGACACGTGGATCAGCACCATCCAGCTCAACCATTTTGTAGGGAACCGAATGATCCAACACACGCGCCTCCATCAGCGAGACATTTAAGTGAGTATGACATACTCTCATGCTCTTCCAAGTCAATATAAAACATTATACCATATTAAATGGCTCCATGGTAATCACATTTACAAAATTGAAAAAATGCTTCTAATTTATACAAAACTATAATTTGCAATGAACTTGAGAGATTAATATAATAGAATTTAAAGAAAAAAAAATCAACATTAAGTTTGTAAAGTCAGAAAAAAAAGGGGAAGCAACTCTTCCAAATATTAAAATTAATTTTACTTAGTGAGCCCTAGTGCCTGTGGAGCAGGACCAGCACTAGGCCAAGCATTTTTATCTACGATATAATCATCCAACTTATAATATGCCTATCTACATAGTGTGCGTTTAATGCATGTTTTAAATTTCTTCTCATTTAATTGAAGAATAATGAGTGGTATTTTATTATAACATTTTACACAGTATCCCATAAAAGAAGTAGGTATGTACTTGAGACAATCTGAAACGTGGTTGATCTAATTTGTTCCTATTTCTAGTGTTAAAGTTATGCCTGTCACTTATCTTACTAAAAAGATGTAGATTTTTCCGAACATACATAATGTTTTCATTTAAGTACTGACAAGGAACCGTCATGATGTTAATTTTTTTAAACAGTTCCCTTAGAGATTCGCGTCTGTGGAAGTTGTAGATGGCTCGGACAGCCCTCTTTTTCAAAATAAAGATAGAATCAATATCTGCAGCCCGTCCCCACATCAAAATACCGTAAGACATGATGCTATGAAAGTAACTAAAATAGACCAGTCTCGCGGTATCCACGTCTGTTAGTTGGCGGATTTTCCAAGCAGCGTAAGCTGCTGAACTTAGTTGCCCTGCAAGTGATGTTATGTGAGGACCCCAGTGTAGTTCTTAATCAAGCGTGATCCCCAGGAAAACTGTCTTTTCGACGAATTCTAGTATCTCCCTATTCAGTACAACATGACATTCACTACTTCTTACATTCGGTAACGGTAGGTAGGTAATACGGGCTGGTATCCGCAACTCCACGTCAAAGCGCGTATTTTGCGTACTTCGGTAACGGTAACGTGTACAACTAAATTTAGATCTTACGCCGCAACTGCACTTATCGGCAAAGTAGTGCCAAGTTGTCAACATTATAGGTCTGCATTACTTAATAGTACATTGTGATATGAGTGTGCTTTTTGGATATTACAGTCGAGGCGGTATTTTCGCGTGAGCCACAGGCGAACGCGATAAGGTAGCCGAGAGTGTAATAATCAATGCACACGCGTTTCATACGACGTTTTTCAACACACTTGCGAGGAAAAAAACAGACTTGTTGTAAGAACTTATGCTACAATAACGTACCTAACTATAGAGATGATAGATTTATAAATTTTAACTGACCTTTGTTGCCAGGTACTGACTATCCGGAGTTTCTTTTAAAAACTTCTATGACGGTTGGTGGCAATAATTTAGATTTTGTATTTTTGATAGGTAAAATAAACCACACATTGAGCATCAAAGAATTCGTCCGCATCGCTGTCAATGGGAAAGGTGCCCAAAAGGCTGGCAGCATTGCCACGTTGAATGGCAATGCTGATTCTTTGGGCTAAAAATAGGCCAGCCCTCTGGTCACGTGAAGAGTCGACCAATCGCTTAGCGATGTCCCGAAATACTCGATGAGCACTCGGACCCCACGGCCCTAGTGTTTCAACCCCAAACGGCTCAAACATATAGCTCCCAATAAGGTTTGCGCCGTTTGAGGTTTTCTGCTCCTGAAGCAGCTGTCCCAGCACAGCCCGCCGTGCTAGGAAGATGGGATGGCGCGAGGGTGTCGACACAGGTTGCGTCCCACACCAAAGGTCTACCCAACTTCCAGGGCATTATGGTCATTCCGTCTGGCCTCTTCCCATCGTCGCGTGCCAAGCCGTTGGGTTCTAACACAGCTGGCACCCCGGCGGTGACAAGAGCCCGACGGATTATGTCATTAATGCTGGCGTGCCGCGCCATCCGACCAGCGCTCTTGCTGCAGGATAGGCCGTGCTGTCCGAGGCAGTCGACTCCTTCACCGCATTGACAACGATGTGGAGCACCGCAAGGAGCGCCCAGACGCAAACATGTAGCGAGCCGGAATGTGGTGTCACCCAGCATAGTACCTATGTTGGGTGATGGTAGCGCCTGAAGCCAGAGGCCCGACTCCCATTCACCCACAGCCAGCAGGCGGGCACGCTCAGCAGTATTGGTGGACGTATTAATAAGTTTATTCCGTACCAACCTGCAGAGCGGCTCATCCCACTGTCTCTGGGAAGACGGGTTCTCGGGCTGAACCGTGTCCGGGCAAGCCACTTTCCAGGCATTCACTGCATCGGTCAAACACGGCACTTCAGAGTCAACCTGAGAAGAGGCTAAAATTCTTGCGGTTAACTTTTCGGTGCTGTGGACCGAGGACAGGAACGCCGGTAGGCTTACACTGGAAATTTTGCGGACGCCGAGCCCACCAAAACGAATGGGTAGTGTGGCTTGAAGCCACGCGCGGTCGTCCAGTGCCACATTTAAAATGGATGTTAAAGTGTTTCGAATAATATGATCGATTTTGTCTAAAAGGTTGGACTGCTTCCATAAAGAGGAAGAGCGGAGAAAATACATAAAATTTGGACCGAAACAGCAATGTCTGATAAGGGTGAATGCCGAATGTAGATTAATTTTAGAATGTAGAGTCTGTCCGAAATATCGTTAAAATGTTCAATTTTTGCCTCGATAAATGGTGAAAAACTATCTTCTAGGATTGGGGAACCTAGGAGGTGCAGCCAACTTTTTTCCAAAACTTTAATATTCGGGGCTATTGAATTAAATTTCTGTATGGTCGATTGTCTGTCGGTGTCGTCACAAAGGTAAATTTCACATTTGGAGTTGTTTAGGTCAAGGCCGATGGATTGGAACTGCTGCTTTAGGAATTGTAGATCTTTTAGAACGGTGTCCACGTCACCTCCTAGTGTACCATCGTCTAAATACCACACATTAAATTTTGAATTTAGTTGTTGTATTATAGGATGGATAGCCAAGCTGAAAATAACTGGCCCGAGAGGATCACCTTGTTGGCATCCGACTGCCGATTCCAAAACGTTGTCTTTATATAATAATTTTGAAGGGTGCCTGTAGCACTGCCACATAAAACCGTAAATTTCTGGTAACTCCTTTTTTACTTCGGCCAACAAAGTGTCCCTGTTAACGGAATTGAAGGCGTTCTTAACGTCAACCTTGAGGATGACCTCACCTTTACTGGCATTTAAAAAGCTTGAAAGGGCGTGTACGGCAGCCTCACAGCCCCCTTTGGATCCAAAGCCAAGCTGTAGGGGCTGGAACTTGTTGGTCAGGATTTCGCCATACAATTTGCAGCATATTTTGGCTGCCGTACGCCTGTAGGTGCACCCAACGGCGATGGGACGGATGCTGCCGTCCTTCTTGCGCAGGGCACATAGGTTGGCACCGTACAAGACATCGACGACGGCATCATTCACACTGCCGTTGAGCATCAGGTTAATTAGAGCCGCAAGCTCCTTCAAAAGCGACTCACCACATTCCCCGGCGCCTGAGCTCAGTAGGTCTTTTAAGTGCTGGGGAGTCAGGCCGTCGAGGCCACCGGCGGAGCCACTTCGAAAGGAGCTCACGGCTGCAATTAGCTGAGGGGCAGTAACATTAAAAGGAGTTGAATCCGGATCGGGAAGGACGGGGGGGTCGGGGAAGGTGAGACCATCCGCAGGCGCCGGATGTTTGCTCTCAAGGGCTGAAAGTGTTTCTGGAGAGTCCGCTCTCCTGATATCACCTTCACTCAATTTGGATTCCACATGCGAACATAGGCCTCTTCGTGAGAGGTTACTGAAATCGGGTAATTTTGGATCTAAAATAAGAGTCGAATTGTTGCAGTTGTCTTTAATTTGGTTTGTCAATGTTTTTTTAGTTGCCAAATTTTTTTGGACATGCAGAATCCTGTATGGGAAGGTAAGTAGTTGCTCCCAGGCGCTGTAGGAATTCTCCTGGGTCGCAAGGCGGAGACATCGCGTCAAACTTAGAGCAACAGACCGCCTCGCGCCCCGGGGAACTCTCTTTAGAACAGGAGTAGAATTTTTTAATTTTGAAAGGGTTTTCCAAAGTGTTTGGTCCGAAAGTGTTGAAGTTGTGGCTGGGGGGCACAGGGGTACACTATGAGGTTTGTGAACCTTGCCATAGTGTATGCGCAGCCCCCGTTCGCCTTTAAAGAAGCGTGGCTGGGAGCAGTGGGGACATCTCACCTGGACTTCGAGCGATGTAGCAGGTTGACTGGTACTAATTCCGGCGACGCTACTGTTAGCGTTCAACATAGGTAAAAAAACACTAATCTTAAATTATCTTATAAAACTAAATCTTTACACTGCTATAAAACACAAATAAAATGAAAGTCAATAGAAATATGTCATTTTGTTGACCCTTGTAGACACTATGGTGACCGCGGCGCAACGCGCGGGCCTAGGGCGCCGCCGCGCCGCGCGTTCAGGACGCAGCCAGTAATAATTATGTTAGCGAAAATTGAAAGTAATGATTTTATCTTGAAGAGGCGATTTGCTTGGTCGCTTCGCTGTCTGGTTCCTTTGCTGTTTGGGTCATCTACCCAGGCAGGCTCTTCAATAATAAATTATTGCTGCCTTAGAGGGATTTATACAAAAAAAAACTAAACAGGCATTCGCAGTAGTTATGATGTCATACTGCGCATCGCAATGATTAAGGAGTTAAGTTAAATTAGTTATATTAAATTGTGTAGTTTTAAGACATAGGTATAGAAAAATCGAATCGTATTATAGCATATAGGATTTATAGCATGGGTGTAGATAATAGTACATTGTGATACGAGTGTGCTTTTTTGGATATTACAGTCGAGGCGGTATTTTCGCGTGAGCCACAGGCGAACGCGATAAGGTAGCCGAGAGTGTAATAATCAATGCGGTTTCATACGACCAGAGGGCTGGCCTATTTTTAGCCCAAAGAATCAGCATTGCCATTCAACGTGGCAATGCTGCCAGCCTTTTGGGCACCTTTCCCATTGACAGCGATGCGGACGAATTCTTTGATGCTCAATGAGCCCCTCCCCTTTATTTTTTCTTTTTAATTTGTTATATATGTAATTGTTTTTTAGTTAATTTAGTATAATAAATGTAATGTAATTTAAAATCAGTGAATGAATAAAAAAAAACCACACAACGAAAACGATAGTAAATCTTTAAGGAAAATGGCGTGCTGGCCGCTGGCTGGTTTCGGTTTTCCATAGGTGTAAATAAAGGCACTGGCAAAACCGCTAGACAGCCTATACAAAAAAAAAAGATTTGAGAAAAAAAAATATTATCACAAATCTATTTATTATTATTTACGCTCTTCTCCCCTACGTGAAATCGACATTTTTAATAATGATTACAAAAATGTTAACAAATATTTATTATATTTTATTAATATTTGGCGGCTGGTTTTTTTTTTTTTCGCTAGCGATGCGCGCGCCGGTGTAAATACAGGCACTGGTAATACCGCTGAACAGCCTATATAAAAATATAATAATGTTAATAATACATAATACGCAAATGGGGTTAGGGTAGTGAACAATATAGACTGAAATTGCCACAGACGATGTGTACGAGCAAGTGTGTTTTCAACACACTTGCTCCTTGCACTTCTCTCTTCACATCTCTATAGTTAGGTACGTTATTGTAGCATAAGTTCTTACAACAAGTCTGTTTTTTTCCTCGCAAGTGTGTTGAAAAACGTCGTATGAAACCGCATTGATTATCTACACCCATGCTATAAATCCTATATGCTATAATACGAGGCATGCCTTTTAAGTTCTGTCGTTTCCATATTTCCCGGCAATTTTGAATTTGAAACTGTTCTATATTCGAATGTGTTTAAATTTGGAATCTCAAAACAGTTGAAAGTATTAGGATTAATGCTATGCTATGATCACAAGGCGGCCCGCGTCAGATGGTGTAAGAAAACTCTGCAAAGGTTCAACCGAGGACAGTCAAATCACGTCTACGATATCATCAGTGGTGACAAATCTTGGATCTATGCCTACGATCCTGATTCCAAACAACAATCTACAATCTGGGTCTTTCAAGACGAGCCAAAGCCGACTAAAGTTGTTCGTTCTCGAAGCACTTCAAAGAAGATGGTGGCCACGTTCGTTGGAAAAACCGGCCATGTTGCGACTATTGCACTTGAAGATCGTAGAACGGTTAACGCAGAGTGTACCACAGTTTGTTTACCACAAGTCATCGCCGAACTTTGAAATTCTAACTCAAAGCGACGCATCATCCTGCACCACGACAACGCATGCTCACACAGCGCTCGTCAAACGATTGAGTATTTGAAGCAGGAAAAAGTAGAAATTCTTGACCATCCTCCATACAGTCCTGACCTAAGCCCTAACGATTTCTTTACATTTCCTAAAATTAAGAAAAGTCTTCAAAGGTTCCAGTCCGGTGAAGAAGCAGTCGACGCTTTCAAGTCAGCCATATTGAACACCCCACTTTAGAGTGGAATAAATGTTATAATAACTGGTTTGAGCGAATGGAAAAGTGTATTAAGCTACGTGGTGAATACTTTGAAAAACAATAAAAAGTACTATAAGGTTCTAGTTGTGTTTTTTTCTTCAAACGACAAAACTTAAAAGGCATGCCTCGTACCCTTTATTATACAGTATGTTAACTAACAAAGGGCGTTCCCGTTAACCTGCAATAGTATAGCGTGTAAACATGCTAAAAAAAATAATACCACTCAAAAAAAAAAAAAAAAAAGAAACTCTCTGTACACGCACACTTGTATTTCAACGTAGAAACATGTGTGATATGTGGGCGTGTACAGAGAGTTTATTTTCCGTAACAATTTAATATTTTTGTGAATATTTTACTAAAAAAAAAAAAAAAACTTTTTTTTTAATGGTAATATTTTTTTTGCATGTATACATGCTATACTATTGCAGGTTAACGGGAACGCCCTTTGTTAGTTAACATACTGAATAACAGTTGCATAAATAACTATTTCATATTATCATTTGTCACCGCATCATAATCTTTTTTGGCCAAGCTGTAGGTACTTATATAGTTTTATTTTTGTACATCCCTTAAGGTTGATGCGCTAGGGTGGCCCGCGAATTCAAATTTTCTTACGTTTTTTGTAATTTGCAGGTCAGTACAACCTGATACTGACCTGCAAATTTCAAAAAATGTAAGAAAATTTGAATTTCGCTGGCCACCCTAGCGCATCCCCCTTAAATCGATTTTGGGTAGATTCTGAAATATAAGTACTTAATAAAAAATAAAGCACATGTTGCATTATTGCTGATATTGTAATTGTAAGATATTATTCTTAAATAAAAAACCATTTATTTTTTAAATATGATATTGCTTAATCTACCTACTGCATTGGAAGTTTATGACATCTATGTACAAAAAGTCAAAAACATGAAACTAAGGTTTACGTAAGATCTATGAAATTAAGAGGTCGGTGAGACGGGTTTAGGTCCCATGCTTCAGTCGTGGTCGTACTAACTATGTAGAACACAGATGTCTTATTCTTCAGTTCATTTTTAACCTTTACATTGAACCAGTCCATAATGTTGGTTGTCTTATTATTTTCAAGAACTTTGATGAAAGGAATTGGAACTGTAATACGTTTTGTACTACGTTTTGCAGTCTTCCTTGGCGTAGAAGACTTCGATATTGTCGTCGTGGCTCTTGTAGCCAATGGTACAAATGTTATGGCGCTAATGCGTTTTTCTGTTTTTCTAGATAAAACCTTTCGGGTTCTCATGATATGTGTAACTTTGAACATACTGACGTTTGTTAGAGGCCGCAGCACTGGACTGACATCTTTATTTTCTTTAGCGATATTCAATTTCTTCATTGACTTATGAACTTTACGAAAGTAGTCTATTGGATTCTTTTTGTTTTCTACTTGTTTTTTTTTTTTTAAATCTTTTGGAGATAAACGAAGGACTTTCGAGGGATGAAAATTAGGAACTGAACCATAAGGCTTCTTTGGTATGGTTCCAGTAACATAAGAAGGACGCCATGGACCAGTTCGAGTACGATTAGAATGATAAAAAGCCTGACGTCCTGGAGGAATCACAGTACGATAAGGTTCAGAAGGAGTAGGAAACGTTGAAGGAGTAATAATAAGGTTATGATCATAAGTAGAACGAGAAGGAAATGTGTGAGGTGTATTAATATGGTTACGATGAAATGTAGGACGAGGAGGAAACGTCGGTGTAATAATAGGGTTAGGATTAAAAGTGGGATGAGGAGGGAAAGTCAGTGTATTAATAAGGTTAGGATCAAATGTAGGATGAGTAGGAAACGTCGGTGTAACAATAAGGTTAGGATCAAAAGTGGGATTAGGAGGAAACGTTGGTGTAACAATAAGGGTAGGATCAAATGTAGGACGAGGAGGAAGCGTCAGTGTAACAATAAGGGTAGGATCAAAGGTAGGACGAGGAGGAAACGTCGGTGTAACAATAAGGTTAGGATCAAACGTGAGATTAGGAGGAAACGTCGGTGTAACAATAAGGGTAGGATCAAATGTAGGACGAGGAGGAAACGAGTGTGTAAGAATAAGGTTAGGATCAAATGTAGGACGAGAAGGAAACGTCGGTGTAACAATAAGGGTAGGATCAAATGTAGGACGAGGAGGAAACGTCGGTGTAACAATAAGGGTAGGATCAAATGTAGGACGAGGAGGAAACGTCGGTATAACAATAAGGTTAGGATCAAACGTGAGATTAGGAAGAAACGTCGGTGTAACAATAAGGGTAGGATCAAATGTAGGACGAGGAGGAAACGAGGGTGTAAGAATAAGGTTAGGATCAAATGTAGGACGAGAAGGAAACGTCTGTGTAACAATAAGGTTAGGATCAAAAGTAGGAGGAGGGGGAAACGTAGGAGTAACAATAAGGTTAGGATCTATTGTATAACGAGAGGGAAACGTCTGAGGAGTAGCATTACGTTTAAGAGAAACATAAGTACGAAGAGGAAACGCTCGAGGAGCAACATTGGGGTAAGGATCAGAAGAATGTAGAAGAGTTCCAGTGGGATTAAGATTAAAAGGATGACGACGTAAGGTTTGAGTAGGATAACTTGCATAAGTAGAAAAAGAAGCTTTAGATCGGCGTCGATATGGAGTGCTGGTCATATCGTGCAATGTAGTAATTACTGCATCATCATAACCGAGGTTTCTGACAGTTTCACTTATCCAATAAAGTGCAGGACTTACTGCAGTAAAACTCCGTTGAGGAAGTCTGCAACTGTCCTTATCGGTGATGCCCATTATGCCAAATATTCTGTCGTCTATTAGTAATGGCACACCTTGTTCTTGTCTCTCTCGACAAACTTGTATAGTCCGTTTAGTGACTTTGTTGGAAGCGCAAACATAATAACCAAATGGTTGTTCTATGTAACAACGTTCAACAGAAGTTACTGCTAATCTCGGCTTATCTGCGTCCATTATGGGAATCAGCGCTCTCAGACCAATGGTAGACAGATTATCTAGAGCACTCAATTTCAAAAGCGTTCTTTTTCTCTTTTCTTGTTCAGTAATAACTAACGCAATGCCATTTCGTGCCATTAAATTGTTTGCATGAACATAGTTCTTGTAATGTGGGTGAATAAAAGATCGCACAATAGACAAGCTTCCTACAGAATGACATTTTTCTGCGCAATATGATGTAGTCAGTACAACATTAGGTAAAATAAATGTGCCTATACAGCCCTGGCTCGGTTTATATCTGTCGCTTTCGCACATGAGACGCTCTATACTTGTTACAGAAATGCTTTGAATGCACACAACACAAAATGCAAATATTGTATAAAGTTGTAGAGGTTTGTGCAACATTATAATCAAATTATTTAAACTATAAAAATACTGTTATCACCTCTTTCGTTAACATTGTTATTGTACTTTTGTAACTAAAGTTTTTACCTAGCTACCTATTACTTTTATATAACTGTTTTTAGTGTTTTAAGCATGAGTTTACGGATAAAAAACCATGTTTTTATTTCACCAACCTGAATCCATATGCAGGTATTTGACGTTCTTTAATGCGGAGCCACAAAAGACGTTGTCACAGTAACAGTGTCGAAATGCGCCTGAATGCATCATCAGTAATCATCATCTGCCTAGCCTTTTCCCAACTATGTTGGGGTAGGCTTTCAGTCTAACCGGATGCAGCTGAATACCAGTATTTTACATGGAGCGACTGCCTATCTGACCTCCACAACCCAGTAATTAGGTAATACAATACCCCTTGGCAAGACTGGTTGTCAGACTTTCGGGCTTCTGACGACCCGTAACGACTGTCAAAGATCCACGAATGACAGCCGGGACCAACGGCTTAACGTGCTTTCCGAGGCACGGAGGAGTCTCGGTATGTAAAGATGGTCACCAATCCACCGACCAACCCTGGCAAGCGTAGCTTAACCTGATGGATCGACCCGGTGCGGCTGTTATTACTAAGCCACGAGCTCCTCAAATTATGAATTGCTTTATTGATGTTTAATGTTAAATTAAAATTAATTAGGAAATTAAAATTAAGGTCCTTTTTTTCATGCAGCAATATTTACACCAAATATGATTCGAATATGAATTAAATTGAGTAGGTAGGTACATATAATGATTCAGCGAATAATTTCACTAATGATCTGCTGGGAATTCAGGAAACGGGGAATTGCTTAGAAAATGCCGCACTTTTAGGCCTCCAGAAAAATCTATATAAATAAAAAATAAAAAAAAGTTTTTTTATTTGTAACAAAAACAAATTGCTACGATTAATTACATAGGTAATGATGATAGCTGCTAAAGTTAAAAACTGTGTCGCAGCTATCAACGCCAATCTCAATGAAAGAAACATTATGTTCCAGACTTTTCTGTGGTATTGTTATAGTTAAGCTTTGAAAAAAACAACATGATAAATTTGAAAACATGCGAGAAAATTAATATTAAAATAAAAGATATGCAAACTTTGTATGTTGGTAGGTGTGGTGGAGTGTGGAGTGGTAAATGACGGTGAGCGTGCGTGAGCGTGTTTGTGAGTGAGGGTGTGTGTAAGTGAGGACATGTAAGAGAGGGTGTGTGTGAGTGCTTGGACTATTAGGTTTCCACAATTCTTTCAGTTGCATCATATGAAAGAGATTTCAACCAGTCGGTCAACTTTACTCTCAGGACGGTAAGCGGTAAATGTCGATGCTCTTATTTACTTTATTGTAGATCTTGGGGCCGATGTACCTGAAGTTTCTTCTCGTCATTGCTGCTTTACAGGGCACAATTTTACAGACTATCGGAGAGGCGTTTCGCAGTACTGTAGGTTGGGTCGAAGCATGTGTTTCCTGAGTACAGTCTGTAGTACGAAAAGCTGTCTAACCGTGAGAACTTTACAAAGTGAGTAAAGTTCAAATGTCGGATAACGGACTGGTTTTTTAGATAGGACCTTTAGTACGGCCCTCTGCGCCCTTTCTAGTCGGAGCATGGTTGTTTTGTGGGCACCACCCCACGTGGTCACGCAATACCCAAGGACTGATTGAGCGAGAGCAAGGTAGACAGTTATCAGGCATTTGAAATCAGCAACCGCCCTAAGTTTAAAAAAAATGTAAATTAATCTTCGCACTCGTGTCACCGTCGAGTTGATTTGTTTTTTCCATTTTAAATGATTGTCAATGATTACTCCGAGATCCGCATGCTATCGGTTGAATCAATGGGTGTACAGTCACAAGTAGAAGACTAGGTGGTAGGTACACTCGTGAGCTTTAAATGCCGGGGGTAAAGGGAACAAACTTCGTCTTGCTGATGTTAAGCGTGAGGAGGTATGTATTCAACCATTTCATGACCTTTCTGAGAGCCATCTCCGCTTTACAGTAAGTGTCAGACCAATCGTTGCCGTGAATTATGAGAGCTGTATCATCGGCACCTGTGACGATTTTAGAGTTATGGGAAGATAATTGGCACAGTTTGTTCACGTAGATGAGAAAGAGAGTTGGTCCAAGAACGCTTCCCTGCGGGACGCCAAAAGTAACTATCTCTTCTTTGCTAGTGAAGCTTTCTATTTTAACTACCTGGAGGCGGCCTTTCAGGTAGCTGCGGAAGATGTCGTGCGCAACACCGCGAATTCCAATGTTTTCGAGCTTGCATCCAAGCTTTGCTTTGCGAATTAATAATACGTGCCTTATTTAGGAACTGCCTTTGAACATTGCTACATAGTTCAGCTTGCCTTGAACATTGCTTTAAAGTTGTTAATTAACCTGCTGGAGATTAGTACAGGAGGTAATTTTCTGACATAAAGAGTAGACTGTATCCTATTTCATTCGTTGTTTTTGTCATTATAAAACAAAAAAAACCTAAATTCAAATTACGGGTCGATTTTGAAATTCAGCCGATCTATTCTGTAAGAATCTCACCGTGAAAGCTTAGATGAAGTGAGCTGTCATTCTGCCCTGATGCTAGGGATTGACACTATTGATAGCTCACTTCAAGTTCACTTCATCTGAGATTTCACGGTGGACACTTCTCACGGCTCACAACTCATGACGAATAGACCTAGGCTGAACTAGGTACATTGAGGACTTGAGACTTTAATAGTTATGAGGCATTTTATTGCTAATATTGTTAATGGCCGGCAAGTTATATTCATAAATCAAAAACCATTCGATTTTTTTATGATATTGCGTATATGTACTGCAACGTTATTGTTTTACGATATCTATGTACAAAAAGTCAAAAACATAAAACTAGAATATTAATCAACACATGAAACTAAGTTTTACGTAAGATCTATGAAATTAAGAGGTCGGTGAGACGAGAGAGGGTCCCATGCTTCAGTCGTTGTTTTACTAACTATGTAGAATACAGATCTCTTATTCTTCAGTTTATGTTTAACCTTTACATTGAACCAGTCCATAATGTTGGTTGTCTTATTATTTTCAAGAACTTTGATGAAAGGAATTGGAACTGTAATACGTTTTGTACTACGTTTTGCAGTCTTCCTTGGCGTAGAAGACTTCGATATTGTCGTCGTGGCTCTTGTAGCCAATGGTACAAATGTTATGGTGCTAATAAGTTATTCCGTTTATGCAGATATATCGTTTTGTGTTCTCATGATATGTATAACTTTGAACATACTGTCGCTTGTTAGAGGCCGCAGCACTGGACTGACATTTTGTATTACCAAATAATTATTTTCTTTAGCGATATTATAATGTATATTTTCATTTACTTACGAAAGTAATCCATTGCATAATTTTCGTATTCTTCTAGTCTTATCCTTCCTTTTCCAGGTTTAGTAAAGAAACTAAGGATATCTTGGGGATTATTAGGATCTGAAGGAAAAGGACCTGCTGGTGTGGTTTCTATTCTTCCTCTTTTTACATCTTTAAGGAAACTAGGGATATCTAAGGGATCTGAATTAGGATATGAAGGAAAAGGACCTGCTGGTGTGGTTTCTAGTCTTCTTCTTTTTACATCTTTAAGGAAACTAGGGATATCTAGGGGATCTGAATTAGGATATGAAGGAAAAGGACCTGCTGGTGTGGTTTCTAGTCTTCTTCTTTTTACATCTTTAAGGAAACTAGGGATATCTAGGGGATCTGAATTAGGATATGAAGGAAAAGGACCTGCTGGTGTGGTTTCTAGTCTTCTTCTTTTTACATCTTTAAGGAAACTAGGCATATCTAGGGGATATAAATTAGGATCTGAAGGAAAAGGACCTGGTCGATGAAATGGGCCATTTCGCCTATTATGTGGATTATAAAAAGCGTCACGCGGTAGAGAATTAAAAATAGGAAAGGAAGAACCAGAACGAAAAGCAGTAAAATTAGGAGGAGTAAGATTAGGGTAAGGATCAGAACCAAATGGAGGAGTTCCGGTAACATGTGGACGAGTTTTGTTGTGATAGGGGTCTGAAGTATCAAGATACGTTGAAGGAGTTTCATCTGGATAGGTATAATAGGGTGTCGTAAAAGTAGGATTTGGACGTGATGTAGTAGTAGTAGTGGGAGTAGTAGTAGTAGTAGGAGTGGTGCTAGGAGTAGTGGTAGTATGAGTAGTGGTAGTATGAGTAGTGGTAGTAGGAGTAGTGGTAGTAGTAGTCGTAGTAGTAGGAGTAGGAGTAGGAGTAGGAGTAGTGATAGTAGTAGTTGGAGTAGGAGTAGTGGTAGTAGTAGTAGTGGTTGTAGTAGTAGGAGTAGTGATAGTAGTAGTAGTGGTTGTAGTAGTAGAAGGACGACGTGAAGAAGTCCTATCGTGCAAGGTAGTAATTACCGCATCATCGTAACCAAGGCTTCTGACAGTTTCACTTATCCAATAAAGTGCAGGACTTACTGCAGTAAAACTCCGTTGAGGAAGTCTGCAACTGTCCTTATCGGTGATGCCCATTATGCCAAATATTCTGTCGGCTATTAGTAATGGCACACCTTGTTCTTGTCTCTCTCGACAAACTTGTATAGTCCGTTTAGTGACTTTGTTGGAGGCGCAAACATAATATCCAAATGGTTGTTCTATGTAACAACGTTCAACAGAAGTTACTGCTAATCTCGGCTTATCTGCGTCCATTATGGGAATCAGCGCTCTCAGACCAATGGTAGACAGATTATCTAGAGCACTCAATTTCAAAAGCTTTCTTTTTCTCTTTTCTTGTTCAGTAATAACTAACGCAATGCCATTTCGTGCCATTAAATTGTTTGCATGAACATAGTTCTTGTAATGCGGGTGAATAAAAGATCGCACAATAGACAAGTTTCCTACAGAATGACATTTTTCTGCGCAATATGATGTAGTCAGTACAACATTAGGTAAAATAAATGTGCCTATACAGCCCTGGCTCGGTTTATATCTGTCGCTTTCGCACATGAGACGCTCTATACTTGTTATAGAAATGCTTTGAATGCACACTACACTAAACGCAAAAATTGTATAAAATTGTAGAGGTTCGTGCAACATTATATTTAAACTATAAAAAATACTGTTATTACCGCGATCGGAAATATTATTATTTTACTTTTATGACTAAAGTTTTTACTTTTAAGCTATGAATTGTTTTATTTTTACGTTGATACTGATTCTGATTGTTTTCATGTGAAATACAATAAAAAATGTGAAATATGCAATCCATATTAAACGCACCTTAATCTTATTTAGTACCTACTTATTTATAATAAAACAAAAGACCTTTATTTTAACCCACGACCTATAATTTCACTGAAACATCAATGTTTCAGTGAAATTAAAGAAGAAACTGAGAATATTTAAAAAAATACCTATGTTTTATAAAGCTGGGTGCCGCCATTACGATTCGTCTTACGAGTACACAGTAAGCTTTAGTAGAGTACCATACATACATACTCCTTCGTTCGAAGAAGCCTTACTGCAGTAATACGATATCTCTAGAAAATTAAGTAATATTTAACTACTTATTTATACATTGCATGTAACAAGCAATCAGTCTCGATTCAGACATGTTAAGTCGACTGAAGTTCGGTATATTTCTCGATTTGGTGAAAGCCTTTAACACTTTTCGGTGCTCATTTTTTTATAGTATTCTTGATATTTCCTTAACGGAAATAACATGTGACTATTAAACTAACGGAAAAACGTTTGTCTAATAAAATTAAGACACTAAGTCAGTACTGAGCATTTAATTACTTTTCTGGTGTGCTCTAGGGCAGCGTACTGGGTCCAATACTGTTTTGGTGTTTAACTTTACGAAATGCGATTAATTAAAGATTGACAGTTACATCCGTTATCAAGACAGATGTAATAGCCGGGTACTGAACTTAAGTAGGTACTGTAGGAAGTTTCCTTTCGCATGTTTTATTATAAAGTGTCTTCTAAAAATTAAATCAATTTGCTAAAGTTGTTAGGAAGCTGAAACTAATACTGTTTCGTAATTCTTCCTAGTCTGGCTGAACTCCAATAATAATGCTGTACGAATAGTAAAACTTGATGTCATCGCTGCTTAAATGTAAATCTTCCTGTTCTGTACTTCGTAATATCAGTTACTGTGTTTTATAATATACTAGCTGATGACCGTGGCTTCGCCCACGTGGATGTCGGTTATTATGTACTAAAACATTCCTTGAAAACCACTCTATCCATTGGTGAAAACAACATGAAAAACGGTGCAGTAGTTTTTGAGTTTATCGCGAACAGGATGACCGGCAGACGTGGCGAAGGATTTTGTTTTATAATATGTAAGGATAAGGACTATGCACAAAAACGTGTATCCTTTCTATCTATCTCCTGACAGACGGTGGTCGGGATATTATCAATTGATGACGCGGATTCTTAATGTATCATGTAGGTAAACAAGTTCTTACTTTGTTATTTTCGAAACGTGTGGTCTATTACCGAAGCGTGCCGAAGCATAGGTAAATATTGTAAAAGATACGCAGAATGATTTATTTCACAAGACGGTAATCTGAGACGCAGCTATTACATTTTATTTGGAAACGTTTATAGATATAATGAGACGTGGTTGGTTCGGCGCCTGAAGTGTTGAGTGTGAAGCGTTCCGTATGGACGAGCGCGGGAATTAATGTGGCGCCGGCGCCGGGGGCTGCGCGCACGGCATTCCACGCGAGCTCCAGGAAAGTGCATCCGTGAATAACCACTCAATCAACCAAGTCTCGTAATGCTCGATATTAAGCTATCACGCGCCGCTGCCCCGAAATAGAACCATTCCATTCATAAACAATGCACATCATGAATGAAATACTATCGGCACATAACGCATTTACTAACTAAATTATCCACTCTATGTACCTACGCCATGTTCTGGACTCTGGTTCGCACAAATGAAAGTACGTATTGCCATAAATCAAGATAACGTGATGGAGTTATGCGGATGAGCCTGCTATTAAAATGCCAATAATGTGCCAACTTCAATTGCAATGGGCTAGTTCCGATACTAAATAATAATCAGCTGGTGTTTCTTGTGCGTAGGAATTCCTACAATATCGCTCGGTAAATTAACTGCGATAAAATTGAATGCTCTGAACAAATAATACGCTGTGGACATTTAAGGGATTTTATCAGTTTTGCGTACATGTCTAGGAATCCAATAATACAATTTGACGTAATATGTAGGTTATTCTGATTTGGTATAGGTATCTACATTTACCTAAGTAACAGTTTCATAATTTTATGTTTTAATAGTATCTATTTTGGAGATGTCAGAACAAACGATGAATAGTAAGGTACTACGAAGGTAATAGTCTTTTTCCTGGCTTGTCCTTATCCTTTGGCAACTCTATTTGATCGTTGATTATTAAAGAAGGCTCCGTTTACTCAATTTTACCAGAAGTAGAAGGAAGGAGAGGAGGAGGTTGGAGTTCACCTGGGGAAATACTTCAACTAAATCTATTTGGTAATGCCACATGCAGCGTTCCTGTGTCCCGGGTTGGTTGTGGACATCAAGTGGTATGTGAGCATATTCGCCAGGGAAACTGTCCCGCGGTATGCCCGCCACCCCCTTGTCCTCCTTGTTTCACCCCAAGCCCACCGCCCCAGCTCCAGAGGTGGCGGAAAGCGTGGGCGGTGTGGGCGACCGCCTACGGCCTCGCGGTCCTAGGGGCCTCGCACCACGGCGTTTTATGCATTACTTAAAAACAGTGAACGCGACGAAAAAGTTTACTCTTCATAAAACGATATATATATTGACATGTTTTTATTTAGTTTAGCAACATTTGCTAGCGTTGCGTTGCTATAGTGGTGAATCCGCCGGCCAGAGCTGGGGATTTCCCATTCTGTTTGTTTACGTTACTTTCAACGGCTAGGAAGTCAATCATAGTATCGGGTGCGGTCCGATTCTGGGGCCCCTAAAACTTTAGAAATACTTTTTAATCAAATCCCAAACAAGGCGAAAATATTTTCAGTAAATAAAAGGCATATTTGTTGGGGGCCCCCTAAATATAAACGTAGAGTGATAAAATTTTCGAGCTCGCTTCGCTCGCTCTTGCATCATACAATCTCTTTTTCTCAGACTTTTCTGTAAAAGTCGACGAAGTAACTCCTATTTATGTATGAAGAAAACCTTACCTATCAGGGGCGGGGTCCTAAAATTTAAGTCAAAAGAAAAAAAAAAAAAAAAAAGAAAACGTAACCTGTTTGAGCTCGTGTGCCAAAATTTTGAGCTCGCTTCACTCGCTCGTAAATTCTACGTTCTTCCTAGTTATCAAAGTTTTATGTATGCAGAACAGTCTTCAAGATTAGTCCGCCAATGCCTATCTCGACCTATTATACCTAAAAATAATAATTTGACAGTCTCAACTGTTTTTTGTATTTTTTTTTGTCTTCTTGCTCCACCAGAGGGCCTCGCGAAATGTACCTCGCCCACGCTAAATTTAGATCTTGGGCCGCCACTGCCCATCTCTATCCTCCCTACTACTGCTGTCCAAGAACCAAATACCAGACGAACTGTCTCTACGTCAATGATATTCCGCCAAAGACCGACTTCAGAAAAGTCGTCGATTGGATAAGAGGTGAGTATACTTTGGTTACTTATACAGTACTAGCCTTTGCCATCAAGGCCACCAAACCTTTTTTTTTTTTTTTGAGTGGGAAATCATCCAATGACTTCTCCCGCTCTGGGCGGAGCGGAAGGGCGTGTCAGACTTTTACTGACTAAAACCCACCCGTGTTCCTTCAGTTGTCTGTTGCCAAGGTCCCGGTATCCCTTTCGGACTAACCCGCAACCCTGGCAGGCATCGGTCCTAGCGGACCCCGCCAATTGTGCTGACATCTCTTTGAGGCGCGCGTGGAACACGACGCGCCATCGACCCGGGCCTGGTCCTAATCGGACGGCGAGCATTGCTCGCCGTCCGCAAGCCCGCGCCTATGGTGGCCGGGAATCCGCCTGGGTTTCCCGACGCCCAGGGCGTCTCCAACGGCGGCGGTTAGGGGCGTGAGGGCGCAAAATTTGCCTCGCCCTCACGCGTTCCGCCTCCTCCTTTGCGAGCATTACTGCTTCACAGAAGGAGGTGACTGCTTCCCATGCCCTCTCGCTCCGTACCATGAAGGCCACCAACCCTAAGATGATCCTTTAACAAAATAATATCGGGATAAAAGTATCCTTTGTCCTAACTCAGGTCAAAGTTTTTCCTTGTGTCACAACAGGTTCCAGACAGATAGAGTTATTTTCGCATTCATAATCCACTAGCTGTTGCCTGCGACTTCGTCTGCGATCCAGGATGAAAAGTAGCTTATGTCGTATATGAAGTATCCAAAGAAAAAAACTAACCACTTAGATAATAATTTTGCTTCCTTAAGGTAGGGTTGCGGAGATCAGCAGGATAAACTTGCTGGTAGTGATACGAAGATCCGGAGACGCAATGGATTCGTTTCATATTGACATCGGGTTCGGATGTTGACCGTTCCATCATTAGTGATCGTTTATCAAGGTTTAATGTATTGTCTTTTTGAGGGACGTGTTCTCCATGATATTTACTTTTGAAATAGTTATGTGCAATCTCTAGAGCGAGGTTCAAAGTGAATGTTACAGAATTGAATTTCTGCAAGCCTCGACAGCATTTACTAAAATAAAATATGAGTCGACTATGAGTTGAGTATATTGATAGAAAATGTTTTGGCAAATGGTAGGTATATCTGCCTAAATAAGGAAAACAAAAGTAGGTCGATGTAGGTAGTAACACATTTATTAATCCATTACATCCATAATATAATCTAATACACGTAAGTTAATTTAAGTCATACCTAAGTTTAGTTGTTTACCCGGAATTTAGGAGGTCCGTAGGTTTCGTGGGGGACACCCTGACTAGTAGAGATAGCACCACCGTCGAAACTCACGCTGGAAGCCGTGCTGCTGATCGTGGCCGGAGATGCAATGCTGCTGGCGATGTTGGTCGAGTCTAAGCTACCGCCGGAGTTAGTAGACGCCGCCGCCGAGCTGAGACCGAACGACTGGCCAAATGACGCTCCCTGCTGGACTGGCGCCTGGTACTGTACACTGCCGAGACCCGACGAGAAAGAAGAGGAACCCCCGGCAGCTCCCGAGTTCACTGACACAGAATTACCCCCATTGTTGTAGTCCTGAACGATGTTGTTGATCACAGCCTGGGAGTCATCCTTGTTCTTGTACTTGATGAAGTATACTTCGGGTTTGGATGGAGGTTTCTGTTCAATCTTAGGAAGGACAACGTCGGGTTGTTCGTCGGGTTTCTTAACAAGAACGTAGACAATGGTCTTTTCCTCGTTTTGTGGCTGGATAGGAGCAATTACTTGAGGTTGTCTAGGTTCGCTTGGTGCCTTAACGAAGATGATCTTGTAATGTTTCTGGGGAGCAGGCAATACTATGGGTGCGCGGGGCCTGACCTGTTCTTGTTCTTCGGGGGCGGCGTGCACGTAGAAGTGTTTGAACACTTGAGCGGGTTGGTGCTGCACTTGGTAGTAGTTCTGGTATTTATTAGCAGTTTGGAACTGGCTTGAGGCGTCGTATTGAGTTTGGAATCCGGTTTGTTGGAGATTGTTGGAGCCAGAGGTTTGGTAATATCCAGAGCCGCTCGTCGAAGTTTGATAGCCGGTGTTTTGTTGACCAAGGCTGCCAGCGTAGGCGGTGTTGTACTGGCCAGAGTTTCCTCCAGTTTGATAGGAAGGAACTCCGTACGAGGTCTGCGGCACTTTGTAGTGGTAGCCGAGGTGACTAACGTCGGCTGCTACTACTCCGAGAGCCAGCAATAATACCTGGAACAAGCAAAAGGCTTATTAGTTTATGATTATGAGCTTACGTAACAAATGGGTCGACTAATATCCAATTTAAAATCGCAGTGATTATTTAAAATTGTAAAATCGTAATGTCGTCAGAAGAAGGCTTAAAGAAAATAACATTTTATACAATTAACCTTCAAAAATTCGCTAATGTACCTGTATCGGAATTTTTGGTCGACACGTGCGTACGTGTGCCACCCGTCGCTTACAGTTATAAATGGGCAACCGGCTTGTTAGTTGAGGTGTGGGTAATTTGTTGGGAGGCTGTAGCGGCGACGCGAGGGCGGACGTGGTACCGTCGACGGACCGGTCGCATCATGAGTCGTGACCACTCAATACCACTCGATGTTGCAATACAGAACGCGTTCCAGCGGAATTAGATCTAGTTATATTATTGATGGAATCACTGTGGAATGCGATAAACAAACAGAGCTCAAGCGATTGATTGATTCTATATGAATGTCTACGTAATATAAAATAACGTCAAGCATTTTTACGCGGGTTAAAAACAGGCAACCTGAAGCTTTATCGTTTATGGCTAAAATTGTATTGTTGAAGTTATCTCGTTGTTTTGTTGAATTACCTAAAGCTGATTATGGTTTATTAGGTATAGCAAGCTTTATCAATTAAATGTTTTAATAGAAAACAAGAGTACGCAAAATGTTGAAGTTTCTTCAAATAGCTAATGCTTCATTCCTTTCTTAGCTCGAAAGTTTAAACGAAGGTTCACTAAATTGTTACCTATAAATGGTTTATCACAGTTTTGATCTTTTTCGGGTTTATCGACATTCGAATTATATTACTTAATTGAATCCCAATTACAGTACACCGATACACTGATATTATATAAGAAATATGGTAGAATAGAAAGTATGGGCAAGGTCACGACTCGTATGTAGGATGGCTAGAGATGGTACAATGGTTGGTGTGGTCGCGGCGGTTGCGCAACCACCACGCCCAGACTGGGGTCAGCGATGCGGGTGCGATGAACTTGACCATGGTTGCCGCTTCGACATGCTAGGTGCAACAAGTAAGTGTTACAACATCCAATGCATAAAAGTAGTTCAATTAACTGAGTACCTACAGATTACTGTAATTTTCGACGTAGGTTATTTTTGAGTACCTACTACTACAATTCCTTTTCTTGTAATGGCTTGTTATGTTGCTATTAGTTAAATCAATGCAAAGATTCTTGAAGTTATGGGAAGAAAAAGCGTGGTTTTCTATGAGAAAAAGTGTATTGCAAGAGCGTGATGTGTCTTTTGTAGAGGTGCTACGCGGACATTAGGTACTATATTGCTACGCGGAATTGTTTTGCCAAGTTGTCACTAGACAGAGCTTTTTTCAGTAGAGTACAAATTCACAGGGTATATTGTATTTATAACCCTTTTATTAAATTGTTTGTGTGCATTTTTGTATAACATTAAGAAACTAGAATCTTATGTTTATTCCGAGGTTTTCGTAGCGTGCTACGGATGGTAGAGGACTAAATGAATATTAAATTCAAACTAGGTAACCAAGCCGTTGTAGTAAGCAAGCCGTTGAATACTATTTAATACTAATTTTCATATAAAAAATAGTGTGACATTATAATTTTGCATACGTTTCGACTAACATTAACGAAATGGAAAACATATCTAAATTAATTTAATTGAATTCTGATTTTGAAGTAAGTATTAAACTATGTCGGTACCTAGGCCCTAGACAAAGTGACATTCAATCAGCGCTACCGATGAAGGAAAAGGCAAAAATGTATAGGAGTGAGCGATCGAAAAGCATGCTAATTGAAAATCGTTGTAGAAATACGAAACGCTTTCGAAGCGATTGCCACTTGTCTAGGCCCTTCTGTCTGCGTAGATATTTATAATAGTTATGTATATAATAATATATTCTAGTGTTAGGTAGTTTAATTAGTTTATCCGTATTAAAATGACGGTAGGTGCCTACTACCTATATAAAGTAAAATTCTTAAAATTTCAATAATATTTAGAATATTTACTTATGAAGACATTCTACAACCAAGTTACTTATATTAGAGTCTACCGAGCGGTTATTAAGGCTCTTACATACTGGCGCAATTCGCCGCGCGACGCGACGCTGCCGCATTGTTCGCCGTGAAGTTTTCTCTGAAATTGTTTTGTTAAAATTCGCGTCACGCGGCGAATCGCGCCAGTATGTAAGAGCCTTTAATTGCTTATATTTCACATTTAAGTGAATGGTAACTTTTACGTTTTCAGCTTCCCAGAAAGTCAGCTTATGAGCAAATCGTTGCCAACCAATTAGCATTCACCTTGTATACCTATTTGTAGACCGACATTTTATTACCTACATTCTGGGAACCAATAAAGAACCACCATCAAAAAGAAACCCATACCTAACCGTTTTAAAAGGCACTTCTGTATGACTTTTTAGAAAAAAGAGGAACTGGGTCTAGTTTAGGTATTAATTCATTAGGTAAAAGTTGTTATTTATGTAGATATATAATATATGTACATTTCAATTTAATTCTGAATTTACCTCTATATAACATCTTTCGTCCCTTCCAAAAGATAGTTTCGTATGGAAAAAATGGGCATGGACACAATAAAAAACAATGGTTTTACAACATCTAACTGCAGTGTAAGGTACATTGTGATTTTATATATAGTCGTTATTTATGTAATTAGTTGGTGTTATCTAAAAGCGAAAATATATAAAGATATCGATAGAAAATGTATATTTTCTTTTGAAAAGATAATAATAAGCAACATTGTGTTAGAAGCGCTTGTAATTCGCAACTTGATAAAGACAGATATTTCTCGACGGCCATGTGAAGCCAAGTCAAAGGACGATGGCCGGCATAAAAACGCTAACTTATGAGGAGCAATTCCCATATTTTTTTAAAACGTTCACATTCTAATCTCATTCGCTATCTGTCAAAAATACAATCAATTTATCAACATTTTTGACAAGTTTGTCGGATTGCAACTTGAATGTGAACATTTTTTGTCACTAACCAATCGAAAAATAAGAAACGCGCTTTAAAAAGCAGAGCGGTTGTCTGCTGTATGTAGACACCTAGGACACAGATATTATAATACTACGTACATATACAATCCCATACAAAGAAATGACACCACCCTAAGTCTGGCTATTGAGCTGGCTATTTTTCTTCCTCCATTTTTTAACAGATGGCAGCATCAGCGCCTCACTAATTGCCAGAGACTAGTTTTACAACGCCATCTAGGAGTCTTGCCTAGATACTACGCAAGACTCCTAGATGTTTTTCTTCCTTTTTTATATTTCTACGTAAAGTACTAGATTTAAAAAAGATGTTGTTTGATTTTCCTTTATGAAACGACTTAAACGCAAGTTTAAAGTGACCCTGTCATCACTTGAGTAAAATGCCATCTATTGCAAAGAGCTCTCAACAAAATGATTAACAGATGGCTACTTTATCACTCTAAGGGTTCGACATGAAGTAAACGGCTTAATTTAAGTTTTTTGTTGAAAATACGAGATTTATGAAAGTAAATACATAAATCAGCATTAAACAAAGATGTTTTGATTTTTACTAATATTAACTCAGCCAAAATTTGCCGTATAACGCTTTTTAGTGATTGTTAATTTGATAAATTGTTACTTATCCTGCCATCTATGATTTTTTTTCAAGACTAATTATAATTTGTTCGAGTTGAGACCCCATGCTACGTAGCTAGGACAAATAAAAATATAGCCAAATATTCACATCCGCTTTGCCAAAACTTTTGCATATCTAATGACAAAGATCTTCTATTCAAAATAGTCACAATTTGACCTAGACTATTATTAGTCAAGGCTGTGACTAGTTTTACTGCAATTTAACATGCATTTCTTGCGGTAGATTCAAATAATCATGTTTATATATGTTTTAATAGTAATACAATATGCATCTAATAAAACCTTGATTTGTAACCTAATAATTTACCCATATTTTTAAATTAAACTTAAGACATAACGTCACAGCAAGAATAAATAATTTAAATTGCTTTTTAGTCTGGTGAATTTTTTTATATACCTACTTTATAGTTGTTTACAGCACCTATGGTAATTTGATTAATATATTCAAATAATGTCGTAAAATCTACAAGTTCTACACCGACACAATGTCTGAGGAATTACTCGAAATGTTTGCCAGACTTGGCTTTTGACGCCGGAAAATTATAGGTAACTAACTGTAGCTATTTTGTGACAAAATGTACTAAAAATACAATCTTATGGCAATAGAGCTTGTCCTATAACCTATTTACCAGCGATGCTACAGCCAATTTGTAACCGTAAAGAAATGGTCTAAAACTAGTAAAATGTACCGACCAATCAAGGAACTTTGTCATAAACTATGTAAATAGGTACATCGAAGTGGAAGAAGTAGAACATTCCAACGAAAATTTATCTGGTTTGACGCACCGATCAGCCAACAGACAGTGGCAGTGAATATAATATTGAACTAATTTACAATATTCACGCCATAACCTACTGATTATATTTTGTGATATAGTTACCACTTTATATTAATTGTTTCTACATTGACCCTACATCGACTGTTCAAGCCTGAGCGAACAAATCGACAAACAAATTGTGCATTTAAGATAATAATTATGGTTGTTATGAGTTGACTACTTTGGACCAGCATAAAATATTCGAGCGTACTATGTTGCTATGATTCCACAAAATATACATAACCATATTAAAACGCAATCATGATGTAACACATTATAACACTCAAAATGTGGTCATTCACGAATTCAGGGTCTATTAAATCTTTGAGATTTATATAATTATAATAGTGTGAAGGTCATTGAAGCTTACGATTGATGGTCAGTATAAGATAAACAAAGTGTGAGCCGGTTGCATCGATATACCTATATGTAAGTACATTGTTATATTTTAAGAAAGGAAAGATGAAGAAATAAAAAACTTGTATTATACAATTAATTATGTATCGGATGAATTTTGAATAAAGTATATATAAATAAAATGATACTGAGATGACAGCTGATAGTGCTGCGGGTGACGGATTACGATTAATCGCTGTTTTTCCGACTTTCGCTCATTAAATTGCACTCATAATAATAGACTGAGTAGTAAGTACACTTACTTACTACTCAGTCTATTATTATGAGTGCATTATTATTAGTTTACATAATATTACGATGTACTTGAAAGAATTAGCCAGACGACGAAAGTTAGAAAAACCAATATGTATTTGGTGTTAACAATGGTACATATTGAGTAATTTTCGAGGTATATCTCTAGATTCTTGGTGACTTTTGATTGACGTTTAGTCACATTTAAGGCAATGGACCTTGAAATGTGGTTCACATGCATTATTGTCGAGAAGCCTCCAATATTAAGATGGGGATTATGGACTGCATTTAAATTAATAATTACGAATTTAAGGGCTATGTCACAATATTTGTCGTGTGGAAAGTTTTATTTATGGATTGCCAAAGAAATGATGGATGGATTGTGTGAAAGATGATATGCCGAAAAAAGACGTGAGTAATCATTCGATTTTTAAAAAGAGAGTGATTAGATTTTTTTAAAGAAGATATTTGTTGCGTCCGACGCAACAAATATCTTCGTCCTAATTAGATTGAGATAAGAGCCTCAGGAGATGATGACTAGTATTACAGACACATTGATTAGCACTATCGTTGATTATAGATGAATCTTAGGTATCGCTAGAATATTATATCATAACATCACGGGGAGTACCCGAAGGATTAAGGAGAGGTTCACATAACAGCAACATTATCTACAGTTAAAAATATTATTGAAACCCAAAATTACTTAAATGAAAAACAAAAGGGTTCTCTTTCAGCAATTTACTAGTTTTTATTTAAAAAATGCCAAGAACGTCTTCTCTTGTAAGAATCAGTTTTAAACGAAGTAAAAGTTAACATATTTTTAAAAGAATTTAGTGAAATTGTAAGACAAGATAATTTCTTTTTTTTAATATTAACTTTCGGTAAATTATCTTAACATCGGATTGAACAACTTAATAAATCTTTGCATTGAGTAAATATAAAAATTAAAGAAAAAAATATATATTAAGAACACATCTGTCGAAATTAATTTTAGACGAATAATAATTATTAGCGCTATTAGTGATAAATATAACAAGGAAGCACACTTCGCAAAGCTCATAAAGTTTCAGTCGCGTTTCAAAAGTAATTTTTCACGAAGATATTTTTTTTTTAAAACAGTCCTCTTTCCAAATGTTAATTTTTAAAACTGTACACTTTTATTTAGTAAAAACACTTGCAACACTTTTTTTTATTGAATTTAATGGACTTTTTTGCTACAAAAAATAAAATAAAAAATATTTTAAGGTACGTACCCAAGTAACCTTCATGTTGGCGGTGCGATCGCTTGCCTTACTGACTCTTGAACAGGTGATGCGGTAAGTGTCGCCTCTCTCAGCGACCCGAGTCTTAAATACCTGCGCAAGAAGACCCGCCTCTGTTGAACGAACCTACAAGGTTATGTCAGCGGGTTCACGCAAAACAATGAACTATGTCATATGTTTTTCACGTAAAAGCTCGTTTTTAACGGCGAAAGCTTTTTCGGTTTTCTTATCGTTATTGTGATGTTATAGTTTAAGTTATGACGGATTTTACTAGTTATTTAATGTAGTGTTATTACTGAAAATGGAAATACACTGAGATAATGCTTATAATTATTATTACTTTCTTGTTACTAAGGGTCGGAAGAAAGAGCTTTTTAAGTTTTTTTTTTAGTTTGGTGCCATAAGGCAGATTAGGTTCAGCGGTAAAATAAAATATTTAGTTACATGGACAAAAAGGACGAATTTCCATACAAACATTCATCCTCTACTTAGGGGATGAGTTTTGGTTATTTATGGTACTTGGTTCTTTAGTTCGTGGTCTCTTTGGTAAATTTTGCATTTTTCCTTGGTCTTTTTAAATATCAGGATTGAGCCACGAAGGTATACTAGTTATCTATCTAAATTAAAACCATTTTTATATTTTTGCCCATTCAATGCCAAGTTTTTTTTTCATTCGGGTCCACTTATTTTTTTCGTTATTGGGTTTGAAATCAATAAAAATAAATTGGTTCGTTGGTGGCATGGCACACGCCAAATAGGTAATGTGTAAAACGCAAGGAGTGCGTTGCAGCACGCGAATGGGTAATAATGGGTTAAATACTTACCTAGGAGTATTAGCTAGTTTAGGACATTAGGTCATTTTAATGAGCACTTTTATGTAGATTACCTTATAAGTATAAATTATTGTGATGACTTGATTCAACTTTATTGAAACGGGATCGACATTGTGTTGCTAATAATGAACATCGAAAGACCTTCCGATGCAAACCTATAGCTTAGAGCCATCTTTGGGACCAGCAAGTTAATTGTAAGTGTCACTTATAGCATTCTTGACAGACAGCTCTGGCGCAGCTTAACGCAGATACGGTCCGCAACGAAAGTAAGTTAACACACTTTTTACAGAACACGGTTAGTAAAGAGTTACCAGTTTACAGAACTCGGAAGTTTTTCGATCGATACACCAGCTTTTCAGCACCTCTTGTTATAACTCTGTCAATAGTTTATATTAATTTTATTGGTATAGGGTATTTAAAAAAAATATTAGGTTATTGTCCACATAACTTCGCGCCTGTTTTTTCCGAAGATTGAGCAGAGGTGTACTTACAGTAAACCCACATTTCACCAGTTATGTTTACGTTTCAAAGGATGTAGTTATTTTATAATTATAGTAGTAAGTAATGATTTATGAAACGGAAGTTTTAACCGACTTTTGTTGCTAACAGTACCTGCCTTCAGTACGTACGTTAGCGTTGATGACTTGATGCGAAGTGTTAATGAGTAGGTACCTACAGCTTTTGTTTTAAATTTTAAGGTTCTAAACAATAATTACATAAACAACCGGAGAACAAAAGGTCAAGTGCGCTCTCTTATGCGTTTGTAACAACACAGAGTTTTGAATATTTACTTTGGCTGACCGTAGACAATTGTGGGATGGAACCTTCGCCTTTGCAATGAGCACCCAAAAATGTTTTTTGCTAACGCTAACATTATGGTATGAATTATTATCTATTAATAAGTTCCGGTGAGTAGAACCGAAGTGTACAAACTAGTCAATAGTAAGTTTCAAACCTCCACAATAGCTCTAATTGAAGGCAAAAAGATAATGTTATTTTAAATTGGAATCGCACTTGACAACTTGTGCAATATTGGCTTGTGATTTGGGCCTTAGAAGTGCAGTCAGTAACAAAAATCCATTGTCACATTATCATTAAAACTGACATAAAATGATTCTGGCTTTTCATATAAAAGCTAAGAGTTAATATTCTTAAAATTTTACTTTCGTTCTGATTTTAAAGAAATATTTGACTCAATAAATAACATTTAAAAAACTGAAGTGTAAAGGCTGGCGCAGATTGGAGCTGGCCGAACCCCAACGCGCAAAAAATATTTTTCATTATGATACCTTCGTACCTACATACATATTCTATGAACCATCGCACTTTGCACGCAAAATGCGTTGCATTGCAGCCCGTTGCGGCTATAATGTGCTCGAATTTTGTTGCTGACTGTATCTGGGTTTCATAGTCATGTCAAAATCATAATTATGTGTCTAGGAGCAAAAGCCAGCAACTGCTTCCTGTAACTACCAATACAAACAACAATTTGATGTCCTTTATATATTTGATGTCCTTAATATCTTTGATGTCCTTAATATCTTTGATGTCCGTATAATATCAATGAACTCAGCCTATCGTTGTCCACTGCTGGACATAGGACTCTCAAGTTACCAGTTCTCGATCTTCCGCGACCAGTTCAATTCAGAGACAGCTGATGAATACCAGGCGATGTCAACAGCACTTGGTGGATTATCTACTGTGCCGCTCAGTTGTCCATTGTTTTCTTTATAAATATTTTTATCCTTCTGTTCCTTCATAATATGTATATTATATTTACTTTACTTATCTTTTGGGTAATCTGATCACTCAAGGTTTAACTATAGATTAACAAGAAAACGACTATAGCAGTTGGAAATTGTTTATTTATATGTTTATCAAATTGCATACAATAAATCATTAGTTTTTGAACTTTGTAAGTTGTTTCTTCCGTAGTTTGAAACGTCAAAAATTGTACTCATTGATTTATTATTATGTTTTTAGCTTATGCAACTTCATTCGCGTGAAGTTTATCGTTTTATCAGAAAACATATCGCAACTATAGTTCAGCTGTCTTCAGTGAATGAATATTTGTAATCGGGTCAGTAGTTCCGAAGATACAAACTCACAAAGTTTACCTCTTTAGATATGTCTTAGGCTGCCATCAGACGGACTGCATCGGAGCAACCGCACGCAGTCGATATATTCAACTGCAGTACAATCGTGACTTCCACTTTACGCGGTCGGCTTTAGTTGGGTAGTGTAGACGCACGCTGTCCATCGCTAACCGCATGCAGTTAGTGTGCAGTTATGCTCTGCATACTTACTGTATGCGGTTAGCGATGGACAGCGTGAGAGCTTAATATTGATTTCACACTACTGCAGCCGACCGCGTGAAGTTGATATCATGACTGAACGAAGTCAAACGTACTACTGCATGCAGTTGAATATATCGACTGCGCGTGGTTGCTGCGATGCAGTCCGTCTCATGGCAGCCATATCTATAATATTGTTAGTAGTTGCCGTGAAGTTTTTTTAGAAATCGTTCTGTTATGCTACGGCTACACTTCGCGTTGTCACGAACTTTTCTTCGTGCGCTCTCTGTTGCTCAGCGAGTAATCGAGGGGGGCTGCGAGAGAGAGCGCACGAAGAAAAGTTCGCGATTACGCGAAGTGTAGCCGTAGCATAACAGAACGATTTCTAAAAAAACTAAACGATACATTAGAGTCACATCGCGCCAGTCTGCACGACGCTTAAGGCGTGTGAGTGGGACTAAATTTTTTGTTAATTCTTTGTACGTACTAACTTCGCTTATTGCCAATAATACACGGTATTTAATTTGTATATATAAGGCGTCTCTAGAAGCTTTGAAATACCTAACGGTTTAATTGATCTAAAAAAATTTGGTAGGTGGAAAATGTCTAATGGTATTGATCACGTGGGTCGCATATGAAGCCGAGTGTATGTTGGTTTCCAACTACCAACTAAGCTCCTAACTACAAAAAACTGGCCAAGTGCGAAGGGTAGGCGCATCTAAAAAAACAAGAGCAAGGCGAGAACAAGGCGTATAAAAAACGCCAAAAAAATCACGTTTGTTGTATGGGAGCCCCCTTAAATATTTATAATTCAGAAATAATCATCTGTGAAAATTTCAACTGTCTAACTATTACGGTTCATGAGACACACACAGGCCTGGTGACAGACGGACAGATAGACAGCGGAGTATTAGTAATAGGGTCCCGTTTTACCCTTTGGGTACGGAACCCTAAAAAAGAACTAAGTACCTACTTAAAAATTAAATTAGTTGAGAAGATATATTTTCTTAATTATTTTATTGAAAAAATTTAAGCTCTGTCTCCGAGAAAAGAACTTTCGTCTCTTGTAAATGTAAAAAAGCTCGATAATTATTTCCAGGAATATCTATTTTCAAATAGCTGTATGGGGTGGTATATAGTTATGAATCTCTAGAAATAACTATGAAGCCAGGTTTCCAATAAGATCGCCCGGGTGTCACCACTGTGCGGATCCTCCGGAGGACACAGTGGAGCATACGGTGGAGGTGTGCCCTGCTAGGGCGGAGCACCGCCGTGTCCTCGTGGAGGCGATTGGCGGCACTGACCTCTCGCGTCCGGCCCTGGTCCAGGCCATGGTACGGAGCGAGAGGGCATGGGAGGCAGTCACCTCCTTCTGCGAAGCAGTGATGCTCGCGAAGGAGGAGGCGGAACGCGTGAGGGAGAGCCAAAGCCTGCGCCCTCACGCTCCTAACCGCCGCCGCTGGAGACACCCTGGGCGTCGGGAATCCGAGGCGGATTCCCGGCCACCATAGGCGCGGGCTTGCGGACGGCGAGCAATGGGTAGCTCGCCGTCCGATAAGGACCAGGCCCGGGTCGATGGCGCGTCGTGTTCCACGCGCGCCTCAAAGAGAGAGATGTCAGCACACCTGACGGGGTCCGTTAGGTCCGATGCCTGCCAGGGTTGCGGAATAGTCCGAAAGGGATACCGCAACAGGCAACAGGCAACTGAAGAAGAAGGAAAGAACACGGGTGGGTTTTAGTCAGTTAGAGTCTGACACGCCCTTCCGCTCCGCCCAGAGCGGGAGAAGTCATTTGATAATTTCCCAAACAAAAAAAAAAAAAGGTTTCCAATAAGATAGATAGAATCCATACTAATATTATAAATTCGAGGGTAACTCTGTATGTTACCTTTCACGCCTAAAACACGGAACGGATTTCGATAAGGAGATAGATGGCATGCCGGGGAAGGATATAGGCTACTTTTTATTGATATACCACGCGGGCGAAGCCGCGACATTATGTAGGTACACCGTAAAAATTACAGACATAAAATTAGAAATATACCTTAGTTGATAAGTTGGTATACCTTCCAGAAATTAAATTCTCTAAACGATTAACGATGGTGAAAACCTC
This sequence comes from Lithophane semibrunnea, assembly GCA_947363905.1. Lineage (NCBI taxonomy): Eukaryota > Metazoa > Arthropoda > Insecta > Lepidoptera > Noctuidae > Lithophane > Lithophane semibrunnea. The sequence continues at coordinate 15,014,071 of OX376186.1, forward strand.
ATCAAAATTTGTTGCGAGGTTTAGAAGAACAACGCGGAGAAACAGACAAACACGAAAAGCGACTTTAATTTATAATTTATGTATAGATTTGTCTAAATAGTGTTCTTAAATTGGTCTATACTCTAAAAAAGGTTATTTTTGGATAAGATATTGGAAGCAGTTAGTAGTGATGTGACGAGTCTCTGCCAGATTTCAAGAGAAGCAGTTTGTAAAGAAACATTAAAGTTTACATAAATCAAATGGAGCAGAAAAAGTGTACTCATAGACAAGCACAAGATCGTCCTATGGAGACTAAAATATCTTCATTAAATAAAAAGGCTAAGGAATTAATGAAGAAAAATATATTATTCAGATGAGACTTTGAATGAAGGTACAGCACTTTATTCAATATTTCTTAACATTTTTTTATGCACCAGGCAGTGAATGCCCCTCGTGCATTCAGTAGATAGTATAAATAAAATAAAAAATAAATAAAAATTTATTTCAGCAAAAACTTACAGATTATAGATTATACTAACACTTTTTTATAGATAAATTGGATTGGTATTAACATTTCCATGAGTTATATTGTTGCAGAAATCTGTATACAATAAAAAGGTAAACCTTGCCTCCTAAAACCTAACCTGTATTTTAGGAGACAGTATATATAAGACCTATTTCTAGCAGTGAAATTATATGGGTACGGAAAAATTGACTTGTAATTATTGTATTTCACAGGATCAACTGAAAGGTTTATAAGGGATGCTGCATTAATATTTGATGCAAAGAAAGGTGATGGAGATTACCAACCACTCCGAAATGGACGCATTTGTTTCCTTTATTCTTAATTAAACATAAATCACCATGTGATTGGTTGTTACATTTATTCGTTTTGTTGTAATGTATGAAGATGCAATAAAGCATGATTTAAAATAAAATGCCTTTGATTTCGTTTATCTAATTATTTAGTAGACTGTCTATTTATCTAAAAAAGTTATAAATTAACTTTGAAATAAAAGGTTTTGCATTCCTGCTTCTACAAGCCTCTTTTTTCTAAATGCTATAATAAATGGGTATACAAAACCCAAAGTAAAACTGGTTTGAGATGAATTTCTTTTATAGTAAGGTTAAGGTCTAGATGTAAGGTCATAACGTCCCAATAATATGCGTCAGACAGTAATGACAGCCTGTTCCGGTTTTGTCAATGATTTATTATTTACCAGCTGTTGCCCGCGACTTCACTGCGATGCAGGATGAAAAGTAGCCTTAAATGTCCTTCTCAGTGGCGGATTAAATGTCGAGAGCGTCCTAGGCAAGCACCTAATCGACGCCCCCCAGCGGCCATTTTGTTTTTCCCTTGGAAATCCTTGATGCCTCTCTAGGAAACAGATCTGACTGTGTGTGTTGACAGATGATCGTTTTTTGTCATTAATTTAGTATCTTACCCACTTCTAATTATTACAAAATCAGGCGATATAGGAATAATCAAGAAGGCGGAGCACGCTTCGGAAGCGCTACATCTACATAGAATTAAATAATCTTTTATATTGTGTAAGTAGGTGCATACTTACACAATTATTATTATTTTTATTTTTTTGTTAAAAGTCTTCCTCGCGCGCCCCTTGTATCCTCGCGCCTCTAGGCACGTGCCTAGTTTGCCTTAGGGTTAATACGCCACTGGTCCTTCTCCAGGTCAAGGCAGTCGCTTCTTGTAAAATAATGAAATTCAGGTTAGCTTCCAGTCTAACCGGATGCGCGGGAACCCGACTCCAACTAGTGGGTAACTCGTGTTGTAAAAACGCCAGGCAGATGATGATATTTTCCAAGGAAATGCTGCGAAAATAAACATATTTCGCAATATCTATATGTCACGTATATAATTTTAATATTTTTATTTAAAACTTTAATCAATGTGCAAGACGAGTAGTTTACCTCGATGTTGGAATATATGTCTACGATGCAGCCTTGTAGTATATTTATAATACTTAATTCAATTGCCCCTGGATTTTAGTTTATCTTGTGGTTATCCTCAGCCTGCTTAGCTTCTTAGCTTAGTACGCTAATCTTTGTGTAACATAGCTCCTGTGGAGGCTTTTTTTTTTTTTTTGAGGTTTTCAAGATTTGGAAACAAATAGAAAAAGCTACCTACGTTTTTCTGTCGTGTCATGTTACAAAAGTTACATTAATTTATTAAATCTTGCGTAATATTATAAAATGTAAATATTAACTTGTAGTCTATTTCTTCTTAAGGATTTGTAATTCAGAATTCAGGTTATTTCCATGCAAAACGGTTTTTAATATTTAATTTTTATTACGAAAGTCGAACTTCAGCGCTCGAACTCTCATCATCATTACTGAATTCGTGCATTTGCTACTATGTACGTTTATTTATATAAATATATTTTATTGTACACCAGAAATAGTTATTTGTGCAACAAGAGAGCAAAGTTGGTTTTTGCTGCGAGTGTTGATTTTGAATCGCGAATAAGCGAAGGATTCTATAATTGAATCACGAGCGGTAACGAGTGATTCGAGTTTAGAATCCTGAGCGCAGCGAGAGATTCAAAGACGCGAGATGCAAAAAACTTTGGTCTCGTGTAACACATACAACTTTTCACCTCAGCAGCGAGAACATGTTAGATATTAGAACATACGACACCCTAACTTGATTATGTAAATATTAAATAATATGCTACCCATCAAATCTTATATATGTGCGTTAATTAAGAGAGTTTGATAAAAACTCATGTTGTTAACGCCATTAAATGAGTTAATTAATTTACCTTATAATAATTCAAGACTGTCAATCGATAATCGCCATTTTGATGACAGTGGTGGTCAAGGGTAAAAAACATAAAAAATAGACATTTGTAACATCCAAACTCCACCACAGGGGCAGTGAATAATACATCATTATATTATTTGACGAATTCATCCATTGTTCAATTAAATAAATAGTGGTAATCAAGTTTTGTGTTATCCAAAGTCGAAGTTTCGCGCCAATCGTGCGTGTTATAATTTTTACTTTTCACAAATAGCACTCATATCATGTAGATACGATTTAAAATGTGACAAATATTATTCAAAATATTATAAACAACGAGACAATGCCCACATCATAACATAATATACGAACACCGGCCCAATAACACGAATTATTAATGACGACTACTCAATTTGAGTTCAAAATCACAGACCATTTTTTTAAATTGTTATGTTATGATGTCCGAAAGCGATTATGCCAAATGATTTTTTTTTCAATTTCGTTCTTCTCGATTTATTGATATGTCGAATGTCGGAAACCATCGGAAACCGATACTTGGAAATTAAAATAAAATTGTTTTAGGCATTAAATACAGTAAGCACTGTCTATAAAAATGAATTATATACTTTTCTAATGTAATTTTAATAGTTTTTCAGAAATGTAATTGAAACCTTTATAATTTATTCTATTATGTCCTATATCCCGGTTATTTATGTCAGGACATAAATAACCGGGATAGATAGGTATTATTGAATTTCGCGCCGAAATGTTTTTTTATTTGAATTTAAATTCGGAATGCGCTCGCTGTTCAAAATTATTTTAATTTATTGGACAATTATATAATGTGGATTTTATTTTTGATACTTTCTTATAGTTTGCTAAAGAATGCCCAGTATACATTTTGTTTGGGAATGATGATAAATGAATGCTTTTAATTAGTAGGTGTTCCGCAAACACTTTTACATAACGTCAATATTTTTTGTTAGTTGTATGAGCTTGGTAGTTTTTGTTTTTATTAGGTTATTTGAGTAATAGAAAAAATCAATAGGTATATCTTTACTTTAGAAGCTGAATGCAAAAACAATTGAAAGTAATAAATCGAATCTTGTGAAAAAAGTTTCACTCTGAAATCTCACATCATGACGCAAGTTTAATTTTAATTCAAAGTGGCCAGTACGTTAAAACGACAATTTCGAAATAATCGAAAATAAATCGAAGTAAAAGTGACAGAAAAAAGTGAAATTCAAATCTTTCGAATTTTGTGAGTAGACCCATGACATGTTCTCGGCATTTAAAAAAAAATAATTAAAAAGTTACTTTGTCTCACGCTCGCAGCAAAATCAAATTTTGCTCACTGTCTGTAGACAGCAAAACCTTCTTGTTTGAGGAGCTGAGGTGAAAAATACATTACAAAGGAAATAAACTAAACATTATAAAACTTGTTATGTATTTTGCAAAACTTATTATTATTAAATTGTATATGGGCGGCTTTATCGCTTTCTGCGATTTCTTCCATGCAGCCATACGCCCAAAGCCCCACGTCCGTGTTAGGACATGAGGGATGCTACACACTTGGTCGGGTCGGCATGGGCGACCAAATCGAATACATAAATATTTTGTTGCCGGGCTGTGCCGAGCACCAAAGGGTTAAGCAGCACATTCCCGTCGGTTTCTGAAATCCCTTCACAATCAGTCGCTAGGTAACTATCATCGTAGTATTAAAACTCTCTGTTATAGGTAACTAGACCGGGGAAGTACCTACCACCTCCATTCCTATTTCCACAGCCTAGCATCGTTATTGTGCTCTGGTTTAAAGAGAATGAGAATAGTAGTATACTATTGGGCATTCTGTCCCACCTGTCGCGCAGTCGAACTAGTTCGCCTACGCTCCGTTGTGACAGAATGCCCAATAGTATATGTCGGACAGTGGTATAGAATGCCCAATACTGAACGATCGACTCGACTCTCTAAGTCTAGTGTATGACTGTACTGTCTTCCAGTAGCTCGGCGAGTTCGCCTTCGCTACGGACAGTGGTATAGAATGCCCAATAATGAACGATCGACTCGACTCTCTAGTGAATTACTGTACTCGACCGATGATCAGGCGAGTTCGCTATCGCTCTGAAGGGTGGTACAGAATGCACAATAATGATCAATCAACTCGATCAATGACCCGTAACGCGAAAGAGGTTGCGGTAAGTTTATAAATGTTAACGTACTTTATACATTCACTCATTTTCAATCGCTTCATTTCCGACAGTAATCATGAAATTTGTAAAACAACCGCAATCGCTGCATGTAAATACAGTTTGCGATGATTTTTGTAAGACTAGTTTTCGTCATGGAGAATTTTATTATTACCTAACTCAGTACGATGTATCATTTGCGGTCCATCCAATTGTGGAAAAACCAATTTATTAATTGGTTTTCTTATACACGAAAATGGTTTAAGATTTGAAAACATTTATGTTTATTCAAAAACTCTACTCCCTAGTACATTTTTTTAGAAAGAGTTTTGCAACGGTTGCCCGGTATTTCCCTCCAGAAATATCATGGAAATCAAGAAGTACTAAGCGTTCAGGACGCAAAACCCAACTCCGTGATTATTTTTGATGATGTTGCTTGTGAGAATCAAAATAACATGCGTGATTATTTTGCAATGGGAAGACAAATGCATTGATTGTTTTTATCTAAACCAAACATATAGTAAAATCCCTAAGCAGCTAGTAAGAGACAATGCGAACTTAATCATACTTTTTAAACAAGATGAAATTAATTTACGACATATTTATGAAGAACATGTCAACACTGATATGACGTGGATTGAATTTCGTGAAATGTGTTCGAAAATTTGGCTCCAAAAATAACGGATGTTACAGAAACAAATTCGACACCTTTGTTGTTTTTAATTAAAAATACTAATATTTAAGACAGTTACCCTCGCGATATTATTATTCTTCAGACAACGCTTAATCAATCACGAACTGTTTATTTTTTATTTTGTTATTATGGAAAAATCACTGAAAAGGCAAATAGTTGATGCTGCAGAAGCTATTAAGAAGAAAGTGCGAAAGATGAGAGATGTTGAGATTAACAATCAGCAAGTACTGGAATCAGTTTTCAAGCCGGTAACAGAACCACTCAACCTAATTTCTAATGTCAGTAAGCAAACTTCTCTCCTGCGTAATACAAAAAATGAAGAATCCCAAGTTCCGTTTATCGATAAAACTTTGCAAAAAGAAGTCCCTATTAGTAAGGGAAGCAATGATAACAACGACCATGCGAACGAATATGAATCTGATATCGAAAGTGACTCTTCATATAAATCATTAGTTGAAAACAATCAAGGTTGTGATACGTCTTCCTGGTCAGTATCCTCAGAAGCACTGACAGATATTCCGTTTGGAGTCAGAGTAGAGGACGGGAAACTGATGTTAGGTTCTGCTCGTATAACGATCAGTGATGATTATATCATTGCGGCTGGACGCAAATACCGAAATACGCCTGGTTTAAAACAGTTGCTGTTGAAAAAGAACGTAGATTTAAGCTTGGTTACAGAGAGTGATATGATACATTATAAGTCGATGCTACTTGATACAAACGCACATCGACGTGACTATGAGCCTGGTAAACCAATAAAAAGTAATAAAGGGCAGAAATATTTGCAAATTATTAAGCCTCTATTCAAACTACAAAATACAATTCAGGACCATCAATCGAAGGGAAAAGGACTACCCTTAACAAAAATGTGGAAGAAAAACGTAGATCTTGTATATTGGGACGACCCCAATGAACTGGTGGATAGGTTAAAATTATTAATTGCATCTCAAGATGCTGGTAACACAGGATTAGATAATGAAATTATATCTATCATTGAAGAATTACGTGAAAGTAAAGTTATAAATAAATAAATATTTTAAAATGTGTTTATTTTATTATCAGCCTCTCGATACAATACACCTTAAACATGAACGTAGACAAATTCGGGCACTACATTCACAAAAGAATGCGTTTATCAGAGTTATTTGAGTTTAATGAGAAAGCATTGTTAAAATCAGAAAACGGAGATTTTGATTTAAAAACATCAAGACTTAGAGGAATTAGATCTCCAGTAGAAGCAGACGATGCTGTGAACAAAGATTATGTTGATCGATTGAATGCTAATATGATAAAAGAATGTAATAATATGATTGGTTCATTGCGTTCTCAAATCATAAAAGACGCAAAAGGTGTAGTTCAGGCTACTTTAAAAGCAAGGATATCTGAGGTTTCACCTCATTTGCCAGATAAGTTTTATACTAAAGCAGAGGTAGATAAATAACTTCAAAAAACTCCGTAATGGCAAAACAGCAAATTGTTAATGAAATACACAAAGCAGCACGAAGAAATTTCCCTAGACGTCCTGTAATTTTAAAGAGGGTCGATGACTTGTGGCAAGCTGATCTCATGGACATGCAAAACCTGAGAAAATATAATAAAGCTCACAATTACATTTTAGTGGTGATTGACTGCTTCTCAAAGTACGCTTGGACAGAGCCGTTATAATAAAAAAATAAACTTGATGTTACTCATGCATTTAAACGAATTCTGATTAACAGCAATCGCAAACCTGATAATTTATAAACTGATATGGGAACAGAATTTTATAACAACTCATTAAAAACACTTATGAAGTCATACAATATTAACCATTACTCTTCGTTTTCTACCAAAAAAGCCTCGATCGTAGAGCGACTGATTAAAACTCTTAAAAATAAATTATACAAATATTTTAGTTTGAATGGAAACTATAAGTGGTTAGGTATACCGTTACAAGTTACGCTGAAGATATATAACAATACAAAACATCGTACTCTAAATCTAATGAGTCAGTTATAAAAGAAAATATTAAAAAAGCCTTAAATCATGTAACCGTTCATAGAAAACCTAAGTTCAAAGTAGGTGACTTTGTTCGTATCAGTAAATATAAACACAATTTTGAGAAAGGTTATACACCTAATTGGTCAACTGAAATATTTACTATAAAAAAGATTAATCATACCATACCAGTAACATATCATATAGAAGATCAGCGAAAGCAAGCCATATTGGGAACCTTTTACGATCAAGAACTTCAAAAATCTTACTATCCTGGTATTTATTTGATAGAAAAGATATTAAATACGTTAATTAATAATCAACCGTTCGAACTTCATTTACCAGGTTACAATTATTGCGGTCCGGGAACAAAACTCGAGAAACGTTTACTACGAGGTGACCGAGGTGTAAATAAGCTAGACGAAGCTTGTATGCATCACGACATTGCATATGCAAACCATACAGACTTACCCAATCCTCACAAAGCTGATTTACAACTACTAAATATGGCTAAACAAAGACTTAAATCGAGCGATGCTGGGAAAGGTGAAAAACTTAGTTCATGGTTAGTGAGCAAAGTCATGAAAGCCAAACTGAAATCTGGTTCCGGCGTTAAAACGTTTAAAAGTTTCGTATCAAAAATAAGAGCAAAAATAAAGAAACTAAAACCAAAAGACAGTAAAACTTTAATTAACGCTGCTTACTCAAAAGCCAAAAAAATATTTCCAAACATTCAGAAAATTCGAGTACCGAGAGTAATACCCTTACCAAAGACTAGAGGTATTCTACTTTTAATCCCAATTTTTGCAGGCTTATCAGCTTTAGGAACTTTAGCTGGTGGTGCGGCTGGTATTGCAAAAACTGTTAACGATTACAAAGCAGGTCAGCAAAATTTGCGAAAAACACAACGACATAATAAGGCTATACAGTCTTTAAAGTTAGGCCAGGGTTTATACATTAAGTCACATAAAAATGGTAAAGGTTTATTCATAAAATCTTCAAAAAACTGAAAATTAAGCTACCTAATCGTGCTCTTACTAATGTAGACATCCAAAGGTATGCACGCGACATCCCTTACTTTCGAGGAGTCTACATGAAGGATCAGTTACCAAGGACCTCAAAACGGATTGAATGTGGTATCGGTAACTTGGACGATTCTAAGAACGAAGGAACACATTGGGTAGCTTATGTAAAAGTATACAATTATTGTGAATATTTTGATAGCTTTGGAGATTTGAAACCTCCAATAGAATTAATGCGATATTTTAAGAATTGTAATGTTTTCTATAATTATAAAAGATATCAAAAATTCAACACAGAAAATTGTGGACACTTATGTTTAGAATATCTGCAGACTTTTTGGAATAAAAACGTATAAAACTTATGATTTTCTTTTATTTCAATCATTTGCAAGATGTCACTCACATTATCGATAACTGGAAACTCGTCAACTTTATCTACTTACTATCCTAACACGTTGCAACTATATGGACACTATGAGTGTGCTCTATTGCATTTTTCAACATTTAATTCTATTCCAAACATTGACAAAACGAATAATAAGTTCTATTTTAGGGGTATGAGGAACAGGGTGTAAAGTTCACTCATCCCCCATAGAAAAGGGAGGATCCTCCGACCAGACGGGTGTTGTGTCTGGCGGGCAACTGCCCAATGATTGATATTGGGTTTTTGTATATATGTTCACTGCACGGTAAACTCTAATTGCGCGATGCAGGATTTATGTGACGTCAGGTCTTCGATGCGTAGTTCGCATGTGGCGATGTAGATACCGCCACACTATTATGGTTCCGACAAAGTTATTGAAATACCAGACGGCACCTATGAATTGCAAGATATTAGTGATTATTTAAAATCTGAAATGAAAGATGCATCAATCAAACTACAGTGCAATAATAATACTTTAAAAACTACTGTATTTTGTACAAAAGAAATAAATTTTAAAAAAGAAAACACTTTCAGGAATTTGTTAGGGTTTAATAAGCAGATCTTAAAAGCAAATAAATGGCACGTGTCACAGTTTCCAGTCAACATTTTACCTACAACAGTGATCAGGATCGAATGTGATATTGTAAGCGGCTCATATTCAAACGAAGAACCGAGTCACATTATCCACGAATTTGCACTCAACGTGCCTCCAGGATATAGGATTATAGAAATCCCGAAAAACGCAATATACTTTCCAATTAACCAAAACAACATTAGCTGCATAAATATCAGGCTGCTGATATAAATAACCGCTTAATAAATTTGCGCGGTGAAGAAGTGCAGCTGTATTTGCATCTCAAAAGAAAAAATGATTGACTACAATAAATATGTGCATCAACAAAGCAAAAATATCAGTTCCGCTCAAACTTCCAACCAAATAAGAGCTCGCCCTAAGAAGAAAATAAAATTAACTAAAGAAAACAAGGCATTCCTCAAAGCGATCGGTTTACTAAAATGAATATCTTAGACGTTTTATCCGCTCCGAATACCGACAACACAGTTGAAGGAATCGAATTTCATTCTTACAAACCCTACGTAACTAGTTTCAATAGAAACGATGAAATCCGCATACCTATTAACCAACAAGACTTGTACATACTTCCGTCAGCTAGCACCTTGTATTTGGAAGGAACTGTTATCGTTAGCAAAAAGGATATGAAAGAGAAAGCCACTAGTGTTCATTTTACGAATAATGCTCTACTTTACCTGTTCCAAGACATAAGATACGAGTTGAATGGAGTGGAAATTGATAGAATAAAAAATGCTGGCATAAGTACAACCATGAAATCGTTAATATCAATGAATGAAAGTGAATCAAAAATATCGAATGCATGGGGCTGGAATATCGATGGTATAAAAAATACTAATGGGGTAGTTGGGGATAGTTTTTCCGCTTCTATACCACTTAGGTTAGTGTTACTTCTGTAACACACAGGTTAGTGTTACTTCTGTAACATCATCGGTTTCGCAGAAGATTTCAAGAAAGTCGTTATAAATAGTAGGCATGAACTGATATTGCTACGAAGTAACACTAACCTGAATGCTGTCAAACTTAACACCGGTGAATTTGTAGATGACGTTCAGATAAATAAAATCATCTGGCGTGTACCGCATGTTAAAGTGTCCGACAAAGAGAAACTAAGTTTGCTAAAACTGTTAGAAAAAGATCGAGCACTCCAGATGATATTCAGAAATTGGGATCTATACGAATATCCAGCTTTACCTAGAACTACAAAACATACCTGGTCTATCAAAACTTCCTCACAAATAGAGAAACCAAGATACATAATTATAGGTCTACAAACAAATAGAAAAAATAATTCAAGTTCTGATATGTCCCAGTTCGATCACTGCCATGTTCGTGATGTTAGAGTATATCTAAATTCCACTTACTTCCCATATGAAAACCTCAATGTAAGTTTCGCGAATAACAGAATCGCTTTATTATACGAGCAATACATCAGATTTCAACAGTCTTATTACGGACGTCGTCCGGAGCCCTTATTAAGTGAGAAACAATTTAAAGATTTAGCACCGTTATTTGTCATCGATTGCTCTAGACAAGCTGATAATGCAAAGACAGGTCCTATTGTGGATGTAAGAGTGGAAATTGAGAGTGATTCGGACATACCAGATCAAACTTCTGCATACTGTCTTATATTGAACGACTGTATAATTGAGTATAAGCCGCTAAGTAATACTGTGAGAAAAATATCATGAATCCGAATACTTTCATAATATTAGATGTTCAAGGGTTTAAAGACCTGTACAATAATTTTATAATAAAAGAACTAGCTTTTGCTAGTCGCGATTATACGCAAACATTTTTAATAAAACCACCATACTTGTTTAAATACTTAACAAGTGATGAAAAGAGACAGGTTAAATGGTTGGAAAAAAATAGAGGTATTTATTGGAACGAAGGAAACATTGACTATAGAGAATTTCAACGTATAATCGTTCCATATCTAGAAAATAAGGAAATCATTGTAAATGGTTTGGAGAACTGTGAAGAATACTGTGAAGGAAAATCTAATTTTAATTGTAATAAACACATAAAGCATTGTGCGCTTAAAAATGTGCTTTGTTTAAGGAAGTATTTAGAATGGGCATAAAATGTATACCTACTTAGGTTACAGGACTTTTCCAAATAATACAACCTAATACGAAAATAAATAAAAATATAAATACTAAGTACAGTATATCAACGTCACCAACTAATTTACACAAACAGTTATTAAAAATCAGTATCTATAAAAAGATTATGATATTTTCTTAACTAAAGACTCAGTTGTCGATAGCGTCTTTAACAATATATTGAGCATTTATAATAACGTTCTCACTATCACTATCACTGTCTATGGTTTGAGGATTGTTATTACAGAGATCTATGACTGAAATTTTTATTAATTTAATACCTCGTCGCTGTAGTCGACTCATAACGAAGGATTTGGTTGTATTTTGCTTCTTCGACTTTTCCTTGCATCGTTGTTTTGATTTTTTATCTTTCGTGACTTGTTTGCTGTGCTCAGGTTCGCTGCGAAGCATCTCAGAGAATCCCTCGTAAGGATCCTGAGCATACTGGCTGAACACAATATCGGATTCAGAAATCTGGAACAAAATATAAAAATAATATAAAACACTATCACGTAAGCATAGCGATCGGAAGCGCTTTTGGTTTACCATGGAGGAATTTCTCAAAAGCAGCCTGGAGTCTTGATTAGATTAGTGACAATAGGCACTGGTGAAATGTAAGTGCAACCTCTGATAAATGTAGTGTCATGTTTATGATTATTAACACTGCTGCGAACACAATCGTTAGTTACTAAAAAATAAAAAATAAACGAGTTAAAAATATTTTACTTACCGACATGATTACGATGCACCTCAGATCAAATAAAAAAAACTGCACTCTAAAATTGTACAAGTACTCCAGGTGAGTAATATAAAGTATATGACCAAAAAATAATAATTTTAACTATCACGAGTACATCAATAAACAAGTTAGAACGCGATAACCATAAAAATGCTAACTAAGCATTTGTGTCTCCATGCCAAGGGTCATATGTTTTTCAATAATTATATTAATGTGCTGACAAACAGCGTTATGGTCGTATTACTTGAACGTTAGCTCTTTGAAAATCAATCTTATTGCATAGGTATATAATACGATTTACGTGGTTCACAGTAATACAGGTGTCTGATGAAACTTGAGTCTAGGTTAATTTCATTTTATTTAACCGACTTTAAAAAAGGAGGATGTCTTAAAATAAATAACTCGTAAATTAAACAAGTTGGCTAGTTATAATCATTCACATTTTATTTATATTTTTACACACAAAATTATATTTACCATACATTAATTAGATATATTTTCTAAAACTAAAGTAAGATTATTCCAAACATAAGTAGATGTAGGTGGGTATACATAATTAGTATAAAACTATATTATTTATTCTAATACATTCTGAATCTAAAAAAACATATCTTCATTCTTTAAAATCGAAGAGTGACCCCAGGCTCGCGTTGATATTCGATCTACAGATATCGATCGTTTATCGTCATTGCTGGATAAGGCAATTTTGTTGACGCTCCGAGTAAATATTTCGTGCTTTATTGTTTTAAACATAACATTTTTTCTACGGATAACTCCACCATTAAATAAAATATTTTGATAATCTGTTATGTTCAAGTCCCTTACTACGCATGATTTTACTCCCTTTGCCTTTTTAATGTTTTTTTTTATATTTTTATTTTATTTTATTTATTTAGTTACATCGAACACACGTGATTCATATTGTTGTTAGTAATACTTATTAAACTATGTTAGTAACCTAAACAAACAAACATAAAACTAATTTAAAAACCTATAACTATAACTATACCCGCTTCCCGCTGCACCAGACCTGCAGCTGTGCATACGGGTCCAGTGCCCCAGGAACGGGCAGTCAGGCTTATTCACAATCACTTTCAGAATGCTGTTGGTGCTCCCCCGAATCCTTCGCATCAGGGATCCTGTTCTTTTACGCATAATAGCTTGAAAGCTATCCGCACCTGCTTCAGCAAACATGCCCGATGCGCTACAGAACCGCGGGAGCCCCATCAGCACCCTAAAAGCGTTGTTATACTGTATGCGAAGAACGTTGTAGGCCCTCTGCATATGTCTAACCCACAGGCTGCACGTGTAAAACGACTGGCAAAACGCCTTGAAAAGAGTGAGTTTCACTTCCCTAGTACATCGTGCAAACCTCCGGGCCAGCATATTACATCGGATCGACAACGCTCTTCGCTCCCTTTCGATTTTATGAGGAGTTTTAATAGAGTAAAGTTTTGATCTCAAACCAACAAAATCAGATATATATTTTCCTTCCATTTCATCTTTGAACAGACCTGGAACTTTTTTGTTCATTATTGGTATCTTAAAATAATTTTCAACGTCATAGTTACTCGTGTCAAAATATTGCAAAAAATTATACTTCAAGTCATGGTAAAAATCATTAGTGAATATTTTATAGACAAATGAATCGGTATCTGTATAACACAACTGCACTCGGTCTTTATAAAAAGGCTTTACAATATTGTAATGAAAATTATACATATGTGACTTAGAAAGTTCTAATACCGTGAATCCAATATATATAGGCTTATCTAAAATAATTTGATCAGGTTTCATTTGTATTGCAACTAAATCTTCAGATAGAATAGAAGCACTGTGGAAATAGGGGTTGGCTACAAGTCTCTCGGCGGATATAAATTTCTTGGTTCGATTCGATTGATCGCACCATTGATTAACTAAATGAACGGTTACTCTATTTTCAGTATTTTCTAAAGTCTTGCCAAAAACACTGTTATTTAACAACTTTAAAAAATCCTGTTCGAAGGAACTTTTTGCCTTCTGTCTTAATTGAGTGTTCAATTCTATGTACTGTTTTAAATATGGACTCTGTCTGAAAGTAATAGCTCTGTGAATTTTGCGTAATATTAAACCGTGTTCAAAACACTTTTTTAAATGAACGTAATGTATCACATATTTATACTTATTATACAAATTTGCAATTAATTTATTTGTTTTACCGCCTGGGGGTATACATTTCTCAGGACAAAATGGTAAATCATTATGGTGATTGTGTAAATGATCAGGATACAAAAGATCGACTTCTAATATGAAGCCCCACTCAGCGTTATACTCAACATTTTCAACACGAAAATTAGCTAATTCATTTTCACTGAGAAATCTAAAACTAGAATACGGTAAATACTGACACATGCTGAAGCCATATAGATTATTACAATCTAGATATACTATAAAAGACGAAGGCTGTGATGCATTATATTCTGGCATGTATTTGTGATTCGCTTTTGCGTACCGATGGGAACACATGCACAAACCCCCTCGTATACCGCTTTGAATCATTCGGCATTCTGACGATAGCCAAGTCCGACATGAGTTCTAACTGAACACCTGTTTTTAGCAACATTGCATCGAAAGATAAACTCGGTGCAGTTATGTAAAACGCAGGATCGAGTTTGTAATATTGTTTACATGTTTTTCGAAAATTTTGAAATATGTCTGTCAACAAAAGCACATCTGTTTTTAAGTATAGATCCGTATACTCGCCGAGGTCGTTGATGTTGAATTCAGCCCAAACAGTCTGAGCATGATTATAATCTTCATCGCTAATATCTTCGTTGGTCAAAGACTTATGAAAACAATACTTAGGTGGTAATGATTTTTGTTCGTAACATTTCCAATCAGTCATATAATCATACGGATATACACCTTTACGAATCAGCAAACTAAATTGCCTTTCATTAGAAAAATGCGTTCGAAGATTAACAAAATTTTCTATATGCAATGTTTTAGCAAGTTTGTCTAAACTTGTTCCTAAAAAGTTGAAAGAATCTAAAAACCTTATTTGTATATACTCGTTATCACCAGTAGGAATATACTTTGTAAATGCTATATATTTTTCCTTGTTCTTGGGTATTATTTTAATTTGCCCTGGAATTTCGCCTAACTTTTTTATAAATAAATGACAATCGTAGCCAGACAAATTATGAAAAAATATTGGAACGAATTTTGGTACTTTATGTTGCAGATTACAGTGTCGATGTGCTGCGCTTCGGTATCGACCTGTAATATGACAGTGATCCCTTACTCTATCGGTCAACAGTAAATTTTCGCAAATGTAGCACTTATCAGAGTGTTTAAAATCGCGAGCATCTTCCTCTGTGTATATCATAGGCTTGTTTTTGGACAGAATTCTATGTATTGCTTTAACATTTTCAGTCAGAAAATTTACAAATTTTGAAACACAATCTTTTCCGCGATAAGTTCTATATCCGTTAACTCTATCATTAAATGATGATACTACATTATAGGCGAACGTGCTCGGCACGTGGCGTTGTGAGTATGACGTGTTGGCGGTGTTGAATTCATCGCCGGAAATCGGTTCGAGTAATGTTTCGAAATCAGCATATATCACGAAAGGAATGTTTTGTTTTCTATCATAATTTTTAAATTTTAGAAATGATCCCTGTTCTGGTAAAACGGTGACGATTCCCTCACACAGGTGTGATTCAATTTGGCTGTGCTTTGGAAAAAACAATAAGCATGTTTCGCAGACGTATAGTTTACCATGGTGTTTGGTCATCTGATTTCTGACTAGCCGAGGCAAATCTTTGATGAGACAGTAAAGAGAATTACTGTTATTTTCTAAAAGCAATAGATGGATACTCTTAGATTTATTATTCGTTGATGTATACAAAGGTCCAATGATTGTCTTATCATTTTTTAAACCATACACGAATATATTCAGTAATGGATTATTTTTCTCAAAGACAGCTATGTCCGAAAATGTGATTGGAAATGACAAACCATCAATATTCATAACATCCTGGAAGTATGGATAAGACGTAACTCTATCGGGATGTCGGGTTGTGGGGTACAGGGCCGCCACGACACACCATAAAAAGCAATACCTACTCATCTTTGTTTCGAATGTTCAAACAAGCTCTTTTATTTTTTATAAATTTTGGCAATGTTATAAATTTAGATCCGCCGAGAGGTTGATATTTATTAATATTTATTTCTAAATGCGAATTGCGCAAAAATGTCCAACCACTATTTCTCTCCTGAAATTCTTCAATTTTTTTTAACAGTAATTCAACTGTTGATTTATAAATTAAATCAAAATTGTAATTAAAATGAATGATAATGTTTTTCGTAGCGAATGATTTCATTTCCTGTTGATCATTTTTATACATAAGAAACAAAGAAAAAAATTCGAAGTTAATTTTGACAGCTGTATGTTTCTGTAGCGATCTATTAGATTTTTAACTTGTTCACTTATATTATGGAGAAACCTCAGGGAAATTATTTATTTGTTCGCTAGTTGCAATGATCTTGTAACTTACGATTCGTGCTTTAAACGAAGAATTAATCATTACAACGTTATCATAAATAGGAGTCGCGCTTTTGTTTTTATGAACATTGCTACGTAAATGACCAGACCATCGACGATTATCTACAAATACTTTGCAAACAGAACAGTGAGGCATATTATTGTTACTTATCGAAATTAATTACCATACAATATAATCACTAAATTCAACATAAATAGATTAATACTTATAACTAACATTCACGATCTTACTTAGTATACATAAACAAACGAATTAAGTAGCGTAGCAGAATTATCTAATATAGGTCAATTTTGTTCACGTTCTCTAGTTTGATGATCACTTCTTCATGAACTAATCCAAATGTTCATCAAAACATATCTGAAAAATTAAAAAGGTAAGTAAGTAATTATAGTGAAAAATTAACAATATTTTAAACAAAATAATGGTTTATTATTTACCTGCACAATAATTATGTAATGACATACGTTCTCTCGTTTGATGATCACTTCTTCTTCATGAAGTACTCCAAATGTTCATCAAAATATTTCTGAAATATTAAATAAGGTAGGTAAGTACTTATAGTGTAAAATAAACAATATTTTAAACAAAAATAATGATTTATTATTTACCTGCAAAATAATTATGTAATCACATAGGTACTCTGAAAACGATTTTATACTCCGTCGTAGCTTCGATATAATGTCAGTTTTCAACTTTAATTAATACAAATGCAAATGATAATTAAAGTCAAAATCGTTACAGGATGTTTATACAAGTAGTCAACGTTCTTCCAATCAAACAATAAAATATTTCGTCATAAAGCGCAGGTCATATCGCCAGCTAGCGAGCGAGCGAGCAAGCCGGGCGAGCAGCGTATAAGCTCTTTTCATATTTCGGTTCATAGTTCGGGGTGTGAACCGAAGTATGAAAAGAGGTGAAACGCTGCTCACCTGTGCTCGCTCGCTCGCTAGCTGGCGATGTGACCTGTTTGTTATTGCATAAAATATTACACGTGTACCCAACCGAATTATTTTTTCCTGTCAGCTAAGTCACACACGCAACAATCAGCTATTTTAGGTAAGGTTGACACGCATTCACATTTATGTACGTATAGGCAAGTATCTTTTACACACTACATTGTGGCTTAAAATCAAAAAGATGTAGTATTATTTTTTTTGTACGAGTATTTTCTCGGTGTGGTCCCATTTCAATTTGTAGAAGATCTGATGAAGAACTTCGGAGATAGGTCACGTAACTCTTCAATAAATGATAAAACTCTCGTTTACATCACATCTTTAAACCAAGTCAAACTAATTATACAGCAATGCAATGTATTTATATTTTTTATTAATTACTTGCAAGCTAATTATTTGCGTTGATTGTTATTTACGCGTTATCATTTTGTTAGCCCTAAACCGTTTCGCTGCATCGACATTCGATGCTACCTGAATAATCCTTAGTCTTTATTTTTTGAATGGGTATAATACGTGCATGGAAAAAGTTGTTTCATGCACCAGTAACCGATCGGTTGCAGTATTTTTTAATATAGTGGATTATCGCTCATTTGTGACTTATAAGCTACATGTTTTCGGAGTACTCGATACCTAGTAATTGCAGTCTACAAGTGTGGAAGTAATCTTCAAGTAGTGCTCCGCGATCAGTCTTACTGTACACCACGAGTTACTGTCAATATCAGTGTTGATAGCCATCTGCTGCTGCCGTCAGTCCCTGCGCCTGCCCTCACCAACCCATCAATTGTGGATAGTTGGAAAAATGTAAGTAAAAAACATTCCAACCGTTTCATGGTTCAGAGTCGTAATTGTATTGTAATATGTTTAACTAAATGTTTTTTATTGTCTTTATTTCAGGTCGGACTCTGAGTGTGAATACTTTCGACAAGCTCCGATCATTCAACAGAAAACTAAATCCAGCCGCAAACCGTCTGCAGACAGCAATGGAAAACGCAAGTCGCGTACGTCTTCAACGAATTTAACTCATCCGAGGTATCTATACAAAATATTGAATTATTTAGAGTTAAAAAGTGTTTTACTTTTCATAACTTGCAAGCTGTGTTTTAGTTTATAATCAGTGAATAATGCACAGTTATAAGTCTGCTAACAGTTTCTATAGACTTATCTGATATATTTTTATTTATACTCTCATGTTGTGTAGGATTTTTTTTTTTTTGCAATGGTAATCTAAACGATTATTAAATCATAAAAGTGTGTGATGAACTAACACTAGTTTTCATTGTTGTTTCAGTAAAAAAACCAATGTTGGTAACGATATATTCGATATCAGTAACAACCACGGAACTGACAGCGAGCTCAAAGAAGGTTCATCGAACATAACATGTCTGTCATCATTCTTCGTGAACCGAGTGACATACGGCTGCGAGCGGCGAGCAGCGAGCACCGACGGAGAGTACTACATCGACTGCAAGGTGTACAAGGCTGACGACGCGCACCACACCAACTCCCTGGAGCTGTGGAAGAAGGCGCTCATCCGACTCAAGTTCCAGACCGATACAGATTCTCCTCAGTGGCGAAAACTACAAGACTTCGTGCGTTCGGCTGATATATTGTTCCTAGAAAAACCAATGTTTTATGACCAATAAACCAAATAACTAGAAAGACGTGTATTCTTTAGATACTATCGTCAAAACGCAATATTTTACCTGCTAAATAAAATCTTATAAACAAACTCGTTGTTGTTCAATCATAAATGGATGGCGCACTCGCCAAGCTACTGGAGGATAGTGATGGCGCACTCGAATGATCATTGGTCGAGTACAGCAATACACTAGAGTCGATCGTTCATAAATAGGCATTCTATACCGCTGTCCGTAGCGAAGGCGAACTCGCCTAGCTACTGGAGGACAGTACAGTCATACACTAGAGAGTCGAGTCGATCGTTCAGTATTGGGCATTCTATACCACTGTCCGACATATACTATTGGGCATTCTGTCACAACGGAGCGTAGGCGAACTAGTTCGACTGCGCGACAGGTGGGACAGAATGCCCAATAGTATACTACTGAGAATAATTACAGCACAATAATTAAATATGAATGTGTATAATATAATATAATTATAGGATAAAAAATATATTTCAGATTTGTCTGTCTCTCTTGTATGGCTGACATAAAGAGGCCAGAGGCGGCGGTCACCTATTACCGCAGGCAAGCCACCTGCTTGAAAATGCATAAAAAAGAAGCTATTTATGAGACAGGATTTTATTTAGAAAGATTTCGTGGCCGAATATTAAATAAAATCATACAGATGAGATAACCGCAGAGCTAATAAAATGTCTAATGATATACTTAACTGTAACCGGTTTATTTTATACAAATATTTTCTGATAATGTAAACTTACTTAAAAATATGTCGCATAATATCTCGCTATCAAGTTGGATAGAAAAGTTTGAAATGTTGGTCTAACTTGAATTGATTCTCGGTTGATTCACGTGATCAAGTTTCATTGGATTTACCCGAGAGTTCATTATTGAATTAAATATACTTTTTAGGACGTCAACGCGAAGAATTTGAAAAATGCCCATCTACCTAATAGGTGCCTATTTTGTGACAAAAGTAATGCGTGCCTTTTCGTTTGAAACAATTTGATATGTTAGAACATCCCATTTATTTTTACTTTTGCAATCAAAAGTATTGTATTAGTTAATGTGTTGTATGTATTTTATTTTATTTTATTTATTAAGGGATAATAAACAACTACAACATAAGTATTACACATACGGTTAACAAAACTTAAGTATTAATGCTGCAGTCCACTGCATTATCCGCAGATAAAACATATTTAATGATCAGTGGTTGCCACTAGACGAGCGGTATTTATTTATGTATTCTTGTATTTTATAGTGTTATTTTCTTAGTGTCAATCTCTTATGTTTTCTCTCTGTATCGCCATAAGGTTGACGGGTAGAAAGGCCTCAGGCATTATGTCACAAGTGCATAAAGTTTTATAAATAAATAATGCCTCTATAATCATAATCTGAGGAATAATCTGCATAACACTCTAACAGTAGCAATGGCTTTCTTTTCGACAGTTCAACAACATTTATTGCGTTATTTACGATGTTGAGCAGACAAATTTTTCGAATAATATGAAGCAATGGATTAGCAGTATCCTTCAAAATCATTAAGATTGTGATTGAAAGTGTGTTATGCAATTGGGGTGCTGGATCGTTTGACTCATACGTTTCTGGACAAACATTATACCTACAAGGTGTAATTGACACAATTAATGAAAAAGGGTAATTTTACTCATCATTATGAACAACTTTTACTTTCGGACAAATCCTGAAATCGCGAAAATAAAATCAGCTGTTCCCTATATTATGTCAAATTGAGAAGCGAACATACACGTAGGAGCAATTTTATTTTGCGATTTCGGGGTTGGTCTCATTGTTAAAATTGTTTATAATGATGAATGACCCCTTTTTAGGTTCCAGTTATCTCAACTGCACCTGTTATACAGAACTTCACTACATACAATATCCAACCTTGTCAAATCAAAAGCTATTTTTATTCAGATGTTATGACTAGAATTAGATTAGGTAACTAACATCCAGAAATGTTAACGTGTTAACGTCCATATTTTCGCATTTATGAAACTAGTTTGATAACTTGTATGACGACATCTATTTTTGTTTCGCAACAAAATCGGAATGTCAATCCGTGGATTAATTAAATAATGCTACATTTTTATTAACGGCTACATCCGATTCGAACGACTTTTCTCATCGACAGTGTTTTATTTCTACTTTATGTACTTCTATTATATTATTGTATTTCTATTTTACTTATTCATATATTAATTAATTTGTCAAATTGGCAAGATTTAAGTAGCAACAACCGAAACTATAGTAAATTTACACAAGCAGCAGTGCTTCCATGGAATTAAAACTGGCAATAAAAAAACCTAACCTATTTGTTTTTGTACATAGGGACCGAGCGTAAATTATAAAATAGTTATGTATGATATAAGTGCGGAAAGTAGGTGATCATCTTACGCACTTGTGTCATAGAACATTTTACTATGCATTGTGCGAAGAAATAAAAAAAGTCTATTGGAAAATTAATATATTTATCCAAATCGAAATCTAGAGTAGACGTAATTAATAAATTAAGTAAAAAATTAAACTGAAAAGTAAAAAGCACTAGTGCGAAAAAGTGGCACTTTCCACATAATTTGGCTGCTTTGAAAACACACCAGCCTATTAGTGTAAGGGAAAGGTTAGGTAGATTAGGAATTATGTTTTAGAATTTCTGTCAACCTTCATGTAAGTCTATTGCTAAACATGCTTTAGTTTTTGAAGTATTTTAGCCGTAAAACCAGATATACGACTTGTAAAAAATGTAATTCGGTACCTGCGCGGTCATTGACTTGTTACCAAATTAATAGGGTTCACTGGTTGGGTAGGTAGCCACACAAATTATTATTTACATAATGTGTGATGTTTTCAACTCATTTCTAGCATAATTAATAAATTAATTTAAAGATTTTTTGCGCCGTTGCTACTTTTTTAAACTTAAAAAAAACCTTTTACATGACTAGAAATTGATAAGTATTTTAAAAGGTACCTAACCTTTTAAAATACTTATCAATTTCTAGTCATATAAAAGGTTTTTTTTTTTAAATATAATGACAAAGATGAAGTCTGTGGAAACACAACAATGTTTTTTTTTTGGACCGGAATTGATTTTCATACAGAATGACGGAATCATTACATCATTATAAACTTGTAAATCCATTTAATTTTCCATATGTTCACTGAGCAGATCCAAATGTTTTTATTTTGTTCCCCTTTTCGCTCGTAAGAAATAGTAGATTGTATCATAAGGTAGCAAAATAATATTTTTACGGCGAGGGTGCTTTTTTAATCCAGAGCGAAGTGAGGGATTCTTTAGTAGAATCCTGAACGTAGCGAGGGATTAAGATTACGTCGCCGGAGGCAAAAATATATTTTGCGCCCGAGAGATACACTCTACTTTTCATCACCCACTATGAGAAAATAAAAGGCAAATCATATTTAGGACATAGATTAACAACTAAATTGAAATTAAATAGTATCTAATAATAAAACAACTAAAAACATACATTTACATTTGAGACATTTTCGCAATTAAGAAAATTTATTGTTACAGTTTTATTAGGATTAGAGATTTTTGTAGATTTTTATTCAGCTGGCAGCGCGACTATGGGCCGTCGTACCAGCCAGTCTTTATTCAAGCAATATTTGCATTCGATTTCTTTGGCGCTGAACACTTTGATGTTCCAAATTCAAAAAGTGCGCGGCAAAGATAATTGCGGCGCACTTATTAAGAGAAATTCAAAAAGTGCGCGGCAAAGATAATTGCGGCGCACTTATAAAGAGGATTAAAAACTCATCTTATAGAAAACACCAACTTTGGGTGCACTTAAAGGCGAACCAAGTCGTCCTATTGGAATAGGTGGGACGAAAAAAAAAATGCATAATTGCATATATTGTGAATCATTGTTATGCAATGCTGCAAAGTTGTTTTTTGGCGCGAGTACTTGTATTGAAACCCGAGCAAGCGAAGGATTCAAATATAGAATCTTAAGCGATGCGTAGGTTTCAAAGGTACGAGACGCAGAATAACTTTGCTGCCGAGCGAAATACACAACTTTTCACCTCACTACAGCGAGGAAAATGGTGTCTCCATGCATTGAACAAATATTGTCTTCTAATATTATAATAATTAATCTTAATCATCTCATAAAAATAAATATTATAGAATGTCATTTTGTAACTTAATACGTTTATACTTTCTCAACTTTGCTATATCAAGCGATAGATGCGACAGGTATATTGTACTTTACTTAAGCATAAGTCCTACCTGTTTTCTCATGAGCGTTCATGTGCAATTTAACGTTTTTATAAATGGATGATATAGCTTTAGAAATAGATAAGGTATCAGTTTCAGTCTCTGTCTTGTGCTGTTGAGGATTGCAAGAATTTTATAACCAATCCTACGGAATGCCTTATTGTCATAACTCAAAATATACGTAGTATTTCGCGTAATTTTGATGGTCTCGCTGTTATGTTAAAAAGACTTTATTGAGTGCGATGTAATTATCTTGACCGAATGCTGGCTATCGTGCTGCCTCACGTTACCAACATTAGACGGTTACAATCCATATGCCTCGACTAAATGGGTTCATGAAAATGACGGCGTATCGGTGTACATTAGGTCCAACCTTAGTGTTGTTGTGGAAGAGCCGCCGTGTCAGGACTGTAACTGTCTCGTCGTTAAGATAGGTGCTGATACTGCAATATTGGCCGTGTATAGATCCCCTTCCAACAAAAACTTAGATAACTTTTCCGATCGCTCAGTAATATCTTGGCTGAGTTGTCTTCTTTTAATAACATCACCATTATGGGAGATATTAACATTAACATCGGTCCCGCTCAAGATTCCATATATGTTCTTTTTACGGTCTTTTGCCAGCGCATACCCTACCGACGAGGCATGGCAAAACTTAATTAATAATAAAAACATTTGGGACGCAATCAAAAATATCACAAACACTACAAAAGTCAAAAGTACCGCAACTGAATTAATTAACACGTCTTGCCCAACACAAGCGATTGAAGGTATAAACGAGTTTTTTGTTACGGTGGGTAAAACTTTGGCCAACAAGACCATCAGCTGCCAGAGTCCTTTACAATCCAGTTCTTTTAATGAACAGTCTACAAACTCCTTGAAATCACTAGTAATGCTAATGCTAGACACGGATGAGACAGAGGTAGAGCGCCTGATTCTGAACCTTAAAAATGTCTGCTGCGCTGGATGGGACTCTATACCAAATTACCTCCTTAAAGGAAACAGTCACGTTCTCATCCCTGTTCTGACACATATATTCAATATGTGCTTGGACGAAGGAACCTTTCCCACAGTTTTGAAGAGGTCGGTGGTACTCCCTATCCACAAATCTGGCGATAGAAACTGTGTCACCAACTATAGGCCCATTTCTATCCTACCGGCGGTCTCCAAGCTCTTGGAACGCATCATCAACACGAGATTGGTTAAATTTTTGGAATTTAACAACCTTCTTTCAAACAACCAGTTTGGGTTTAGAGCAGGAAAATCAACTAGTGATGCAGTTCAAGAGCTCGTAGATTACGTGGTTGAGAATTCAGACTCGGGTAAATAGACAGTTGGCATATTTTTGGACCTGGCAAAGGACTTTGACACGGTCTCTGTCTCACTCCTTTTTAATAAACTGGAAAGGTTGGGCATAAGAGGTACACAGCTAAAATTATTTGAAGATTACCTCACAGCACGCTACCAATATGTTAAAATCGATGAACTCGTTAGCAGTGACTTACTTGTCACATATGGTGTGCCGCAAGGCAGTATATTGCGCCCAAGCCTCTTCCTTGTGTATCTAAATGACCTCTGTGAACTTGCCTCTCTTGGTGGAAAAATTATTTCTTACGCAGATGACACTGTACTTCTGTTCTCAGCTGATACGTGGGAACAAGCCTTTAATGACGCCCAACGTGGCTTTGATATGGTATGCCACTGGTTGAGCAGCAATATCCTGACACTAAACACGGACAAAACACAGTACATAACGTTCTTAATGCGAAACTGTACCGCTCCTCCTCCATCGCTCTCCTTAATTGCACACAACTGTTGCAACAGTGGTATCTGCCAATGTCCAACATTGGTCAAAACCGATTTAGTAAAATATCTAGGAATATTAATAGATAATAACCTCTCTTTTAAACCGCACATACAACTTGTTACAGCTCGACTTAGAAAGCTAATTTATGTATTAAAAAATCTGAGACATGTGGCTGACCCCAAATTAATAAAGCAAGTTTATCTGGCTCTCGGACAATCTATCTTGGGATACTGTGTTACTGTTTGGGGAGGCGTACATAAAATTATTATAAAGCCCCTTGAAGTAGCACAAAGAGCTATTCTCAAGGTGAGCACGTTTCGTCCGTTTCTGTTCCCTACATATCAACTATATCAATCTTGTGAAGTCCTCTCAGTCCGCCAATTGTTTACACTGCTCACTACCCTGAAGCAACATTCGAGAGTGAACTTTGATAAAGCAATTATTACTTCTAGGCGAAGAAAACCTACGGCCCTCCCTTTCAGACCCATGTTTAAACACGCGTTCGTAAATAAATACTTCTTCTTCTTAGGCCCATATCTATATAATAAAATTAATAACATTATCGACATACATGCATTAAATGGCAAAACATGTAAGAAAAAATTGTTTGAGTATATCCAGAAACTGACCTACGACGAAACCGAAAACCTCCTAATTGTACCACACTAGGTTAAAACTTCGCACTCATCCTCCTGTCACACATTTTACACAAGAGGAGGCCTTCATATCACACTCGTTTTATTATAAATTCTTTTTTTTTCTTTTCTCAGTAATTTTTATGATATCAATGTTAATGGCCGCATTAGTACTATGGAAGAGCGCTGTTGTCTGAGATACAGATATTAAATTATCTAGTTCAGATACAGGTGTCTTGTATAATTTATTAGATTAAGCTAAATGATCATTGTATTGTTCTAAAATGTATGTAACTGAAGGTGAATAAACTTATTATTATTAAACTTAACTAATATCTTTATTTCATTTTTCATACATATCAATTATATTTTTAAATATTAGAATAAAAAAATATATAAAACATTTAAAAATATAAAAAATAGTAGCCCACCGGTATCGGGGTCCCAGCTAGGGCCCCAGAGAGAGGAACCTCCTAACAATGCGAGCCGTGTCCAGGAGTACAGCTTTCTGAATCAAGCCCTTAATCCAGCTGCCCAACGAGAGCCTCCTTAGGTGTTGGTCGAGGTTCTTGGCAATTAAGCCATTGGCTGATACGACTATCGGCACAATGATCGCAGAGTCCACATCCCACATGTCGACAACCTCGTGAGCCAAGTCAAGATACTTGATTTGTTTATCTTTCTCGGCCTTCACGAGGTTCCCGTCATGCGGAACCGTTATGTCAATGATCATTGCGCGCCGCTCTGTTCGATCCACCACCACTATATCAGGCTTATTGGCAACAATAGTCCTGTCAGTGATGATGGATCGATCCCAGTACAATGTGATATTTCCATTTTCGAGAACTGGGTCGGGCACGTACCTGTAGTACGGCACTTCCGATTCCACTAGGCTGTATTTCAGAGCAAGTTGCTGATGGATAATCCTGGCTACAAGGTTGTGTCTATGCAAGTACTCTCCGTTAGCTAGATGAGAACATCCGGAGATAATGAACTTAACTTATTATTATTATTGTAGGTACGCTTTTATGCATTTTTTGCGCAATTTTCCTGAAAAAAGCACAGTTCAGCATTATGTACCGCTATCACTAACTCTGCCACTGCTAAACAAACCAAAAATGATGGAAAGCGAATTGAATTTAAAGAAGAAAATTATATTAAGTTTTTTGAAGCGAATACTTCTTTAGGCACTTTGAGCTATTTTTTTCGTGCTGGTCAGTGGGATTATTCTAAAAAAATGAGGTTGGCGCACTGAAGTATTCATGAATTATCAGTGGACCCAGCGGTATGGAAAATTATTGAATAGAAAGGTTCGAATTTTAAAAACTCATTCTACGCTAGCGGATAAAATGCACTTTTGTACTAAGATTTCGAATGACAATTTTGCATTGCTAATGTGGCTAAAGTGGTGGTGCGGTTGGTATTTTAGTTAATGTTCCTAGACTACATAAGGATCTCTAAAAATATCCGCATTCATACGATATAATTATAAACCAGTTTGCTCATCATAGTTTGAATATTTCATAAAGCTACTCAAATCCGTGAATTCACGGCCGTAATATTGATTTGCATAATAACATTGTACGAAACGAGTTGTATTTTATTATTTGTTATAAATATTGTTTAATTAAAGGAGAATTTTGTTACACGTTCATTGACATCTAAGTAATTACTAGCTCTTCGCCCGCGTGGATTTCGTACTTGCCCTTTGGAACTTCAACGGCCCCTCCCGTTTTAAACGGTACTTTTGTAAATAAATGATAACGATTATTTGTGCCAAGTTTCATTTTTCTATCAAGGGGTATTTGATTGCGTCTATGAGGCAGCGGTCTTAAACTGTGACAAGCGCCAAACTACATTTTGAATCTCCATCCACATTAATTTCTTACGATATACGTAAAATGTATTACGGTACTAATATGGGAAACGTTTTGTTATTTGTGAATTTTTTCAAACCTCAGCTGGTCTAGACTAAACTGCATCGATTGGAATTTATAAAAAAAAACGTAAGAATTGTTATTTTTCTAGCTGACGATGACGGTACCATTTTTAAACTACCTACTTTTTTCTAAACTACTAAACCGATTTTCAGAATGAATTATCAATAGATTCGTAATAATGGTCCGGATGACATAGGCTATATAAATTTTTCCTGCTGAATACCAGTATTTTACATAAGTCTCTAAATAAGTGATATCATGAATTTTCTAACGGAATGCGTTGCTGAGCTTTGCATACAAAAAAAAAAACTACGTTAACCCCACTGAAGCTTGGCATCAGTCTGCCCTTCAACCAAAACCTTCCTAGTATTTCAGCTGGGAAGAAGTGACACAACCAAATTCCAACAACATGTGCGTTCAACGGGGTTTAAAACTTGTCCAATAGCTAAGAACTTGGGTTTTAGAAAATGATAATTTTAATTATAATAATCTTCATTCTACTTTGGCTGATTACAGATACATTTTTAATTTAAATTTGTTTGTTTTTGAATTATCGATGTATACCCACATTTAAAATCGTTGAACTTTAATTAATTTTTTTGATCATCACTGTACAAGTATAAAAGATTATATGATGGTCACCTGTGACCTGAAGGTGAAATATTATATGCAGAGCGGTCAGCTGGTAGCCAATCATGGATCTTGAGTCAAGGAGGTTGACTCACTTCCGGATAACGGAAGTAAAAAGTCTGCCCTTTACCATTCTGAGCATTGTTTTGTCTGGGAATGTTTGAGCATACATCGTAAGCGTCGTATGCAGTGATTAAATCAATAACAGGCATTTAACTGCTGATAACTTACATAAACAAAGTACGTACGTACATAATTACGGAAAATGTCATGTAAAAAAATCTTATACCTTTTTCATAAGATTTTTTTTATTTGTGTTTTTGCGACTTTTCGCCTGTCTTTTGCAGTCCAAGGTAGTGATAATTTTTATAAAGCGTTTGGTTTTCTAATGCCTGTGTGCATAAAAAGCGAAGTTTGTCTTATTACTAGGTTTTCATCCCTTTAGTATGGGTTGAAAACGTGGGGCGTTGGGCGATGTTGAATTATTTAATGTACTTGCGAGTTATTTTTGCTATTGTTTGTTTATATTGTGCATGGCTAGCTAATT
Organism: Lithophane semibrunnea; assembly: GCA_947363905.1. Lineage (NCBI taxonomy): Eukaryota > Metazoa > Arthropoda > Insecta > Lepidoptera > Noctuidae > Lithophane > Lithophane semibrunnea. The sequence goes on from OX376186.1 coordinate 15,043,510, forward strand.
AAAATTACTGTGTGTTTAACTTGAAAACTTAGCAATGCATAAAATACCTATTTTTTATGCTTTTCAGTGTACTTTCCGTCCAATGTTGAATATTTAGGGTAGGAACCTAAAATACTACCTAATTGGAGTAAATAATGCTAGGTAATAATCTCACTATTACCTAAATCATTAGGTGAAACTCATAAGTAATGAAATATAAAGGAGAATGCCATATTGTCGTACCAACAAAGGAGCTAGAGTGTCACAACCAAATGTAGTTCATAAAATTACTCCTATTTTTTAAATCAGATATACGATTTTGTTATGAAAACGATTCCCAGCTTGCGGACACCAAAAATAAAAGTCTATTTTTACTTTTGTGGTACGTATTTTCCGCTAATGTCACTGACATTGCACTTCATTTCCGAATGTTGCTACTATGTTAAAAATATAGGTACCTACCTGACAACGAACATTAAAAAATGAAGAAGATAATTGTACCAATTTGCCATTTTATATTAGGATACAATATATTTTTATGTGTGTCAAAAAACATCTTTAGGTCACGCGTTACATCGTAATAATTTATTATTATTTTTTTGGAATACATTGCAAATACATGCATTTAATGAAAAGAGGACCTATTCAAAAAAGTAAAATGTCATTTGTACTGTGACGTATTGCAATAATTATTCTGTGGCGCCGTCATAGATGACGTTACTTTCAATACTGGTTTCATCTGAACTATTTGAATAATAATTTGTAATACTTATTAACAAAAACGGGGGCTCAGGTGCGTTTTCATAACGTAGTCTTTGTGTGATAATCCTTAGCGATGCCCTCAACTAGAGTAAGACATCGGCCAGCAAGTCAGCGTCGCCGACGTATCCTAAACCGTTCACTAGTATTGTTAGAACAATTTAGAATATATTACATAGAAAATATATCCGTGTATATGATCGTGTTTTAACATCATAGGTTGTACCGACGCGACGCCTGTAAGTATTACCTCACCTAGTAGAAGCATGTATATTATAGTTAGCTTCTAAAGTACCTACCTACTTCCGGGACTATTTATTCAATTTAAGGATTAAAAAACAGTTTTTATGCTTTCAGATCAATCCTGGTAGTTCCTATTCATAATGTTACAAATGTTTCGCATTGATACAAGAAAAACTCCCTGAGATTCCGAACTGATACCTGAACTAACACTTGGTCACAATGTGGAGTGATGTGTGCTTTGGATGTGGACAGTCCATGCTACGTATTGCAACAGTTGCAAGGCGTTCCCGAGCGCAACCCAATTGTCCTACCTATTGTTTTATTTGTATATTTCTTTTCTCTGTCCTGGTAGCGGTCGAGGTCATATACGTTATGTAAATATGAATATATCTTAACTGCGTTTTTTATTTTTGATATAAGTGCCTTATTAGGTACTAATAACATTATCACCTTATTATTATTTACTAACATGTGAAGTTCGAGAAGTGGGTGTACTATATAGTAAATACAACTCTGCCTAACTCTTCTGGGAAAACAGGCCTGCTGTTATATTAAGATTTCAAGATATTAGGAATCAGTAAACACAGTACTAAATTGATTACTTATTCAGACTACCAGCTGCACATACTATGAGTACCTACCTACATGATTATTGATATCCATTATCATTATATATAAAACCTGACACCAAGAATTATTATTGACTATCAGTGATGTATTGTATAATCATCCATCAGGAAACAAGCGCCAAATCAAGAATAAAAAGCAACCGATATTAGTTACCGCTTCATTTGTCATCAACTTCCCCATTTCGAGCCTGTCACTTTCTCAAACTTAACCTCAAAATATGAAGTAGATAAATGGTTAATAAATACGAATTGCGGGAAGCCATGTAAAAAAAAGTTAACAATATAAGAAAAGCATTTAATTCTCCTCTAAATACACTAGGTTTGGTTGTGACAGGCGGACTTTTCGCTTGGTACAGGGTGCCCTACATTCCTGGTCATTCTCCTTTGATGAAAAAAAAAAAATGTCGTAACCCATGATTATAATATAGCCTCATGCTCTTTGGTCGTAACAATAAGATATTTTTTTTTTAAATTTAAGTTCTTTTCGTGTCACTGCTGGGCAAAGGCCTCCCTACAGTGCCTACCCTCCTTCCACCTCTCTCTGTCCAGACCTGCCTTGGCCCACTCTTTGTTTTAAAGGAGTCCAGCTCATCCACCCATCTTCGTCTGGGCATGTCACGACGTCGTTTACTAGTAATAGGGATCCATTGGTTGTGAGTATGGCACATTGATCGTCTGGTATGCTACAGATATGTCCAGTCCAATTCCAAGTTTCTCCGAGAGGTATCAGTAGAATAAAAAACAGATTACCTATTTAAAAAACTAAAAACCCGACTGCAAACACCTATACTTTACTGAAAACGAGGACAAACAAAAGTTACACCATAATTTCAGGTTATGGTCGCCGCCTGCTGGCGATACCTTACAAAAAACAAAATCAATGCTTGTTTTTCTCTTTTCAGTTAAGGTTGATGCGCTAGGGTAGCCCGCGAAATTCAAATTTTCTTACGTTTTTTGCAATTTGCAGGTCAGTATCAGGTTGTATGTTGATCTAAATATTATTAGCGCTCGTAACAAATATGGATTTACAGAATTATAAACATTTGAATCAGCAATACAACTCTCTAAGTTCATGAAAGTGCCAAATGTCATGATTTCATGAAATAAACATTCAATACACTTTCATGAGCTTATTGCTGATTTTAATGTTTATAATTCTGTAAATCCATATTTGTTACGAGCGCTAATAATATTTAGATCAACATACAATCTGATACTGACATACAAATTGCAAAAAACGTAAGAAAATTTGAATTTCGCGGGCCACCCTTGCGCATCCCCCTTAAGTATAGGTTTTTGCAGTCATACATACAAACATACATACATACATACTCACGAAATATATTACCCTCCTTCTAGGGCACTCAGTCGGGTAAAAAAGTAATTTATAATTACCAAAAAGTTCTAGTGATTAGCTATCACCTCTGCTGTTAAATATAAAATAAGATTTTTATAATACTGGTTTTTCAAATTTAGGTATACATGTAATGTGGCTACGTGTGTATCACAAGCTATTTGCTTCTTTGGGGATCCGTTCGTCCGACTGAAAAAAACGGAACCCTCATAGGATCAGTCGTGTGTCTGTCTATCCGTCTGTCACAGCCAATTTGCTCCTAATTTAATGGACCAATAACTTGTTTGGAACTCATATGAATTTCTGTGACCCAAACACAAAAGTGTAGCGTGAATAAATGAATTTTAAATATTTGAGTCACTTTTGGGAAGCAAATAAGAAGTTTTGCGAACTATACCGTGTGTCATAATAAATAAAAAAAAAAGTATTTTTCATGTCATTACTAACACTATGGACTTTAAGGTCTGCCAATAAAGAATCAAATAAAAAAATAAAAAATAATCAAATGATAGGGGATAGGTACTGAGAGTCTCAAATAAGTTTTTTTTAAACATTTTAAAATAAATAGTTTAAAAGTTATTTAAGAAAATAGATAAAAATTGACCATGGGACCCGTATCTCTGAAACTAATGAGCCTAAGCTTTGAAAAAGAAAAAGAAAAAATTACTATACTTATAGATAACAGGAAAACCTATACGAAGTGTGAGTACAAACTAACATTTGCAGTGGGAATGTATCGGAGAACATGTTTTTCAACTACAATGCTAAGTTTGTTTTTGGAATAAATTCATCTTAACTACTGAAGGATCCCTTCATAGTGCGTGGTCCGACACTCACTTAGCCGGTTTTTTTTAATTGAAATGTTGTTTTTAATATGAAACTTGTGAAAGGTCAATTAGTGGCCTTTATTTACGCAGTAGATTTAAATTAGTAGGTATATATATTACGTAAGTTGTATGATTCTCAGGCCTGACCAAGATTATGTCTGGACTTTAAAAGAGACTGCGACCTCTGAGTTTGTTTCGGCCTTTCTTCTCAGAGTAGTCAGATAGGAAACGCCGACCTCATCTAGCTTATTTTTAATATGACGTGTAAAAGTGATTCCAATATCCTATTTACAGAATAAACAATTTCATTTAATTTCATTGTATAGGTATATCTATATTAGAGAGATGAAAATAACAGAGTTTTCTGATAACGCGTTGCTCGGCAAATTGAAAAGATAGACGTCCGGGGTATATTTCAATAAGTTGCTTGTGTATGTCGGATAAAAAAATCTGACAGTAAATACTCTATTATTAGATTATTAGATGACTATTAAATATTAAGTGATATCTGTCATGTTTCATAGTGTAGAAATGACAAATGAGTATCATATTTTCCTGCTACGAGAATTCTTCGTTAGCGTCTAAATGGGCAATAAAATAAGATTGGTTATGGCTATTTTTGCTGCCTAGCGTATAAATAAATATTATAATACCCTAATAAAAAACGTAAACCAAAAGGTATTTTGACCCTAAGATCCTTTTTTTTTTTATCTCATCCTTGAGCTGGTTTTAGCATAAATTTTTATTAAGTCCAATAGTAGCAATATTATTGGACTGAACTATAATAATTTGACATTTCAAAATTTATTTTTCCCGGATACGTATCTACCTACTAATCCTATAGTAACTCGCTTCTACGGACTCAACTGCAATGGACGATATACCTCCCTAATTAAATATTTAATTGTTTGTCCGGGATATAAAACCATTGCCTATTTCATACAGTCCACTCTTTTAATGCTCCCCGCGCTTACATTGGCTTTTTCTAGATTTTATTTATTTTATTTTCATTAGCAGTGACGTAGGTACTATTGGGAATGCTGCTTAGAACAAACCCCGTAATTCCTTTAATTAGGAACTGGCAACAGGAGCGGATCCAACCCTGTAAAAAAGGTTGTGGCCACGTTGGATTAGGAGTCGCTGACGATCGATACATTACCTAGATATCAAAACCATATTGCTATAGAGTCTAGACTGGGTAAAAGTGGTATCCTTTGGTAAGGTTATATGTTCGCACACAATGTGTTTGTCCTGTGTACATCAGCCTATCGAACTCAAATAGGGGGTGGGCATGGTCACCCTGCCCACAACTGTGTATCCGCGCTTGACTGGCAACCAACCAGCATAAATATAATAAGGCTTTCGAAAAGCTATTGCACGAAGCAGTATACCACTGTACCTTCAGTGGAACTTCTAACCATTCAAATTCTCATGCAACATTTACCATTCGATTTTCCTAACATTCATAGTACCTGGTCCAGAAGCCTCAGGAATGTATGGCTAAAATGTGGGAATTCGCACCTCCACATTACACCATACATACATACGTGAAATCCCTGGTATCCTCATTTCTCTGCGACACATACATAGCATAATCAGCCTATAATGTTCTCACTGCTGGAAGACAGGCCTCCTCTCTGTGAGAGGGAGTGGGCCATAATCCATTACGCGGCTCCAGTGCGGGTTGGTGGATGTCACATGTCTTCGATTTTTTGGTTCTAAGACATGACGGTTTCCTCACGAATACTCACGATGTTTTCCTTCACCGTTTTAAGAGCAGTGGTGATGAAATAAATTCCACAAAGTAAATCGCCTGTCTTGGTTCGAACCCACGACCTACAACTCGTAAGTCGCGGCCGTACTGCTACTTCTGGGTCACCCTAACATACTTTAACGGTAAAATAGGTTTCCAATTTAAAACGAGGGTATAAAGTTGTAAAAAAATTACCAAAGTAGGTACTTATTGCCTATCTATTACCAAAGTAAGTACCTATTACCTTTATGATAAATAGCTTTTTGTTGCGTAGGTGTGTGTAATGTGTAAAATAATATTAGCTACAAAATTCTATCGTAGTTATCTCTTTTCAAGGGCTCGTCAATCGAACGTTTTACATTAAAAAAAACATGTAGAATCCGGTGATCGTAGAAAAATATTATCAAATTGAACGCGTTTAAATCCACTCCAGTAACTGCAACCTTATCATTGGAAACATCCGTGTTTGTATGTAAATAATTTTTATAATATACTGAATACCTACACCGTCCTGAGTTCGATTCCCGGGTCGGCTAAAGTGTTATTGGATTTTTCCTTAAGGAATTTCTCAGTAACAGCCGGGAGTCGAGATTTGTGCCCGGTTGATGGCAATAGGCTCACCCCCTATTACATATTGGGATATATATATGACTAGCTGCGCCCCGTGGTTTCACCCGCGTAAGTCTCGATCCCGTGGGAATATCGGGATTAAAAGTATCCTATGTCCTATTCCAGGTCGTGGTCTACCCCTGTGCCATCCAAATCCGTTCAGCCGTTCACGCGTGATGGCGTGACCAAGGGAAATAGGGATTCATTTTTATAAATATAGATAGATTACATGACTGGTGAAATATGGGTGTACTATATGTAGGTAGGTACATCTCTGCGTAACCCTTCGGGGAATATAGACGTGATGTTGTTACGTAAATCTATTATAGTAACAGGCAATAAACTTATGCATCTTAGGCCAAGTTAAAAATGCTGAAGTCAAAAGTATCAACGAGATTCTCTGTTATCAGAAAGTCATTAGATAAACCCATCTTATCATCCTAATTTATCCTCCATAATACAAACACGTATCGTCGAACACTTGACAAAACACTTTATCATTATTTATTATCAGTTTCATAATTATCACATACGTTGTTCCTTGTAATTTATGCAAGACTTGGACATTCTTGGTATTTCCGAAAAACAAGTTTAGTATCCGTGATGAGCAGTGAACTATGTTTGGTCGTTAGTTTGCGAACGTGGACAATACCAGTTTAGCGAAGACACCTATGTACATTAGACGTTTAGAAGAATTAGTTTGGGTTAATCAGGAGTCAGCAGAAACAGTTAGAAAAATGTCAAAGTAAGTGGTATACTCTATTAAAGGCAGTCTAAACCTATATGAACGTCAATTCTGATGCATCCTCGAAGTACTAGAACTGAATAAATTGGGCATCATTTTTCAAGTCTATACGATGTTAAAAGGGGTCTAAGAGTCTTACAAGTATACCGTTTATCCATAGATATATAAATTATATATCTTTATACGTATACCTAAGTTATAGACGAGTCGCGGTCTAATATTATATTATTTGAAAATATCCTAAAACAATAGGAAAACATATTCGATTTTCTTATATCTCGAAGCTACGGTGTCCTAGAAGAGCGGTGGCGGTGTATAAAATATGAAAGGAGCGGCGCAACGCCCGCGCCCTTCGCCTCTTGTACAGTGTAGGATGTCCCATGCCTTAGGAAACCAAATACTAGTAATTTATTTGTTAATAACTCCAATGTAAACTCGTACCGCAGACGAAAGTTTGTGTGGGTTATTATAGTTTAAGAATATACCTATTATAAATAGCTTTCTGTCATTGCTAAGCTTGCTTCTTATTAATTACGTATTTTATGCTAATGTGAATAGCTATTTAAGTCTACATAACTTATTTAGTTCAGATAAACGTTTGTCCCTAAAAACGAGGGATAGCCTTGACCACGGATTTTCCACAGTGGCGATATCTTGACCATCACCAAATCACCAGATTGGGAGATCGAAGGCTTCACACTTCAGGCGAATGAAAACATTAGGTATTAAGTTATTTTTATGAAAATAAAACATTTCTTTATCATTCCAATGAAGAAAATGCACCGAAAGTCCAACATGGGACGGCATCCACTGGATAACAATTGTTTAACCTGTTTGGTTAAAATAGGTACTGTATTTGAAACACAGTATTACCTAGGTAGAAAACTAACATGTCAGTACAGTCACGAGCAAAAATATGTATACACTCAGCAAAATTCAATAACGATTTTCTCGTGGAATTAAAATTGTAACTTTGAGATGATAATTTTTTCATAATAATAGGGGTTCCAAAATACTATATTCGTAATATCATAAAGTTACAATCAATACAGTAGGAGAAAATCACTTTTAAAAGTTGCTAAGTGTATACATATTAGTGCTCGTGACTGTACATATCACCACTTTATGCGCTATTACTTCTAAAACGGGTGATAGAGGTGCGAGCAAGTACGCGTACCTACTTATGGCTTACTCGCCCGTCTGTCAACGCCGCGAGCCGCGAGCCAATTTGACAATGAAATTTTGAGCAAGCTTCACGTGTGTCACCGACGGCGAGCCGAGTAAGGTCGCGAACTTTAAGTACGCATGTCTATCACACACTTTACACACATTTCGAGGCTTCGGAAATGGCAAATAATAAAATTCAGCCGTCATTATTGGAAATATGATAATTCATTTTATAAGGCCCCTACACTTATTTGCTAAACCACCATAAACTGCTCCCACTTGGACCCACCTGTGTACTAATATGACATGCCAGCCAGTATATCTTATTCCCATAGTTGACTCAGCAATGACTAGATAAACTTAAAACTTTTGAGAGGTTTGCAAAACCACTATTGCCTACTAAGCCTCGTACGGCTAAAGAGTCACTGACCTTTGAAGGAACTCCCTGGTCTTAGTTTGAGTCTTCTGATAGCTATAATCTGGGAATCCTCAAAACTCGAGTGAAATAATTCCTTCTTCTTTCATTTAGACAAGAGTGTAGGTACCGTCGCTTAGCGTCAGGTAAGATACTGGTTACACACGAGCCCAGCACATTAATTGATAAACAAGTCAACTTTTCACTGAGTGCAATTAGTGATGTTGACTGGCGAAATTCTGACGACTGACGTCATGTTATATAGTTCAAGTTTGAGTTCCTATAGCCTCCTCGCGCACAGCACCAAACCAGGGACCAAGGCCTAAGGTGCGCAGGAGTACTTAAGGCAGTTAACCCTGCCACCACCTTACAGCCTGGCTACTATTTGGATCACGACATGAAGGGTGGCTTGTGGCATGGCTAAATAATAGCAGCCGTAGGCCACTCGTCGGTGTCCCTGATGTCGCAAATAGCGTTTCTTGTACTTTTTTACCTACATTAACAGTGATTAGTTACTGTACGATTTACAGGAAATTGAATCTATACAGTTTTGAACCCCGCCGGATCTGCGCGTATGCTGCGGTAGCCGGTCGGATCTTCGCGTGCGCTCACGGCTGTTGGTTTACTTACTATTTTCTATTTTATTCGTTCGTCTACCATCACGTGCGCTCGGGTGTCGCCGCACTACTCTGGTCGCTCTAGTCATGAATGTCATGATAACCTGATTCGCGTGGACACGCCCGGTTTCCAGCGGCTTATAGCAGTCGGACACAAATATTTGGTTGCCGCCGCGTGCGGACGCATCCGCAACGACACGAGCGGCCCAACCCGTGTAAAGGGTACTTAAGGCATTCGGTTTCTCTTGGGGAAAAATGATAAAAACAAAATTGTTGTATCATTATTTCTCTTAAAAATATAGTAGAGGAATGCACTGTTGTCCCTATTCATATTCTCATCAAAGAAAAAATAATAACTTTTAACTCATCGCATCTTGGTCCTCATCGAACGTATAGCGCATAACGTCCATGAGGAGCTCATGGCTAAGTAATAACAGCCGCACGGGTCCATCCATCGGGTTAAGCTACGCTAGCCGGGGTTAGTCCGTGGATGGGTGACCATCTTTACACACCGAGACTCCTTCGTGCCTCAAAAAGCACGATAAGCCGTTGGTCCCGGCTGTCATTTGAGGATCTTTGACAGTCGTTACGGTTCGTCACAAGCCCGAAAGTCTGACAACCAGTCTTGCCAAGGGGTATCGTATTACCCAGTTACTGGGTTATGGAGGTCAGATAGGCAGTCGCTCCATGTAAAATACTGGTATTTAGCTGCATCCGGTTAGGCTGGAAGCCGACCCCAACATAGGAAAAGGCTAGGCAGATGATGAGCGCATATTGTCTATGTATTTCATGTAGGAAGTATAGTATTTGGTCGGTATGTATGTACTATTGCTTCGGACTCCTGCATTAAGACGATAAATGATTATATAATTATAATTGGGATATATCCGTTAAAGGTTTTTCTCATAAGTAAATAAAAGATGAAAGTATTGTACCTAATTGGTAATTTAAAATATCAGAGATAAGTACGAGTAAGTTCATCTTTATCTCTGTAAACTTGGCCTATTGATAAGGTACAAGTAGTTCTTGTACACAGTAGGGATCTTAGATCCTGTCTGAGGAACATATTGACCGAATTATGAGTGTCATAACTAAAATATGTTATCAAAAAATTACGAGTAACTCGCGTTAATGGTGGTTATCACTAAGTAAATAAAAAATTGAAGCTGACACTTGAATCATCTTAAAATATTAAACCTAACGTGGTCGAATAGATTCTACTTAAGATCAGAAAACAATAACCAAGTGTAATAAAAAAATAACCTCAGTTAATTAGTCAATGCAAAAAACCATGTTGAAGAACTCAATTGAAATCTCTTTGGTCTGTGTCGGCTATAATCAGTTCTAATAATTTATAAAATTAAATGTTATGCTGCACAGGACTATCAACGATGAACTGAGTGGGAAATGGTTATATACCGAAGGTGCAGAGTGCAGACGATTTGATGATGCGCTTGCGCGGGGTGGGCGCTCGCGTCGCACAGATTCCGAGCGGCCGTGGGGAGTCGAGCCAGTAGCGCGAACAGCCCCGACCGGCACACACGATGATCGCGCACAAGCACGCGCTCGCCGCGGCGCTGCTGTGCGCCCTGGCCGGCCAGCTCGGCGCGGGAGCCAGCCTGCACTGTGCCATGAGGAGAGAGATCTCGCCTTGCACCTGCCGCCGCGAGGACGCCGGAACTGGTGCCATCCTAGTAGTCTGTCAGCGTATCAGTGCTTATGAAGAAATCGCACGGGCCTTAACAAACAAGTTCAGCCCCGAAACAAAAATCGGCTTGGATATCTCCTACTCCCAGCTTCCGGATTTTTCTGACCACAGCATCAAAGAACTCGGACTTTCTATCACAAGACTCAAACTGAACTTCGACAATTTAAGGCAAGTCGATTCCGAAGTATTCTAACATCATCATTGGATCTAAGTTCGGTTCTCTGTGCAGTTTTTGTATTGTGTGCGGTTGTGAATCTACGCAACGTCTACGCTCTATGTGTAAGCTCTTTGTTGTGTAAAATAGCATTAAAATTGTGTGTATCACGATACAAACAATGTGTAAGTTGAATGAGAGAACAACAGGTCTATGATAAGAAGAGCGCACACCGATGAGGATCGGCTGTTATCGAGAGAGTGGGCGGCACCCTTGCCAGGGCTGGCAGCATTCGGCTGCCATATCATGCGAGGCGTTCGCATCGATTGTGGAAAGAATCAAAACTGGCATTTATTCGATATCTCATTTCTTTATGCCCTGGAGAAAATAGGATCTAACCGCCACTCGGTAAATTTCCCTTCGAAGTGGGTTTATTATTGTAATGTTTCTGATAACAGCTTCATATTACTTACTACAACCAATGTAAACGCAAACATGAAAAGTGTGGATATGAGTTAGGTAACGGGCATTCTGCAAGTTACAACAGTAAGAGCACGAACTTCGCCAGTTCAAGTTTTCACGTTACCGAACTTACGCGCATCGTGCATTATTTCGATCCCATTTCGACCCCATTGACCAAGGCAAGTTATTTTATGACATATTTCAGGGGGAGAGTATCAAAATAAGTAGTGTTCCAATTGTAAATACATTCAGGGGGAATATTTTCCAAAAGTCGACGTGTTCAAAATCGTAATATTTTAGGCATACTCTAACTAGTAGGATCATCATTCATCAAATCTTGTATAGTTGGGTAATTTTAAGCAAGCTGCCGTTTTGAGTCGATAAGATTAAGGTTAAAGCTTTAAGGTGACTCAGAAAGGTTTTAGTTCGGGGACTTTCCTCAAAAAAGTTTTGACAGTTACAATTTGCAAACCTCATTATTTTGCATACATCTAAACAAAGTGGGGTTTAAAATCTTATAATTTTGTAATACGCAAAAATCTTATAATTAATAAAAGAATAGCTAGAGCGATAAATGATAAAGTAAGATGATGATGATCATGTCATCATTTTGAATGATAATTATAATATTTATGCCATAACATGTGCTGGAACAATCAATACATTGGATGGATATTATATTTCTGAACGCTAAAAGCACTTGAATAAGACTTGGAAGAGAATAATGAAAAAGCTAATAAATAAAGCAAAAGGGACCGCCCAAAGTATACTTGATTTGACTTCCGTTTTGATTATGAATATATCAATAGTTACTGCATATTTTTTGAATACATAAAAAATCAGACGTACGTATTTACATACCTACACTTTATAAATATTAGCACCTTCTGGTTAAAACATAGAAGACTTGGATTTTGGATAACTTTATGAATCCTAGATTGCAAAAACATAAGCACTTGAAAATAATAAAAATCAGTTTTAACGAGAAGTTGGTCTGCTTGCTATATGTATGTTTTGGTGGGATGTAATATTTTCTGCGGTTTATTCCTTACAAAACAACAATTAAGTCGCCCGTGACCCATGAGCTCGGCTCTTATTGACCACTCAATTGATCTTCACAGATTTTTCGGGTCATCCTAATTATTTATATTTTCTTGTCTTTTATTGAAAACTCTTTTTGCAAGTTGGAATCTTTCAAGGCGTATGTAGTTTTGTCCAGGATATACATATACTTTGATTTTAATAATTGGAAAGTAGTTTTATCTAATGGATTATTTAATAATTCCATTAGTAACCTTTCGTTAGTGAACTCCATATGTGTGGGGATGGCATCTAGGAGACGTTGCCCGGGGTTATCAAAGGTCGCTTCTAAAGCAGTAAAATTTAATGATATCATATTGGTCGTGTCGTATTCACTGTATTTACTCATTAATGGTGAACTAACAAATTACTGTAGTCGTTGTTTACGTATTTCTACATAGGCTACTTTAATTAACGCATGTTTGAATGTAATATTGGTCACTAAAATTTGTTAGCTGCACCGACATTCGGTCTATCTTAATATTTCTAATTAAGATGAATTATTCCTGTTTATAGGCATGAAATAAAGTGAGAACTTGTAAGTAAGCAATGCTTCCATTCGTGTTTGGTTTCTATCGTAGGTACTCGATTGAATCATTCACAACAACAGTGATACAAATAATATCAATGGCTGTGTTTATTGAAGTGACGATTCCGTATCAGTCTGAAAGTCTTTTGCAAGTGATTTTAGCACTTTGCTCAATATTGTGTAAATAAACCGATTATAAGCACACTAATCACCTCATGCATGGAATTTAAAATCCCTGTTTGCATGGAGCCTCCATCCTTTAATAACAATTTCCTTACTGCTTACGTCACCTCGGATATTCGAAACGAAATATCTATCACCATATTCCAAGCTGTGTTCTTGGTTGGATCCAAGTCTGTTAATTAGTTGTCATAGTTTTCCGTAAAGTAACGCGTGATCCATAGATTAATTTTGACATTTCTTACGTCTACTCGTTCTGTCACTTAGGTTTCACATCCATCAACTGTCCACTGGCTAATTATTACGATGACTTATAAGCTTCCTTTTTAAAAAGGATCTCATTGCTATCCTTTGGGTATAGAACTCTTCATAAAGATCGTTTATCCCTCCGCAATCTACACTAATATTATAAAGAGGAAAGATTTGTATTATTGTGTCTATGTTTGTAATGAATAAACTCAAAAACTACTGCGCCGATTTCAAAAATTCTTTCACCATTAGAAAGCTATATTCACTCTGAGTAACATAGGCTATAATTTATAAAGATTACACGCGAGCGAAGTCGCTGGCGGCAGCTGGTACATAATATGTAGATGATTTGGCTATTCTCATATTGGTATCCAACTATACATATTACCTTAATTAAAGTTGCTTTTCATGTCTGTCTATGTGACCCCGTTTTTCTTCTAAACTACGCAACGGATTTCGATAAGGATTTGGCCATTATTCATTTTTTTTTTTCCGAAAGTTTAATGTGTATAAAACATTATTAAAAACTTACAAATCAATCAATCCAGTCTAACTGGATACAGCTGAATACCAGTATTTTACATAGAGCGACTGCCAATCTGACCTCCGCAACCCAGTAACTAGGTAATACAATACCCCTTGGTAAGACTAGTTCTCAGACTTCCGGGCTTCTGACGACCCGTAACGACTGAATGACAGCCGGGACCAACGGCTTAACGTGCTTTCCGAGGTACGGAGGAGTCTCGATATGTAAAGATGGTCCGTCCTGACGGATCGACCCGTGCGGCTGTTATTACTTAGCCACGACTGCCACGAGCTTCTCCATTAAAAACTTACATATATTGAAGAAATCTCAAAGTTTTGTCAAACCAAAGGCCTGGTCGCTTGTACCTAGTATAAAACAATGTCTGCCTGTGTAACCGCTTAGATCTTCTAAAATACATAATGGATTTTGATTTCTTCCGGAAGGTTTATATACTACATTTCTGTAGTGGAATATAGGAAGACAAATATTGGTGCTCATATGCATCCGGTTAGACTGGTCGCCGACCCCAACATAGTTGGGAAAAGGGTAGGCAGATGATGATCATGGAATCATGAACATAGCACCACGTCTATTTTTCCTTATAGTCTTCATCTCAGTGAATACCTCTTTTTTTAGTCTTCTTTCTTACAATCCATCTACCGTCTCTGTACTGAATCTTTTCTAAACCCTTTACTCCAGGCCATAAATTGGTTGTTCCTTAATTAATCGTACATCGTGTCGAAAAAAACAATGCCTTAAACATACATCACTCACGCCCTCTTCCCATGGGGGTAGGCAAAAACTACAGAACGGTAAAAGGAGTATGTAAGGATCGTAACAGCCACCTGTTACGATCCTTCGTTTAAGTTCATACATCTGAGGCTATAGACAAAATCCCTTTTCTGTAACCGTTAACGCCAAAGGAAAGATCAAATTGTATGGAGTTGACATTAGTTTTAGAGATGTCACGTGACTGCTGCTGTCAACTGCATACAATTTACGGCGTTAACGCTTACAGAAAAGGGATTTTGTCTAGGCCCCCTGATGGCCTAGACAAGTGACAATCGCTTCCAAAGCGTTTCGTATTTCTACAACGACTTACAACAGGAGTGACATAAGTTTTTCGATAGCTTATGTCAGTCCTATACATTTTTGCCTTTTCCATCATCGTTATCGCTGATAGAATGTCACTTTGTCTAGGGCCTCTGAGACCCTAGACAAAGTGACATTCTATCAGCGATATCGATGATGGAAAAGGAAAACATGTATGGAACTGACATAAGCTATCGAAAAGCTTAAGTCAATTCTGTTGAAAAATACGATACGCTTTAGAAGCGATTGTCACTTGTCTAAGCTCTCTGGTCATACACGCACGTCGGTTGCGAGTAGGTACTACGCACCTGACCTTTCTGAAAAATATTTCCAATAAGGTTACTATAATATGTCGTTTTAGGGTGTCCCCTCCCGGCGTTTCCACTCACATCTGCCTTGCAAATACCTTTTGTTAATGGCCTTTCATTCATCCTCTTAACATGATTAAAATTTCTAAACATGCTCTTTTAAATTTTGGACTTTCTGTGTCCTAAAGTCTGCTAATAACGAAACACTGTGCCCGCTCTGCTCACCAATCCGCCAAGCGAGGTAATTGTAGCATGATGATTGGTCATTGTTTCAGTCAATGGGAGGCCCTTGTTTAGAAGTGGATATTTACGGACTTGTTAATTGCCTAGATCGCCTTCGAATATTCATACTAATTCACTACATATACTCTTTTAGGTTTCAGTTAGATTATGAAGACTAAGGTCCCATCAGTCAGAAAATTGCCCTTACGACATTTTGCCTTTTTAAAGACATTTCATACAAATGTCAGATTTGAATATTTTGACAATGTACGTAAGTGTTGCTCAACATTGATTTCCCTGCCTTTCATAAGGGGTGTAAAAAGACGCTTAACGAAGCCGAAAGGCACTCGTTCTTCCCGTCAGTGTGATGCTTTTTATGAATTGGACCTTAATTAGGAAACTCCTGGTAACGGCACCGATCACTAATAAAGAACGTTAATGGGTAACAGAGATATTGAGGGACAAAGTTTGAACTTTTTTGACAATGATTTTTCGCACCAAAAATTAGTCGTTTTCCAATAATTGCGCAAAACAAAGATAGTTGACGTGGCTCAAAAGGCAGTTTGGAAATATCATGTAGTTACTCATACTATTTTTATTTTATACCTAAGTCTTATCAATTTTATGAAAAATCAAATTGAAGACAGACAATTTTGGTTCCGTCCCGGCCTTAAATGGGACTGGGCAGGACACGTCTGCCGCATGTCGGACAAACTATGGGCCCAAATAGCACAGAACTGGTGCCCTGAGACAGTGAGACGGGGTCGCGGCAGACCACGTACGAGATGGCGGGATAGGTTCCATCAAAACTGGAGAGAGGACGCGCGGGCTCGCGAAAGAGGGAGGGCTAGTTATACCTAAAAATGTTATACAGTTTGATGCGTAGTTGACTGCTATGTGATGAGTCTTTTTACCCCATGCATCTCAATAAGAATTACCTACGGCAGGAGTTTCACATTAGAAGAATCATTTGCAAACGTTTATTTAACATCTATTAAGAGGTCGCGACGCCTTCCATGAGATAACTTAGTGGACACTACTAGATTGAATAGTGTTAGAAAATGGTCATTGTCATTCATTATACATGTACGTAGGTAGGTACTCAATGAGTCAGTTCGACTCAAGTAAGTTCTAGTTCTTGGGCTCACAATGACTCAAAAGCCTTATACGTAATATTAGCCCGTTCATGTAGCATTGCGGATTTTGAGCAGCCGAATGAAATTAAGCTAGCAGCTGCATTTTGGAGGCTCCTTAGTAATGTAATGTAATTGAAATTGTTTATTGAAATCATTGATTTAAATACATAAATATTTAAAAAATAATATAATATTATATTACATATTAATTCCAATTTTATAACTCACACATTTATGACGTTTTTTTGTTTAATCTATATTATGCTACCGTATAATTATGATTTTCGGTGGTTTTTCTATCGTTATTAGACTATTATGAATATAAACTGTCGAAAAATTGTGGACTGCCACGAAATTATTTTTCGACAGTTTTAAAATCTATCCATGGGAAACCGACCAATCGTGAACTTGGAAGTAGCGCTCGCCCGCCGCTGTCGCGGCACCGAATTTTGTTGCGGTTTCCTCAATATTATAGAATTTTTCCGGAAGGTTTATGTCTAAAATAAATTGATAATATTAAAGTTATGTATAAAAAAACTCGATGTTTTTCAAGTCGTAAACAGCGTGCGAAGCAGGGCGGATCGCTAGTAATAGGTAAATAAAACCAAACTCATTAAGTACTTATTAAAAAAAAGATATTTACTAAATAACAGGAACATAACTACAGAAAACGAAATTAAAAAAAGAAATTCTATTTAGTCCGTCAGTTAGATAATAAAAAAATATTAGACACGTATTTTTGCTTATTACTAAATAAAAGTTACATAAATAATACTCATTAAAGTTGGGGGGTGGGGATTACTACATCACAAGTAACTATAATATCGACATAGGTACTTGTGACGTCATGGCACAATCAATGCACTCAATATACTAACGCCGTAATCTTTTGATAACGTAAAAAAGAAAAAATACATAATTAATAATCTAATATTTTTTTATAACCAGCATGACGGACAAAAAACAATTTGTTGTCATCCCTATTGTTTCATAGACGTAGCCCCGTAGCTACACTCGTAGACTTCGTAGGCGTAGTCTTCCAGAACACAGTATATAAAATACAGGCACGATTTCTAACGAGCATTCAAGATGCTCTCATTTCGATCACCTTTTCATATTTATGGATACTTAGACCTTTTTTGGTATCTCTTATCGTCCCGCTTTTGGGAAAGTAATCTATGACACTTTTCTGATCAATTCGGGGCACAAAAAAAAAAAAATTGTCATTCTAAGTAAGCAAAAATATTTGTCAAATAAACATCCTAAAAACGGTGAAGGAAAACATCGTGAAGGAACCGTTACCTGGAACCAAAAATTCGAAAACATGTGACATCTATTAAACGGCTCTGAGACCCCGTGGTGGATTACGGCCCTAGTCCCTCTTATAGAGGGGGTCTGTGTCCCAGCAGTGGAAACATTATGTTCTCATTAAAATATCAAGCTTCTTCCAAAGCTCTACAAAAAAAAGAGGGTTTGTGCTTATGACCACGTGATGGAAGTGAAAACTTACGACTGGAGCCGAGTATATCCGATTCAGCGTCACTAATCCGAACGTGACGGTTCAGAAAGAGCGCAAAGTGCGCTTAAAGAAGAAATTTTCCTTCAAAAAGCGTAATACCTTTATATTTTCATTCGATGATATGTGCAATCCCGCTTTGTTCGTCAGCCGAGCCTAGCGCTTCGTTTAATTATATATATGCTGGTCTCGTTTTGTAATTTAATTACCCTTTGGCCTAAGCGAGAACGTCAATTATGCATCGTTCGACTCAACAAGTAGCGGACTCGTGGTCACGTCCATAAGATGAGTACTAAGGCTCAATTTACACAGAAATGACAGCGGTTGGCAGCGACGCGACGCGGCAAGCAGTTTTATTGACAACGCATTATAAATTTTATGTGCAATAAAAAAAATACTTACCTACGCTTGATAGAATAGAAAAGGGATTGCCGCGGCTGCGATACTACACGAGCCGCCGCGAGGCCCCGCGCGGCTGCCGGCTGCTACCATTTCAGTGTGAATTGATCCTTAATACTTTATCTTTTAAATTATGTTATTTGAAAATGCGAAGGTCATGAAGAATTTTTTCATCGTTTGCTGTTAAATTTTGGGTTTGATTTTGGAAGAGCTGTTTGCTCTTCTATCTATCCATAAGTCTCTTTTCATGTCCCGCGCGTCCGCGTTGTTCTTCTAAACTACACAATGGACTTTGATTGCGGTTTTCACCATCATTTAGAGATTTTTTTTTCCGGAAGGTTTAAATGTATACCTACCTTATACATAAATAATAAACTTCCAAATAATAAAGAAGCCTCGAGCGATGTTTTGTCAAGTCGTAAAAACCGTGCGAAAAAGGGGCGAGTCGCCATTTATTTGATAAAAGATTAAATTGATTAGTTTTAGCATGTTTGTGCTATTGGGACTTACGTTGTTACTATCTGTAGCAGTAATAATGGGTTTCTAGATTTTTTATTTTATGATGCCTATTCATTGAATCCTTCATTCAATAAAGTCAGTCTGCGGCAGGTCCACTGCAGGTCAAAGTCCTCTGTCAAATTGTCAACATTTATAAAAACTCAGGCAAATAGTAATTAAAAATGCACAAATCGACACCATACATAGTCATTTAGGTGCATTCATACACACATAGGTAAATATTTTAGTAATAATTAAAATTTTACTATTATTATTATCGTAATAGTATACAAAAAAAAATTAAAAAATCTTGCTTTTATTTTCATGTATGGTGGCATGAAGTAAAATATAAAAAACTAGGAAAAGTATAATAACTCGCTCTGATCCCGAGGCAGGGGTGAATCTTTTTGGCGTTTCCGCCGACGCTGACGCACACAACACGAGCCGACATACGACTTAGACCGACTTAGACAAGAATCTAGATTTAAACTTGAATTTGAGCCCAGAATTTAATTCTTTAGAATACGGAACGGACCACCTTAAATAATCCGCTTTTGTTTCATACATTTTAGTGAATATTTGTTACCGTGACAATGGTTTTCCAAACCTCAAACACTGATAATTTTTTTAAAATAAAAATTCTTGGATTTTAAATACTAGCAACCCATCCCTGCTTTCCACGCGTGCAATAGCGATATGTCAAAACATCGAGATTCCTGTGTGACATCTAAGTTAAATTATCTTTCTACTACTATTATTATATTATTAGTATTCATATTTAACTATTTTATTTATTTATATTTACATATTTGGGGTCGCGGTCGGTACAACATATCTTTTTCTTCCATACTTCTTTATTTTTCGTCTACATTTAAGTTAAATATGAATACATTAGGAATCCCTTTACCAAAACCTTTCGGAATAAATTCCCTATATGATTGTGAAAATTGCATCAAGATCGATTGTGTAATTTAGAAAATTAAGTATGAGTGGTCACACAGAGTGGAGACATGACGGGAACAAAAAGTGACTTTGTTTTTTATTTAATATTTAATTAAAGGTATCCATGACATAAAATATTTATCTACACATTAGAGTCGCTTTTCGTGTTTGTCTGTATGTCCGTGTTGTTCTTCTAAACCACGCAACAGATTTTGAAGAGGTTTTCACCATAGTTTAGGTAATTTATTCCGGAAGGTTTATGTGTATGATACGTTAGTACATTAAAGTTACATATGACTAAGAAATGTCGAAGTTTTGTCAAGTCCAAAAAACCGTGCGGAGCAGAAGTGGGTCGCTAGTAGATAATAAATCTGGAAACTAGGTTGCTGTATTATTAGGCTAATAAGTACTTTACCTTTCAATTCTAAACCTAAGGGAACCTATGGGAAGCCATTCGAACAACAGCGAAGAGATTGAGATTGCTGCAGAAATGACAGAATATTGTCGAACGAATTTGTCCCAGACGAGAACACAATCAGGAAGAAGATAGAATCACAATAACCACGAAAATTTAAAGCAATGTAAACAACATTCGAGAAAGTTTTAGTTTACTGTGTTAAGGAAAACGACAGGTCAAGCGGCAGTCGGACCTTTAGTTGTAATCTAACAACGTTACGTCATCCTAAGTGGGAAATCGCGGAGGGTTTGCAGATACCACTGCGATGTAGGCAGACAGGCTAACGTAATATGACAAATGTGTGTACATACATAATCATATTTTATGTTAATTGAAGCAACCGCTGAGATAAGTAATGTGATTGACTGATTGCCATTCATTTGTGTAGAAAAGTGTGATGATGCGTTGGTGCATCGTGCGTGGTAGGCGCAGGGAGTGCGCGGCGCCGGCGCCGGCGGCTCGTCGGGCGCCTATGCGACCGTTTGGCGCCGCCCCTGATAACCCTGGAACGTTGACCTCACATTAGTGTTTACTAAACTCGCGTTACACGCATCCACTAAAGCTACGGTTTCCTAGAGGAGCGGTGGCCGTCAAGTAACGGTTACAGTGACGGCTGTCATGAAAATTATGGCAGCAGGACTTAACCTTACGGTTTCAAAAGACCCTTTCCAGGAAAACACACCAACTTACTTTCATAAATAACGTTTCAGTGACGTCATTCCTTAGCAAATTAGCTACTTACGGTTTCCTAAGAGCGGTGGCCACCATATAGCGTTCAAATGTGGCGGCCACCGCTTTTTAAGGAAACCGTACCCACTATGCAACCTCAGCGCCACCATGTCTTTCACACATAAGTAAATAAACTCGATATAAAGTTATTCTTAAATTACCTATTCGCATTGTTTCAAAATAGATAACAGCTCCATATGTAGTGTTATTTATTAAATAATGTATGTAAGAATAACAATCTAATAAGGGTGATAAACTAAGAATGAGCAGTTATATTTTTTTTTTAATTTTGTCTATATCTATCATATGTTCCAGTTTCTGTAACCTTATCGGATCATTTTGCTTAGCTTGCCCCTGCAGACAATATTTTCGGAGCTGGAACAAGGTTCGGGTTTTTTATCTTACCATTCATTGTTGAAAAGTAGTGTGGATATCGGTTGTCATGGTATGGGCTTGTGATGGAGGAATGAGGGAAATGTCGTCAGGAAAGTTTTAAGTATGTATGTGGATTACGAGTAGGGACAGTCCAAAGAAACGGTGGATGGACTGTGTGGAAGATGATATGGCTTGAAAGGGACTGACTACCTAGATGACGACTAGAATAGACAAGTAAGGAAGAAAAAAAGACATGTTGCGCCAACCCCAAATAACTTGGTAAATGGGCAGGAGAATGGTGATTAATGTTTTAACGATGTAATACATGACGCTATAGTAAGATTAGCAGTAAAAACGAAGATGGTTCCAAAAGTTGAAAACATTTTGGAATCAAACATTTTCCTAGACCCGTTAAGATAAGAGAAAAACTCAATACACGCTCATCTCAAGACTGACGCACTTTTAGATTCAAATATACCTACTCCTTTTATGATTAAAAACAATTGACCCACATTATCATAAAAACAATTATGACGATATTTAAAGCCTCGTTGGTCTAGTGGTCGCAAGCGATATTGCTGAGCATGAGCTTCCATTTCTGGGTCGGGCAAACTGTTATTGGGTTTTCCATCCGAAATTTCTCAGTAGCAGCCTAAATTCTGGATTTGTGCCCGGTTTACGGCAATATAGGGTGACCTTGGTTTACATAGGACTTACTTAAACATAACTGGCATGTATGGGTGTTTTATAGATACAGCTCTGCCTAACCCTTGAGGATAACAGGAGTGATGCTATTTTATATAATGATATAAAATTTATTAAAAATTTAAACCCAATTCTTGTAACTATTGTTATATACGCACCTGTCCGCACTCAGAATACCACTAACAAGGACACAGGTATTATATATATGTCCTTCTAGAGCGTCCCCTCCCACTCATATCTGCCTTGCATAAATACCTTTTGTTAGTCCCTTTTCCTTCTTAACATGACTAAACCAAGCATATTCACTGAATTTTTGTCTTTACCTCTTCTTTTAAATCGCAAAGTAGCCCTATTACATCAATCCTCAGCCTATCATTCATAGTTACACTACACATGCCAAGCATGGAACGCATTTAAGCGGCATTTATTCCACTTTCATGCTCCTTTTGCCACACCCAACATTCACTTACATACTTATCTAAGCGTAGGCACCACCAGCACACCTTTGTGAATTAGTCAGTTGAGTTTTTTTGGACATCGACTGGTTAGTCCCAATCGCATAAATTGCATCATTCACTTTATTTCCCGCATTCACTCTCTTTTTCACATCTTCATCAATCTTTCCATCTCTTGTAAAAAGACTACAAATATAAAAACTCATTCACTTGCTCCACACTCCAATCATTTATTTTCAAAACACACACCGACACATCCTCTTCTCTTTCAAACTCCATTACCTTCATTTTATTCACATTTATATTCATCTCTTTCATCTTTTTATGGTTCATCCAACACAGTTCCATGTCTTGGAACAGTTCTGCTGACGATGCAAGTAGAACTTGATCATCTGCGTAGAGAAGGCATTTGACAGGCAACCGACTTATCCTGAATCAAACCTCACCCTCTTTCAAATCAGTCAGGCAAGTATCGATGTACACACGGCTACACATCAAGCTATACATATCCAGTATAAGCTGACCTCGCATTGTACGGAAATCCTATACAATGCGAGATCAGCATAAACTGGAAATGTATAGCTTGATGTGTAGCCGTGTGTACAAGTTGAACATCCATGGTGACGCTACACAGCCCTGTATAACACCCCTTGAGATGCAGTACCAGTTAGTTTATGCTATTTAGCGAATTTTGATTACTTTTCAGAGGAATAAATTCAGACAGCAAATTCCTCATGGAAAACCCAATAACACTTTGCCCGACCCGGAAATTGAACTCAAGACACCACTAGACCAACGAGAAGTTAGAATCGTAGAATTTGGACGTTCTGTAGTTCCTGAAACCTGAGGGGAAAAGGCGAAAGTGGTTTCTGGATAGAGGGCAAATAGGATTGGTTCTAGTTGCCCCTTCCAAAAGTTAGTTTCGTATGCTGAAGAATGAGCAAGAAGCTCCACACTTCTGTAATCTTTTTAAATGTTTTACAATATTTTGTATAGGTACATTAATGATATAATTATATGAGAAGACGATGTAAATTACAATGTAGTAAAAACAATTTAAAATGAAGCAATGACAGATTAATTAATGTGACAAATACAATGGTGCTCACATGTTCACAAATATCGTTCGTAAAATAACGAATAATACTAAGGTTAGTGTGTGAGTTTAAAGTATGCAAACACTAATATAAGGAATAAAAGAGGATCTCTAATTATAATTAACTTCTGCTATGAAAATTGTCTAATATTGCTATCCTATGATAGTGATGTGTTAACCAGTGTGCCGCGATAATGGATTATGTTCATAAATTGATAGAACTATTATATTTGTAAACATATTACGAACTATTATTTGATATAATAGACTCTGTGCTCATCACGTAAGATAAAAAGTTATATTTGTCTCGAGAATTATTTTTACCCTTCGGTTGACTGCGCTCGAGTGAGCCGATATGTTTCTCAACAGGGGTTAGCTTTATCATTTTAATTATTAAGTAATAGCTTTAATAAAATACTGTAGTAAGTAATACATCACAATTAACTGTATATTAGGAATTACATTATAAATACAATAATAAATAACAAAAGGCATAGAGAGTCCCGGTATCATTGACACGTTGAAACAAAAATATAATATGTTCTATAAAAAATGACATACCGCTTTGTCTGTACATTCATTCATTCATATCTATTGCGTTTTATAACTTACAAGAAAGAAGAAATAATGCCATAATGTGTGCCGTCAGAAATGTTTTCTAACTAAGTACTATCATGAGCATAAATCCTGGCACTTTAAAATAAGAAGGTAACTTATCAAATGAACTTGCCTACAATAAAATGTACTGTAGTCAGATATAGTATCATGTGCAGTTACCGTGTTGGGTTATCCACAACAAGGATGTACAGCCACTGCGCGGTGTATGGTGACTTCTATAAATATTTACATGAAGTTTTAACATACCTTTAGCACCTGAATTTCAGAAATCATCGTCCGTATTTATGATTGACTTGATAATTTAATTATATCTGTTTGTATACAAATGGTGATTGTTTTATTTTCCTTATTTCAGTGAGCTGAAAGAGAGTGTTTTCACCAAATTGGATTTGGTGGACTACTTCAGCCTGGCTGACAACTCGTTGACTGAAATGCCGAGGCATGTTCTTCAGCACCTTCCGCACGTGAAGACCCTCGATCTCTGCCGAAATAAAATCACCAAGCTCACCGAAGATGACTTCAGGGTGAGGAAATAAAACTGTAACTATATTAAAAAGAACTATCACCACCATAATAATAATAATAGTAGCAGTCATTCATATTTTTTATCTGTGTTCTATAAATAGGAACAATGTGTTGGCGATAGCCCCAAATGCAACAGCGTGTATTTGAAATTAATATGATTAGTGTGTTTTTAGGGATCCGTACCTCAAAAGGAATAAACGAAACCCGTATAGGATCTCTTCGTTGTCCGTCTGTCAGTCTGTGTGTCTGGTCTGTGTGTC
Organism: Lithophane semibrunnea; assembly: GCA_947363905.1. Classification (NCBI taxonomy): domain Eukaryota; kingdom Metazoa; phylum Arthropoda; class Insecta; order Lepidoptera; family Noctuidae; genus Lithophane; species Lithophane semibrunnea. Next base: position 15,068,828 of record OX376186.1, read on the forward strand.
AGTCTGTCAAGACCATTTTTCTCAGGAACGCCTGGAGGTATCTAGTTGAAGTTACTATCAAACAGGCACGTCTACGGTCCCTTGAAGCTCTAAAAGGCTTTAACGAAATAAAAAATCGGCCATTTGTGCGACATATTTTGATACTCGCAAATAAATCAAAACCTCTATCCATAGAGGTTTTGATATCTCTTCATGAAAGGCAAGAAGAAAGGTGTGATAAAACTATAAATTAACGATTGTAGTAGATACTAATAAATGAACATGTTTAATTTCTTTTCAAAGGACATTCAGGAAGTGGAACACTTACTGGTAGCAGATAACCAAATCTCTAAAATCGAGAGGGATGCGGTACCCAAGGCATTGAAGCACGTTCATCTTGGGATCAACAAGCTTAGTTCACTAAATGGAGCTCTAAGAGATTTGGATGATTTGGAATGGATATTCATCAATGCTAATAATTTAAAATCTATAGAAAACGAATTGCCAGTCGTAAGTATACCTACATAAACAATTCAATATTAATTCAACAGAGGATAAAAGGGGAATTACCTTATCATTTATGTCTTTGTTTCAGAAAGCGAAACGGATCGTCCTCATCCATGCTGCCCACAATGAATTACAAAACTTACCGAAAGATTTAAAACAAATGCCATCATTGGAGTCACTCTACTTCTACGGAAATAACATCAAGTTGCTGGATGGAGCACTGCAGAAATCCAGAAGATTAATGAGGATAGGACTATCATTCAACAAAATTGAAAGCGTTAGTAATATTATGTAAAGGGTGTAAAACTCGATAGTTGTAGTGTTGTTGACGATTGTGTTTACCGAGGACAAACTGTCCATTTAGGAAGGTAGGTCCAACTTCAAGAAAGAGATCAATCGTGTCGAGTCCTACCATGGTAGGTAGAATTCAGACAGCTATACAATATATTTTAGTCAAGATTGAAGTTTTTAGTCAGTGCGTAGGTACTGCCAATGTTTGCTCACGACACTGAAACGTCGTCCACTGCATATAGGCAGTGAGGAGGTTTGTAGGAGAAACAAGTTTGTGCCAGAAATTAAACATCACCTGAAGAATAATTACACGCAGGGCAAGGAGCCAAAAAAAAAAGTAACGACTGCCGGACGCCCCAGACTGGGAGGTGCAAGGGGGATCGAAGTCGATCTGCACACGTAGCATGACCACGGATAAACGATCGCAATCTGTCATTTTGTCTATTCTTCCGTCGACAAAACCCGTTTCTACGGTGGTAATGTTACGCGTAGCATTACCACCGTAGAAACGGCTGGTAGAGAATTCTGAAATTCACTGGAATGAGGAGGAGGAGTCTTTGAGGCTATGCTTAGGAAAGGCCTCTGTCCAGCAGCAGACGTGACGACGCGCGACGTTTCGACTGAATAACATTGATGATGATGGTGTGAAATTCTACTGTCTCATGTTACTGTTTAATTCATACGTAATAACATCTTTTGTTATTTTAGCTAGCGGAGGATGAATTCACTGAAGCTGAGAAATTGGCAGAACTGGATATTGCTTACAATCAACTGAAGTCATTAAATGGTTCTTTAAGGAGTCTGAAGTCGTTGCGATATTTAAATTTAACTCACAATTACATGTCAGAATTTTCTCTGCAAGAAATCAAAGGCTTGAAAAGATTATCTGTAATTGATCTTTCCCACAATAGGATAAGTCTCATCACAGGAAACATGGAGGTAAATAATTTTAAAAATATACTGAATACACCTTTTTTCATAAATACACTACTTAAATAATTACCTCGGTGGAAAGTGATTTCAAGCGCTACTGACGAGCATGAGGTCCTGGGTTCGATTCCCGGTCAAGCATAGTGTTAATGGGGGATCATCAGGAATTTCTCAGTAGCAGCTCGGAGTCTGGATCTGTGCCCGCCCCCGCGTGATTATACATACATACATAATGTATTATAATTAAACTATTGTTTGAATTAATTTACAGAATTTAGTGGACGTTGAAACCCGTGTACTGGAGCTCAGATTGGATCATAATCGCATCCTTAGCTTGGGCGGTGCACTGATGGGGTTGCATGGTCTCTTGAGACTCAACCTAAGCAATAATCTACTGCAACAAATTTCACCGGATGACCTCATAGGCCTTGAAGATCTAAGATTGCTCGACGTGTCCCATAACCATATAACAACACTGGAAGAAACATCAAAGGTTTGTTTAAATACTGCAGCAATAACAGTGTTCTTGTAACGCTTAGCGAGCTTTTGCGAGTTCAATCATTGGTTGACCGTTATTAGAAAGTATGACAGCTGTTGCGATGTACTTCACTTACCTAATATAATTAATGTATTCCGTCTTTGTTTCCAGACATTTTTGCCATCACTTGAGGAATTGATAGCCCATCATAACAATATCACTCTGCTTGATAAAGATTTCCATGGGTTGCCGTCACTTTGTATAGCTGATTTGTCGTTTAATCGAATTAAAACCGTTAATTACGACGTTGTATCGAAATCTCGATGTACTATTAATGGAGTTCCTAGCGTTTTAAAAATTTACCTTCAAGGTACGTATGGGTTTTACAGAATAAGAACTTTATCATTAACAGTAACAAAAGAATATGACATAAGTAGAATAATAAATGTATATTAGGATAACTAACATTATGTCCTAGCTTGCATTCAATGCTGTGGGCGGGTAAAAATCAAAAAGCAAAGCGAATTTTTACTGTTATTAAAATTAGCAACCTGTAAAAACTGCTCTAACGAATTATTTAGCTTATGCGAATTCATTTCTATTACCTATAGGTTAGACTCCCTAAAATAAGAAGAAATAAGTGCATGTGCTCGTGTCTCGCTCGACTCGTCATTCATACCTTAGAAGCTAGCGAAAGGTATTTTGTGTCCCGTTGCCACTACAAGTATAGGATATTACATTACAGATAACCCTGTCCTATGCGATGATCGCCTGTACGAGCTGATCACGGTGTTAGAGAGCTTGAACGCGCGCATCAACGGAGCGTCGACGTGTGTGGCGCCGCAGACCAGTGCGCCCATCCCCATGAGGGCGTTGAACGACGTGGTGCCGCCGCAGGAGACGCCGCCGGTCATCGTAGTGGCACAGCTGCACGCGGTATCGGACGGCGCCGACCGCGACGCCACCTCACCGCAGGTGCCCCAGCTCATGTACCGGCGCGTAGGAGCGCTGTTTGGCCACATGCTGCCTGAGCGCGAGGGCGGCCTTCCTGTCGTGGTGGAGCCGCCCGTCACGCTGCCGCCCGCCAACACTAACGTGGTGGTCAAGTGGCCCGATGAGCGGAGAGTGGACGAAACGCACCCCCTGGTCGACCACCTGCGACTCCGCGACCTGAACGCTTCGCCGCAGTGAGGGCACGACCCGGGCGCTGCGCACGCCGATGAACACGAATTGATTGCTTCGCCTTAAAAATATACTGCCAATAATCTAGGCTAGGGCAGAGTGTCTTCTGATTCGGTCGGGCGCATGTAAATTTTGAATTAGATAGATACCATCCCATTCTGTTAGGTCTGCGATGTAAATAGGACGATTCGTTAGGTAGACCGACACCGACAGTGTCTCCTAAAAATGATCCTATTCTTAAAACGTCGAGTAAATGTGTAATTTGAGTTTAGTATGTAGCAAGTATTATCCGGATGGTTAAATTACTACGTAGCAAAATATAAGGGTCGTGTATATAAATTGGTTGAAAAGTGTAATTGCTTATGATGTTTTCTTTTCTAATTACGTTGTAGAACATTGCTTGTGACCAAAATTGTAGTGAACATCACCCCTATTCACAGTTGCTAAAATATAATCCTACATGAATATGTTAAGTATGTATGTGTACAAAATAACACTGGTTTTGCAAAAGGTTTTAGATATATTAATATTTATGTTACTAACATAAAATTACTGTATATTTTTCGAAGTTTCTACCTAAGTGTCTACCAAAGATAAAATAGTAGAAGTAAGTAACTTCATAAAGATAGTAGTTAAGTTATTGTACCTTTTTAATTGTAGGGTTTGTCACTCAAGTATGATCACTAAGATCAGTGATCATTAACCACTGAGTCTGACTGATAACGTCGTGCCATTATCAGCGTACAGTTAGGTTGTGTTCACTGATACGGATATAGTCCATAAACTCATTAACCTCGCGCAAATGCTCCTAGGATGAGATACAGAGACAAAGCTTGGCGTAACGCTGGGCTGCCATCAGACGAACTGCATCGTAGCAACCGCGCGATATATTCAACTGCATGCAGTTGTACGTTCGACTTCGTTCAGTCATGAAATCCACTTTGCAGTCGTGTGTAGTCAATATTAACTGCATACAGTCGTGACTTCAACTTTACGCGGTCGGCTACAGTCGTGTAGTGTTGACCCACGCTGTCCATCGCTAACCGCATACAGTTAACCGCATGCAGAGCATAACTGCACACTAACTTTACGCGGTTTGCGATCATGCCTGTATGCAGTTGATTATATCGATAGCGCGCGGTTGTTGCGATGCAGTCCGTCTGATGGCAGCACTAATTTAGACCGATCGAAGTGTAAGTTAACGCTATAATTCGTTTGTGTTTCTTACCCTTAGCTTAATATGGCAAGACGAACAGACTGTGATGTTTTGCTAGTAGTATATTTGTAGGAACTTTCTACAAACTGAACTTCTATCCAAAAATAAAAAGAATAATAAAGGATGCTTAATCAAGTGACACTGCGGGACAAACTTTATGAATTTATGAAAAATTAACGTATGGCATGAAACGTTTCCTTAATCCAAAGAACTTTGAAAGTTTATAATTTTTTTTAATATTAAATAGAGATAGAGAGAAAAAATAATATGCTTTTAGAAGAATGTAAATAGGTAAGTACCTATTATTTTTTAAGTATATTATGATATATACTATATTTTATTTATTAGTGTGACGAAGATCAAACGTAGAAGGCGCCTCATAGAATTTGTGTTTTGTATTGTATAACGTATAAAAAAAATCTAGGACCTAAGTAAGTAAAATAACTACCTATATAAATATGAGGTACTTGTCATTAGCCATAGAGGATTCCGTGTTATTCGATAGTTCTCAACAAAAACCTAATAAACCAGTGTAATTATTGTAGCTGTCGGTATGTCTGTCTGCGTGATATTTTGTGTGTGTCGATGTCTGATCCAATCTTCGTTGTAAGTGTGGCAAATATAAAATGAACAAAAGAACACTGTACAGCTTGGCAAAACAGAGTTTGAAAAAAATGAGGGCGCCACTACCGCATATAGGTCACTTCAAGTGGAAAATGAGTAAAAGAATTTAAACAAATAGTTAAAAACGCTGCTTGTACTGACTCAAAAACCTACTAGCACTTGTCGGCAAAGTAGTGCCAACATCATAGGCCTGCATTACTTAAGTAAAATATTTAGTTTCATTTGTCACCGCATTATACTCTTTTTTGCCAAGCTGTAAGTATATCTACTATCTCAATAAAGTTTCACCACACTTACAAATAAGATTGGTTCGAACAGTTAAACTAGTTGACAATTTAAAAAATAACAAATAATACTAAAAAGCCTGTCAGCCAAAGTACATAGATTACAGTTCCTTCGAGCTTTTCGATCGAAACCGTACCTAAGATAACTTATGTAATTAACTACTATAATTTGTTAAGAATTAGATATTTTGTTAGTGTAATTTAAAATGTCGATTAACAATTACTAATAAAAGATATAAGGTGCTAACCATTTTCATTTATTTATTTAATGCCCCTAATAAAGTCCCCAAAAGTATTGATTAAGTAATTAAAATATCTCCGCACCAAACGAAACCGGTTGTAAATTTTGGGGTACTTGTACTGAGGGCCAAGACAAAGTGACATTCTATCAGCGATAACGATGATGGAAAAGGCAAAAATGAGGCAAAAATGTATAGGATTGACATATGCTACCGAAAAGTATAGGACGTCAATTCTGTTGAAAGTCGTTATAGAAATACGAAAATTTTTGGAAGCGATTGTCACTTGTCTAGGCCCTCAAGCTGCTTGCCTCTGCCTAGAGTAGCCTATCATCGAGTGGTCCTAGCACTTAAGTCCCTATCTAAACCATTTGATCTAATTTCGATCACGGCAGCCTATCCAGGTAGGTAGGTACTGCAGAGATCTTAAATTATTTAGTTAATAAACAACCTTATTCTAGTTATTATAATAATTACGGTGGTATCAAAACGCTCAACTGTCGATTGGCCTTCTAATGGCCGATAACAATTAAAATTCTATTGGGAAGTCTATACGGTTATGTAACGTTGATAGAAATAAAGAATAGAAGAAAGTTTTAGATTAGGTAGGTACTTATATTCTATAACTTAGTTATAGAATATAAGTTCTATAATAACTAAGTATAATGTAGGTAGGTATATTTTATGGTGTATCTTTTCATACACGAAATCTTTTAAGGGGTCATTGTACCTACTCATCATTATGAACAACTTTCACTATAGGACCAACAAAGAAATCGCGAAAAAAATCTGCTGTTTGTTAGATTTTGACGAGTTATTCGAACATACCTCTAAATCTATGGAGCAGCTGATTTTTTTTTAAACTGCTACAGTTTCGAATACGTTTTCACCATCGGCATCGTTTAGAGAATTTATTCCGGAAGGTTTATTTATGTGTTCACGCAAACACAGGTGCACTGTCTTCTTTCATCCTCGGCCGGTATCACAAGACCACATGATCAGCTTTGTGCAGCCGTAGGCCGTAGGAAGGCCTTAGTTAACCACACTGCCGCTGATTTTATAGGGCTTGGGGGTTCCTTAGCCCAATGGCGTTATCACCAATATTGAGCCCCGCCAATTTTGTTTGGGATTACATTTTCACAAAACTGTTTTTATTTTATACAAATTGTGAAAATGTTATCCCCGTATGTTGTGGGTCTTGTTGCTAAATAATAATTAGTAGGTATCGGATCCGGCTGCGATATTACTACGTTCATCTAGTTTATAATGCTACGGCTACACTTCGCGTTATGGCCAACTTTTCTTCGTGCTCTCTCTGTTGCTCAGCGAGTAATCGAGGGGTGTGCGATAGTGAGCGCACGAAGAAAAGTTCGCGAAACGCGAAGTGTAGCCGTAGCATAATCAAAATCAAATTTTTACCTGTACTTATTTATGAATCCCCCTATATTTTTGCCGAGGTGCCTATCACAATGTGACCGCTAGTATTTAGTGTACTTTATTACGTTTATACCTACGTTCATAGCGTTTACATAACATACATAACATAATCAGCCTATAATGTTCCCACTGCTGGGACACAGGCCTTCTCTCTATGAGAGGGAGTGGGCCGTAATCCACCACGCGGGCCCAGTGCGGGTTGGTAGATGTCACATGTCTTCGAATTTTTGGTTCTAAGACATGCCGGTTTCCTCACGATGTTGTTATGTTCCTCATAGCGTTTAATCATTCTTTATTTATATTGAACGAGCAGCGCCCCGCGGTTTCACCCGCGTAAGTCTCGATCCCGTGGGAATATCGGGAGAAAAAGTATCCTATGTGTTAATCCTGGTTATAAACTATGTGTTTGCCAAGTTTCATCTAAATCCATTCAGCCGTTTTTGCGTGATTGAGTAACAAACATCCAAACACACATTTATAACATTAATAGGATTAAAGCTATTTTTTTTCTGTGTATGATGGAATACCTCTGCAAATAGGGGTTGCTAGCTGTTAAGATAGAGTAGAGTGAAAAAGTCCTCGTGCGCAACATCACTCGCATAGATTACTATTATATAATCACGCGTCAGATGACGATGGCGATAGCCAGCTGTAGGTACATACCTACGAGTTTTTGAAGCCATTTGCGCATGTGTCGAAAGCTGCTCAACTGAACAACGACATTCATAATCAGACCACGTTGTCTTGAAGCTCTCATAATGTAATTGTTTTATTTAATATTATTATAGGTAGTAGGTGCTATTATGTAGTTCTGCGAACCGAAGACCTGGCGAGTGCAAACATTTTTTCAAAAATTTATATACCTAGGCTACTTACCATTAAAGTTTTTAAAACGGGATATTTACCATGTATCTAAAAGTGAGCAAATAATGCATTGCGAGGAGCTATTCTGCTGATCCATCGCGCCGAAGATCCTCATCAGATCTTCACTAACTTTTTATGAGATCTACCTACTTAAAGTTACTACCACACACTTTCACATAAAAAATAACCATTATACCGGATTTCGGGGGAGATATCCAGTAGCCCCCTTTTTGCCCCTTTTTGGAGGAAGTACCCTCCAATCAAAAATTCCTGAAGACAAAAAAAAACTATAACGTCGTCCGGTTGTAAAATACGACATGGTCTACCGTGCTGGAAATCTTTAAAACAAACATTGTTTCGGACGATCTTTGTTTGGCCAAATACCACTGAGCCAGATTGTATAATGTAAATAATTTAACGTCTTTGATTTAATGAAAGTTTGGGCTGCAGCCTCTTCGGTTGGGGCAGACGAGGTCGACTTTGGCGTTGGCTGCAGAGCCTGCAGATAGGATAAACATCCCGTAACGCAGGGTGTGGAGAGAGTCGTCTTTTTCCACACCATATAGTGCCACAAGAAATTTTGTCGCCAGCAGAGGCTATGTCCTCATGAGTAGCTTCATGGTTGAGAAACGTGGTAGTAAAGGCGTTTGTCTGGCTGTTTTGAAAGGACGCCTAACATCTTACCTTATGCCCATATAAAAATGTACTCTACCCCACTCTACCCTATATAAAAATGTAGGTACCTTCTCTGTGCTCTGTGTGACCATCTCTACCATGATATGGGTGACAGTATAGTGATGCGCTCTTCATCTCCCATGACTTTGCTCGTAGAATGAGAATTTGAACCGGTATCCTGCTCCGAACACTGAACAGAATTTTGAACATTCTGGAAAAATGGCCAATTTAAAATTTGAACTGCGTTATAGTATCTTAGGTTTTATTGGACCTACAGAGCTGAGGCTGCGCTCAAATTGTAGAAAATTGTCTATATTTAGGTCCTTACTTTAAAAATGTATGGGTGACTCATACGATACGTAGGATGCACCTTAAAAGTTATAAGTCAAACATTGAAAAAAGTGCGAAAACGTTGATTTTTGAGCACCACGCAGTTAGTACAGGTCTTTCCAAGCTGCAATTCTAAGCTAACACTCGCTATCCAAGAACACCGTTGTGAGAATATCTTCTTCCAAGTCTCAAAGTAAACGTAGATTCAGTGACAAGAAAACCGAACCTTAATCGAAGCAGCTCGCACTTTGATGCATTGTCATAAAGAATTACCCCTTGCTACATGGGCAGAATTGATAAACACTGCTGCATACGTCTTAAATAGAACTGGTCCAACTTTAGAAAATGGTAAATCGCCATTTGAGTTGTGGTATAAGAAGAAGCCAATAATCAGTCACCTAAAAATAATTGGATGTGAATGTTACGCTCATGTTCCTCAACAAAAGAGAACAAAGCTATCCAAAAAGGCTGAGAAATGCATTCTCATCGGATATGACGGTGATGAGGGCTATCGCTTACAGAATAAAAATGGTAAACTCATAAGATCAAGAGACGTTACTTTTAATGACTCAGTACTGACACAGATTTGCCCAGACGGGGATTCAGAACAACAATCCTCAGTAAAAATCTATTTTTCACTTTCAGCACCACCGATGTGTGATGCAAGGGAGGATGATCGTACCGAAAGCAGCTCAGATTGCACTTCAAGTAGTCCTGATCGCACTGAAAGTAGCTAGGATCGTACGTCAAGTAGCCCTGATGAGCCTAACTCAATTATGCCTCCCACATCGTCGGATCCAGTTGTGAGTCAGGAAGTAGAAAATAGCCAAGATGACCCTACTGAACCATTACAACGTTCACTAAAAGCATCGCTGCCAGGATCACCTCCTTATGAAGATGCTCTAGATGATGAGACACTAGAAAACTCAGATAATATAGCTGAGATAACTAATAGAATGACTCTACGAGATAGAAGTCAGATATGACCGCCTACTCGATTTGGAGATTATGTCATGATGTCAGCTGATGTTTTAATGGGATTAATGAACCAAATACATACAAAGAAGTACTAGAAGAATGACTAGTCCGCATAAAGATCAGTGGGTCAAAGCAATGGACAGTGAGGTGAAGTCTCTAAAGGAAAACAAAACCTGGGTACTGGTTGATCTTCCAAGAGATAGAAAGCCTGTATCTTGTAAATGGATATATATAATTAAAACCAATGCAAATGGCTCACTAGACAAATTCAAAGCAAGGCTAGTTGCCAGAGGATATACACAGAAAAAGGGCATCGACTATGATGAGACTTTTAGTTCAGTTGCAAAAATTACAACGATAAGATCTGTCCTAAGCATTGCTGCAAATGAAGGTTTGAAACTCACACAGTTTGATGTATCAACCGCATTCCTGTATGGTTCATTGAAGGAAGAAATTTATATAAATCAACCTGATGGCTATTCCGATGGATCGAATAAGGTGTGTAGACTCAAGAGAAGTCTATATCGTCTAAAACAAGTCCACACCTCGGTGTTGGAACCAATGTATGGTGGTGGATTACTTAAAAGCAATTGAATTCAAACAATGTGACACAGACCCCTGCCTATTTATTCAAAACCGTGGGAATAATAAAATCATTCTTGCTCTTTACGTAGATGACGGCCTAGTAGCTGCAACAAATCAAGATGATTCTGAAAAGTTTATTAGAGAGTTAAAAAAGAGATTCAAAATCACTAAAGATGCCACATATTTACTTGGATTAGAAATAAAGGAGCAGAATGATAACATACAAGTGTCACAGAAGCATTATGCTCAGAAAGTGTTAGACCGATTTGGCATGAGTGATTACAAACCCGTTACCACTCCTTTATAGAAAGGTGGACTGCCGGAACTGGATAAAGAGCTGGTAGAACCTACTTCGTTTCCGTATAGAGAAGCTGTGGGTGCACTTGCATACCTGACTGTTGGAACCAGACCTGATTTAGCATACGCTGTAAGCGTTATATCCAGAACTTTAGAGAACCGTTCCAAAGAAGATATTCAAATTTTAAAACGTATCTTAAGATACGTTAGAGGAACTCTTGACCTTGGCATAGTTTTTAAGAAAGGTACAAAACTGGGATCCTAGACTGCTACAGTGATTCTGATCACGGTGTAGAGTGTAGATAAAACAACTGGACGATCAACGTCAGGTATATTGTGTTTATACTCAGGAGGACCAATATCATGGACAAGTAGGAGACAAACATGCGTGGCAATTTCGAGCACCGAAGCCGAGTTGGCGGCTGCCAGTGAAGCTGCCCGAGAGATTGTCTGGATCAAAAGACGCTTTGGCGAAATATCTAACCTGAAGGAGATACCCAAGTTGAAAGTTGATAATGATGCAACCATAAAGATCTCACATAACCCAGAACTCCACAGAAGAACGAAGCATATTGCTAGACATTTTTACGTCAGAGAGCTTGTTGCTGATGGTGAAATATGTGTTGAATATTATCCCAGTGAATTCCAACTGGCGGATTTGCTGACAAAAGCACTACCTAAGCCACGAATTGTTTCAATTACGAGACAAATCGGTATGGCAGCGTAAGGGTTTGCAAAAAAAGGGAGCGTGTTAAGGGTAGAATCAAATCTTTGTTTATACCTACCTCTTTTTTTATTTTATAAACCTTTACTTTTGTCGTCTCGTATCTTAGCAACGGTTGTTTATATAAAATTATATTTTTTTTCTTGTCACTGAATCTACGTTTATTATTTAGTTGCTATAAAACTAATTATAACATGAGACTTGGAAGGAGATATTCTCGCAACGGTGTTCTTGGATAGCGAGTGTTAGCCTAGAATTGCAGCTAAAGGCCAAGGTATCAGAGGTCGACTTGCCAAATTGACATTAGCGACAAGCAGCGCCACCGTCTGTCAAAGTCACGTCGACAACAGATTATTGATTCTAAACTCTGTCTATCGCTCTCTCACTTTGTCACTATGAATATGACAAGGAAAGGTAGTTTTTTAACCATAAACTAAAGTTAAATATTCCGGTTTTTCAATAACTAAGATAATCAGATATTTAAGAATAATATTTTCATTGGTTTAAGTTCTAAATGACTGCCCGAAGAATGAATTACGTATAAATACTCACTGTACTAATTACGAGATATTCTGGACGATTTTTATTTGTCTATGGCAGTGAAAAAAAAAAAGACAATTGACTTTCTTGTTGCGTTGTGCGAAAACTGCGAGCGAATTACTGCTAGCCCGTCTGTTGCCCATTAGGCAAGTGTGTTGGTCCCTGTCCGTCGGGAGACCTAACAGCAACTCTGAACAGTCATCACAACAGACTGAGGTAATTTTCATCACCAAGAATCAGTGTGTGTTACATTTGCGACATGGTGCCATCGCGGGCCTACCTTTATTACCCAATGCAGTGAAAGAGCCAGTTTGGTTCAGCAAAATGACGAATGAACATAAAATAACTTTGTACGATGCGGCCTATGATTCCTATCCTGACAGTCTATTTGATCTTTGTATGGACTATATAGTGGTGAATCTGAATACTATTACCAACTTCGACCCGGAGACCCGATGGCGACGACTGAAAGATGATGTTATATTACCAGCCGAGATATGCGAGAAATTCATCCGCGCATATCAGAAGAAATACCGCATCAACGACAATATTGCGAATATGTTTCGCGATAAGTTTCGCACCAGGCTGAATACTTTAAAATTACGAAACTCCCGGATCACTGACGAAGGATTGCGCTGCATGATGGAGCACCAACCTTTTGAAGTCGAATTAAACCAATGCGAGTATCTGTCGCATGCATCCCTAGAAATTATAAGTACCAACAGTCAGAACTTGCTCTCATTAAAATTTGGTCCATTGACTTATTGCTTCCCTCAGGATGAGGGCATCTATAGGCAGCGGGGCTATATCATCTATGCCCCAAACTTAAAGAGACTGACAATCCAACGTCGAGGTCTGGCAATATTTCCATTACTCTTATTAAAGCCACTACAGCACTTGACACACCTAGACCTCTCCGAGTGCACTTCGGCCGGCTCCATCTGGGCACTGAATGAGATGAACAATCTGCGATTCCTTGTGCTACACGCTGTCCCTTGGACTCAAGATTTAATTGATTGGATATCAGGAATGCGCCACTTGAGGCATTTGGACATATCACAATCTAATGAGAGGCATGGAAAATATTTCACCCCGAATGAAGTTTTGACCCAACTAGTTGAGAGCCTACACTTGTTGGAGTCATTGGATATATCTGGTACAAATTTGGCGGGGACTGGAGCTGCAGCAGTTCAAATGAACCAAGGATCCTCTTCAGACAGTATTGAGGAAGTCCGCTGTGACATACCTGGACTGGTGAGCCGTGTAAACCACCCGCTGGAATTCCTTGGTTTATATGGCACTCATCATGGTGCCTGCAAGAGGCATGATATCCCGGCTAAAGTTGTAAGTGTAATTTTTTGTTATTTTTTTCAATTACAGTTATTTATGACATGTTACTAAAAGGAAAATGATGCAACAGCTCATACCATGGTAATTGTCTGCATAACCGGTACTTTGCCATTCCAGAGGTTGCTGGAAATTTCACATGTACTCAGGCCACCCAAATACCCTTTTAAAGGTTGTCCACAACATTTAGAATGTGAAGTAAAGTTGGGGTTGATTGATTTAATTAATTTCCCACACATACATTAGAAATACAATATGAGTTTGCAGATATCAGCCTGATTATACCACATGGTTCATGTGCTTATAGTGAAATGAAATGAAATGAAATGAAATAATTACTACAATAATTACTTTGACACCCATACACTTTGACACTGCAACACTGCTGGGCAGCTGTAAGGCGGCAGAAATAGGCATTGTGATAGTATTTCCTTGAATGAGCTCCATCACAAAAAGCTGTACTACTACTACTGTAGTTGCAATTGTGTAGCGTAAATTTTGAAATATTAATTGTATGTAAAAAATTGGCAGTTATGTTTCAACAAACAGCAATAATCAACTGTATAAACATTGCTGCATTGGTTCTAAAAGGGAATCAAGTGATATTTATGCCCTTCTGGGTCGTCCCCTCCTGACAGAAATAGAACAATGTTTTAAATGTGTTAAGCGCTAAATGCGTTTCCTGATTTATGGTACAAGTGAGCCTAGATCTTTGTTTATTTAGTAATGCAGAGCAGCCAGACAAAAGAATACTGGTTTTTATCAACAATATACACAAAATCGATTTTTTTTTTTCTAAGAAGCAATAACAGACATACTTCATTTTGTCTTTCATCAAAAATACATTACTTTCTATGACCTTATTAATATTATAAACTGTTTATTTATATACTAATTCCCAATCAAAATATACCTATAATATATTATGTAAAACCAATAATCTAACTATTAACAGTACCTATTGTTTTAGGTTTCATGGATTTACACAAAGTAGCATCAAATTGCATTTTTTGTTTGAAAGGAATTACTTAATAAGCCAGATTCAGTTGAATAAAAAATAGTCTAGTTTAAGAATAGTAAACCATGTTCTACCATCTTGTTTTTATAATGGTACAATACAGAGATGAGATAAGACATGGAACTAGAAATTGACATAAAACAACATTGAATAGTTATTTTTTTAATGATTCATGTTTTTATATGCCTTACTCCTAAAAAATCTGAGCTCTTTATTATTGCGTGATAAAAGTAACAAACTATACCCCGTAAGTGTAGGTCATTAACTAAAAGTAAACAAATCGTAAAAAGGGTTTTCTATAGATGACATTTTATAGATGTCACTTTCACCTCGCACATAAATATCGATGGTTTGAAAAGTTTAAGGCGGCAACAAAAACTATGACAATTGTAAACATATACATACCGCATACATACCAAAAAATACGATTCATAAAAATCAAATGCCGGTAACCAAGCCAACCAAAATTTTGAGGGAACTCCTAAAATCAGATTCACTGGTATTTCTCTAAGCAAACCTGTATCATGGTGGGTTAATATGGCACCAGAATAGTATAGCCAACTATATCATCCTCCATACAAGACTGTTCAGAGCCCACATAAGTGAGGAATTTAATCCGTCCACCTTCATAAGGAAGTTTTGTTTTAATTGTACATGCTGACTTTCATTGTTAAGAGTGCTTGAGTTTACATAATACAAATATGTATAACATAGATACAACAATACTTATGCTTTTATAAAATTCTTATCATGTCATGCATTAAATTTTCCTCTTTGGGAAGTGTTTGGACGAAACTGCCACTTCCAGCACCATTGTTATATTAGTACATATTAGTTTTATCTTTTAAAATAGTACTATTGTGAAATAAGTAAGTCATCATTCTCCTTTTTTTTTAAATATCATAAAAAGGTCGATAAATGAAATTTAGAGGGAGCTGGAAGGGAGAGAGGAAGAGGGCAAGTCATTCCCTCACCCACAAGTTCACAGGAGACTCATGTTCAAGGTCAAAGTCAGACATCTCGAAGGTCAAGGTCAAAAAATTCCCCTTCGATCCTAACCTGTTCGAGTCGGCGTGCCCCAAGTCCCGAGCTCACAGACCAACTTAGACCAAGCAAACAGACCAACTTTTTATGCTCGTATGCGTGACAGAAATTCTGCGTTTCAATTCGTCGCGCCTCGTCAATGTGCTGTCATTGCGCTTTTCTAGTGTGCGTGCATTTAGCGGCTAACTGTTGGACGCTATTTCTTTCGACACATTCACATCTTGACTTTGACTGTGATGACTCTCTAGACATATTTATAACTTTGAGTGTCGTCAAAATGGCGATTATCGCATTTACAGATTTGTATTTTATAAAGGTAAATTAATAGACTTGCGCACAAAATATGAAAGATTTAATGTTGTTAATATATACAGGTTGTCAGGGTAAACACCGTTGTCACTGAAACCATGGGTAGTTGACTTAAATATAAAAACAAATGACCGAGTAACAACAAAAAAAAAACGTTATTTTGATTAAAATATTTTAAAATGTTTCTATCCGACACCGTGCTCGCTAGCGAATAAGCTGACTAACTGAGGGAAGGGTCGCGCTCGCGGTCGGTCAGGTCACGTCCCACACCCCGCTCTTTTGTGGTAAAATGTAGTTTTAAAAAAAAGAAAAAAAATGTTGTAATTTTCCATTGATTTTACGCTGTATAAATGACACCAAACTTCTGGTTTCAAGGATAACGGTGTTTACCCTAACACCCTGTATGAGCTTTTTATTTTACTCTCTTAATTAAACCACACTCATAAAATGTTATGGTTAGCACAATAAATATTTACATAATCAATTTAGGTCGTCGAACGATCGAACTATACGGTTAAATGGTTTACCCTCAGGCTTTCTGTTGCTACCTAACCTAAGGCTAGGGACAAACCCTAGCGGAAAAACGTGGCGGAAAATCGCTGACCGTAACATCGCGCGCTAACGCACTCATGAAACGTAGATATTGTATTTTCAGGGGGCCTACCACTACCGCTTACAGCAGTAATATTACTTCAGTGTAGGAAAGAGATGAACCTCTACAGGACGTATAGTATAGCTCCATCTCTTTCCCCCACGAAGAATTAACATAATACTGCTGTAAGCGGTGGTGGTAAGCCCCCAGGACATAGCTTTAGCTCGTTACGACATAACTGATCGAAGCAACGTCGCGTCATAGACAGCACTCATGAGTCATGAGTTCGTGACACAGTTATTGCACTTTGGGACTTCGGAACTCTTTACCTTGCTACGATGTGATTGTGGCACTGGCATCTTCAGAGGCACATTCAATGGCACACAGATATTGCACTTTCCGACTTCGAAACTGCTTCGATTTTTCGCTTAGTTTGACCCTGACACAGACAACGTGAGTAGGTAACGACAACTTGAAATAAAGGCCGAAAATCGGTTATTTAAAAAATACTAGCAACTAATAACATATTTGATTTTATTATTATTTTGATATGCATAACGAATGATTTAGACACAAGGATTAATGTGCAACGTACACAAAGGGTTAGTATTTATAATCGATTGATCGCGTTTTTCACCTTATATTGTTATTTCCATAATACTTATGCAACATTTAAAATTTACTTTCTTTAAAAAACGTCTGAAAATGTTGGTACTTTGACCTTCAATATCTCCGTAACCAGAAGGTTCCCAGGTATGGTCCGGAAAAAAAAAGATCACAATGACGGGAATAACAAGTGGCTTTCGGCTTCGTTAAGTGTCTTTTTACACCCGTTATTATGGTGACAACGACCGCAGATCAAATGAAGGTAAAAATATATATATATTACTAGCTGATGCCCGCGGCTCCGCCCGCGTGGTAGTCGGTTATTATATACTAAAACCTTCCTCGAGAACCACTCTATCCATTGGTGAAAACAGCATGAAAATCGGTGCAGTAGTTTTTGACTTTATCGCGAACAGACAGACAGACGCGGCGGAGGACTTTGTTTTATAATATCTAGTGATTATAGAGTAACTAACGTGTATGGAGGTTTGCTATAATATAATATATAGCACAGTATATTAATATATATTATAGCTACGTCTGTGACGGGCTTTTCTCTTTGTGTAGGAACTCGTCCGGAGAAGTGCTCCATAATATAATATCTATTTCTCCCGCCAAGCAGCGATGCTTTGTTAGGGCTAGATAGTTGTGAGTGCGTGAAATTACAGGCAATTGGGACATTTCAGCTTTGTCTTTTGGATGGAAACGACGACAGTATTGAATATGGAGAGATGTCCATAGGAGGTGGTGACCCTGACCACTTATCATCAGATAGGCCGTGGCTTTGTTGGCCATCAATAAACTGAACTAGACCTTTCGCCCGACTTTTAGTGAGTTTATTTAAATCGTGTTTCCTTTTCGTTAGATCACTGGCGATGCCAATGAAGAACAGATCCTTACTGCAGCCCGCGCGTACATGGAGAGGCCAGCCATGTTGACTCGGGTCCTCAACGATCTGTATTACTTGTTCCGTTATGAGAACAATGCATATGTGGGCCGCGCCCTGTGCGTCGTCCTCGATGCTATGGACCAGCACGTTATGGAGAAACACATTCAGATATCGGGAAGGTACGTGACTATTATTTAAGACTAGCTGCGCCCCGCGGTTTCACCCGCGTAAGTCTCGATCCCGTGGGAATATCGGGATAAAAATCCTAAATTCTTTAGGATTTTTCAATATCGGGAATATCGGGATAAAAATCCTAAATTCTTTAGGATTTTTCATCCATATCCATTCAGCCGTTTTTGCGTGATTGAGTAACAAACATCCAAACACAAACTTTCACATTTATAATAATAGTAGGATTTATGCTTGCCATAGAGAATATTTTGCTGACGTAACAACAAGGATGGTTTATTTCAAAGAGCGTATATGCATTGTTTAAATATGCTATGATTGACAAGAAAGAACCGATTTTTCTTTAAAGCCCAAAACACACACAGAGCGGGTGCGGGGCGGGAGCGGGTCGGACGCGGGAGTACGGCGGGTGTCATAAATTGTAATTCAAGGAATTATATGGATGTCAACACACAGAACGCGGGCGCGGGTCGGGCGCGGAGCGGGACCCGCGCGGCAGCCGCGCCCGCTGACACAACAGCGCGGGTCGGGAGCGGTTGTGCTATTCTGTAAAAATATCTCCGTGAAAACTAAGTGTAGTAAAATATCAAAGTGAGCTTAGAGTGAACTGTCACTTGCCTTAGCATCAGTAGGTATCGATGAGAATGACTCACTCCACGCTCACTTCACCTAAGTTTTCAAGGTTAGATGGTTACAGAATAGCAATGCGGGTGAAGCGTCGTTACATTCGCTGCAATACACGTATCGATGATATTCTCCATATTGATGTCTTTTTAATTAATTTCATGAACCTACAACCTTTCCATTTTCGCGTTCTTCTTTTTAAAATAAGTAAAAATAATAATTCTTCGTCCGTGTCAGAATCACCCGACATTTTCACACTGCAATCGCTGCCGCTTGTCAAAGTACAACCGCGCCCGACCCGCGCCCGACACGCGCCCGACCCGCTGCCGCCCCGCGCCCGCGCTCTGTGTGAACACGATGAACCGCGCGACTCACGCGATGAAAACGACCCGACCCGCTCCCGTCCCGCACCCGCTCTGTGTGTGTTTTGGGCTTAATACAATCTGTATTGCATTTGTTCTCACTCTACAAGGTTGGCCCAATTTTTTCCCACAATAGCCGTTCAATTAAGAAAGGCTATTGTGAATAAAATTGGGCTGACCACTCATTATTATAAACCACATTCGCAATAATTCCACAATACGTCGATATGAAAATGAATGCCGATGAATGCCGGAGAAAGTGAAAATGATTGGATATAATATTCAGCTTAAAAGAATATGCACCATCGCAGTTGGTTCGATCAATACGTTAACCCTGGAATAGCTAGGTCATCGAAGGGCCGGAAATAAACCGCTTTCCAATAAGACCTAGATAACCTAGATTGCTTCGTCTCAAACGTTAGCTTCAGTCTGTAATTCATTACTATAATTTTTATTAAAACTTGTATAGTCTTCTTATGTTGGGTACTGAAAAAGTGTAGTAAATATTGTATAATATCATTCATAAAAATGAATCTGTGGTATTTTAGTAATTAATTAAGTCATATTAGTATTAAGCGCGATAATATGAAAGGAATAGGGTTTAAGGGTCAGTTCACACCGAGACGCGACGCGACGCGACGCTGCGGGCTTTTTAAGATAGTGATACAAAATATCACTTTATTTACTACACAAAGATAGGCCTAATCATGGGTTAGCGCTAACAGCCTCTTTATATTTACATCCTTAATTTTTTTATGACATAAGTAGTCTCGTGAATTTTAGAAATAATAAAAGCTTAGTTGGGTATTCAATTTTGGCGCCATGGCAACACGTCTGAAATGACATACGAGAAAATATCTTACGTGCATGAAAATTTTCTCACACACCTCTATACCTATTGTTCAAAGGCTCAAAAGATTTTGTGTACTTTTTAGTGCCACCCTGTTCTACATCGTAAAGGGGAAAGAAAAAGATCGCATTGGCATCAAATTGAAGAAGCGCATCATCACCGCGCTGCTTGACGGCATGGAGGCACATCTCGGAGATGATACCATGATGAGGAATGGTTGCCTCACTCTGTGCCAGTTCAAGATCCCGTCTGACGTGGTAAGTTTTGTAAAGTTAAGGGTTTGTGTTTATGCTCCATCTCTACGGACTAAAGAATCGTGGCGATCGTCACGCTATCAAATTATCACCGCGATATTAGCGCCCTGTGGAGGTCGGTTCCTTTCGGATATATTTTGATGGTGTCATAGTATACATAAAAAAGATTCAGTGTTATTTGCTCTTTTAAGTAATTTTATTCACACTTAGTGGCTGGCGTAATGGGACCATTATCGCCCACCATTCTTTTCGATTTAGTATCGCTATCCTCGCAGCCTTTGCTCACGTTGCCGCGTTAAGATAAAATTTCAAGCTGATATTCTCAACACTACAGAGTCTCGCACATAGATACAGACAATTTGCACGTTATACATTATAATTGCCGTCGAACCATTTCCGAGAACTCCCGGGCTCCGCTCGAGCTCTCCGAGGCTGAACGCCCCGCACTCCTCGCACAGGCCCCTGCCGCCCTGTTGCACTGGGGGGTGTAACTAACCACCCAATGCGTACAGCACTCCACACTAGCATTGATTTATTGCTATCTCTGATATTTTTATTACAGTTAAAGGTCAGATGAAATGTCGAACGAACAGCCTGTATTTCAAACTATTTTATTTTGCTCAGCCTACCCGAGGGGCATTTTGCTTATATGCATTTCACAACATAGACTTTTTCTAAACTGCAGTAACATTACGATATAGCCTAGAATTTTTCCCAGTCTCTGGTTTTTAAATGGAAACCCTTGCACGGATCGAATGAGTCGCTAAAGTAAACTGCATGTAATGATGGTGGTAGGCCCTCTGTAAATGAAAGAAAGGATTTCAATTACTTTAATAATTAACCCAAAACATCGTAATATTGGATGGGTTTACTGAAAAGAATACAACAAAACAACCATAGTAATCTCCGTCTTGTACCAGTCAGATCTGCGATTGCAATCCTTAAAAGTGCACTTGTACTTTTTCAATCGGAAGAATGAAGTCCATTTCAATCTTTTTTTAGGTTTTATTTACATTTCTAAGTTATATTTTTCTTTTCAGTTGTTCGAGTATGAACGTGTGGTACAGATTCTTTTAAACGGGGTAGCCGATGTAAATCAAGAGGGTTTCGTTCAGCGTATCGCCATCTACTTATTAAACTCGCTGGCTTGTCAGGTTGATGGCAAGCAAAAGACTTTCCTCGGCAACCAAGGAGCCATTGGCGTAAGTACCTTTGTTATTTACTACCCTTAAGTTACTGCAAAAGCGAAGTTTTGTGAAAAAAAAACCTTCGTAAGTAAAACTTTTCGTTGCAAAACTGACAAAGTGACCTTATCACTTAAAAACACAGTTTTTTTTGCTTGCTTTATAGGTTTACAATGTAACCTACAAGAATTAATTGAAATAACTCAAAATCTGAAGCAACTCAGAATCGTCTTCTGAATTCATTTCCGTATTTTTATACTTATAATTTTTTCTAAGAGAAATTTAATATCCCTCTCGTAGCAAGTTTTTCAACGTTATATTAAAGAAAAACTCAGTAGGTATCTAATTAGCAGGTTGGACTTAGTTGCTACTTGCACTTACCTTAGAAAAATGCATTCTATTAAAAACAAAAAGTTTGACAAAATTAAGTTCTAAATATTGTATCGTGTAGGATATTTTAATTAGGTTGACTGAGGTTTTGAGTAATTTAAATCACACCTTGTTTATCTAATTTAACTTTTGTAAGATATCAATTTGCGACTGTTACATTGCTTGCGGTCTCAAGATCAATCATGAACTATTTGTATTCAAGTATGATAAGAAAGGATCTGCAGTGTGAGTGATACATAACATACTACAATAGTTACTCTCAATTGCAGGAAACGACAAGCGTTCTATGGGCGACTGGTTAACTCTTTAGTACATTATCACAAGATGTGCGTGTCTTGCAGTTTAGTACTCATGTGTTATTGATACAAAGAAATGTATGCCCCTTGTGCAAGGCTAACAAGCCTCACAAAAAATATTTAGCATTTATTGCAATAGCTAACAATTTGCACTAATACAACTAACTTTAGATTGTAACTTTATAAATTAATTAAACAACTAACACTGCTGTGCGCAAAATTTTACGCCGCGCGCTCCTGCCATTTCCTTATTTCTTTACGTGCATTCCAAATTAGCATATTTGGCCTTATAACTATTACCTTTGTGCTAATGAATTTCTATAATTATCCTAATATTGAAGCTACAAAGACTCTACCAAGTTCATCCGCGGAAACGTAATATCCGAACACCAAATGGCATTCAGATACATCTGTAGCACTAGCACTATACAGGTATGTTTGTTGGCGTAGCAGGATACCTAGGGAGTTGCGCCGCTGTTATTGATTTATGCATTTCATCGGCGCACACCCCATTCCGCCCCGTGTGACTTGACCCGCCCAACGTTAACTGCGCCGGGCAAAATTTAATATCTCGACTTGCATTTATACACGTTACGTATGTGAGCTACCGGATCGATGCAGCTAGTCTCGACACAAATAAACACTCTTTTATGCATACCTATGAGTCGTTTCAAGATTTGAATTGGATTAAGATTTATGTTTGCAGTTTGCTAAAGTAATAAATAGCTTATGCAGTTAGTATTGCGATTGTTTGCTGGGCACAATGGGCTTTGCAAGGACTAGAATTCGGAGTATTCTTAAATATACATTTCTTTATGGTTTCGAGGAAGGAGAGATTTAGGTTCAATTATGAAACTAAAGTATTTCGCTCATCCAGGGGGGTTTATTAAGGATGCTGGTGGTCGACACTCTTAATAAGTTTTTTATCACTTAGGTACGTACCCAAGTGATAACTAGCTGCGCGTCATTTTCAATTTGCATTGGGCGGCATCTACATCGCCACATGCGAACTACGCATCACACTGAGGTCACGCAAAATTCTGCACCGCGCAAGCAGTTTACCGAGCGACTAACATTTCTCGCCATAAAACGTCGGGCAGTAGCCCACCAGACACAACACCCTTTTCCTCATTCCTCTATACTAGTGACCCCGGCGTAATGGCATAAAATTGTTCTTTGTAATAACTGGCTTGTTATGTTAGGGCATGTTGGTACCTTAGTGCAGATCGTACCTGGCTGCATTTGCTTCATCTTAGCGATCCCGCCTCAACAAGTTTTTTCAGATGAGATGAGCTACATACAAAGGCTAAGCGTGACAGCTGTTGTTATCCGATGCTAAATTCTATGAATCCAATTAATTATAAAATAATCAATACATTTTTAATTGGGATGAACCATTTTTGTATGTTTGAGGCCAATGCGAGTTATGATAACTGCTGAATAATATGCTCCTTCAATCGATTATCTATATGGAGCTATTAGCGATTATTTATGTAAATAACATTACTGATTCAATTATAAAGTTCACCTTTTTAGGTTTATAGAATATGGTGTTTTTTTTTAGGAATTATTAAAAAGCAAGCCGGGTCGATGAGTAATTCATCGGCCAAAATAACGATCTTTTAACCTTAACTTTCATCACCTTTTAACTTTCATCCCCTTTTAACCCCTTTAGTTTTTAAAAATCCTTCCCATAGTCACATTAGAAATATTAGTGATCAGCAATATATATGTCACCGTAAGATTGTAAGAACCGTTAGTTTAAAATGCATCGGTATTACTTCCATTACATTATAAACTGTCGAAAAATTGAGAACTGGGTGAAATAGGTTAGGTTAGAACTGTGAGCTACCGCCCGCGAGCCGAGCGAGCGAAGCGAGTGGTGCCGCGGCAGCGGCAGTCGAGCGCTACTTCTAAATTGCTCGCGCTAATACTAAATAGTAGTTTTTTATTAGCGCTAGGCCCGTTACGTCGTTAGCAGGTTTGATACCAGCTCACGATTTGTCGGTTTCCCTTAGATAGATTAGGTATTAACTATCGAAAAATAATGCGTTTAGTTGTAAATGGTTTGTGTCAGTTAACAATTTTTCGATATTTTCAATTTTTGTTTTATCCTTTAGTTGAAGTAGTCTATAGGGTTAATTAAAGAAATGTAATTCTCATTACGAAATTATAAGGCACTCTCTTAAGAAAATTTGAACTTAAAATTAAAATATACGTTATTTATAAAAGCTTTGACGTACAAACTAATTTCATAAACGATGATTAAAGTTACGAGACGTTAAAACGTAAAAAAATAATGGTTCGCTAATCAACTTAACTTTAAACAACTTTTATAAATAAAGGGGTAAATAGGCATTGTTTTGTTTGGTTTGTTTACCTGTTTAGTTACCTATATTGTTGCACTCGTGCAAAAATAATTGTTCTCTCGGTCTTTGTCTTAGTTACACCTTAAACACAAACTTCCGTCCCCACTTTCTTACTTACACGTTGGAACTTGGAAAGAAACCTTGGACTTTATAACACTTAATGAACACTATCAGAACAATACAATCTTTTTAAATGTTTTTTTAAATGCTTTTACCTGTTTGGTTACTGGTTTCTGTTCATTTGCATAAGAAACCATAGACATACTAGGAAAAATAATTATGGATATGAAAAATTGTAAATAAAAAAATACGGATAACAAAACCCCCTATTAGCTTCCGTTTCCAAGACCTTTCGAGAACCGAATTAAGGCACCTACACATAGGCGCGACGCAACACCGCACCGATAGTAAAATTTTCATGATGTTTCCAAAGAAATTGTTCCAGTGCTGCGACGCGCCTATCTGCGGGGTCTGCAGTTATGACAGTTTTATGGTTAAACTAGCTATTATAAGTATACAGTTTAGATGATCCAAACATAAACTCATCCCTGTTTGTTTTGGACCTTAGAAATCAGGCCACACTTGGTTTACTGGTAGAGAATGCCTAAGGCATTAAGTCCGCCTTTGTATCATTTTTTTTTAATGCGAAAAGTTTAAATAAGTATAAAAAAATCAGTCAGTCGCTTCGCTAGAAACGAAGCACGTGTCACGTTCTGAATCAGGAAGAAGTTGCACGATAGCAAATGTTGTAATAGAAAGCGATCATCGCTTGTTTGTGCGGGCTTTAAAGTACTTGAAGACCATCGTTCGAGTTTCAGGACACTTATTCAATATATCAGTATGCACATACGGCGCATCCGTTAGTCGCAGCGAAGATCACTTGTTCGCATTTTAGTAACACTTTGTCTTATACAGGCTGTAAGGGTAAACACTCTTGTCATTCAAACCATGGGTAGTTGACCTAAATATTAAAATAAATGACCGAACACAACAAAATAAAAACGTCATTTTCATTAAAAGATTTTTAAAAGTTTCTATCCGACACCGTGCTCTCTAGCGAAACAGCTGACTGACTGAGGGAGGGGTCGCGCTCGCGGCCGGTCAGGTCACATCCCGCACCCCCCACCCGTGTTGAGACGCAAGTTCATTGCCCGAGCGCATAGGGCAGCGAACTTGCGTCTCTTGTGGTAAAATGTTGATTTAAAAAAAAGAAAAAAAAAGTTGTAATTTTACATTGATTTTACGTTCTATAAATGAAACCAAACCACTGGTTGCAAGGATAACGGTGTTTACCCTAACATCCTGTATATGCATAAGGCTGACCCCTTATGCATATACAGGATGTTAGGGTAAACACCTAACATCCTGTATATGCATAAGGGGTCAGTTATGAAGTTAGTCTGGAAATTTGATTTATTTACAATTCAACTATCCTATGCAACAATGTCGTTGCAAAATATTGGCGTTTCTCATTGCATTTGATTTTACGAAAAGAGATTCTTTGTATGGATTGAAAAATACTTACTACATAGAGTTGCTTTGGTCTAGTAGGTACTTTAGCCCAAGGTATAGTCCAGGATCTGATGATGCAGCTGGAAGCCCGCCATAGGAACTCCTCTAGTAATCAAGATAGCCTCCTTGTATTTGGGCGCATTCATTTTTGTTTTGACAAAAACTTTAGCCACATACACTTAAAATAACCCTTGTTTAGTTCATTTTATGCTTGCTCTTAAAATCCGATCTAGGATTATGCATAGTTTAGCTTTTAAGTACAAAAATAACCTAGAGCTGAATTTTTTATGCAACATAATGGTGAGAAATTGTTTTTAACGTTGTCAAAGTGGCTCGAAGCTTCATACAATATGCAGCACAGTAGCAATCGATGCGGTTCATGGACATACTAGCTTCTCTTTCAATTTTTAATTAACTTCGCTGTTTCAATGCAACATGGCAATGTAGACTTACACTGAAGTAGTTGTTATGTTGGCTGACATCAGACGTTTCGCAGTTATAGAACTTAAAACATAACGTTACGCCTATATATTTCCGAAGGGGTAAGCGTAAGTGTGTTCACCCACATTGGGCATAGAGGACAGTTTAGGACATGTGACATGTCCGTATAATTACGGTATCCTAAAACTCACATTGAACAGTTCAGGTTCCATCAGGATAATTTAGATCAATACACATTATGTAAGACAGTTCCTATTTCTACACTTAAAATAAAAAACCGGCCAAGTGCGAGTCGGTCTCGCGCACGAAGGGTTCCGAACCATTATCTATAAAAACGGCAAAAAAATCACGTTTGAAATATTTATTTTATTCTGTTTTTTAGTATTTGTTAGAAGGTTGAAGAACTCGCAAGACTCATGTAAAAATAGTGTAGGTACTTTCCTAATAGTATTCTACTGAAGACTTAAATGCACACATGACACGTGCCCAATACTGTTTTTTTTTAAATACTCTCACTCTACTCCTTCCGATACCAATGAAGGCGTATCACAATCGATATTCGATTGTTTCAGAAAATGCTGAACTTGATCTCTGACCGCCTGGAACGCCGCATATGCGATGACGTGCTGGAAGTGGCCTGGTCCACCATGTGGAACGTAACTGATGAGACTCCACAGAACTGCCAGCGCTTCCTGGAAAATCGCGGCATGGAATACTTCTTGGCCTGTCTCAAGGTATCTTTTGCTCTTGATTCATTTGTTTTTAAATGTAACCGACTGGCAAGCAAACAAGAAAATATTACTTAGGGCCGATTTAACCAAATCTTTTATTCGGGGAATAAAATTGACGTCTGATAGTTTTTGTATAGAAAATCTGTCAAAAATTTAATATTTATTCCCTGGATTAGACTTATACTACGGTTAAAAGTTTGTTCGAATTCGTCCTTAGAAATAACTACGTAAACTCATAGAAAACAAAATATTTTTCAGGTATTCCCTGACAAGGAGGAGCTGCTGCGCAACATGATGGGCCTCCTGGGCAACGTGGCCGAGGTAGCACTGCTGCGCCCACAATTGATGAACAAGCTGTTCCTGACAGTCTTTTTCGAGCTGCTTGACTCGTGCAGCGACGGCATCGAGGTCAGGATCATGACTTTATATACTTTTTCTTCACAGCATTTTAACATTACATCCCGCAGAGCGAGACTCTTGTGTTTGGTTATCAACTCTTGTACAGGATTGCAACACACGGTTTTCTGCCTTTTAGTTGTTTTCATCTTAAGTCTTGCTCTGCGGACTGTAAAGCTCTGTTCAGAGCCGCGTTCAAGAAAATGACAACACTTCAGTTACCGCAGTGAACAAACTCGATGTTTCTGCGCGAAGGATCTTCAAAATAATGTAGGTACCGTCCGGTGCGATATCGTGAACTAAAAAATTATGGTCACCCATAATAATTAAAAAATTAGGTGGCTTTTAGCACCCCTTCGTCGCAGCAGCGCCATATTGTAGGTTTAATAAAACGTTAATTATTATTTTTCGAAACGACTAGGAGTGACTTGAGCGAAGGAAGCGAGACAAAAAAAAAGTAGGTATTTGTTCAAATGTTTCGCTCATTTAATTCCGACTTGAGGCCAGGGCTTGGAACCGGTACCAAAAGTACAGTTCTATACCGGTACTTAGCGGTTCTTACTATTTCGGTACCTGGGTACCCGTTCCAGACGGGTACCGGTACTCCGCCACCGGTATCTCACCAGGGCCAATGGTATCAGTTCCCAAAAATACCGGTATTTCAAGCCCTGGTTGAGACGCTCTTTTTGTAAGTTTTCTTTTAAAAACATGCACGAAAAAAAAAACGAAACCTATAACCGATTGTAAATAGTGCTGGCTATGTGAATGCGTAAAAACGTAGTTCAAATGTATAAGATAATATTATGCAATTATATTAGATTTTTGTTTTCATTGACCACCAATAAGTTATGGCTATTTTTTATTAAATTGTTCGTGTTATATTACCCGGTCTATACGATAAACCCAATTTGTAGTATGACTGGTTAAACAAAGGAAAGTTATTGATGACATGATTAATTCGCAAATTATTGTGACAAGATTCGCAAAATGTGAAAATACTTGCGCAAGTACCTACTGAAGCGGGCTATATATATAACCTTTGAATAAGGCAGAGAAAAATGTTAGTTTCCCTTCATACTTCAAACTGGGCTTCGGATAGGTCAAAACGCCAGTATTCCAATCGATGTACCTATGTATTTTATAGGACAATTAAATCAACCTATTGAGGTTTTTTTATGTTTCTGTTTATATTTTGTCCTGTTCCTTATTAATTAATTAATAATAATAAGAATTTTTTAAATGTTTTTTTATAAAATTATTTAGAAATGTAAACAATATGTATCCTAAATGAAATAAAAATAAAATTATAAGTTAATTTATACACATGTTTGGAGCGAAAGTCAGCCAGTCAGCGTCATTTCATCTGGTTACGAATACGCATTTGTGCATTTACGATATGGGAGGGCAAAAGGGACGGGTTAAAACATCCTCTCAGAATTCTTCTACTATAATCTTGGTTAGCATTGCTAGCATAACCGAAGAAATTGCAGCACGGAGCTGTTCCAGAAGGAAAGGTGACGACTGGATGCTGCGGCACGATAAGTACGTGCTTCGTCGCTAACAACACTCAAGGTAAGCCACTACAACACTAAGGGCTTACAAGACAGAGGTCTTCAACCATTTTGACGTCATGGGTCGAAAATATATGCTTTTGGGTTCTTCGCCGATATCAAAATCAAGATCAAATGAAATTAATTAAAAACATTCAATTGATGATAAGTTTGACGATGTTTAGTCTTAGAAATTTATCAATATCTGATACAATAGTTGTCGTTCAGATTCTTAAATTTTCGAAAATTGACAAGCTATCGCTGGCACGCAAACTTTCCGCGGAGAGCTTGTTGAAGGCCTCTGCCCTTGGCATTTCTCAAACTGATTTTATCGCCTCACTGCACCATCTAATCGAAGCGTATAGAAGGTAACCAGCAGGTACGGAAGCAGTCAGCACATATGGGAGCAGTCAGCACTGTAAGAAGCGGTCGAGATGGCGCCATTAAGCAACCAATGATGATACCCATATTTCAGGTATGTGCTAAAAAATCGTCGCAAAGACGATTAATGTCGTGAATCCACTAGCAAACATTCGTGCGCAACAAGTGACGCTTAAGATTTTGCGTAAACTGAAGCGAAACCGTCGAAAGATTTATTTTCGCTCTATGAAAACAATAATGTTGCGCAAACTCGCAGCAAAATTATCTCATAATCAAAGTAGAAAAAATGTTCTGAAAATTCTGCCTTGTTTGTTTTTGTTTAGCAACATGGCATATCGTTGCTTCTTGAAGAGAAAGTATAGTGGGCTCATGGCGTTCACTTTATAACTTAAAACATAACTGTCGACTGGAAAAGTAGATGAGAGTGTTGTTGTCCTTGATTGGTATAACATGTTTACAATATTGGTAAAATAATAATACAGTAAAGTTATTTCGTTAAACATTATAAATATTTTAACAATCATCTCTTACTTTTCATGTTGACTCACCCGAATTCTCAAATACATTGAAATGAAATTAAGCGCATGTTAATGCAATGGCAATAGACAAACGTGTGTGGGAAAGGGAAAGCCTTTGGGAAGCCTTTGCTGCCCAGCAGTGGGACATTACGAGCAAAATAAATAGAAAGCGCATATTCAATTCGGATGATATTTATGCTTTTTTTTTTTGCAAAGCAGGAGACTAAGCAAAAAAAGCCTAAAAATGCAACATTCACCCACTAGGGATGTTACGAATATTTGCATTCGCATTCGATAAAGCGAATGATTCGCATCATTTTAACATTCGCATTCGAATGTGTATAATAGTTGTGCTATTCTCTAAAAATCTCACCGTGAAAACTTAGGTGCAAAAAATAATTTTGGCTATTACTGTTTAATCATTTTCATATTCCTATTGTAAATAAAATATTATTAGTTAAGTTGATTGATTTTTTTTAAATTTTCTATACATTCGCATTCGAAAATTCTAATTCGCGAATGTGAAAAATATGACATTCGTAACATTCCTGTACCCACAAGTGGGGTTTTTTAAACAGTTTTTAACTTGGCTTTCATAGTGGTAGGTAATTTAAATATGAGTTAGTTGAAAGAAATCTTTCATTTTTATAAAAATTATGGCGAGTGCAGCGTCGGAGAACGCTGCGAATTCGTCGGTGGCTGCAGATCCGTGACCGACTCATCGACGGCAAGTGGCTCGGCGTCAAAAACGAGGTGGGCACCAATAAGTGTTTTGCGTGTCAGCCATAATTATTTTTCCTTTGCTTATTTTTGTGAAAATATTAAATTCTATAATTTTCAAATGTAATTGGGAATAAATTACAAAACACGAGATCATAATTTCTATGTCTTAAGTAACAAGTAGGTGTGCCAAAACAGCAAAATACTTTCGAAGAGTTAGCGAAAAAAAATTCATTTTTTTCAACGGGTAATTCTAATGGAATTGGCGAAAATTAATAGTAATAGTCTAATATGCGGTTTTTAAATTCATACCAAAGTGCCTAAAAAAAAGCAGCAGCGGTGCCTTTTCTTCATCATAATATTTTTGGCACACCTACTCATGGACTACCAAACTGAACTTCGACAAACGGTACTACGACATGATTTTACTTCGACAATATCTTAAATCGACGTGATGCATCTCAGACACGATGATCTTTCGCAAGTTCAGTTGTTTCCCAACGCCGCAGAATAATTTTGAATTAGCATCGTGTCTGAGACGCACCACGTCGATTTAAGATATTGTCGAAGTACAGCATGTCGGAATAGAGTATGTTGAAATTGAATCATGTCGAACTATCATTATTGTCGAAGTAGTATGTCGTCGAAGTCACATCATTTCGTAGTTAAGTCATGTCGAAGAAACGTTTTGTCGGAGTTGTGTAGTGTCGGACTTAAGGCATGTCGAAGTAAAGACGTGTCGTAGTACCGTTTGTCGAAGTTCAGTTTATATGTTATGTTTCTGACTAGGTCCTTACATAAAGTCTCAATAGCTATTGATTCGACGAAAATGTTATGTGTAACGAACCAATAGTACTATCGAATATATAAACTCTCAGAAACCAACACCCTAATTGCGCAACAGACGATAAGTCACAATCTGAATCATTTTAAAGGATTCATCCATTCCTTCATATGTTCGAAAAATTTGTCTGCTCAACGCGATGAATGTTGTTGAACTGTCAAAATGAAACCGATTGTGATTGATCTTGTGTTACGCAATTAGTGTGCAGGCATTCAGCTTAGAATGTTAAAATTAAATTATTGTTTGTTTTTGCGGCTGTGTGTTTGAATATGAACAACTCGAATGATTCTTACTTTATTTGTCTTTTCTATTTTAATTTAGCTTGTTACAGTCAAATTGACGTGTTTTGAAAGGTCCGCCTGCAGTTCAATATTTTGGCCGAGATGTTTTTAATTGTCGTTTCTATCAATATTATTGTGGTAACAATGTGTCTTTATGACGTTCACCAAGTTGCAGTTTTGTTTTTTATTTATTATCGCTTCTCATCATGTGCGACACCAACTCAACCCTTCCTTAGGTAAAAATGTTTTTCTTTTACTACCTGTTTAGTGTTTAAGACCTATGTAGCCGTATCTTGAAACCAATTACATTGACATTATTTGCATAGTGTTATTTTACATTTTAGTTACACCTATAGATATAAGTTGAATAAAATAAAAACAGTCCGAGGTGAAGGCAAGGGGAAGAAGACAGTACTTATTAAAGTTAACTTAAGGATAAGGCTTAGTCTGGTGTAATTCCAGAAGGACCCTGGATACAAATAAGAAAGGATCAACGAGTACGTATGTCCTTCGACTTCTTGACTTCGATCTCGTCGATCTGCTGTTCCATACATTTTGTCGATTTAAGTGAACACAAATGTATGGAACAGCAGATTTTTTTTTCGCGATTTCAAAGTTGGTCCCATAGAAAAATTGGTCAAAATGATGAGTACAATGACCCCTTTTCGGGTTTAGCATAAACAAAAAATAATGTTGTATAAGGTCTACAACGGAAACAGGTGCTCCCGAAGATGTTTATTGACTCTGACTGATTTGGACGGGTTACGGATTTCTGCGGCATCTAATTGGCTTTAAAAACAAAACCAAAATGTAACATAATAAAGCAAAATTTTAACTTATATTCTATTACTTATATTTACCTTATTTATCTTATTTTCATGTCAAAGTCCATCGACGCGCTTCCTCGTAGGGTCAATCGTTACATATTTACTGATCCTTACAGCGGTTTTTATGGAATGAATGTCGTTTTCTGTGAGTAGTTCTGTACCGTGAGAAAAACAATAGTTAATTGTTATCCATGACTGTAAAAAATATGTCTTATGTAGGGGCTATACAAAAATATGTGCCGTCACACCAGCGTATACAAATTTGCCCGCATGTGACAAAGACGGGGTGGGGGGGCGTTATAGGTAAACATCATGAAATTCGTGCGAAGCAATTTATTGCATTTCAAATTATGTAAATTCATAATGGTCTTTGCCCCGCAGTGAGACAAAAATGGCTGAATAATAATAATACAAGAAAGATTTTATTAAACACAGTCTATGTTTAATAAAATCTTTCTTGTATTAATAATAATATAATAATACAAGAAAGATTTTATTAAACATAGACTGTGTTTAATAAAATCTTTCTTGTATTATTATTATTCAGCCATTTTTTTGTTTTTCACAAAGTATATTAATAACACAGCTTATGTTATTAATATACTTTGTGAAAAACAATGAAAAATAACAAGAGTTTTGTGTAATGGTTCAAAATTAACATAACGTGAAAGTACTGCCTCACGATAACGTTATAATGAAATGGAATAAACGGTTATCTAGGATTCAAGGCGAATACTTAACGCAAGCATTGACCCCACAGGTGAGCTATAACGCTGCTGGAGTTTTGGCCCACATGGCTTCTGATGGCCCAGAAGCCTGGACCGTGTCTGATCCAGGCCGCGACCAGGTTCTGCACCGTGTGGCATCTGCTGTGGAACGGTGGGACTTGCGCGCCGAGCGCAACATTAACTATCGCTCCTTCGAGCCGATACTGAGCCTGCTGAATGCTCACCACACTCCGCAGTGCCAGCACTGGGCAGTATGGGCTCTGGCCAACTTGACTTCTGTCTACCGTGAGTATTTTAGAGCTTAATTTTTTTTTTTAGGTTTTTCCTATTTTTATCTAGGCGTAGGAAACTGACAGGTTTAAAAAATAATATTATAGTCTTAATTATTGTTTTTTAAACTTTACACCTTACTTACGTCTTATGCCCGGTTCCTATACTCGCAAAACGATTCGTTTTGTTCACGGATGGTAAAATTGTCTACGAGACGTAACCCAAAAGTGTTCCTTTAAAAATCACTTCGTAAGTGAAGTTACCGTTGGCTTGCTACCTACGGACGGGAGGGCTTCGAATAACGGATAGTAGGGTAAATGTATAGAGATGACAGCTAGTAGTGTTTCTATAAAATTTTTGAAACAATAACCAGCTGTCAACGTTACTAGGCGTATGTGATTTATTTACCGCCCGAAATTGGTCGGTTGTGTCAAAAGTTTTACGTGTTTTCTATAATAACGTTCAAATAAATTAAAATGTCTCATTCAGATAGTGATTTGAGTGAACTGGAAATGTTATCCGACTGGAATAGCTCAGACTCCGTTGAAGAACGTGGTACTATTCGTAGGAATTACCAAATAAGGGTTGACCATTTTAATACTTTGAGTTTTTATGAATTCCATGTTAGATTTCGGCTGGATAAGCCTTCTGTTGAAAGGTTACTCGTTTACGTTCATGAGATACAGCCTGGTGTCAGACGGACAGACAGACAGCAGAGCCTTAGTAATAGGGTCCGTTTTACCCTTTGGGTACGGAACCCTAAAAACCACAAGAATTTAAATGAATAAAATTTTATTCTAAATTATATATTTTTTATTAATTTTACCTATACCACTTTTATTGTAGTTGTTTGTATTTATCACATTCTACACTTTTTTTTATTTTACCACACATATCAATTTGCAATTTGCATTTAGCATTAAAATAAACTCAAATACATAAAACACTAATCAATAATTACATTACAATTCCTATTCTGTTTCTGATCTAACTCTGATCTTAATAGCTTCATTTCTCAATCAAATTTTTCTGTTATTTTATCATAATATCTTGCTATGGCTAAGTTGCGAACTAGACGTCCATCATTGTCTGCTTTATTTTTACCTGAAATATGTAAGGAAGTTAATTAATAAAATGGGACACAAATGTGAGACATGCTTTTGGTAACTGCTGGGCCAAATAGAGATATTGTGTAAGTTTAAGAGTTCAATTAGTAACTTCTACCATTCTTTATTGTTTTTAGTTCATCTGACATAGGTACGCCAAATAAATGTTTGGAACTCTCTGCCTTGCTAGTAAGGACTGGATTACTTTGAATTAGGTCAATTAACAACGCAACCTCGTCTTTGCTCATGATCCTAGCTTTCTATAAGTGAACCAAATAATTTACGATTATAGATATGCATTCACAAAACACGTTTTTTTTAACTTTTATACGGCACAATAACTTACCGGTATACTATCCATTCCGGAATCTTTCCACTGATATTTGTATGTAATAAATAGTCACTTTATCTTCCGTAACTCTTCAGTTTCAATTTAATTACCAGTTAAGGAATAATTGGAAAGATTTCAGGATAGTATTTATTATTTGGGAAAGATTGTTTACAATACAAATTACAGACAGTTTCATACATTGTCATCGCCACAGTTGCGTTTTGTTCACTTCGGCAGTGATGGTTAACATATTTTTTTAAATTATACAAATTATTTCTTTAGCAAAATCAGATCGAATAATTAAAAAAAATATTTTAATCAAATTATTGTGATTACTTAAAATAAGAACAATTTTAATTAATTTTAATAAAGCTTTCAAATAAGCTTGTGTGTTACAACGAAACGCATGAACGCCGTACTGATGTCGTCGGAGGGCTTCGGTCAGCGGGTAACCGACATCTGTTAGTCGCAGGTAAAGGACGAAAAAACTTTTAGGAACGTCTTTAGCGGCTCATTACTCGTAGCTCAAAAACGATTGGTTACTGATGTACAATAACGATTCGTAAAATAGAGGAACCGGGCACTAGTCGTTACGGGTAGTCAGAAAGACCGAAATTCTGACAACCAGTCTAACCAAGAAGTATCGTGTTTCCAAGTAACTGGGTTCTGGAGGGCAAATAGGACTGATATCCAGTTAGACTGGAAGTAGTTCTCAACATAGTTGGGAAAAGGAAAAATTGTAAAGGTGACATGGGACAAAAGATTAAATTCATCAAAATGACTAGGCTGCTGTTAGAAACCATTAGTTAAAGGAAGTCATAATAGGAAATGAGCGTAAATTCTAGTATAAAACCGAATGGTTGTTATTTCCAGCGGACAAGTACTGCGCACTGGTAGAGGCCGAGGGAGGCCTGCGTCTGTTGAACGACTTGCTGATCCATCCGCGCCCCTATGAGCAAATCAAGAAGCTGGCGAACATCGTGATCGCCAACTGCGCCAGCTTCGCCGCCCGCGACTCTAATAGCCCACCGGCTTCCCCCGCTCCGGACAATTAACTAATAGAGTTCTTCGAGGAGATCAATCCTCGACTGCGTGATTAGCGCCTGTGCTGCGTCATCCTGATGTGCTGCACGCTCGCGGTCATCATCATCGGAGGCGTCTGGTTCTGGGTTGGCGTCTACTATGCTCATACTAATCGGTAAAGTGTTACAGCCAACAGCTCTGAAACCGTTGCACGCATGGACTTTCACAAGCCAAAAAACTATACAAAACATCTTTGTAGATGTTACTAAAGAATCACTGTGTTAGTACAATAAGCAAATAATGGTATCCCTTAACTGTAAGCGAAATTTTTCCGTATTAGATTCCATCTAAAGCCATTTCTATCAAGATGTGTATCGAGCTTAAAACGTCTCGTTGTCCAAGTCGGATACATTGTAAAAAACACACGAACAGTAGCTACCCCATTGTTCGTGACCCTTGATCCCCCTTTAGATTGTTATAATCTAATCTATTTAACTAGTATTAGAATATATAGTTATTATATAAAGTAAGGATATTCGTTTATTGAAGAATTTTCTGTTTCGTGCTTTGTAAAAATATGATCTGTATTGTATATAATATAATCCTAACTTGTAGAATCATAAATTATGTATTCATTTATTAATATTAATTTGCCTGTTATTAGAGTTATTACGTAATGTATTAATTATTCTTCTTGTCTAATACCTATGTCATTGAAAATATTATAATGCATATTAAGCTCCTTAAGAACGGATTCGATATTGGATTTAATTAGTGATAGCATGGTCATGTTAAGCTCCTTAAGATTGAATTAGTGATGGCTTGTTCATGTTAAGCTCCTTAGGAACTGCATGAATTGGAGATAGGATTTAAATAGTTATAGCATAATTTTGAACATCTCGTTCTAAAACTTTTGTATTGGAGTTACAATGTTAAAAAATTTAGTCTTTGATACAAAAATTAGGGATGTTACACATTTGATGCGTATCTTCGAATGAGACTATTTTTGTTTGTGACGTAGGGCGAAATATTTATTTTTATTGAAAACAAAATTTATTAAAAAGATTCTATTTCTCTTGTAAATAAATAAACCAGAAGACTAATTCTCATATTGAAAAATGTTCAGAGTCAATAGCATATTTGACTTCTGACGCGAAGATGGCGATGGCGTGTCATGCCATGTGGCATAGCAGGCATGGAGCAATCAGAAAATTACATCAGGACGATGCACAGCATCAAATATTATATCAGCGTATGTGATCTCCACGACCATAATCTTGTACATGCGCTTCACAGTGAGCATAGCGGCAGCACTTCAACTCGTTCAAAATAATAATTCGGTGGGTAAAACACCCAGGAGCCAGCCCTGCACTAGTCAACCTTTTCACCGCTATTTCGCTATAAATAGTTCAGATATTGATCATCGTTTATGGCAGATATTGGTATACAATTACTAACACTTGAGATTGTACAAATTGTAAGTACGTTACCTTTTTTAAAACATGTCGGAAAACAATTCAATAAGTTTTAATGTCACATCACATATTTATAATCGATAAGCGGCTGACTATTGGATGCGCAAAGGCTGACTTCAGGTTCCAAGCAGCTGAGTACTGGTGAAAAGCACACTTGCTTGAAGTATTTTTTTATATTTTCAGAATACTTATAATTTTTAATTGATTAATCAAAATATATGTAATCTTTGCGTTGATTGCAAAACTTTGTTTCTACATCCAAAATTTTTGAACTGATAGATAGTTCTTCAAAGTTAAAATTCTCGCTAAAAGTAAAAGGCTGACTACTGGGTGTTTTACCATAATCATAATACTAACACGAAATTGTTTTTACTCGTTAATGGAGCTATTATTTTCGTCTTTCACAGCACGTGGGTTGAACGGAATATAAAATATCTCCGCGGTAAAACCACACAAATATTATCCTTTAATATTATGATAAGTTATCTTATATACACCATTGTCATTCATGTTTCAATATTTTTGGATATTCTGTGTAAATAATTAATCCATATAAAATTCTAAAATCACAGTAAGCATTCAATTGGCTGTCCAGTGCAAACAGAGGCTCTGTTCACATCATACAGACTGACATATAATTAATTAAGATTTGGCAACTTTGTTTCTTTAAAAACACATGATGAAGGTACATAGGTCCGTCCTGTTTCCGTTGCCAGAATAATAAATGACTCTACTAACTATCAACTTCTAATACTAGTCATATCGTCTTAGTTTTATGAATATGCGCATTATACTACTAATCATAAATGAAAATTATGCTCATGTGAACACAGGCCTTAACACTAATTAAAAGCAAAGTTGTATGTACA
The DNA here is from genome assembly GCA_947363905.1 of Lithophane semibrunnea. NCBI lineage: Eukaryota > Metazoa > Arthropoda > Insecta > Lepidoptera > Noctuidae > Lithophane > Lithophane semibrunnea. The sequence goes on from OX376186.1 coordinate 15,107,314, forward strand.
CACGGCTACATATCAAGCTATACATTTCCAGTGTATACTGACCTCTCATCGTACGGAAATCCTGTACAATGCGAGATCAGCTTATACTGGAAATGTAAACCTTAATAATGTAGCCGTGTGTACCACAAAATGTATTTGGAAAATATATTTGGATACAGTTTTATTTATTTCGGTTATATATATAGTTGTTATAATTAACATTAGGTAGTGAAGCTGCTGTTACTTGGCTCACTTTAAGCTTTATTGTTATCTATTTATTGTTGTGTTGCCTAACGCAGATAACACTATTAAATCATTTAACTCGACAGGTATCATGTGCATGATTGGAAAGAACGTTTGAACATAAAATGGCGTTGCAACTAAGGAGCTACGTTAATACCTTTTAAATTCATAACACAATGTTATTTCCCGGTGTATATTTATCCTGAATTAATATAGAGAATATAATATATTCCAGTACATTACATTATATTTCATAACTGTACAGTAATTGTAATAGTTGTCTATTTAAACACACACTACACAACCTTAATAAATTAATATGAGTTTAATACTCAAAGAAAAACAGTCATTGACCCAAAAGTAGAATTAAGGCATTACATATAAGAAAAACAATGAAAAAAATCCCAGAATCAGTGCACGCCACTGGAAAAAATAAAATATCTACCAAGAATGATGACGATAAAAATAATGAAATAATGACGATAAAAATTATGAAATGATAACGTTATAACTAGTGAAATAATAATGTTAAAATGGAACTCGAATCAGTATGAAAATCGATGATGGAATGTGTAAATAAATTCGAATATTAGGAGAGATTGTCTGAGAAAGATCAACAAACAGATTAAGCTCACCAGAAAGCTGCCGCCACAAAGGATTCACAGTTTGAGCTGTTTGAAAAATTGCTATACTTACATCATAATATTATAACCACTGACCGTATCGATGTTATTTTTGTGTGCTAATTGTTTAGAATATACTAATATACTGAGTTAACTCTCTGTATATGTAGCTTTAGGATTAACACTTTTCAATAGTACATTACTCATTCAATTTTTTAGGTGTCTATATGATATGGTTTGTCAGTAAAGTGCATCAGGAACACACACGCGCGCTTGGTTTTGCTGCAAACACAGTTCTCAATAAGAGATAAAGTATCGAGTGCGGGATTGTAATAGATCCGCCTCGTTGTGCTGGGTAGTTCAAGAGGTTTTGCTAGGTTAGCTCCGACATTTATTGTCTTTTGCGATATTGACTCTGGATTCGAGGAATCTCGACAGTGTGTGTTTAGTTTTCATAAGGCCAATTTATAATAAATTTTTAATATTCAATCTGATGGCTAAAATTGTTAAGATATTATTGTCACGAGACTCTAGAATTTCATTGCACTATGCTGTTTGGAGATATGGAATATATACAGGAACAGTATACGTGACATGGAAATATGTAAGTATATGGAATCTAGTCGGCCTGTACATGCAAAGAGCACTTGATAAACATCATTGAATGTGTAGTAGATTTTAACTTACACATTTTTTCAAATCAATAGTTTCAATAGTATTACATGTAAATCTATGTTGTGTACATATCGGTATTATATCTAAACCGATCAATAGGTGTTAAATGTGTTAAGGTCGTTGCACACTCGGCTCGGCAGCGGATCAGCACCGCCTCAACTCATCGACCTGCCTCACCCAGCTCGTCTCACGAACGCAGTCGCGTAACCGGAGCGACTCAGCACCTCCACGGCGACTGCTGGTGACAGCTCGCTAATGGCGCATTTACATTAGTCGGTTAGACCGTATTCGGTCACCGACTAATATAAACAGGTATTCGTTTGGCCGTATTCGGTCGAGCCCGTTGTCTGTGTCGAGTGCGCCGTGCCCCGCCCGTCGCCCGCCGCCCGCAGCAGGCCGGTTAACCGACCAATGTAAACAACTCAATTTAGGTAAGCGTTTCAGTTAAACCGAATGCGGCCGCCGCATTCGGTGACCGACCTAATGTAAATGCGCCATAAGAGCGTAAGAGACATTGTCACTTCCACACATCAACCGGTACTTTGATGATGGCGACGATTATGCGCGATGACCTCCCGACGTAAGCGCAGTAACTGCGGGTTGACCGCCAACCGCATGCGGGTCGCTAGCTTGTCGCGATGCCGTTACTATGCTTAACACTGCGTTGCAGTGTAGACTTACATAGAAAGAATGCTGGACGAATCGGGTTGAAGCTATACCGATCCGGAGTCGAGCTGATGCGGCGAACTTATTTATGAATTATCTTTGTGATGTTCACACATGATTGTCTCCTAGTATTTTATGATTTGGGTTCCTAGTGATCTAACGTGATTCATTGAGACTACCGTTTTGTTGTTCATTATGTCACTAAGTCTAGCAACACATCTGCCGAATTTACTGGAAAGTTGCAATACTTTTAATACCTACTAGGTCTTCGCCCGCGACTACGTCCGCGTGGATTTCGTACTTTATTCTTGAAATTTCAACGCTTCCTCCACCCCTTTAGGGTTGTTTTGGGAAATTAATTATTATGAAATTAAATTCCCCCTTTTCACTCCCTTAGGACAAGGACATTTTAGTAGAATAACCAAAATGTCCTTTCAGTATCGAATTTCTAGCCAAAGCGGTTTGGACTGGGCGATGATGTGTCAGTCGGCACACTTGCCTTTTATATAAATAGACTAGCGAACCTGCTTCGCACGGGTTTTACAACTTGACAATACATCAAGATTTCTTAATCTTATGTAACTTTAATAAAACGTATTACATAAACCTTCCGGAATAAAATCTCTAAACGATGGTGCAAACATCATCAAAATCTATTACGTGGTTTAGAAGAACAACGCGGACATACAGAAAAACACGAAAAGCGTCTTTAATTTATAATATGTATAGATGGCACGTCAAGCTGAAATAACTTCACATAATTTTAAAGAAAATTAAAGTAGGTGGAATTTCCGTCGCTTAATTTTCGGCAGATGTGTACGCTAAGTAGGGCTTTGTTCTGCCAGCTGTTTAGCAACCTACAAACATTTCCCATTTTCCGAAGTAGGTAATGATTTTTTAAGTATACATTGTAATCTTAAATTAACTAGGTATTGAAAATTAAAAAATTCTACAGACGTGATGGATATCAATATAGATCTAAACATGATAAAGCAAAAATAAACAGATTTTTCAACTCATACTTTAACACTTTTATTGCCAAGTACATAGACTGCAAAATAACTCCAATGGTCGTTGACCCCAAAAAAATCTAATCTTTTGTATTTTTTCGTGTTTAGATAAATCGTTATGTATCCATCAAGTGTGCAAAGTTTCACTTGTTAATTTGTATGCGTTAAGATTGCTCGGCCAAGTTACACACACAAAAAAAAAATTGTCGAAATTTGACAAAATCGAAGGGAACAAACCAAAAATTTGTCAAAGTAGAAATAAAAAAAATTATGAGGGTTTTAAGTTGGCCGCTCGAACGTAACGTGGAGGATTGCGCGGCCATGGAGATCTCAGCAACTACTTGGGTTAGAGATGTAATTCTTTTTGTCAATTGAAGACCGAATTTGTCAAAAATTGTCGAAAAAAGAATTATAAGCTCAAGATCAATATTTTGTCAAATATTCATTTTGGAAGTTATGGCCGCGCAATCGTGCACTTGTTGTTTCTATAATGTTGATTATTTCTTTAAAACTAGGACTTCACACAGTAAAACTGTTACAAAAAGAAAGGTCTTAATTTGTCACAGCTAACGAAAGCAATAAATACTACTAAAGTTTAGTTAAACGTACGTGGCCGCGCGGTCGAAACGTTACTTTGTACGCTGATATCTCATTATCTATAATTGCTAGGATTTCTGTGTGAACATCCATTTATTCGACAGATTAACCTCATTAGAATGGCATATCGTTTTACCCTCAGAACAGTCTTCAACGCGTATAATCTCAAAAATAATGTTAGCTCATACAATGTTCGAGTAGGGTAACCATAATTTCGATTTGGGAATACCTCTGACAGGAGACTGTCAATTATATTGGACAACATCTAACTCAATTTGAAAAAGGAGAATGGGCGTTTCTGCGCTGGAACCCAATTGCGTTAAGATATGGACCACCAATGGAAAGATATCGTCAAGGAAAATATTATTTTCTTATTATGACGACTTCTCTTGATCGTTAGTACGAAAGGAGCTACAGAGCTTTAAATGTGGGTGATTCAATATTGTTGGAATTCTGGTATTTTATCAATTAATAAACTTCTAATGATTCGGTGCCTTTCAAACATCATCTTTCAAGTCTATAAGCGAACAGTTTAAAACATTTATCTAATTAATCACCCACATTTAAAGCTCTGTAGCTCCTTTCGTACAGAGAAGTCGTCAAAATAAGAAAATAATATTTTCCTTGATGAGATCTTTCCATTGGTTCATCTTAACGCAATTGGGTTCCAGCGCAGAAACGCCCATTCTCCTTTTTCAAATTGAGTTAGATGTTGTCCAATATAAATGACAGTCTCCTGTCAGAGGTATTCCCAAATCGAAATTATGGTTACCCTACTCGAACATTGTATGAGCTAACATTATTTTTGAGATTATACGCGTTGAAGACTGTTCTGAGGGTAAAACGATATGCCATTCTAATGAGGTTAATCTGTCGAATAAATGGATGTTCACACAGAAATCCTAGCAATTATAGATAATGAGATATCAGCGTACAAAGTAACGTTTCGACCGCGCGGCCACGTACTTTTTGTGTTGGACTGATTTCGTCTGTTTAACTAAACTTTAGTAGTATTTATTACTTTCGTTAGCTTTGACAAATTAAGACCTTTCTTTTTGTAACAGTTTTACTGTGTGAAGTCCTAGTTTTAAAGAAATAATCAACATTATAGAAACAACAAGTGCACGATTGCGCGGCCATAACTTCCAAAGTGAAAATTTCGTAAAATATTGATCTTGAGCTTATAATTCTTTTTTCGACAATTTTTGACAAATTCGGTCTTCAATTGACAAAAAGAATTACATCTCTAACCCAAGTAGTTGCTGAGATCTCCATGGCCGCGCAATCCTCCACGTTACGTTCGCGCGGCCAACTTAAAACCCTTATAATTTTTTTATTTCTACTTTGACAAATTTTTAGTTTGTTCCCTTCGATTTTGACAAATTTCGACAATTTTTTGGCTGAAGTTTTTTTTTGTTTGGGTAACTTGGCCGAGCAATCGTAACGCACACGTTAATTTAATTTGACCCTGTATATACGTATTCATGCTTCGAATCAGATTACAATTAATAAATATAAAAACTCTGGCATATTGGATTAGTTTGAAGTAAGTAATTAACTGATTAATTAAGACTGTGCTGGATCACTTTGGCAGAACTATAGATTATGTTGATCATGCATACATACGTCTATTAATTTTATTCTAGAAATCTTACCTGTTTTATTGATTTGTCGTTTTAGAGAATTTTTATGTTATCAAATAAATAAATATCTGAATGTCATTGCGCGTTGATTATTTGTTTTGTACCTTACTGCCTAATACCGAAATCCCACGATCCCCGATTTTGCGGACGGAATCCGACGAGCCCGGACGACGGACCGTGGGAACGTGTACGTGTGGGGTATCGCAGACATCGGAGTTCCTCGGTGCGTGGTGCATGGCGATCTGTGGTCGTCTGCCATGCGTGTCCGTCTGCAATATTGCCGGTTGTCGTGTTCCACCATCAGGTTGTATTTTTTAGGACTGAATTTCATAAAACTCTGTTTTCAATTGAGGGTAATTTTTACTTGCTCGTTTTAGTTATATCTGTTTCGGACGCCATTTGTTGTTATGACACACAGAGCCACGATGGACAAAATTTAGAACTAAAATCTACAATACGACTCTTCATATCACGCTGTTTTACATAACCTCTAATCCAAAGAGCTCTAATCGCTGACCCGCTGCATTGATAAATGCAAAACGTTTATGCAATTCTGCGTGTTAAAGTTCAGAAATTATGAAAAACGTTGTTCAGCTATTTTGCATAACGGATTTGTAAAACTGTGTATTCGACAATCCATCTGCGACAACTAAGTAGGTAAGTACAGTACAAGGGACTGATAATCGGTGATGCGCTAGGTTTGAGCGTGAGATGAGATTAGCGAATAACGAAGTTAGATCTGACTAGATTTTATTTATGACTAGCTTTGGCCCGCGGCTTCGCCCGCGTATTATGTCGTTAAAAAGTAGCCTATGTCTTTTTTCAGGCTCTAGACTGTGTAGTGTACCAAATTTCATTTAAATCGATTCATTAGTTTTGTCGTGAAAGCGCGACAGACAGACAGACAGAGTTACTTTCGCATTTATAATATTAGTAAGGATAAGGATATATAGCTAGAAAATACTCATTCTTAACCAACTTCTTAAAAAATGAGGAGGTTCTCAATTCGTCTAAGTATGTTCTTTTTTTGTTGTGTTTGTTCCGCGATTTCATGAATCGATTTTGATGAATCTTAAGGTCAGAGGTGGTCCCATATAAATTTTATTAACTTGTATTTCGGTTGCAATGGAATTCTGTCATATTACTGATGTGACATTTATCTACAAGTTTGTTATCCTGAACCTTCAAAATTACCTATCTGAGATTCTGAATTGTACTTTATTATTCATTATTCGTTGAGTATGCACGAACGCATCAGAGCGTCTATTGCCCGGTACGGGTCACAGTTGGAGGCTGGTCGACGGTCCTCTAAGTATCCTTTCTGGCTATCGGCGACTAGCCGCGGTATCCTGATGCTGCAGAAACGTTCCGCTATACCTATTAATCAGATTTTTACATACATAAATAAACTCACGCCTTCTTCCCAAGGCAGAAACTACAGAACGCCACCTGCTACGATCCTTACATACTCAATTTGTTTCGTTTACGTTCATACATCAGCAGGCGTAGCATGGCGCTTTCTATCTCTACAAAGAATAGACATAGGTTTTTCTATACAAAGTGACAGTTCGTTTCTTCATTTTTGACATCCACCGTAGAAGTCTTTCTACAATCTGTCATTTTGTCTTTCATTTCTAACGATCTTTGTCTAGGTCTTTTTATATGTAGACTATTTCGGAAGAAAGTTTTCTATCCTTACTGTCAAAATCACACTGACAACCGATAAATCCTATGATAAAACAAAGAATTCTGAGTCGAATTATGTAAAAGCTGAGTGTAAAAGAGTGAATTTCGTAAAAAGTGCAGTTGACTCTTTCTATTTTGCTGCCGTCTAGTACTGTTTACTGTCTACAGGAAACGTCGTTTTTGTCTACTCTTCCGTCGACAAAACGGTGCTCATGCTACGCCTGCTGGTCATACACGCCGGTTGCGAGTACCTACTCCTACGCATCTGACTTTTCTGAAAAACATCACCAATAAGGTCACTACTGTGTTCTTCTAGGGCGTACCCTCCCGGCGTTTCCACTTACATCTGCCTTGTAAATACATTTTCATAATCGCCTTTCAGTCATCCTCTCAATATGAACAAGATTTTTTTTATTAGCCTACACTCCCTCTGCTGGGCATAACCCTACCCGAAATTCTTCCCCGTTTTCTTTTCCTAGGCGACTTCGAACCAGCCCTTGCGGTACGCGTCCAAGTCATCACGCCACATTTTACTTACTGCTACAAACTCCTTACGCAGTAGGTAATAGTTGTTCATATTTATGATAAGGCAGGTACCTACTTTCACCTCTTGGAAAGATGCCAATTAATTTAAAGTCGACCGCGTATTTAAACTCTCCAGGCGGAGGCGATCCTTTTACACATTCCAACATTACCTACCTACTAGATTTTTGGTCAGACTTAAATCCTAGAATGACGAGATTTCATTAATATGTAGGTATTAGTTACCTTAGTCACTTACCAGCACTAAAGTATGAAATACATTCTGTTTCGTGATACCCCGTCAAACGTCTCGCGTTGTCCCTTCCTCCATGAGCATCGTAAGCCTTGACGTGTTTTATATGAACCGGTTCCAGTTTGTGAATTGCCTTCTCGATTTCCCTGCAATTATTTAGGTAAATACCTACTAAGAATAATTTTGTTAAACCGAATCTTATAGATAGAATCAGTAGGTAAGTACTTATATTAAAATAAAAAATAACCTCCTCCTTTTTGAAGAAGTCGGTTACAAAAATCGGGGATCAGCAGTCCATTGATCGACATAGGCCTCTCCACTCGCACGCCATTCATCTCGATTCGTTCGGCAACTCTCAGTCCAGCTGCTACCAATCACCCTGCAAAGATCGTCTCTCAAAATAGCCTAAGAGCGCGAATCTTTGCATTTGCCGTTCAACTTTGGCCATACACTGTTAGGTACTATGGGAGGAGCAAATCGATATCAGTAATCCGGTGGTTTTCCCTGAGTGTAACAATCTAAGTACAACACTTACTCAATACCGTTCTCCGCACGCATTTGTTTGGTCGAAAAATTTATATGTGCACCAGAACCCTCATAGTGCTCGAATGGTTTAGGATCCAATTGGACTTCGACTCCGTACTCCGTGGCTAACATTTCCAAGATAAAACGCGCCATCCAGAGGTCATCACCAGCATCGACCCCAACAGATGGACCAACTTGGTATTCCCATTGGCTCGGCCCGATTTCGGCATTGGTGCCACAAAGAGGAATTCCAGCAAATAGACAACATCTGTAGGTAGTTACATTAAAAGGTACCTTCGTGTATGAGCTCGGCGTGTTCAGTCACGTCTTGGCCTATTTACGGAAAATTTTATAGATTTGGTGCGATTATTCGTTTTTTTTTTGCCTCTTTTTATAACTGTCAGTCTATCAAATGTGAGCGGTAATTTATGCTTTACCATTATCACCCACGGGGCCACGGGTCAGAAATAACATATTTTTGGACAACCTAAATCTGAGAGATACCTAGCAGGTAAAGTATCTACCTATCATAGTATCGTATACCTACCTGTAATGTGCGTTAACAATATCCCTGGCGACCATCTTATCGGCACCAGTACCGCAGTAGTAATGGTGTGATCTCCGAGGATAGCCACCCTTGGGCCATCCCAAGGGCCTCATATCAGAGCGGCTCAGAAAAAAGAATTCTTGCTCAATACCAAACCACGGCTCGGCTTCCTTGCACTTCTTGTAAGCGTCTGCGCACTTTACACGATGGTTGGTTCCTGTGATGTTAATTAAATAGTTGTTTTTGTATGTAGTATGGAAAAAACTTATCCATAGGGGATACGGGGAAACTGTCTTAGGAACATTGAGATAATTTTTCATGAAAAGAACAAAAGTCCTAAAGGTTCCAAGACAATTTCTCACAATCTCCCATGAATTCATATTTTGTGTGATTATTTTCTTTAGGTCAGTACACGCCTTTGCTTTGGGAGTATCTATGAACCCTTATCTGAAGACCTGTCGCTACTGTACAAGGCCTTCCGGGTCTCGCTCGGCCTTCCATGCCTTGGGCATATCGGAGATCAGGGCTCAGTGTTCCAATATGGAAGTTAGCTATCCTGTTCAGGATTTATTACAAAATGAAACTTCATCTTCTATACCGAATTATCCATACTAATGTTATACATTCGTAAGTAACTGTCTGTCTGTCTGTCTGTATATGTTACCGTTTCACGCCTAAACCACTGAACGGATTTCGATAAAATTTGGCAAGGAGATAGATGGTATCCCGGGGAAGGACATAGGCTACTTTTTATCGACATACCACGCGGGAGAAGCCGCGGGCGGAAGCTAGTTTGAAATGAATCATGAACAGGATAAGTAGCACAGTAAATTTTTCAAATATTCTTTTTATTTCGCCTATAAGGTAAATGATAAATGATTTTATTTCTAAAAGTAGGTTTGTAAAAACACTTTTACACGTCAATCACATTTTTAAAACTAGATGAGGTCGGCGTTTCCTATCTGACTACTCTGAGAAGAAAGGCCGAAACAAACTCAGAGGTCACAGTCTCTTTTTAAGTCCAGACATAATCTTGGTCAGATAATGTGAAGACCATGCAGATTGGTGTCTGAAATGGTCTTTTGAGGAAAGAACCACACAGATTGAGTGGACCTGTCCAGTCAGTGCACGCATTTGTCAGTAATAGTGCAGCTCAACTCCGAATTTAAGGAGCTCAACGATTAGAGGTACTTAGGTATAAGGTTTGTTTCAACACACGTGTGGGATCCAGGTTCTTATCGAATGTGTCACACATAACGAGGAGGTGATTGCCGTGTCTGAAAGGATTCCTGTATATCGCACGAGGAACTAGGAACTGATCAGAATCCTCTCTTTTCGCCTGTTGAGTAGCGAAGGCATCGAAGGTCAAAATCGGAAGATCTGTTTTAAAGGTAATGGTAATGGTCATGATTAATTGTAATTTAGGGGCTGTTTTATCTTATTTTATGCAAGGTTATTGGAAACGCAAAAAAAAACTGGACTTTGAAACCTTTTATGTTTTCATCAAAACAGTTAGAATTCCTCTCAGTTCGTAATCTGCATTCTGTTGTGTACATACTCTCTAGATTTCTGGGATAGCAGTTAAATGGTGGCAAATATTGCGCAGACTGAGAATGTGTCATATTCGATAACATCTCTTCCATTAATTTATTATTCCAAGCCTCCATGCTGCTTGTAAATTTATCTGCAAACCGATAATTTGATCTTTAATTAGTACCTTTATAGGTACGTAGGGGTTGGTACTAAAAATCACCTGCGTAATACCCTTTCACATTAAAATGTTAAACAACTGGAGTCTGAACTTTTTACAAAAAAGTAGGTAGGTACCGAGTACCGACTGAGAGATTTACAATTCTATGTATGTAATTCTAGACAGCTACCTAACCGTAGACCGTGTTGTCAAAAGTTGCTAGGGTTAATTTTATTGAGTCACTGAAAATTGACAGATTTGAAAGTCGAAAAGCTCACCATTATTAAGTAGGTAAGTACTGGCACTGCTACCCTTTAAATAGGTAGTCAATCAGCACAGCAACTCATCTCATAGTACCTAAGTAGGTACCTACTAACGAAGGAATCAGATTGATGCTAGTTAGTTATGTCGGACTCCTACTGACTAAAACGCCACGGTTCCTACCAACATGAGGCCTGGGAGATATTCGTACATTCGCGCGCACCCCCGACTGGTATCAGCCCGCCATGTCTAGCTGGCTACAGCATCGCTAAGTGAACTCACGACTGCACATCGTCCCATAAAGGCAAGCCACCTCTTTTCGCCTGACTGGTCGAGCGACAACTCGGAGAAGGGAGTATATAGCACCTACATAAAATTACCTTTAGACGTTTTTGGAATGAAATTCAAAGTGCGGTCTTTGTAACGCAAATGCTCGCCAGTACCATCGACCCAGACATACGTCGCCAGAATCTTGTCTTTAGGCAGTGGGAGGTCGTAGTACTTTTCAATCGGATTATCAAATGGATCCCCTCGTACAGTGTTTCCGTCCTTTATGAAGTCATCTGTGTTAACATTTAGTGTTTAGAATTAATAGGTTAGTTTCTGCTCTCGAGAAATTTTTAAAGAATAAGGCTCTTACATACTGGCGCGATTTGTCGCGCGACCCGACTTAACAAAACAATTTCTGAGAAAACTTCACGGCGAACAATGCGGTGGTGTCGCGTCGCGCGAAATGTCGCGCCAGTAGGTATGTAAGAGCCTTAATGAAGTAATTATATTTCGATGAGTAAGTGACACAAGTGACACGTTGTCAACGGCAGTCGTCGACACTCGTCGGCAGCTGCCGTAGACGCGTCGACAGCAGCCGTGTTAACGGCTGCAGTGGCGTTGCCGTAGGCAACGTGCCTCTGATGTAGGATTGTAGGTATATGAGTAGGTACTTAATCATTATTGGCATTTTTTAAAGTTAAAAGTAAGTCCGTCTTACCTTACGTACCTGCTCCACTTAAGCAATCATTACCTATCATCCTCAGACCAAATGATTTTAAATTTGGTCTGAGTTATCTTATCATCATTCAATTGCCCGACTTCACCTAAATTTCTTCCTTTCCTTGTCCCCACGTTTCTGTGCCAGCCTCATCCCGGTTCTACAGTTAAAAGGTTAGCTAGGTAGGTAACCTTTTGAGAGTTCCTTACAATGTATGGAAGATGAGCACTAATGTATGAAATTTTGTATGAAATTTCATCATTATTTGCCAATGGAAAATCCTATTATTCACAACGGCGTGTAATGTTGAAGCTGAGGTAAGGTACTTACCGCGTCGGTGGTCCACGACTACACAAGTTGAATTCATTATTACGTAATTGATTGTAGTAGCAGCCACAAATCACAACGCTTAGCAAAATGTCCTTTGAGGTCCTTTGGTTTCTGAATAGAATTACTTATGTCTAACCACGCACATTGATTTTGATTTGTGTTAAAACCTAAATCATTTATGAATATCGCACAATTTTATTATAATGGTGAATCTAACATGATTCAAGGGTTAGCGAAAGCAAATAATATCTACATTCGTGGCTTTTGTGGAAGAGACACCATAATTTTAACTATACAAAAAGAAACGATGAGAAACAGGAAAATAACAACAACAATTTTGACCACAGATTTTGACTTGATTTTGAGTGACACCAGTCATATGATAAGTCATAGTCATAAATACCATAGTCATAAGTCATAGTCATAGTAGTATGTTTACCTACAATACAATATGTTTGCGAAGTTTAATACCGACTCTTTTCTGTCTCTGTCTGTCGGTGTATAAAATAAAAAATCCTTAGCCATACATACTCGTATTATGAAAAAGAGTCCTCCGCCGCGTCTGTCTGTCGTCCTCAACTCAAAAACTACTGCACCGATTTTCATGATGTTTTTGCCAATGGATAGAGTGGTTCTCGGGTAAGGCTTAAGTGTAAAATAACGGACATCCACGCGGGCGAAGCCGCATGCATCAGCTTTTATTAAATAAAACAGAAATAAGTACAGTACTTACCTACGTGTTTTTCATAATATCATAATATTTTTGAAGATGTTACTTCGATGTATGTGAATGTCGTAAACCAACACATAGGTAATTGGTCTAATAAACATACAAAGTTATAAGTACGTGTTACTTTAAAGTGTATTTAACTAAAAAAATGTTTTGCTTCACATGGAGCCAAACATTATTTTTTATTTTTTTCGTTTTTTCTAATAGAAGAGTGGGCCCTTCAATTATTTGCTAATAATATATATACACAGTTTACATATTCACAGTTTACTTACCTTCGCAATGAAAATTCCGCTTCAGCTTCCACTAACAATGTGTTAAAATTTTAGCACTAAACTCCGCCATTTATTTTTGTAAACACCAATGTATGGTTTTTTGATAAGGGAATATCATTTTCATATATCAACGTTATAAAAAAACATACCGCAGAGTCGGCTATGAAAAAAAGTAAAAAATGATATCCTTGTAGACGATAAAATGTCCTATTGTAGATCTATACTCAAGGTGTTACAATTTACCTTATTGCCACCCTCTAACCGCTCAAACAGTAAGTAAGATACATCATACATCTACTATAGGTACCCCTTACAGAGTTTATATTCATACATTTGCTCCGTTTATAGCTCAAAAGTCAGTAAGCAGCATGTAGCTGTACCATACCGCTTGAGCAGTCACTAGTCACTTAAATACTACTCCTACAGCGCTTTAAGTCTCAGTTAGCGCTACTGTTTCTACACAATTGCTCTACTATAACTCTTAAATTCATTCTGTAACTCCACTCCATCGCTATAGTGGAACTTAAGACCGTAAGAACTTGTGTCCAATCCAGGGGTATAGTAGATATCCCATGTGATAGCACTTATTGATGACCTTAGGATTTGTTTAGCTCTTTTATATATCTGTTCTAACTCTTATATTAGCGCCTAATGTTAGTTAGTTTCAAGTTCAAGTTTGGGAAGTTGCTATGCCAAGACACCTTATTACTCATTTCTGTGAATGGCCGTACTTCCCATTTGCCAAAGTTGACAGACCGAAAACCTAACTATACCGTACCTTAAGGTTATAGCTGTACAAGGATCTTTTGGCGCATGGCCAAAATCAGAACTTCACCGCCATCTTGTTTTTTCATTAGTCAATAAATAACATAAAAAATATCACGATGCACATGTTTACCAACAACGCCCGCGCGCCCTCATGATAACATTATTCGAGCGCCTAAAGATAGCTCTGTATGTGCCTTGACGCGACGTGGACAACAAGAACTGTAAAAAAACAAAATGGTAGCGTTGGTACTGATTTTTGCCTCACGCCAAAAGATCTTAGCACAGTTTGTATGCACGCTATTGCCACCTATGTTGCCATATGAGGACTACGCTGTCCCATGGCAATCTCCGGTGGACTGCCGCGCTAAATTGTTACTGCTTGCTATCTTTCTCTAGTTGCTACGACTTGCAAATCCCGCATTCTATAGATAGATGGTGTTGCAAAATATACACTAACATTCTGGAAGTTTAATATTTGATTAAGACTGATTCTCAGTTCTACCGAATATACATATATTTAAAAAAATCGATCAAGTCGTTTCGGAGGAGTAGGGCAACTAACACTGTGACAGGAGAATTTTATATTAGAAGTAACAATCGAACTGAAAACTTATATGGAACAAACTTTGTAATCGCGAAAAAAGCAGCTGTCCCGTTCAGTTCAGTATAAAGCTTTACTATGGAACAGCTGATTTTTTTTCGCGATTTCAAACTTATTCTAAAAGTTATTCAGTTCGATCGTCTAAAGCGTTTGTAAGGTTAATTTTTTAACAGCTGGAGTTATTTTTCTCAAGGGAATTATCCCACGTTTTCCTTCTGGCGCAGTAGATAAATACATCCTAACATACCATAATTTCCCTGGCCTGTAGATAGTTTTCTAAAACTAGAAGGTACCTACTAAGCTTGGTAATTAGATTAAGTAGTTACTGGAGTCCTATATGGTTATTATAATATTAACAATGGTAACATAATGAAGACTCAGGCGATAAGGAGAGATCGCAGAAAGCGATAAAGCCGTCCATTGTATATTTTGTAGTGTTTGATAAATTCTTTGTTATGTATTTTTGTAGTGTACAATAAAGTCAATCAGCCTAGCCTTTTCCCAACTATATTGGGGTCGGCTTCCAGTCTAACCAGATGCAGCTGGATACCAGTATGTTACATGGAGCGACTGCCTGTCTGACCTTTATAACCCAGTAACTGGGTAGTACGATACCCCTTGGTAAGACTGGTTGTCAGACTTTCAGGCTTCTGACGACCCGTAACAACTGTCAAAGATTCACGAATGACATGTACAATAAAGAATAATTTAAATTACTAGCTGAGCCCCGCGGTTTCACCCGCTTAGGTGTCGATCCCGTGGGAATATAGGGATCAAACTTATCATATGTCCTATTCCAGGTCATGATCTACCCGTGTGTCCATCCTCTCCTCTCTAGAGTAGGGAACGTCGCGGCGGTGCGGCGCCGGCGTCGAACGGTTTGCGTATTGCATTTTCATACTCGTGATAACTTCGAAATTAAATGTCCGATTCGAATGAATTAAAAAGTATTTGACTGCTACATAAATACCCTTGATGTTAAAACTATTTATTTGAATAAGAATTAATATAATTTTGATAAAACTCTTTCGCAAATAATGCATTAATTTCGGACAAATTTTATTATCAAACATGATATTTACGTAACATAAACCGTTTACGCAGCGCACGCAACGTAAGCTTTCAAAAAGGAATATTTTTTCCCGTTTTTGCAACACATTTCATTTATGCTCGATAAATGGACTTTCCAACACAAAAATAATTTTTCAATTCCAACCAGAGTTCTAGTTCCTGAGATTAGCGCGTTCAAACAAACAAACCAACAAACTCTTCAGCTTTATAATATTAGTATAGATTATAGAGATGTTCTGCAACTCTTTAGCAGATCACTAGATACACCTATCAGGCTACCCAATTGCGCAACTTTGTGACTTGCTGAAGAGTTGCAAATTATACAAATCTCAGTATCGCCTGAGACTCCTTTTATTCTAAACAACCTACTCCAATACAATTTTTCAGGCACCCCTACAACCATTTTTCGTAAGGCGTTCCTTTTGTTGTTCTTCGGTGTCTCGGTGTGCCTGGCATGCACGCCTACTGCTAGCTAAATCATCACCATCGTCTAGATAGATAGATAGAATACTCTATAATAATTCTTTGGCATAAAGAAAACATAGGGTGATACAATGGGCGGTCTTACCGCTAAAAGCGATCTTTTTCTCTTTCTTTCTTGTTTTTTGTTCTGTAGCAGCAATTTCTCAGTAGCAGCCCTGAGTCTGGATTTGTGCCCGTTTGATAGCAATAGGCTCGACCCCTATTACATGGGTATATGTCGTAATGTGGGATTACTATTGGTATACCTCTGCCTTACTCTTGGGGAATTACATTGTTATGTCATGTCACTGTTCAGAACTGTTCAACTTGTAGTTTACAATAGGAAGGTCTACCGCAGCCGTATAAATACGGAAAATAATAACATTAAAGCATAATTAATACGACAAAGTATCTTTATTTTTCATAATATCTTGTATTTTGTAACAACTTTCTTATACACTTATAATTTGTTAATTCATACCAAGTTCCGATGCATGCAAAACAATTTTAAACATCTTATACATATAATAGCTTATATAATTTTATTCAGACGATAGGAATATAATATTTTGTGCTCTACACGAGTGTACAGGGTGTTCACGTTTAGACATACTTCATAAGTGCTTGAAGTTTGAAAGGCTCCTGCGGTTCCCATTACATTATACTCTAAAATATTTATGCAAATGTAATTTTGCACGATAAACTACCTTTAACATTAATATACTGGTAGATTCTTTAACACGATAACATTATTATTCCGGACATCATTTTAATTCTCTTGTTAGTATATAATATGTCAAGCAATTCATGTGTTCTCATTCAGGTTATTCGTTTACTAAAACTAATTTGCAACTATGCATTAAATGAATTTGTTAAAAATAATGATATGTGGTTATTTGTATACAATTAAACTATTTAACATCAAAATAACAATTTTTAAATATCACATAATATTCGTAGAAATATTTACCTACTTATACAATATATTAATATCTTATATGGTCCTTTTAAACGCACTACCTCTATCACGTGTCGGTTTAATTATTATCATTTTATTTAGTAATCTGTATAGCTATTGTAAATTGAATAAACTATTCTATTGAATACCTATAGGCCATATATTATTCGATTTGTCGTCGCTAGTGAATATAATTATTACTTGATTAGGTAAACGTCTATTCAAAATTGTTTACTTGGTGTTGTTGTGGTGGTACATGTCTATCACTAAAATGGAAGAGGGCTTAATAATGCACATTTGGTGCAGGTACATACAGCTTGCGTTGACAACCAGGCACGAACATAATAGACGGATTGATGATGCGGTCGCTAGCTGACACGTGTCGCAGGAGTGGCCTGGCAGGGGGGGCGCCACTGTTATTCATTGAGTATGCACGTGCGCATCAGAGCGTCTATCACAGCGTACGGGTCGCAGTTGGAGGCTGGTCGACGGTCCTCCAAGTATCCTTTCTTTTCCTCAGCCACTGTCCGCGGTATCCTGATGCTGCTGCCACGGTTAGCGACACCTGTTAACAAATTTAAACATTAATTTTCTGCCCAATCCACTCGAAGCATCCAGCTCATTAGCAGCTTTAAGTTTGTGCACTTACCGGCGCTGAAGTCATTAATACTGGCTGTTTCGTGGAGACCAGTCAAACGTCTCTCGTTGTCCTTTCCTCCGCGAGGATCGTAGACCTTGATGTGTTTCATGTGAACCTTAGACAGCTTGTCAATCGCCTTCTCAATTTCTCTGCAATTAAGAAAACAACGTGGTTAGGAAAACGAAGTGGTCTAGTAACCATATACGTAACGTACGTCATATAATTTAAACTGAAAACGCAATGTTTAGCAACTAGTGCCAGTAAAACAATGCATGACTCACTAAAGGATTTCTTGCGAAAACCAGGCGCTGTTAAAATAATTAAAATTTTAAAGATAGTCGATCGACTGCTTTAGGCGGTCAAAGTAAAACCCACTATTACGAAAAATCCCAGAATTTCTTAAACGGAAATACGACCGACTTCTCGAATGCTGCAATCGATTTCTCGGACAGGTTTACCATTTAAGGATACTTGTGTCGCATAAACCGAAGTCATTTAAAAGCCATAATTATAACGTCCAAACAAGGCTGTGACACGTACATAATACCGTTATCTTCACGCATCTTTTTGGTAGAGAAGTTGGTGTGTGCACCAGAGCCATTCCAATCCTGAACTGGTTTGGGATCGAAGGTGACGATGACTCCGTACTCTTCAGCGAGCCTGTTCAGGATGTAACGCGCGACCCAGAGGTCGTCGCCAGCGGTTACGCCAACGGAAGGACCCACTTGGAACTCCCACTGCGAGGGCATGACCTCAGCATTGGTGCCAGAAATAGGAACGCCAGCAAACAGGCAACATCTGTAATTAAAACGTACATAAATGAGCTGTCTATTGCTTTTCTGAGAAAATTAGTCCATTAAAATTAAGAAGCAAAGTTTACGATGCAAATGCCATATTTTGTAATAGCGTAAATTTTCTATTAGTAACCTGTAGTGTGCCTCGACTAGATCCCTGGCGAACACCTTGTTGGCTCCAACACCGCAGTAGTAGGGGCCTTGTGGTGGGGGGAAACCGCCCGGGGGCCATCCGAAGGGCCTCAGGTCCGAGTCCAGCAGGATGTACTCCTGTTCAATGCCGAACCACGGCTCCTCATCCTTGACCTTCTCGCTGGCCTCAGCACACTTGATGCGGTGATTAGTTTCTGTGAAATGAAACCAAGTTGAATTAAAGAGAACAGTTTTACTTTGAGAACAGTATAAACGGTTGCTCTGGTCGAACATTAGCATTATTTGAAGAGCTTGGGTTTCCTTTACTCACTAAACAAAATCTGCTGCTCAATCAAGGTAACATGTCCCACATGAATGTCAATCATTTATGAGTCCGAGACATTTGATGTTCGTGATGACATTCTTCCATAGGAGCATTTGTGCCTATATTAATTTAATCTGATGTTACCAAATATTGGTTTGGTAACGTTCACAGGTCAAACTGTCAAACAATTACCATAAATGCGTAATTGCGATTGTGTACCCTCGATGACTATGTAACGCGACTTGGTCCACGGCGCGTAAAGCGAAATATTGGAAATGTTTGGGGACAGAAGGCGAACGCAATCCTAATTTCCATAATGACCGTCCATGCATATAATATGAATCACTTCTGTATTACCCATTTTACTCCCAAACAAAAGCTGAAAAGGAACCACGACAAATTCAGTTTGTAAATATTGATTAAACGCACCTGTGGGCTCCATGTTGTATTTATACGTGTCGCACATAACGAGGATGTGGTTGCCACGTCGGAAAGGATCCCTGTAAATTTCACGGGGGCACAGAAACGTGTCAGAGTTGTGACCGTCCGACTGTCCGGTAGAGCTGCCATCGAAGTTCCAAATCGGCAGATCTGTAAAGAAATTCATCATTACAGCGATGCTTTCGTAGTCTAGAAGTCAGCCAACGCATAGTTTGGAATGCAATTAAACTGATATATTACAGAACTGTGTACACTTAATTTACTGTGGGCAACAATTTTCCAATGAACTAAGAATACTGAATGAAATCTATCGTAACATTTCTACGACTGCTTGTGGACAATATTGCTTTGAAACCTTTTAAGTTTTCATCAAAAAGTCCTTACTCCTAGAAGAGCGATACTCTTACATTGTGGATATTATCTTGATTTGCTGGATGTGACATTTTTTGTGTGTTCTGAGTGTATTATTTTTCCCTGGTCACATTTATGAAACAATAACGTTGTAAAAAACAAAGTTAAATTGCACCTCATAAAACAATTGGTTTTTTAAAATACCATCTTGTTTACAGATCAGCGCCACTCGTCTCAGTGAAGGTTGAACAATTTATCTAAACTCTGCTAATTAACTCGTTAATGAGGATGTAATAAAACACACTGGCTTCAATGGATGTACCATGTTTCACCCAGTCATATTTATGAGTCTTTATGAATTAAAACCGTGACCGACTTTTAAGTTTTAGGACTTGTGACAGCACCAAGAGCCACGTAATAAATGACGATGAATATTTTTATTGAAACATTAATTTATTTAAATAGTAAATATTTACATAACATAACATCCTCGTGTTGTGCATGTACACTAAAATAAATAAACCACGCCGTTTTCCCGAAGGGTTAGGCAGGGGCATATGTACAATACACCCACAGTTCGCTAGTTGCGGCTGTGTGTCCGGTTGATGGCAATAAGCTCTGGCCAATTGAAGGAGTAACTTTCTTAGAGGATTCTTACCTTTGGGTTGCTTAGGAATGAAGTTCAAGGTGCGATCTTTGCACCTCATATGCTCGCCAGTACCATCGATCCAGATGTATGTCGCCAAAATCTTGTCAGCGGGGATTGGGAGGTCATTGTACCTTCCCAACAGACTTTTGGACAGTACCGCATTGGGTGAGTTGACGAGCACTGGGCCCGACAATATCTTTGGGTTATCTGTTAATTAAAAATGAGTTTAATTAATACACCGTCAGAGTTTAAAACTTGATGACTTATCGACAACCTACAGCGAGTTACCGATATAATTTTCTGTTGTTAGAAAAAATACGGTTTTATGTTTAGTTATTGCCTAGGAACTTTCATACAACTCATTTACTTTTGGTACCTACTTTAAAATAAACTGTTTTAACACCCATCGCTAAAGGTTAATTGCAAATATTTAATGAACTACCGAGATCAAGAAATTAACTTAGGTAGGTTAATACAACACACAACATACTGCAATTATATCAATCAATACAACGTGGTTATCATGGCAATTTATAACTCCGCGACGATTTGGAGAAAAAAGAACTTAATGAACGAAGGTGAAGTAAATAAATAAATAGATAGTTAACTCCTCCAATGAGGTCACAAAGTGTGAGTTACAGGCTGTGGTGATAAAGAAACTGACACTTACAGACAGATATTGTAATGAATTCCCTTTGTAACAATACTTTGAACTAATTACGGCAAACCTTGCCTTCGGCTTAGCGAAAAATTTAACAAATGGGCAGACAGAACATGGCCGAATAATCTATTTTATCAACAAAACAAAAAGGTTGATTGTAGTAGATAATCCGGTTAAACTAACTGAAGTTAACAATAGCACAGTTATCTGGAAAGTTTTAGGTACAATCTGCCATATTTTTCATTGATGAGTGTTACAGATTTTCCTGGGCCCAATTTATATACAAAAAGGACTCCTCTCGTTCAGTTATTTATTTATTTATTAAAACATAAGCAGAAGTAAAAAAAAAAAATACCGTACAAAGGCAGACTTAATGCCTGAGGCATTTTCTTCCATTCAACCTTAGGGTGATGCAGAGAAAAACATGGCAGGTGCAACATACGGGATAGCTAACTCGAAAAAGGATAAATAGTAATAGATACAGTTTAATAGTAATACACAGTTAGATCTACTACAAGCTTTGGAGGTTTCCGATCCAGAAATAACAGTCCATTTTGGTCGGCCTAGTAAGTATTTGAGTTTTGAAGTAACACATAAGTATATGCGTATGTATAAATTATTAACTAAATAAATTCCAAATGGAATATAGAAGGTACTTTGACTCGGTGGAGGCTTATTATAAAAGCAGCCCGCCCGAGAGAACGTTCCTACGTAGAACGAAGCGTCAGTTAAAAATTCACAGCGGTTTTGTCAGCGATCGTCACAATTAAGTACCTATCTACTAATATAATGTAATAACTTAGCTACCCATGAACCCATCCATAAAAACTGAATAAATGATTATGTTCTGATATAAATAAGTTTATGAACAAAAAATGTAAGTAAGTGGGTAGGTAGGTACTAAGTATCAAGCAAGCTTACCTTCTATTTTTCCGTGACCATCAGCCATCTTCACGGCTTATAAAAATGTATAAATCTGTAACAAAAAAAATAACATTTAAGTACCTCGTGCTGTGAACATAATGCTATTAAAGCTCAGCAAAAAAAATAAACGGGTATTTATAGGTCATTATGACAGATAGAATAATAAATATCCATATGTTTGAGGGGGAAAAAATGTGTATAAATAAGTTAAAAGGTATCGGTAGTTTAACAGGAAATAATATGACGTGCTGTCAGTGAAAATAGTTGATAATAAAATTCTTCGATATGGCGGTTTATATTAACAACGATACGGTCGATAGCTGGTTTAAGTTTGATTACTTAATATTTACATACATTTTCCTTGACATTTTTAGAGAATATTATAAATAAATGCCTGACTCTTCACAAAATAAACATGTATTCAAGTCAAATATATTTATGATTTAAATGCGCGTGAATGAAAATTAGTGTTGTCATTTTTTTCCGGAAGTAACCTTTCCGTAACTTAGATCATTATTCAACATGAATGTTAAAAAAAATATTCTGAATCAAAATTCATGCGATCAGCAGATTATGGTAAACACAACCGAATCAAATTAATGACTATTTCTAACAAATCATACCAATCTTGCTATAAGAACGTAACAACGAAAAAAAAAGAAAGAACGTAACGTAGATTGTTTCGTTTCGTAGGCAACAGTTACCTGTGCGTCAATAAAATAAACAGACCCTTGACATAAGCAACGATGGTAATTTCACGAAATCGATTGGCGTGTTGCCCATACCGCGGTGACGCGTATGTTTGCCGACCACTCTACACGACGCACGCAATACTATGTGCCCGACGCAGGCGGTTATTTTAACAAATTGACAAGACATTTAAGGAAAGGAGGTAACGAATAAAAGTTGCAATATTGACTGAGAACACAACAGAACTTAGAAAAATATGGAATAAAAATTGTCTACAACTGCCGTTATTATTTTACCAATAGTAAGATTAAGTAATATTTTATTAGTATTATTTTACAACGGAAATTCAACAAGACTAATATTATTCCATCATTAGGAAAATGTGCTTTTCCCTAAGCGATTACCTAGTTTTTTGGCTCAAATACTATCATTCTAAATAGCCTGCGCGTCTAATAAAACATATCGCGTCATTTGTACGTATGTAAGCAAATAAACTAGGAAACCGCAACTGATGTTATTGGCAAATGTAGTGGATCAAGGAAAATTCCCGCTAGCTCGGAAAATTTTGTTATTACCTGCTAGCTTCTTCCACGATCTACGTTAAGCTATGCGCCGTACGATTATTTGTTGATGAGGAACAAAAACATTGAATTTAATGTAACTGAGTGATTGACCTTTTGGAATTTAAACGTTAATGAATAAACCACAAAAAACCTACGGAAACATAGAAATTATGGATCTTCGGAAAATTATACAAAAAAGAAACGCTAATAATCAATAGCATTATCAAATGGTAAACAAAAACTTCTGCTTTGTAACCCATAGATAGAACTCGAGGTTAAGCAATCCGATCGATAAACATAATAGCCATTAGCATGAATTTGTTTGATGTTCACCGCAGGCCGAAAGTTTGCCGCCATTTGTTTCTGATTAGACGCTACCTACATTAGTTGGAGTGCTTGATTATTATGGTTATTACTTTATACGTTTACACAATGTCTAACCGTGAAAAACTTTATAGGCACTTCTGTAAATTTTACTTTTTCCACCTCTACGATAATAAATACACTTATTTCAGGTTAAAACTCACTTGATGTTACTAATGTGAATCTTTTGAACAAACGTATTGTGCACGATTGATAAACTTTTCCAAGAACGGTTTTATACCAGTTATTACCAGTCGGTAACAAACGAAGGTGTCATTGACAAGTGCTAATTACATTCAGTTATATACATACTCATAGCAACATACTCGAACGTAAACTATAGGCCCATAATAAAATAGATTAGACTATTTCGTCCAGTCGTCCTACATGCCTTTCGGCCCATTTAGGACGTTCTTTTGATTTTATGCAAGTCGTCCTAAATGGGCTGTAGGATGAGTTGACGAATTACTCAGATTAGATAGTTGATGCGTGAGAATAATAATAACGGACACCAATGCGGCTATTGTATAACTGGAACAAACATATTTATTGAAATATTTAATAAGTAAATATAGGTGTCATGAGTGACAATAATGGCGCGATAGTAATTCAATAATAGCATTAGTAACATGCCAACTAGAGATAATAATAGAAATAGAGCATAATGTGTAACATGTATTGTCCCTTCTCACGATCGTGAATGAACGGGGACAATTATAATGTCAATCACTCATCGACATAACGATTTAACAAAATTATAAACATGAACTGTGTTTTTTAATTCAGTTTCCTAGATAATGTTAATCATCATCAAAATAATATTATTACAAGTTTATGAAAAAAGAGGGGAAAAAATCCTAGGGCATCATAAAATTTGTCCGCATCGCTGTCAATTGGAAAAGTGCCCAAAAGTGTGGCAGCACTGCCACGTTGTATGGCAACTTGCTATTATAAAATGAGTAAAGGAAGTAACACAAGAAATCCAAATCGTGTCACGGGCCACGCCAGTATTTATAAAACATTGGTCACTGCCAATCCTGTTTTCAGTTGTAATTACAATACATCGATGTTTTCGTATCAGGCGGTATACTGTATACACTCCCGATGGCCGTTATCAAGTGTTGACACTTTACATGTCTCTTAGTATATCTATGTGGGTTAATGTAATGTCTCATTTGTATTATGCCGATGTTGATAACTGAAGTGACGCAATTTTTCATTGTAAGAACGAATGTGGTTGTCAGGGAGAGGTAGGTAATAACTATAAGTGATTTGTCGTTAATATGCTGTCCAATGCTTCACAATGGATCACGAGCCAGAGCGTGACATTTGACTGATTGGTGGCACTTCATTAGTATTGTTATCCTCTCCAAGCCTACGCGCCAGTCACGTTGATATCTATGTGATGCTCATACGTAAGTACCCGGTAATGATGGGTTAACAAAGGCTTTATGCGTTCGACTTGACACCTACACATTACTCAGTGTGTTTTGTTATACAGCTGTATGTTTTGTTTAGTATTTATTACATAGGTTCAAGTCCTTGGCCTTGTCATTAAAGGAGGGCGATGACTGTTTCACGCCGCGCACGAGTGTTTGGCCGCTGGCTGCGGTGTGCTCAGCTGATGCTCACATTGCTCACAGCCCGACGAAACGGATGGATGCTTCTTTAGCATTTAGAACGTGTTTATATTTGTTTCACGTGCGGCAAAAAATATAATGCGTGAATGTACCGGCGCCGGCGAGGGGCGCTGATCCAATATAACGATATAGATCTAGGCATGCTCCTGAAGTTCCGTACCTAAACGTAAATATTTTTGTGTAAAGTAGGTATTCAATATTAATGAGATTTACTGACGAATAATTATTTATATATACTTCCCTTTGTTTGTCAGTTTTATGTTTTGTTACCGCTGAAAAATGCTGAGTAACTTTCAGAATCTTCAAACAATGACTCATAGTACCTTTCCAAAGTCGTGGCTAACAAAGAAAAAATCGTAGCCTACGCTACGCACTTATTTAAAGATCTGAGATAAACGCCGCTTATGTAGATCAAGAATAATACGGTCATTGATATCGATATATGCAGTGCAAATACCTTTGTGTTCGGTTCTCAAGAACATAATACAGCACTTTGAAGTAATTCCCGTATGATTCCGGAGTTTATTAATAATTCTCAAGGCAGCTGCACTGTGGAAAACTGTAATGTAGGCAATAATTGAAAATTCTCACGGCACTCTTGGATGGAAAACGATCTAAATTATATGCACTTTGTCGTTATCCTCTGTGGACCTTTATAAATACATCAACGGACAAGGAAAGACGCTAAAAACGACAACTAACAGCGGTACGATAATTACAATAGTCCTTGTACAAATTGAAATAACCTTCTTTCAGAAATTGCGGTGGAAATCTAGCGCAGAGCTGATAAGTAATGCGCGAATGTAGTACTTTTTCTCAAGTAATCGTCACTAAACATGTCATTATCGTGTTGTACCGAAGGTCGAGAAATAACACAACTTACTTTACTCATACAACTCGTTTCGTCATTAACAAAGTGGAACTATCAACTTTTAGCGAGACACCCAAACGGACTTGACCCGCAGATATTACGCCAAAGCTGAACTGAACCTCACCAGTTTACGGTTCCATATGTTTATTGCATAATAATTATAATGTGGTAATAGTTAATAATAATATATTTTTGAGAACATTTAAATCTTCCGTGGTACAGTATTTTATTTAGGTATCTACTATAAACGAATTTAAATACGTATCTGGTGATACTAATTTATCTACTCTTTTTTTGTAAAGATTAGTAAATAGTTGAGCTCTGCGTATACGTTAGTTACTATTAATATATATCCTTTGGAATTATAGCACCAATTAAGTTACTCAGCGATATAATTAGAACTGATAGATATTAATATCTACAATAATTACGATAACATTTACACAAAAAAATACTTACTACGTTTAGAATTTACAAGTTCATGAAGCGTTTACGAAATAACATTTATTTTAGATTTTTAAATCTAAATGTTGGCGCGGGCCCTTGAACTGGTTTAGTTTAGTTGATAAAAATAACACACGGTTGTAAACGTCTGTTATCCTAACAAACAGTTTATCATTGAGATTCATATTATTATTCCGGGATGTACATTTTCCCTAGACATATACACTGAAAGGTAAGTATATATAATCATCATAGATACGTAGGGGAAGTGTTAAGTATGTGGGTTCACTAGATTCAATGCTCGGATTTCACTTGATTGAATATCAGCTGCGATCGATAATCGTAAGTACTGCGGACTTTCTTGTCATAAATGTGAACACGTGTCGTATCGTACCGTAAAATAATGACCTGATATCGAAGAAACTAGATCTTATCGAAGGAACAATATCAATAACTAGATTAGTAACAATTTACGCAATAGTCGCATATGTTTTTAGGTCAAGGGTATTAAACACGGTAGAATTCTGATAACAGTCAAAACAGGTGTTTGTTTGAACTTTGTGCGATGACACTGGACTACACCAAAGTCTTAGATTTATTCGTATTAAACGGTTTTTTTGCCACTAAATCCTCATCCAAGGACATTCAGCTCTATATTAACTAAAATTATTAATTCTAAAGTCGAGGTTACCGTAATAAGAACGACGCAAATGTTTCCGGAACTAGTGGCTTAATAAGCAGCTGTGGTAGGTGAATTACGTTGCGTTTCAAATGGCTATTTTTTGTACAACGCGGCACCGCACCGGCGCCGGCGGCACTACAAGGAACACTGTACGCGGAATTGTAATTGGGTCAGAAAGTTAAGTATTTATCTTTTAAATATTTAAGGTGACTTGCTATTTTTTTTTTACTTTGGCTTAAATTAGATCTAAAACTCCCAGCCTGTTTTAAAAAAAAACCTGAAAATAATAAGTTTTCATAAAATTTCAGTGTGTTGATCAGCTGTACGAACGCAACCTCATTGAGTCTGCGTCTGCAGATGTTAAACTGACACTGTCTAAAAACAAGATTAATTTCACTTTAAATGGTACCTAATTAACATCGTTGTTTAAATATTAGTCTATCTAATAACAAGAATAATGTCACACTTAATGAGGGAAGCCTACCGTTGGAGTTCTTCAAATAATTAAATACGGAACATTCTTCCGTTCTATCAATAAACATCTTTGGACAAATAGCAATTAGGTGTCATTTGAAGTTGAGAACTATTAACAATAGGAACTCATTATGTAGTTAAGTGTCTTTAGATATTTTCCGTATAATTAGAGGAACTATTTAATTATGTAGATAGTTCGTTACTAGGTAATAGCTTAGTCCATTATAATATTCAATGAAGTAAAGAGTTATGAAGATAGCTCTGCAGGCGAGTTCAATTATTTTCAAAACACATCATTATGTAATAACAATAGTGTTTTCCTTCATTTAGAGTTTTAAAACAATGATTTATTGGACAGTTTAATAAACAAAAACTTTTGAGAGTTGGAATGAATAGTTTTGTATGGGTAGATTAGAAGTACTCGCGATATCGTGCATGGCCTTTGTGTAAAGAGCCCTTGACACAGTTTGCTCCATCGAAGGGACTATACAGTATGTAAAATAATAACAATAGGTTTCAGTAAAGTACAAAACACAAGAAATAACCAAAGCTACTTCATATTAGTTCGACAATTATTCAAACAATTTCAGAGTGAGGTGAAAAGCCGGATGATCTACATTGCGAGCTCAAAGTCAATGCAAAGCATTTATTTTAAACAGGCACATAAAAGGCAATTTTGAACGTCAAACTGGTAGTGCTCCAAGAATATAACTAAGAAGATCGATTGAAAGTTTTAGGCCCTAAAATAAATTGGTTTTTTTACCCGTCGAACGTACGAAGGAGGAAAAAATGATTCACTTATATAAAACAAAGAAATGTTTTTAATTCACGGGGATTCCCTGAAGCGGGCGCTCAGTGCTCGGTAGTACGACAGAGCGCTACTCGAGAATGTGAGTGACCTCTTGCCCGCACTGAACAAACTGAATCACCGAAAAATGTAGCGAGCCGCATCCGGCACATGTAGTACTCTTTTTTAACCGTTTTATTACTCTCGAAAATCCTAAATTGAGAAGTACGCTGAAACTGAATGTCAGTGAAAAAGTTTGTGTGGCATTGAGAGATAGCTCTCGCGTCCCAACGCTTTTGACAGTACGTTGCGGCATCGAGAAAATAAACTTTTGAATAACTACAGGTTTTTTCATTGATGATGAAACTTTCAGCTTTAGTACCTACTTTTTAATTTTTACGATGGAATGAAGAGTTTGTGAGGTTTACTTTGAGGGGATTTCTTTTCAAAATACATTCGTTTACAGGTCTGAAACTTAAATAAAATTGATATTTGTGATGTATATATATATTTTTTTAATGTATGTTCGGGCATAACTCCGTCATATATATACATTTGCAAAATTATTTATTTGAAAGGGTATGCTCTCGACGTGGTCCCATATAAATTTTATTAATTTTGTTTGGGTACTTTTTGAGTTAGCTTCATTCATAATACGTGTTTTTGGATGATGTTAAAATAACTTCCTGTCACTGTTATTTACATAGCAGGTAGTGGTATTTGAATTTGTGTGGGGTAGGTACCTACCACACCGTGAAAAATAAAATCTATTTAAAAAAAAAAAGCATTAAGTACCTACAAAGTGAAAGATATTTTTTTTTGGAACTCAGTAGCAAAAAACGAAAATTCAAAACCAAGGAAACCGACTTCCGAAATAAAGAAATTTTTCACTTTGTAGGGTTTTTTTTTTGGAAGTAGGTTGTTTTTGTAGTTCGTGGTTGGTCAATAACAAAAATTATTAGGAACATTGTGTAAGTAATACAAAAGTTGTCTAACGTTTAATTAATAAGCTATAGATAAATTGCATGTAACGTGTAACTACATATAGTTGGTTGCACAAACCCGTGAAGAACAGTTTGAACACTTCACTCGTTTTTACTCCACGAAGCAAACGAATAGCTAGTAATGTTTCAACACATGCCAATTTACGATAAGCATCTATTTTTACACACACATAACATTGCGCCTATGATTGCTGATAGTGTAAGCAGGCTGTTGGTGCCAACACATTACTTGAATTTAATTTTGGCATAGTAAGATGGCACCCAAGTTCCTGTAATGACGTTCCATGGTGAGTTGTTGGTAAGCACTTTATCTACTAATAATACAGTGACCCTGCCCCTCCATCGATTATCACAAGTATTTCTCGACTTCTTATCAACTACTGACACACTACATGTTTTTATTTCCCACTGTGTTCCACAAACGGGTCTTATTGTTAGAAATTCAACTTTGAATAGCGTTTATAAATGCGATGAAGTTAAAGGGCTGCTTTAAAAACATAACTTAGTACAAAGACATTTATAATTAGACATGCTAATGTGTTAACCGATGTTGTTCTCAGTAACTAGCTGAGAGTGGAGTTTCACTCGAGACGTTACCTACCCATTGTTTACGTCGTTATTCATAAATTTACCATACAAGACAAAACAACTTATATTACGCTGTTAATATTAATTCGTCGTAGAATTAACTTGTAGCCAAAATATTTTTTACGATCTCATACTACATCTGCACTTATTAAAATTAAAATGCCATAGTTCAAACTGGCCGTGTATGAGAACTTTTTAAAGTTAAAACTTTCGAGTAAATAATTCCTGTCCTTTATAATTTGGACAGGTTTCAGTCGTCCCACCAGTTACTGAGGTCCAGTTTTCTCATAAGAACCCAACCAACTGAGTAGCTTACAAAACTTTTTCTTACATAAAACTCATGTGCACTAAGTTGTTGTAAATTAATGTAAACGTTAACTGAGAGTAGTTACGTGTTGAAATCGTAATATGTTATATAAATTTTGATACAGTTCGACTGAGCTTGATTTGTTTTAGTAATTTCGCCATATAAAAGTTCGCAAAGCATGTAGACCGCGAGCGCATTTGGTGTCAACTACAAATATTTTGGTCGGAGCTGATGCAATTCGCATTGCAGCCGGAGGAGATGGTCGAGCGCGCGTACACTGCTCGGGCACGTGCTGACGTGCCGGGGAGTTTCCACACCCGGCACGAGCACGACGCACCACCCGACAACATACAACATGCACCACACCGAACGCACTCTGATATATTCCAAAAAAGAAAATCCTATCATCAATAAATATTTTATTTACAATACCTTAATCCGAATCCTTTGACGCGAACGCTGTGTAACGCGCGCAAACGAGCGTAGTGTTGTTCGAGTGCGATGTATCGGTTCGCTCAACTGATTCGATCGCTTCGCTTGGCGATCTAAGGATTGACTGGTGTTCCGGCGAAGCGTTGGTGAATATATGCGCGCGCATCTCGCCGCGCCTGCGCCGTGGTGGGAGCGCGCTGCTGCGTACAAATGAGCACGGGAGGCATAGTATTCTAGTTCTTAACACGCCAAGCATAAGTGCGAGAATGGAACGTAACGCTCTTGTCCATACATTGTTAGTACTGCATGTCAAACTGTCACCAATTCATTCACTGCCTATGGCGCGAGGGAGCGTCGCCCAATACGTAGTCCCACCCATAGTTAGGTCTTCCCGCTCAAGGTACATTAATTTGAATTAGCTCGTTACGAACAGGTAATGGAGTTTAGTTTATGAAACTTTGTTATGGTGAATTTCTATAAATGTTGACGGTTAGGTACCTTCTCGTTTAGTTATTCTGATGCATCTATTATTACAATTTGTAAGATTCATGCTCATTTGCATGTCTACAGGAATACGGGTATCAGAGCAATTTACATTGTTAGTTAGGTAATTGCCGTCAGGTACTTAACGTGTAGGTACCTGGTTTTCGATGCTACATAAGCAAAAGAAATTTAAATGCGACTTACTCGTCATCTAAACTAAAGTTTGACATGAAAAATCATCTTTAGAAAACACTCTTTCAGCGTGTCTTGAATTCCATACAAAAGAAATAAAGAGGCATTGAATTAACATTGCTAATCTGGTAATAAAAATACTAAAATAATTGCTTAGCAAATGAGATTGTATGCTGAGTTTTGTATTGCTATGCTAGCTGTAATGAAAAAAAAAACGGGCACGTGCTTTTCGGATCACGCAGAATGAAGGGTTCCGTAGTTGGGATGAATTTATCCCAAAAATGTTCTCCAATACATCGATATACGTCACGGTCAACTTGCGACAGCAAATGAAAAATCACAAAAAAAAAAAAAAATGGGAAAACTACAAATTAACGATTTTTGGAGCGAGTACCAAAATATGTCGCATAAATGGCCATATTTTTTATTGTGTTGACTTAGAAGCTTCCTTTTTTTTAGAGCTCCAAGCGACCGTAGACCTCCCTAGTTATTTGATAATAATTTAAACTTGATACCTCCAAGCGTTCCTGAAAAAAAAGGGTTTTGACAGACTGACAGACGGACAACGAAGTGATCCTGTAAGGGTTCCGTTTTTACCTTTTGAGGTACGGAAACCGCAAAATACACAACCATGTATGTAGTCTAGTCATAATATAGAATTTACCAGGCACATAACTCGTGTAGCTAAGAGCAAATGATGTATATACAAATATGGATACTTCTCTCTGTTCAGTGTCCGTACATACAATATGTGAGGAAGTCACCACTTTACAATGTAACGTGTAACGACATATTTTAATGATGCCTTTTCAGCGCAAATAGCGACGTCGCTACTTTCAGGAGAGTTTCTAGAAAACTCTGTTAATTTTCCGAGCAATTACAAAACCAGACAATATGGAAACGTTAAAGAAGAACTAATAAAGAACGAAGTAATTGTACCATTTTGTAGTCGTGTTTCGGCGAGTTACCTACTGAGAAAAAATCCTCTCAGTTATCCACTAAATTCATACAAAAAGAGTTTTCTTCTATACCCGCCTGATATTATGTCCAATCTAAAAATGTACCTTAACCCGTTTTTCTTCGCCACCGTGCTTTACGGTGCCAAATATTAAATAATCTATAATGAATTTCCTGAAAGAGTCTGTTTTGCCACCTTCAGTACTAAAATGTATTAAATGTATTCAGCTTTTCTATACATTTCAGTCAGGGAGTTTGACTGAAATGTATAGAAAAGCTGAATACATTTAATACATGAACGAGCACAGAAGAATGTAGAGGAGTATCCTCAATTTTGCCAATGTCACGTAGGTAGCCAAACAAAAGAGCCAAGACCTGCTGAAAATACTGCTTTACGAGTATAACACGATGGTAACGTAACATACATCGTATTTTAATGCTAAAGTGCTCGCAAGATAAGTCTGCCCACGGCTGAAATCCGAACTAAAAAGTATGCCGCAGTCTTGTCGTTTAAGTGGTCAAATTAAGTATAGAATTAATTAATATATTATTACTTAGGTATTGATTTATAATATAAAGATTAATTATTAATATAGATTAATTATTTTAGCGCACACAATAGCTTAACGTTGTCTCTTAGCATTTCCACAGCTATATTTAGTTTGATTTCCACTGAAATTGTAGACTGTTGCGACTAAAATACACGTATGCTGCCGCGACCCTAAATATACTTAATTCGGGTAAGGGTAAGATAATGATATTGAAGAATAAACCTATGTGTTTACCGATATCCCAAACAACTAGGATACTTTTCGACTACGCACGGTACACAATGGTCGACTGCATCACTGTCATCAGGCTGGATATACTGGCCAACGCAATAGAAGTCAAAATCGGTTGAACGGACTGTAAAAGAGGTTTATTTAAATGTCTAATCTTATTTCAATAGGAGTAAAGCGATATAATGTGGGTATGCTATAGGTACCTCTGCCTAACCCTTCGGGTACACAAGCTTGATGATATGTTATGTTTTAGAGGTCTCGTTCGATGCAAATAGAATGCCATTAATAGTCTATCTAAAGGGTCTGTAATCTGTATCGTAAGGTTGATCTTACAAATTCATAAGAAAGTAAAAAGGATAAGTCTCTTTAGCTTCGTATCTTTTTAGATACTACTATAGCTTCCGATAGCTAGAAGGTAAGTTGTTTGATATTGATAGCTGTCCCCAATACTCGAGTATTGAAGAAAATTGCACAATAACACAATTTTGTTCGAAAACACCGGGTAGAATTTGAGATGTTTTGTCCACGCGTGATATCATGACATGATACATAGTTTATTGGTAGACTATAAACAGTAGGTATACTTTTCTGTGCTTTGCTTTTACTTTGAAGACCAGTATTTTGTCATCAATCTTTTGTATGTTGGATAAACGACTGACCGGATGACGAAATGTTTTCTAAATATAACCAACCATATTTTTTCCTTATGCCGTTCCTGCCTGTTCAGCTGGATGGTCATATAAATAGAAAACGGAAATGAAACGGTTTTTTCTTAAAACGGAACGTCGACGTCAGCGTTTCATGATTTGTAGAGTTTTAAAGTTTGCTTCAGTTTCATCCTAGCTCTTTGGACTTGGTATAGTATACGTATATACAAAATCGGAATGCAACATAATTAAATCCACTTTTTGGTTTTGGCTACATGCTATTTAAAGTCCAATTCTCATAATATAATAATTCCATTTTTAATTCTATTACCTTTTGTGTTTTTTTTTTCTGAAACTTGTAATTTTTTATTAGTTCTGTACATTAAATAGGTTTTACACAAACTAACGAAATTATTTACTAAATTACTATTTAAATTATATAATAAATTTAATTACTGATGAAAACTATCTATACAAATAAACAATTAACTAAAATATGGCGTTTAAATAATAATAAATACCAGCAGCGTATTATTGTCCCACTGCAGGGCATCGGCCTCTCTTAAGAGTATTTATCACCACGCTTGCTCAAGGCGGATTGGCAATTTCAGACTTTAAAAGTCCAGGTTTTCCTTCACCGAACTTTAGTAAGTGTATATGAATTGTAAAAGGCACATTAGTGCTTGATCGGATTTTAACCCACAACTCCTCGGAACTGTTAAAAAATTAAAACCATGTGTAGTTTTCCACGTCATAACTGCAATGACAATGATACTTAAGTGTCCCATTACCTGGACTACAACACTTCAGGACATACTACGGTGACGATGTGTTTTATTTATCGATGCCAGTACCTATTAATTATCAGTTCCATATTTTTTTATATGCAGCACTCTCGTGTTCGTGAACGGGTGTCCCCATTACGATAAATGGCCACTACACAATATCGGATCACTTTGTTGGGGCTATGACATTTTCACTATGACGTTCGGTTTTATGCCATTATGTATGTATCTATAAGGACATGATATAAAATAAAGTGGACTGCATGATACAGTTGGGTATAAAGTGGTAATATCTACACCCGCATTGAATTGGCTCCACGAGAGGCGACATTTTAATGTGTCCGTTGTACGCTGCCTGTTCTGCTAAGTAACACTTTGCTGATTGACTAATATTTTCAAAACGGTGAAGGACAATATCGTGATACCCGGCATATCCTAGAACCAAAACAAATCGAAGACATGTGACATCTACCAACTCGCACTGGGCCCACATAGTGGATTACGGTCCACTCCCTCTCACCGAGAGGAGACCTGCGTGTACCAGCAGTGGGAACATTATAGGCTGATTATGCTTATATCATTTCGACACAAACTACCAATATGGGAATATCTCGAACAAGAGAAAAAAAAAAAATTAGTAGACTGTATATACAAAGAATTTCCCTATCTACGTTCTAGTCTCACTAGTCAGTATCCTCCAGAAATCCCGCTGCACATTTACCGATCGATCAAACACAATGTGCATTAAATTATTATTCAATTCAATATAATACATATTAGTATTGATGTCGAATTCTCGTAATCTATTGCTTTCCAATCGAAGTTTACGCTATACCGAACGGTCACAACATGGTAAATTTTTTTTATAGATTCCGACTTTTTAAACCTTTTAAATCAAAGAATAGCAGATTTTCTGAATTTTCCGTCTTCTATTTCAGTTTTAACAAGGTTGGAGTTTTGTCTGAGAACGATAACATGTCAATATTCAGGGTCTAGCTAAGTTTAGTATTGAATAACTTAATATCACGCGCCTGTGTGTTTAAGTCCCATGTAACAGAGGGCTTGTCTATTGCCATCGACCGGTCACATCAAGTGTTCAATAAACGTTAGATAAAAGAAAACCCAGTCAATGTTATGTAAACATTATCACCCTTTGTTTCGAGGCGAGGGTCTCAATGAGAAAATAGCAGGTCTCCCCTCGTAAGACCAAGCGCGGTTTGACCTCGCCGCTCGCCCGCCCGCGCGTTTTGTACGAGCCCCTCCAATCATGCTATCAGCTGTCCCGGTTCCTCTTGATACAAAAGATATTCTGTACTTTGAATAGCACCGGGTTTTGTTCCTATATTTTGCACTTCTACTAGCACACATTACTAGACTAGCTGTTGCCCGCGACTTCGTTGGCGGACCAGGATGAAAAGTAACCTATGTCCTTCTCCAGGTCATGGTCTACCCATGTGCCAAATTTCATCCAAATCCGTACAGCCGTTTTAGTGTGATGGCGTGACCAAGGGAAATACGGATTTATTTATATATAAATATATAGATTACGTACTACCTTTTGGACAGTTTGAAACCCAGAATCAGTCGTTTACCAAAGTGCTGCTGAACTGTACATATAACAACAAATAAAATAAAAAAGTATTAAATATCCTATCTTAGCTATGACTACTGTTTCATGCCTGAAAAACTTCTATATATTCTGTTTCTGCCTGTTTCTGGTAGTTGTTGTTGACATAGCTCACAGAATAAGCAAGCTGAAGTGGCAATGGGCCGGCCATATTAGCCGTAGGTCTGATGACCGTTGGGGTAGACGTGTTCTTGAATGGAGACCGCGAATCGGCAAACGCAAGGCCCCCAGGCTAGGTGGAGCGACGATCTTCGCAGGGCGGCTGATAGCAGCTGGATGAGAGCTGCCGAGAATCGAGCTGAATGTCGTGCAATTGAAGAGGCCTATGTCCAGCAGTGGACTGCTATAGGCTGATGATGATGATCATGCCTGAAAAACGTGGTTTACTGGTGGTATTTTTCAATATTTTATCGGGCTTGGCTTTTTATAACCCCAGTTTTGAAGATAGCTATCAATGCTAATCTAACGGCAATTGAAATATTTACAAGCATATTAATATCGAAAAATAGGTGCTGCACTCACCCATGTATGACTTAGTCAAAATAATTTATTATTGTGTTTTAAAAGATTTTCTTTTATTGTATGATAAATCTTTACTATCAAGTCTTTAAATCCTGCGATTAGGTTTACAAAGTTTATTATTTACTTGTTTATATAGGTCACAGCCGTACGGTTCTTTCGATGTGCCTGTGCTGCGGTGCATGTAGAGGTAAACATTCTTTATACATCGAGGTACTTCTGTGCCTCGGAGATCATATTACACCCCTGCTGACATGCCAACATCTATGGCTGGCGTACAGGTAGTCAGAAACCCGACGGTCAGACAACTGAGTATTGCCCAGTAAATGGAGGTCAGATGTCACATTCACATAAAATATTCTTTTCGACTCCGAGTCCTTCCCTTTGCGGGTGATATTCAATATTTAATAGAACCTGCGGGTATGTGGACGAGGCCTGCATGTGTCCTTAAAGCTTAGCGACGCACGTCTGTGGTAACACTTTGACCTTGACCTTGAATAAAAGGCTAAAGAAAATGTACTACCATAATCATCAATCACAGTGGTGATGGTGACTCCAATCAGCTGTTACAATAACCAAAAAAGAGAGAAAACAAATAAATAGAAGTTAAATAACAGAAGGGGGCACCGTTTTATTTAGTGCGTTTTTACATTTAACAAAAAGTTCATGAGGAAAAAGTTCAAAGTATATAGTATAAATATAAATTATTGTTCGTCGAAGTATAAAATATGAAAATGACTCAGTGAACCATGCCTGTAATTTAAACTGATGTAAAATTTAAATTAGTTTGTGGAGTGTCCTAGACTGGCAGTCGCCACAACAGAGAAATTCGCGAAGCGTAGAATTTAAACAAAGTTCTTCAACTCAAGTTCGACATCAAATAGAATTAAAAAATATTTTACAACTTTCATAAGTTGGTATTTCGGTTACTTATTAATTTTAGATAAGTTGCACCTATTAATAATTTACCTAAATGGAAAATACCTCCAATTTCTACAACTTTTTTATCACAATTCAGGTCAAAGGTCAGATGAGGTCACATTCACGAGTAAATGTCCACGCTGCAAATATGCTTCCTGCATAAAGCAACAACTTTTTATGTCATTTTTTTATATCTAGTGAGTTTTACTTTTGGCCAAACTGGGGGTTTTTTTTCGGGGGTATTTACATATAATATGTGACTAGGTAGTATACAGAGTGACTTATAATTCAATGTATTCCTTCTAAGACGTGATAGTATGACTCTTAAAAGACATTAAGAGATTTGACTTCGATTCGTCCCAAAAATCTTGGATTTTCTCGAATCACATGGATTTTCACCACACCATCAACTCCTGGAAGGAATACAGAGAATTACAAGTCATATAAGTAAAATATCCGGAAGGTATCTAATAATATAACGAATGGCATGACCGCAGATTAAGTTTATTACTGTTTATGTTAAAAACGAGCTAAAACCAGTGGTAGTATCGTAGCGCGTGTACAATGATAAACACTAATTAATAAAATCAGTCTCCAGATTACTACGAGACAAGATAAACGACACGTAGCCGTAATTATGGCAGTGTCAAAGGCGTTGATTATGTTACAACCACTTTTAATCAGAGCAGTATCATTTTTTTCTTAATTAATCATTTAATTGTGAAATCGACAAGGTTGATGTCGTAACAGCAAAGTAGAGTCACATTAAAGCTAAGTGCACATTACAGTGCATCGCATTTCAATACAAAAAACCGTGATGCGTGCGGCCCGCCTGTACCTAGTGTGCAGTCATACAAACTGTACGAAAGTTATGTATGGAGGATTTTTACAATGCTGTGCGGCCTGCCTTAATCTACGTTAGCCTTAAGTACTTGGAAGGTTGGGTTTTTAATTATTTTTTTCCAATTTTGGATTCCATAATCTAAAACCATAAACATTAAAGTTTTAATTTGTTAAGATTACAACTCTTATCTGGGTTGCAGACGTGTGCGTTAATTTAATTGAAATGGCAATTGCATTGGAGTTTTAATATGAATCAATTCAGCCTATAGTAGTCCATTGCTGGGCATAGGTCCCGCCCAAACTATGTCACAACAACACCCGCGATTTTAGAGATCACGAGAAAAATCACAACGAATATCCAGACATTACTTATGTACGCAACAGCTGCTGATTTATTACAAACTAGCTACGCCCCGCGGTTTCACCCGCGTAAGTCTCGATCCCGTGGAAATATCGGGATAAAAAGTATCCTATTTGTTAATCCAGGTTATAAACTATCTGTTTGCCAAATTTCATCCAAATCCATTCAGTAGTTTTTACGCGAAAGAGTAACGAACATCCATCCATCCGTCCATACTTACAAACTTTCGCGTTTATAATATTAGTTAGATTAGATTTACTATAGGTCCCAAAGTGAACAGAAATTGCAAAACCATTTTAAGCACGATCGAATCGATGCGCGACAGTCTATGCTGTGCTGTTAATAGCCTGCGTCAGGAATGGCTTTAGAAATTGCGAATCGATATTTCCATATGCAGAGTACATACCTAAGTAAGTAAGTAGGTGACGTACCCAGCATCACAGGTAGGAGAAGATTATAAGTATTTAATTACGAACGGAGGGTAAACCAAATTTCCAATTTACTGTCAATAATTGGAATTGGGGATCAATTCCGAGCTATGAAATTGCCTCCGGCAATTCTTCCGACACTCGACACCTATAGTTTTTGATACTGGTTAGAAGCCTACCCACGGATATCGATTAGCAACATATAACTACCAAAGTATTTTATTAACAATACGAAATTCACAAGTTTAATTTGGGAACTAAGTAAGGAATTAAATTGGCATATAAGTACGTCCCTACTACCTAATTCATGATAGCTTACTAACCTTATATAAAGCTTGTAAAGTAAATATGTCAGTTAATGGCACAAATTATTAGTGAATTTTTTACTAATTATTTGTGTCATTAAAGGGATTAGTGGTGGTGGTGATTAAGTGGTGTGTATTAGTGTGATGAATGCGAAAATATCTGGGAGAGTTATAGGTTCACCTCTGCATTATAGGTTCTAATTCCAATATTTACTTTGATTTGATAGAAAAGCCAAAAGTACTTCAAAAGGAAGAGGTTCTCAATCCTGTTTTTTTTTTTTTTGCTACGCGATTACTCCGCCAATTATGAATAGATTTTGATGATTATTATTGATATTATGATTTTTGTTTGGTAGGTCATGCTTCACAGGTGGTCCCATATAAATTTGATTAACTTTGCTTGCGTAGTTTTTGAGTTAGCTTCAATATTACGTATTTTTCCCACTTTATGTCAGTCTATATGGATGATGTTATAAGTTACTCCGTCACTGTTATTTACTCAGGTAGTGGATTTCGAATAAGTGTGGGGTAGGTATCACAGCAAAAAGTAAAAAACAAAAATTTTTTTTTTGCAAATCGGTTTTTTTTTTTTAATAGTTTTTATTGATAACCAGTGTCAATCTTTAGTTTCAAAATGTTTGCTAATTATTAACACAGAACATTTAGGTCAAAGCTAAGACGCTAATCATAGAGAGCTAGCTAATCTGGGAGCACGCAACCCTCGCCCTACATGCATGTATAATTACTACAAGACTGTCAACATATTCAACACAGAACAAATTAACATATAGCTAAAATATTTTTAACATAGTCACGATAACACTAATGTAACTTAATTGAAAATACAATGAAAACCGCGTGACTTGAATCGCAGAGTTTTCTCACATTTCGTGTGGAAAATCACTTCATGTATTTATTATAATCACTATCACGTGAACCGAGCGTGCTCAACGTCGAGATATCTTTCATAATTTAATGTTATCGGTCGAGCGAGACAACAAAGTTGAGCGGGAAGCAGAAAAAACTACGAATCGCTAACGAAAGTTACAAACATTTATATTATCATAGAGGTGCATGTCGCTTGCCTCACTAATTGGACCGGTTTTTGAATAATGAATGAGATATTTTCCTACTTGATTGAATATAATTTGAATGAAATAATGTGAATGAATGGCGCGCTTGCTTCGTTCAACATAGTACCACTTGCGCATCTGAACGATAACAAACAAATACTACGCATAAAACATTAAAGCAAACTGCTTAGTAATCTAATACGTATAATGTTGTTCTCGATTTCAAATATTACAGTTCCCAGTAAATTCGCTATTAAAATGCGCAAAGGTCGACCAACGAATATGACCTTTGGATAAGTCGTTGTTTTGAGGAAACTACCGTTGATATATGACTAATCGGCCATGCAAACTGACAAGCAGGTCACCGTTCAGTGACGTCCATCTGTCTAGACTGGCGGTGGTTTTACTTACGAGGATTCATCATCACCAAGTCATCACCGAGTCGGTCGTAAGATACGTTTCCACTAAAACGGAGGAGACGAGAGACGCCATGAGGATTGTGATTGGTCGATTCCTGCAGGTGTCCGCTCAGCTCCGCTAGTCTCCACTTTCGTTGAAATTCACCCTAACTGTCTAGTTTGGGGCTCACTGGCAACTAACACTAATGTAAACTTGCTCAACATCATCTGCCTAGTCTTTTCCCAACTATGTTGAGGTCGGCTTCCAGTCTAACCGGATGCTGCTGAATACCAGTAATTTACATGGATCGACTGTCTATCTGACCTCCACAACCCAGTAACTGGGTAATACGATACCCCTTGGTAAGACTGGTTGTCAGATTTTCGAGCTTCTGACGACCCGTAACGACTGTCAAAGATCCACAAATGACAGCCGGGACCAACGGCTTAACGTGCTTTCCGAGGCACGGAGGAGTCTCGGTATGTGAAGATGGTCACCCATCCACGGACCAACCCCGAAAAGCGTAGCTTAACCTGATGGATCGACCCGTGCGGCTGTTATTACTTAGCCACGAGCTCCTCACCTAATGTAACCTCGCTGTACGTAATATTTTAAGCCACTGTCATTGACATTGGTCAATGACATTTTAATTTGTGTTTAACCTGTGTATCTGCATAAGTATTACCTTTCTATTTCTAATTTTCTATCTTATGTCAGAATGTCCACCAAAGACCAATGCCGCAGCAGTCTGAAGTCTGATTCAGACTGCTGCGGCATTGGTCTTTGGTGGTCACAAGTGGGACAACTCAACGTGAGGTCCAAAATTTTATTGGGCTTTTCATATCAGGAATTTCTTGGTTGCAGCCCCTGACACAGAATTTAAGGCAGGCTCTCCCGTATTACAAGGGGCTTAAACATAACTGGCGAAATCTAGGTATAGGTACTAAATATCTGGGCCTAACCCTTCATACTCGTATTTTAATTTACTCGAATATTTGTATTTCAATTCCCAGGAAGAGGAAGAGAACGAATATTGAATGAACCTGTGTTCGGTGGTGCAGTAAAATAAATTTAACTAACCAATACGTCCGATGTTTACCCATACGGCATTCTAGTATGAAAGCCAAGAATCACGGTCACTGACCACCGCACGGTATTCAAAACGTTAAAAGTAAATCTATTTAGGATTGAGCAACTACTCAAATTATTAGATAGGTAACGATTTCCAATAATATTTGGAGGCTTTTGTCGCGACCCACTACCGCATTTTACGTAGATGGCGTAAGGTCTTGGCCGCACCCTTTGGGTATGGAACCAGGAACATGAATAAGTCCAGCTTCTCCCAACTGGACAGAGAAATGCTGTTGCACCACATTTCAGTATAACGTAGGTCCCACGTAAGGTAAAGTTAGTGTTTGACAGTAAAGAAAACTCATAGCCGTAGCGCGAGTAATTTGTCAAACATGAGAACAAACATTGCGGTTGTGCCGTCTGGAAAGCGCTTGATAATTTATCGAACAAACTCACAGACAGACAAGAATACAAGATGCATTACATCGTCTATTGAGTACTCCGGTCATTGGCGTGGACTTTAACATTCAATAACGTGGAAAACGGTCATATTATTCTTTTTATTAAAATCATTGTTCCTCGCGGGAAAAGTTTCTAAATAACATCATTCATGTTAAATGGGAATAGGTTTATTAATTCA
Organism: Lithophane semibrunnea; assembly: GCA_947363905.1. NCBI lineage: Eukaryota > Metazoa > Arthropoda > Insecta > Lepidoptera > Noctuidae > Lithophane > Lithophane semibrunnea. The sequence goes on from OX376186.1 coordinate 15,150,212, forward strand.
ATAAACAAACTGACATAATGGACGTACGTACGGTTATTAATTAAATAAACTGTTCAGTGATGTATGGATTGCTTCAAATATAATATAGTTTATAATTAAACCATATATTTTTCTTATTTATACAATACATTTCAAATAGTTTCTGTAAAAGCAAAGATTGAGTTTTGACCATCTATATTATTTTATTGTTTAGATTGTGGAGCTCGAATATTCGTTCGTTAATCATGTGGAGTTAGAATTTTATTTGACAAAGTGTGATAATGGGTGCTTTTGTGGAACGACATACGATCCTACTTCTAAGCATAAGCATCATCTAAGTGTTTCTATGCAACTGCTACACCTCTGCTACGTTGCTGCTACGCCGCTGCAACGCCGCTACTACGCCGTTGCTCCGCCGCTGCTACGCCGCTGCTCCGCCGCTGCTACGCCGTTGCTCCGCCGCTGCTATACCGCTACTACTCCGCTGCTATGCCGCTACTACGCCACTGCTACGGCGCTGCTACGCCGCTGCTACGATGCTGCTACGAAGCTGCTACGACGCTACTACGCTGCTGCTAAGACCACGCCATGACGCTACTACGCAACTGCTACGACACTGCTATACAATCATCTTCTACAGCACTGCTACGCAACTTGTACGCTACTGATACACATCTACTATACAAGTCTACGCTGCTTGGACTTCCTCGCGATGGAGTCTCAGGCAATGCTTGTATTACTATAATAGATTACAGACCTACTTTTTAGCATTAAAAATGCTTTTTCGATCGCTATATTAGGGTACCCGTTTTCAAGAAAAGTGCGACCGTTCTCAATTGGAAATGAAAAAGGTATCAAAAGATATGTTACTAAAAGAGCTATAATAATTACATTTTTATTTATTTTAAAAGTACCCTTTTCTTTTGGGACCTTTTCAAAGAATCTTAAGCCTTTCAAAAACGAAAACAGCTATCGAAAAAATAAAAATATGTTGGTGGAGAATTTAAAGGACTTCAAAATGATACCATTCTGGTTTCGATAGGATTATAATTAAGGTTAGATGTTTATCGCTCTATGTTTGTCTCCCTTTCGGAGAAACCTTTTTGAACTCTTCTGATTTGAATTAAATAAATTCATTTTCAATGCCCCGGAAGGTCCGGAAACCATGAGTTCTATGGATTATTTAAATTATTAAAAAATTGTATGGTCAATAACAAGCAGGTACGATTTCCAAGCAGGTACGGTGCCCCTGAGTGTTGTTGTTGAGTAATACGCAAATATTACAAGTTCCTATCTACCGAGATGACGACTATTAGAGGAGTATGAAATTAAACACATGTTACGCTGATAAGGGTAAGAGAATGATGATTATGATCTTTTGTTTGTCTTAGATTGAATATTGTTATCGCTCGACAGTTTGATATGGTTATAGCACTTAATGATTAAGTTTACTGCTCTCTGAAGATGACGCCAAAGAGTGCTCCCACGACGTTTTCTGTTACTGAATAGAGGTCTGAGTGCATACATGGTTCAAACATTCAAACAATTGAAAAAGAAAGAAGCAATTTAAGGGATTTAAAAATCCACTTCTAATTCTATGGACTTAGAAGTGGATTTTTATATCCCTCTACAAAGAAAAAGAAAAAAAAAAGCTAAATGATTTTTAATCTATTTTATATTGTTAGTAAACTGTGTCCCTTAACGGCCACATTAGCAATTCCTCTAAAAGCAATTCATTTCCTGAATTTCCAGCTGTCATTAGCAATATCTCTAATTTTACACAAAAGCAATTCATATTGTGTGGACCATTTTACGAATCTCCATAGAAAACTGTCAAACAGATGAATTGTTTCGTAATATGAATCGCACGCAGATCATATTATGAATTGTCAGTTTGTGATTTTTTACGATAAAAGTGTCTGTTTTAAGCCCCCACAGTTTTCAGCGTTTTCTAGAAACACGTTCCAGTTTTACTTCAACCTCGTTTGTCACTACACCGTGTCAATGATCTTGAAATGTCGTCCACGCGGTGATAACGTTCGAGTGTATTTTCTAACTGAATGTCGTTGTGGACTCTCCTTGAGATCACCAATCATGCTAAATCGTAGTCATATACGCGTGATAATAGTAACTAGAGCTAACCGGTCGCTTCAGAGGCAGGTAACAGACTTATTAACGAACAAGTCACGGAATGTATCAATCATGCACGAGGCCCATGTGCTCTTAGGAAGTTGATCTTATTTTTATTGATGACGGTTTTCGGAGAATTTTCCATAATCATTTGCGGTTTAGCTGTGATAATTCACACCCTGTAATATGCTAGCAACACTCCATTGTAAGTACCTACTTGCTGTAAGAGTTCTCATACAAAACTCCTATCCAATCTCTAATGTTTGTAGAATATGGGATGTTATTCCGTAATATATAAGAGCAACAAGGTACATTGTGCATCGGTAAGTTCAGTGAATATTCGAGGCAAATGCACTGCATTAAAAAAAATACTAAAAACTGTGACCTACTCCACTGCTTTATTATTTTGATTATACAATAGTCAGGTTTCTTTCAGTCACAAATCAAAAACTATTCAATAATGTAACAGTTATCTAACGACTTGTTTAATATGTTTATTGTTCGATTTTCCAAAAAATAGTGTAGTTACTGGTTCCTGTGGGAGGGCGACAGTCAACAGTAAACATCGGCTCGTTAACACGGTTCCGAGATAGTTCAATTAACTAATTGTCTGCGTAAGTATTTAACTTCCTAAGCAAATTGTGAGTACATTAAGATATTGATTGTTGGACGTAACTAATGTGTCTGAGTAATCATTGTTATATTAACGACTTCTCACGATCATTTATTTATTAAATTTATTTCATTATTGCTGGAAAATTGCGGACAAATAAATACACATGCAATTTAAAAAAATGGTATATTGAAAATAAATAATGAAACATATTGAAGAGCTCGTGGCTAAGTAATAACAGCCGTCGGGTCGATCCATCAGGTTAAGCTACGCTTGCCGGGGTTGGTCCGCGGATGGGTGACCATTTTCACATATCGAGACTCCTCCGTGCCTCGGAAAGCACGTTAAGCCGTTGGTCCCGGCTGTCATTTGTGGATCTTTGACAGTCGTTATGGGTCGTCAGAAGCACTAAAGTCTGACAACCAGTCTAACCAAGGGGTATCGTATTACCCAGTTACTGGGTTGTGGAGGTCAGATAGGCAGTCGCTCCATGTAAAATACTGGTACTCAGCTGCATCCGGTTAGACTGGAAGCCGACCCCAACATAGTTGGGAAAAGGCTAGGCAGATTGATTGATAATGAAACATTATTTTTCTGCAAACATAGTCTTTTCTGGTGATTAAGATATTATAGGTACTCTTTTGACGGGGTGATATTCATTCAAATAAGTTCAAAATTATAAAACGGTTTCTTGATTTAAATATTTGGTAGAGGGCGCAGAATATGCGGAACGAAAGTCCACAATCATATTTCAAAAATGGACAAAAAATAACGTGAGCTTCAGGGCCTTTGATTTTAGTATGATCTTGTGCCTAACCTATAATTACTTAAATAGGCAAAACTGATGACGAAATTATGGGCTTTCCCTAAATCTGACGACTTTGAAAACTTAGATTTGAATTTGGTGGTATACCTAACTGAAGAGGGCGCCTAAGTTCAAAGTCAATAGGACAAAATAAACAACTTGAAACAAGTTAAAATTATTCAGTGTCATAAAAACCCGTATCGTAGAGCAAACAACTCGGCCTATTTCATAGACTGATGACACGAGAACGGCTCATGCATATGTCCAAGAGGTCTCGTAAACCCAAATAATAATTTATTATTAATAACAACAGTGATAATACTTATCCATTGACGTTAATATATCAGCTGATTAAGTTATTTTGGCTGTACACATATCACAGTATGTTGCTATAAGATAGCTTATATGCCTCCCTAACAGTGTCTTTTTTATTAGTTTTTTTGGGAAGCCACGTTTTGGTTTGCCAAGTTTGCCAAGTTTTGGTAGCCACGGTCTAGTTTTTTTTTTTTTAATCTTGTTTATAATCTCTTTCTGTGGTATCAATCATAGCCGTCGTCTTTAGGAAATCATATCGAAATCAAATATGTGTTGCCAAGCAAGCTTAGGAAATTATGAGTTGTTAAGAAAATCACGGATATCAATCTGTAGTTTTCCTTCATCGATGATTAGAGGTCATCGGTCTCGTAAAACTATTGCACCTATTCCAATAAGCCATTTATTTAGTCATTGGTTACTCAATAAACAGTGTTATAATGACCGACTGGATGGAAAACAGTTTACATACCAATACAGAAACACCATTTACTATACCAACACATCGCCGAACTTAAAACAAAGTTAAAATGAAAAATCTTTTGTGAATATGATACGTCTAAGACTAAACTGATTAGATTATTGTCAGCTTAATCGCTTTTAGATAGACCATAGTCGGCGTGATAACAATTGTCAAGTGTTTAGCATCGTAATGTTATCAGTTATTCTGCTGTCGCCGTGAGCGTTACCTAGTTTGATTGACATGATAGTATAATGCAACAAAGCCTCTCAAAGCCTGCAATGATATTTAAGTAATAATATTTAAGTCTGGTGGTAAGGAGTCCGGTTATACAACAAGTTGCTTCTCGGTATACATTTGACTTGAGGTTAGCCACCAATCTGCATGGTCCTCATATGATCTGACCAAGATTATGGCTGGACTTTAACACTTTTTTTGTAAATTTTTTTTACCAATTTATAGAAATTAATATCATCTATCACCATTCTTCATTTTCATTAAAACAATAAAAATGAAGAATAATGATAGATGATATTAATTTCTATAAATTCGTTAAAAAAAACTTACAAAAAAAGTTTGCAATTTATAGAAATTAATATCATCTATCATCATTCTTCATTTTCATTGTTTTATTTTCCAGTTTCTACCTTTCGTGATTTTTGTCCCTCACCTTTTAGTGAAAAATAACTTTTAAGAAAGTAAGAAGTGCGAAACGAAAATTTTGTAGTGCTGTTTTTGGTGTGTCTTTTATCATCAAACTTGGTTTCGTGCACACACACGAACTTACCATTGTAAAAAGTAAGTCCGTACGCACAGACGTCATATTAATATATAAATAGTCTCATGCATATTATGATTGTGAAGAAGTGATCTGCTTTTCCACCTATGCTAGCATAAAAACAATACAGGTGATATCCCAGCTTATTTCACCCAAGTTGATTTTATTACAAAATAGACCGGCTGTTCCAAGCTCATACGTTCACATAATTATCAACATCCCATGTTACACGCTTAACCACTAGGTAGGTATACCCCCTAGAGTGTTCTATTTTTATGCTGTGCGGTGTCCATGAGTCAGCCAATAACGGATCTGCTTTTTTTTTCATCCTAACCCACCGTATGGGCAAAGGTCTCCCCCATAGCTTTCCATTGTTTTTTGTGCTTTGCCTTCTCCGACCAATCTCCCGTAAACACATTAGATCGCCAGCGTTTCCTAGGCCTACCTCGACCACGATGCCCGTCTTCCCGACTCAGTCTAGCAGACTGATATATAAATACAAAATTTAATTTAAAGACTCGGGACTGTCTGTCAATTCGCAGATAAAACTAGATTAAATTAGAAAGAATTGAACACAAACAGGATTTGAACCAACGACCTAACTAATCGTGGTGACGCGTTTCTTATCACCCTCCGAACAATTACCTACGACAAAATGTCAGTCTCGTCTCACATGCTCAGATTAGATTGTTGTGCGGGGTAGGTACTAAAGTATTTTTGTACGTTAGTAGATCCACTGGCACTTAATTTTTCCGTACTGGCGAATTGTGGATGTAATATGTCTGTCTACACACCCTTCGGGGAATACAGGAGTGATATAATGTTGTATCTTGATTTTTTAGATTTTCTGCTACTACGTATGACTCGTAGCACGCTACGCGCCTTTCATAACGATTCCTTTTTCTTATGGTTGCTATCACACTGGGGAAAATGGCCTTCCATTCTTTCTAGTTCTCACGGCAGCTTGCTGGTGTATGTTGTCCAGCAAATGTCACCTTTTAAACTTCTTGCTAACACTCAATATTCGGTTAAAAAAAAAAAAAAAACATTATTCGGTAACATTCCGAACTAGGGAGGATCTATTTTGTGACATACAACATTATCGATGAATAGCAGTAGGTATATTCGCGGGAGTCTTTAAAATAGCCTGCCACGAGAATTATTATTTTATACAGAAGAAAACAAAGATTATATAAAAACGCATCCGACGTCGCGTCGGCGAGTTAAAATAAAACAATATATTTTTCTGACGTGCTTTTATTAGCAATACTTATGAACTGTTATTTTCCCTCCGAGAGTGATGACATATTGGCCTCACAGAAATCGACCTCCCGCATCTTATCTCGAGTCACTATAACAATAGAGAACAAAGAGGGATTGACTTCGTAAACTGTGCCAATGACTACTGACAAAGTGTAAATAATAAATTGAAGAATATAACTTGGCTGTTTAAAGATAATTGTTTATCATGCCGTTGTTCACAACAGCTGCAGACTGTTTTATCTAACTAGTCCATTGGTCCATTGTGAGTTATTTTCTGTAGAATACTAGTCATGTATAAAATGCAGTGCGTATACAGTATGCAAGGGTAAACACCGTTGTCACTCAAACCATGGGTAGTTGACTTAAATATAAAAATAAATGACCCAGTAACAACAAAAAAAAAACATTATTTTCTTTAAAAGATTTTAAAAAGTAAATATCCGTCACTGTCCCGATACTCATGGATACGCTTTTGAGAGACTGCGAAACAGCTGACGGCCGGTCATGTAACGTCCCGCGCGCCCCGCCCGCCCCCGCCAATCGCCGGCCGCGGCCGGTCGTTGGCCTTGCGTGTAGAGTGAAATATTCTTGTGGAAAAATGTAGATATTCTTTTAAAAAAAATAATTTGTATTTTTCCATTGATTTTACGTTCTATAAATGGAACCAAACCACTAGTTTCAAGGATAACGGTGTTTACACTAACACCCTGTATAATATGTTTTATACGTAAAGAATACGATAATATACAAACAAACGTCACATCTGTCGGAACAACTGATGATAATGTTTTCAACTTATTATGCAAAAATTTCTTATTGTTAAAAAATCATGGCTAAGCAAAGTTTTTCAAATAAATGCAGAATATTTTGGAAACCCACTTTAAATATTTATAATAAAATCGTCTATATATCAGTACAGGGTCGCGGCAGACCACGTAGGAGATGGCGGGACGAGCTGGATAGGTTCCATTCCAGTTCCAAACCTGGAAAGAGGACGCGCGGGGTCACGAAAGATGGAAGGAGTGGAGGGAGGCCTTTGCCCAGGAGAGGGACAGCGTAGGCAAGGGGACAAAAAAAAAATTTTTCAGTATCATTATTGATTCTCTGTAATATTTTTAACCGACTTATTCAAACAGGAGGAGGTTCTCAATTCGGCTGTATGTTTTTTTTTATATGTATGTTACGCGATTACTCCGCCAATTATGAATCGATTTTGATGATTCTTTTTTTTTGGTAGGTCATGCTTGCTTGCGTAGTTTTTGAGTTACCTTCAATAATTACGTATTTTTCCCACTTTGCGTATGTAGATGATATAATTATTTCACTCCGTCACTGTTATTTACATAGCAGATACCGGTATACGAATTTGTGTGAGGTAGGTACCACAACTAACAAGTAAAAAATTTAAACATTTTACAAAAAAAAAAACAACCGATATTTTGTCTTTTATGACCATATTATTATGTCTAATTTTTACCCGACTACGGCGAAGAAAAAAGGAGGGTTATGATTTTGACCGGTATGTATGTATGTATGTATGTATGTATGTATGTATGTATGTATGTATGTATGTATGTATGTATGTATGTTCATCTGTTCCCTCCTATCTTCCAAACCACTTATCACAATTTGACAAATGAGGTATCGTTAGAAGCGTCGTGATTGTCCGCTGGTTATAGGCTATGTGAAGTCACATTAAATTAAAAATGGCGCCCTCTAGAGGACATAAAGTGAGGAACTTAAAAAAAAATATGGTTTAATCGTACCATTTTGGGTATCAAATGAAAGGGCTTAATGAGGACATTTCAAATATATATATATTATAACCCCAAAATAATTTTAAAAAAAATCAAGTAATAAAAACTAAAACCCAACTACGACTTAAAAGGTATAAACAAGACACCACAGACAGACAAATTAAAAATCCGGAGTCACACGTGTTAGGGCATAAATCGAACACATTACGTGTGACTCCGGATTTTTAATTTGTCTGTCTGTGGTGTCTTGTTTATACCTTTTAAGTCGTAGTTGGGTTTTAGTTTTCATTACTTGATTTTTTTTTTTACTACTTGAGTTGTTAACGCTCGGTCCATCGGTAAATTTTTAATTTACCGTTGGACATAGGCTACTTTTTATGGACGAAGACGAAGTCGCGTGCAACAGCTAGTAGTTCATAAAATTAAAGGAAATGTACACCATAAGTAAAAATCGTGTTATATCTATACAACCATCAAAGAATGACGGTTCTGATTTATATATGCGGACAATTTAAGTTGGAAGCTTAGCAATCGATTTACCAGATTTTACAAACCATACAGGTACCTTTGGGTTTAATTATCAAAAATAGAAAATGTACCTGGAATAGTCGTCGTCACTTATTAACAGGAAATATTTGCACAAAGAGGTACATCGTCGTCTGTATCAATAGCGTACTTAATTCAGCTCAAATAAGTGTTGGCTAACGTTCATATACCGAGTATTTGATAAAACTGCCCCGTTGGTCTCGTGGTCGCAAGCGCGACTGCAGAGCGTGGGGTCCTGGGTTCGATTCCCGGGTCGGGCAAAGTGTTATTGGATTTTTCCATTAGGAATTTCGTAGTAACAGCCCGGAGTTTGGAAGTTGGCGGTGTGATATCCCCGTGCCTCGGAAAGCACGTTAAGCCGTTGGACCTACGCCTGATCTGTCTCCGGTCGTGTCGGATTACCGTCCCATCGGACTATGAGAGCGAGTGAAGAGAGAGTGCACTTGTGTCTGCGCAAACACTTGTGCACTATAATATCTCCCGCGCCGAAGGCTAGTCTCCGTTAAGATTGGCCACCGTGGCCGAAAATACGGTCTGGAGGACTATTATTATTATATTATTACTATTTGATAAAGGTAAAGGACACCTTATCACTGCGACCTCCATTTTGTATGAAACTGGGTTGTAAATGTAATCGGTCAAGAGTGATATTTGAGTCAGTGGCAGATTTCCTCGTACGTTATTACGTATTTACAAGTTATTATTTTATTAAAGAGGTTCCATTAAAAAATAGAAAGTTCATAAAGAAAACAAGCATTAGCAAGCCGAATCTAAGTGGCAGGGGGCTTTTTTTTGAGGGTGGGAAATCATCAAATATTTTCTCCCGCTCCGGGCGGAGCTGGAGGGCGTGTCAGACTTTTACTGACTAAAACCCACCCGTGTTCCTTCAGTTGCCTGTTGCCAAGGGGCCCGGTACCCCTTTCGGACTTTCCCGCAAACCTGGCAGGAAGTGGCAGTGGGCTAGCCATGTTTGTCGAAGGACTAATGACCGGTGTAGCAGGCGAGTCCTGAAGTTGAGACCGCTTATCAGCAAGGGTAGTGTGGAGCGCCCCCCAGCTAGATTGACCGACGACCTCAAAAAGGTGGCTGGAATAGACTGGATGCGGAAGGCGGTGTGATGTGGCGTAGCCTAAGAGAGGCCTATGTCCAAAACTGGACTGCGAGTGTGTTTAATATAAAGAAAACCTCCTCATTACAGATTTACAGTAAGCTGCTTTTATTGATAACGCCTTCAAGGGTATGACAAAAATCCTAACAGAACAGGCTTGAATCTGCAATCAACCTGCCCAACATTTCACTACGGGAGATAGGCCTCTGCCTCGCCCAAGTTGAATCACAATACCTGGGTTTCCGCGTTCTGCAGAATAAAAATAAATATTTCTTTACCCAAGGGCCAACAGTACTCTGACAGGGCGGCTCCTTGTCCTTTCAGCGTGCTAATTCCGCAAGGTATCTCAGTAACACCGGTTCTTTACCGAATAATTTTATTCCGGAACTCATTCTTAGGTTTCCTAGCTACCCTTTTTCTTATTAATCTCTTCTCTCTTAAATACTCTTCATACAGGAGACTAAAAGATGCGTGAAAGCCCTGCGTATGAGTTGATAATAAGCCTTTTAAATCCTACAATCCCATCCTAGTAAGTAGTTTGTTTGTCCTTCTTTCGTGGACCAACGGAGTAACAGTGATTTTTTGCACTTAGATAGTTTATGTCCCAGAGAGGTTACATCACAAACTTCTTTTTATACCCAAAAATTCCCTGCACGGGAGCGAAGCCTCGTGCAAAAGCTAGTATTTAGATCATTCTATCTCCATCAACTTCCAAGTGATTGACACGAAAAGAGGTCATGCAAGTGAGTTCTAGGAAAACCTTTAATGAAAATACGTTTTAAATGAAACGAAATTACTGCAATGTATCCGACCATAAACTTCTAGGTAGAGTGAGTGCTAGCGAGTATTAGAATGTTTTAGCGCCTAAATGACATTGACAGGAGGCATTTGTTGGTAAACATTTGTGACAATGTACTGACAAAACAAGATGGCCGCGTTAGGTCAGAATTAGACCGCGCGCCAAAAAATCACGTCGTTGTACATACTAATTCCATGCATGTGACATTGTTTAGTCATACTAATCCCGTTAACTAAGATCTTATTTATTCAATTCAGACTGCATGTCGCCGCAATTTAGATTAGCAGTGGTTACAATAAGACATTATTCTTATCTAATCTCTAACTAATTAAGTTAGATCTAAGTTGACTCAGACTTATCTTTTTCATTCGTTTTCAACTTTAATTGTTATGGGTTAAACAATGTATTTTTTAAATGCACATTACCACATGAATGACACAACAACATTAGATTACTGCACTTCATTGTCCATTATTTTTAACCTCTTACCGACAGGACAGTTACGCTGTATAGAGTGTGTTTCATCAAATAGTTCCTATGCCGTAATGGCACTTTAAAAACGGACCTAGGAATTAGTTAACGCCCAAATATTCGTCCTACAATAGTGGAGGGCAACATTACGGCATAGGAACTATTTGATGAATCGCAATTTATTAGGAGAGCAGTGGTAGCCCAGTGGTAACGGCCGCGACTTACGAGTTGTAGATCGTAGGTTCGAACCTTGGCAGGCGCTTTACTTTGTGTAAACAATTTCATCACCACTGCTCTCAAAACGGTGAAGGAAGACATCGTGAGGAAACCGCGGCATGTCCTAGAACAAAAAATTCAAAAAGACATTGTGACATCTACCAACCCGCACTGGGCCCGCGTGGTTGATTACGGCCCAATCCCTCTCACAGAGAGGAGGCCTGTGGCCCAGCAGTAGGAACATAGGCTGAATGGTCCCCCATTATATATTATAGGTCCCACATATACTAGGTTCGAGGCCGAGGAAGCCATTATTCCTTTGTCAAGTTCAGAAAATTAAGTTTTAAGAGACCTTATAAAATCTCAAACATAAATGATATTACAAAGATAAAAATATATGCTATGGATACAAATGCTTTTAACCCTTGAAGCATTAAACGTAGAAAAGGCTTAATGGAACATAAAATGAAAGCATATAAACTCACTTAACCTAATTGGACATAAAACATTCAACAATGTAAGCCGTAGAGTGCTCTACCCATGATGGCTGCCAACGCGTTAAGGCTCCCGTAGAAAGGCGCGACGTGCCGAAATGACGCTATTCTGGTAGATTTCAATACAGTTTTCATAGAAATTGTTCTAATGGAGTCGAATCGCGCTGCCGCGTCGCGCCTGTCAGTGGGCGCCTTTGAATTAATGTCAAAATCGGAACAACCAGATTAAAATACAGATCTTTTTTTGTTTATCACACATTTTTTATATCAGAGAATATCAAAAAATATAGAAAGACTTTGAACATTTCAAAACCTATAAGTGTTTGAAACTTACAAGGTATTTATTGGTTAAATTGTCTTGTTAATGTAACGCATATGAACAAGAATATTAATTATTAAAGTACCTAACCCTGCGCTCTCCTGGAAATTTTAGTTTGAAGCACTTACTGGGGTTTGATAAGGGGCAGCCGATCTCAGATTATTCTGAAACTTTTAGGGTCGTTAGCTCAACAGAACGGGTTTTTGTTTTTATGATACTAGATACCTACCCTTAACATCTGATCAGAGGTACCTACTCGTACGCAAGTGGTATGACCTACACCAACATTACAGGTTGTATCTAAGCCAGGTATTTGACACCCAGGATAAGGTAAATATTCGTATAAATTATTTGTGGGAACCGAGATAGTTTTTCTGTACATACCTTCATCCTACTTTTTCTTTTTTATTTATTTCTTTCGCGCATCTTTTAGTCAAAATACTTACTCCTTATTCCCGCACTTCTCTTCATTGTATTGACGTTTTGTTTTCATTTTCTGGGTGTTCGTCACTCAAAATTCCTCTGGCTTTCAGTTGCAGTAGTTGCGTAAGTAGAGAGTAGCGTAGGTACTTGTTAAAAAAAAACTATAACCATAAACTGATCTTTAAACAATATTCGACTGATTTATTAAACTGATTTATTCATGAACCTAAAGTTTTTAATATAATAGCTCCTTCAGCATGTTCTAACATAGTTATACCGTCCAAAACCATCATTGTATACCTACTTCAATCTGCCTAGCCTTTTCCCAACTATGTTGGGGTCGGCTTCCAGTCTAACCGGATGCAGCTGAATATCAGTATTTTACATGGAGCGACTGCCTATCTGACCTCCACAACCCAGTAACTGGGTAATACGATACCCCTTGGTTAGACTGGTTGTCAGACTTTCGTGCTTCTGACGACTCGTAACGACTGTCAAAGATCCACAAATGACAGCTGGGACCAACGGCTTAACGTGCTTTCTGAGGCACGTAGGAGTCTCGATATGTGAAAATGGTCACCCATCCACGGACCAACCCCGGCAAGCGTAGCTTAACCTGATGGATCGACCCGAGCGGCTGTTATTACTTAGCCACGAGCTCCTCCGTGTTATATCATTGCTATCATTGTATACCTACTTCTGGACTTATAATTCAAAAAAATATCTGATAAGTGTTTTTTTACTACTCTCGCTACCTACACGATCGATCCTGACCTAAAGTCAACAACTTGACATGATTCAGTAAGTAAAAGTAAACTTGGTCGCCGCACTTGTTGAACAAACTGTGCTCAGTTACTTACTGTTCTTGAAATTGAAACCAAACACTAATACATATAGCATCGCCAACAATGTTCAATTTCTTGAAAATTCCTTGAAAGTTTTAAACCAACTCTCTTATAGTGAAGAACTTAAAATAAATATTTTTAATGTCAATTCATGAATTTCATGATTGAAAACCAGTCAAGAATATTTAACGGATGACCACAATCAGCTAGAGAATATTAGCATTGAGATCTATAAATAATTTCATACTAATAATCAGTTGTACTATTTTGTAAGAGGCGGTAAACATTACTGCACAGTGCACGTCATGAAATGAAGATAAACCAACGACCTGAAAGGATTATTTGACCTTCGGATAAGGCGTTTCGATTATAATTACGTGCAAATTGGGTTTTAGGTTATTAATGAGATATAGTATTTATAGCAATGCTATAATGTAGGAATTGTTATTAATATACTTAGTAAAAATATACAACGTGTAACGTTAAATGCGCAAAACCTCAGACACCCTAACTGATATTTAATACAATCGACCAATTTAAGAGAGAAAAAAAAAATTGCCTATGTTTTATGTGCTGTTTTAGTTTTGGAAGATCGTATTTGCATTGAAATACAAGCTATTATTATCCCGCGTAGTAGAAGATTTTAATTGGTCGACAACAATTTGTGTTTGTTTACTTATTTTGGCGGGTTTGCGCATGTGATGACACGGCAACGATATATAATAATGATTTTTTGAAAAATGTGACCTATTTTAAAAAGTGGTTTAATCGATTCTGCTCGGTATTCTGATCAAACTATTTTCAGGTTTTGCGCATTTATAGTTACACGTTATGTATATTAAATATTTCATATGGTAATGAAATATTTTTGATTGTTACAATTGATATTTTTATTAAAAACTAGCTGACCCGACAGTCGTTGTCCTGTCAATTTTCTAATTTTCCGCGCAATTTTCTGATTTATTTCTTTCATAAGAACCTTTTCCTGACTATAATAAACACAACAGAAAAAGAATTAGCGAAATCGGTCTAGCCGTTCACGCGTGATGGCGTGACCAAAGGAAATAGGGATTCATTTTTATAAAAAACAGGAAAGGTGAAGAAACGATGATGCTTGCAAGTTCGAACACAGTAGGTACCTATTGTCACCTAGCGGTCTGGTGGTCACGCCACCAATGAATGCTCTTTTAAATTGTGTTTACTTCAACAGGATATTGTCGTTGTTTATACTCATTAAACAAATTAAATTTTGCTCCAAACGTTTTATTTGCTAACAGTTTATAATTTATTCGACTTTGCCCTGGAGGTTTTCATTTCACACCTAAAGTATTTCACAAGTAGCTTGATGTTGATCTCAGACCAAATAAAAAACCAAGACAGAGCGCCGCGCGCCGTCAACAGTGACTTGAGGCCGGTTTCGTAAACATGTGTGCACTTAGTGAGGTGTAGTTTGATTGTAAATGTGTGCACAGAGCGGAGAAGTAGTTTTGGTATGCTTCACTGTATTGTTCGCAGCGCTCTGTCTTGGTTTTTATTTGGTCTTAGGATGTTGATACATGTATTCATAATATTGCAAATAAGTATAAAAATACCGTTTTAAACGTGTGGAATCTTTTCTATAGTTCCTAAAAATACTACAATGCAACGCGGCGTATCCCAGGGAGGCATCTTATCGCCAAACGTGTACCACAGGATCCTGGGAGCGTAGGATATGTAAGACAATTAAAGACATAATTGTTAGAAGTTTATTGATAAACTATAACATCCGTTATGTGGGCAAAACTGTACATAAATAGCCTATAGGAGTAAACACAGTCTTCAGAGAATTCTATAGGGTACTGGAGAGCAAAGGAAGAGCTGACCTCAGTGACGTAACTGCTTGCTTCTTCGTTACTAAGTTTTGTATATTGTATCCTTTTAACACTAGCATCGTTCCTGGTTGAAGAAATTAACGTATAAAAAAACGATTTTAATTTACTCTCTGCTCGAAACCGGTTTGTTAAGAAAACGGTTATCTAAGAGACAACAAACATATAGGGCCATGGCGTTCGATTGCCCTCTTGGTTTTTCGTAGTTGATTGATTCTTCACGTGACGGGGCTGGAGTATTTCTTGGTTACAGAATGAGCATTGCGGACGGAGCTATAGACGCCCTATGATTCTTTCCCCTCCTTTTTATGTATATGTTCTGTACATATTTTTATTTTATTATTTTAAGACTCAGGTTTTATATTATGTAAATATTATCTTGTTTAATAACACTGTATCAGAGACAGCTGGCGAGACAGAAATACACGTAAATTACTTCATCAACACATATTTCAAGGTAGTTTGTCAGCGAGATTTTTTTTTAAATAAAATTCCCCGAAACTATCGGCAAACCTATCATGTTTTATTGTATGGAAAAAAACCTTAGTTACGACTTTATTGTAGGTAGGTGTTATGTAAGTAGATTGTGTTTCATCATCGTTGTTTATATTTTGTATGTAAGCTGGTACCTACGCCATTCATATTAATTGTGGTCTGTAGTAACTAGAGAACGACCGTTACATTGGAATTATAAGTAGGTAGGTACCTAGATTACCTACCTAACATTTTAGGTAATACCCTATTATTGTTATCGCCACTGGTATTTTTTATTACAACCGTAACTATATTGGGGAAATATTAAAACAGAAGAACATTATCAATAATTAAAAAACACGACTGCCCTGCTTAAAATCGAACTAAAAAGTAAATAAAAAACAAGTTGATAGAATTGACAATGCAGTCGGGGGACCGTTCTGTGGAACACTTTTTAATCTAAGAGGTCCCCCGACTGCTATGACAATTTTATCAACTTGTTTTTACCCGGACTGCCAAGGAAGGGTTATGTTTTTCGTACGTATCTTGTATGTATGTATGTTTTTTTGTAATTTATTTACTTTTTGGTTCGTGTCGGATTACATGCATGAACCCTGAAAACATTACACTCCTTTTTGAGCAGTCGTGTAAAAATCTACTTATTAAAATTCACTGACAGAGAATCAAACTTTACACAAGAGTTTCTTATAAACGTTGGTCAGAATTAAGGATTTTTTTAAATGCATCCCCTAATAGGTTATATCCCCTACTACCTATTAGGGGATGGTATGGATAGGGGGCGAGCCTATTGCCACTACCCGGGCACAAATCCAGACTCGGAATCGGACCCAGGCCTCGTGCTCAGCAGTAGCGACCACTAGACCAAATCGACCAATGTCCACACCACAATAAACAAAGATATAAAAAATTGAGTTGTTTATTATCTATATTAATGACTTTCCAACAGCATCAACTTACCCAATGACAATGTTTGCAGACGATAGCACATGACTTTTTAATAGTGACGAATTAAGCACCCTAGAGACAAATTAATTCTAATATAACATCGGTCGTAGATTGGCTGCAAAATAATAATTTAATAATAAACTTAGACAAGACAGTAATCATGAAATTCCAATAAAGACCAAATCCGAACTTAGTATTAAACATTAACTATAATGACAAAATTATTAATGAGACTAATGTGACAAAATTTCTTGGATTAAGTATAGAAAACACATTAAAATGGCATACACAGATCGATAAAGTATGTAGTAAACTCAATAAATATTCCTATGCCTTGCATATGTTAAGCAAAACGGCAAATAGAACAACAGTCTTAACAGCATACCATGGTCTAGTTGCCTCAACATTGAGATACGGCATTATATTTTGGGGTAATGCCACAGGCAAGGACATGGTATTTAAGTGCCAAAAAAGATGTATGAGAGCTATTTGTAATCTGCGAACCACCGACAGTTGCAAGCCTTATTTTAAAAATTTGAAAAGCCTTACTATGCCCTCCTTATTCATATACGAAACAGCTATGTTTGTTAGAAATAATATGTATAGATTTTCTCGAGTATCAAGTTAGCGTCGACGAGACCAGTTAAATTTAGATGGATCTAGAACTGCATTATTTAAGAAAAGCATCTTTGTAATGGCTCCAAAAACTTGTAATAAATTACCAAAATGCATAAGAAGTGTAGAAAATGTTGGCCAATTTAAAAGTAAATTATTCTTATTTCTAATCGAAAAGACCTATTACAACATAGACGATTTTTTAAATGATAATTTATGACACTGATATTTTTGACATTATTGACATTACTTAAAACTCAAACTCAAACTCAAAGCATTTATTTCAATTAAACCATTTACAGGCACTGAATTGGCAAGGTGTCGGTCAGTCAGAAATATGAAGCTAGTTGCCCATTCAAAAGCGTAGTAGGTACCTATGGAGAAGAACGGGCAAGAAACTCCACGGACACTCTTTTAAATCAAAATATTGTTACAATATATGGGTTACATCATTCATGTTGGAATTATAAATGTGAGAACAATGTAAAAAGCGCGTTAAAAGCGTCCGCAATTATGACATACAAACAATTCAAAAATTAAAATAAGCCATGGCAGCTAAGAGATGACCAGTCACAACTGACGGCGCCCGTTCACGAACATGACGCATGGATCAGCACCATTCAGCTCAACCATTTTGAAGGGAGCTAAATGATCCAACACACGCGCCACCATCAGCGAGACATTTAAGTGAGCATGACATTCCCAGCCGCCAGGGCACATTCAAGTCAATGAAAGACAGATTACCCGGTAAATGGTAGCTCAATAGTACATAGTAGTCACACCTGTGCTATGCAATTATATAATACAAAGGAGATTGAGTTTATACAATGCAAAGATGATGATGATCTTAAAATCTTCAGCAGCTCCAACTGTATGTTCGAATGTTAATTAGTTAGCTATGATTGTGGAGCAGGACCAGCATTAAGCCAAGCATTTTTATCAGATATGTAATCCTCCAACTTATAATATGCTTGCCTATTAAATTGTACTTAGACACTTGAAATCATTTATTTAATCTTATATAATTCTTTGGATTATTATGTATTATTGCATGTTTCCGAATCATTATTATTAGCATTAAAATTATATCGAATTATTTGTATACCAATTGCATTTTTAGAACATAGAGATCACCATTAAGACCTTTTATGTACCCATGTTCACAAATAAAGTTTGATTTGATTTGATTTAGATAGGGAATTGGACCCAGGACTCGTGCTCAGCAGTACCACTAGACCAAATCGACCAACGTCCACAATAAACAAAGATATAAAAATAGAGTTGCTTAGATATATGTTGAATAGAGTTGTGGTTAACTTTCAGCCTGAAACAGCAGTTACTGGTTATCTCGGAACTCGGGACTGATACGAATAATTGGAACACAACCAAGTACCTACACGAGTACTACAGTCCTACATACTGCAGTGTTTGCCAGCCGTAATTGAAACGAGGATCGTGCAAACATCACATGAGTTTAAAAACGTTCACAGGACAATGTAAATAAAGTAGTTAAATGCTACTCATTGTTTTTATTCTACTGCCACCTCTTTTAGACTATTCATTAAAAGTTATGACCAGGCAGCTTACATAACCGGTATATTTATAAATACTGACAAATTGGCTCTTGTCGAAGATATTCTTATGATAATAAGTAACACGTAGGTAATTTATTAATAATATTATTATTGAACAGTCGTCAAGGAAGCCCATCGTCTACGACGCCAAAAGTACTAACAGTAACAAAACAAACGAACTTCATTGGTGAGTTGAGTTCATTACTTTTGAATAGCGTCGCTGACGGTGGGCCCAAGAATACGATGATTGACGTTAATCACAATCATGTAAGTCCATTGACTGCTGTTGATAAAAACAATTTGTTGACTTCTTGTGATCGTCTAATTGCCTAAGAGGATTAGTCGTCAAATTAAAACGTATAAAAAACGCCCATCGCATAGCCGTCAACTACGCATTCCGTACATCAAATTAAGTACCTACCTACTGTTGCACGAAAATAATTGCTGGGAAACGACTTTTATTTTTAACCGACTTCTTCAAAAAGGAGGAGGTTTTCAATTGGTCTGTATGTTTTTTTGTAGTGTGAGAAATCGCTGTTTACGGTAGTGCGCAACGTAACGTAACGCACTCAAAACATTGTGTTATGGGTGCATGCAACGGTTCAGGGTTCGTGGGGTTTAAAATTAAATTATAACATTTGGAACTTGCTTTCTTTAAAAGACGTCTGAAAAAGTTGGAACTTTGACCTTCAATATCTCCATAACCAGCAGTTTCCCAGATATGGTCCAGAACAAAAAAATGATCCCAATTATAGGAATAGCAAGTGACTTTCGGATTTGTTAAGCGTCTACATATTGGATGGTATTTAAATTTATTTTCCTAAATGTAAGCACTGCCTGTACACCGGTAATTCACCGCCCGAGCAGTCTTTAGATCACATACGTACCGTAATTTATTTACCCCGCAATATTTATGTATTTCTATGCACTGTATCTAAGTTGTGAGCATTCAGTGAATCACGATAAATTCGTAAATCTATCTCTATAAACTTATCTTTATTACCTACTCAATGGAAATTTTACAATTACTAAATAGTCACAATAATTTACAACATCAAATTGATAACATTATTTTTGTTCTTGATATCGAAAAGTAAAATAAATACGAGTCTGTTGCTTAAAGAACGATAGGTGACTGCAGATAATTATCATAAATGATAGAGCTGTTCAACTGTTAGGTATGTTTTGTCTGTGGACTTCTGAATCAACTCACTTAAATTTTGCTTTATAGATTTAAACTAAACTAACTCCTCCGCATCGCTGTCATCCGGAAATGTGCCCAGAAGACTGGCAGGTATGCCACGTTGAATGGCAATGCTAATCCTTTGGAAAAAGAACTCTCGAATAAAAGATCCTGACTGCAGGAAAAATGGCATTGCTTGCATTTTCTGTAAGTCGCTACGAAGTTGGCTTGAACCTGTTTTTACGAGAATAGGTAGTCTGATCTTAACATTAAAATCTCAATTTAGAAACAGGAGACAGATCGTATCAAGTATAAGTAGACTAGGTTTTGGCCGCGGCTTCGCCCGCGTAGATGTCGGAGACTTATCGTCACAGGGTCAGTGACAACTGGGCCCGAGCACGGGAACGTACCGGGATACTTAAGAAATGCTGGGTTTACTATACAAAACTTTCATCCTCTATAATCATCCACTATAGGATTATTTTTGAAACAAAAAGTAGCGTACCTATGTCCTTCCTTAAGATGCCATCTATCTCCTTGCCAAATTTTGTCGAAATCCGTTTAGTGGTTTAGGTGTGAAAAGGTAACATACAGACAGACAGATAGAGTTACTTTCGAATTTATAATATTACAATATTTTTTTTTTTTCTCTCTTGGCATAGGTTCACATAATTATAAACATAGAGACAAAAACTATAGCGAGATGACAAAAAATATGATCCTTTGTGAGAGACTGGCGTCCATACTAGGATACCCTGTGTGACGGATCACCAGGCTCTCACCCCGAACTTAATCTAATTACTGAACTTAACAGTGGTTAATTTTATGACTCTAAACATTATATTGATGGAGGGGAAAATTAAAAGATATGTATAGAACAAAAAAATAAAAAAAAACGTGGAAAAAACTATGGAAGTATGGATGGTACTAATTGTGTTTAGTGTTTTGTTTTGTGGACTAATATATAAACAGTACTTAATACAGTGTTTATCGTTTAATTTAGTACCTAACAATAATTACTGTAATCGTATCCAAATGTCGTGCGTCAAAGACTTTTTTTTAAAGAAGCGGTGTATCATTACATTATATCATTGTCGCTCACCCGAAACTAAGGCAGGGTCATTAACATTTAATACTTTTTATCGAGTTGTTGATAAGCATCAGAGAAATCAGGAGTTTGTTAGTACCAGCCCGCCGAATGCGGAACTATCACGCAGATTGGTCGTGTACCTCGTGGATACACGGTACTGATATAATGTTTGATTACCTACTCATCAGCACTTGTCGATGGCGTGGGCACAATTTTTCCTCGAGTGTAGGTACAATCTTGATATCAATTCTAAGCACAATATTTACACACTTTTTGCAACTGCCTATCTGACCATCTCAATCCGACTGGGTAACACGATACCCCTTGGCAAGACTGGTTGTCCGACTTTTGGGCTTCTGCTACCAGTATCGACTGTCAAAGATCTACGAATGATAGCCGCGACCAACGGCCGAGACACGGAGTATTCTCTATATGGAGTGGATGGCCATCACCTACGAACCGATTGCGGCAAGTGTAGTAGGTACACACGGCTACACATCAAGCTATAAATTCCCAGTATAAGCTTACCTCGAATTGTACGGAAATCCTATACAATGCGAGATCAGCATAAACTGGAAATGTATAGCTTGATGTGTTTGTGTAGCCATGCGTTCCTTCGATCGACCCGTGCGGGTGTTATTATTTAGCCACGAGTACCTTCTGAGGAAAACAGAGAGTTATGTTGAATTCCTACCGACTCAAACCAGTTCCTCCTACTGCCTACGCTGAGTAGGGAGCACGTGTTGTTGTCGAACACTGGTGCACGCTGGTGATAAAAACGATTATGCAATTTATGATACTACTATAAATAGAATATCCGCATTCGTATCTACGACTTTACATGTTCTAGATCTGACATTTACATGTATAGCTAATTGAATTAGGTACTGCGAGCTTAAAAAGTGAAAATAAATAAGATTCTGTAAATCTCTAATACTACGGCTACACTTCGCGTTATCGCGAACTTTTCTTCGTGCGCTCTCTGTTACTCAGCGAGTAATCGAGGGGTGAGCGAGAGGGAGCGCACGAAGAAAAGTTCACGATAACGCGAAGTGTAGCATGTGTATACATG
Organism: Lithophane semibrunnea; assembly: GCA_947363905.1. NCBI lineage: Eukaryota > Metazoa > Arthropoda > Insecta > Lepidoptera > Noctuidae > Lithophane > Lithophane semibrunnea. The sequence continues at coordinate 15,172,372 of OX376186.1, forward strand.
TATACACATGCTACACTTCGTAGTGTATACATGTAAATATCATATCTAGAACATGTAAAGTCGTAGATATGAATGCGGATATTCTATTTATAGTAGTATCATAAATTGCATAATCGTTTTTATCAACAGCGTGCACCAGTGTTCGACAACAACACGTGCTCCCTACTCAGCGTAGGCAGTAGGAGGAACTGGTTTGAGTCGGTAGGAATTCAACATAACTCTCTGTTTTCCTCAAAAGGTACTCGTGGCTAAATAATAACACCCGCACGGGTCGATCGAAGGAACGCATGGCTATACAAACACATCAAGCTATACATTTCCAGTTTATGCTGATCTCGCATTGTATAGGATTTCCGTACAATTCGAGGTAAGCTTATACTGGGAATTTATAGCTTGATGTGTAGCCGTGTGTACTACACTTGCCGCAATCGGTTCGTAGGTGATGGCCATCCACTCCATATAGAGAATACTCCGTGTCTCGGCCGTTGGTCGCGGCTATCATTCGTAGATCTTTGACAGTCGTTTCTGGTAGCAGAAGCCCAAAAGTCGGACGACCAGTCTTGCCAAGGGGTATCGTGTTACCCAGTCGGATTGAGATGGTCAGATAGGCAGTCGCATCATGAAAACAATACTGGAATTCAGTTGGGTTCTAGTTGGGAAAAGGCTAGGCTGATTGATTGACTCTGTTCTCCTCAGATGGACTATGAGAATTTTCCCATGCAAAATAAAGTAGAAAGCAGAGAACACAAAAGTTTGTTCAATAATATTTTGCAATTCGATACTTACGCACTGATTGCTAGTCTCAACGCGATGCTACGATTATATAACTATCAACCCCTTTGTCCAATAGTGGAATGCGATAGTCTGAGTTGAAGATATACAATATTTATGTAATACCTACCTATATCCTAGCAATCGTCTTATAACAATACCTGAATAAACCAAGATCATTTGCCTGTCATTATTGTTCATTATAATCATGATAATACCTTTTTTATTCTAGAACAATATCCACAATAGGTAACAACCTGAACACGTAAGAAACCAAAACGAGATAAACATCAATAAAGACAATTATCCTGAAGCAATTACATTTGTATCTTTATAAAATAGTAATATGTATTTATAGCGCTATATCTTATCAACATACGGAATACAGCTTATTAGTCGTTCGGAGTTCTACTGTTGCCAAGGTAACAGCAACCTTGGTACCAGTAGAACACAGAACGAGTCAGCTGATTTCGAGAATGAAAACAAAACAGGAATCAAACAGGTACTCACAAGTTAGCAATAAAAACAGCAAACACACGGGTAGCTAATAGTAATAGATTTTGTATAAAAAAAAGTTGCTACGCTGAGATCACAGCACTAAGTTATGATAAGTAAAGTAATTAACAGTTATAAAATCATACCTTTTTTTTTGTTTTCGGGGTTAACTTATAAAGTTAGGTTATAGGTACCTGGGAACATAGTCCTAATGTTTACAAAATGAAGTCGTCACGTAATGCAAGGAAATAAACAAAAAAAAACAAATCATAAATCTAAATAACAAAGGTAGCCTTTTCCCCAACTATGTTGGGGTCGGCTTCCAGTCTAACCGGATGCAGCTGAATACCAGTATTTTACATGGAGCGACTGCCTATCTGACCTCCACAATCCAGTAACTGGGTAATACAATACCCCTTGGTAAGACTGGTTGTCAGACTTTCGGGCTTCTGACGACCCGTAACGACTGTCAAAGATCCTCAAATGACAGCCGAGACCAACGGCTTAACGTGCGAGTCTCGATATGTAAAGATGGTCACCCATCTACGGACCAACCTCGGCAAGAGTAGCTTAACCTGATGGATCGACCCGTGCGGCTGTTATTACTTAGCCACGAGCTCCTCATCCTCATTATGCATCCGTATTACGTCAGCGTGCATCGGAATTTGTATGCAACGGTACCTATAAGTATAATTTCGTGAAAGCGGGTCTTAATTTGGTCAGTCGCAAGCGCAACCAGACTACCTTATTTTAAGTAAGTATAAGTAACAACATCATGTCTTCCTGTCCAATATATTCATGGTCGGTGTAGCACGTTTTCCTATCATCGTTTTTAGTTAAATAATTTTACAATATATTTTCAAAGTGTAACTATCGAAAATGATTGCGAAAACTATAAGCTTTGAACAAGTGGATGTATTGGTCTGTCATTATCTGACCAAACCCTTTCTTGTCTACATCATCAGAGAAACTACTGTACGGTGAAAATGTCACCGTAGTAGTAGGTAGTATATAGTAGTTTCCTAGTTTCCAACTCAGCTAGACCAACGAGTTCAAACTCGGATAGTTTACGATTTATAAGGCCGAGTTTCTGTGACCACCTTCCTGTTCCGTCATCAGACCATGCATGTTCATTTGTTCACCATCTCTGAGCCAATTAATCGAGACCATTTAAATGAGCCCAAACGCGATACCTACGTGTGCTGTTGGTTATTCGTATTCCGCAAACCGCATCAAGTCAAGGCGACCACATAATTGCAACGTTAACAAAATATTATAGTATACTCAAGTGAAATAAATCACAAGTATGCGGCTGAACTCCGTACATCAATCAAAAAAGACCCTAAACAGATTTTCATGAAACATAGCTAAAAATCACCCAGATTAAACCAGCCTAGGTAGGCAGCCTAGGCTAGTAAAAAAAAACATATTCAAATCGGATCCTCTTTGGGAGCTACGATGCCACAGATAGATACACACACACGGAACGACATTGCTTTCAAAATTATAACACCCCTCTTTATACGTCGGGGGTGAAATAGAATTTAAAAAAAATATTGAGCATATCACATAATTGTCATAACTTCACGCCTGTAATCCCCGAAAGGTAGGCAGAGGTGGGGTGAGGTGAGGTGCGGCAGAGGTGGCCTATAGTACACCCACATTTGAGAATATGTAAGCACGTTTTCTGAGAGACAAATTATCAATATGGAGTCGCTATGTCAGCAGTGTTACGATATAATTGGCTTGGTGAATGTATTGATTCAAAAGCATATTCCATTCTGACCAACAGACAAACTATTAATTTAGCTGACCTGGATGTTGTCTACCGCATAAATTATCAGAATAGACAATCAATAGAACAGGCGCAGTGGTAATAATACCAATAAAAGCTAATCGTATGGAATTTTGGAAGCAGCTTGGTAACGCAAAAATTTAGTAATAAGTAAGTAATTAATATTCGAGGAGCTCGTGGCTAAATAATAACAGCCGCACGGGTTGATCCATCAGATAAAGCAATGCTTGCCGGGGTTGGGCCGTGGATGGGTGACCATCTTTACATACCAAGACTCCTCCGTGTCTCGGATAGCACGTTAAGCCATTGGTCCCAGTTGTAACGTCATTCGTGGATCTGTAACAGTCGTTACGCGTCGTCAGAAGCCGAAAAGTCTGACAACTAGTCTCTTACTAAGGGGTATCGTATTATCCAGTTACTGGGTTGTGGAGGTCAGATAGGCAGTCGCTTCATATAAAATACTAGTATTCAGCTGCATCCGGTTTAACAGGCCAAGCCGACGAGAAGAAGATTGATTGATAATAACAATAATAAAGTTAGTTAAAATAATAACTTATGCAAAAACCTCAAAAGGTAGGCACGTTGAAGGGTAAATAAAACATCATAAAAAGTTGTGTAAATTCTACCAAACGACCCGTTCTGGTCACAGTACAAGTCAAACTAATTATGATAATTTACATTTTGTGAGCCTCGTGATGAGGATAAATTGAAAACCTTCGTATAATTTAACAATTTAGAAAAACATTGTTTTGCTTCTTTATATTTACAGACTTCTTACAATTTTATTACAGTTACAGAGTAGGTTTAGTACCTGCTCTGTAACTGTAATAAAAATTGTTGTTAGAAACGGGAGGCACGTGGTCGGTCGTTGTGATGATTCTTGGTCGAGGCCTATTTCTAATAGTGGACGTTTTTCAGCTTCTTCTTTTTGTATCGATGGTACATCCATATATGTTGCTGTCTTTGAGCTAAATAATGACGATGATGTTAAAAATAAATAGGTAATAAGAACTCTGGTTGCCTTTGGGCCCAAACATTTATTAAACGAAATAAAACAGCATCGGGTTTTATTTGGTCTGAGCATCGGGCACGGTCAATTTAGCAGAATCATAATAAGAAAATATTATGAATCATCGTAAAATGTCACCTACTGACAATTCATAATAATTATGATCTGCGTGTAATTCTTAATACGAAATAATTCATCTGTTTGACAGTAGTCTATGGAGATTCGTAAAATGGTCCTCAAATTATGAATTGCTTATGTATGTCAAATTAGAGAAATAGCTAATGACAGCTGGGATTCAGGAAATGAACTGCTTTTAGAGGAATTGCTAATGTAGCCGGTTAAGGTCCCCTGGACCTGACGTTGTAAACTACCACCAGTTTCGATCAGTAAGCCGCAGTGTTAACAAAATTGTGTTGAAACTCCGTACGCTACAGGCCAGCTCAAGGTTCTCGCCGACGGACGGGAGGTCTACTATACCGACGATAAGACTTAGGCTATAAAACTGAATATTTCCAGAACAGCTGTTCAACTCGGTAAAGATAAATCCCAGTTATCCCACACAATAGTCGCCGATGATTGTTCTAGCCTGGATTGCGGTCAGTGGTCAGCCGAGTCGATTGCATTGGATCACGAGAGTAAGCGCAAAGTTACAATAATAATTTTGCTGCATGCATGGCCAATAAAATAAACCTTGTTAAATTAGGATTGGGAATTTTGTCTCTCTCACATTTCGTTGGTATAGAACGGAATATTATCTCACATTGCTCTACCTGAAAGCCTTATTGTAGCTCTCGGAGTTTGCTTCGGTATTTCTTCTCAGAGTACCTAATAGTCGGAAAGCCAAGATAGACCTAATCAAAAAAAAATTTTTTTTTTTGACGCGTCAATTTGATTTTATAACCAACTAGCTGCGCCCCGCGGTTTCACCCGCGTAAGTCTCGATCTCGCGGGGACATCGGGTTAAAAAGTATCCTATGTCCTATTCCAGATCATGGTCTATCCCTGTGCCAAATTTCATCCAAATCCGTTCAGCCGTTTTAGCGTGCAACAAACAAACAAACTCACTTTCGCATTTATATTATTAGTTAGGATTTACAGAAATAAAATATAATTTACATTGGATTAACTAGCTGTTACCTGATACTTCATCAAATGATTTGAGTAAACGTCCTCAATTAGAAAAAAAAATCGAGCAATTGGGATTCCCCATAAACAAGATAAGGCATACCGTGTTCAGCTACCTAAATCAGTATGTCAAGATAACAAACAGAAGTATATTCGTACAGAAACAACAAAAACTTTATTGGGTAAAACCAATAATTTACTGGGTAGAACCAATAATTTACTGGGTAGAACCAATAGTTTACCGGCTCCTGCATAGTTACGATCGAGTTAGTGTAAGAAGTTACTTTAATAATAATTAAAGTGTATTCTTATAGTGAAATACTATATCTATTGATTCGTCAACAATACCTAGTATAAATTATTCAGTAATTGAGTGGCACCGTCAGATACGCGAAAAATGTAAGTAGTACTAGTAAATAGGTAATAATGGCTCTTATAGGTTCCTAAAAACATTAATAAAAATATTGGGTAGTTTTATGCAAAGTTGGAATAAGTCGTCGTCATTACCCTGCCCTTATCCCAATTTATTTGGCGTCGTCGGCGCAACTTGTCTTTTTCTTCCATACTTCTCTGTTGTCATCTCGGTAATCACCCCTTTTGAGCCCTATCATCCTTCACGCAGTCCATCCATAGTTTCTTTGGTCTTAATACTTTAAGACCAAAACAAACATTCATATTCAAAACTGTTCTAACTCATACCATGAAGTTGAACAAGCGTTAGGACGATGTCGTATTCTGGCTCCCCAGCAAACATTGCTGTGCCATTTTAGATAGAGGAGCCATAAGGATTGTTTTTACCCGACTGCCCCAGAAGGAGGGTAATGTTTTTCGGGAGTATGTATGTATGTATGTTTGTATGTTTGTATGTATGTTTGTTTGTGTGTTTGTACGTTTGTATGTATGTATATCCATTTCTTTGGCACGCTCTGTAGCCTAAACGGCTTGATGGATTTTAACATACGAGGTGTCGTTAGGTTTGTCTTAATTATGGGAGTGACATAGGCTATAATTTTTTTATATATATTATCTGCAAACAAAAAAAAGGAAGGGGAAGGTTTTTTTAAAAAATAAATTACAATATTGATATTGGTGTCAAATAAACGAAAGTAATGTGTTAATTCGAAATATATAAATTAATAAAACTAAAAAGCTTGAAATAAAACAAATTATTTAAAAAACAAAAAACCCGCCTGCAAAAACGCATAACTTAAAAGAGAAAAACAAGCATTATAATCTGTAGAATTTTGTTATTACAGGCGGAGAACAAACCAATAACCTGAAATTTGGTGTAATTATTGTTTGTATGTCCTTGCCATTAATACGCAGAAACGTATTAATGTTTACGCGCGTTGATTAAATTAAAATTATAATGAGGTTACATCACCCATTGATTGGCTTGTTATACCAGACGCTATAACCTAACCTAACAGTGTTTCCGCAATATTTAATATTATTCTTCTATAAACATGTTTCTCGTTAACCATTACCTACTATACTTTCGCCACAGAATAGTAATTTCGTCAAGATACCTACCATGCTATCATAGAAGGACTTTCTTAATGATGATAAAATGTTATTTATTTTGGTAAACTGAAAAAAAAAATGATTTGAATCTAAACGAGTTCGGTGTTTCAAGGTGTCGTCCTTCAGGAAGGTCAGGTATGCTCCCTTTGCACCACAGTAGGTATAGTCGGTTTAGAACCCACAACGGCCTGCGTGTACGCAAGGACATAAGGATAAGGGGCCATCCATAAATTACGTCACATGTTAAGCGGGAGGAGGTCAACACAGTGTCACATCGTGTGACACGGGGGGGACGATTTATAACTTCATGACAACACTTGTAGAAATCTAAAGTATTCAAACTCACAACTTAAACTGTACCTACCTAACGAAAAACGTATACTATTATACTATTACGACCTCTATCAATATTATATGAGGTTTAATTTAAAATTGAAAAATATTGTGACGTCACACAAGCAGCACGTGTAACGGGTCGAAAGCTCCAAAAATCATGAAATTCGTGTGACGTTATGGATGGCTCCTAAGTATGATCTCGAACGAAGCTTTAAGGAATCCTAATCCTAAGTAATATTATAAATGCGAAAGTGATTTTGTTTGTTTTTTACGCTTTCACGCTAAAACAGCTGAACGGATTTAGATTAAATTTGCCATATGGGTAGACCATGACCTTGAATAGGACATAGGATACTTTATATTCCGATATTCCCACGACATCGAGACCTACGTTGGGAGAAACCGCGAGGCGCAGCTAGTATAAAATGAGTATGGAATGTAGTTCAGGTAGGGGTGTGATTGGACCGGATATTTGGTTTGTTTGGCCGGATATTTGGTTTGGTTGGCCGGATATTTTGGTTGGTTGGCTTGACAAGGATCGTTGCAGGTGGCGTTCTGTAGTTGCCGCCTCGGAAAAAGGCATGTTTTTGTATTTATGTATTAATTTCCAAGTCTGTGCTGTTACAATTTTTAAACAATATGCAACACAGTAATACGAAACCATCATATTTAGCTTGAAAGGCAAACCAATATCCCAACGTAACAACACATAGTTAAAATAATTACTTTGTCCTTAAAAATGTCAGTGTAACAATGCAACAATTCTCACATCAAGGCTCCCGCAGACAGGCGCGACGCGACTCTGGTGGTTTAATTTCTATGAAAACTTCACGGAAATTGTTCCACCGGTGTCGCATCGCACCTATCTGCGGGAGCCTTGACATGGTAAGCCAGTGAAGTGCCATATATTACTTACGTGCAGGGACACTATTGTTTGCAAGTACTCGTTTGTCTATTAACGGATCAAGTGCCTTTGATAGGCCGTGCGTGTTACGAGGGATTTTATGATAAAAAAGCATATTACACTTGATTATCTCAATCATGCTGTTGTTCTGGAAAATGACTAGGTTCGTCGAGCTGCAGTGACTTTTAAGTGACTTTTCCGGTCGTGTTGGACGCCCTAATAACATACTATTAATATACTTACGGTTAGGTATTGTTAGTAATTGCTACTGGGATATTGTGCTACAATTGCGCTACGACAACGTATACAACATGCCGCTACAATGGTGACATTAATTTAAAGAACGGGTAGGGCTAGTGGCCAGTAAACAAAAAAAATATAATAAAATAAAATAATTCGTTAAAAATTTAAATTTTCAAACTAACTAAATAATAAAAACATAACCAAAATTGAGATCACTCTGTATAAAAGATTCATTCATGAAGCTACCTACCAGCTGGCTTACGTTCTATCGGTAAGATCCTTTGTCGGCATAATTTCTAAGAAATAGCGCGGCTTTCTTTCTATTCGCCTACATATTATGATCCGTGACCCCGGCAAATGACCTCTTCGCTACAGTTCTTTAAGGACAGGTTGCTCCAGGATGGTAATATAGAAAATTGTAAATAAATCAATAAAAATGATAACGTTTTAATGAAATTCAAATATTTTCATAAAACGAATACGCGAAATCGTATACGTGTGTTAAATTAATGTCGCCATTGTAGCGGCACGTTGTATATAAGGTGATAAAAACCCCCCAACAAAAACAAAGCATCTAAAAAGTAACAAAATAATGTGTACACACGGCTACACATCAAGCTATACATTTCCAGTTTATGCTGATCTCGCATTGTATATGATTTCCGTACAATGCGAGGTCAGCTTATACTGGAAATGTATAGATTGATGTGTAGCCGTGTGTACCTAGGTATTGGCCCTTTAAGTTTATAAAAGTTGTAGGTAATATTTTGATCCAAGGGTCGTGGCGTCGCGTCGGGGGAGGGCTAATTAAAATAGGAAGTTAACAGCAGCTATCCTTTCTACAATAGCATACATTCATTACTAGTGTGTGTTGGCATTTTCATTAGCCGTTTCCCGACACGAGCACGACTACCCTTGGATCAAAATATTACCTACAACTTGTTGTTTGTTACTCTTTCACGCTAAAACGGCTGAACGGATTAAGATGAAATTTGACACATGAGTAGACCATAACCTGGAATAGGACATTGGATTTTATTTTTGACATGTTCACATGATCTCTGAGCCACGGAGGGACACTCCCAAATGGAAGGATGTCGAGCAATCTTCGAGGATGTGAGTTAAATAAAAGTCCCTAAAAAAAAAAAATACGTGGGTAGTTACCAAATAAGTACAAAGATAAGAAACAAGTTTAGCTCACGAGGAAAATCCCCTATGTGTGCCAAAGACGAATGCAGTGAACTTGAATCATGGTTTTAAAAACAAGATTAGGATTAAATTGTCCTTTCTATTGCCTCATGTTTGCATTCTATTTAAAACTTTATCTGATGCATTGGTTACATTATAAGGCAGACGAATGATTGGTAATGACTACACAGAATACGAATTTGTGTAAGTATAACTACCACGTTATACATAGCTATAGGTACTGTATGTACGATAATTTCTGTAAGTATAACTACCACGTTATACGTAGCTATAGGTACTGTATGTACGATAATTTCTGTAAGTATAACTACCACGTTATACGTAGCTATAGGTACTGTATGTACGATAATTTCTGTAAGTATAACTACCACGTTATACGTAGCTATAGGTACTGTATGTACGATAATTTGTGTAAGTATAACTACCACGTTATACGTAGCTATAGGTACTGTATGTACGATAATTTGTGTAAGTATAACTACCACGTTATACGTAGCTATAGGTACTGTATGTACGATAATTTGTGTAAGTATAACTACCACGTTATACGTAGCTATAGGTACTGTATGTACGATAATATACACTCACCAGTAAGATTGTTATGTTTACGTTCGCCAGTCGACCTTGCCAGTAGGTAATTTACCTCGCCGCTAAAGGTAGAGCTATCAATATCACTATAGTCTCATAAATAAATAAATTTTCGCAAAAAGATACAATTGTTCACGTCAATATCATTCGTTCAGAATTGGACAAGCAAACCTTTTTTTGGCATGCAAGAATTAAGACTGCTGCCCTGCCTAATTATAACGTAGAAGATATTTAGGGTCTCCAGCAAAATATATACACAATACAATGACCCATAAATAATGGGAATATCAGGTATTAAGTAGGAGGAACTCGTGGCTAAGTAATAATAGCCGCACGGGTCGATCCGTCAGGTTAAGCTACGCTTGTCGGGGTTGGTCCGTGGATGGGTGACCATCTTTACATACCAAGACTTCTCCTAGCCTCGAAAAGCACGATAAGCCGTTGGTCCCGGCTGTCATTCGTGGATCTTTGACAGTCGTTACGTCCCTCTTGGTAAGCGAAAGGGGATCGTATTACCCAGTGACTGGGTTCTGGAGGTCAGATAGGCAGTCGTTCCATGTAAAATACTGGTACCTATTCAGCTGCATCAGGTTAGACTGGAAGCCGACCCCAATATAGTTGGGAATAGGCTAGGCAGGTGGACTCCTTCACTTATACAAGATCACAGCATGCACAATAACCTTAATAAAGTTAAAATATTCATTGATAATACAAAGATACCTGCGATATTCAAATTATAGTACAGCTCCCGTCACCTACTTTCTAAAAAGGTTATCGATAAGCTTAATAATAAATAAACATTTATTTCTCTTCCACAAAGGCGCCTTAAAAATATAAAGATTACATTATCTGATAAATCCTTTGTGGGAGACTGGTATCTGCACTAGGAGAACTTGTCACACAGATAATTAACACATACTAAGATAATATTTGATTAAGCCCATCAAAAGACGGGATGCTACCTTTTCTTATCTATGGTAATGATGATAATGCCATCGAGTCCCGCCGAGTGCCGACACCGCTTTCAATTTACTCTCTAAGTTGGGATGGGAGCTTAGGTACCGGAGGCTGGCCCCGTCTGATGTGATTGACATCGTACTAATGTAATAATAATAGGTAGGTTAGTACTACCTACTACTTACATCATGTATTTAGATTTCTTGAGACCAATGCAATGTGTATTTTATGTAAACAAACTGTAATACATTGTGGAGTAGGATCTCTTTTATGGTTTATTTTTACCTGTATGGTATACGTGGAGGTACCTGTTGGAGGAGGCTTTTGCCAGTTTTCCGACTGGCAAACGGACTAAATAAACATAAACAAACGCCAAATACGAGACTGAATACTACACTTTGTTTGTCCGACTAAAAAGCTAATAAAAAATAATAAAAAAATATATGGAATAAGTACCTACCTATATATCCTTGAATTGATGCGGGCACCTAATAATTTCCAAGAACTGGTTGTCAGATTAGCCTTGATAGTCGTGGTAAAAATTTTGTTTTGAAAACGTCTAAGGCTGCCATCAGACGGACTGCATTCCTGCTGTTTGAATGCAGTTAAGTACGATTGCAATACTCGTAATGTACTGGTTCAGTTGAGTTGCAGGCCGTCTGATGACAGCCTTACTATCAGTACTTTTATCAGAATCTAATCGTTTCCCTACTTTTTACGTCACCCGGAAACGGAATCGACACTAAATCCAATATAAGTACTTATTTTTTCAGGTTGTTCAGGAACTGCTTCACGACAACTCATTGTTATAAAAGACGTGCGGCAATCAGCTCCAAAGGAAATACTTACTATGTTAAAAAAGTAAAAGGACAAAAATGAACAACGAGAGATAAAGTTTCGAAATGTGCTAAAGTCGACGAGCTATTCAGATTATAGCCTTATTTGAACTCGGTAGTTATTAGTTGCATAAACATTGCACAGCATTGCGCGCAGTGTGCACGAATCAGAAGGACATCGACCTGTGACTGTTACTTTATTCGCGTCTATCATATCATCGCGAGGTTCACTGACACATCGTAGGTACGTTGGTATTTACCTTGGTACACACATAAAATGTAGTGGGTAATAACAATTAAGTAGATCCTTCTCCATACGAAAACTACCTTTTGGAAGGGAATCATTTTTATTTCTTTGTTTTGACGTTCAAACTGTTTGAAATAAATTATTATAAAAGTATTTTGACTTTGACTTTGATCAAAAAGTTATTCTGTTAAACCATAAATTATATTATTAGACTTACAACTACATACCCACTTACGTCAACCTTATTCAGCCTTAGCATGTTCTTGTGTTAATTATTTCAGCTGTAAAACGTCTTCAATTTAAACGCATTGTAGTTTCACGTCTAGCACAACTAAGTCGAAATAGAACATCATAAACACAATGTAATGTACTTATTATAGAATATACAAATACACTGACGCATATTCGCTTGTCAGTCAAAGCAAAACGATTATAGTTTTTAATTATTAGCGTAAATAAATGGTTTCTCTTCAGTTTCTTAGCTCGTTTGAGTGCCTTTGTTGATTAGCTGCTTGCCTAATTAACACTATTAGCGGTAAACGAAAGGAGCTAATGGCTAGAATGGCAAGTTAAACGACGACGCAGAACTATAATGTTTGTTTCACGGCAACACGTCTAGATGTAGATAGCTACGTAGGTATATGTACCTACGTAGCTATCGCTGAAACTATGCCATAATAGTACATTGTGATACGAGTGTGCTCTTTTGGATAATACAGTCGAGGCGGTATTTTCGCGTGAGCCGCAGGCGAACGCGATAAGGTAGCCGAGAGTGTAATAATCAATGCACACGCGTTTCATACGACGTTTTTCAACACACTTGCGAGGAAAAAAACAGACTTGTTGTAAGAACTTATGCATGCTACAGTAACGAACCTAACTATAGAGATGATAGATTTATACACTTTAACTGACCTTTGTTGCCAGGTACTGACTATCCGGAGTTTCTTTTAAAAACTTCTATGTCGGTTGGTGGCAATATTTTAGATTTTGTATTTTTATAGGTAAAATAAACCACACAACGAAAACGATACTAAATATTTATGGAAAATATAGCTGTAAATAAAGGCACTGGCAAAACCGTTAGACAGCCTACACAAAAAAAAATGATTTGAAAAAAAAAAATATTGTCACTAAACGTACCATGGCGGAGTCAAATCTATTTATTATTATTTACGCTCGTCTCCCCTACGCGAAATCGACATTTTTAATAATGATTTCAAAAATGTTAACAAATATTTATTATAATTTATTCATATTTGGCGGCTGGTTTTGTTTTTTCCGCTAGCGATGCGCGCGCGGGTGTAAATAAAGACACTGGTAATACCGCTGAACAGACAATATAAAAATATAATAATGTTAATAATACATAATACGCAAATGGGGTTAGGGTAGTGAACAATATAGACTGAAATTGCAACAGACGATATAAACCCTTATTTAATAGTACAGATAGAGTTTTATACCGCGCGAACGCGGTGGCACATGTGATTCGTCTAGGCGGGTCAAGTGGCCCGCGCGCGTGCTACCCGCGGTCTTACCGAAAAAAAAACCCAAGTCTCTGCTCGGGTGTAAATAGAGAATGCTCATTTATTAGTAGGATAGTCCTTACTAATTAATGTATAGTAAGTATCCCACTGACGTTTAGTTATGGTAATCAAAAGGGTCACCAAAGGGCGTTGTACCACTGACGCCGGTGTCACCCTCATAAAGAACATTTTTAACGCCTGGGAGGAAGCACAAGATGCCATTGGAATCTTTTGCGACCTCTCGAAGGCGTTCGATTGCGTCGACCATGAGACACTTCTGCTGAAACTAGAGCACTATGGGGTTAGGAATACAGCTCTTGATTTACTAAGATCATATCTGAAAGAAAGAAAAGTTAAAGTTCAAGTAAACGGCGTAAACTCATTGGGGTCTGAAATGGCAATGGGCGTTCCTCAAGGCTCGATATTAGGTCCATTCCTCTTTTTAGTTTATATTAATGATTTACCCCAATTACTTCTAAATCAACCGAAGATGGTGTTATTTGCAGATGACACATCATTGATTTTTAAAATAAATCGACGTTCACAAAATTTTGACGACGTGAATAGCTCTATTCTTCAGGTACAAGATTGGTTTACGGTAAATAATTTGGTACTAAATGAAAAAAAAACCAAATGTATTCGATTTAAATTACCTAATGTTAGAAGTAGCGAATGTGACATCATATTGAATGGAGAAAAACTGGAGTTTATTAATCAAACAGTTTTCTTGGGAATCACGCTAGATGAGAAATTACAATGGGGACCTCATATAAAATCTCTTGCGGGGCGGTTAAGCTCGGCCGCTTATGCTGTTAGAAAGATAAGACAGTTAACAGATGTAGAAACCGCGCGTTTGGTCTATTTCAGTTACTTCCACAGCATTATGTCGTATGGCATTTTACTGTGGGGTCGGGCTGCTGATATTGAATCCATTTTTATTTTGCAAAAAAGAGCTGTCAGAGCCATTTATAATCTATGTCACCGCGAATCTCTCAGGGAACTATTTAAAAAGATTAATATCATGACGGTACCTTGCCAATTCATTTATGAGAATATTATGTATGTAAGAAAAAATTTAAATCTTTTTAATAAAATAAGTGATAGACATAATTTTAATACTAGAAATAAAGATAAAATAGATCAACCATTTTTCAGATTAGCTAAAGTACAAACATCTTTTATGGGGTACTGCGTTAAATGCTATAACAAAATACCTTGTGATATATTGCAATTAAATGAAAGAAAATTTTAAACTCATATAAAAAGTACACTTTGTAAACAAGCTTATTACAAATTAGAGGATTATATCCAAGATAAGAATGCTTGGAAACATGCTGGTCTTGCTCCATAGGACGATTTAGTGTCTGGACAAAATCAAACTGATAGCTAATTTAGATTTTTTTTATTTTTTATTTATTATTTGTATGTACTACTTGTAACAATGTTAGGACTATTGTAATATCGTATACTTTTACAATCTTTGTGAATATGTGAGCACCATGTATCTGGTAATTAATTTATTCATTATTGCTCCATTTATAATTCTTTTTACCTTTTGTGGTACAGTAATCTTATTATAGATGCATCGTCTTCACATATAATTATATAATTAATGTATACAAAATATTGTAAAACATTTTTAAAAGAGTAACGGTGGAGTTTCTTGCCCATTCTTCTCCATACGAAAACTACCTTTTGGAAGGGGCAACTAGAATCAATTCTATTTCTTTGTTTGACGTTCAAAAGTGCCATATTATGTGCCTATTTGAAATAAATTATTTGACTTTGACTTTGAATAAAAATCCCATGAGTATGCATAGGATTTTTTTTTAACCATAACTAAACGCCACTGGTTTGCTTATGGTTCTTTTTTTTTAATAAAAACTTGCGTTTGTGCGCTTGTCTTTGGTAAAAAGCTTCACCAAAACAACCAAAACCAATTTCTATTGGATACAAATTCCATGCTGCCATGATAGTACTTACTAATTCCATACTGCTATGTCATTACTCCGACTAGTAAATAGTTATCTGTGGCGCATATTACCGCACTAGTGCGGTAATGTAAAGTAAAAAGCACGCTTCCATAATACACTGCATTATGAACCTAAAAGCGGTTCAATAAGAGCCACTTTGCACATTGCTCCATTTTTAATTCTTTTTTTTAACCTATTGTGGTACAGTAATTGTATTCTCGGTGCATCGTCTTCACATGTAATTATATAATTGATGTATACCAAATATTGTAAAACATTTTTTTTTAAAAGAGTAACGGTGGAGTTTCTTGCCCATTCTTCTCCATACGAAAACTACCTTTTGGAAGGGGCAACTAGAATCAGTTCTATTTCTATGTATTTGACGTTCAAAAGTGCCGTTAATGTGCCTAGTTGAAATAAATTATTTGACTTTGACTTTTACGAGCAAGTGTGTTGAAAAAATAATAATAGAACCTTCTCCTTACTCGCCATATTACGTTTGATATTTTAACTCAAATAAAACTCATAATTTCACTCGAAAGGCGCATCGCCTCTGCGACCGGTTTTATGCTTTTTGCGTTCAGCGGATTCCTGCGGCCAAATAAAACTCACTTCAGTTTAAATACAGTACCTGGGCCACCCAAAATGCTCATTTAATAGTATAGGATAGTTCTTACTAATTTCATGATTGCATGTCATTATTCTAAGGTATCCATCTTGTTCTAAACTTTTGGCGACAGAGCTCTCTGAAAATAGAGAAAACGAATTTTCCCAGTTCTGAGACCTAGCTAGATCGATTTTTCGGCCCCGTAAAACCCACAACCATCCTCCTATATCGCAACTTTCATCAAAATCGTTTCAGCCGTTATATAATTATATTACCTACATACAAATATTGCTCATATAATTATATAGGACTAGGTATCATCATCATCCACTGCCCCACTGCGAGTTATTTGTGTTGGTCCCCATCGTATTGGTGTTGGTCCCCAATAGTCCCCATCGTATTGTGCTAACATCCACTTCTGTGCCATTCTCATTCAGGTTCTACCCGCGATGGTAACAATTTCGTAAGACATAATTGTGATCTTATTACCTGTCTCTCTTAATTATAATAATTAGTATACCTAGATAGTTTTCACAATACCTATTTACCTACAATTTTCCTTACCAGCGTTTGTCTTTTTGCATTCATGATTTATAAGATATCCGCCAAACCTCCAACTGTTAGTAACGAGGCACAATATAATTTTAATTGTTATCGGCCTCCTAAAGGCCAATCATTGAGCGGTTAATCCCAACTACGTAATATCAACAAAAAATTAAAACATTACTGTCAATTATCCTCTCAATTAGAGCACCTGCCATCTAATCTCTTCACCACCCTTAGTTGACTGGTAGAGAAAGTCCGCCTTTGTACCATTTTTTGTGCGAAAAGTTTAAATAAATAAATACTGTGAGAACCTAATCATTATTATAAATAGGCGCCATGTATCTGATACGTTTGCTGAATGATAAGTAGCGGCGTGGAAGTTTCTTTAATCCCATTGTTTACCATCTTTCGATAATGCATTAACAATCATTTGTGTACCTGTACTGTTAGGGTGTGAGCAGGGCCGTTGAAACTGCTAGAAACCACACATTTTTATTATGAGAAAGATAGTTTTATAAGCAAATGGTAATAAATAAGGATTGTGGAGGTCAGATAGGCGGTCGCTCTATGTAAAAAATTGGTATTCAGCTGCATTCGGTTAGACTGCAAACCGACGCCAATAAAGTTGGGAAAAGGCTAGGCAGATTGATTGATTTGTAATATGTAGGTACAGTAAGCCGCACGTGAGTGATAACAAAACCAGTATAAGTTATGTTGATTTATTCTTTTGAAACTCCGTAGGACCCTAGGCCTTTTCAAGGATTAACATCTTTTTTCCGGCCATTTTTCCGCCGCAGAACAGTGTGAAACTGTGAATGAGGCCTAATCTAATGATATAAATAATCGTGAAGAATGAACGAGATGCGAATACTAATCCTGTACAATTAAATATTTGTTATGAATATATATTTGTAATTATATTGTACTAGCGACCCGCCCCGGCGTCGCACGGGTGCAATGCTGATACTAAATACTAATGGATGTTATTATTCAATCAATCACTCTATCTATTAAAAAAAAACCGCGTCAAAATCCGTTGCGTAGTTTTAAAGATTTAAGCATACATAGGGATATAGGGACAGAGAAAGCGACTTTGTTTTATACTATGAAAGCTATCGGTCGTCGATAAACCTTTATAAATAAATAATGTTAGTCAGGATTTTCCTTCGTAATTAGAAACGGTTTCTTTAACATAAACATAGATACGAAGACGCATGGATTTCGTACTTTCCCGTACGAACTTCAACACCCCTCTAACACCTTCACGTACTTAGTTTTGGAAAATTAATCATTACGGTCTTTATTATTTACCTAAAAAAGCGTTTGTGCCAAGTTTCAAGTTTCTAAACCGAAGGCAAAAATAACATTCAGAGAAACTATATTCCCCTATTTCACCCCCATAAGGTTCGATTGTCGCAAAATCCTTTCTTAGTACACTATTACAAGTACGGCCCTAAATTCAAGCAAAAAGTAAAAAAATGCAAATTCAAGCAAAAAATGACCAAAATTCTTTAGCGGTTTGGGCTGTGCGAGAGTTACGAACATAATATCATGTTCTTATAAATATACAGTATGTTAACTAACAAAGGGCGTTCCCGTTAACCTGCAATAGTATACATACATACATAATCAGCCTATAATGTTCCCACTGCTGGGACACAGGCCTCCTCTCTGTGGGAGGGAGTGGGCCGTAATCCACCACGCGGGCCCAGTGCGGGTTGGTAGATGTCACATGTCTTCGAATTTTTGGTTCTAGGACATGCCGGTTTCCTCACGATGTTTTCCTTCACCGTTTTGAGAGCAGTGGCGATGAAATAGTTTACACTAAGTAAAGCGCCTATCAGGGTTCGAACCTACGACCTACAACTCGTAAGTCGTGGCCGTTACCACTGGGCCACCACTGCTCTATATATATAATATTTTTTTTAGCATGTAAGTATACACGCTATACTATTGCAGGTTAACGGGAACGCCCTTTGTTAGTTAACATACTGTATATGTAAGTAGATATTGTTATAAAGATTAGCTAATGCGTTGCAATGCCTTTACATTTTTGTTTTTGTTAGGAACCTTCCACTTCGAGCTCACAACAACTTATCAAAGTTTAACCACAATCGGTCGAGCAATTTTCGGGTTCTTTCGAGACTAACGCACGGCAATTGATTTTTTTAAATAGATGATATAAACAGGATCCTAACTGTTTAAATATAAAGTCATTAAATCTTTTTTGTTCTCGTCACCTATTTGCGAGGAAAAAATATTTCGAGTGGAAAACATTGTTTTTCCCTGCTTTATTTTCAATTAGGCAGATAAATCCTAATCCTAACTATATAATTTCCGATCTCCACGCGGGCTAAGCCGCGGACAGAAGCTAGTTACTCATAAATTGATGCAATACCTATACTTGGTTAATATAAGTACCACAAAATGATGATACATTAAAATTCCTAATAATTATTGTTACAACTTGTCCATGTACCTACCGTACCTACGTCATTTTATTAAGAAAATAATAATTAATTAATTGGTGTTTGTGTAAATTACTTTTTACATTGTTCTCAACTTGTCACATATACAGCGTGTAAAAAAAATCCTGTCGGATCCGTGAGGGTGTTGTTATGAATCATACTGAGTCTATTTATCCATGCTACTTCCATAGAGATAGAATATTACATAGAGTATTGCACAAATCGCTTAGTGCGCATCGTATACAAGTGAGGTATAGATTATTGTTGGGTAGGACATACAAGAGGCACTTCAAATGTCCCATATAAAATGATTGAATCCCCCAACACCTCAAAATAACATTTTGTTTCGCTTCACTGCGACTACAAATGAATGAATCTCGAACTGACAAGTGAGTGAGTGTGGTGAGGAACGTCGTGTTGTTCAAACCCGTGTCTACTGTTCATAGTTTGTTACGCGCACTCTATGCTATAATTAAATTAAAGAAACGAAAAACTTATTTATTACTTACTTTACTTAGGTATTGGCGAAAAAATAATAATAGATACTTTTATTTATTTATTAGCCTCTTTATTCTGAATTATTTTTACTCTGTTGTGTTGTTAAATTATGTTTCTCAATTCACCATTCCTGTTGGCAAAGGCCTCCTCTAGCTGTCTCCATTCTGGTAATGCCTAGATCTTTCGATTTCATGACTTCTTTCAATGTACCTACAGTATTTTCTCCATCCGCTGGCTATTCTTGTGGTTATTTATTTATTTGTTTGTTTGGTCTTTAGGAGATTTGAGCTACCCCAGATATGTGAATACATAATAATAGATACTTACCTAAGTATAATTAGTAGTAGGTACTTATATTTGTTCTTCGCTATTTATTTCGATATTTAAATTTTTTTTTTTTTTTTTTTACGTAGTTTACCTACCTACTCCACAAAAAATAAATAGGTAACATCAGTGAGTGAAGGTTAAAAGAGTCACGAAGAGTCTTCTCTCTATTGGATGATAGCCTAGCTCTCGAGTTTTCCATTCCAATGTCGCCTGCTACGTGATTTAGTTACCTTCCGATGGAGTCGGATACTGCCGATCATAGTCCTTAATGGCAGGAGTTTCGAGGCCGGCGCGTCCCCTCGTGTCCCAATTATCCAGTTTATGCACTGCTCCTCGATACACTTTGCAACTAGGGCTACAATCCGTCCGGTTTAGTCCGGACATGTCCGGCTTTTTTACCCCCTTGTCCAGTCTTGTCATTTTTACGGATTTTTCTACTAGAGGAGATTATTTTTTTGAAAATATAAAGAGGTCAATGTTTATTTAAGGTATAGGTAGGTAGGTACTGAAAGAAAGAAGGATATAATAGTAAAATATCCGGACTTTTTTGCAAATGTCAGGACTTTTCAAACTTCGAAATGGTAAACCTATTTGCGACTCTCTCGTCCACATTGACGTCAGGCGAATTTTTTCATTAATATTATACTGCATGTTGCTACTGGGGCTGGAGGTACTCGGCGATGTTATAAAAATATCATATCTAGTAGGTACTTCGTTAACTAGACGAGTAGGCAAGTAGACTACGCATGAAATCAGGCTGAACCCATTAATGGCGATTTTGATGAAACACACTCGTAGTTAGTTATAAAGAGAACGTCAGAAATGTACCTATGGTTAAACAGAATTAACTCTAAGCAGCGCATAAAAATAGGGGGGCTACTCGTAGAACTGAAACAAGATAAACTCACAATTTTCTTGTGTTTTAGCTAGATAGGTATTTAGTTACTTAGACCTGTGCCTGTGGTGCGAATGTCCTCCCACGGCCTTCCCCAGCAACACTGTACCTACATGCTTATTTCATTCTTATCTTTTTCTATGATTTAGGTGCTGGCAGCAGAACGGTAACATGTAGTGTAGGTAGTAACGTAGGTCTGTATCTATTAAGCTAGGTTCGTTACATAGATCTTGTAGGTATTGTAATGTAGATCAATTTATTAAGTATAACATTTCACAAAAAGTTAGTATTAAGTTAACTTGTTAACCTTTGAAAGTCAATAGAGTTTGAAATTAGGTAGGTTGGAGATAAGTACGTAACGAAATATTGGCACACGTTCCAACTTGTGGAAATCGTTATTCCCTATCCATTAAGTACCTACTTTACTAATCGGATTAGGTACGGATTTCTGATCTCAGATGGCAATCAAAATAATTACTTCGTAAAAGATATTGATCCGCTACCTAAGCTATGATATGACCTTCTGTGGTCGTATCTAGTCAAACAATACAACGCGATAAAAAGTGTTGAAATAACGGCCAGTAATACTGTTATGTAACATTCTGTCGCTATGTGGAACAGGTTTTATCGACTCAGGTGTTCCGGGCGCTTATTTAGAAAATAAAAATAAACATCGGGTTTAGCAACAGTAACATTGGTGGCTCAAATAAGTGAATTACTGTCGATACGAAAGGTGAAGTGGAAGAAAAACTATTCGGTTTATTCAACATTTTCGAGAGTAATACTAATTAGGTACTCTACGCTACTAACTAATTTGACTTCAAAATATACATAAGTAGATAATTACGATAGGTTCTTAAGTGAGACATAGCGGACCACACAGAAAGGCAAAATGGACTAGCAAAATATGTCAGAACATATTTTTGTTCACGGAGAAACACTGCCTCATGATCATCTTCGACACAGTCCGCGCAAGCACAATGTGTCCATAAGCGAAAATCAGGGGGCCTAAACATTAGCAATTCCTCTAAAAGCAGTTCATTTCCTGAATCCCAGCTGTCATTAGCAATTCCTCTAATTTAACATTTGTGGACCATTTTACGAATCTCCATAGAAAACTGTCCAACAGATGAATTATTTCGTAAGAATTACACGCAGATCGTTACGAATTGTCAGTTTGTGACATTTTACGATGATTCATAATATTTTCTTATTATGATTCTGCTATAGTGTCCGTTTTAAGCTCCCTGTAGGTATATTGAACCTACACCCACTTGATCCTAAAAACAAGTTTTCATTGTCGGCTGAACTGTCATTGTTGATAATTTAAATCTCTTATAATTATCACTATATTTTCTTATTTTCCTTTTCTTTAATCGTAGAAGAACCGACGACACCGGTGGGTTCTGGGTCAGATAGAAAGCAATAGGATCCTTTTGTGGAGACCGTCCGTCCCTCTTAGCTTCCTTATCACTATCACTACATAGTATAAAACAAAGTCGCTTTCTCTGTCCCTATATTATTATTATCTTTATTTCAATCAACCTTGGATCATACAATTAAAATAAACATAAAACAAAATTAAATTAAATTAAAATAATATCTTAACGTTAGTCAGTACGTGAACCATACAGCAGTGGTTCACGTACTGACAATCGAAACGTTCAGAAAAAAAGGTTCAGGATACTGTTGCGGCTGGCCCGCACCCTGCGCACCAGGGATGTGCACCGCTTGCGCAAGATTGTGTGGAAACAATTGACATGCGCCTCGGCAAACAACCCCGACGCGCTACAGAAGCGAGGCAGCCTCAAGAGCACCCTGAACGCGTTGTATTATATCCCTATGTAGGTACGCTTAAATGTTTAAAACTACGCAACGGATTTTGATGCGGTTTTCACTAATGGATAGAGTGGTTCTCGAGGACGGTTTTAGTTTTAGTATATAATAACCGACATCCACGCGGGCGAAGCCACGGACATCAGCTAGTCTTTGATTAACTTACCTTATCTTAATGATTAGTTAGTATAAGGGCTGATTTTATCAAAGTCAGTATATCTTTTATCCCTGAAATAAAGTGACAGTTTTTCGTCTGACAGTTTTTGAATGGAAAAACTGTCAAAAATTCAAAATTTATTCGCAGTTTAGCACCTATACCTACTCGGTATAAAAGTTTGGTGACATTCGCCCTTAAAAAAATTAAAGGTACCTACCGGTTATACCTACTTCTTTTGCTACATAATAAAAAGCAATGAAATTGTTTATTATTTACAGAATAAACAATTTCATTTCATTTCATTTGCAATATTTTGATTTTAAAGAGATACACCCGGAGTTTCTTGCTCGTTCTTCTCCATAAGAACCTACATTTTGAATGGGCATCTAGGTTCATCTTTTTGACTGACCGACCCCTTGACAATTCATATGTGCCTGTAGCTGTAATTGGTTGGTGCTTTCAGTAAACCTAGCAAAAACTGAACTGCTTCTCTTCACAAAAAAGAGAAAGTTAGCAACACTACAGTTACCACGATTCTTCGGAGTAAACCTAAGCCTATCTACTGAAACCAAATACCTGGGCATCTATTTGGATAAACAGCTGAACTGGGCAAAACACACCAACTATATCACTACAAAAGCCAGTATATCCCTGTGGCAATGTAAGCGACTGCTTGGCAGGAACTGGGGGATTAGTCCCAAGATCACCTACTGGCTATACACTACAGTCATCCGACCAATTATCACTTACGGCTCACTGGTCTGGTGGCCCAGGATGGACCTGAGCACAGCCCAAAAAGACCTCGAAAGACTGCAACGCTTCGCATGCGTGGCAATCACTAGCAGCATGAGAACCGCACCTACTGCTGCCCTACAGGCAATGCTTGGACTGCCGCCTCTACACCTCATCGTGAGGTAGGAGGCGGCCCTGGCCGCCTTTAGGCTCCATTTATCAGGTACCCTAAGTAAAGACTCCAGAGTAAAACACACAAGTATAAAGGAAGATGCGATTAAGCGACGGCCAATGATGGCATCACCCTGCGACAAAGCCCCAAAAACACACCACTTCCAAAGGCACTACAGTATAGTACTCACAGAAGAACAGTGTGACTACTCAGGACCGAAGGAAATGAGAGTATACACTGACGGATCGAAGACCGACTCCGGTACCGGAGTCGGAGTCTTCTCACACGACCTCAACATAAATATATCCAGCCCGCTGGGGAGGCTCAACACCGTCTACCAGGCGGAGTGTGTGGGCATCATTCTAGCGGTCTACGCCCTAGAAGCCAGGAGAGTCACGGACTGCCAAATACGTATACTCTCTGACAGTGCCTCAGTTCTCCAATCCCTAAAAAGAAAATGCATCACCTCAAAGCTAACACTAGAATGTCACAATGCACTAGAGCGAGTAACAGTATCTAACCGCAACACGGTGACACTACAATGGATTAAAGGACACAGCGGATCCCTAGGTAACGACGCAGCTGACGAACTTGCCAGAAGAGGTTCTAGCACGGCAGTCTGTGGACCCGAACCTATTGTACCCATCCCCTTCAACCAAATACGCAGGTGGCTACAGGAGCTCACCCACACACAGGCAGAGAGCTGGTGGACCTCGGCACCGGGCTGCAGGCAGTCCAGGGAAGCTATGCCATCTTTGGATAGCAGGCTGACCAGGCGTTTATTACGCCTGGACAGGTACGGCCTGCGCCTGGTGTCGGGGACCATCACGGGGCACTGCTCGCTAAATAAACATTTCCACACAATAGGCATTACAGACAGTCCTCTGTGCAGGGCATGCATGGAGGCCGAGGAAACTGTCGCGCACGTGCTCTTCGAATGCGCCGGTGTAACCCGGATCAGAACAGAAACCCTCGGGGCACCCAGATCCTTCACAGATGTTCTGAACAGACCAGGAGCTTTAATTAGCTTCTGTAGGGAGGTGGGCTGGTTGGAGTAACCACGATGGCCGCCATGGCTCACGCACAATGGTCCACCTTTTAAGGACTAAGTGCGGAAACCAAACTCCATAACGAACGAACGAACGAGCTGTAATTGGTTTACTTATTTGAAATAAATGCTTTGAGTTTGAGTTTGATAAGACATGCATAAGGGTTTTGTTTGTTGTTCAACTGAAACTGGTTAATTGAAAACTGGTTCTGCAGGCGATATCATTTTTAGGCCACGGTCAAGCGATATTGTTTCTTATTATTACGTCGTAGGTAAGTAATATCTAAACAGTTATAAAAAATAATATTTTGATTAGATTTTGTAATATGATAGGGATTAGGTACAACGTACAAAGTTCATGATCACCCATCAATCAAATGAAGCAAGGAGCGTTTAAACTTTAGACGATAAGGTAGGTAGGTACTTAGGGAAACGTGTCGAATTTAAGTACTTACCTAAATAAGTAGGTAGGTGTAGTAGAAATAGTAAATCGTAATAGAGCGTAATAAGTAGGTGGGTAAAATATCATTAACACCTGAAACTAAACAAAACTTCAGCAGGACAAAAAGCCTAAGCAGGTCTTGCACTGGCATTAACTTAGTAGTAGAACATATTATTATATTTTTTAGCTTGTTGCAAATGAAACTACCAGCGCTATCTAGTAGCTGTGTAGTAAGAACGAAGTCGATCTAAGCACAGATTCCATTTTTATATAGGTCCCTACACTAAAACTTCGGTCATGGACGTACAGATGGAGCTGTTTACGTTTTACAAAATGCTTTGCTTTACTAGTTTGCTGATGTTGCCTCCTTGTTTATGATGGCAGTTTTTATTTATTACAAAACAATAGCATAGCAAAGACAAAGATAATTATTTATACGTAGGATAAGGTTATGATACAAGTTTTTCATGTAAAGATATGTTCAGATTGTGTAACACATTTTCTTTCAGAATGCGTGTCCCAAATTATAATTACTAGCTTAGAAGTATATGTTTTGTCGCAAATGTTTCGCCAATGCAAACGCATGTTTAGGTACTCATGTTGAAATCTCTAGTGCCTGTCAAAAAATAAAAGGAAAACGAACATTGACAGAAAATAGAGATTTCAACGTCTGCTTTCCGAATTAGGAAATAATCGCTGACAGCGCTCACATCGATATCTTTCGTTCCGTTTTAGATATCACAATTAAGACAGCTGACGGCTGTCATCAATTCGGAACGCTCGTGAACGCGCTCACAGTCCTAGGCATGGGTAATATCGGTTTTACTCTGTATCAAATCGTACCTATGTATCGGTTTTGAATATCGGATATCGCATCTATATATTTCAATATCTATATATTGGATGAATATGTGTGGAACTCTGAAACGAAACTGCTACGTAAGATACTGTGATTTTTAGGTTTCGGTTTTGTTCGATATGTATATCATTGTATTTTATTTGTAACTGTATCCTACTCGAAATCAGTGAATGTATTTTTTTTGTAGTGTTGATAATATGGCACTCTAAAATGAAACTACTACAATCGTTTCGGTTTTTCAGATATATTTTAATCATTTTTAAATATTAATCAGTGAAATGAACTTTCCTTCATACTTTTCTCAGGCTTAGGACTGACTGCATTACTAATGCGAATCTTATGAAATCGTGCGTACCCGATTACCCGAATCACAATATCAATTTGAACCGAATATCATAGTACGATACCGATATTGTGTACTTGTGTAGCATAGAGTAAAGTAATATATAGGGTATAGAGAGCCCCCTCGCAGAATTTTTTGAATACCGCTAATGTCAATTGATCGGATAAATAGCGCCATCTATTATCGCCATCCATAAACTTGTGATATGTATAGCTATAGCTAGCTATAGGTGCTAGTATGCAATAGTGCTTATACTTTAGCTTCCTTACTAATTTGCTTGTTTTTAATATGACAAAGTTTTACTTAATTTAATTATTCTCTTTATTAAAAAATCATAGTAAAACTTTATCAAATTAAAAACAAGCAAATTAGTAAGGAAGCATCAATTTCAAAAGGTACACAGTGGATACATAGAAAAACAACTAGTCCTTTTTTTTAAACTACTTATTTATTCGTCTTGTGTTTATTTTTATAAGCTTGCGCTGATGTTTTTGTTTCATCCTCACCATGATATGTGATTTTACCAGACAAAATCCGGTTGATTGAACGGCACCAACTATATATAAGCACATGAATAATTGTGTTTTCAAAATAGTTTTTTAATATGTTTTTATGTGTTTCACAACTGAATGGAAAATCAACAAATATGTCGGTGAACATTTTTATTTTATGTTTTAAGTTTTTTTTAGGAACATCTTTTTTTAGTATGTCTGTCACTAAATTTTGAATTTGGACAAAACATTTTTCCATTTCTTTTGATGGGTATATTAAAGAATGTTTACCTTTGTTATATTCTTTGGCCCTTATATATTCATTTGTTTTGCTTTCAGGGTCGCCATACATATCTTTTTTACATGTTTTGCAGCTTTTTGATACATTTTTAATGCATTTCCCCAGGACCCACCCACACACATAATTGCCCTGACCAACATCATTCACATTAGTATTTAAATTGATGAAAGGTACCACAATTTCTTCTTCCACGTTTTCAGAAAATTGTGGTATCTCCTCATCAATGCTATTGGGAATATCAGAAGTTGATGGAATATTTTCTCTAACAAAAAAATCTAGATTCTGCAAGCAGTTATCGTCATCTTTTTCGCAGTTTGCATGCAGAGAATGGGGAGAGTTAAAATTATTTATTAAGAGGGACTTAAAGGCCCCTTCAAAGGCAACTGTGTCTGGTGCTGTATTTCTCGCCCCATAACTTCTGATATTCCCAAAGAAATTCTCTATTGGGTCCTGGTTGAAATTACGTGTTAGCATAGCATCAAATGAATATGTTTGGGACAGCAATATCCATAATTGTTGCATTCCTTTAATTGTGCGTATGAAGTTTTTTATAGATGGTATAGCTTTCGTTTCAATCACACGGATTTTGTTATTTTTGTCCTTAATTTTTTTAATAAATGTTACAGTATTAAATACTTTTATAGCATTCTTCCATAAATCATGGTGTGGACTAGATCGTCGTACACATCCTTTATATATTTTGCCTCCAGGTACATTAAATGTATTAGAATTTAATGAGTCAAAAAGATTGTCCATTAGTGTAGTAAATTTTACCAAATTTTGGCATTCTCCTGGAATGTCTCCTCTTGCCACGAGATGTCCTGCAGTCGTAGCTACGGTGTGACTGAAAATTTGGGCTGCTGATTTCAGTCTCATTTTTCTTATTTTGTCGGCATATATGTGCTCATCTGTGACTCTCAGCAGGCATTTCACCTCTCCATACGATTTATCTGCTTCATATGTTTGTATATAGTATTCCCATTTCACTGTTTTTCCGCACTTCTCTTCAAAATCATAGTATTTTAAATCTTTCGTGAGTAAATTGTTTCTTACTCCTTTTAATAAGTGTGGAACATCAAATATAGGGATTAATTTTGTTTTCCCTATTTCAATTATTTCATGCTTCCATTCCTTCGCCTCTCTCAAATATTTTTTTCTTGTAACTTCTCACACTGACGTTGACTGTGCTTTGATCGCAAACAGTACATATGACCTTCAATCCCGTACTACGTACATACTTAACAATTTTTTCTAGAATTCGCTTTAGTTGAGCCTTATTCATGGCGTTGGTGAAATAGTATGCGACGGGTTGTTTAAATTTCATTCTCAATCCCTTCACCATGAAGACCAATACATGGTCAGCTATTTTCTTGCCATCAATTGTGAACCCCCTAAGCTGGTCTTTTGCAGCGTTATAATGAATTTGGGGGGAAATTGACATTTCGTCGAAAATTAACGTGCATAACCGGTCTTCTGGACATAACTCCTTGACGGTATTTCTAATTTTTATAAAGATGCATTTATTCAGCCCTGGCTCAACTTCTATTTTAGTCAAAAGTCTTTTCAAAGATTTAGTGGACGGCAATGTAAAATATTTAGCTAAAAGGGGATAGCTTCTTGGACTCTTCTTATATAAAGAAAGTGAGAGCACTTTTTCTTCTAAAGAGAATCTGCGACCAGAAGGCTTCTTGCTTGTCTGAGTGTACTGCATTTTTGTGAAAATTTTTGCTGCTGTTGTCATTTTGTTGGTCAGTTTTTTAAATAAAAAATCTGTAGACATTTTTCCAGCACTGGCTATTCTGGATTGAAGGGTTTTGTTTTTCTTTTGTGATCTGGTCATTCTCGATTGCAAAATTTTAACCTTTCTTCTTGTTGTTCTTAACTGGTTCAACCAGAAAGACGACAACTCCTGCTGCTGATGATTATCTGTAAAACAAAAACACATTTTTTTTAGTCCCAAACTAAGCATACTAGCACTTTTATGCTATGCTAAGTATTTATCTGTTTGTCATTAGCTTTAACAAAATGACGGCCAATTACTGTCCACTTGATTTTTAGTTGCTGAAGTGGTAGATCACCATAGTGTTTCCCTTAAAAGTGCATTGTCTCCTAATCCCCTAACAATCTAAAAAAACTTACTTTTCTTCTTATTTATTGCCTTCTTCTGCAGTCGGCAATAATTGTGTTCTGAAGTTAAAATTCTGGCAGAGTTATCTGTAAGGTGAGAGAAATATTGATTTTGTTAGTGTGTTGTTTTTAGGTTTAATTTAGTCTAACTTTATGTATATTTAGAGGCCAGATCTTAGAATAAACCAATGATACGGCCAGCTAAAATTGACCATATCGTTTAAACGTCAATGTTTAAAATGAATCCTTAATTTAGGGTATCCATAGTTAAGGGGTAGTAAAAATTGCTAAGTAATTGCGAACAACTTGGAAGTAGCACTCGCTGGCCGCTGCCGTGGCACCGCTCGCACCACACGCTCGGCTCGCGCGTGGTTTTCACGACGCGGCAGCGGCCGGCGAACGCTACTTCCAAGTTACATCGCTTTCCACCACGTCAGATGTGGCCACGATAATATATTTAAATATATCTACCAATGACATGAATGCTATAAATAATTGGGATTAATATCTAAGTACCTGTCAGTGTCGGTATTAATGTAGCACGGCTGCTTTCTTCATTCATAGGTTCAGGTGCAAGTAAAACTTTCTCTGAAGTACCAACTTCATCAGACTTGCCTGAAAAATAAGAGAATAACGATTTAAGCATAATGCTGAGCACAAGCACTCAGGAAAATCGGGTCATAAATCACCACACAGGTCAGTTCGAGATTTTATAGTCGTTTAGCATCCACGATCCGCACTATTTGCAGTAAAAAACGTACATTGACCCTCAAATGTAAAAAAAACTTATTTTGCTTTTCTTTCATTGCCGTCTTCGATTATAGGGAAATAGACACGTCATTCAAATCTTATTCATTATTTTAAATAAGTTCAATAATATAAATATGTCAAGAAACAAATTCCATTTTTTTGTAATTTTTGATCCATTACTTATAACATAACGCAAACTCGAAACGCGCCATCCTCGAAAATGCCGGAAGTGACCTCAAAAGGTATGTGAATAAATATATTTTCTTAGCAAACTGCTTGAATTCTCACTAAGGTAAGTTTGTAAGTGCGACTTCTGCTTGAATAAAACACAAAAACTTTAATTTATATGAATTGGGGATAAAAAACTTGAAAAACTGATGTAAACACAGAAGAACCGTGACAAATGACGTCACATCCTGACCGCGACAGAAACGGATGTTTGAACTGTAGTAGAAAATTGTTGGAGTTTCATAATTTTTTCCCTATTGAAATAATGTAAGTACCTGTCAGTGTCGGTTTTAATGTAGCAAGGCTGCTTTCTTCATTCACAGGTTCAGGTACAAGTAAAACTTTCTCTGAAGTACCAACTTCATCAGACTTGCCTGAAAAATAAAAGAATATGATTTAAGGGTAATGCTGAGGTATGTACCTGACATAGGAAGGTCGGTTCATAAATAACTACGTAGGTCAGCTCGATATTTTACAGTCGTTTAGCGTGCACGATCCACACTATTCGTAGCGTCGTTTTATTTACCACTAGCTTCCGCCCGCGTTATAAATGTCGATAAAAAGTAGCCTATGTCCTTTCTCAGGCTCTAGACTATCTGTGTACCAAATTTCATTTAAATCGGTTCAGTAGTTTTGGCGTGAAAGCGCGACAGAGTTACTTTTGCATTTATAATTCTTTAAGTAAGGATAATATTAAGGAAGTAAGGATTGCAGTTGTAAGTTTCGACTAGAATCGAAATGGCCAATAACTGTATTGAGCTCAATAACTATAACATTTTCAGTATATTTTATTAAGTTTGGCCCAAACTAAATTATTATTTATTAGTAGGACTGAGGCGTATTTATCGAAAAAGTAAAAATAACAGGATTTTAAAACATGGAGCATAGAACAGATTGTTATAACTAATAACTAAAATACCCTATAAGAGGTGGCGATAATGACCTTTAGAAGGTGCTGATGGCATCTACACTCCTTATACCCTTAAAATGTAAAAAAAACTTACTTTGCTTTCCTTTAACTCCCGTTTTCGGTAGTGGGCAATAAATGTGTCCTGAAGCTATAATTCCAGCATGGTTATCTGTAAGGTGTGAGAAATATTCATGAGAAATATTAATTTGGTTAGTGCATTGTTTTAAGATTTAATTTAATGTTAATGCCCTGAGCTCTTTCAGGGAACATGTTTGCTGTTTTATATGGTTCCGTACCCAAATACTGCATCCCTAATGCTTAGAGCGTCTGTCTGTCTGTCTATCACAAGACTGTTTCTTTAAAAACGTAATAGCTAGCCAGTTGAAATTTTCACAGAAAAAATGTAGCTATGGCGCACTATCATGACAAATTATAAAAATAGTAAAAAGTCCATACCCCGAAATGGGTGGGGTCTTACTTTATTTATGTACGAGCAACATGAATGCAATAAATAATTGGAATTAATTTATGTAAGTACCTGTCAGTGTCGGTTTTAATGTAGCAAGGCTCCTTTGTTCATTTACAGGTTCAGGTGCAAGTAAACTTTTCTCTGAAGTACCAACTTCATCAGACTTGCCTGAAAAATAAAAGAATAATGAAATTATTTATTTTAAAAATAAATTAAAATTTATAATGTCAAAGGATTTTTAATTCGAATTGGGACAAAAATATATAAATGTTTATTTAATTTTTCCACCCCACAGAATAACTACCATAAATATGTTTATAATCATTATAAGACTATAAAATGAACATAAATTGGATTAAAAAATTTCTGATGCATAAAAATAAAAACAACAATAGTCATTTAGCCTACTAATCAACAGTTGTATTATGGGACAATGCATGGTACTGTATTTTTACTTGTTAAACATCATGTTG
This sequence comes from Lithophane semibrunnea, assembly GCA_947363905.1. Classification (NCBI taxonomy): domain Eukaryota; kingdom Metazoa; phylum Arthropoda; class Insecta; order Lepidoptera; family Noctuidae; genus Lithophane; species Lithophane semibrunnea. The sequence continues at coordinate 15,204,592 of OX376186.1, forward strand.
TATGTCTTGTTACACAAAATTATGCCAAATCATTTTGTCCATTGTGGGAAGGATTTCAGTTAAATTATGCAATATTAGCAAAAAGCAAACTTCAACACCAGCCCAGAAATAATTAATAATGCCATTATTTGTAAATTATATAAATCTCACCAGGAAGATGAAGTGATGGCACAGCTAGAAAATTCAACCGGTTATTACGGTTCCTATCCCTGTCTGTAAAATGGATATCACAGATAACCTTCTTCCTATACAGTTCATAATCAGCTGGAGTATCTAACTTCCCACCAGCTATATGAACCCAAGCCTTGAAACGGTCAGGATTCTTTTCTGGATGTGGAAATTGATGGTAGGAGTTCTCTGAAACAAAAAGAAAGATCACTTTTAATTTTTCTCTTGAAATGTTTAAAGACCTTAAATATTTTTTCCTGAATAATGATGCGTTACAATATTGACATCTTACCCAAGGAGCCCACTAATATTATAAAGCAGACAAGTGCGAGTCGGACTCGCACACAAAGGGTTCCGAACCACAATATTAACACTACTTTTTTTAAATATTTTCTTGACCAGAAATGGGGGGCCTCCTTTAATTCTTATTATTTGTTGACCGGCCATAGAATATTCTGTGAAAATTGCAAAGTCTACCTATTACGGTTCAAAAGGTACTTACAACCCTGTGACAGACAGACGGACAGCGGAGCCTTAGTAATTATCGTAAAAGATGTCTAGTCACACTTGAGTGTGACATCGTTTATGTATATCTAAAAAACTCTGAAGCTCTGTTGATAAAAACTTTGAACAATTAATTTTAATAAGTACAAAAATAAACACGGATAACTGCAGTGGTCCATCCATAATGTAAATCATATTATTATACTGTTTATATACTATTTAGGACAAGTATATAAGTTCACCGGGCATTACGGAAATCTGTGGAGGAGGCAGGATGGCAGAGATATGATGATGATTATACTTACTGTTTGAACATCCCAGTGCACACCGTTTAGGCATGATACAAACAAATCACAAGCGTCTATTATCGCAAAGAAACAGCACAAACGAAGCGTCCGGGTCGCTAAAAAACGATTGCACTAGAATGGCGGAGGAACTAAAAGCTCAACTCACACAATAACTTCGGAAAATTCTTTAACTTCACTACGGAGGAGAGGACTCAACTCAACGCGGATCGGCGGATTAATTTCACGAAGAAAAGCACAAAAATATGGGACGAAAACTACAAACAAGCGCAAACGCAAGGAGCAGTCGCCATATTTGTTGTGACCTGACAATTTGACAATCAATAAAAAATCAATAATTCGCTGTGTTGCTATCGTAATTATTACGCGGCTTGTAATCTACACCAATATTTGCAAATAATTATAATACGTGTTAATAAAATGATTAGTAGTTGAAATTAATATTTATTTAATTATTTTTTTTGTCACAAATTATATTTGTATCGATGGTGTCGCCATCTGCAGCGACATAAGGTAACCAATTGTTTAGGATGGCGAAAACAGATGTCGCATTTTGAAAAAAATTACCCCAAATCTACCAATGTATGGAATTGTCCTACCCCTGTTGTGTAGTGTTACATCAACGCATGAGGTAGGCCGGGTACGCGGATACCTGATATATAGATTCAGTGCCGTCCGATATATAGGTATTGGATATTGTACCGATACATAGGTATTGTATCTATATACGATTTGTATCGCCCACTCCTACACAGTCCTGTCCTCGCTGAACTTCAAAACATAAACATAACCTCAAACAAGAAAGACTGGATATTTTTTGAAAATGGAAGCTCTACGTATTAGTTTGTTGGTTGACTCTATCGACTCTGGTCGCCATACTAACGACAGCATCAACGGGAGAGAAGAAGGGATGCGCAAGCGACAAACATTGTCCAATAGGACAGTGTAATTTTAATAAACTTCTTAACATTCAATAAAGAAGAGAGAAGGGATGCGCAAGCGACAAACATTGTCCAATAGGACAGTGTAATTTTATTAAACTTCTTAACATTCAATAAATGATCTAATTAAGTAATGTTTAATCTATTTTGCAGTTTTACTTAGAACATCCTTTATCATTTGAATAAGTTTTATATTTAGGTACATATATTGTAATAATGCAACTGATAGGTAAGTAAATGTGAAATTCATTCTTGGCAAGTAGATTTACTTTTTTTCAAATTATTCATGTACTTAAGTATTTGAAATATATGAGAAGGGAACTTGTTACCATTGCGCCATGTATTGGGATGGGTATGTAAATAATGTTCAACATTGTAATAAAACATTTTTATTAACAATCAATTAGAATCACAGTATAATCAGATTGAACCTCAGGTACCCTGCTCGCGCTCCAAGCCACAATCTTCTCTCAATATAAGAAAAATATCAAACAGTACAACAGTAACAAAATTCTTATGTATTTATATTATTAACTCCTTATCTATTTTAGTAAATATTATGTAAAAGCACAAACATACAGTGCAATTTAAACATAAATAAAATTCACAGATTTTACCAGGTATATTTACCAGATATTCAAACGGGTACTGTTCAAATCTTAAAACTAATAAAAAATCACAAGTAGAGCTATACTTACTACTAATTAAAACAGGTCAGTACTTACTGATCAACAATCACATTATACTATTAAGTCAACAGGTACTGATCAAATCTTAAAAACTAATAAAAAATCACAAGTAGTGCTACTAATAATAAAACAGGTGCTGATCATAGCTATACTTACATGTAAAGATCTATAAAAAACTTAAATTTAATTGTTGTTGCTAGTCTTGTTACACAACAACTGCAAAATGAATCAGTTCCGTGTTAACAGCCAAAAAAGCACAGTAAAGTCTTACATCAGAGACCATACCCTGACCTGAGACCATGTTGCCCTATTGTTTCCAGATGTTGCATTGTGATCCGCTATCTTTTTATAATGCTTTTTTTAAGCTGTTTATTTTTGACTGGCACTGGTTACCAGTAACATAATTATTGTAAGTTGCACATTGTTCTTGCTATGACGTCATACACCATCTCAAAATGCTTTTTTTTTTAATGTTCTCTATGCTCACTGTATAATGTGAGTAGCAACAAAATGCATGACTCGTTTCAAATGAATAGAGGTGGTAACACTTGATCTACTGAAATAAAAAAATAATATTAAGAATGTACTTCCGTTCCTACTAACACTGCAATCATATTGTTTGCGATGATTTTTTTTTACTGAATTCTTCAATAATAGCTTAATAGATTTGAATGAAGCTTAGCACATACATAATCATATCCTGGAATAAAACAGGATATGTTTAATATACTAAAGAAAATACTTTTATAACTTTAAATTGATAGAATCTGAGAGCAACTTCTTAAAAATTAACTGTCAACATACCAATAACACAAAACCATAGAACACTTTTATCTTACTTTTGTTATAGATTAATTATTGGAGTAAGCGTGACCACATAAACTGTTGTCAACGTGATGTTATGCAAAAACAACAGGCGCATTCAGCTAATAAGTATCTGCACATAACCAGATAATAATATAAAATACTTACCATATTGTTTTTTGGTTCATTCAGCAGTGACTCTGTTTTTTGGCTAGGCAAATTTGCATCAAAGTCATTCACCAATTGCTGTGACTCTGTTTCTTGGCTAGGCATATTTGCATCAGTCATTCACCAATTGCTGTACATATTCAGTATCTGTAAACAGCAAGAACCAGTTATGTAAACATTTATGATTGATCAGAAGACAATAGCTAAAGAGTCACTTTATAAACTGTAAGATAGCTTTTGCAAACAGACAGCTAAGCAGTTGTGGTCTATAAAACATTTCCATCATAATCGTTTAAGCAGTGGGCAGAACTGCAAGTGGGCTAAAATTCAGCACTTACCTCTTTGAGCCCTCTCGTATTCCTCTGACGTTAGCATAACAGAAAACAGTCGCCCGTTTTTTTTTTAACTATGGCATCTCGTAGTTGATTTCTGAAATCATGACTACTTAACCGGACTTTCCTGTGGCTGCCTTAAGAACTACTCTCAGGGCCTCCAACCAGGGGAAAGCAGTCGCCCGTTGGGCTCGTCGGCTATATTCATTTGAATATTCATGGTTATTACAATATATACATAAAATTCCTTCTTCACAATTTTGAAACCATGTATTACTATACTCTATGTTTGAAACTAATGAATGGTACGTACGACTCAAAATAAAACAATACAACTGTCACGTCTGTCACTCACTATGACACTATTTGATTTGACAGCCACATTGACAGCGCTCATCACAGTGATATTAACCTCGGTGAAGTTAGCCGCACGATTTCATTATTATGAACTTTTGTTAGTGCTAATCGTTAGAGAATCGTTAGAGAGGGTTAGAGAGAAAAGAAAAATCGTTAGAGAGTAATTAGTTTTTATGTAAAAACAATATTAATTTTTCGTGTGAAGTTGGCCCCCCTTCCCGCAAAAATGGACTTAGACGTAATTTTATTTTTTTAATCGTTTGCGAATCGTTAGAGAGAGATTGAGAGTTATACAAAATTGTTAGAGAGTTAATATTTTATTTGATATTAAATAATTTCTAAGAGCGTGACGTTAGCCCACCTCTGTGAATTTTGCCCCCGATATAATTATTCTCTACTACTACTTTTGTTAATGCTAATCGTTAGAAAATCGTTACAGAGAGTTAGAGAGTAAATAAAAATCGTTAGAGAGTAATTAGTTTTATTTATCAACGATTTTAATTACTTTTGTGACATTGGCCCCCATTCCCGCAAAAATGGACGTAGACGTTATTTTTTTTTTTAATAGGTTGAGAATCGTTAGAGAGAGATAGAGAGTTAAAAAAAATCATTAGAGAGTTACTATTTTAATTGATATTAAATTATTGCTGAGAACGCGTTTTACCCTAGGACCTGAGCAGGTTAAAATTTAGAAACGTGCCGCCTCGATAGGGGATAGGGGGGGAGGAGAGGGGGAATGGTTAGTAGATCCCCCCACTCCCCCCTGCCGGAGATACAAAGTTTTTTTTAAATATGACAAATCTCTTATATGCTGGGGCCACATCAACGGATTATCGCGATAGACGTTAACCGTTGGTGTACTACACTACGACTTACCTCGAGAATTTGTCAACGGCATTTACATTGGCGTTTGACGTTGGGTGATTGATAAGAGGTCAAAGAGATTTACCGCGAGAATTATTGCATTGAATGAAGCGGCCACACTTACGTTTCTCTTTGTTCACCGTGAGCGCGACGCGAGTAGTACCGTGAGTAGTAGGTACTACTGATACATGACATGATGCAGAGGGACGTTATAGTTATGAGTGGTAAAGTCGCGTATTTGATTAACGATCATTTAACAGTGATACCTGATAAGAATACGAAATATTGTTGGTAGTTTCAATTTGATTCGGTACTTATAGAGCATCATTTATGCTCAAAACACACAAAAGGTGGGTGCTTGTCGGGAGCTGGTCGGGTCTTTTTTAACCCACCGACGGAAAAAGAGGAGTGTTATAAATAAGTTTAACGTGTGTGTCTGTATGTTACATCGTAGCTGCCAAACGGCTGAACCGATTCTGATATTTTTTATTTTGTTTGAAAGGTGACTTGATAGAGTGTTCTTAGCTATGATTCAAGAAAATCGGTTCAGCCGTTTGAAGATTATCAGCTCTTTTTCAGGTTGATGAATGGATGTGAGCATCTTCCACAGGTCACATCGATTCGAAAGGACATGTCCAAAAATGGTTTTTTATTATTCAATAATTCTAACCAGGATAAGTTAAATATATTTGGATAGACATCCTAAAAAGTAGTAGCTCTAACTGTATCATACATTTTTAAGGATTACCAATTTTGAGAAAAATCGCTTTTTAATTAATTTATTTATTTTATTCTTATGTACACACAGTAAAATACAAAATAGATACGACATAGTTAAAATATGAGTACAAAGGTACTGCTTATTTCTTAGGAAATAATTAATTTAGTGTTAGTTTACTCCTAAAACGAACAAACTTTTCTAATTATCTAGGCTAATAAAGTGAACACACCCCAGAAAATAACAAACTTTTCAAAATTGACACATGGTACTGTCATTACAGTCAATCAATATTTTGTTGTAAAGATTATGACAACGTTAGTTCTCTAAGTAGTCTGTGATTATGACAATGCAAACAAAAATTCTAATCAAGTTATTTACTTTATGTACCATATTCTGAAATAAGATGAAATGGGATATTTTCAGTCAAAAATGTGTAGCATAATTCTTTTAGACCTCTCTTTAGATTATAGCTACTAGGAATCTATAAGTGCAAGAAGTGCATGTTTCAGCATAGTCCACAGGCTTAGCAGCAGGCGTAGCATGAGCACCGTTTTGTCGACGGAAGAGTAGACAAAAATGACGTTTCCTGTAGACAGTAGACAGTACGAGACGGCAGCATAGTAGAAAGAGTCAACTGCACTTTTTACGAAATTCACTTTTTTACATAATTCGACTCAGAATTCTTTGTTTTATTATAGGATTTATCGGTTGTCAGTGTGATTTTGACAGTAAGGATAGAAAACTTTCTTCCGAAATAGTCTACCTACAAAAAGACGTAGACAAAGATCGTTAGAAATGAAAGACAAAATGACAGATTGTAGAAAGATTTCTACGGTGGATGTCAAAAATGAAGAAACGAACTGTCACTTTGTATAGAAAAAGCTATGTCTATTCTTCGTAGAGATAGCAAGCGCCATGCTACGCCTGCAGGAGTAAAATGATAATAGTACCTACCTACTGATCAAGAACATTTTTTTAATTACGATGGAGAATTCCTGTTTTATGACTTAGAATCGAGATCGGAAGTGGATGAAAAGCCTTTCGACAATATTATGATATTTAAAACTGAATAATATGCTTTGAATGCAAGTGTTACAGATTTCTTATGAAATAAAACTTTTTTTTTTTAGTTTTAAATAATGATTTTCTTCATTTTCAATGTCTTCTCTTAATAAAATACTGTCGAGAAACTGAGCAGGTGGAGATTTATATAATTTTGATGCCGGCCCATCCAAGATACCAGATAATAATGTAATACACTCTATAACTATAGTGGTGTGAGTCCTCTGATCAAAGCTGTCTCATGTGATGACGAAATGCCTGGTATCTTCACTAACTTTTAGGTACAGTAAAAGTACCGTTCGGCTGAATATGTTGCCCATAATAAGAGCGAGCCTGTTTAATCTAAAACGCGTTCTCAGAAATAATTTAATATCAATTAAAATATTAACTCTCTAATGATTTTTTTTAACTCTCTATCTCTCTCTAACGATTCTCAAATTATACAAATAAAAAAATTACATCTACGTCAATTTTTGCGGGAATGGCGGCCAATTTCACAAAAGTAATTAAAATCGTTGATAAATAAAACTAATTACTCTCTAACGATTTTTCTTTACTCTCTAACTCTCTCTAACGATTCTCTAACCATTAGCATTACCAAAGTTGAGAATAATTATATCGGGGGCAAAATTCACAGAGGTGGGCTAATGTCACGCTCTCAGAAATTATTTAATATCAAATAAAATATTAACTCTCTAACGATTTTGTGTAACTCTCAATCTCTCTCTAACGATTCGCAAACGATTAAAAAAATAAAATTACGTCTAAGTCCATTTTTGCGGGAAGGGGGGCCAACTTCACACGAAAAATTAAAATTGTTTTTACATAAAAACTAATTACTCTCTAACGATTTTTCTTTTCTCTCTAACCCTCTCTAACGATTCTCTAACGATTAGCATTAACAAAAGTTCATAATAATGAAATTGTTCGGCTAAATTCACGGAGGTGTGATATTATGATATGGCATGGTCGGCGTTATCGCAAGATGGCGCATGTCATGACGTCATCTATGACGATTCACGGGGTATCGTTATCGTGCTCAGACTAATACGTAACGGGTTATCGCGCCCAAATCGTTTACAGCGTAATAAGGAACGCACCCAACATGTTTTTTTGTGAATGTTTCGTCAGTGCAAACAGAGACATGAATTTACTTCCTGTGTTCTAAATATTGCATATTTTCGATTGAAACGTAAAAAAACACAGTAAAAAATCAAAAACACGTTCGGATTTTGGGGCAATAGAAACGTAGTAAGTATGTAAAATTAATTGAGTTATAGAGTTATGATCAATTAGTTAATTAATAGTTAGTTGTGTAATAAATTATGTATAATAAATTGTTGATTTTACAATGAACAAATTACAATAAACACCAGCTGTATGGAATAAAATTAATAAGTCTAGTGAACTAATATTTCGTTTCTAACAGTTGTAAACTGGCAACTCTGCCTTTTGATTGCTGTCACCATCAGGCATCAAATGCATACTCCGATCCGATTAAAAATTATTTTAAATCGTCAGCAATTTACCTAAAAAATTCATTGTGATAGGCGTGAGTAATCGATATAATTATAGTGCAATATCTTGAGTGTTAAAGTGGACTATCTGAAACGTTATAAAACGTGGTTTTTGTTGTTTTTAGGCACGCGTCAAATTATCTGCTTCCATGGGCGTTCATGTTTCGTGTAAAAAATGATTGAGTTTACGATAAAAACATTGGATTCCAATAACCACCGGTTCTCAGTCGAAGATGAGGTAAGTTATTTTTACCAAATTTTTCAACAGTTTTTCCACATAAGCTCTTACCATTAGATATCAGCCTACACCTAACTCAAATTTTGATAGCTTAAAATTCCGCTTTCTGTACTGTGACATGGTACAAATATGTATGGTACAAATCATGCAGAAGCTCACCAATATTAATATTATGTATGTAGTACCTGTCTTTTAGATAAGCACTCCAGGCTCAGTATCAGTATAGTATGTATATAGGATGGTATATTAGCAGATAGTTCACCAGTATGTTCTTGCGCATCACAAGAGTTTCAGGTTAATCCTAAAAGTTATGATACATCTTAGGCTTAGGGTTAGTACGGTTATTTTTAACAAATATCCTTTGTTGGAGATCCTAAATAATGAATAAATAACTAATTTGATCCGGAGATATTTTGAAAGTAATGAGTGCAACATAATAGGTACAAACCATGGAATGGATTTTGAATTCAAACTTATAGACGACAAGAAATACTTATGTTCATATAAACGTCCAGGTGAAATTAATTGTCTCTAATAGCTGTCTCAGGGATTGTAAAGTTTGTTATGATTGCTATACCTTTAGTATGGTGGCCATTTGAGCTGGTTGCTGGTGCTAATGTAAACTAAGTAACAGTGCTTAGTAACAGTGCTTTTTTATTTGATTCTATACTTAATTAATGTTTGCATGACATTGTAATTTCAATTCAATTTAAATTTTTGACATTGTAGATAATATAATTTTTTGTTATTGTTGTCTAATGCGACTAAGTTTGTACGCCATGAATGGCAAAACATGTAGCCACCTCATATTAATTATAAGACCTTCATACTGTACTCATGTTTTTACAAAATAAATATTACTTACTTAGTTTTATATAGGCACTAGCTGAGGCCCCGTGGCTTCACTTTGCAATAACTACATAATGAACTTGACCGGAAACATGCACATTATCCCTTTGGGTAATGTGCATGCTTTCAACTGTCAGACTGTCTGGTTCCAGCCTGGTTTTCATTTGATTGTTTATTTTTAAATGAATAATTGCTTCAGTTGACATTAAGATAACTCCAAAAGATCTGAAGTTATAAATGACCATATACATACAATTACGTATTACTAGATTCTGCCCGCAACTTCATTCAGTTAAAATTCCTTGTTTTAACATAAAATATATCTCCTAAGGAGCATAACGTTAAATAGCCTATAACCTTCCTCAAGAATAGGGTTATCAAATGCAAAAAGATTTTTTTGAAATTCATATCCAAATTGTAGCTCCAGAGATTAGTGCGCTCAAACAAACCAACTCTTCAGCTATATACATATAGAGTAGATGATAGTGGATACGGATTGCACAGAAATGGATGAAAGTTAGTTAGTAGGTTGATAGTATTGTCCATAATAGTTAGCTGTCATCGGTAGTAAAAGTGGTCATTATCTACCAGTAAGTGGGCCAATCAATACCTTTGAATTTTTGATAGAAGTTAGGCAAGCAGCTCAGACAAGCAATGCAAGTGACTTAAAAACACGTCAGCAAACTACAGCTGTGAGACATATTGCTCTTGAAGATTGCTGTCATATTTTTTCTGTTACTTTTTTGTACTATCTAAGAGATTTTAGGCTGAGTAAGTGTATAATTATTTCTAAATGTTTATTTATTTTATTTTTGCTGCTTCTACATTTTGTTTTTGTGTTAATTTTACTATTGTTGTGATATTTTTATTTTGAGCTGGCTGCGCGCACTGCTACTTGCTGTTTATTGTTTAAATGTAATTGTGGACTTTTTCCTGACATCAGTTTACCACCAAAATTGATAAATAACACTGTTAATGGTTGAACATAAGGTCCCCGTATGTTTGAGCTGAGATGTCCTATTACATAAACACAAAAACATATGTAATTTTTCTGTGTCCTTGTTTTTTATTGGTATTTTTATTTATTTTGATATTCTTTATAAGTCTATAATAAGTAAATTATAATAATTTAATATAATATATATAATAATTTAATGCAACTCCTATGCAAGTAGAACATTTTTAAAGTGTACAAACATGCACCTTCATACTTATTATGCTATATTTGCTGTTTTTTTTTTGCTGAGCGTGTAAACAGAATGTATGTAGGAAAGGGTTCAAAATGAAATTGCCGTTTCTTCATTTAAACTTCTTTTTAATTATTAGTTTTCACCTTTTTCTTCTTACAATAAATCAGTCTCCGCCATCTTCGAATACCCTTCTTGCAATCCCAAATCCAATCATTCACCTTTCACTCACTCATTCTCAACTTCCCCTTTCACTCAACTCTTCGTTCATAAACACAAACGTTCAGAAACTTTTACACGCTTTATATAATCCTACAACTCGGCCGTCCTGCCAATCAGTCTGGCCTCAGACTGAATCCACTTTAAATCACTTCTAAGCAAAAATTAGTTACAAATCAACAAACTCTTAACTTTTAATGTAAAGTACTCAATACTTAGTACTACTTTATACTTAAATGATACTGGTACAGTATAAGACACACAGTCGGCAACATTCTTAAGAAAACTATCTAAAACATACTGAAAGAAAATCTTATATCTTATAGGTAACTACCCAAATAAAATACAACCTTGAGCCTACTGTGGTCTGACTTAAAAGAAAATAAAAAAAAGTTGTACACATCAGTAAGTTAGACACCATCAAGTTATTATATTCCTTGTATAGTTATGAAACACCCTGCATACCATCTTATAATATTACACAAATACAAAGGTACAGTTGAGCTAAGGCCATCTTTTCATGTGGTCCACACCTGATGTAGTCCTTATAGGCCCCTCCTTACCTCTGTCTACTTTCTCTACCTCATATCTGTCCTTTCCCAACTCTTTTGTGACTTTATAGGGTCCATGGAACTTCGGTCTTAATTTCAAGGCATTCCCAAATTGCGTTCTTTGTATCGCAACTAGATCACCTTTCTTGTACTTCTCTCCTTCTTTACGTTTCTTGTTGAATGTTTTTCGGTTCTCTTCCTGTATTCTTAATATTTGTGCCTTAGCTTCTCTTCGTGATTCATCTCTTTTATGCATGAACTCCATCCTGTTTTCTTCTTCTAAAAATTCTAATATCTTCATATCTTCTTTCATTCTTAGTTTAACACCAGTTAACAATTCACATGGTGTTGTATTAATTGATCGTTGGTATGTACTGTTTATGACTCTTTGAAGCTTACTGACATACTTGTACCAATGGCCAGGCTCTTCTATGCACATCTTGGTTAAAGTTGAAATGATAGTTCGGTTCATCCTTTCTACTTGGCCATTCCCCCTGGGTATTCCAGTTGTGATAGTGATATGTTCAATTTCTTCAACTTGACAATATTCTCGAAATTCGCCTGAGGTGAATGCTGTTCCCCTGTCTGTGATTATTCTCCGTGGGTTTCCATAGTCTTTCTGATGCAACTTCAATTTCTCAACAGTTTCTTTGGATGTTACTGTCTTGACAGGATAGATCCACACAAACTTAGTATACCCGTCAATTACTGCTAGAATGTAGTTATACATTTTTTTTGTCGCATCTAAAGGTCCTAGATGGTCACAGTGCAGAGTATCTAAAGGTAGCTCTCCTTTATCTATTGGATTTAAGAATCCCTCCTTCTTTCCAGATTTCCTGCTGGCCAATAAACACGGTACACACATAGAAATGACCTTATCAATTTTACTGTCTAATTTTGTGATGTAATAATCCTTTTCTAGGATATCCTTAGTTTTCTTCTTTCCAAAATGTCCTATTCCATGAGCTCTTTTAATCATTTCCAAATCCATAATTTCAGGTATTACTAACTTCTTCTGTACACCTTTATAAATAACACCATTGTCTAGAAAATAATCTTCATATTCACTTTCTTCGAGAACTTCTCTCATAATCTTTAATCCATCATCCTCTTCTTGAGCTTTCTTTATCCTGGCATGTAGTTCAACATTTACAAAGCATATATTCCTACTTAGGGCATCAACGTGTTGCATCTTATCCCCTGTTCTATGCTCTATGGAATAATCAAAATCCTGCAGGTATAGAATCCATCTGGCCACCTTTGCAGGGACGTCTTTCTTATTAAAGGTTTTCTGTAATGCTTCACAATCTGTCACTATTTTAAAATGTTTCCCCATGAGATATCTTCGGAATTTCTTCACTCCTTCAATAACTGCTAAAGCTTCAAGTTCGTAACTGCTACACTTTTGTTGTGTATCTGTGGTTTTTCTGCTCATGTAGTGGACTGGATGCAAATTACCATCCTTCGGATCTTTCTGCATTAAAATCGCTGCATAGCCATATTTGGAAGCATCTGTGTGTAATTCAGTTACCATTTGTACATCAAATATCTTGAGAACTGGTTCACAACATAATTTGGATTTTAATTCTTCAAAAGCTTGTATGTGTACACCTTCAAAACTAAACTCATTTTTCTTTAATAAGTCTGTCAACGGTTTTGCAATTAATGCATAATTCTGAATGAACTTTCTGAAGTATGAAGTCAGTCCCACAAAACTGTGTACTTCTTTTAAACTTTTCGGCATTGGAAACGTCATTACCGCCTTTGTTTTCTCAGTGGAGGGTTTCACTGTTCCATCAGAAATAATGTACCCCAAGTATTCAACGGACCTTTGAAGTATCTGTGACTTTTTCCAATTTATTTCAAGTCCATATTCTGCTGCCATCTTTAACACATCTTTAAGTTTTAATATTCCATCTTCTTCATCTTCTGACAATATTATTAAATCGTCGATGAATATCAAAACAACTCCATTTCTAATTAAGTCAGCAAATATGATGTTAATGTATCGTGTAAAATACTTCGGACAGATGGAAAGGCCAAAGGGTGCCCTTAAAAATTCATATTGGCCTTCAGGGTTACTTGTCACAAATGCTGTATATTTTACAGACTCTTCTTCTATCGGCAAGTGAAAAAATCCATTTTTCAGGTCGAGAGTACTAAACATCTTCACCTTACACAGTTTATCGATATGATCCTCAATCACAGGCAATGGATATTCATCTTTTACCATTTTTTGATTAATCTTCCTATAATCGACGCACACTCTGGTACTCCCATCTTTTTTCTTGACTAAAACCAGAGGACTTGCATACTCGGAATAGCTTGGACGAATAATACCCTTGGATAACCACTCTTCAATTTGATTTCTTACCACTTCTTCTTCCGATAGTGCCAATCTTCTGGGTCGCTGTGTAACAGGTATGTCATCCTTCAATATAATCTTTAATTTAATGGGCGCATCTTTAGTCTTCGTGGGTTTATAATTATCAATAATTTCTTGCACCGTTGAATTTTGCTCATCATAGCTAGAAAACATGCAAATAACATTTTGATACGAAATATCGTAGAACTGAGGCCTTATCTCAACTGAACCCTTATTAATAACTGTGATAGTGTTTACCAAAAACGGCTGGCCTAAAATTACGTCGTATGGTATCACGTTAGCAGGTACTATGTAGAAACTAATATTGTAATTATGGTTATCAATAACTAAATCTGTGTCGAACTTACCAATTGAAAGCACCTTACAGGATCCCAACCCAGTTAGTAACATCTTCTCGGGTTTGTATACACTATCTAACTTCGAAAACAACTCGAGCGTAATTAAATTTAAATCACTACCCGTGTCAATCAAACAATTCACCGTATATCCACGTATTTTAACACTTTTTATACTTTTATTTATTATCGGAACCGGATCACCTTTGTTTACATTCAGTATGTTTTGACGTTGATGACAGATGTCACTGTCACTTCCGGAGTGAATGAATTGTGACTCGCACTGACCGACCGAACCGAAGTTTGTTATCGGCTCACTCACTAGCTCTTCCGAACCGTCGTCATCATCCGCATTCGCAGCGCCCCCTGACGTTTGATATTGAACGAACATCGACCGCCGATCCGACTTCGCTGCGCCGCCGCCATGATTGTTTGATGATTTTTTATTAGGTTCTTTCTCGTTTGAAGTACCCGCCGCCTTGCATTCCGGACCAATATGCCCAAACTCATTACATTTGAAGCATTTAACACCTTTGGAACAGGAACTCGCCACATGCCCTTTATCACCACACTTGTAACAACGCTGAGCTATAGATGATTTAGCTTCGGGCTCCTCTTGCGGCTTCGCTTTCGCCGGTTTATCACGCTGCTTCGTAGATTCAGCTTTCTTGGATTTTTGTTTAAAAGCTTCGTACAGAACTAATTTTTCCTTCAACACCGGATAAGATGTCACCCCGTAGAATAGCAGCTTATTTGACTCGTAGTCTGAAATTCCGTCAATTATATACTGAATCGCAACGTAGTCTGGGAACTTCGCGCGCTTGCCTAGTTCTTTCATAACGAGCATGTATTGATAAAATGTCTCGTTTGCTTGTTTCTTCCGCGTGCTCATCATCTCGTGCATCTGTTTGCTGTTCACCGTTTCAGGGAATTCTTTGAGCAGCGCCGCCTTGAGGTCATCGTATGTTTTGAACGCCTTTTCAGTTTTCATCCATAGTTCCGCCGTGCCGCCTAAACTACGTCGTGCGATTATTAGTTTTTGTTGCGGACTCCACCCGAATATCTCGGAATTATCGTCTAAATCTTGAGTCCACCTCGTTGAGGAATACGTCATATCATCTCCTGTGAACTTGGGTACACAGTCGAATGCCCTGAATGGGCCTTCATCGTTCTTCTTTCCATCGTCAGACATCGTCTTGCACCTTAGTTTTGCAACGTAAACTCGTAATAAACTTTGTGTTATGCACGTTGGTACCGGCTTGCACCCACGCGGTAACTTTTTCAAAAACGTAGAAAAGCTTCTTAATCACTTGAACCCTTTATCCCGGACGAGAATTTGTAGGAAAGGGTTCAAAATGAAATTGCCGTTTCTTCATTTAAACTTCTTTTTAATTATTAGTTTTCACCTTTTTCTTCTTACAATAAATCAGTCTCCGCCATCTTCGAATACCCTTCTTGCAATCCCAAATCCAATCATTCACCTTTCACTCACTCATTCTCAACTTCCCCTTTCACTCAACTCTTCGTTCATAAACACAAACGTTCAGAAACTTTTACACGCTTTATATAATCCTACATGTATATATATACTTACTAATTTAGGGTTCGGTAGACTGCAGTGGACAACAGGCAGTTTCAAATAATAATGAATATTCCTTAAGATTGTTCATTTAGTTAGATGAAATGTGTCCACCGAAGTGTTAGCCCGCTGAATCGTGTAAAAAAACTTGCGATACAGTTGTATTTAGTTTAGTACTGTATTTATACTTAAATATACGTATACTATTTAGAAAAACACTTAAGAAAATTTGAATTTCGCGGACTACCTTAGTGCATCCCCTTAACAGCTCTGCTTGCGATTTTGTTTTAAACATTTATAAAAATTCCGAAATGGTAGTGCACAGCAAGCCAATGCAACTTTGAAACCAAGTATCAATAATAAATGTCTTCTATTGATTTGCGTGTGAGTTTAATTAAACACGCTATTAATATGACCATTTATTTGTTTTCCGCTGAAGGCATGATCGATCGCTGGTCGATCGATCATTGTTCAATCGGCCTACCGCAAGTAGGTGTATAAAAAACATTTGAGACGTTTGACGTGGTGACCAGGCTAGCCGTATAAAGCCACTAACAGTTGCAGCTGCAAGAAACCTCCATGAGAGGTAATGTCTGAGTTACTTTATGGTAGTTATTCCATGTAGGAATATTCACAGATAAATATTAAAGAAAATCGATTCACAAAAAAACTTGTAAAGGCCTGTGCAGACCAGGACGGCATGGCAAGGGATTACATTTTTTACCAATGGACATTCAAACGTATCGATATAGAAATACTACATAAATTGCTATGCTTTAAAATGATGCCATGGCATCGAAAGGGATTTCATTGCACGGCGTTGAAAGACCCGCCACGGGATCCCGCGGTGGGATGCCGTGGCGTACTGCAGTAGGCAACGGCATGCCGAGGACGCCGGCACTGGTTGTGACATACAGCGGGGCGCCCGCGCCGTGGCAAGGCGCTGGAATGCCGCGGTATCTAAGCGGCTAGTGTGCGCTGACTGACGGCAAAATCCATTGCCATCCCGTCCCGGTCTGCATTGGCCTTTATTTGATGAATTTTCAAAAAATACTTCCGTCTTGCTCACCTTCGTTACAAAAAGAACCCTTGTGCAAAATTTATATTCTAGACCCAACGGATTAGGCTGTGCGTTATCTGTCAGTGAATTAATTTCAAATTTTAATAAAAGGTATTAAACATATCGATCCAGTACATGGAGATGAAAAATTAATTTGGTACGATCTTCATTATTCTTTATTTACCTACTAAGACGACAACGTGTGGTGGTCATCTAGTATATAATCTCTAAAATATACAAAGTAATGATTGCCACAGGCTTATTAAGTAAATTAGTTATAATGTGTAGACTATATCGCAAAAAGCGCGATTGCATTTTTAATAAGCTCTGAATTAAATCCATCCATGCAAGCCGCCTGGGTTGGGCTACGCCGCGCTGCCCATAGCTATCGTCCATTCCATTGATTTCGCGATCGTTCTGCATTTTTCCCAGTATAAGCTGACCTCGCATTAAACGGAAATCATACACAATGCGAGATCAGCATAAACTGGAAATGAACAGCTTGATGTGTAGCCAAAGTAGTACAAAGTATAGCGCAGGCCCCACTGGGAACGAAGCTAAGTTCGTTTAGCTTCGCTCATGTAGCTAGTATACTGCGTGTTTGCATACTTCGGTTCACACCGCGAACTATGAACTGAATTATGAAAAAACGCGGTAGCTAACATGAGCGAGGCTAAACGAACTTAGTTTCGTTCCCAGGGTGGCTTGCGTTTAGGGGCTCTTACATACTGGCGCGATTCGCCGCGCGACGCGATGTTTAACAAAACAATTTCTGAGAAAACCTCACGGCGAACAATGCGGCGGCGTCGCGTCGCGCAGCGAATCGCGCCAATAAGTAAGAGCCTTAAGACTTGCTTGCGAAAGTCAACTTCTACAAGTTTTTTTGCCCCGCTAATATGTTGAGCCTAGTTTAACAAATGGGAAAATTAAACATAAACTTATTTTCAAACTTTGTTTTGTTCAGCCAGAAGTTCAGATGGGGAAACCAATACATGAACTTATTCCCAAACTTATTTTTTATGGGGTTTCTTAGCTGGCGTTTGTACTTTAGAAAACAACTTTGCTAAAAGTTTGATTTCAAAACTTGTAAAAAATTCTAACTGCTCAAACTTTTCTGTTGTTTTCTTATTATGTAAGCTATTTAATATTTTAAGACGTCATTTTCATTTAGTTATTTATTGACAAACCTACAAAAAGTACAATTAAAGTTGTTTATTTAAAAGGTCAAAGGTTCAGATAGATATTGTCTGAACGTACGTGGTCACGTGGTTTGTTATGATAAACCTTTTCGTTCGAATGTCTACGCATATTCATCTAACTAGCGAGCCGGCCACCGCCGCCGCCACCCCTGGCGGGGTAACGGGCGTGGTCGTATCTCCATGGCAGTCAGTTTCAATTATGAATCTAGATGCGTAAATTGTGGATACAGATAGGTATATCGAGAGCTGCGCTGGGCTGCGCGCGATCGATCCAGGTCCCCGGACCGAGCTATGTAGTGACAGACGGCGGCTGTATCGCCGCCCCTGTCTGCCTTTGTTCCTACATCTACATTCGAATAATTATAATATGCATTTCAAATTTCCGAGGGCGGTACGCCTGCCATCAATAACGGCTTAAATAAGACTGGCTAGCTGTTTCTATTTCATAAATGTATATGTATCACGATATGGACGTTTCCGTCAATATTATGTTATCTTAATGCTGCATATCGTGTTATGCATCTTAGCTAAGTGCGACTGAATATATTAAATAACTATTAGCACGCCCCGCGGTTTCACCCGCGTAAGTCCGAATTCCCTGGGTATATAGGGATAAAAAGTATCCTATGTCCACGGTACAGTACAGTTCCGTGCCTATGTCCTATTCCAGGTCATGGTCTACCCCTGTGCCAAATTTCATCCAAATCCTTTCAGCCGTTTTAGCGTGAAAGCGTAACAACGTAATATAAGTTAGGATAGTTAGGATGAATGCCCATTACCTATGCCCTTAGAAGATATTTTTAGCGTTTCTGTACTGAAAGAATGATAAATATTAGCAAATTTGTTTTTTGTTTGATTTGGGTTTCAAGTATAGGTATTACTATAATTGACGGATAGGGTTTTCTTAGGAGACAAGTATGATAAGATAAAACCGGCCAAGTGCGAGTCGGACTCGCACACGAAGGGTTCCGTACCATTATCTATAAAAACGGCAAAAAAAAACGTTTGTTGTATGGAACCTTAAATATTTGTTTTATTTTAATTTAATAATTTTATTTTTAAAGTGAATATGTAACTAAATATTCTGTGAATATTTCAAGCGTCTATCTGTTGTCGTTTTCAATATCGAGCAAAAAATCACGTTTGTTGTATGTGAGCCCCGTTAAATATTTATTTTATTCTGGTTTTTAATATTTGTTGTTATAGCGGCAACAGATATACATCATCTGTGAAAATCTCAACTGTCTAGCTTTCACGGTTCATGAGATACAGCCTGGTGACAGACGGACAGACAGACAGCGGAACCTTAGTAATAGGGTCCCGTTTTACCCTTGGGTACGGAACCCTAAAAACTACATAAAAATAAAAATATACCATGTCTGGAACCACACTCAGCTATGCTTGATTTGTAATTTAGGCTAGAACTTTTAAAGGATATTGACCAATTTGGACCAAATGCTGCCCAGCCATGGGAGTGCTTCCAAATGGTTCCTTGCATCAATTTATACATACAAAATTAAAAAAAAAAAAATCGGTCCCTGGGTTAAAAAGTTATTGCCTTTATACGGAGCCGGCAGGTATCCATAGGAACACCTCAACCAAATAAGACAGCACCATCGAGTTTGGACTCGTTGAACATGCATTGAGCAGTGGTGGCCCAGTGGTAACGGCCGCGACTTACGAGCTGTAGATCGTTGGTTCGAACCCTGACAGGCGCTTTACTTTGTGTAAATAATTTCATCACCACTGCTCTCAAAACGGTGAAGGAAAACATCGTGAGGAAACCGGCATGTCCTAGAACCAAAAATTCGAAGACATGTGACATCTACCAATCCGCACTGGGCCCGCGTGGTGGATTACGGCCCACTCCCTCTCATAGAGAGGAGGCCTGTGTCCCAGCAGTGGGAACATTATAGGCTGATAAGGATGAACATGCATTGACAAGTGCTTTACACTAGGCAGTGTCCAGGGTCTGATGATGGAGCCGGAAGGTGGCTATAGGAACTCCTCAACCAAACAAGATAGCACAATCGTGTTTCAACCCGTTGGTTTTGTCTTGATAAGGACCTAGTATAGCCCAAGGTTGCATCGAGGGTCTGGTGATGGAGCCGGAAGGTACCGATAGGAACTCCTCAACCAAACAAGACAGCACCGTCGTGTTTGGACTCGTTGAATATGCATTGACAAGTGCGTTATACTAGGCAATGTCCAGGGTCTGATGATGGAGCCGGAAAGTACACATAGGAACTCCTCAACCAAACAAGACAGCACCATCGTGTTTGGACTCATTTGAATACGCTTTGACAAGTGCTTTACACTACAATGTAAATTATATGCATGAAAATGGAATAAGAATGTGTTGTTTAACATAATTACTGTCATTATTTTTAATTAAATGCGCCATCGGTTGTTTGGTATTCCTCAATAAAAATTACTCAACAAAAAATAGTTTTTCTCAAAACTCCGCGGATAGATTTTATTGAGCTTTGGTGTACAGACTAGTACAAGCCCAAGGAACATAATGCATTATGTGTCCATTCTGGGCAACACTTGGCACAGCTCCCATATATGGATGGTCGGTAAAAAATATTTAACATGTAAATGATATGCATACAAATGAAATAATAATGTGTTTTTTAACATAATTACTGTCATTATTTTTAATTAAATGCGCCATCAGTTGGTTGGTATTCATCAATAAAAATACTCAACAAAAAATAGTTTTTCTCAAAACTCCGCGGATAGATTTTATTGGGCTTTGGTGTACAGACTAGTACAAGCCCAAGGAACATAATGCACTATGTGTCCATTCTGGGCAGCACTTGGCCCAGCTCCCTTAAATGGATGGTCAATGTCCTTTGCTTGTTGTTTGCGCGTGTGGTGAAATAGATTATTTGATTTTGTATATCCATCAATCTCACTTAGAACAAAGGAAACAATTAATAAATCTTGAGCTTGTCCCGCCACCGAGATAATGAATCGTACAAAACTCTAAAGTCGACTTATCGAGAATGTACTTTGATGGGTTAATTCAAAGAAAGACAAATAATTTATTTCAATTAGGCACATAAAACGCACTTTTGAATGTCAAAAACAAAGAAATAGTTAGAAATGATTCTAGTTGCTCCTTCCAAAAGGTAGTTTCTGTATGGAGAAGGAATGGGCAGGAAAATCCACCGTTACTCTTTTAAAAGATCGAGAGAAAGAGAAGGTAGATAGATCTGTTGTGAAACTTAATATGTATAGACGATGATGGAGAAAGCCCTTGCTGAATTATTTGATTACTTATGTCATTGTGGCTTCATGAAGCATCGAGTTCAACGTTTTATTTTTAACCTTTTCAGATCACGGTGGAACAACTTAAAGAGAAAGTGAGGGAGCAGATGGGCATAGAGCCCAGCCTACAGCGACTCATATTCTGCGGCAGAGTACTACAGGACGAGAAGAAACTTTCTGAATATGGTACCTGTTCATTTAATTCTTAGTTATACGGTGACATACAGGCTGTAAGGGTAAACAC
Organism: Lithophane semibrunnea; assembly: GCA_947363905.1. Taxonomy (NCBI): domain Eukaryota; kingdom Metazoa; phylum Arthropoda; class Insecta; order Lepidoptera; family Noctuidae; genus Lithophane; species Lithophane semibrunnea. The sequence goes on from OX376186.1 coordinate 15,226,147, forward strand.
TCTTGTCATTCAAACCATGGGTAGTTGACTTAAATATATAAATAAATGACTGAACACAACAAAAAAAAAACGTCATTTTCATTAAAAGATTTTAAAAAGTTTATATCCGACACCGTGCTCTCTAGCGAAACAGCTGACTGACTGAGGGAGGGGTCGCGCTCGCGGCCGGTCAGGTGACATCCCGCACCCCCCGCCCGTGTTGAGACGCAAGTTCGTTGCCCTAGCGCATAGGGCAACGAACTTGCGTCTCTTGTCGTAAAATGATGACTTAAAAAAAAGAAAAAAAAAGTTGTAATTTTCCATTGATTTTACGTTCTATAAATGAAACCAAACCACTGGTTGCAAGGATAACGGTGTTTACCCTAACACCCTGTATACAAAGCGGAAGGCGCTTTGTAAAAACTAATACAATTTGTTTGTTACTTTTTAAATTTCTTTTATAATATTTTTTACTTGCAGTCCAGTTTTCTATCTCAAATTAGCATGTATGAGCTATTATGGGAGAGCGCGCAACATGCAGATTTTCCTCATATAAAGAAAGAAAGAAAGAAAAATGCGTTTATTGGCATTGTCACACAAAAATACACCTTAAAACTAAAAAAAAAAACAGAAAACAGTCATTACAATGCCAAAAGGGCCTCAGGGCTCAGCATATTGTCAGATGGCAACACACAGTGTACAGTCACGAGCAATAATATGTATACACTAAGCAACTTTTAATAGTGATTTTCTCCTACCGTATTGATTGTAATTTTATGTTATATCGAACATAGTATGTTGGAACCCATATTATTATGATATAGGTATCATCTCAAAGTTGCAATCGTCGCTCCACGAAAATATGGTTATTGAATTTTGCTAAATGTATACATATTATTGCTCGTGACTGTACCACCTGACGCTGATTTTCAGCTGCAACCCTGCAACCTGCAAATCAAGCAAGCTGCATATGTTTAGTTTGAAATCACGCTTTCAGCATCTTAATATCCCGTATTGGAGTAGTCTTAAAAAACCAAGATAATAATATGAATGAATGAACTCAGCAAGATGGACCCATCTTTAAGACAAGTTGTTTGCCCTCTGTACAAAGTCAAAGTCAAAGTCAAATAATTTATTTCAAGTAGGCACATTAAAGGCACTTTTGAACGTCAAATACATAGAAATAGAAATAGAACTGATTCTAGTTGCCCCTTCCAAAAGGTAGTTTTCGTATGGAGAAGAATGGGCAAGAAACTCAAACGTAACTCTTTAAAAAAAAAATGTTTTACAATATTTGGTATACATCAATTATATAATTACATGTGAAGACGATGCACCGAGAATACAATTACTGTACCACAATAGGTAAAAAATAATTAAAAATGGACCAATGACAAATAAATAAATTAAGTATGTGATAGATACATGGTGCTCACATATTTGCAAACATTGTAAAAGTATACGATATCACAATATTCCTACAAACTTGCAAGTAATACTATACTAATACTACTACTACTATACTATATTTAATAATCATAAAATGTAAAAAATCTATGATATACAAATAATAAATTATATAACTAGTACATAAATGGAAACAATATATCTATGTATCGGTTTCCAGATGTCCAAGGAAAGGTAGTGCACTTGGTACAGCGTGCACCCCCCAGTCCCGAGACTCGACAGGGCGCTCCGAATGCTCCTACTGCAAACGCAGGAGCCGAAAGCCAAAATGGCACCTCGAATATGCAGCAGCAGATAAGGAGGCTCATGGTAATTATTCTTGCTTTATTTTTCTAATGAAGAGTTTTCATTGAAAAATCATATTACACCGTGTTTCTCGATACAGAATACCGTCGGGGAGTTACAACCTGACAATCCTATGACTGGTTTTCCACCACAGCGTGTGTAAGGAATAAGTAGAGTACTGAACAAAAATTGCACAAAAACTATTTCTTCTCAAAAAGGAGCAATTTTAATTGTGTTTTTTCCTAGCTCACCTCCTCGGTTCGGTGGAAAATAAGCCTGAAAGCCCAATATTAATTATGAAATTATAATTAATACTTTAGTTTTATTCAATAAATCTGCCTAGTCTTTTTCCAACTATGTAGGGGTCGGCTTCCAACCCAAGTAACACGTTTCTTTTATTCGCGTCTAAAAACAAACTATTAGACATCTAATAGAATTTAATTTTATTGTCTACCTTAATAATATCCCCCAAGTAATATTCAAGAACGCTTATAGACACAGTTTAGTAAAAGTGGGCACAACCTTATCCCCTCTCATAAAAATGAGTTAAGAAAACATGAATAGATAGAGATAAGAGTTGTAAATTTTCAAATTGTCTGTAGAGATTTTTCTAGTGTCTCACTAAACGGTTTATAGACCACAAATTTTACTAGTAGATAGTTTATAGATAAAGTTGAGACCTTTAAAGAATTCTTTACTCATCAAGTTTTTAAACCAAAATTAACTCAAGACTAACAACTTTAAGTAACATTTGATTTGTAATAGACAACGACACGTAATGGCGCAGAACTTACAAGAGTTATTTAAACTTATTATTGTATTGCATCATGGCGTAACAAATTTCTTATTTCATATATTACTTGTGTTTAAGCTAGTTAATAATGGGTAAACAAGTAAATCTATATGCGATTAAAATTCTATCGTCAAATATTATGTATAACTCTCTTAAAATAAGAGCGCCCGCTGTAAATGTAAGATTTAATATTTTTTTCGGTTACCGGTTATTACAGAGAATATAACTTTAAAACTCTCGCTATCCTGAATAGACCGGTTTTACTCAGACGCACGCCAGCCACCCCACTATGTCACAATCTCACGCACACGCTTACTTATTTGTGTTTAGTTTAGGGACTTAAATGTTATGAAATAACGTTAAAATAGCGTTCCACCCGAATCGTAACTGAATTAATTTCGTTATAGATTTTCGTTAAATTGCCAAGAAAGTAGTTCATATGGTTGTGGGAAATATATTATATTACGGTATTACGTAACCTTATCGACCCTAAACTTTTGAGTTTAGTTTTATATGTAGCGGCCGCTACATATTATACATAATCTATCATGGGTAGAAAGGGAAGAAAGAAAGAAAATAAAGTTAGTCTTTGTACAACCAAAAAACAAAAAAATCTAAGTGTTTTATGGAAGGTTGTAATTTCCAAGCTTCAAAGTTAGTCTACAGGTGGTTGCAATCAATTACAAGGAATCGGTTACACCCTGTATCTTTGTCAGTACGTCTTTATAGGTGTACATCCGTTTAATACTTTGTTATACGCTTAGATTTTCTTAACAGGGAATGGTTGCCCTGCGCGAAAAAAAACTGCTTGTGAGTGCGTTTTTCGTTGGCGTAAAGCGACTAGAGTGAGAGCTTTGTTATTGTAGGTGTAAGAGAAAGATAACGTAGTAGGTAGAACTCGTATATACCGTCAAAAGTCAAAGTAACCGGTTAATTTCGCTCAACGGAATCGGAGTTTGTGTCTCCCATTTACCGGTCAAAACACCGGTAACCGAAACCGATGGCCGAAACCGGTTTAGAAAATGTTCGTAGAACTACTAGTTGATATAATAGTAGGTAGGTATGTATAGATATACGCCGGCGGCGGTGCTATAAGGCTGGTATACAAAAGTGGACGGATCCCTCCGTAGCTGCGTATTCGTATTTAATTTGTAATGTGCAGGGACACTGCAAATTCAGTTGTATCTTCTGTCGTAGAACAATTTCCCGCGTTTTGGAGGAAGTTACTAGAAAGTTTGGATTCTGAATCTGAATTATTTTGCAACTCTTCTTCATTTTTCTTCCTTTTTAAATATTTGCCGATTTTTCGACGAAAGCCACCAGACCTTTTATTTTTTTTCACTGTCTCCATTGCATAAAATCATCCAATTCAAATATTTAATACAAATGCACTTAATTAACCTATTTTTAGGAAAAAAACCCACTAAAAACACGTTTTCACAATCATTTTTTGGACAAACTGAAAAATATATTTTAAAGTATTTTATCTAGGCTTAAGTCTCTTTATAGACAAAGATAAGGGTACCAATAGCTAAAACAGAATGTTTTATCTCATCTTATCTATAAAATTACTTCAATTTAGGTACCTTTAGGCTTTATTAACTATTTGTAGAGCATTATATCTTAAAACATTCAATATAAACGTACTTAACATAAGTGTGCTATAGAACAAATGCTCTAAAAATAATCGAGCTTGAGAAAAAAAACTATAAGAATACATTTTCTTTATTGAAACCATCTTTAGAAAGCCCCGATCTAAAGATTAACCATGAATAGACTGCAGTGGCGAAGGGTGATTTTTCGGGGGTGGGAACCCGGAGCAAAAAAAAAAGAAAAAAAAAAAAAAAAAAAAAAAAAAAAAAAACTATACTGACGAATTGAAAACCTCCTCCTTTTTGAAGAAGTCGGTTAATAATACTTGTTATGATGTCACTTCGGACCTTCCTTGTGGCCGCGAAAACCTACTTCTTGTTTGTTTACCTAACAAAAGAACGGTATCAATAAACCGTTTCATTAAATTCCTATTTTGATTTACTTTTCTCAAACTTATTTATAAACTCACATTCAAAAAGCCCGCTTTCACAAACCACGCACACTCACACAGTTCAACAAGTGATTACGCTCCTAATAGCGCAACGCCATCTAACGAAAATATCAGAAAAGCAATGCATTTTGTCAGTACAAGAACGAGATATCTCCATTCAAAAAATTCACAAATAATTAAACAGAGGGCGCGTTTAACGAGAAATTTTTAGGGAGTGGCATTTTACAATTCAGAGTTTTCGCTCACGGCCACTAGAGGGAATTGGCTAGAGGGAATTGGTCGGGTGTAGAGCTTCAAACGAATTAGCGAAAAATCGTCAGATTATGAATGTAAAAACCCCTTTATTACATAATCTACTAGAATCTGAGAAAAGTAAACAAGGGAAACAATACATTTTATTTTATTTACAACTGCCAGTCAGCTATTCATATTTATCGTAAAGGGAAACATTAGAATGTTTGAAAAAACTATCACGTCGTTTGTAATTTATACTTATATCTGAGCGAGCACGGCCTAACGTAATTGTGTTTCTTAATTTCAAAACTTAACCTTGGAAAGCATGTTTCCTCACAAAGAAAATAATCCTAAACAACAATGTATAGGCTACCACTAAGCTACCAGACGGGCCGCACGCGGGCCAAAAGACATTGTAGTTAATTAGAAAGTCCTTGACGAATTATTGCCGCCATCCTAATCCTACTGATAGTACTAATAACTTTTCAAATCTATTAAGAAATTTCAACTTATTAACTATCTACCTACTTACCCCAAATACATAATTACAACGTACACTTTCACTAAAGTCAAAACACTTTAATCACTGTTTTATACCAACAAACTAATACTACTACTACGATTCTCGAACTGATAAACTAATGTATTCAATAAATAATACGAACAAAATGCAAATTAACTGCAAGTGTAAACAAATTATAATGCGATTACGTCAAACAGCAACCACACAATAGCGTCCTGTCCGAACTCCGAGCCGAACGCATTACGAAATTCAACGAAAACTACCGAACCGATATCGCGGCATCTCGTTCACGCGATCGCTTTAGGTACAATAACTCGTATTTGACCGGCTTGCTCGAAGCGTATAAAACCGGGGTGTCACGTGACCGAAGTGACGTCATGACGCCTTGATTTTTGAAGGAGCGATAAGCCAGCCGCGCCGCCGAGTTATTTTAGAGAATTTTTTTTTGCTGTTGGGAGACAACAAAGACAAAACATTGAATGTAGGCGTTTTGTATAGTTTTAATTATATGGTGTATTAAATACCTATAGTGTGATTACTTAAAAGGCATTTTAAACACTACTGACTGTGTCATTTTTCAATGACGATAGAGTGGTTTTGTTTCGAATTCCAGAAGGGAAGCCGATAGGAATCGAGTTGTACGGTAGCTGCGGCCCTGATAGACTGTCAATAGACAGATTTGTTTTAAACCTCTAAGACTGTGTTACTTGGGAATCTAACCGGATGTAGCGGAATATCAGTATTGTACATGTAGCGACTCCCTATCCGATCTTCGCAACCCTGTAACTGGGTATTACGATACCCTTTGGTAAGACTGGTTGTCAGACTTTCGGGCTTCTGACGACCCGTAACGACTGTCAAAGATCTACGAATGACAGCTGGGACAACCGGCATAACGTGCATTCCGAGACACGGAGGAGTCTCGGTGTGTAAAGATGGGCACCCAACCACGGACCAAACCGGCGTAGCTTAATCTGAGGGATCGACCCCTGCGGTTGTTGTTACTTAGCCACGAGCTTACTTTCATTTTATTAATAAGAAGTGGACTTGTACCAAATGGAAAACATTTTGACAACTACAACAGAGGGCAATAAAAGATCGCCGTCTTGTGAACACGAGTGTACCTACATAAAAAACAATAACGTGTATCAATCTGTAATCTCATGTTGTAAATAATTTTTCAACACACTTGCTCGTAAAGTGGCTCTTATTGAACCGCTTTTAGGTTCATAATGCAGTGTATTATGGAAGCGTGCTTTTTACTTTACATTACCGCACTAGTGCGGTAATGTGCGCCATAGATTAGATTAGAGAACTATTTACTAGTCGAAGTAATGACACGGCAGTATGGAATTAGTAAGTACTATCATGGCAGCATGTAATTTGTATCCAATAGAAATTGGTTTTGGTGAAACTTTTTACCAAAGACAAGCGCTCAAAAAAGTTTTTATTAAAAAAAAAGAACCATAAGCAAACCAGTGGCGTTTAGTTATGGTAAAAAAAATCCATGCATACCCATGGGTTTTTTTTTACCATAACTAAACGTCAGTGGGATACTTACTGTACATTGAAATAGTATGAACTATCCTACTAATAAATGAGCATTCTCTATTTACACCCGAGCAGAGACTTGCGTTTTTTTCCGGTAAGACCGCGGGTAACACGCGCGCAGGCCACTTGACCTGCCTAGACGAAACGCGCTGGCCTGCCCGTGTGGCACCGCATTCGCGCGGAATAAAGCTCTATCTGTATTATTAAATAAGGGTTGATATCGTCTGTGGCAATTTCAGTCTATATTGTTCACTACCCTAACCCCATTTGCGTATTATGTATTATTAACATTATTATATTTTTATATAGGCTGTTCAGCGGTAATACTAGTGCCTTTATTTACACCCGCGCGCGCATCGCTAGCGGATAAAACAAAACCAGCCGCCATATATATGAATAAATATTAATATTATTTATTAACATTTTTGTAATCATTATTAAAAATGTCGATTTCACGTAGGGGAGAAGAGCGTAAGTAATAATAATTAGATTTGACTTCGCCATGGTACCGTACGTTTAGTGATGATAAAAAAAAATTGTATCAATCAATTTTTTTTTTTGTATAGGCCGTCTAACGGTTTTGCCAGTGCTTTTATTTACACCTATGGAAAAACAAAACCAGCCAGCAGCATAAATCTAACGTTATTGTAGCATAAGTTCTTACAACGAGTCTGTTTTTTTCCTCGCAAGTGTGTTGAAAAACGTCGTATGAAACGCGTGTGCATTGATTATTACACTCTCGGCTACCTTATTGCGTTCGCCTGTGGCTCACGCGAATAATACCGCGCTCGACTGTAATATCCAATAGAGCACACTCGTATCACAATGTACTAATATCATACTAAACTGCATTTTTCTACTATTCTAGTCGCTCGCTGGGCCTCCTGATTTCATCATGGAGCAACAACAAGCCATGACGATGTCACCAACCACCGGCCGGCTCGAGTTCATCCGACGGATGATAGCTGAGATCAAGTCATCGCTCGCCTCTCTTAGAGCACACGTCGAAGGAGAGGTAAGTCGTAGTATAAAGAAATGAATATAAGCATCGATTTCTAACACAAATAAGGTGTGTAGTAGTGAATTATTTTTATTATTATTCAAAAGTAATTTTGATAGTGTTTGCAGTAATGGCTGTATCGTGTAAATTTCCCTGTCCATCCTTATCCTTTTTTTAACATTGGTTGCATAATTAACCTGTATCGATCCATGTGATAAGTGATAAAATTAATCACATATACATGGGGGTACTGAATGCTATAACGGCCAATTTTTACCGTCTACGTCTTCAACAGTTGGACAGTGCATTGCTCGAGTGTTACCATATGAAATTTTAATTCTGACGCAAAATTTGTAACGCTTTCGATCAGTCAATTTTATCAAATAAATAATTTTGTAACAATTATCAAAAAATAATACTACGAAATTATAATAAGATTTAAGTAAGTATACAGTTACAAATTGTATTATGTCATAATATGTTTTACTGTATTATGGAATTTTTAAATGTAAGTTCACCTTGTTTTAAAACTATGCTCCCCGAAACATCCCTTTGAACTTGCATGATATTTCAAATAGTCCTGAATTTTATGCATGTTGATGTCTTTGTTTTGTTTCATTTCAAGTAACTTTCAATCGTTCTGAGGATTCGATGAAATCAAAAATCAAAATATTTTATTTCACATAAGCCTACATGGGCACTTATGAAACGTCAGAAGCTAGGTGCACGGTTCCAATTGGTTGTTTCCTATGGAGAAGAGATCTGATTTAACTAAGAATTAACGTTAAATTACCATATTATTCAGTTAATGACGTACCGGAAGACGAATGACGTAGCGTTGGAAGGCCTACCACAAGGTGGACAGATGACCTTGTGAAGACCGCTAGAATCCGCTGGATGCGGGAAGCACAGCACGGGTGGAAGTGGTGCTTTGGGGACGCCTTTGTTCAGCAGTGGACGTCTTTCGGTTGAAATGACGATGATGATTATTATTCACCGAATGATCATTCAATTTCTACCAATAATAAACCCATCGAATCCACAAAACGCATCTGTAGCTTTAACATATTTATGTATTTCTATTATATTATGATAATTAGATAGAATTGTTTTCGTTTATAGTTGTTTATGTTGTCAATGTGCCTACTGTAGGAAAATAGGAGTTCACCAGCAAGCGGTGAAAGTCCTTCAGAGCAAATGGATACGGAACCAGCAACCGGTACGCAGCACGACGAGGTAATCTGTTGTTTTGTTGTAGTGGTTGAGCAGACGAGCATGTCATAAGTTTTATTGATAGTATAGTATTTTGTGGTGTATTTAAGCGACCTATGACACGACGGTAGACCCAGAAAGTATTAATCATGTAAATAAACTGATACCAATGGACCTATTCCCGTATTTTTAAAAACATTCGCGTTCTAATCTCAGTCTCAATATATAAAAAATTACCTCTCCTAACAACAGAAACAAATAGTTAAATGCATTTTACATTAAAGTGGTTCTCGGAAGACCGTCCTTTGTAAATGTTAAATGTATTCGATCGATGTAGCTACTGCATATCGACTCAAATAGGCCAGCCACATGTGTGACCTTGTGGCACAATATCTTTGAATAAGTTATAGTTTTTGGAACTGTTTGTTCCACACTTCGTTTAGTGCACTTTGTAATCAATAGTCTGGCATTTTACTTGTAACTTGTATCACAGTTATATGAACGTACCTACTACTGCTCTATTATAAATACTTTTAGTTTTCATTATAATAATTATGTTGTGAAATATTCGAAAGACACGAATCTTATCATTACCATTAAAATAATTCATAGAAACTCTACGCCATTTGATAAAGATAGTAATTTCATTAAACCATTCCTTTACAACAGAAAGTTCGTACTCGAATCTGGTATTAATACAAAATGTCCTGTTATTGCAATTTATTGCTCAAGAATCTCAATTTTGTTGCTCCACCACCGTGTTATAGTGTGTTTTTCTTGCGTGGATACGTTGTGTTAACTCCTCCGAAAGTCCTTAGTGAGCTTGTGAGGCTTAGCTGATATATTGTTTGATAGATATTTACTAGTATGTATGTACTCATATTAAATTATTATCATTATTTCGTAAATGTTATTTCTCTTGATTAGATTGTTTTGCGAAATGAGGAAATGTATGTGTCAGTTGGTATGATTTGTTATTTGATAGATTTATTTATTTTCACTTCATTGGCACAAACTTCTGTGTAGCCCTAGCTCTTGTACACACGGCTACACATCAAGCTATACATTTCCAGTTAGTGCTGATCTCGCATTGTATAGGATTTCCGTACAATGCGAGGTCAGCTTATACTGGAAATGTATAGCTTGATGTGTAGCCGTGTGTACTAGGAGTTCCTGTATCACAAGAGCCAGACCTCTCAACCTCTCGACCTTTACAGGGAACATGTTATAGACAGTGTTTATTAGCAATGGTTTCGACATAATTAAGTATGTATTGTAATTAATGTCTAAAACATAATAATTGACAGTCATTAATTATACCTAATCTGATGCACCTATAAATAAATGAGCAGAAATTTTGCAAATCATCAGCCGAACGATTAGATATTGGTCAAAATATGTGTAACTTAACTTATCATCATTGTATTGGTGTGAAATTGTTCTCATACACTTTAACTCGCGACAATCTTAGAAGTCCGATTTGTCAGCTATAAAAATACATTGTGTAGTGATGGGGAAAAAAATCGGTTGCTTTATAAGCCGATTCTCGAGACCTATCTATTTATTATAGATTTATCTTAGAGTTTGTAATCGACAATAAAATTGATCTACCGGATTACCTAAATCCACGTACGGGTTTGTAATATTTACAGTTATTAAATTAATCCCAACCAAGTTTAAATTTGGGAAAGTTTCAAAGCCAAACTGTAGATGTTATAATGAGAAACTTCAAATCGGATTTCTCAGATTGTCGCGAGTGTACATCATGTTATTAACTTCAAAATGAAAATATCTATGATATTTTGACTTGTTAATTATGATTGAATGCAGCCCGAACCCCTACTTGACGAAAATGGTGATGAAACCACAGACGCAGCCGCCCGCGCTCAGAATGCACGACGAAGGTGGGTACCCGACTTTTCATCTTCCGAGCAACATTCCGCTTTGTTTTTTCAGTCAGTTTTGTCCCTATAGCCTTAAGGTGTGTCCAAACATAAAGCGGCAATAGTGCACGGCTGCCGCGCGCGCCCTGGCGCGCTTTGATTGGACGACTGCCGCGCGCGAACGCTTCTGTCTACCTGCCGCGTACAAACATTTTACCTAACTAGAGTGCGGCAGAAATGTGTCCTGCAAACGCCGCGCTCTTGCCGCTCAATGTTTGGATACACCTTAAGGCTATAGGGACAAATCTGAGCGAAAAAACAAAGCGGAATGTTGCTCGTGTAACATCGCTCCGTCATAGCAAGATCAGTTGTTCTGATAGCGCCATATCTAGGCGAAAAAAAAACGCTTATCTACAACATAACAACCAGCGGAATTGAGTGCAAAATTCCGCCGCGTTTTCCGCATAAATTTGGCCCAAGCCTACACCATATGAATTATAAATAAAATATCTTAATAAAAATATACGTCTGCAGTCAACAAAAGATTGTTGACTTATATTGCAGACGTATATTTTACCCGCATACTTATCTCTTGATAAGTATGTAGGTAACCTAACCAGAATAAAAAATAATTGTGAAAATTCATTTTTATCAGTCAAGATCTTTTAAATCATGTTGACGATTGATTTCTTGTGTATGCATGTGCCAATAAACGCTGATCAGTTCAAATTATAAATTGATCACTTTTAAGAAATATCCCTGAGTGGGGGCAGTAAAGATTTAACATTAAAATTGGTTTGGCTTTTATTTTAATATATTAAATTTTAAATTCTCTTGTTAATATATACATTTTACCAATTGACAAAAGAATTTAAATATTCGCGCCCCTCTATTGCTTGTTATGTACACAAATTTCAATTATTTTACAGAAAATTTAATGAAGGGGCGTGTTGTTTTATAGTAGACTCGGAAATAATCATATTTTCACATTTCATTCTTCCGATACCTTCTAGTTTGAATAAAATCGATTTTTTTTTACAGTTTGTGGCATTTTATTCTTACATTACTTATATCATTATCATATTTCAAGGATAATAACGTCGCAAATAAGAAAATAAAACAATATTGCTTAGCTAATAAATAACTTTCTAAGGGGATATTACACTACGATCATAATTATATAGGACCTAAGATCATTCTTAATACTAGTCGTTCTGCGAACAGTAGACCTTGCGAGCACAAACTTTTTTTGCAAAAATTAATATACTTAGTTATTTAAAACGAGTGTACCCCATTATATCGAAGTTCGTTGCAGCGAAGTACGATACAGCGAAAGTACGTTACAGCGAAAAACGTTACAACGAAAGTACGTTATTGCGATGTACGTTACAAGGAAAGTACGTTATTGCGATGTACGCTACAGCGAAAGTTCTTTACTGCGATGTACGTTACAGCGAAAGTTCTTTACTGCGATGTACGTTACAGCGAATGTACGTCATTGCGATGTACGTTACAGCGAATGTTTACCAATGCGACGTACGTTGTCGCGAGTCTTTACTGCGATGATTGCAGTTTCGATAACACGCTATAATGCGATCTTGGTCATGTAGGAGGGTTGCTGATACTGGTGATAGTGCATAGCTAGCTAGCTGGATAGCTGGCTGTAATTGGATCAAAATAATAATAATAAACTCAACATAAACAAAATTTATTTAAGCAGACAAAAACAATACCAACAAACTCTAATACGTATCTAGATCGCACACTAGGTACTTAATCTTTAATCTATATAATTACATATATAAAATACAAGGGTGACTAACTGATCTATCAACGCGCAGTGCCACTGAAGGGATTGGGCTGAAAGTTGGCACACAGATATATGATAGGACGTAGGCACCCACTAAGAAAGGGTTTTTGGAAATTCGACCATTAAAGGGGTGAAAAGGGAGGATTTCGTATGTATGAAAAATCTTATTCCTTGAGTTAACAGATTTGAAACTTGGCACGAATACTTATCTAAGTAAATTAGTGTAGGTACGTAGGTACAATAGCCGGCAGAGAGAAAAGTATACGTTTTTATGTGTTATCTATGTACATTAAGTACTACCTAGTGTGCGATATGGTATCAGCAACCCTCCTACATGACCAAGATCGCATTATAGCGTGTTATCGAAACTGGAATCATCGCAGTAAAGACATACGACAACGTACGTCGCATTGGTAAACATTCGCTGTAACGAAAATCGCAATAACGTACATTCGCTGTAACGTACTTTCGCTGTAGCGTACATCGCAATAACGTACTTTCGTTGTAACGTACATCGCAATAACGTACTTTCGTTGTAACGTACATCGCAATAACGTACTTTCGTTGTAACGTTTTTCACTGTAACGTACTTTCGCTGTAACGTACTTCGCTGTAACGAACTTCGCTATAATGGGGTACACTCATTTAAAACGGGATATTTTTGTTATTGGTTTTAGAATTCAGAAAATTTAAAGATGCCGGGAAAATTAGAAAATTAGGTAAAACTGAAAGTGCTTTTATGGGAATTATTGAATTTTGGACAGGACGTCTGTCGGGTCAGCTAGTTCCTTTATATAATGTAAGAAATATATTAATATACCGAAGCTCACAAATAATTCATATGTTTCTATTACATTGTCTATGATTCATCAGAAAGTGTAATATCCCCCATATTCACTGTCAATTTGAATTGTATCAAATTCGATTTAATTCCGAACAAAGACGTCAGGATTGCGCTTGATCTTACTGTCTCTCTAACAGCCATAATTGTAGGTCGGAACAGATAGTTTAATAGTGGATTTCGAACTTAACCATGGCAACACTATATGGCAGGCAAAAGAAGGGACGCATTTTAAAGGAGTGTAGTACCACAGATATTATAATACTACGTACAGATACCCAATCCCATACAAAGAAATGACACCACCCTAAGTCTGGCAATTGAGCTGGCTATTTTTCTTCCTCCATTTTTTTAACACATGGCAGCATCAGCGACTCACTAATTGCCAGAGTTTCAACTGTAGTTTTACAACGCCATCTAGAAGGCTTGCCTAGATACTACGCAAGACTACTAGATGTTTTTCTTCCATTTTTACGTTTTTTCTTCCTAGGTGTTCAATTTTTATATTTCTTCGTAAAGTACTAGATTAAAAAAAAATGTTGTTTGGTTTTCCTAATGAGACGACGCCACGCTTTATTCTGTGTTGGTCCTAGACTAAAAGTTGTTTATTGTCATGACTAGTACCCGCTTCTTAAAGTATTTCCTATATTTAACCTGCCATTCTGTATAAGATATCGTTATGAAATTGTACTACCTATTCCGATCTAGGTATGCTCGCTCATCATTTCTAGTTTACTAACACATTTTACTAACATATTAAAATATCAGACATCAACTTATGATGACAGATATTTTGATATATTTGAATGAGTCTCGACCTTCCCACGAAAGGAGCTACAGAGCCATTCGAGCATTGCGAGCCCGCCACTCTCGACCCCGGGACCTTGGGCAGTTGCTCGAAGAACTGGAGACACTTCAAGAACAGTTCGCCCCCTACCGGGCCAACTACGTCCGGATGCTTCGCGCCGCTAATAATCCTGAGGTCAGTACCCGGCTGCATTCTCTAGCAATACTTATTTCACTGGAATAGAATAACTTTGGGACTGCGGGTCTCGGGAGGAGGCCTTTGCTCTGCAGTGGGACCAAACAGCCTAGATAAATATAAATAAAAGGGTGGAATCTTTGGGGTATCCTAAAGGATACCCCAAAGATACACACAAATAGATACAGACAATAAATAGGAATAGGATAGGAGCTGATGGCTCTTGTTTTGCTGACGGCGGTGCTGACACAACGGTCGCAATGAGGCCATCAGGAAAATTATAGCACCAAATATGTGGCAAATAGGGAATATGCATGTATTTTTTTAAATATTTTTATTCGATAGTTTACATCGTCAAATAATAGAAAAAAAAATTAGACGGCAAAAAAGCAATTTAAAGTACTTAATTTTTTTTTTTTTAATATGCAACCTATCCGGGCTATTTAAACGCCCTCCATTTGGCGCGCTTGGTGTGGTGACGTCACAGTCCGTGAAAACAGACAAGCAACTGTCAAGTCAACGTCAAACACTCCTTTTTCTATGAGCATTTGACATTGACTTGACACTTGTTGTTTGACTTGACATTGACATTTTGATTGTTATCCCGGATTGTTACGTCACATCCGCTCTTAGCTTTTTCAAGTATTTGAATTACCCACAGTTTTTTGGGACTTATAGTTTATAAAAAAAAATGTTTTGAGCCATATTTGAATCACATGCATATTCCCTATTGGGTGTGCTATATGTACACCTCTGCCCAAACCTTCGGGGAACCAATGCGTTAGGTTATGTATGTTTTAAATATGTCAAAAAAAACGCTGCCTAAGAAGTTATGAATTACGTTTTTGTCGTCGTACACACGGCTACACATCAAGTTATACATTTCCAGTATAAGCTGACCTCGCATTGTACGGAAATCCTATACACTGCGAGATCAGCATAAACTGGAAATGTATAGCTTGATGTGTAGCCGTGTGTACATTGTGGCAGCAACTAACTAACTACTTATGGTATTTTAATCCAAAAGCCGCCTGTATTCACCGAGGAAGAGCGCATCAGCGCACAACGCACCGTGGACATGGTCTCGGACATAATGCACAGCTTCGCGCACGCCTACCACGCCGTCAGCGACATTAATTTCCAAGTCGGACAGCGCAACCCGCGACTCACGTCTGACGCCAGTGTGGTACGCCACCCGATCCCGATGCAGGTACGTACGGTCTACTTTTTAGGACCTTAGCAGACATGCTACTTGTAAGTTTTAGCATCGGTGATCGCCTATTTTTTAACTTCATTAAGTAATGCCGCATCGCCTCTTGGCGACTCTGCCTTCAGTCGCAATAACAAAATCCTGCATTTCAGCAATTGCTTGTGTTAAAGTAGCATGTCTGTTAAACCCGTTAATCGACTTAATTTCGTCAATGTATCTGTATTATTATTTTAATATGGGTTATTCGGTAGGCACACATCAATGTAGTTCAATCGAACCGGCGCTCGCCGCCACAGCAAGGACAACAAGCGCCAGCAGCGCCACAAGCGCCCTCAGCGCCGTCAGAGCCAGGAGCGCCGTCTGCGCCAATAGCGCCATCTCTGCCAACAGCCCCATCAGCACCGTTGGCACCAGTAGCGCCACCAGCGCCACAAGCGCCGCCAGTGCCTCAGGCGCCATCAGCGCCACAAGCGCCGCAGGCGCCACTTACGCCCGCACAGCAGCCACAAGTCAACGCCAACAATATCCAAGTGCAATCAAGGGCTCCTGCCACACAGACATCTGCAAACGCTTCTGGCACTAACACGAACAGAGCCACCGCTCACGCCGGTAGGACCACCCAACCGACTGTCAATATAAACATTCAGCCAGATCCCATCACGTATCAAGTAGAGATAGAAACAAGGGTCCCAATCGCGTTCCCCTTAGAGAACGCTCTGTTGAACGGGTTGACTAACGCTGCCGCTGTGGTGAACGCTCAAGAACAGGGGCAGGGGCATGGCGCGGCCGCCGCCGGCCAGGCCAACAGGCGTCAAGTGCTGCTTGGTAAGACGTTTTCAATAAAGGGGAACTCCTTACCGTGCTCCGTACTGCACGTAATCTGCCTTTTATCTTAGTTAGATTATTTTGATGCGTAGCTACGAGTAATAGCCACCGGCTCAATCTTTAATAGAGTAATGAAATTACAGCTATGCCAAACGTAATCATTCTTCAATATTTCGGTAAATTCATTACTTTATTACGTAAATTATAAATCAGTAAATAGATTGCTTAATAAGTTCGACTGTAATTACCTACTCATTGTATTAATTTTCATGTATTTGTCGTAGATTTTGAGAATTTGTTTAGAGGATTGAGCCAATCTGGCAGTCTTGGTGGAGTAGAAGTCGTGATGAGTATGGAGGAGATACCGCACGGAGGCGCCATCGGGTTGGGCTCCATTGTGCAAGGCAATAATAATAACGCTGCAGGAAATGCTGCGGCCGCTCCACAGCAGCAACACGGCGAAGGTAAACACTACTTTAACTCACTTCATCATACTTTATTGCATATTTTTTTTGTTAAAACCAAATTAACACCAAACACAACTCTTCTAAAGTAATTTTTCAAACTATAGCAAATCTTTACTTAAGTCTTTACTAAATCATAATCCTTATTCCCTAGTATACCTCGCCCCGATGCCGTGGGGCGGGCCGCCAAGCGCGGACTTGCTTCAGAACATCGTGTCATCAGTGATTCGTCAGGGGCTCGTGCCCGGGGTAGAAGGCGTCACCCTGCACATTCCCACCCAGCCGAATCCGGCTCAACTAGCGCCAGTTCTTCAGGCGTTGGCCAATCCGAGTATGCCGAATCCGATATGGCATCCCGCTCAACTTGCAGAGCAGGCTGCACATGCCGCTCAGGCTGCACAGAACAATCAGGCCGCACAAAACAATCAGGCTGCACAGAACAATCAGGCCGCAGGGCAGCAGGCCCCAGCTCAGGAATACGTCTCACAGCATCACCCCGCTACCCGTAAGTTATGTGGTCTTCTGTTATTCGGATTATTTATATATTATTATTATTAAAAATGTCTTTGACACATCTCGGGACCCTGGGGTCCCGGACCTTTGGAAGGGGCCGAAGCCAACTCCCAGCGGCCCGTTAGAGGTTCTTAATGAAATGGCATCAACTGACGAATATCCCTGTTCGCAATATGCAAGTGCACCCAAGGACAACTCTTGGTTGGTGTAGGACTATTGCAGGATATGATAAAAAAGACATTGAATTATAGGGTTGGGTGGCTAAAACGAACTGGTTATCTAGCACTATGGAAAGACTATGGCTGACTATCCTGACCAATGTTTTTTTTATAAAATACACAAGCGCAAGTCTCACCTGATATTGGACTATTCCTTTTTTTAAATGAAGACTGTCAAATAATGTAGGGGGTGTAGTCAAACTCGAACCATTTATTTCATATAAACCAAATAAAGGCACTTTTGAATTGAATTGAGTTGGTCAGTCAGAAAGATGAATTAGCTCCTTCCTATAGAGAAGAACGGGCAAAACTCCGTGGACACTCCTTTAAATCCAGGAATTGTTAAGACTTCGTTCTGAGCAGTCTCTTCTTGTCTATGTAATGTGTGTCTATCACCAGCGCCGAGCCTGCATGTGCGTCGCGCTACGACAACCACGCGCGCCCAGGCCGTGTCCCTGGCTAACTTGATCTACGACCGATTCTTGCAGTGCGACAGCCAGCATGCCCGCCGTCGTCTACAACGTCGCAGGTACTTAAAACAACTCTAGAAGGTTCTTTTAGCGGGTTGCCAAAATCTGAACTAACGCCGCCATCTTGTTTTGTCAATACAATTTCTGTGAAAATTTCACAAATGTGTACAATGTGTCAATGTCGACATACAAAGTTTATGTGGCGGGAATCAAATAACATCGTAAATGTTTTAAAGGGAACAACAACAGCAACAGATTGCTGCCCAGGAGCGCGCCCGCGCCGAGCGAGTTGCTGCTCAACATATCGAATATCTGATGCATCGCAATCATCACATCAATGACGTGAGTACTTAGAGAATACAGGATGTAAGGGTAAACACTCTTGTCATTCAAACCATGGGTAGTTGACTTAAATATAAAAATAAATGACCGAACACAACAAAAAAAAAACGTTATTTTCATTAAAAGATTTTAAAAAGTTTCTATCTGACACCGTGCTCGCTAGCGAAACAGCTGACTGAATAAGGGAGGGATCGCGCTCGCTGCCGGTCAGGTCACATCCCGTACCCCCCGCCCGTGTTGAGACGCAAGTTCGTTGCCCTAGCGCATAGGGCAACGAACTTGCGTCTCTTGTGGTAAAATTTAGATCTAAAAAAATTTAAAAAAAAGTTGTAATTTTCCATTGATTTTACGTTCTATAAATGAAACCAAACCACTGATTGCAAGGATAACGGTGTTTACCCTAACACCCTGTATAACACATGAGAAGGCAGAAGCGCAATTCTCTGAACAAAAGAGTCTGTCATTTTTGTCAAAAAAAAAACTGCTCGCCCGGGAAAGAAATCCTTCGACTTTTTTGGTAGTATTCATATTCATTGAAAAATTTGTTTGAATCCATGAGATAAAAAAACTGAATTTTTATAATAAGAAAATATAACTGCAATTAAAGAAAACTAACATTTTTAATCTCAATAATAAAATAGCCTAAAACAAAACAGTTCTGTCTACAACCGACAGGACTGTTGAAGGCCAATTACTTAAAATCGATCAAAATCTAGTCGCGATCTCATCTCATCGACAGTCAACGTCAAAAATATGACAAAAACCGCGTATGTAGTACGCACTGTCTCATAAGAAGTGATGGCTAATTTAAGTTTTTATTTTCAGGAGCACATGACTATTATTGTGCGTCTGCTCAGCAGCGCTCCATCACAGGAATCTTGGTTCAGCGCTTTCTTGCTGACTGTTGTAAGTATGAGTAGTAATAGTATCCAAATTACCCTGAGACATATGACCATCATTGACCCTATCTCAATTCAAGTCATAAAATTACACGATGAAGTTACTCTCCAAATAATGGAATACGTTATCTTAACGTTTCTGATTTTCATGACGATCTGATTTTAATGACAATTGGCACGTGGCTAAAATCGGACGGAACTCCGCCATCTTGTTTTTTGAATACATTTCACGAACGAACAGCGCCCCCTGTCAACGTGATTCTAACACCAAAATATCCTTGTAGCAGTGTATTTGGAGAGTAGGACAAGTAAAAAACTTGCAATATTCACAGGCTCGTCACTTGTTCTTGCCGGAACCTCTACAGTCACTGAACGGGGAGCCCGTGCTGATCCCGCATGAATTTATGCAACTGCGCGTCCTTCTGCGCAACTACATACAGAACTTGACAACGCGCGCCAGCTCCGATTCCACTGACAGCTCCATTCTCGGAGTAACTGATTTCTTCGTCAATGAGTTCACCGATTTTATTAATGAAATGGTAAGTTGAATTGAAAATAGGTTGTGTGCTTTTCATTTCCACGTAGTTTTTTTTAGCGCGCCATAGGTTAATGAAGATTATGTTCATTGTTATTGATTATGTTCGGGTACGGAACCCTAAAAAAGAAAATGTTTTTTTTTATGTTTGTAAAGAATAACAAAAAAAAATAAACTTAAAATCAATACCATGAGTATTTGATTTTGATTCTGGTATTCAGCTGCATCCGGTTAGACTGGAAGCCGACCCCAACATAGTTGGGAAAAGGCTAGGCAGATTGATTTGATTGAGTATTTGATTTTGAGACTAGTATGGTTAAAATGGACATTGCTGACATCGGTAAAAGAAGAACATCGAACACACTTACAGTTAATATAAGTCTGAAATCATTAACCCGTCTTGAGCAAGCGTGGTGATCAATGCTCTTGTCTTCTCTGTCTTCTGGTCTTAACCCTGCAGTGGGTCGAAAAAAGGCTGGTATTAATATTAAAACACTCAACCCTGACATCGAAACCGTTTTTTTTAAATAACAAAAACGACACTAAACTTTTCTTTAATCATTGTACCCTACACAGGACAACATAACTCCTCTTCGCGACGAGTTTGACGCTTATTGCTCGATTCGCTCATTATTCCGCGCTCGCCTGCCCGCGTTGATCGGCGCCGTCATGTCCGAATCAATGGGAGACATGTATGCAGCTCGATTCTACGCCATCTTCTCACGGCTCTACACTGATTTCTGCACACTGATCTCGCACTTGTGCGTTGAAGGACTCGACGGCTTGCGGCACCTTTACAGGACTTTCTTGGTAAGATTCTGGCAAATTCTAAAACATGCTAAGTTTATCTTAGACATTACAGACATCGGTGAAAAAAAATCCTTAGGAAACCTGGCCTCAATTAATATAAGTCTGAAATGGGCAATCCATATTGAGTAAGCATGGTTATTAATGCCTTTGTCACCCTTTGTCCTGTAGTGGAATAGTGATTGGCTGGTATTATTTTACTATAAAATATATTTGATACTCAATAAATACTCAAAGGACAACAATCATTATCGTACCTACCCAATTTAAAGTAAGCCAGAAGGAAAATATTAAATCATAATTTTTTTTTAATTTAGGTTAGATACGAAATGTTCGAAGCCCGAATGAAATCCTTTGTTCAAAAGTAGTATTTTCTAATGTTAATTTTGTGTCTACAGGACTTGAGAATTCGTTATTTTGATGAATCCATTCAAGGAGTGGTGTTGGTTCTTGCCAATGAAAATCTGAACGCTATCATCAACACTTTGGGCTCACATTGCGCTCATATTCAGCAGCATCTGCATCGCCGGCCAGGAGTTGCCGTGCCATCGGTAAGATATTTGAAGATGCATAATTAATTACGGAACACTGCGAAGTGCTCAACCTCCAAGACTTTTACACACTTAATGCCAACATACATTTGCGCGGACATAGCTATGGGAAAATTCATCAAAGAATAAGGCTTTGAAGCAATTTTTGCCTAATGTGGTAACATCGTGGAATTGGCTCCTGGAAAATGTTGTGACGGCTTTCACACTGAACTGCTTCAAGATCCAATTGGACAGATTAAATATCTCCAAGCTATTTGAAACACACATCAGCTAATTAGCTGCAAGTGTGCCTTACTAATAATAAATGGCGTATTTGAAAAAAGAATTGGCCGATTTGGTTGTCTTTTCAGCCGCCCCCACTTGAGGACGATGAGGAGCCGACTCCGATGGAGGTGTCGCCGCCAGCTCAAGCGGCACGCGACGAGCACGCGGAGAACCTACTGCTGACCAATCCCGAGACTTCACAGACTAGTACCGCGCCAATGCCGGAGGAGGCCACTCCCCCAGCGCCTCCCGCCCCGGCCGGCACTCAGGCCACCACATCAGTCGCCTCCTCCCCCGCCCGCGCCTCTCACACTGCGACATCCAACACAGCCCCCCAGTCGCCCGTCACTTCACCCAGTCGTGTTATGTGAGTTCTAAGGTACCCTCAGACTAAAGATTTTTAATCGGTCGATAGCTTAGTAGGCTATTTTTCTCTTTGGGCAGAACGCCTTGTTTCTTTGTTAAATCTCCAAACGCCTTGATGCACCTTCATATTTCTGAATACGCTAAATTTCCATACATGCTTACTTTTTCAGAAGGCTTGTGCTGATCATTCATCATTCATAAACTATTCATACCACCTTTATTCCCAATGTAACCAAAACCCATTAACTCATAACTCCGACATTAGTATTAGCTAAATTAAGTCAGTTTACTTTATGCATCTAAATAGGCGATAACTCCTCCTTTAAACTCAACTAAACTATTGGCCGATTAAAAGTTTGTTCTCCAAGGGGGTGACTTTAGATGATAAGATTCACTTGTAGTAGCAAAACCGTGCTTCGGTGAACATGTTATTAATTTGTGATAATGATTTAGGGCCCCGAAGGAAAGGAGTGAACCTGCGACTCCAACACGCCACACCAGTGACCAAAACATACGATTCGTAAGTGTTACTAAGTCATAATAACAACACTATCCTAAAAAGCGAAAACCCTTCTCAAATACATAACTGTAGGTAGTTCTCATAGTAACGTATGTTCTAATGACCAAATTAGAATTTTAAATTGCTACGGTATTTAAATTTTTCCGAATAAATAAGTAGCACCTACTTCAAGTCGGAAGAACTTGGAGCTGTTATATCGTGTTTACGTAATCGATTAATTATGAAACTTGCTTTCAGTAAATAGTATTATAGCGTAATAGTGGCGGAAATATTGGCACGGTTTTATTATTTGGCGTTGCACATTCACTGCTTAATGTTTGGTTGTACCGGGCGCTATGCAGGTACCTCCGCTGATGATTTTGCAGCACTGGGGTGAGGAGTGGGTGCCAGTGTTCACTCGTGATCAACAGAATCAGCGCGCGGAGTCTCAGGAGCCGTACAGTGATGCGTACATCTCGGGCATGCCGTCGCGAAAGCGTCGGTGCCTGCGCCAGACTCGACCACCGACTACTCTAAATGGGTTTATGGAAGGTATGTAACCTTCCTTTTTTAAATAATTAGTTGCGCCGAATTCCACGGTAGTTTAGAACGGGATCAGTACATCAAAACCGCGTTCAAGAACTGTCAGTGTCATCCATGTTGTGGAATATTGACACTGACTGATCTTTGAACGCAGTTCAGATGTGACGAACACGTTCTTCATTGGTGAGTTGAAGTGTTGATATTTTATATTAAAGTTTTTAGTCATGTTTTTTTTTAAAGTCATCTAAATTAAATGTACTCAATTTGACAGTTTTTTTGACATCCGCCTTCACAGTCTTTAGTAACACATTCATCTGTATTTAGAAGGTTTCAACTATATATTTCACTGCTCTTTCCAACAACATTCCTTGAATAACATGATTAAATTGTAATTGAAAAAGCATTGATAAAAATTGAGGTTTTAAAATTAACCTCAAAATTTCAAGTTTTCAGGTTTAAAGTATTCAAATAATCAAATTAAAGAACTCAATAGAGTTCTTTAATTTTAATTTGATCTTTTTTTGTAAGTTCTCCTAGAAATTGGCTACCACTTGTACATTTTCTGATCTTCATTGTTTACCTCATCGATTTTAGTTGTTTACATTTTCAAGTTCGATATTAAATTAACTTGGATGACAGTGCTGCTTGTGACGGAAGATGTCAAAAACCTATCAAATTCAGAACATTTCAATAGTTAAATCACGTTTTGTTATTCCATTATTTATAGCTGTTCTATAAATTGCATTCCACAGAGAGTGTGCGCGAGGCTGCCAACGAGCGACCGGCCGCAGTTCAGGCGCAGACGCAGGACAACGCACCAATGCGCATGGCGTTTCGCGAGTATATGCGCAACTATGTAAGGGAGCGAGCCGCCAACTCGACCGACTATGACGCCACGCGGTACACGTCTGCCGCACGGTTTATTAACATGAGCAGGTACGTCAAAATCATCACTCTTTTGCCTTAATCCTAAAGAACATTGGGCAAAAATGTATGTGCCGTGGTCCAAATGTCCACCACAGATGAGACTTGAAAAAGATCGCAAAATATTTTTTTTTGCGTTTTGGCTTGTTTTAGCCTGAACGGCTTGATGGATTTTAGCAAATTAGGTTTCAATAGATTCGGCTTGACCCCACGGGTGAAATTGGCTGAGTGACTAATCTGATGTCAGTTTTTATGCTTCCCATGGGCCTCTGGCTTGGCTTCATAGACCATCGAGGAGTATCCCTCAGACATGCCTTGTTCAAAGTGGACTATCATTTTTAGGGTTCGGTAGTCCACAAGGAACCCTTATAATTTCGCCATGTCTATCTGTCCGCGGCTTAGCTCAGAGACTGTTAGTACTAGACAGCTGTAATTCGGCATGGGTATACATAATAATCTCGCTGACAAGTGGTAAAATAAAACTAAGAAAAAAATTTTTTAGGGTACCTCCCCAACACTTAAAGTGGGCAGGTTGTTTTTTTTCTCGTCTATCCCATGGTGTGGGGTGTCGTTAGAAAAGTCCGTTCAATTCTCCAAAGTTGTCACAATTTCATTTTTGGATTCAGGGATCCGTTTGCGAAATATTAGCTTTAAAGTGCTAATTTTTGTTAGATTCAAGTGTCCCTGCCAGCTAAATGGTTGGTTTTGGATATATGAAAAATTTCACGGTAGTCAATATAACTAAAAGGAAAACTATCTGAGCTAAGTAGGCTTTACAAGTTACCGAGAAGTTACATTTGCAGTTGCAAAAACATGTACTGCCATACAATCCGTATGGGAGAACAAGTTTTTCAACTACAATGTAAAGTTTGTTCTTGGGATAAATTCATCCCAACTATGGAACCCTTCATTGTGCGTGGTTCGATGCGTTCATGTTTTGTGTATAATTTCAGGACAAACAGCGTACCGCAGCCTCAGGAGAACGGTAACGGGCCGCCACAGGAAGAGGAGTGAATCGTGTTCTAAGCCATTATATTCGGCTCTACAGTAGTAGCATCGCTTTATAGTTTACGATGTTCTATTACAGCTTGCAGTTAGGGCTCATAGTTTCAAATGGTCTCTCAATGTTTAATATATTCATGCAGATAATAGAAAAATTTATATGAATTATACAGTAGACACCCAGCTATCCGGAATTCGATTAAATGAATTTGCGACTATCCGGATGTGTACGATTTTTAAGTCAAAATATTATACTAAAGTTTAAAAAGTGTATAACAATAAAGAAATTATAGACTTCAAGTTTATAGAGAATTATTTCAAATAAATATTGTTAAATCCAAATGCACGTTCGCTATACGTACATCTACGCCACTGAAATATTCTACACTGAAGATTTTAATTTGTATGGAAAAAACTAGATGATCTAAGTCAACAAATTGATCGGATGATTGGGTCTCTACTGTAATATTCAATACACACAAGTAGAATTGTTTTTTCGGAATGTTTACACTCTTAATGTTGTAGTAAAAATAATATTAAAGATTTAAGTAATCAGTATAATAATGAAGTAGTAACAGTAAATTGTTAGGAATGTAATAATCGCCTAAGTAAGCGAGTTATCATATATTTGAGCAATGATCTATAAACCATAGATTTCTACAGTTATTCGGTGTTTAATTGTAATTAAAGTGATAATTTTCCCCCGTCTAATATCAATGACCATTTAAAATGAGTCCTACACAGGGCGATACTCCTGTGGTATCCCGCGCACATCTTTAAATTAACTAAAAATGGTCACGGAGCGGCCATATACGTAAGATTCCGAGGGTTATTGATATTAGACGAACATTTGACCCATATGCCTCCTATTGACATTTATATTATAACTTTTGTGACATATATTCATATTTATTCATCTATTACTATTTTACTGACATATATGTGGGATTATATAATATACTTATATTTTATTTTTATTTTTTCTGATTGTCTACAGTTATTCAGTGTTTATTATAATAATAATTACCCATATATACTTAATCCCGTAAATTTATAAGTACAGATAATCCCTGGGTTTATTATGATAATACCCATAAAGTAAATGTCTGCAGATCAGTGGCGTAGCCAGTGCTAAAGGGGTAAACTCGATTAGTAAAAAAAAAGGAAAAGGGGGGGTTTGTTTTTTTAACCAAATTAAATAAAACAGCATTCTGACTCAGAAGTTTAAGGTCACATTGTGATCTTATTAAGAGGATGGAAGAGCGGGCGAACCAGCTATAAATCTGGAGAACGCTGACTTGCATAGGTAAAGGTTTTTCTAAATAAATGCAAGAACTGGAGAATTAGACCGCGCCTGTATCATGAAGACTTTGTAAGTCATAAATAAAATTGCGTCTTTTTCATATTTTCAATAGGTATTCATTCATTCCGGGCCTTTATCCATAAGAATTTGAGGTTGTGCTCTAACACTGCGAATTTTCGTTTAGGGGCCCCGCGTCATTGATATGGGCGCTTTAACCAAATGCGTAGCTACGCCCCTGTTGCAGATAGAGGCCATGCCGCGCCTTCACCAAATGCGTGACATGAACGCGACGATCGCGTACTCGCGAGTCGCTCGCGTACTCGCGCGTCGCTCGCGTACTCGCGCGTCGATCGCTTTTGGTTAGGACGGTGTAAAGCTGCTTATTACTAATTACTAATTAATTATATTCAATAGTCTTAATCAATATAATATTATGTTTTCAGATATTCTTGCTGTTTATTATAATATCATCATCGTAATAACCATAGTAGACCATAGATTTTAACGTTTGAATATAATCTGGATTCAAAATAGTTATCCATGTTTAAAGAATTCTGTGTCTATTTTGATAATAATATTACTGAAAAATCATGAATGTTTACACTTGGTAGATACTTATTAGCAGTCGGTTGTTTTGGAATAAAACCCAAACTCATTTTCAACAGTTAGTATCGGTGTTTATTATTATAATAAGAATTCTTAAAGAGTCTATAATACCTCAAATTGCTTACCTCTTAATTCCTCCATTATATTAAAAATTTTGCAGCATTAATTTTGGAATAAATGGTAAAGTTGAGAATTAATGTTAAGTACGATGTTTGACGAAAATACGATTCCATGAAATTTTCTCTATAGAAAAAAATCCAAACCGAAAAATAAACCGCTGGTATTAAAAAAAATACTTCAAATTACATCATGAACTTTAACGCAGATACTGTTTTTTTTTAAATTACCATTATTTTCACTGTAAAAAGAAATGATCTAAACTATTGGCGCCTTGGAGCGGTGTCCCGGCTCACTCAGTCCGCGAGCTGTATCGTGTGAGCGACATAAGGAGTGATTGAGCTGAAGTATTATGGACTCTTAAATGTGTGTAGGTACTTAACTCTGTGTTTAATCTGGTACCAATAATACATTATTATCTACAGTTGTATCCCATTTTTGTTCTGATAATAATCGTATTTTCATTATATTTGGCACCGAATACTTATTAGGTTCGCGTACGCCTTTCTGTAGCAGGACTCGCTTATTAGCGTAAGGCCACGTTCACACGGCAACGGTCAGTACGATATTTTACTGCATAATTTTGAAATCACATGTTAGTTTCATACTTTATTTATTTTAACCGAATGAACAATGGGATGTAACTGTTGACATGTGGTCCCAAATTTTTACCGTAAAATAACGTACATGACAGCGCCTTGTGATCCGCCGCTTAATCATTATAATTTGTGTTGTTTCGGCAAATTTGTTGCAACTGAAGTTTTGCCGACTGAGAATTTATGGGAATAATGATATCAAATTATCACATTTCGATGACCCCACCGAATGAAGCATGATTCACAGCCGTCACCACGTAGCATGGCGGTATGGCACAGACAAAGAATTTATATTATCCTCCGACAAGCAACAGATAAAAGATTGTTGCTAAGAAATGTAATTAAGAAACATTTTTTGAGAAGTACCCGCGTTATTTCGTGATACGCGAGACGTGTCTGCCTCGCTTCGTGCTCATAGATGTGAATGAATATTCATGAATAAAGAAATGTTTAATGGAATTGAAATGAAAATTTTAGAAAGAGCGCACTCTTCTTTCAGCACGATTGGTAGTACCATTATTATTAATGTTAGCTCAAATAAAAAGCAAATTTTAATAACGCGTGAGGGAGGGACAGGCAGAAAGTAGATAGTTATACAAATGTATTAATAAAAAAAAGTGATTTTGCTCATGGACATTTATTCGGTGGGGCTATGGACTTGTTGTTTTCTAAGGCACTATTTATACGTTCTAATTGAACATTGCAATAGAGATCCTTTCTATTTTTTTGTGTAGGTGAGGTTCAGTTTATGAAGTAATCATTTAAATATTTACCTACTTTACTATAAAATACATAAATAATAGAACTGTTAGGCACCCTTCGCATCTGGAATGGGCGTTCGGCAAACGATGCTGTGCTAACGCGACGCTTACGCCGCGTACGCTGTGAAAAGCCACTAAGCGCTCGAAAACTGCTGTGATTGGCTGTTGATAAATCATTCAACGAATCACAGCAGTTTACGCGCGCTTGATAATTTGTCACATTAATTTAGCGATAATTTTCATTCTAGAACCAGCCCTTAGGCACTTGTCCCACTGCCGAGGAAGCGACTATAGGCAATAGACTATTTTCTCGTTCTAGAAACGTACAAAAGATTGTAGGTCCCGTGTCAGTACCTACATGAGATACATTTATTAATAGTTGACTGCTGACTGATCACAACACCGCTGCACAGGCGAGGATTCTGTCAAAGAAACTCTTTTTTAGTTGCTAGCTCTACCTCGCTAATCGCCGGCGGTGGGACAGATGCCTTAGTTTCGGTACAATCACGTCATCGCAACGTCCAGGTGCGAAGGCATCCTTCATCGGTGATTACATGTGTAGTAATTTCTGGAATTAATAAACAACAAAAAAAAGTTGGTGTTTTACTTCAAACCTTTATTTACGAGTACGATCCTTCTATTAAAACCGACGAAAAAAAAAGGAGGATGTTCTCAAGTCGACGCGTAAGTATATATATCGACGGCGAAGTGCCAAATACACCTACCTGACAAAGTAAAAAAATTACACAAATCGAAAAAAACGTTTAATTTCTTAATAATTATGTTGGTTAAGTTGGGAGGTATTTTTACCCGACTACGGCGAAGATAAAAGTAGGGTTATGATTTTAACCGGCATGTATGTATGTATGTTCATCTGTTCCCTCCTATCTTCCAAACCACTTATCACAATTTGACAAATGAGATACTTAATTTTTTTAAATTGTTTTGGGGTTATAATATATATATTTTTGAAATGTGCTCGTTAAGCCCTTTCATTTGATACCCAACATAGTACGATTAAACTATTTTTTTTTTAGTCCCTGACTTTATTTCCTCTAGAGGGCGCCATTTTTAATTTAATGTGACTTCACATAGCCTATAACCAGCGGACAATCACGACGCTTCTAACGATACCTTATTTGTCAAATTGTGATGAGTGGTCTAGAAGATACAAGGGAACAGATGAACATACATACATACATACCGGTCAAAATCATAACCCTCCTTTTTCTTCGCCGTAGTCGGGTAAAAAACTAAAACCCAACTACGACTTATAAGGTATAAACAAGACACCACAGACAGACAAATTAAAAATCCGGAGTCACACGTAATCTGTTCGATTTATGCCTTAACACGTGTGACTCCGGATTTTTAATTTGTCTGTCTGTGGTGTCTTGTTTATACCTTTTAAGTCGTAGTTGGGTTTTAGTTTTTATTACTTGATTTTTTTTTACATTTTGATTTAATGCTGTTGCAACAAAAAATACAGTTAGGAGATTTCACTAAAACATGCGATTATTGCCTATAAATTCAAAACGATGAACACGTGAATTTCACGAAAAATGTCAAGAGTTATTGGCACTTCGCCGTCGATATATTTTTTTATGTTCGTACGTAAGTATTCCATAGGTAGCCCATCCAGAATACTTACGAAGGTTGCTGTAGTAGGTAGGTACCTACGTTCAGTTTTGATTCAGAACAGAAAGACGAGGCTCCTCTATCTTAACTGTTTATCAATGCATTACGGGAGTCTATAACAATCTTACTAAGCATGTCAGTCATCTTTGCTATAGAGAAATCGCTGAAAAACTTGGCTATGAATTTGTACTATCTGTAATAGATTCCTATGGATATGTACAAAAGCATCATCATCTGCCTAGCCTTTTCCCAACTATGTTGGGGTGGGCTTCCAGTCTAATTCAAAATTACCAGTAGGTATTTAACATGGACTCTACCTATCTGCCCGAATGTCTGCTCGGTTATGGATACCCCTTGGTAAGACTGGTTGCCAGACTCCGATTCTGACTATCCGTAACCACTGACAAATATCTACAAATGACTAGGCCGTCAGCGTCATTTGTGGTCCCGATGGACCAACGGTTTAACGTGCTTTCCGAGGGGTCTCGAAGTAATGGAGCGTTACCCATCCTCGGACCGACCTTGGCAAGAGTAGCCTGATCCCCCAGTATCCATTGCTTTTTGAATGTATAGGGTGCGCTAGAAAGACTAAATACCAGTCGGGTGTCTTTGAATAAGCCTCGATGAGTATTTATTATTGTACTTACCTTGTTAAATTTTGCAAACCTCTACCGTTGCGCGTGTTCGCCGCTGCGACGACGCTGCGTAGAAATTATACCGCAACGGTTTGCAAAATGGTTATCCAGTACTTAGCCGATTTCTTTGTCGTAGGTACCTACGGCATATTTTGTAGGTATGTCATTCGGCAAGGATAAATCTGCGGCAAGTTTGAAGGTGGCGTCGCGTCGTTAAGTGAGTGATAAGTAGGTAGAAGTTTATTTTTGGAAGCCGGTTGTTTTTTTTTTGTAAAAAGTTTTTATTTTCACTTTTTAGTTGGGCCTAACCCACACAATTCGAATACCACTACCTGCTATGTAAATAAAAGTGACGGAATAGGTAACTTAAAACATCGTCTAGATATACCTAAGTAAGTGGGGAAAAATACGTAATATTGAAGCTAACTCAAAAACTACGCAAGCAAAGTTATTAAAATTTATATGAAGCATGACCTACCAAATAAGAAAGAATCATCAAAATCAATTCATAGTTGGCGGAGTAATGGCGTAACAAATACCTACACAAAAAACAGTCGAATTGAGAACCTCCTTTTTGAAGAAGTCAGTTAAAAATGGCGCGCCTTTTGGTTCCCGTCCGGCGGGGCGCGGTGGTGACGCAGGCGAAATGTGAATGTCACTGACTCTGGCAGGGCCACCATCAGGGATTTTAATTTTAATTACACAAAAAATAATGATATAATGAATTCAATACGATATCTTAATCCAAGAGCTCGATCGCAGAGTTTACGCGTAAACTCTACAATCTAAGTAGCTCTTATACCTTAAAAACTGAACTCATTATATCTTCTAGACTAAGACCCTAATAAATCTGTGACTTGGCGACTGATTCCGACTAATTAGCGACTAAATTTGGGAGAAAACAGATCTTCGCTACTAGGTGCCCTAGTTTCTGAGATATAAATGTGGCCCTGCTGGGGATACTCTCCACTACTCTCGGCCACCCCTATAAACCCTAATATCTTTTGAACCAGTGACCGAAAAATTCTGATATTTGGCGACACATTTCGAATAATTAGCGACTCATTTTTTGTGTAATCAAAATTAAAATCCCTGATGGTGGCCCTGCCAGAGTCAGTGACACGAAATGTGAAAGGAGCGAAGCAACGCCCGCGCCGAACTGTCGCTTCGCCTCACCCGCACCACGGCTCTTGTGTAGGTATGTCCCGCGCCTTAAAATGCCAAAATAATACACATCTAGTGCTTAAATAAAGATAATCAAGAGAATCTTGTCAAGGATTTTTTTCGCAGACAAAATCTTATTTTTCTTTGGACTAGAACAAATGCATTTACGAGTATAAGCTGGGACTTGATTAGAGGCATACCTACGCAATGTGCCATGTTTAAAGCAATGTTACATGCACGAAAGGGAGTTCTGATTATGCCTGAAATCATTTTAATTTGACCTGGCGCCCAGTTTAATTAACCCCTTCCGTTTTGATATTTTGGTAAGTTGCTAATTAATTTTAGGCTATCTACGTCTGTCATCCGAACCTAATTAACGCGGATTAGTGAGACGGGATTATTTTCATCACGTATATGGATATTATCTCCCTACTTATCACACATCAACTGGCATACGAATTATTTTCTATTAAGTACCTAACTATTTTTTTTCGTTTTTATTTTTCGTAGTAGTCGCTAGGTTTGTAAATCGACAAAGTCACGATTATTTATGTAAAACACCCTTCGGTGAAATATGACAACGTCGAATTTTCTTAGCTTTAATTATTAATTGGTTTGAGTGAAAATAAATTTACTAGGCCTTATAAATGAAACTTAATTATGTTAATTATGATTGATGTTATTTTCGAAACTATGTAAGTAGTTTTGGTTGTTCGAGGACTTTTTGAATTATTTTTACTTATAGCATATACTTAGGGTTATGGGACTTCAAAAAGAACACGTTTTATAGGTAGGTAGGTAGGTCACTAACACACTGCAATTTTAATTAAACAAATCGCCACATGGCGTGATTGTAGGTATGCCTTTTTAAAGTATGGTCCAAGAGCTAGATCGAAAAGTTTACGCGTAAACTCTGCGATCTAGATATTGGACTATGACATCGTATTGAAATCATTATCTTCTAAACAAAAACCTGACTAATTAGCGACTAAATTTGGGAGAAAACAGATCGTCGCGAGGTGCCCTTGCTTTGGGGTCATGCTGGGGAGATGCTTTCCAGATCGGCCACCCATAAACCCTTATAAATTTTGTAACAGCGACAAATTTCGACTAATTAGCGACATTTTTTTTGTGTTATCAAAATTATTATCCCTGATGGTGGCTATGCCAGTGCCAGACACACAAAAGACATTCTGTATAATGTGACGTCAGAGTCCCTACCTAATAATCTTTGTTCTGACGAGTCCCGACCGCTTACCGGATGCATTAGAAGAGCGCGGGCCGGATGCGGTGCTAACCAAATATACGATTGTCATTTCCTCCCATGAGATGACAGGATGGTCCCCAAATTAGATGAAGGGCAGCCTTTGATGTATCTACCTTTATTATCTCGACTACCGACACACGAGTGATACTATAAGGGTTCCGTTTTTTCATTTGGACATACGGAACCCTAACAACAATATTCCACCTGTTTTCCACGAAGGAGGAAGCATTTATATTTAAGTCTTATGTAATAGGAGGCGAGCCTATTTCCTTTAAACGAGCACAGACACCGGCCCGCTACTGTGAAACGAATAAAAAACCTAATAACATAACCCGACTGGGGAATCAAACCCAGAACGTATACCCTAACCTATCAGTAGACAGTAGAATAGTGACGTACATAGTCAATTAAGAAAGAAAAGAATTTATTGCTACCTCATTTTGCTCAACTTTACCTTCTACGCCATCGCTACGCCCTGCTACGCCATCGCTACGCCACTGCTACGAAACTGCTACGCCGCTTCTACTGTTATTATTCAGTTACTTTGCAATCACTCAGTATTAGTGTCAGTATTAGAGTCAGGATGCACGTAATTAAATTCTATTTTAACATTTGTATCGATTGCATTTATCAACAAGTGTATTATGATGATCTTCCAATACAGTTTAATCCCAATGTATATCATTGATAAGCCTGATTTACACGGTGAAATTGAATTGCCTGTGGCATACCAAAGTTGCGACTAAACAGTGTTTAGACGAAGCAAGTTATATTTTGCTTCCATTTTACTATATACCACAGGCAAGAAACTTTCATCGTGTAACTTGAATGAGACTCATAGAAGTATAAAAAATGAAACAGGACTTTATATATGCTTTTGACCGTGTTTTTGTATGTTGTGCTGTCTTTTGTGTGCACCAAATAAACGTTTTATCTATCTATCTATTTGATGGGATCTATTAGGTTCCCGCCTATGAATTCAGCGTTTTGTATGGGGAATTTTTAAGAAGTTGCATTTTTCATACTTAGGTACATTTTCTTAATTTATGCCTTCGGCCGTCAGCTGCCTTTATGCACTAATGTTTGAGAACCAAGTTAACTTATGCCACTTACATTAAGCGACAAAAATAGGTTTTGGCTAAGTTTAAAAAAAAAAATAGTGGTCATTTCTGCTAACAAAATGAGGAGTCATTTTTAAGGTATTTTTTATGTTTAGAAAAAATCAATCTGCCTAGCCTTTTTCTCAACTATGTTGGGGTCGGCTTCCAGTTTAATCGGATGCAGTTGAATATCAGTATTTATGTTTAGAAAACTATAAGTAATAAGGTTTTTTTACTATTGGTAGTTGTCTATGATGGCCATTATTCGATATAATACCAAGCAATAGGGAATATGCATCTATTTTTTTAATATTTTTATTCGATAGTTTACATCGTCAAATAATAGTAAAAAAAAATTCGACGGCAAAAAAGCAATTTAAAGTAGTTAAAAAAATGTTTAAAAATATCCAACCTATCCGGGCTATTTAAACGCCCTCCATTTGGCGCGCTTGGTATGGTGACGTCACAGTTCGTGAAAACAGACAAGCAACTGTCAAGTCAACGTCAAAAACTCCTTTTTCTATGAGCGTTTGACATTGACTTGACACTTGTTGATTGACTTGACATTGACATTTTGATTGTTATTCCGGATTGTTACGTCACATCCGCTCTTAGCCTTTTCAAGTATTTGAATTACCCACAGTTTTTTGGGACATTTAAAAAAATAATTTCTCGCTCAAAAAGAAATTTTATTCAAAAATATTGATGGAGGCATAATTCTGAAGTAACATAGTTTATAGAAAAAAATATTTGACCCATATTTGAATCACATGCATATTCCCTATTGATGAATATTTTAAATCATAGAAGTGACGAGCTTCTCTATTTGTGAAAAAAAAAACGCCAATTTCATAGGTGGGGGGAACCCAATATTTATTTTTGACCCTATTCCATCCATTTTACTGGTAGTAACTGACACACAAGCACTGATACACAAATGATTATATCCGTAACGACGGCTATCACAATTTTATACTATCACTATAGCGACTCGCTCCTGCTTCGCACGTTTTTTGGACTTAACAAAACTTCAACATTTATTAGTTATATGTAATTTTAATACTAACGTATTCGCACAAACGTTACATCGCACCAATAAAGCATTGATGGAATGAAACATCGTACAACTGAATTATCGACACACCGTGTTCGATATAATAAAAATCGAATCATCATCTTTCGAAATCAAATAGGCGGGGCCCATCATACCTACACATAAACCTTCCGGAATAAATTCCCTAAACTATGGTGAAAACCTCATCAAAACCTGTTGCGTGGTTTAGAAGAACAACGCGGACATACAGACAAACACGAAAAGCGACTTTAATTTATAATATGTATAGATAAAAGGGGAGGTAGAAATAACGAACCACGATACCATTTTATTATTACTTTAATTTACTACAAGAGCCACGTATACATAATACTTTTAATGGAAACATAACACAAGGAGTTAACATTTCCGTACTTAAACATAATACAAAGCGGTGTGTTACGGACTTGCGCGGTGCTTCGGTGATCCGCTTACCTTCACTAATCATAGAGTAACGCTGTCAGTGATTTGAACGATGTTACTGCACTTATCGAGTTAACTGTGATCGAACGCCATCAGAGACGTTGAACACTATTTCGACAGAAATTTGGTGAGCAATCTCATTGATTCCCTGAAGCATCGCGCAGATTAAAACTATCACATAAATTCTAATACATATATAATACTGCACTGACATAATATCAACAACATAACAGTTTTAAATAAAATACAGACAGTTAAAGTAACCTAATACACCGTAAACAATGAAAATAACTTAGTGCGGCTCTGTTGACTATAACATTTAACATCATAATCGTAAACATTTACTATAGATTGAATGTTATATTGATATTTTTTTTAAAGATTTCTTTCATTTTGCGGGATTTGTAACGGGGGTTCTGCTCTACTAACATTGTATTTATTCAATATATTAGTAAGTATATAGTAATAAGTGGTATCATATTAATTCAATTCACGACAATAACATCCATATTTAATATGTAGATTAAGTATATTTTAAATATAATATTGATATATGAATGGATCCTTCGTCCAACACTAAGTACATCAAAATGGTAAGGGGCCCTAGAGGAGGAACATGTAGTGTCACGGTAGAAAGGGAAAGTGATGTGTACAGAAATGTTTAGTTTCTGAAGAAGATTACAAGCATAGGCATAATGCTCAGTCTCTGAATGGGACATGGAGAAAGTACTGAGTAGAGTCAACAAGGATAAGGCAACATTTTTTCGTCTTTTCGTTTCAACAAGAATAGACTCAGGAAATTCCGTAACTATTCATAAAATTCAATCTGATAAGCTCAAACACGATATATATCTCTATGCCTTAAAGTTAACCAAGAATGTTACGCGCCGATCGAAAAATATGAAAGATCTTAAAAAAGTATTGTCCAATATTTTTGCCTTAGAAGAGAACAGTCAAGTTTAAAGAAGTTAGAAGTTAATTTTCATAGAACGAGATCACAAGGTAGCACAATATTTGATAAAAACATTAATTATATATCATAAAGGGTATTAAATATCTACTTTATAGAATCACATCGAATAATTATTCAAAAAGTGAATGTTGATATGAATAACATCATAGAATCAGAGCACACATAAAAATGATATCACATACTAGCACTGAGCAAACGCCACAACCCTTAGAAGATTTGATTAATTCATGATCTGCAGGACTGAACGCTGCCAGTCAACAAATGTGCACATAATGCGTAGGGTGGAAACGGGCACATTATAATCTAACTACTATGACGCGCTAAAATAGAATTATGTATATATATATCCATTTAATATGTCTATGTTAGACACTCGTAATTATTTACGGATGTCCCAATTGGTTATTTTCTTTCTCTTTGACAATATGACGATTTATTTTTCTTTTGCATCCTTCAATATCGAAACTCAATCACATTAGCGCAATATTTTTATCAAATTAGTCT
Source organism: Lithophane semibrunnea (assembly GCA_947363905.1). Classification (NCBI taxonomy): domain Eukaryota; kingdom Metazoa; phylum Arthropoda; class Insecta; order Lepidoptera; family Noctuidae; genus Lithophane; species Lithophane semibrunnea. Next base: position 15,263,363 of record OX376186.1, read on the forward strand.
TTATAATTACTGCATGATTTTGGTATGTTATTATTTGCAAGTTAAGTTTAACTGAAAAGACATTGATTAGGTACTCAAATCAAAATTATAAACTGATGCCAACTATCAAAACACACGCCATTATAGTATAGTGTTAGTCGACGCACCCTAATTGCGAAATGCTCGATCAATCAGAATTGGAATCGTTTGAAACAAATTTGTAATCCATTGCTTTCATAAGTTCGTAAGTTAGGTTGTTGAGCAGAATTTCTTTTCGAATTTATGAAGCAGTGGAGACATTTGTTTCGAACCGATTCTAATTCCGACCCATCGTGCATTACAATAAGGATGCTTTTGATCAAACTATAAGATTCTGCACATTATGTTGGGCTAAATAGTTGTGAGAATTATTAGTATAGCATAACTTCGAGATCGGTTTTTCGATCAACCACCAAACTAAGTAGTCTCGGGAAATGGCCGACATTTTCACTTACGTCGCATGCTATCGTAAAGTTACGTTAAGTTTACGGGTTTAAGATACATACAGAAAAATAGACGCTAGCTAGCATTTAGTTGTGCTTCTTGAATATTAATCTTTCATCGCTGTCACTCATAGTAACTACGATTTTTTCGTGATCGTAAATTACTAAACATACAGCGCTCTCGTATCTACCTCATACCCCTGGATATATAATATTTATTAGGTAAATGTATAATTTATAATTATTTAAATACTATATCAATAAAAATGAAGGCAAAGGTTTTTGAGAATAAAGTTATTAAGTTCACAACACAATAATAATAATTATATTAAAACTAGAATAATTATAATATGATAATAATATGTAGGTATAATACGATAAATCGTATATATATCATGCTTATAATCTACTTCTCACTTTCTGGACATCCTTAATAGTTACCTAATTACGCCTTCACATTTTAATAGAAACATTATGCACACATAATTAATTTATTATGTTTGATAGTTTATTATATATTTTACAGCATTTTTACACTTAAAATGGATATTATAATACAATTATGTTTTTGAAAGCAATATTGCGAGATTTACATAGTTGTTTGACAAAAGCTGAAAGGAATTGAAAGTATGCGAGTTTTGTTTCAAGAGGTATATGGTAATGTGTTTGTTAGTGGCAACATTGCCCACTGTAGTTGTTGAGTTTATTTTTATCTAATGATGTGTCTTTTCTGTGTTTTAAGCCAGTCGCTTCTCTCTCTCTTTAAAATTAGTTTTTCCAGGAAAACTAGAATTCACATTTTCTTGAACAGAAAATTGGGTTTATATTTACTATTTTTTAATCGAAATTTTGAAAATAATTATATTAATTAAACGTCCGTTTTATTTATAGAATGCGGAGACTACTGGCGTTGTTGAAACGTCGTCGTCACCACGCACAAGTTAATTGCTACAACTTTGTTGATGCGATAACTGTACCAACGGCAACTAAAATACCTAGGTTTACACACGGTATACCGTATAGATTAAGACTGAAATTGTTTTTTTTTCCGAAGAAATTATTTAATTTAAGATATATATATTTCGTCGCGTGAATTATCATTTCCATCGCGATCATTTATATTATTTTTAATTAATTTGGCACCTTATAGAGTACTGGACCAACCGGTGAACTTTCACGAAATACTATCACATTTCAAAAAATCTCATTTACTTAACTTTACTTACAGAGCATAAATACATACTCGAATACTCTAATCTTTACATATAACGGCCAACGTACTCACGCTAAACGAGAAATCTCAGCTATCGGTGCCAAACAGCTGTTTGATTTTAATATTTACCTAAAAGTATTACTTTGTTATTTAGTTACTTTAACGTTTCCTTCAATATAATAAAATTAATAATTTGTCGTTATGAGAAATACTTATTCGAATTTACGGTTTAGTATTTTTATACCGGTTTATACAAGCATGTATGTACTCGATCTGAGATATAATAGAAATATAAAGTGTCCAAATAATATTAAAAAAAATAGTGTATATATGTGCACATAGTCTAAGCAGTAGGTACTGTTTTTTAAGAAGTGCAAATAGGGAACTGTGCCAAATATAGACATGATATTAAAGTAAAAAGTGATAACCATGAGATGTGACGTGCAACATTTGAGTAACTTCGACGTCAACGAACGTAGAAATGAAAAAACTAAACACGTGCACCCGAAGGTAATCATTGTGTATGTTTCCTGCGCTACATTTTGTTGAAGTTATTTAGTAGATTAAAAACAGTGCGTATTGACAGTCAGCATGCATTGAAAGAGAACATTTGTTAGATGTTACCGAAGCATTTCGGAAAATCGTTAGTTAGGCCGATGCATAACACTGATAAATGTCAATTCTAATGTGTTATAAAATTAGTGTAATTGATTTACTCCAAATGAATTAGAAATTTGGATCGAATCATTTATTTTAAGAAATAGAAGCTCATGTAAAAGGAGCGCGTGCAGCGGCGAGGTGCAAGCGGGCGGCGAGTGGCGCAGGCGCACAGCGCGAGCGCCCGACTCAGGCGCGGGCCGCGGGTACCCGCGCGCACACCCGGTCGCGGTTTACGCTACGCGGCTCTAACGTATATCAAATTCTCTTTATGTACGTCCGGAAAACAGCTGGTACTGGAAGAAACCATAATAAAAGAAAATATTAAAATAAAGCGCGTGCCAGATCATTTGTTGCGGCCGGGAGTTCCCCGCCCGCCCGCTACGCTACCACTACAGCTACTCTACTCTACGCGAGCCGCTCTCGCCAACACCAGCTAGCTTGGTGGTACCCGACTACGGAGCATACAATCCTCAACACTACACAATACGTACCGATAAGCCGGAAAGCAAACTAAATGTACTCAAGCTTACAGAGGGTGGGTTTACAGACGTCTAAATATTCAGATCCAAAAGTGTGAACGGTACTAAGTACACTCACTTTCTGCACATACTTTATTATGCTGACTGTACAACCATGAAGGTGAGATTAGAAAAAAAAAATTGTTTCGCGAAAACTTTTACGCACGCTCTGTTATGATGTAAGAGCCAATGTTGATTTTTATTAGGTAAATAAAATTTCGTGGACTAAACAATGCCAAACTGCGTTTAAAACGTATATAGTCGTGTGAGTGATAAACGAAAACTGTTGATATAGGTCTTTAATGATATATTAAATCACCATACATTGTCAACAAGCACAATATTGCAGGTATTTGAAATCAGTACATAGATGGTAAAATTTATAACGTAAGTTAATTATCCTAACCGCACCTTGTGCATTTATAACTTTACAGTTTAGTCAGAGTGCCTACCTACTGAAAAGTTTGATATCATTTAAAAGACAGTTGTTCTTATGGTTAGCAAAGTATCGGACTGGTGACCCGTAGCTACCGCAGCAACTTCTGCCGGCCACTAGCGTCGCACAATCCGATACCTTCCACAATGTTGCTCAGCTTCCAAGCAACTTGTCAAGAAGGGACCGCCGACATATGCGAGTACTCAGTGGCACATTGTATAATTTTAATATTATTATATATTTGGCACATAACCGTCTTACTTTTGATAGCCAACGATTTCTCAAATGCCATATAAGTGATAAATTATGTTAACGCCCCATAACAGAAAGAGATTTATTACTACTTTAAAGTAGTTTTTAGTTTCTAATAAATATAACAATACCATATCACAGCACCTTTATACAACATTTTGCTGTATACTATCAGTTTGGTAACATTATACTGTTATAATAAGTTATTCGATTTATAAACTCTTAAATTTTATTACGAATGGACATCTTCAAACCCCTTTTCTTCACAAAAAGTGATATGTCCACATTATTCTGATTAAAGCTTACACAGGTTGTCCCACATCATACCTTTGCTGACATTCTTTAAACATAAGTGAATTGATATATTCATTAAATCAGTGACGTCGGTTTCTACCTAATAATTGTGGAAAGTCCACGCGTTTCTGAATACTCTTTCAATTTCTTACGCTTTCACAATCTAACAAAAATCAATATTGATAGACAGCATAGACAACAAACGAGTTTGTATCTCTAAGAAAGTAGTTGCAAATAAATGTAATATGGTAATACTTAAAAACATCGATATAATATGATAAAACTACTAAACATCAAGGGACCGGACGGGGATCACCCTTGTCAGAGAGGCCGCTGGGGTACAGAGTAGGTACAGTACAGGTACAGCACGGAGCGCCGGAGCCGCGCGGGAGACCTAGAACTAGTGCGCGTCCGGCACGACAGTGAGACTGTTTAACGCGTGAGGGTAATATTGAGTGAGGGGCATTTCCGGACAGCCATGGCGGTGTGATGCAGCGCGTTGTATCCGGCGGCGGTGGCGCCCTGGATGCTCCAGTTGGCCGAGGCGTGCGAGTGGTGCCTACTGCTGCTCGGTAGGTGTCTTACCATGCCACTGCTGATCTGTTGCAGCAGTCCGGAGCCTTGCGAGCTGCAGGCCGAGGGACGGCGCGAGCGAATGGATTGCATTGATGACGTCAGCAGAAACGGTACGCTCGAAGACGTGTTTGGCATGGAGCCGCCCTACACAGCAAAAAAATGTTAATATTTACGTGAAATTTATGGGTGGCTAGGCGGTGGGAATTTTGAAAATTAGGATTAATGATGTTTTGATGACGGGTTTATGAGATGACTATTTAAACTGACAACTATCTAATTCGATTCCTGCGCAGACTAATATAATGGGTAAATGTATAATTATTTATTTATAGTTAGGTATGATAGGTGTTGAACAAAAAGGAGAGGCAAATTCTATGAAATGTTATATTTATTATTATTATATTAAGCTGATATACCTAATAGGATAGGTATGAATTCATTTATCTAACAATCTATTAAGTTGTCTACCATTCATTAGGTACGATGTATCATGTAAAGGAACCTCGTTGGATTGACTGCGTGACCCAATAAGTGGATTTATTGAGCATATGGGCTACTTCTAGCTTTATATATTTATCAATACGATGGCTACATAATAATATTGTACAAAATTATTTAAAATTCGGTAACCAAGATACTTGAATCTTTGAGCAATACCCTAACTAAGCACACATCATTCGAATGATAAATAATAATACAGTCAATGAAAATAATATTATTTGACATATTCCCTTTCTGTTATATTTCGCTAAAACTTATGTCACCGCTAAACCACCCAAACAAATAAATATATAGCTTTAACAAGGAAATTGTTATTTACTAATGAATTTAAATTAGAACAATGATTAATTCTTAGCTTATCACAATGATTAAATTTACAATTATATTCAACTCTAGCATGCCTTATATTTAATTAGATACGGACGTCAATATTTAGCGTTTTTAAAGCGTGGTGGGCATGTGAAAGTTCTTGTGAATCAGTCTGTCTTACTCAGTTCTACTCTACAGCGAAATACTTGCACGCAGATGTTGCCAGATTATAATTATTACAGAAAAGCTGTAAACTGATAATAAAGAGTGGAATCATGTTAGACATCACATATTTAACGGCAACATCTTAGTGTGTAATACATAATAGTAACAGTTTGAAAAAACATCAATGATTGGTGCTGCGCGAGTTGCAGCGGCGAACAGTAGAATGGAACCATATACTCACGATCATGCTCCGTGCAAGCTGCGAAGAAGAACAAATAGCAACAGTAAATGAGACAGCGATACGTAATACATGGCTTAGAGCCTTGACATGAATGAATAAATGATTACCTTACTTGTGTAGCGTTGCGTCACATAAACACATTGAAAACATTAGAAGACCTATGTGACCTGCCGAACTGTTGGATCTACATTGTTTTGCAATACTCTTGAAGTACATTAAACCGATTTGTAACGCCAATTGGTTGCGCGAAGTGACAAAAATTTAAATTTCTTTTTAGTAGGTAATTTGTAAATGATTTCCTGAAATTGTATGACCGGGTTAATTTGGAAAAGGTGCGACAATGGAATCGACGTGTCTGCAGGTACACACCCGAACAATGATCAGAATGACAATACAGTAGCATTCACCAGAGCAGGAGGAGCTACCCTCCCAGCATGGCATTCAACGATACATTCAACGCGGAGTGGCGAACATGCATCACTTCATTATTTCTTGAAGTTTGTGTTTGTTCGGGCGTCTCGCAGGATTGGAAGGAGTAGCATTAATGCGATGCGGTGAAATGTTCCGATCCACGTGCATATGCAAAATGATAATGTGATGAAATCAAATACTATCTGTCCCAGTCGGTGTGGGTAGAAGACACGACCGCAGAAGATAATAGAACCACATCAATGTAAAGCTGGACATTTCCACATTCAGTAGGTTTAGGAGTAACAGGGAGGACACGCAGCCAGGCAGGCGTACGTGTACGATAACATCACTTACGACGCATTGAGACGTTGATGGCACGGACAGGCTCGAGCCTGAGCCGCCCCCTCGTCCCCTGTACTGGTGACCCTGCCGAAATAACCACTATCACTACCCTCGTTACCACGTACCCTTATTCCAGCACCACCATCGTTTATACTACGGGCAGCCCTGTTCCAAGCTTCTAAATTTAAATCATTAATGTAGGTTATAATTATGTAGGCACTTACTATTAGAATTATCGGTGTCAAAGCGTGCAAGCAGAAAGAGTTTGAAAATGTGTATCTTACGGTCGGTGGCGACAGGTTGACGGTCGAGCCGCGGCGCTCCTGCGGGCCGATGCTGGAGTGGCGGCGTGTGGGCAGCCCCGAGGTGCCTCCCGGTGTGCCGCCGGGTGAAGAGGCGCACGACGGCGCAATCCGGATCTTGGGCGTCATCAAAGTATTGTCCGAGAGGCGGCGATTAGGAAAGGCGCTTGAAACGCGAAGGAAATTGTTGTCGTTATTGGTGGAATTGCTCGACCCGAAGAACCACTGACCGATCCCGGTGCCTGAATAAATTTTTCGTATATTTCTTTGTCTTGTCGGGGTTTTTACATTACAGGTTGGAAACTCATGCTTACTCTTGAAACCGCCTACACTACCGCTAGCACTAGCAGCGGGGGGTGGTCCGGTCATAGAGTTTTTACGTGCCATATCCTCAGCGGAGGAAGTTTTACGCTCCACCCTTAAATTAGGGATATTAAAGGGTGGAGCGTTCATGTTATCTGTTGACATTTGATGACGGAGTTTGTGCCGGCGCTCGGGGCTCGGAAGCGCGAGGTTGTCGGCCTTGAGCTTGTAGCGTTGCTGGCGGTCGATGCTCTCCAGCATGTCGTACAGGATCTGAACGTGCGTTATCATAAACATTATATTAATTTATCTTACCAAAGCTGCAGTAGTTACAGTTAAGTTTTAAGTCTCTGAAAGTATACCTCCATTAGATTAGAAAACTGGTCAACGTTCAGCGCCGGGTTGACAGTTTGTGGAGCAAGTGAAGGTATCATTTTTGTTGCCATCACATTGGTGTTTAATCCAAATTTTCTTTCCAAGAGTAAATTCTTGTAGAGTTCTGTAATAATTAGGTTTAATCGTCTCACATAGTTATAAAACAAATTATGTAATATTTATTAACAAATAATTCGCTTCGGTTAAAAATAATGACTGGCTTTGGCATAAGGGATTCGCATAAAGAGCAGAGATCGCTGTGCATTTAATGTGACGCGAGGCTGGCCTTAGATAGATGTGGTTTCCTTACAAAACGATTGCGAAAATCAGTTTATTATGTACAAAAATATACTCACTAACAACACGAGTGACGATATCGGGGTCGCTGAGCCGCATAGCCAGCAGAGTAGGAATCACCTGCTCCAGGATGTGGCTCCTGTCGAGTCTAGCAATGGTCTTTTCGAAGAAGCAGAGGATCAGGCTGATGATCTTTACATCACTTTGATTCCTTTCAAGAAGCCCCTTCACTTTATTCAGAATTGTGGCGTGAAGTGCCTTGTCGTCATGGTTATCGCAAATATTCTGCGTAGCAATCAATGAGGCTGCCTATCAACATAAAAAAAAATAGGTACATACTGTGTTGTTTACGAGGATTTTACGTTCATAGATAGAAATCACACTTACAATGAAGAGAAAGAAAAACCACGTACCTGGATTTGAAAGGTGTTACTGTCCAGGGCGTGATACAGCGTTGGTAATATTTCAGCTTCAATTTCTGCTGCTGTGCATTTACTCATGATTGTATGCAAGTTCTCCAAAATAGTAACAGAAGCCTGGATGCTTTTTGGTGAATTCAACAGCACCCTTAAACAAATTAAATACCAACGTATAAGTAAACGATTTGTTTTTATAAAATACTAGCTTTAGCCCGCGGCTTCGCCTGGGTGGAGGTCGGAAATTATCCCACGGGAATGTATTACTAAGATATAGTCCTTTTCCAGGTCATGGTCTACCCATGTGCCAAATTTCATGCAAATCCGTTCAGCCGTTTTAGCGTGAAAACGTAACAAACAAACACTTTTGCATTTATACCTAATATTATTAGTTAAGATTTTGTTATATAGAATTCTAAGTAATATTTCAGGAAATTACAGTAGGACAATAATATCGAAACGGAAATCTCTAAGTACCCGATCCGGAAGAGTCTTGATTGGTAGATTTTAATGGTTTGAATAAATCTTTTACTACGGATAAACCTTAGTTAAATTTTCTACTATCTGCGCCCCGCGGTTGCACCCGCATATATAAAAGGTATCCTATGTCCTAAACTAGGTCAAGGCCTACCCGTGTGCCAAATTTTATCCAAATCCGTTAACCCGTTTTAGCGTGGAAGTGTTAAAATCAAAATCACTTCCGTATTTATAATATTAGTTAAGATGTCATCTTTTGGTATTAACGTTTATGAGAATATTAATAATAGAATAGAATATTAATGATTTATTTTACGCAACAGGAATTCACCATGGTTAAATGATTACGAGAACAAAAATATACCTATTGTTAAATCAATCTTGGATGGCGCTACAATCTGAGAATCTATTAAATTCGTAATAAAGTAATTTTAAAATAAATGAGAAAAAAAACTAATTTTATCTTTTCCTAAACCATAAAAAAAAAAAAAAATTAAATCGATCGAGCTATTTTCGAGTTTTTACGAGACTAGCCAACCCACGGCAATTGATTTTTATATACACCTAGAGAAGAAGATAGATAGAAGATAAGTTCATACTTTAATGTTGGGAAGATGTAGTATTTGAACTCGTCATTGTTTGCCTCTTTGACCAGCCACATGACTGACTGTAGGACCGATGCCAGTACCTCAGCAGCTCTGACCTCCGCCTGCAAAGCCGGCCAGATGTGTTGCCAGCGCAGTTTCTAAAATACAACACATTACTTAAAAATAAAACATCTGCTGGATTTATAATAACTAAGGGCGGATTTCTCCAATGAAACTGGACGCGTTAAGCACGTCATCTAAACCATGTTCAAGAGCTGTCAGTGTCATAATTGTTGTGAAATATTTGACACTGACAGCGCTGGAACTGATTAAATTCAGTTTCATTGGTGAAATTGGCACATAACCGATTACAACACTCTTAGTACACACATGGTTTCTGAAAGGCTAATCCTGCTATCCTTATAATATTAAGAATATGAAAGTCTGTATGTTTTTTAATCCAAGCGAATAAGAAAATATGAGTAAAAATTTGAACGTTCTTTTTGTCGTTTTACAACCTCCAAGCGGGCAAAGTCGCTGACAAAAGTTAGTAAAGTCATAAGATTGCTGTCAGATTATAAAATAGGTTAAAACTGCTTTCTGAAGGGATATTGAGCTTCTGTTTTCAAATCTAATATCAACTGGTTTGATTAGCTATTGTTTTCCGTTCAGCCAATCACAGAAGAGAACAAGAGATCGTGCTTTGTTAATTTTTGATCAGCCTTTTAAAAACCTGGCGTTAGTAAGATACCAAACTAGAAAAGCACCCTAATTACGTAACACACTGTCAAAAACAATCCAAGGGTTTTTAGGAAATTCCTAATCCATTGCATTGTAGGTTTGAAAAATTCGTCTGCTCAACAACGTAAATAATGCAATGACCGTGGCTGAACTGTCCAAATAAAAGACGATTGCGATCAACTGTCATTTTATGTGTGTTATGCAATTAGCCCTCTTGTTATGTCTTAGTACAGTTTATTCCTTCAAAATTTTTCTGTGGGTATAGTTATACACATAAGTACATTACTAAGATTGAATAAAAATAAAGACAAGTTTGAATTGAAGTGCTGATTTCACACATTCGCTATACTGAAAAAAAAAACGAAAACAGCCGCATGTTTTGTACTATTACACATTTCTGAGAAAAAGTAAAGTAGAATTATACTAAAACTGAGTAATATACAATATGGAGACGACGATACGAAAATTAATGAAGATACTGGCAATACTAATAGGAGTATTTTGAATCTATCAAATAAATCCTAACATCAAAATTATAAATGTGCTTTTTCAAAGAATGGGTTATTATCTCGTCTCCACCGCGTTTATAATTTCCTAGAAAACAGTCCTTTTCTTCTTGGCAACTCTCTGAAAATTAATGTTTCCACAGTGAATGAATTGATAAATGAATTGAACAAAGGGACCGACAATGGAAGACGCAGATGCAGTCAGAGTCAAGGTTACGCAGTAGGCAGCCTTTACAATATAATAATGGCCGGAGCAGACTTCCCAGGAAAATTGCATTCTTTATTTAAGGCTATTGTGTTATTTCTTTAAACGGGTTCTGACAAATAAGTATTTCATTTTGAAGTTCACGTGCAGCGGAAAAACCGATTTAGCGCTCCCAAGTAATTATAAATTCCAATTTCCTAATAGGTTCTAAGTAATTCCAACAGTGCGACCAGGCCGTAGCGGCCAGCGCCAATCCAATAATTCTCGTAGGTATTAAAAAAACGTTCACATTCAAGTCGCAATCTATCAAACTTGTCAAAAATGTTGGTAAATTGATTGTATTTTTGACAGATTTTGAATGCGATGCGCATGCGAACGTTGTTAAAAATACGGGAATTGCCCAGCTGGCCGCTAAGTGTAGTGAGCTTAAAGTGGGCTGTCAATAGTGTCAGTTCCTAGCTTCAGGTGGAATGACAGCTTATTTCAAGCGCACTTCTTTTAAGTTTTCACGGTGAGTTTTTACTGAAAAGACCGGCTGGATTTCTGTAATTAGTTTTAAAGAAAGACTGGATATGCAAATAATAATGGAGTACGCTGCCCGTTTTTTTTTGTGTCGACAAACTAAGAGACTACAATGGATACTGACTCATTTAATTGCACGAGCTTACAAGTTAGTGTTTTATCCAAAGAGAAAGAAAACCATTTCCAGACGCTTTCTTAAAAAAAAATCACAAAAAGGTGGTCGTGTCGCGTTTAAAATAAAAATCGGAAAAGATTTTGTAAGTAATAATTTGAACTAGAAATGGTTTAAAATTCAGATATTATTATATAAAAATTATATGTCATCATTAGCGTTTATAATTAGCCTGCCCCCCTTTTTTTGTTTCTTTCTTCCATACTTCTCTATTAGCCGTCATCTCGGTAGTCACCCCCTTTCTAGCCAAATCATTTTTCACACACATCCATCGTTTCTTTGGTCTTCACCGTATGTATTGTTTATTTTATTTTTATAACAATTAAAGGTCTTTAATACCCGTTTCCATAACACTAGATGACACCTTAATAAAAGCGCGCTGTTGGATTTGAAGTTTCGGCGCTGAGCTGAGCAGCAAATCCAGCAGTGCTAGAAAATTTCGTTAAAGGTGTGTCCAAACATTGTGCGGCACGAGCGCGGCAGTAACATACGGCGTTTGCAGGACACATTTCTGCCGCGCTCTATTTAGGTAAAAATATTTGTGCGAGGCAGGTAGACAGAAGCGTTCGCATTCAGCGGCCGAATTCCGCTTTATGTTTGGACACACCTTTAGAGTTCCTGTAGCCTACAATCGATATGAAAAAGAAACTTAACTTCTATCTTGAAGGAAAACTGAACACAATCAGATAAGTTATTTCTTACTCGTATATTATTTTCTTTAAAGAGTAACTTCCTTACTAATAAACGTATTATATCAGGTGAATAGTTACACACCGATTTCTCTCTTTCAGTCCTTAGTAATTTGACTTTCGAAAGAAGAAGACAAAGCATTGTGTAACTATACAGACGCTATACAACTACATATAAGGAGGTAAGTACCTAGTGATAGTATAATATTTAACTGTTCAGTCAGAACTTTGTACAAACATCTTTTAATTAAGCTCATTCTTATCTAATACTTTTTAGTCATCATTTATCCTAATCGAAAAACAACTAAAGACCTACGCAGACCGGGACGGCATGGCAAAGGATTTTGCCGTCAGTCTGCGCACTAGCCGCTTAGATACCGCGGCATTCCAGTGCCTTGCACGGCGCGCGTGCACCGCGGTATGTCACAACCAGCGCCAGCGTCCTCGGCATGCCGTTGGCTATCGCAGTACGCCACGGCATCCCGCGTCGGGAGCCCGTGGCGCGTCTTTCAATGCCGTGCAATGAAATCCCTTTCGATGCCATGACATCATTTTAAAGCATAGCAATTTATGTCGTATTTCTCCATCGATACCTTTGAATGTCCATTGGTAAAAATTTAAATCCCTTGCCATGCCGTCCTGGTCTGCGTAGGCCTTTATCAGGCATTTCGATAAGTAAGTAACTATACTGAAGTTCACCGTGAGATTCACTTAACATAGGGCCTCGATCCTCCGCGCTCGTGAGTCCCGGAAACATTTAGCGATGAGAGACGACTTTCAGTAATTACATTAGCAAGTATTAGAACCTTGCTATACAACCTTAAATCTCAGTAGGGAAACTAATCATGTGCATGACTATTCCTTATACAGTATGCAAGGGTAAACACCGTTGTCACTCAAACCATGGGCAGTTGACTTAAATATATAAATAAATGACCCAGTAACAACAACAAAAATCCTTATTTTCATTAAAAGATTTTAAAAAGTAAATATCCGTCACTGTCCCGATACTCATGGATACGCGTTCGAGAGGCTGCGGAACAGCTGACGGCCGGTCATGTAACGTCCCGCGCGCCCCGCCCGCCCCCGCCATCCGCCGGCCGCGGCCTGTCGTTACCCTTGCGTGTAGGGTGAAATATTTTTGTGGAAAAATGTAGACTTTCTTTAAAAAAATCAGTTGTATTTTTCCATTGTTTTTACGTTCTATAAATGAAACCAAACCACTGGTTTCAAGGATAACGGTGTTTACACTAACACCTGTGTAAACGAACTAGCTGCGCCCCGCGGTTTCACACGCGTAAGTCTTGATTCTATGGGAATATCGGGATAAAAATCCTATGTCCTATTCCAGGTCATGGTCTAACACTGTGCCAAATTTCATCCAAATCCGTGCAACCATTTTAGCGTGAGAGCGTAACAAACAAATAAACTCACTTTCGCATAATATTAGTTAGGATGCCACGTGGCTGACTTTGGAAAATCACGTAGGTAGGTCGTAGGAATGTTTAATTAAATAGTTTTTCTACTAAAATACTGCTATCAAATATTAAAGGGAAATGCGGTAAAGTAGGAACGTGAACGACCTACATACAACTGTCCAGAACTATGCTCATTGGCCGAGAGCCTTAACTTTAGATAAATTAATTATGATAGGGAAAATATATACCCACTAATGTATGACATTATAGCAGAAACAACGTGGGCAAATAGAATCGTGAAACTTACAATATTTTTGTTAATATAATACAAAACTAAATTGTAATTAACGGTATTCAACAGTTGCAGATGCGACTAATAAAAGATGCTTGTATACTGGCGTATGGTAAATTAATGAATAAACCGGACAGTCGTCTATCCATATATTGCCGAATTGGTTGAAAAATCTTAATTTGAAATCCAATATTTTAATCAAGCTAACTGAAATCTTAATTGACAGTAGACGGTAGTAAACAAGGTAGCGGTATTAATATCAGCTCGGCTGATTTGGTGAAATAAAACCGAGAAGATGAACCGTGAAAGCTGTTTGAGATACAAAATAAATATTGAGTTAGAAAATAACATTGAGTATTTAATTTGGCATTACTCCGCTTAACGTGGATCTTTGGATGAGTGATATATGTACTTACGCATAAGTTTACGTTTTATACCTATACCTACATTATATTAGCATGTAAGACCATAATTATAATTAATATAATAATTTCGGTAGAATAATTCACGATTCACGATTCTATTACACTTTTACCTTGTCTGTGGGGACTTCCGATAGCTTATACCTATTAAATGTTGTTTTGGATAACTATATTCAGAACTGAATAAGATTCACTAAAATATTCTCATTGAGTGACTGAGAGACAAATATTACATTTAATAGTCTTGAATAGGCAATGGACGCAAACGGACGTAAAACCAAATAGTCTTAAATAATTCATACAACGTTCCCGTTTGCCGTCCGGCTGTCTGATAGTATCTTATAAAATAGAAACACACTAAGCAGCTTGCACAAGTTGCTTTCTCACAGGCATTTGTCACTGAAGTTTTGTCGCACGTGAAAATATAGCTACAAAAATCTATTCAAATCAGAACTAACGCCGCCATTTTGTTTTTTCATACCTACATTTTTACAAAACAATTGCACAAAAATGTTTACCAACAGCGCCTCGCTGTCAACGTCATTCGAGCGCCAAAAAATCATTGCATCAGTTACCTAGTAACTGAAGGGAATTTTAGTATTTTATTTATTTCACATCTTTGACAGTTTACTTCGCTGAGCTTAACACTTACCGTTGGTATCAGTGGCAACGCTTCTATAAGGGTAGTTCGATAGAAGTGCGCTTTCTGTTGAGGATCCTTCATGGCCACGATATCCAGGAATTGCATGGCCGCTATCGCTTGCTCACTTTCACCTTTGCTTGAATGTATACTATATTTAATTGGAAACCAAGTTTAGTTTAATATGGTGCACAGTTAATTAAAAATAGGTAACTGCTTAACTAATATTTTATAGTTATGTAAGTATTTTGCAAGCAATAATCTCAAATAAATTATCAAAGATTTTTTGCGAAAAATTGTTTTCAGCTCCTGGGCGTTATATAGCACATTGAGTTTGAGAACGTGTTTGGCTTCTATAGCGTCGTCGCTGTCCACATAAATACCTGTTTGACACATAATTTAGACATTATCTACACTATCTACATCTACACTAATATTATAAAGAAGAAAGATTTGTATTTTTGTGTGTATGTTTGTAATGAATAAACTCAAAAACTACTGCGCCGATTTCAAAAATTCTTTCACCATTAGAAAGCTACATTCACCCTGAGTTACATAAGCTATAATTTATAAAGATTACACGCGGGCGAAGCCACAGGCGGCAGCTAGTCATTCATAAAATCGATGTGCCATATTAACGCCCAAAACTCTAGCTTATTTATTATGCTAGTACAGCTAAGTAGTACCTAATATTTATGTAAAAACTGATGCAAGTTTGCCCGTTTAGAATGACAGGGTTATGTCCTCAGAAATTACTGAGTTTCAAGCGAGTTTTGGGAAAAAATAACTAAACTGGCAGAAATTGTCACGTAACGAAAAAGCGTTGTGCCCGAAAAAGTCAGTTTCAAGTGTCAAACGCGTTTTTAGGTTGCTGAAAACTTATACCAGATGGCTCTGTGTACAGCGAAAGGAATTTTGTTTTAACCGGGTGTCCCAAGACACTGACTTTTTTTAAAATCAGTGTTGGAAGTTCAACGTACTTGAAGTATTTGATGAGTGGCAGTAGCTGAGTAGTTGGACGAGGGTGAGGGTCCCTTGCAAGGAGACGCTGCACAGCTTCCTGGAGTGGAGCCGGCACCTTCGGTAGCACTTGGATGACTTGCTGGTCCAACTGTCAAACATATAATGCATATTAACGAAACTATACTATTGAGAAATAGGTTTTTTATCAAAGTCACAATTCACGAGAAAAGTCTTTTGAACTTTGCTTAACTGTCAGTTATTTATGCTAGTAACAGTAAAATAATTTATGCACTTCGTTAAAAAAAAACAATGAAAACAGCTAAGTAAGCAATTTTTTTTTTATAAACATTAATGAAAATAAATAATTGTTAAAATTCCAATTCTTAGAACCGATTTTCAGGCTTAGTTATTAAGTCTTTCTGTAACATCAAACGAAATAAACAGCCGTTGTTTGTGAAGAAATAAATAAAAAAAGTATGTTTTACTGATTTTCCGAGACGTTTCAATATTTGTTCCTTTTTGCTTATTTCATATTGTTTGTAATATAAAACGAGTGTATTTCCGAGTTTTTAGACTCCAAGATTTGTTGAAACAAAAGTTCCTGCCAATTAGAGACTTGAATGCGCTTGACTGTTTATTTTAAACATTCAAGTGGTCTTATGAATAACATCAAAAGGATTATAAATAGTACATAACAAATTGGCTATGTACAAACACAGTTTGTTTCGCTGAAAGAACTTTTAATTAATAAGGCTGTGTAGGTAGGTACCACCTATATTATGAAACTTTACTAATATTGTTCTATGTGTATAATTGCCGTTATTTTCAGGGGAGCTGATGTCAAAAACAAGGACGTTATCTTCCCAATGTGGGAAGGAACCAATTTTTTTTTTTACTAATACTTTATTGTTTTTGGATATTTGTATCATTTACGAAAAGTAAACATTGGGGACGATAGTTTCATCTAGAAGTAATGGCCCTGAGAAGCCCAGAGGTAATGGTGCCAAGGTGCGTGGTAGAAACCGTTGATATGCACTACACACTTGTATCATGGAATTGCATACATTGTAAATTTTTTCATCACCTCTGCCACAGCGAAACTCCTTTGCTGTCGGGCGAGACCGCTACCCGTGTAGTGATTTACACTGACACACAGATGTGCAAGTATTGTAGCAAAATGGAAAATAAAACAAATGTGACTATTATGTAATAATTTATTTACAAGACATACATACATTTGTTTACATTTGTTCATGCTCAATTTCAACTATAATGTATTCGCATTCAGATGAACCATTTTATCATAAAAGTTTAAATTCTACTTAACTGAGTACGTTAAGGGGGATGCGCTAAGGTAACCCGCGAAATTCAAATTTTCTTACGTTTTTTGCTTTTGCAGGTCAGTCTCAGGTTGTATGTTGATTAAAATATGATTCGCGACCGTAACAAATACATGGCTTTACATAATTATAATCATTAGAATCAGCAATACAACTCCTTAAGTTAGAATAACCCCCCTTCATGAAATAGCCATTCAATACCATTATATAAACTTAGAAAGTTGTTCCAACAAACGAAAATTCTGCCTTATGGGTTATAACTATTATTGTTATCTTAAATCCTTGTTGTATTTGGCCGTAGAGGTAAATCCGTACACAGAACAGATGTGCACCATTAGCGTATAAGGGGGCCGCATTCCGCGTCGTTGCTCTACGCAAGTATTACATTCACTTCGCTACTGTATCTCTCAAAATGGTGAAATGAAAAATCATAAGGAAACCAGCATTTTATAGACCAAAAATTCGAGGAGACGTCATGTCGTTGCCGCGCGTGGTGTGTTACAGCCCACTCCCTTTCACACACAGGTGCTCTGCCTCCCAGCAGAGGTAACATAATTGGTTGATTATGATTTAGTTCGTTTTGATTTCATACCTTGGTAAATTGAGTTTGATTATTTATTGTTAGTCATTTCATTCATCACAATTTCTAACATGGGCTTAGTTTATAGAATGGTAATAAATGGCACATAAAGAGACTACAGTAAGGTTTTTCACATTAAAAACTGCAGTTATTGTAAAACTGCAGTTATTGTAAAACTGCAGTTATTGGAAAAGTTGGATAAAACTCATAAACGAAAGCTGAAAACTATCCCGTCCGATATGTGTATAAAGCATTTTTCAAATAATTTTAAGTGCAATCTGTTAGCTTTACCGTTACCGACCGGTATTGTAAAGGATAGCCGCTGATATTTATCAAGAACTCAGCAACAGGCACGGTTCGAAACGAGAAATAGAGATAGCTCGTTGAAAGAAGTTTTTATTCTTACGGGCAAAGAAAAATTGTGGCAATTAGAAAAATACGGAGGTCAGTATTTTAGCAAGTAATTGAAATGTCCCAGATGCTGCTTATTCCCTGGTATAATGTTGTATAGGTACCTTAATGTATGGTCAAGAAGATAAAATAAAATTGTCTGTAAAATAAGAGAGATGGGTCAAACAAGTCGCCAAGTTATTCCCCAAGATGCAATCTATCCGTCGAAAACCGTTCAGCGGTGTAGGTGTGAAAAGGTGAAATACAGACAGATAGAGTTACTTTAGAATTTATAATATTAGCATGGATATCTTTTCAGTTGTAGTAAGTGCACAATCATGAAAATATTCATTGCAAAAATGAAAATAACGTTTTCATATTTGCAGCAGGTAAATACGATGGAATTCATCGTATTCACCTTCTAGGCTGCCACCAACAAACGTAATGAGAAACAGGAATACGGATATGCTTTAATTAAATTAAACTTATAGCCAAAAATCATTTTAAAGTTCAAACAAATAAGTATTTTAGTATATCACATGAAATTATAATTGTCTCTAAAGAAATAAAGGTTTCTCTATCTATCTAAAAAAAACGATTTCACTTTGCGTTAAGGCTGTACCTTACCTCAGATTTTATCTCGCTCGCACCATACTACTCGCGACCTGAGTGAGAGCGAGACGCAGTGGGCTGCGAGCCGTTCTATTCTTTGGTATAATGTTAAGTCAACGATCTATGAGAATTGAGATCGACTTCTGAACATTATTGTTGAGCAAGGAACCACTATTGTTTTCTTGTAATTGAGACCAAGATACGTAGGTACCGTAAAGAAGTCTACTTTGTAATATTTTAGTTAAGGGCGCACCCAATCACAAATTGCTTAGCATGATCCTCTGATATGCCGAAAATACTGCAGCATTCATTTTGAAATAAATATATGTTAAAGTTGAGGATTGATGCTAGGTCTTATGTGAGGCGAAAACACGATTGCATAAAATTTTCTCGATAGAAAAAAATTCCGAAGTTACCTCTGCACAGAATTATAAACCGCTGGTATTCACAAAATACTTCAAATTAGATCATGAAACTTTGCATGATAACTGAACAAACTATAAAGCAGGTCTTATGTGTGTCATTTTTTTTTTAATTACCATTATTTTCACACGTAAAACGCAATTACCTAAACTTTACGACGCTTTAGAGCCGCTAGCGCCCCACTCCGTCTCGTTCCCACTCAGGTCGCGAGTAGTATGGTGCGAGCGGGATAAAATCTGAGATAGGGTGCGCCCTTAACTGCCAATGTCATTAGTGATTGAAACGCCGCCGCCGCCGCACTCACTTACGGGAGTTATTTAAGTTCAAGAATAAACACTACTCAAAAAAGTCTAGGGAATTTAGTAATAGTAGAACATAGTAGTTATTCATAGTAATTATTTGAATTTTAACACTTTTTTGTAACATGTTTTATATCAATAGATGCGTAATTTAATAAAGATTATAATAAAATGGTAGTCAGTGAAAAACATTGAATGAAATGTTCTTGAAATGAAGATGCTGCGCTGGGCTGACGGTGTAACACGTCTGGACAGAATACGCAATGAGCACAGTGAGAGGATCTTATAGCCAAACATAAGTGATAGAGAGTGGGTATAATAACGGACAAACTAAAAGAAAGCAGGCTTAGATGGTACGGCCACGTAATGCGAAGAGTTAGAGAAGTTTATCAGTAAAAACAGTATTGAATATCCCTATGAAAAGCCTGGGAAGACCCACCGCTGTCTACATGGTGGTCCAGTATCGAGAGGGTGATGAAAGAGCAGAACCAACCAAACTCCAATGACAACACAGGACAGAGCGTCCTGGCGCCGCTGTAAAAGAGGACCCAACCTCGGATAGAACTGGGATTAAGGGATGAAAGAAGAAGATTGAATGAAATATTTTTATATGATAATACGATAAGTACCAAAAACGATAAAAAATACTTTTTTGTAGATACAGAAAAAACGAACGCCCAGATAAAATTAATTAAAAAAAAAAAACATCTCTTGCAACTTTTTAATAATTTTTTGGACCTCCCAAGGCTTTAGCGACGGCTCTACATCGGCGTGGCATGCTGAGTATCAGGTTAGCTTTTATCACTTGTGGAATATTGCTCTATAATCTGCAAAGATGTGCGAAAAGCTCTTCTGCCGTGTTCGAATTTTGGGACAGGAACGCTCTTCTCACACGCATGCTCTATGGGATTGAGATCAGCGGACTAAGCAAGTGAGCACTCTAATAGCGTGATATTGTTCTCGCAAAGCACATTCATTCACCCGTCTGGGGGCCAAGTCTACTAATTTACAAACGTGTCAGTGGTCTTGCAATTATGAGTTTTGACAGATTTTGTATGGCATATCTGCCAAAAACTGATCATTGTGAGACCTATGACACGTTTGTAAATTAGTAGACTTGGCCCCCCGGTTGTGTGTGCACACGCATTC
The DNA here is from genome assembly GCA_947363905.1 of Lithophane semibrunnea. Classification (NCBI taxonomy): domain Eukaryota; kingdom Metazoa; phylum Arthropoda; class Insecta; order Lepidoptera; family Noctuidae; genus Lithophane; species Lithophane semibrunnea. The sequence goes on from OX376186.1 coordinate 15,283,862, forward strand.
TCTTGCATGAACATAAAATCCTGGCCATACCGCTGTCAGTGGAGGGATAACCGCATTAAAACTACCTCGTATCAAAACGAGGTTCGTTCTTTTACCCGATGACGTCCCGGACGAACCGAGCAGGACGTCCCGTACTAATAGAAACAATAACTGCTCAGCACTGTTGCAACAACATGGTTTAGTGTTTTTGAAAACATGTCTTGCACACAAATTGTATGCAATGTTGTCAGAAACGTGTTTCCCGCGACACAAAAACATGTTGCTAAAACAATGCTAAGGACTTTTATTTACTTTGAATATGGCGTTTGGTCATCAAGCAAATAGAAGACCACACTAGCCGCTGGTGACAAGGAATCGATACTATAATTGAAACGGTACTTACAAACTCAATCTGCTTCATGTACAACATCGGGTTGTTGTTAGCTTGTATCAAAGGCTTCCCGTTGTTGAAGACGGCGCAGATGACCAGCCCGAGGGAAAACATATCGGACAGGATGCTGCAATGACCGCTTCTCTGCACCTCAGGAGCTAAACATTAAGCAAATGACGTAATGTGCAGATATTAGTAGAACATAACAACCTAGAACATTAGCCAAGGTTTTGGCTAAAGTTCTAGGGTAATAAAAGCCAATCCAAAATTATTCATGATGGTAAGTACTATAAAGGTTACATACAAAAGGCGACCTTATGTCGAACAGGCTGAAAGAAAAATAATTCTGGTTGCATTCCTTCATTCAAGCGAATTTGGAATTAGTTGTAAATAAAAATTATTAAGTTTTTGTTTCGTTTTAAATAAAATAGACGCGTAGTGCATGTTTCTCTGAGATAAGATGAAAAATATAAAATAAATATAATTACATTTATCATCTGTTAATCTACGCCCCCGCATGATATTGCACTCCAGCTAGCGCTATTCTAGCGTTAGTTCGCTGATCTATTTTTAGGCTTTCAGTTATTTTAATTACGCCTTATATAAGTGCTCGTATATTAATTACTTAATGAATCAAAGTCTACCAAACTTGCTTCAAAGATATCTGTTACACAAAGAACACGTCTACATAAGGGATCGTTACAAACAACGCTAGTCTTACATATTATACCTACTCCGCTCAAATGAATGTTAATGAGATAGAGAGTTATAACAAGTACCTACTCCTGTTTACTCATATGTGACGACAAAGCTTCGATGCAAAGATAAAATAATTAGGACGCTTTTATTGCAAAGGGCTTTAGAACCTTATTCGCCTAGCAATGTTTTTTTTTTTAAGTCTCGATTCTCGGAATACAGACTGTTTGCTTAAACTGGTATAGATGGTTGGAGGATTGGAGGATAATTAAATGAAAAAAAAATGTCTCGTAATGGGGTCGTATTATTCTCATGTGGTGATTTTTACCTTCAAATATCTCAGCTACGTGACACTTGAGCGTACCATTTTCGGTACAAATGTGTGTACCAAAAGCATCAGTCTACTGAAAATGTAAATAGATAGAGAAAATGTACCTGTGGATTGATTATTTGAAACCCCTGTGGATTGATGGTTTATGTTCGTAATCGTTTGAATTAGGTTTTTAGGGAAAGAAAACTTGTAAAAAATCCCGATTTTTTTTCAAATTCGTGTAAATCTAAACATAATTAGCTTTCACATTAAAAAAAAATAACATTGTTTACAGGTACCTATGGAAGGACAGGTTAGGCCTTTCAACAAGGACCAGGTACTTAACAAAATATAAAATGGTCAACAAATCTACAGTCCACCAAGCCTACAACGTTCTCACATTCATAAAATAGAAAATAATCTATTTAAAAGATAAACCATCATTCTCCTGCCCTTATCCCAATTTATTTGGGGTCGGCGCAACATGTCCCTTTCTTCCATACTTCTCTATTAGCCGTCATCTCGATAGTCACCCCCTTTCTAGCCATATCATCTTTCACACAGTCCATCCATCGTTTCTTTGGTCTTCCCCTACTCTTATAGCCATCGACATTCATACCCAAAACTTTCCTCACAACATTTTCCTCATTCCTTCGCATCACGTGCCCATACCATGACAACCGATTTCCGCACAATTTTTCAGTCACCGGTGCCACTTTTAAACTTCCTCTTATGTACTTATTTCTTATTCTATCCATTCGTGTAACACCACACATGCCTCTTAACATTCTCATCTCAGCTGCATGCAATTGCCTTTCATTCATCCCTTTTGTGGCCCAACATTCTGATCCATACAAGACAGCAGGTCTAACTATTGTTTTATATATCTTCCCCTTAAGTTTAAGGGGAATGCGGGAGTCGCAGATTGTTCCCGTGACCTGCCGCCATTTCATCCATCCAGTGTTAATTCTGTGCTTAACCACCCGATCTACTTCGCCGTCGCTTTGCACGAGTGAACCGAGATACCGAAAGTCGGAGCAGACTGGGAGAAGTAAGATAGTAAAAAAATAAATAAAACGTAAAAAGATAAATAAGATCGTAAAAATAAAAACCTATTTAAACCAAATGACGATTCCCATTACATTCTTATGCAGGCTTATTATTCCCGTTGTAGTCACAATAATTACATTCATTTTCTCTTTGTGCATTGGTCCTTGTACCACGAGGAGGATAATAGCTTTAACTGTGTAATTAGTATTCGAAGTTATGGAGATAAGTACTAAGTTTGTTTATTACTGTATTTTTTTTGTAGGTTTCGTTTGAGTTTGAACAATTACCATAGCCAAAAAATAACTTCCCAGTGAAGCGTTCCTTTTCACTGGGAAGTTATTTTTCATAATCAATAATTTTGGTTATGGCAATTTTTGGTTATCAGTCATTACTGATAAAGTCGCAAATCAATATTTGCGACTGCAAAACAACAATGTAGTGACTAAATCAGAGATTTTTCGAATTTGTATTATATATTGAAACAATACATGTTTTCGGTTATTGTACTCATCTATCTCTAAAAGTATCATAATATTAGATAAGTCTATCAATAGGTTAGCGTTTCCAATTATATCACAGTTTTGGTAGTTGTTTATCTCAGTAATTTTTGATTATCCCATTATTTTTTCTCTATATTTTTACCACAATTTAATACCAAAGTAAAAACAATACTAGTCCAAGAGCTAATAACGACTTTTAAGAGGATTTTTTTATGCACCACGATGAATTATCATTTGATTTTGACTTCATTGGGATCATTGTCCAAAAAACTGAAAATTACTGCCAAAGAAAATATTTAAAGGGAGGTACGTCAATAGTAAAAAAAAACCGGCCAAGTGCGAGTCGGACTTGCACACGAAGGTTCCGTACCATTATCTATAAAAACGGCAAATAAAATCCCGTTTGCTATATGGGAGCCCCCATAAAAATATTTGTTTTATTTTAATTTATTTTTAAAGCGTCGACCTGTTGCCGTAATCAATATCGAGCAAAAACGAGCAAAAAAATCACGTTTGTTGTATGGGATCCCCCTTAAATATTTATTTTATTCTGTTTTTTAGTATTTGTTATTTGTTAGTTATAGCGGTAACAGAAATACATCATCTGTGAAAATTTCAACTGTCTAACTATCACGGTTCATGAGATAGAGACTGGTGACAGACGGACAGACAGACAGACGGAAGACAGACAGACAGACAGGCCGCGGAGTCTTAGTAATAGGGTCCCGTTTTACCCTTAGGGTACGGAACCCTAAAAACCAAACTTGCACACCACAATATGTTGGCATTTAAAAAAACTCGAACTTCCAATATGGCCAGACTGTCCGAAACTAGTATCAAAATGTACTTTTGCTATGTTTATAAAATATGTGAGCAAAACATTCTCACTAGGATTTTCTCCTGGGCCGTGTGTTCATTTGCAAATCCTTTTACAATTTACAAACCTTTTGCCAATTTACAAACTTGAGTCCGAAAGACTATCTGCAGGCCATACAAATATTAGTTCAGTTAGCCGATTGCTTGGTAAGCGGCTGTACCAACAGGGCCGTCAAATGAAAATGTTTGCGAAAAGCCAGATCGCAAACATTTTTATTTGACGGATCGTTCGGATCGGATAGGATTTTTTGAAATTTTCTGACTTCTAAGCAAGTGTATAACACTCTGCAAATACTCACACAGACATGTATACTTCCCATGTCGGTACATAGATATAAAGAGGGACTTCTAAAGGAAAAAATGGGCATAAAATTCCTACCCAAAACTCATTTCCATCTCTCGGGATATAATGTTTTTAATCAAGGTTAAATGTTTATATAAAATTACAAATTAATCAAACATTTACGTCTGATATTTTAATAACAACAAATGCAGTAAATTGCTTGAGTCTAAAAAAAATGTTTTGAAAAACCGATGGTAATATTTATTTTTATAAGCCGCTGAAACCGAGTAACACGGCGCGGTGGGGGGTTTAAACCCGTTTCCCCTTGTTTGTGTAGGTTTTTTTTCTTTTTCATGTACTTACTTTCATTTAACTACCTGACTCTGTTGCTGCAGATTGTTAATACCTACTTAGATAGTTTTAAAGACTTACCCAAGAAATCAAGATTTGGTTGTGATAATTTTGCCACCTTGATGGACCACGGTGGGACAGATATCATGTCTGTTGGGTCGTTCGGATGGCAGTTTTCTGTAAAAGATTAATTTGTTAAAAACACGTGGATGGCTAAATCATTTAATTTAATTAACATTTACACGTTTCGCACATTCATGGACGAATTGATTTTTATTCCAAGTCGTGATTATTGATTAATCATCATTATGATATTCCTGATTGTACTGTTATTAAGCTGTGAAACTATCAGCCTGTATTCACAAGTTCACGAACTACGAGGTTACGTCAAGAACAAAAAGGGTTCGTCCAAAATAAAATCATAATTCGTCATACCCCAGCCGAATCTGTCAACATCTCACCGTAAAACCTTAGCTGAAGTGAACTTGAAGGGAGCTGTCAGTAGCGTCCATATGGAATGACAGCTCACTTCACTTTTGTTTTCACGGTGAGACGTTTGCAGAATACACCGGACCTATGTGTGAATAGATTGTAATTTACCTTTCACATGACGCTATGTACTGTACGATATTTGAAGGTAAACTTTAGGAATAGAATAATTTATTATTCTATTCCTAAAGTTTACCTTACCTATTTATATCGCGTTAATATGGGTAGATTAGATCAACATAACAACTTGATACATTTTATAATAACTTTGCTTACGTAGTTTTTGAGTTAGCTTCACTAATACGTATTTTTTACCCGACTACGGCGAAGAAAAAAGGAGGGTTATGAGTTTGACCGGTATGTATGTATGTATGTATGTATGTTCATCTGTTCCCTCCTATCTTCCAAACCACTTATCACAATTTGACAAATGAGGTATCGTTAGAAGCGTCGTGATTGTCCGCTGGTTATAGGCTATGTGACGTCACATTAAATTAAAAATGGCGCCCTCTAGAGGACATAAAGTGAGGAACTTAAAAAAACATAAGTACCATGTTGGGTATCAAATGAAAGGGCTTTATGAACACATTTCAAAAATATATATATTATAAACCCAAAGAATTTAAAAAAAATCAAGTAATAAAAACTAAAACCCAACTACGACTTAAAAGGTATAAACAAGACACCACAGACAGACAAATTAAAAATCCGGAGTCACACTTAATCTGTTCGATTTATGCCCTAACACGTGCGACTTTCCAATAACTCTAGTTATTGGAAAAAAAAAACACGTTTCTTGTACAGGCACGCCTTTTGTTGTTATAGCGACAATAGAAACACAATCTGTGAAGGAGGAGAGGATGAAGCTGAAGTAATAAATAAAATAAAATAAAAATAGTTTAGGTATTGGTAAAACATGTATAAGTTAGAATAAATATTTTTTGATTGGATCCTCCTTTTACCTATTAATTGATGATTGAAGTACCTATTAATTGATGATTAAACGAACTTACCTGTACGTGAAGTTCGATCATATATAATCATACTAAGGCTTCGTCCAAAGCGACAAGCTTCCCCCTCCCCGTTCCTTTCATGAATAATTGAACACCCTAAGTATTTTGTGAAATACATTATCTTACTGGGAGCTCTAACCGAAATGAATATAGGATCGATGAAAATATCATGTAAAAAAAAAAAAACTACTTAAAATACTCGGTACTACACTATAATGCAGGTAGGTACTGGTAATATATTCATAAGCTTAGATGATATTATATACTTAGATATTCTTAGATACTCAATGTCAATACAATACCTAGCGTAACATTTATCTAACACTTACAAAAGAAACCACGTAAACCAAATAAGTGTTTTCCGAGGTATAAGAGTACTTACGAACATACAGACGGCGTTTTTGACTAACTAATTGGTAACATTGACTATAGTCATGCCTTTCAGATGATATATTTTTCTACATTATTTTTAGCATTATTTTAGTGTTTATCAGAATAAACAAAATGCTTCCTGAATGGGTAATTGGGTACGACACAAAAATAAAAACGGTACAATTTTGTTGGTAAGTACTTTATTTATTCACTATTTGATAAATATTATTTTATTTAGAAGATTATTATTACAGTTTATCCTTTTTTCTCTTTTTAATCTTTATATTTATTAACTAGCTGTGCCCCGCGGTTTCACCCGCGTAGGTCTCGATCCCGTGGGAATATAGGGATAAAACGTATCCTATGTCCTATTCCAGGTCATGGTCTACCCGTGTGCCCATGCTCTCCTCTCTAGAGTAGGGAACGTCGCGGCGCCAGCGTCGAACGGTTCGCGTATTGTATTTTTATACTCGTGATAACTTCGAAATTAAATGTCCGATTCGAATGAATTAAAAAGTGTTTTACTGTTAAATAAATACCCTTTATGTTAAAACTATTTATTTGAATAAGAATTAATATTATGTTGATAAAACTCCTTCGCAAATAATGCATTAATTTCGAACAAATTTGATTACCATAAAAAAGGTTATAGTGGGTCAATCTTAAAAGTTAGACATATGCTGTTGCTGACTTATTTTTAGAACTTTTAAAGAGAAACAATTCCATCATATATGATATTTACGTAACATAAACCGTTTACGCAGCGCACGCAACGAAAGCTCTAAAAAAGGAATATTTTTTCCCGTTTTTGCAACATATTTCATTTATGCTCCGCTCCTATTGGTTGTAGCGTGATGTTATATAGCCTATAGCGTTCCTCGATAAATGGAATCTCCAATACAAAAAGAATTTTTCAATTCAACCCAGTAGTTCCTGAGATTAGCGCGTTCAAACAAACAAACTCTTCAGCTTTATAATATTAGTATTAGTATAGAAGTATAGATAAAATTTTCAAATATTTAAAACAATAAAAGCAGAAAAAAGAAAACTGCTACGCAGTCTTGGCTCCAAGAAAGAGGAACCTCCTAACAACACGAGCCGTGTCCAGAAGTCATTCAATATCTCCATTGTTCATCTTTACACTTAACAATAACATTTTTACATATTAAATAAAAAAACATTATTTTTATAAAAGGGGAGGGGAGGGTTATTTTAAGAGGCTGCATGGTTGTGCCTCGTTGATGGCAATAGGCTCCCTATTAAGTACATGAAACTAAAACATAACTGGCAAAATATACTTTTCACCTCTGCCCAACCCTTCTGGGCATACAGGCGTGATATTAAAAGAAAAATCTTGTAATAACAGCCTTATCAGTAGTAACAGACAAAATATCTTGGTTATAAGTAAAAATTTCATAAGGACGGCTTCAGGCGGTGGATGAAACCTCACTTACCATCCAATTTTCTATCTAATAATACGTCCGGCCTGTCCGACCTTACCCGAAATTGGTAATCAACCATACAATAAAATAAAATGACTTGATATAATAACGAATTAGTTTCGTCTGATTTAGTTATGCAATGAAAGCTTTTATTAGATACTAGCTGCCGCCAACGGCTTCGCCCGCGTGTAATCTTTATAAATTATAACCTATGTTACTCAGGGTGAATGTAGCTTTCTAATGGTGAAAGAATCTTTGAAATCGGCGCAGTAGTTTTTGAGTTTATTCATTACAAACATACACACAAAAATACAAATCTTTCCTCTTTATAATATTAGTGTAGATAAGTAATTGTGTGAAGATATTTTCACAAAAAATGAATCAAGCATCCTACTGTCGAAATGTTGGGAGCTCTCCCTCTACCTACCCTTTCAAACAACTCAAGCGTGAAGTTTTGAAACAAAGAGAAAGAAAATTGCAGACAGGATATCGGTATTTTCTGTGTATATATACAATGGCACATGCCTACACACTTTATGTTTACTCAAATGTAAGGAAGCTCTTTGAAGTTTGCAAACACGAAGCTATAACGTACAAACAAAGGGAACATAGAATCATTCTTGAGAACAAACATGATCGTATGTTGCAACAAACGTGCTCAGAAAGAGATGTTAACAATGAATTGGTGCATAGTGTTGTGTACAATCAACAAAAGAATCTAATATACTATAGGTAACTTTATCCTAATCCTAACTAATATTAATATTATAAATGCGAAAGTGAGTTTATTTGTTTCTTACGCTTTCACGCTAAAATGGCGGAACGGATTTGGATGAAATTTGGCACATCGGTAGACCATGACCTGGAATAGGACATATGGTACTTTTTATCTCTATATTCCCACGGGACCGAGTCATCCGCGGGTGAAACCGCGGGGCGCAGTTAGTACATAATAAAGCTGAAGAGATTGTTTTTGAACGCGAAAATTATTTTTGCTTTTGATAGCCCAATTGTTGAGGAAGGTTTCAGGCTATTTAACATCACGCTAAGACCTTCAGGAGCCGAGCTAAAAGAAAAAAGCCAGAAAGAATGCTCAGAAAGCGATGCGACGCAGTGCATCAGAGGGACAAGAAATTTCACGCAAACCAAGTCGCGGGCAGAAGCTAGTAATATTATGAAGAGGTAACATTTGTGAGTTTGTATATATTCCGAAAAATATTAAACTAATGGGAAGCTACAGTATTATGCTAAAGTAAGAAAATACACGCGGAAAAAGTCGCGGGCACAAGTAAGTTTGATATACAAGCAAGGAATCAATCCCATTATTATTGTGAACATTACAACTCTGTTGGAATCATAACATAAGCTTGCTTGTGGGTAGTCTAAAGTTACGTTAGACATGCTTAGACGAGTGATGCCGAAGTTCTAGTAGATGACAAGTTGTATTTAGTTGCCTGCACAATTGCACATGTATCTCTTCGACTATGGAATACACAACAATTCTCTGTAAAATCACAGATGAACGCAGAAGGCACTCCGCATAATCATTTAAATAATAAGCGACTCTTAGTACGACACAATAAAGTACAATTCAGGTCGCACAGTGCTAATTACCTACTGTTATATTCACATGGAAGTTGCCTCTCTTTCTACCGCGTCACTCTTTTAACTTCTGACTACGTTACGCCCACTGAATTCGACAAGTCAAGCCCGCCGCGTACCTAATTGTAGCTTCATACCTAAAATGCGGAGTGAGCCATCTCACCTCATCTCTCATCTCATCTCTCTTTCATCTGTGGTAAAATGAAAGGACCATGTTCAGAGTCCTATACATGCATACCCTTACTAAAACGATCACTTTCCAAAGATACAAATGGTGCATTTAAAAGCACTTTTTGACCTTTATTTTGAAAGAATTCCTCCTGTCTCAGATAAGGCAACACTTTTTTGTATATTCAGTAACAAAAAAATCTTTTTCCTAGCACTTTTGATCCGTTACACTTAAAAAACTATTGATTGCGAATCATTTTGTGTTAGGCGTTTTTATACATTTTCACGAGTTTTTCTGGTTCACTATCGAATTTATAATAAATATTTTAAACATATATACTCACCTTGTGACCTAGTAGGGTTTGCTAGATTTTGCAACATAAATAACTAGGAACCAGCCTATAATGCACCCAGACTGTGCTATGGTGAGAAATAAGTATATTTTTAAAACCTGAGAATTAGGCAGCTTTTCCATCAGAGATGAGTGAGGTAACTAAGTGGAGAAGCTAAGCTACGAAACTATAATGTACTTTGTTCCATTTTAACCCTTTTCGAGCAGAATGAAACCAAACTGCGCTATGAATATCAATCGATCCTATTGGACACTATCCATCTCACCTCTTTAGAATAGTTATAAAAATCAGTCGTGGACCTACCGGATGTTTATAACTTATGGGAGAATTCCACATAATTATTAGTAAGGTACCTAGTAAGGTGGTGAGACTCAGAACAGTGTAAACCGGAGAAACGGGAAATAAAACAAATCTCTCAAAAACAACGTACCCCTTTTTTATTGAAACAAACAATTTATTTCAAAACCTAAATAAATATAAGCCATGGCAGTTAAGAGACGGAAGATAATTCACTGACTGCAAGTCTCTAAATACGTTGCACGCGCAAAACACATTTGGTGCACCGAAACATTGATGCATGATTCCAATCAACTCAGCACCGCAATATCGTAGGTATCCAATTACATTTCACCGATAAACTGACACGTATCGTTATTACAGTAGGAAAACCAAATCGACAATGAGATATCGCTTTCAAGAATATGTATATCGAGCTAAAATGTGCAGAAAAGTTACGTTAAGTGTATAAATAAACAATAAATAAGCAAATAAACAATGACACACGCACAAAGCACAACTTTGGACTGGTTTGAACGTAACAGTAGGTTTCTATGGTGACGAGTGACAAGTGATTGAATGATCGAGTGACAATTACAATCAGTGTTTCCAGATGGTTCATAATTTTTTACCCAAAAACTTTTCAAGTATCTGCTTCGGAAAAAATACTATATATATATATTACCTACAAAAGAACTTATTAATCAAAATATATGATAACATCTTGGTAACATCATCCAGTCATACACATCCTATAATAATGTCTATTGACTATATCATACATGTTGTTGTTTAAAGTGGTGCACTTCTGTAACTGACGAATTCACAATACCTAAAACTGTATTTGAGTTTGTGTATGTTTTAGTGAGTTAGTCATTGAAGTGCTATATAAATAAATAAGTAATAAGGTGGCTTCCATGGTAATTATCTCCTGTACCTCAAAAATAAGGTATACTCCTACCACTAATCTGATCACATTGAGCGAATGAACGAAATGAACTGTAATCTTTCACATATCGTCGCCATTAATCGAAAATGTAACCGGAAATACAAATAATATTTATTTTTATTCAATTTTAAACATTGGCCTTGATTGACTCTAGACTATTATCTTAAATCTAGTTTGAATAAATGATGGATACTTAAAAATATGAATTGGGTGGAATTGATTAGGGCATAAATGGTCATCGTCTTTTAACTAACAAACTGTCACATAGGCAGACGATTATAAATACTAGGTTTACGAGGCTTAGGCATCTGTTATTTCTTTTAAAAAAAGAACAAATTATTGTTTCTTTGTACCTTCGAAATCTAAAAAAGTGTTAAAGGTTGTTTTTGTATAAGCCATATCAATCGAATCGACATTTTGTTAAAGAAATATCAAGACGGTAATTTAAAAAGAAGATAAGTTTTAATACACTTGAGAATCCTTCCAGATTCAGACGACTAGACTCGCGACAATCTAAGAAGTCCGTTTTGACAGCTATAAAAACGCTTTGTGTAGCGATGAAAAATAAAATTGGTTTCATAATAACTGATTCTCGAGAAATATTGATTGAACATACTTAGAGAGTTTGTAATCGACGACATTTATCTACATTGCTTAAAACTGATTCTCAAGGCTTAACGTTTTATTACATGTACGAGAACGAAACGTCAAAACGGACTTCTTAGATTGTCGCGAGCGTAACTAAAAATACGAATGATAAAGGCGTTCGTCGAACAGAGCAAGGACGATGAAAACTATTTTTACATAATTTAGACCAGTAACAGATTCTGTTGTTTGAACTTTACCAGAATCATTAATTTGTTAATTCGCCTGCGCCAAACTGATTCCGTTTCGGAGACAAAATATTAATTATCTGTAGAGTTTTTTCATTCGTTAATGTTACTATCGATTCGACGATTTCCATTTTTCATTGCAAGCTTATTTATTTGATTCGATGGCAAACAACTTTATCGCCCTTATCCCAGTGTTTCCGTACAGAACGCTGTGAAATCCTAGTATTTCACGATATTTTTGCAAACGAACCGACTTCAATTTTCCGTGAAATGTTTGAGAGGCTTCTTCCAGGACCCTGGCCTGGTTTAGAATACAGAACCTTCAAATAAAACCTAACCCACATGACCGTTTATCTTTATGTAATGTAATGACGTCCACTGCTGGATAAAGGGCCTCCCCCAAGGATTACAAAACGAGTGAACAAGCGTAGTGTGTGATCAATTTTCGTTCATTCTGTGTCTGTAGCCAATTCTCCAGTCAGTGTCTTAATCGAAAAAAGATCCTGATAGTAAGTAGTTACATGTATTGTAATAAAGACTACTTTCATTTCATAATTTAAATGGGTTCACTATGCCATATTTTATTAAGGGGTGGCTGATGTTATAATGTTTGATTTCCCTTGTGGCATGTGACAATGGGCCTTATCTTTCCCCTAACACTTCAAATTATGGTAAATAACAGAATACACATCGTAAAGAAAACTTTTACTATGGATTCTGTACATCGACCCTAGCGTTTAAATTGTTGTCGGGCATAAAAACAGCTAGTCCACAACCACAACTAACTAATTAACATTCGAAAATATTGTTGGAGCTGCTGAAGATTGTAAGACCATCTTTGCATTGTATAAACTCAATCTCCTTTGTATTATACATATAATTGCATAGCACAGGTGTGAGTACTATGTACTATAGAGCTACCATTTACCGGGTACTTTGTCTTTCATTGACTTGAATGTGCCCTGGCGGCTGGGAATGTCATGCTCACTCAAATGTCTCGCTGATGGTGGCGCGTGTGTTGGATCATTTAGCTCCCTTCAAAAAGGTTGAGCTGAATGATGCTGATCCATGCGTCATGTTCGTGAACGGGCGCCGTCAGTTGTGACTGGTCATCTCTTAGCTGCCATGGCTTATTTTAATTTTTGAATTGTTTTTATGTTATAATTGCGGACGCTTTTAACGTGCTTTCTACTTTGTTCTCACATGTATAATTTCAACATAAATGATGTAACCAATATATTGTAACAATATTTTGATTTAAAAGACTGTCCGTGGAGTTTCTTGCCCGTTCTTTTCCATATGTACCTACTACATTTTGGAATGGGCAACTAGCTTCATATTTCTGACTGACCCCTTCACAATTCAAAAGTGCCTGTAAATGGTTTAATTGAAATAAATGCTTTGAGTTTGAGCTGTTGCATACTAAACTGCAGTACAATGTGTGGAACAGCAGATCTTTCCAAACCTGATATTAAGAATCTGCATAATTATAATTTGAGATATAGTTTTAATTTGAGATTTTAGATGGTTTTTATTGCTTTTTATTTAACAGAGCTCGCCTTGGCTATGTAATAATCCTTTCATTTGGTTCGGTTAAAATACTATTCAAGCCATTGACATTTGTTTCAAGCAAAAGAAAAATGTCATTTTCAAAGATGTAAGGAATAAAAAGACAACATTTTAAATAAAGTCTTGATAAATCCCGACCGTTCTCAGCAAAGTTCGCACAGGTAATTCAGCTTACGGAACTGGATATTACCGTCTTGGAACTTGAATCGAAAATCACTAAAGGAATGGAAATAAAACAGGTGGTTACGGAAATTTAGGGGGGCTGAAAGGATCGGCCATGATAAGTGCACCGGGGCTTTGTTTCCCCGTCCCACCCACTTTGTCTCGCACAGTTCAATTTTACTAAGCATAAAAGTTACGTGCAGGTATAGTCTCGCTTTCCGTCGACCGGCGTTAACCGCTCAAGCAGCATTACTTGGTCTTTATTGGAAATCCACTGTAACCGACGTCACACAGAAATGTCGCACGTCCCGTCGTTGAGATGTTCTTTTCTAAGCATTTTTTCGAATAAAATATCTTTCAAGTTCAAGTTTTCATCATCATCATTTCAGACAAAAGATGTCCGCTGCTGGACATAGGCCTCCCCCAAGCACCACCACTTCGACGCGGTCTATGCTTCTCGAATCCAGCGGATTACTGCGCCTTTCACAAGGTCATCAGTCCACCTTCCAACGCTACTGTTCTTTTGCCGCAATTTTTCGGGCCATGTCGATTACCCTGGTTCTCCTTCGGATTTCTTTATTTCTGATTCGATCACGTAGGGAAAATCCTAGTATAGCCCTCTCCAAATCCCTCTGGGTGACTTTTAGCTTTTTAATAAGGCCCATTGTGAGCGATCACGTTTCTGTGTCATAGATCATAACTGGCAACACACATTGGTGAAAGACTTCCGTGTCCGGGTATGTGGGACGAGAAGATATTATTGCGTAGCTTCCTTCTCGTTTTTGAGCTGTTTTAGAGCCATCCTTATCTTGTACAAGGTGACGTCGGGGATGGTTTCAGTATAGTGTCGGGTCAATCTAGCGTTTGCCAGAATCATAACAGGGTTACGTGTTGACATGTATAACTGTCCATAGAACCTCTCTCTGATCTCACGGTTTGACGGATACGATCCTGCCATCATCGGTCTTCAGTTTCGTAAGCTGGCTCAAGTTTTACGGAGCAACTGAGAAACTATGTTGGGGTTGGCTTGCAGTCTAACCGAATGTAGTTGAATACCAGTATTTTACATGGAGCGACTCCCTATCTGACCTCCACAACCCAGTTACTGGGTAACACGCTACCCCATGGTAAGACTGGTGGTCAATCTTTCAGGCTTCTGATAACACGTAACCACTGTCAAATACGAGTATCCAAGAATGACAGCCGCGAGCACTTTGCGAGGCACCTCGGTATGTTAAGATGGTCAACCATCCACGGACTGACCGCGGCAAGATCGGCGATCAATCACGGCGCGGTATTAGCAAATCATGACGTAATTCAATCAGACTCGTTGCGTATACGAAGGGGGCCAATAGCGAGGAAGGATTTCGGTTTTACTTGATTGAGTTGTAATATAACCTAATTGATCGTCCCATGTGGCCGTTATTAGTTAGCCACGAGACCATTTTTTACTGAACTTTACTGTCGTTTGAAATATTCACGGAAGTTGTAATTTCTGATGATGTTTAAATTGTTTGTTTGTACACAATTATAATGAAGCGGAAATTGACTCTTAATTGGCAATCAATTTGTATCGACATGTTGCTTACTTGTTCTCAAAACGCTTTGACCCACAAAATATCAATCAACTGTTTCTGAAATATTTGTCGTAGATATAATGTTAATATTGGGTCCCCACCTATGAAATTGGCGTTTTTTTGGCACAAATAGAGAACCTCCTCACTTCTATAATTTAAAATATTCATCAATTGGTTGGTATTATATCGAATAATAACCATCATAGACAACTACCAATAGTAAAAAAACCTTATTACATATAGTTTTCTAAACATAAAAAATACTGTAAAAATGACACCTCATTTTGTTAGCCGAAACACTATTTTTTTTTTTAACTTAGCCAAATCTTATTTTTGTCGCTTAATCTAAGTGGCATACGTTATCTTAGTTTTTATACATTAGTGCATAAAAGTTTTAAAACATAAGAGTTCATGGTTGTTATATAAATTAAGAAAATGTTAGTATGCAAAATGCAACTTCTTTAAAATTCCCAATACAAATCGCTGATTTAATAGATTTCACTCTTTTGATTTTGAACAAAAAACTACTAAATAAAACTTACGTAAACATAGGACTTTAATAATTTCTTAAAAGCTTGAGCCGTGAAAGTCCTTCTTGCCCTTAAAGATAAGTCTCAAGCTTTTAAGAAAACATTAAACTGGCGAAATGTGGGTGTACTTTAAGCCTATGCTTATTCCTTCGGGAAATAGCGGCATGATCATTAATAATTACTTACACACATACTTTGTAAAATATTTATCTATTTTCCTTTCTAATGACAAAGATTTATCTAAATCGGATCGGTTAGGTGCTAAAGATTGCGGTCCTTTGTTCAAAGTGACGACAGTCAATTATTTACCATTAAATGGTCTTAACATGGAGATAGTGAAGTTCGCAAAGCTCTCTCGAAACTACCTTGATTGAGATAAATACCTCTAAAGGATATTACAAGTGCTTCACATCTATCATTATACTTATACTTATATACATTATACTTATATACTTTGAGAGGTTTCAAATACGATATTAATTGATAGGACAGCCACAAGTCTTTGATGGTAGTGACGTAATGGTCGAAAGCATTAGGTGTAGTTATAGACTATTTACCCGACTACGGCGAAGAAAAAAGGAGTGTTATGATTTTGACCTGTATGTATGTATGTTCATCTGTTCCCTCCTATCTTCTAAATCATCATTAGTATCATTCGAAGCGTATTGATCATCCGCTGGTTATAGGCTACATCACATTAAAAATGGCGCCCTCTAGAGGACACATTAAAACAGGAACTAAAAAAAAATTGTATAAGGGGGATGCGCTAGGGTGGCCAGCGAAATTCAAATTTACTTACGTTTTTTGCAATTTGCAGGTCAGTATCAGGTTGTATGTTGATTTAACATAATCAGCCTATAATGTTCCCACTGCTGGGACACAGGCCTCCTCTCTATGAGAGGGAGTGGGCCGTAATCCACCACCCGGGCCCAGTGCGGGTTGGTAGATGTAACATGTCTTCGAATTTTTGGTTCTAGGACATGCCGGTTTCCTCACGATGTTTTCCTTCACCGTTTTGAGAGCAGTGGCGATGAAATAGTTTACACAAAGTAAAGCGCCTCTCAGGGTTCGAACCTACGACCTACAACTCGTAAGTCGTGGCCGTTACCACTGGGCCACCACTGCTCTTGTTGATTTAAATAAATATATTTAAATTTTCATAAAACTTCCTTTTCTGGTCTCGGTAGGCAATTTTGTTTGCTCTACGGCGTTATTTGCATTACGAATTTGAATTATTGTGCCTTTAATAATATTTCCAGTTAAAAATTTTACTTGAGTCTCTTAATAAATTCTGTATGGCTACATTTTATGTTATTGCACGTTAATTAATAAAAATCGACATTTCAAAGCGCCGTCATAGGTTACACAAAATGGAAAAAACGATCTTTATAGGGTGGCTGGCTAGCTGGATGACAGTGACCATGAATCGAGCTGAATGGCGTGCTATTGGAGGAGCCTATGCCTAGCATTGGAGTTCTGTAGCAGATGAAGACAATTGGTTAGAGATTAATATAGGCACGTACCAGCAAATTCGAGACCGAAGAGCTTCCAGGTTCCCCTCTTGGTGACGATGATGACCTGCGGGCACACGTTTCGATGCATCATGTGCGAGTTGTAATGCATGTAGTGCAGTGCCTCGATGAGCTGTGGACAAACAACATGGTCAGTGGCGTGGTGACGAAACAGCTATAAGAAGAAGGAGAGCATATTCTAATTAATTATTTAAAAACCGACAAACATTTCGCACATTGAATTGTTATCATTATGATATCAATTTTATGTACGAAATGTATGTCTTTGCATATACATAATACCTATTGTTGAGTATGATCAACATTTTTTTGCATTCATTTCGTGGGCTACCTCGCCGCACGCACTCATGGGCTTGATCATTAAAACCCTCTGGGCACCCTTACTATTAAAAAACCGGCCAAGTGCGAGTCGGACTCGCGCACGAAGGGTACCGTACCATTATCTATAAGAACGGCAAAAAAACTTACGTTTGTTGTATGGGAGCCGCCTTAAGTATTTAGTTTTTCAGCATTTGTTGTTATAGCGGCAACAGAAATACATCATCTGTGAAAATTTCAGCTGTCTAACTATCATTCATGAGATACAGCCTGGTGACAGACGGACAGACAGCGGACATCTTAGTAATAGGGTCCCGTTTTACCCTTTAGGTACGGAACCCTAAAAAATTATGCAAATTGGAACCAAATTTAGTAGGTATACTATGTGCTTTAAAATAACTATTTATAAGAGTTTCTAAACTCAAGTTACCATAAAGCCTTTATTCAATTCATGCCATAAGTCAAGAATTGGGTTTCCTATCTAATATAGTATGCTTTTAGATTATATTCGCAGATGACTCCCCGCGGAGTGTATGTTCCACAAACAATAGTTCACCTAATGGCGTGTCCAGCGTCTCTTGTTGTCTGCACGTCTCGCTACAGACTGTAGCTGCCAACCTCGTAGCCACATTCTGAGCCGACACTATACAGGGTGTTATGGTAAACACCGTTATCCTTAAAACCAGTGGTTTGGTGTCATTTATAGAACGTAAAATCGATGGAAAATTACGACTTTTTTTAAATTACTTTTTACCACTACAGTATTTCACCCTTTCTCCTATGCACTAGGGCAACGAACTTGCGTCTCAACACGGGTGGGGGGCGTGGGATATGTCCTGACCGGCCGTAAGCGCGATCCCTCTCTCAGTCAGTCAGCTGTTTCGCTAGCGAGCACGGTGTCGCATAGAAACTTTTAAAAATCTTTGAATGAAAATAACGTTTTTTTTTGTTAGTTACTCGGTTATTTATTTTTATATTTAAGTCAACTACCCATGGTTTGAACACGGGTGGAGGGCGTGGGATGTAACCTGACCGGCCGTGAGCGCGATCCCTCTCTCAGTCAGTCAGCTGTTTCGCTAGCGAGCACGGTGTCGCATAGAAACTTTTTTAAATCTTTGAATGAAAATAACGTTTTATTTGTTAGTTACTCGGTATTTTATTTTTATATTTAAGTCAACTACCCATGGTTTGAATGACAAGACTGTTTACCCTTACACCCTGTATAGATTTTCATCGACACGTTATGAATATCTTCGTAGGTATTACATAATTTAATAGGCAAATCATTGAAATATCAGTTCTGTAAGCAAATCGAAAAACCTTACAAGAAAATCGGTTCGGGGAATTCGCGTGGTATCAATTATACCTACAAGTATTTGTTAAGAAAAAAATATTTTAAGGCTTCGATTGTTTATATAAACACATTTCTGTTTTCCGTATCATGTTGCCATAGTAATTTAGTTTAACTATTTTACAAGTTAATTATTTGGAGACTATCGTTCGATGTTCGTCTTGTGCGTTACCGACATAGCTTGCAGAGCAAGCAAGCTGAAGAGCTCGTGGACTGGCCATGTTTGTCGAAGGACCGATGGTGGAACAGACGATTCCTGAAGTGGAGACCGCGTATCGGTAAGCGTAGTGTGTGACGCTCCCTAGCTAGATACCACTACCCTAAACAGGTAGCTGGGACACAATAGATCCAGCACATACTCCAACTGAATGAAACGAAATTCAAATCTTGTATAAAACGCACACTATGCCGCCAAGCATATTATAAATTGGGGGATTACATCGCTGACTTTTGTCAGCGATGTAATGCTTGGCTCAGCGCTGAGTATTTCGGTGAAATACTCTAGTGGTAAAAAGTGACGAAAAAAAAGTCGTCATTTTCCATTGATTTTACCTTCTATAAATGAAAACAAACCACTGGTTTCAAAGACAACTGTGTTTACCCTAACACCCTGTATACTAGGTCAAACTCGACATGAGAAGCTAAGCAAGAACAAACAATGCGCTGCAAATGATTGCAGCGCGTTTTTAAACTCTGCTTTAAAACTGCACAAATTATTGAAGTACAGAAGACTTAAAAGACTTGTTTGCTCTGCGTAGTCAAGTTATGACTAAGTTTTCTGAAGTCAATTATGTGCCTAACTTTATAATTAAGCAATCTGAAAACGGGAATGGAATTTTCCGGGAACTCATTAAAATATAAATATATACCTACTTATTTATAAAGGCTTTGATAATAAAATATGATACACAATAAAACAACTACTACCTAAACTAAAAATTAAACAATGTTTTGGCTGAATCGTGTTACCCTCAATCAAAATAACTAGCCTTTTGTCAACTATGTTGGGGTCGGCTTCCAGTCAAACCGGATGCAGCTGAACACTAGTACCTATTTTATACGATGTGTTTTTATTGATATCCCATAACTCTAGGGTATGATTGAGACCATATCAAAGAACCAACTGGCATATGAATTATTCTTCAATGATCTTTTTTTTTTGTTTGCATTTTTCATACAAAATAATTCGACAGTCACGATTATTAATGTAAAACACCCTTACGTGAAATATGACAACGTCAACATTTTCTTAGCTTTAAATATGAAGGATTGGTTTGAATAAAAATGAATTACTCTTATTTATCAATGAAACTTAGATACCTATACACATCGAGAGTCTATTTTATATCTTCGAAACTATGCATTTTTGGACCACCTATTCTAGGAGATTATGTGTTCTTTTTACTTAAATAATATAACCCTAGAGTTATGGGATATCAAAAACAACACGTTGTATAGAGCAACTGCCTATCTGACCTCCATAACCCAGTGTTCCTACCCCATAGATAACATCGAAATATGCCTTCGATGTGTTGAAGCAAGCAGTTGTGTGATTGCCACGTAAATGACATCATTGTCACACAGCTACCTAATAGCATCGCATGAAATTAAATATGCAAAACATTATGTTAATGTACACTATACGCTGTTAATTCTGGAAGACCTGTTAATTTTCTTAGCTGTTCAGTTTTAAACGTGAATTACTAATAAAGAACTCACTAAAAACTCATTATTAAAGTTTCACCACGGATAAAATTATGTGTCGTCTGCGTAGGCGCTAACTCGTAATTTTACTCAACTATCAATTGATTAGTTTTGTTCAAGGAGTTACTAAGTAGACAATAAGCGAGTTCCCGAGTTGCCAACTTCCTTTTTTTTTAGTTTGAATGGTGGAACAACCGAAGATAACCATATAACGATTAGGTAGGTATAACAATAAGGTAGGTACTGGAAGCACCTTACATCTATTATTCTTCAACAGCACTTCCCTCGCGACTACTTTCGCGTGAATTTTGTATTTTCTCCTACAAATTCCCACAACCCTTCTACCCCTATAAATTATCATAATCATCCTAATCCTTATCCTATCCTAACTAATATTATAAATGTGAAAGTGAGTTTGTTTGTCTGTTACGCTTTCACGCTAAAACGGCTGAACGGATTTGGATGAAATTGGCAATTATGTAGACCATGGCCTGGAATAGGATATAGGATACTTTATATCCCGATATTCCCCCGGGATCGAGACTTATGCGTGTGAAACCGCGGGGCGCAGCTAGTTTTTTATATATATGCCCATATTCTCCAAAGAGTTAGGTAAAGGTGTACTTATAGTACCTACACCCATATGGTGTACCTATATTACCTATACCCATATATCGCGTAATTATATAATGCGACGCATTGCCCGCCCGCGCTATTTATTACTTCGCTTTCATTTAGCGTTCTTTTAGACTTTTTTCTTTTTGCTCGGCTCCTAAGGGCCGTAGCGTGATATTAATAGCTTTTAGCCTTCCTCAAGAGTTGGGCTATCAAATGCAAAAATATTTTTTCAAATCTGAGTGGTAATTCCAGATATAAGCGCGTTCAAACGAAAAAAAAATTAAACTCGTTAGCTTTACTATAATATCATAATATGATTATGTTCAAAAACAGAGCTAGAACTGGTAACATTTTTAGGGCAGTACTTTGAGGGACTATACAGCCGTTTAAAGCATTACATAATAAGCTTATAATGTTCCCACTGCTGGGACACAGGCCTCCTCTCTTCGAGAGGGAGTGGGCTGTAACCTACCTACCACGCGGGCCCAGTGCGGGTTTTTTTTGAGGCTGGGCAATCACCGTATGACTTCTCCCGCTCTGGGCGGAGCGGAAGGGCGTGTCAGAACTTTACTGGCTAAAACCCGCCCGTCAGTTGCCTGTTACCAAGGTCCCGGTATCCCTTTCGGACTTTCCCTCAATCTTGGCAGGTACCCTAACACCCTGTATATACAAAGTAAAGCGCCTATCTGGGGTCAAACCCACGATCAACCTTTACAACTGGGCTGTCACTGCTCCATCGTTATATCAATAAAACTTCTATTGTGTCTCGTTCAGAGTCCGTGAATGCGCTATTCCGATCATTTTGATTAAAATTGAATTTAGCAGCCATCTCAAATAAAATACACTCATAGATTAGGTACGTACTTAGTAGCAAATATGACACTGAAAAATTTGTTTACGGAAGGTTTACAGTTACAAGTAACTAGATATGTTCCGACAAGTCGGTAAAGCCTAGTAACCGGCCACTTTCGTAGCCGGCGACTATTCAGCAAAGAGCGCCGACGCCCACCACGAGAAATTATCATTTGGCACTGATTACTCACGATTTTACGGGTAATAATTGTCCAATTGGTAAAAAATAATCCATCCATATACAAGACTTTATTTTGATGTCATGATTAAATTTAATTGAGCTGTTTCACTTTAATAAACAATAACATATTATTATTATCTTTATTTTTACACAAAAACACCGCTCTGGCCCGTGCAAAAGTAAAAATCAAGAAAACATGAACAGACACGCTCGCCGACGACGGCGCCGGTTGCGGCTTACGCACGAATCAGCTGTAAACAATGCGTCACAGAAATTGCCGAATACCCCCGAAATCTTGATCGGCTCGGCCTCTTAACTCAGGTCTTGTTCGTTTCGAAAGATTTCTAAATGTAGGACCTAATATTATCGTGCGTCCGTCTCATTTATTTGTCAGTTTGTTTTGTTGTTTTACAATTTTATTTAGTATTACAATTCAAATATTAATGATTATTTCCCCCCCCCCTTTTATATACTTGTACATATTATTAGTATTGTAGTGTTAGATGTATAATAATGTATATTATTGAATTAATGTAAAAAAATATTCGTTATTATATGTATATAATAAAATATACCTTACACTAATTTATTATTTAGTATACATAATTATGTCCACAAATTGCAGTATATAACTGATTTACTTCCGCCCCGTCACCCTTCAGGTTCAGTTGAAAATCAGTGTCGGGCACTAGTTGTCTGGCATTTTTGCTGCTAATTGCTTACACACATTACACTTTTTATTTTTTTTATTTTTTCTTTATGTATTAATGTTGTGTTCTGTGCCTTTTATTCTGTACTAAATAAATGTATTTTCTTTAATTCTTTCTTTTTTACCCCGTGTTTGGTAACAAAGAAAGAAGTAAAGAAAACACATACATAATAATAAATAAAAATAAGTACCATACTACAGGTAAGGTGCGCGACCTAGTTCTCGAGAATGGTCACGCCACTTTGTACTGGGATCGATCTATCATCACTGACAGGACTGAGCCTGATATTGTGGTGGTAGATCGGCGAGAGCGCCGATATCATTGTCCCTCATGACGAGAATCTCGTGAAAGATGAGAAAGATAAAAAAACAGGTATCTTTAGCACACGACGTTGTCGATATCTTTTCTTTCGTTATTTTTGCTTTTTTTTTTTAAAAAGTTGCCCCACACTAAGAATTTCTTCCTGTATCGTGGGTGAGTTTACAAACAGAAACTCACATACACTAACACCCAGACCCGGAACAACTAGTTGCAGATCATACAAATATTTGTTCCGTGCGGGGATCGAACCCGTGACACGTTGCGCAGCAGTCCATCGCTCAGCCACTGCGCCAACCGTGTCGTTGTGTGTATATGTGGGACCATTGTGCCGATAATCGTGCGGAGAGCCTCGACCAACACCTCGGGAGGTTCTCGTTGCGCGACTGGTTCAAGGGCTTAATTCAAAACTCCTCGGTACGACTTGCATTGTGAGGAGGTTCCTGTCTCTGGTGCTTTAATCACTAGCATCTTGGTTGGACTCGCTCTCGATATAACATGAAAATACTTAACATCAACCCTGTTATCTCCAAAGAGTTACGCAGAGTTATATATAGCTATAATAGTATACCCACATTTCGTTAGTAATGTTTAAGTCCCATGTAATAGGGGGCGAGCCTATTGCCATCAACCGAGCATAAATCCAGACTCCGGGCTGCTACTAAGAAATTCTTAATGGAAAAACCCAAGAACACTTTGCAACTTTGCTTTTCCTCGACAGGTTTTTGACTCAATTAAAGGAAATAATAAATGCTGTTCAAAAGAGTTATACTGGGAACTTGGGAAGTGATAAAGATTGTTTCATTGCATTTTTATAATAATGAAACACGATCAAACGATTCCAAGTTTTCTTTTCAAACGTAGCACTTAAAACCTTTTAGTGTTGCTGGCTTGAGTTGCATAACGATCGTTATAAAAAAATTAAAATAATTTTCCAAAAAGCCCAAATTTAGCTTTCATGACTTTTAACACCTAAAAATATTTACTTTTGACGCGGTATTACAACATACCGCTACAACCACCTCTGTGATATGCGATACTTTTTCTGCATTTGTACCCGCCACTCGCAGTATGCAACAGCTGCACTGTTCACAGATGACAGGTTGTGCGAATTCCATGTTTCGTAAAAACAATGTTCCGCGAAGTCCAATAATTATGTTGCAATGTAGATAAAGACTTCCGTTTCCTCACTTCAGGTGTCACCACTGTCGATTAATCAATGCATTGACAGCTTCCACGTCAAACTATTTCTTTGACAAATAATGAATTACCCTTTCCTCAGCTGTGTATTGCAAAAATACGGAAATGTGTTTATTTCTTAAATATTATGGTTAATTCAACAAAAGGAGAAAGCTCCACTAAATTTGCTTTTTTACGATGTTGACATTTTCATTCCTTAACTCCTCTTTGAATGGTTCACTGTCCAGTGCCCTGTTTATCAAAACTTACAAGTCTTTTATTACCAAGTATTATTATTTAGTTCACAAGTACTTATATTTTTACACTTTTATTCGTGATTTTGTTTACTTTGTTAGTTACAACTTGTAGAAAATTATAGCAAATCCTAAGAGTGTCCGGCGACTCATTGTTCCGTCTTACAAGTTTACAAGTGTCGTGCTTAGTACCGCAATAAATGTTTAAATTCCATTTTCTTTTTTTAAATGTGATCATAAGAGAGAGGTGACCTGATGCCCGTGTGAACGTGTGATGGAGATGAGCTATGAATGGTAACTTGTGAACGTGTAGACTTGTAACTTTTGATAAACAGGGCCCAGGTTTGTACTTTGTAATTATTACTAAACCACAACGACAACACAATAATAACGTTGATGACAGTTTAAGGTTATACACTCGAAAGTGCTATCATCCCACGAGCGAGCTTTCAGTTTTAAACCCTATTGTTTTGCATCGCTTTGGACGTTTTCAATTATAACTGTGAAAAAGTATTGAACATAACAATTAACCATTTTTTACCCGACTACGGCGAAGAAAAAAGGAGGGTTATGATTTTGACCGGTATGTATGTATATATGTATGTATGTATGTATGTATGTTCATCTGTTCCCTCCTATCTTCCAAACCACTTATCACAATTGGTATCGTTAGAAGCGTCGTGATTGTCCGCTGGTTATTGGCTATGTGAAGTCACATTAAATTAAAAATGGCGCCCTCTAGAGGACATAAAGTGAGGAACTTAAAAAAAAATATGGTTTAATCGTACCATGTTGGGTATCAAATGAAAGGGCTTAATGAGCACATTTCAAAAATATATATATTATAACCCCAAAAGAATAAAAAAAAAAATCAAGTAATAAAAACTAAAACTCAACTACGACTTAAAATAAATAATAATAATAATAAATAATAATTTTATTGAATAAAACGATTACAAAAAGTGTACATTTAGTCAACAGATAAGATTATTTCGTAAACAATAATAGTGCCTAAAAGTAACCTAAAACTTAAATATGTATATTACAGGTGCAAATCGGTAATGATGGTTTGAAACTGCAATGTAAGGTAGCGACCCGCCCGATCTAGGTTAATTCAACCTGTGTTACAGGCCATCACTTTACAATTTATTTAAATGAAAGACTAAAATTTATAGTTAAACTGAATAAAATAAACTATGAATAAATTATGAGAAAAAGCCTAATTATTGGTAGATTATTAAGTACAACTAAACCTAAGTATATTTACAAAAGTAAATACTTAAGAGGAAATAATGCATCATCATGACAAAATTTCTAGAAGTTGTTCTGTGTCTGTGTAGTTGAGAATTGCTAAATATTCAGATAACATTTTACTACATATCTTATGGCTTGCACTATAGAAGCTTAATAACTTGTTGAGCCTATTATATAGAAAAGGTCCTAAAAATACATAAAATCGTTTAGCAAACGCATGACTGGTTTGAGGATTTATGCAAACCAAGTCCTTCCTTCTCTTGTCGGAAGGTACTGGGTCAAAAGGAAGTGCAGTGTGCTGGTGTAGTACTATGCTTAGTATAAATAATTGCCGTAAAAGGTATAAACAAGACGTAATCTGTTCGATTTATGCCCTAACACGTGTGACTCCGGATTTTTAATTTGTCTGTCTGTGGTGTCTTGTTTATACCTTTTAAGTCGTAGTTGAGTTTTAGTTTTTATTACTTGTTTTTTTTTTAACTACTGTTATTCCGATTTCTTTGTTTTATTTTTATACAGAGGCTCCGCTGCCCGTCTGTCCGTCTATCTATCTGTCAGCGGGGTGTATCTCATGAAACGTAATATGTAGACTGTTGAAACCTTCCTCGAGAACCACTGTATCCATTTGGTGAAAACAGCATGAAAATCGATTTTCATGCTGTCTGCGACACACAGACGCGGCGGAGAAGTTTGTTTTATAATATTATGTAAGGATAAGGATACTGGTAGATTGTTTCCTTTGTTGTTCCATTTTCATGTAAAATAACAAAAAGTACTAAAGAATGCGTTACGCTTTTGATTAAGAACGAAGCAAGTATGTACCGAAATAATTCGAGTAGGTATAATTTGAAAAGGAATGTGTGCGACGTGTAACTTACCTATACTACCGTGTTTATTTTTTCACCTTGAGGCACCGCCTTGAGCAGAGCTAGGAACTAAAAACGACTTGGCGAGTAACGAGCAGCGAGTGAGTTACCAAGTCTTTGAGCCAGTGTTTTGCCCGCCAAACGGTCGTCGCTGATTTATCTTTAATAGCTAGAAAACCGAGTACTCGCCGGGCGGTGTGAACACTGACAGTCAGCGATCAACTATCTCTTTTACTCATACGGGAGCTACAATCTTTTGTACGTTTCTTGAGCGGGAAATGATTGACAGCTAGTCGCTTCTTCGTCGGCGGTGATAAAGGTGCTTATAATTGAAACAATTATGTACGTAGGACCTTCATAGTTGTAGAAGAAACCGCGGGTTTTAGTAGGTACGAATCCCTGAGAGTAAAGAAGGTAGATGATACTACTATCAGGTAAAATGATAAATGTGAAAGCCTGTGAGCCTATGAGTTTGCATATTTGTTGATCAATCAGCTGAAACAGGCTCCAATAATTAATAAACTACCTACTCAAAGGAGCTAAATTGAAATATCCATAATTGTGCCACCGGAAATTAAATGTATTCAGCGAAGGTGCAAGTGCAAATGGAGGTAGGTTTGAATCAATTTAATGCTATTAAGTGAAATGCTGGGAAATGTCGGTGAAATGAGGAATATATTCATGTCGCGAATGAAGATACGAGTGCTTGTTAGCAAATCGATTTGCTCAGTCATGTTACCGCTTTAGTAGAAAACGTCCAAGCTCAAGGTTTGTGTATTTAGATTTATAAAATAATTATTTATTACGATACTAGCTGTCCCGACAGACGTTGTCCAAATTTCAATAATTTATACAAAAAAGGACGTACAGTTTTTCCCGAATTTGAAGATATTCCAGGACACTTTTCAAATTATTCTTTCCGCAAGAACCTGAGTCGATTATGACGAACAATTAAAATTAAAATTTGGCAACTCAGTCCTGCCGCCGTTCTGAAGTGCCTTCCTACGAACAGAATTTCATTTTTAGTAAATAGATTTTGAACGATAATAGAAAGGCAAGTTATATTTCAGTCTAATAACCTTCCAAAAGAAAACCGCCATGCTTTCTAAATACTAGGGCATTATTTAACAGAGCCTAAGGAATGAAATATCCGCCAAATCAATTAGTCAAAACCACATAATTATACGGAGATGATATAACCCGTACAACCAGGCATGACTGACATTGACCGTAAATACCTACCTGAAAGGACTTCTAGATTACTTTTTACAGGATGATTAAATAACATTAATTTGGCCAATTTAGATTACAGCTTGATTAGAATTAGATTGTTGGTTTATGTTTGCCAACTGTTGCCAAAATATAAACACTCATAAATAAACAAACTCGACAGATATAAGTCAGTTACTGTCTTTTATCTGTTGAGTTGTGTGCCATCTTTTTATTAGATAGGCCTTTAAAAGCAGCAAAAGCGTACAAGTTTGCAATAAGCGTTAATAAAAATAACATGTATGCTTGATGAGTGTAAAACCACAAACTTTCACGACAGCATGCAGCAGCAACGTTCAGTTTAAAATGGGTTTGTTGACAGCTCGAAACATTTGTGGAGACAAGCCATTTGTAGCAGACAGTGCAGGCCGGCCGCTATGAAATTCATTTGTCAGTTTGTAGTGAGATATTCTGCATCATACAACTTTTACCGTACAATTTGATAGCAAATAAACTAGTCTCTTTTGACATTTGCACTCTACACTTGAAATATTATGCCGGTTAGAAAATAAATCTGAATTGCTTTTCAGATATTTTTAAAACGGATTTATGTTGAGTCTGTGAGTGTTATTTTACCGATAGTTATGAACAACGGCAACAAGAATATGTAGGAACTTGATTCCCAATGAATTCAAAGCCCACGTACATATTCGATGGCTTATGAAACATAAAGTAATATTGTATAACGAAAATGTAACAATAGGGCTCTTGAAATAATAGCGAATACCTAACAAATTGTAATTATTGTAAGCTATTTTTAAAAGTTACCTACCGTGTTATCGATTTAGGAATGGATGCTTTTTTAGGGTTCCGTACGGAATCCTATTACTAAGCCTCCGCTGTCCGTCCGTCCGTCTATCCGTCTGTCCGTCTGTCTGTACCATATGCTGTATTTAATCAACAAAAATTAAAAAACCCGTTTCCTAAGGTTGCATTTTTGCAACTGTAAAAAATATCTTTGTAAGTACATAGAACATCGCGAATATTTAAATTTAAGACGAAAACTATTCATCGTTTAGTGTTTTCATTTATTTGCTAAATATTGTACGGTGGTATGGAAAACTCTTCGTGCGAGTCCGATTCACACTTGGCCGGATTATTACATATCCGAAAAAAGATTTTGCTTGATACCAAAGATTTTCTTGTTTCTCCTAAATGTGATGTGTTTGTGAATGAATGGAGTAAAATCATGCGTGTATGTCTGGTGTTCTATGAGAGAAAGTACGCAGTCCACTGTTCCATGTTATAGTTTTAAAATTAAATTATAATGTTACACCATAATGATTGTCAACGTAATAGGTAATAATTGTTTCTATGTTAATTAATGTAGTCGGTGTTGTACCGTTTTAATTAACTATAAATAAATAAGAATACTCTTATTTCTACTCTTAATATTAATTTAAAGTCGACCAACTCATCACCAACTGCATAGGACCTTCCTAAAACCTAGACCCTACCTATATAGTCAGAAAGTCGACGCTAGTTGCCCCATTCCTAAACGTAGATCTCTGAAGAACGGGCAAGAAATTCTAAGTACACTCTTTTAAATCAAGATAATAATATTATAAAATTCTGGGTACTTAGTCTTGTTTTTCTTTAGTGAAGATAAAGTAAAAAAAACAATATTAAGATTAAAAATAAGCCCTGGTATTAAAGAGATAACCATTCATAACTATGGGTGATACTTGTGCTTGTCGCGTGCATTTAAACCAAAATGCTACATTATACTTAGCTGAAGGTATTTTCGATTGAAATATCGATCGAATTTACGTAATGTTTGATTCGAGCTAAATAGTGATGATTCCTTTCGATATTGCAGTTAAATGAGTGTATTTTTGCGTGGAATTAAAACCAATTTGGCATAAGTGCTAGCTAAGACCACTGTCAATGATATTAAATTAACAGATATGTTATAAGCACGCAATCGTGAAGACTCGAAAACATTCCAATTGTAACGTTTTTACTTGTAGTGAAATGTAAAATGAATGAAACGTGGGTATGTGTGCCGCTGCTGCGCCGAACACTTTTTTCGGTTGTTTTGTGAGTGTATAACATATCTGTTGATATAATATCATTGTGTACTGACAAAACTCACACTCGACGTACTGTCACGCAGTAAATTTTCGAAACGGCACACTCAGACGCGCTCTTTGCAGAAACCGAGCGATTCTCGCGGTGCTGTCAGTAGCGGGCAGACGAGTAGTAGCCGCGATCTTTTTGAAAAAGGAGTGTAGGTCATTCTTCCAACAAATAGGACTAGTTTCCATATTGTCCATATTTATATTGTGCTAAGACACTACATGGTAAACAACACAAAAATAAATCTTATGACGTTGAAGTCGCGCACAGCAATCTCACCTTTTTCTTCTTTTAGAATCCTTTTTAAATAAACTTTACTTCGTAAACTTAAGAAAATTTTAAACTAGTTTCACCAACTGTTCATTCTTGGATTACTTTCTTGGAAAACTAGATTTTTATTAGAAATACATCCGACTAGAACTTAAGATGTTGTTTTAAAGAAGTTAGTACCAATGTAAGCTAGAATTACCCGCTACATACTCGTATTACGTAAAAATATAAGATTAAGTATATTTCATAAATTAAATAAATCCATGTCTAGTTAATTATCCTGGAATTACGTAAATTACTTTAATAACAACTTACCATAAATTTGAACAGAAACATTAGGTACTTTCGAAAAAAGTGTAGCGAACATATTTTACTCTTACAAGAACAACAACAGACAATGAATATTAAGTTCTAGTGTATTTGTGGAACTTACTCGATGCAACATTAATGCCTAATCGATAATGTCTAACGAGTTTTAAACACTACATTACTAATTCTGTGTTTTTTTTAGAACGAGCTGCCATTAATGGTAGTTTCAATAATAAATTATCGAACCTTTTCTTATTCCACTAAGTTCTGTAGATTGACCCCATTATGTCTTTTACATCAAAGCATTGATTGATTTCACCAATTTAAATGAGACTTTACGAAAATAAGTTTACATAAACAAACTAACACGATTTTTAAAAGTGTTAAATAAATAGATGTGGGCATGCAGGCTGCAGGTATAATTCAAAAAAACATTTTACAAAAAAAAAACAAAAATAACACAAAAAAAAGTGAAAAATAACTTTAATTTCGGAAGTCGGTGTCTTTACTTTTCAATTTTCGTTTTTTCCACCGACTTCCGAAATTAAAGTTATTTTTCACTTTTTTTGTGTTTTTTTGTGAAGTCGGTTGTTTTTTATTTTGTAAAAAGTTTTTATTTTTCACTTTTTAGTTGTGGTACCTACCCCACACAAATTCGTATACCGTTATCAGCTATGTAAATGAAGATTAAGATATCGTCTACATACGTAAAGTGCGAAAAAAACGTAATTATTGAAGCTAACTTAAAAACTACGCAAGCAAAATTAATAAAATTTATATGGGACCACCTCTGAAGTATGACCTACCAAAAAAAAAAAATCATCAAAATCGATTCATAATTGGCGGAGTAATCGAGTAACATACATACAAAAAAAAAAAAACCTACAGATGAATTGAGAACCTCCTCCTTTTTGAAAAAGTTGTTTAAAAAAGGAATAGCTAACAGGGCATCAAAAATGCATCGTCGTAATCACTGTGGATGGCTAGGTAGATTTTTGTTCTAAAAATGATAACGGTTTTTTTTCAGGATCAATACTAATCAAAGATAGAAAAAAGTAATTCTAAGGACAGTTTGAATACACACAAAAACAGGATTCTCTTTCAAAATACTTCTGAAATATGGAAAAAATCTCCTTCCATTAATTCATAAAATACACTATGTTAACTAACAAAGGGCGTTCCCGTTAACCTGCAACGGTATAGCGTGTATACATGCTAAAAAAAATATTACTAACCAATTAAAAAAAAAAAAAAAAATGTAGTGAAATGTTCACAATACGATTAAATTTAAACGTAAAAGAAACACTCTGTACACGCACACTTGTATTTCAACGTAGAAAAACAAGTGTGACAAATGGGCGTGTACAGAGAGTTTCATTTTCCGTAACAATTTAATATTTTTTGTGAATATTTTACTAAACAAAAACAAAAAAAAAATCTTTTTTTTAATGGTAATATTATTTTTTTACCATGTATAGACGCTATACTATTGCAGGTTAACGGGAACGCCCTTTGTTAGTAAACATACTGTATATCGTATGTTCCATCGAAGAGTTTATTCAGTGAGCGTGTGAAGTATTGAGGACGTTCGTGTCACAGAGTGACAGAAAAACACGGACAAAAATCCATGCATTTTAGTTAACCTACAATACATGATCTTTTGAGCCTGTCAAACGTGTGTGGACCCGGATTTGAAAACATTCTTTCTCGTCACACAGGCATTTGATTTGAACGTTTTCGGTTTTATTTTCACATTCAACTTCTCGTAAATCGGACTTCATGACAATGGAAATACCGCTTTAAAAAAAAAAAACATGTTCATGATTATTAATATTAATCATGTTTTACGATATTCATATAAAATTACAGTCACAATATGTATTCTGTAGATCTATGTATAATATTTTAGCAAAAATATTTAGGGTGTAAAATATATGTCGTAGATTATGAAAGTTGAGCGATAATAGTCTCTCAATTGATTATTGTAGTACTAAGGAGAGGGTAAACGCCGTGACGCGCTGGCTAGAGTGGGGCGTCACGTGGACAGAGTCGTGGTAAGGGAAGTGACTGAACGACGAGGCAGTCTTGTGAGGGCAACGAACGGATGCAGACCTCCACTTCTCCTATGCGAAACTGTCGGTTTGCCCGAACGCGTAAAGTAGTGCGTGAACATTATTAGTAATGTAATGTTCTGAAAGTGAAATACTAACTGATTTGCTGTATCATCGTGTTTTATTGTAAACCTGCACTATGGAGTCCGTACCACCGAATCGAGATAATGATGGCAACTATCGCTCAGCCATCGCTGACGCCGACATCAGAAGTGGGATAAAGGATCTGACTCCCACTGGCGCGCAATGTTTCATTGCCACACCAATTGATATCGAATGCATCATCTGGAGTCAAACAAGTGATATGTTTCCGTTGTGGCAAAAACGGACGCAACATGGTACTGTCGACGCGGCAGCGCGGATGGTATGAAGTCTACTAGTGCTGCGGGTTCGAGCGGCGCCGGCGCAGCGAGATTCGCGCTGGTCACACCGACCGGTGCTGCGCCGGCGCCCCTCGAACCCGCAGCACCGGTCGGTGTGACCAGCGCGAATCTCGCTGGAGGCGCTGACGCGGCGAAAGAGCGACGCATAGATGCTGATAGCTGATGTTTGTGGACAGTTACAGCAATCCGGTGAGTCGTATGATTTTTATTTTTATTCCGGTGCTTAATACTCGTTAGTATTGAGAGTTGTGTAGCCAAATTAAGTGGCAAACGAGTTAATAACGTTGTTGCGTTGACTAGTATTGGTCAAACACGTGTATTCAGCACAGAATATTATATCTTATAGCGTAACGGTTTTGTGATAGAGATTCTATTCCACGTTTTGCCCAATACGTAGGTACTTGCGTAGTAACATTCTATTAGTGAGAGAGATTTTGAATAACGGATTTTGTGTGAGCAAACGAATTAATTTTTGAGAATTATAAATGTGTGTAACGCTATGCAAACTACGGCTATAAAGAATAATGGTGATAAAATTGACACTGATTTACCATTTGATAAAAAAGTGACCTTGTAAACATCTTAGAATTATACTCTGACTTTTATTAACGGTTTTCCGATCACACGTGTTTTTGGTGAGTTGGGCTTGAGATTGATCGACCCAAATTGTACAGTGCCAAGACGTCCTTACACTGTCTCCAAACAAACGTCGAATCATGCGCGATAAGGTTAACGAATTGTCGGAAGCTAAACTAATTAGACCAAGTAGTTTTCCGTTTCCTAGTCCGGCCCTTTTGGTTAAAAAACAGTATAATGGATCATGACCGTGTTAGGAAGATGCCCGAAGGCCAAGTACCAATTGAGATTGTAGACGAAATAGATGATGATTTGGCATCGCTTTAGATTGTGTAACCAGGTTCTCGATTCGTTGGGTCGGAAACCG
The DNA here is from genome assembly GCA_947363905.1 of Lithophane semibrunnea. Classification (NCBI taxonomy): domain Eukaryota; kingdom Metazoa; phylum Arthropoda; class Insecta; order Lepidoptera; family Noctuidae; genus Lithophane; species Lithophane semibrunnea. The sequence goes on from OX376186.1 coordinate 15,318,134, forward strand.
TACCAGAGTATCGTAGCCATTGTGTGCGGTAGCTCTGGGTAGTATGGTCAGAGATTGTACCAGAGTATCGTAGCCATTGTGTGCGGTAGCTCTGGGTAGTATGGTCAGAGACTGTACCAGAGTATCGTAGCCATTGTGTGCGGTAGCTCTGGGTAGTATGGTCGAAGACCGTACCAGAGTATCGTAGCCATTCTGTGCGGTAGCTCTGGGTAGTATGGTCGAAGACCGTACCAGAGTATCGTAGCCATTGTGTGCGGTAGCTCTGGGTAGTATGGTCGAAGACCGTACCAGAGTATCGTAGCCATTGTGTGCGGTAGCTCTGGGTAGTATGGTCGAAGACCGTACCAGAGTATCGTAGGCATTGTGTGTGGTAGCTCTGGGTAGTATGGTCGAAGACCGTACCAGAGTATCGTAGGCATTGTGCGGTAGCTCTGGGTAGTATGGTCGGGTCTAGCCTTGAAGCGAAGACCGTAGAGTCAGAGACGACATTGTATTCCCATGGGGAATAGTGTGTGATTGTTGACCGCTAATGAGATACCTGTGGTTTTGTTTTATTTGATTAATTCAATTTGGAATCATTGTACTTGGTCTCGGTAATCTCGAAACTAGATACATAGTTTAAATTCGTAAGTTAGCCTAGTTTTTAATTTCAAATCTTTAGTTCCAAAATGCTTGAAAATTAAAACTGATTTTAAAGGGTCAAGTCCCTCTTAGTTATCATATCAGCCTAAGTTAGGGAAACCACGTGAGTAGGATTCTCTATCGTCCGTATTGTGTGCGACCGTACTAGTAGTTATTACGTAGTCGTAGCCCGTTAGAAATCGGTGTCTCTTGAGGCAACTCCAGTAGTCCGTGGGTACGCGATGGACGTGTATCACTGGCGGAGGTCAGGAGGATATGTGAGAGCAATGTGATTTCTAGTCGGCTGGAGAGCCGTGGCCTTAGAGTGATTTACTCGTGTGTGGGTTTCCAAATGTCTAAGGCTTTTAGTGAAAAATTGTTAATGTGAAAAATAATGGTACATGGCTCTGGTTGATGATTTTTGTTATGATAAATCAAAGTTTGTTTAGTTAATTAGGAAGTATTGCTTTGTTAAAACAAAGTGATTGAGGATTAAAGTTTCCTAATCTCAAAAGTTTAAACTCGAACTTTTTAAACTGTTGAAACAATACTCAAAATTATTCATAGCCGGTATGTTAGTGCTAGTTTTGAGCTTGAAACATTGGAAGCCGTATTTAACGCGATCAAACAATTTCGTCAATAATTGCAGTCGGTATTTTACAATAGTGACAGACGGTAACTCATTAAAATTCGTCACGTAAAAGAGTTGATCTGACGCCGCGAGTTCACAGATGGTGGGCCTATTTGCAATATTTAATTACCCGAAGTATAAGGACCCCTTTCAGGTTGTAGAGGTTTTAGGAGACCTATAAACCATAAGATCCTTGAATTCCAGGCGTTGAGACGTATGTCAGAGAATCAAAGTATATCTGACGAAACTGAGGTAGAGCAAAGTTGTAGTTGTAACAATGAGGAGATATAAAGATTGTGCAAATATGACTGTACGTACTGAACATTCTTTGAGATGTTATTATTAAAACAAGGTTACACCGTCAATTTGTGTTGTTACTGCGGGCATTAAAGATGATCTGGATGTAGAAAGGGAACGAAGAGCATTGGCGGTTCGATGCAACATGCTTGTCCGTAGGTTTGCTCGTTGCACGTGTGAGGTGAAAGTGACGCTTTTTAAAGCATATTGTCAAACATTTTACACGTGCAGCCTCTGGACAAATTGTACGCAGAAAGCCATCAGTGCTCTTCGTGTTCAATACAACAATGCATTCAGGATGCTGTTGGGGCTGCCACGTTTCTGCAGTGCGTCGGGAATGTTTGCTGATGCGCACACTGATGGCTTTGCAGCGATCAGACGTAAGCGTGCCGCGTCGCTACTGCAGAGGGTCCGGGGCAGCGCGAACAGTCTCTTGAGTGTCATTGCGGGGAAATTTGATTGCCCGCTCGTCCATTATTTGTCCCATCTGCATGTATACTAACATGGTTATTTAAGGTAATTTGTTTAATAACAAATTATGGATGTTTCTTGTCTTCCGAATTTAAATGATTATTATATTATAGGACTCGTAACTAGACCATTCAATGTTGTTACTTTTGACGATAATGAAACGAAGATAAATATCGACTAGAGCAAGCGGCAACGAACATAAGAAAATAGCGCTAGTCATGAAAAGTCCAGATTTGATAAAGGCAAAGACAAAGCTCCTGTAAGGGTTGGATGTTGACGGGGACTTAGTTTTTATACGTGAAGAGTCAATAAAAGTTAGACCCCTAGAAGGGACCATTCAAGATTGTAGAGATACTTGATGGCAATCATTATCTTTTGAAACCTTTAACTGGCATTAGAATTTTGAAGTAAACTCATTCGAAAGATGCCTCTTAGCAGTGTTTCTGTTGAATTCGATTTGTCTGATGTAGATGAGGTTGTGGAAGGTACTTCCAACGAGTAGTAGAAGTAGTGGTCGTATCACTTGAGGTGATGACGATATGGGCCTTGGTTATGGGTCGCACTGCACGCACTGACTGTAGTCGTTACTGCAATTCACTTGTGAGTTGTTCAGGGGGCGATGGGCAGTCAGTGGTGTGGCGGGGACTCTTCCCTTGGTTATTGGTCGCACCACACGCACTAATCTGTAGTCGTAACTGCAATTCACTTGTGAGTTGGTCAGGGGGCGATGGGCAGTTAGTGGTGTGGCGGGGACCAGGGTCTCGAAAGAGACTATTGTTGTGTGAGACTTCTTTGAGAAGTGATGGTCGTATCACATGAGGTGATGACGATATGGGTGGCAATCGTTGTCACTAGCTGCGTAGGCAGCAGGTCATAATTTGCTTTAAGTAATCTTGAAGCAAATTATGTGTTAGCGTAACACCGCGTTAGTGTACTGTTTAGTTTATTTTGATGATTGCGGCTTAGAGGCACCTTTCTGTTTTATTAGTAGAGGCAAATGCGTTTATTTGTAATTTTCTTTGAGTACGGTCAGGTTGGCCGAGGTTACACTGTTACTCCACCGATGATTGTTTTGTTTCAGAAACACACGAGGACGTGAGACATGTCAGGTTGGCCGTGTCGTAGATTATGAAAGTTGAGCGATAATAGTCTCTCAATTGATTATTGTAGTACTAAGGAGAGGATAAACGCCGTGACGCGCTGGCTAGAGTGGGGCGTCACGTGGACAGAGTCGTGGTAAGGGAAGTGGCTGAACGACGAGGCAGTCTTGTGAGGGCAACGAACGGATGCAGACCTCCACTTCTCCTATGCGAAACTGTCGGTTTGCCCGAACGCGTAAAGTAGTGCGTGAACATTATTAGTAATGTATTGTTCTGAAAGTGAAATACTAACTGATTTGCTGTATCATCGTGTTTTATTGTAAACCTGCACTATGGAGTCCGTACCACCGAATCGAGATGATGACGGCAACTCAATCTCTCAGCCATCGCTGACGCCGACATATAAAAATATTGAACACTTTGTTAGTGTAGTTATACGATTGTTACAAAGATTGAAGAACTTCAGAAAGTTTTCCTAACGAATAAATCTAATAACACTTTGGTCTGGGGCGCGAACCAACGACAGTCTTAGCAAGAGTGGTCAGCAATTCAGAAAAAAATTAGAAAAACTGTTAGATATTTGCCTACAAAACTTATTTTACAGTATTTACTTCATCAGCTATTTAAACTCATCAGTTTGTTAAATCAGGGATTTCGTTAACTTTCAATTAGTCTTAGTACAAATGATTGCAGATAAGAGGATTATCCCGGTGTACTTATTTAATTTGGTTGGAAACGGGTGCACGTACGCCTATTTTGTAGGGTCCATCAATTTTAATAATAAAACCAAATTATGTTTGGCCACGGTCGTACTCGTGATCCATACTTTCATATCTTCAAGGATAGAGTAGATATATAGTTATGTAGGGAAATACCTAGTGGCGAAATTGTACTCAATGAATTTCGTAGGTACGCACGGCTACACATCAAGCTATACATTTCCAGTATAAGCTGACCTCGCATTGTACGGAAATCCTATACAACACGAGATCAGCATAAACTGGAAATGTATAGCTTGATGTGTAGCCGTGTGTACAACAATGACATGACGCCCGGCAACAAAAAATGTCAGTCAACGAAAATAAGAAAGTATTTTAATAATTTCAAGTAAATATTTAATAATTAAAAAAAATATATTTTTGTTTTTCTTCTTTCTAGAGCCTTTAGGTACAGAAAAGCCATGTACAGTCACGGACTTTAATTGATGAGCCACCTTCAAACTTTTCAATTTTGCAGTTTCATACATTCACGAGATTACACGATTAAACACGAACTCAAATCGCAAGCTCGTAAACAAGATGACAAATAAATTACTTTTAATCGGAAATATCCATAGAGGTTGACTAATAAGTTCTCAATGATAAAAATAAATACAATGTTGCATTAAGTTTATCCAATCTATTTGATACCGACCTCCTTTGAATCATAGCTCATTAACTCGATAATTAAGAAAACATAACTAAGAAGACAGTGACAGTTGAAATATCAAGATGACAAATAAATTACTTTTAATCGGAAATATCCATAGAGGTTGACTAATAAGTTCTCAATGATAAAAATAAATACAATGTTGCATTAAGTTTATCCAATCTATTTGATACCGACCTCCTTTGAATCATAGCTCATTAACTCTATAATTATGAAAACATAACTGAAGACAGTGACAGTTGAAATATCAAGATGACAAATAAATTACTTTTAATCGGAAATAGTCTTATCCATAGAGGTTGACTAATAAGTTCTTAGTGATAAAAATAAATACAATGTTGCATTAAGTTTATCCAATCTATTTGATACTGACCTCCTTTGAATCATAGCTCATTAACTCAATAATTCTGAAAACTTAACTGAAGACAGTGACAGTTGAAATATCGATGTCAGAGAATTTCTCCGTACGCTAACGTTACTATGCAGCAGTAACCTAGCAATTGTTTATCGTTGCTAGGTTACTGTTGCTAGACCTGCAATTGCTTGACTTTGAGTAGTCACTGCTGTCAAGTTTGTAGTTCTGCTCTCAGGTTAGCCAATCGGTAAAGATATGAAATATAATTTTCTTCTTCTAATACGAAGACATATGACTTTGCGCGTCGGGAACCGAATAAACCCGATTTGCATTACACGGCTAAAATGCGAACAGTACCAGGTGGCTCATCAATTAAAGTCCGTGACTGTACAATGAATAGCCACTTAACAATGGTTGGTAGGAAGACTGACTGCCCGGATACAAAACCTATCATAATACGGGAGTGCTCTTAAAAGGTTCCTTCTCCATTTATCGTGATTTGTATGGTAACAGTAATGATATAAAATTCAGGCTAAATTCTACACAAAGGAAGAACTAAACGAGCGTTTATTTTGCAAAATAAATATTATAATCTATAAATATGAAACACAGCCGGGTTAGTTACAGCATTTAAGGGGGAGTAGTTTGACAGCAAAAAATCATATTTCACCCGCGCAACCCTTACCTACCCCTCTCATTAAACACGACGAAAACAAAACACAATGCCTTCCCGCCAGCAGAAACTTTTCGTCTGGCGTTTATAGAATTCGAATTTCAATCTTCTGTAGTTTATTTTGCTTATACGATACGCTAAGCTTGAATTCAGAACTATGGATCATGTTCATGTTTTGGAACTAGAAACTCAATGTTGACGTGAAAAAGTTCAAATTTAAATGTTACCAAATTTTATTTAGGACCTTGTACAATTTGTACCTAATGACGTCTTTGTGGAAAACTATGTTACCAAGTAATAAATATAATGCTATATCGTGGATTTCTCTCTTTGGAGGATCGTGCAAAGTGATACCCAAGTAAAAAATAATATTCGTATAATGAATTTTGCACTGTATTGTGCAACGAATATGGCATGTGTCATGAAAACCTTTCCTGCGCCAAACGCGAACAATCCCCTTCGAAAACATTTGAAACATGTGAAAAAGAGGCCGAGTTCTGTACAAAAGAAATAAATGAAGGATTGTCGGCTTCACCACTAAAAGAATTGACATCTATTCATCTATGTAAATGGGTACCAAAGTACCAAAGGGACTAATTATAACAAGGGCCCGAGGTACGCGGCTCAGTACCTGCGCTGTGTTTTGGGCGCGCGCCCGGCGCGTTTTGGACGCTCGTCAAACGCAACAAGATTTCCACATTTTGTTGTAACTTTTAACCGTGTTTCTTTTAAGTTTATTACTAATGCGGAGAAAATGACAAGGAAAAATAGTGAAAAAGGAACTCGCGTCCAAGCGTCAAGGGCACGGTTAGGCTTCATTTACGGAGACGCGAGGAGTCACGCGTGGCTTTGGGCGGCGCGGCCCGCACTGAATTCAAACATATGGCGTTGTATGAGTGCGTTTACGGAGACGCGATTTTACACGCGTTTGTTTGTAATGGAGCGTTTTTTACGGCGGAGCCCGCGAATGGCATAGCCGCGTCACACGCGGTGTTTCATCACGGCGGCGCACACAGCAGCAATTCTCGATGAAGCGATGCCCGCGGCATACCTTCTCCCAGTCTTATTTGTAAATCGCACAACGGAGATGCAAATTGAGAGTGGCAAGTTGCGACATGTGCAGGCCTAACGGCGCCCGGCATGGGCGCTCGCTTAGACAGCAGCGCTTGATAAAATTCGTTACATAGGAATTCATACAATTTTATTGAGCGCCCGAAACGCAGCGTACAAAATGCGCGTCTCGGGCGCTTGTTATAACTAGTCCCTTAGTAGAAAGTTTAGTATGGTCCCTCTTTTTAACTGTTGAAATTGTAGCTTTGAAAACATGCCAAGTTGCATTATAACTTTAGGCCTCATTTACGGAGACGCGGGGCGTGGCGCGTCGCGTGCAGTGTGGCATCACGCGGCGCGTCTGACGTTTTTTCTGTTTACGGTGCGGCGGCGCGTGAAGCGGCACTTATCATCCCACGCGTTAACATAACATATGGCAGTATACGTCTTGATTGTCGCTGCTTTTTTTTGGGGTTATAATATATATTTTTTAAATGTGCTAATTAAAACCTTTCATTTGATACCCAACATGGTATGATTAAAAAATATTTTTTGTTGTTCATGATATGTCACCTAGAGGGCGCCATTTTCAATTTAATGTAAATAAAAATAAAATAATAAAAAATGTTTTATTGACATAAAAAGGTGTTACATTCTAATTTGAAGCCCTGACTCCTGAGCTAGGTGGAACCTGTGTTATAGGAGCCAGTGTCATCACCCGTTTTTTTTTTAAACTTAACAATTTATGTAATAAAATTAAAACAATATAAATTTAGTGCATGCATGCTTGCTCGTGAGTGGTTTATGTATGTTTGTGTGTTTTGTGTGTACGTGAGTGTGTTGTAGGATTGTGTGTGTATGAGTGTATGTGTGTGTGTGTGACTGATTGTGCTTTGGTCTTCATATAGCCGATGACCAGCGGACGATCAAGAAGCTTCCAACGATACCTCATTTGTCAAATTGTGATGAGTCTTTTAGAAGATAATATGAGGGAACAGACATAGATAAATACATAGAAACCGGTCAAAATCATAACCCTCCTTTTTGCTTCGCCGCAGTCAGGTAAAAATTAAAACCCAACTACGACAAAAAAGTCAAATAAAGAGATATAAACAAGACATCACGGACAGACCAATTAAAAATCCGGAGTCATACGGAATTTGTTCGAGTTTGTTCGTTATACCAATAACCGAAGAATAAAGGTATTATTCTAAACAAGTTTTATTTAGGGGCGGTCAGTCGCTCCAATTGTTCGTCTAAGGGTCACCTTACAAGAAGTTTGTCAAAAAAAGTGGGAGTAAACGAATTGAATTTGGATCCTGAGTAAATCGCAATAAGATTTAATCTCCAGTGCGAACTTTCAAATGAACGTGGAATGGGCTCGTTGGCTATGTTGTAAATTTTCTCCGCAAGAAAATTCACCGCAATACAGAGCAATGGCGCTAGTTGTACCTACTTCTTTCTATACTCCGTGCTACTATACCAGTCAAAAATCTGTCAAATAAAATGTATGTCATCTTGAGTTTTCAAATATCAACATTGAATTTTATATGTTTATTTAGACTCGGTATTTATTTATTTATCAATCAATAACACTTGTAATATTCGTTTTGGAAGTGGTTTTAGTGTTTTTTTCATGTTTTCTATGTCTCAGTTTCTTTTGTGGAATGTGATAAATTACGAAAATATTATTTACGAAAATAAATAATATCTCAGCGCAGCTAAAAATTTGAGCGTAGTACTCTCGTCTCAACAGAGCGACGCCGACTGATTTGTGAAACAAAAATATGCTTGAAGTTCCCGTAATGTGCGACGGAAGATGGCTTCTTCCACGAACTAAGAACGTCGTAAGTCCTACAAGCTTTGATTCGTAATAAAACCAAAAATAAAAGGAATAAAAAAAAAGCCTACACAATTTTTTTTGCCTTGTTTTAATACATATAATTATCTAATTTTTATCATAATAGGCATTAGCATTTTAAGTACAAATCGAAAATACGTGAAAATTAGAGGTAACTTCGTGATATTTTTTTATCGAGAAAATTTTAATATTTTGTGTTTCTGTTACATAAAAAGTATGGAAATATCATGTAGTTACTCATACTATTTTTATTTTATACCTAAGTCTTATCAATTTTATGAAAAATCAAATTGAAGACAGGCAATTTTGGTTACGTCCCGGCCTTAAACGATACGCTAAGCTTGAATTCAGAACTATAGATAATGTTCATGTTTTGGAACTAGAAACTCAATGTTGACGTGAAAAAGTTCAAATTTAAATGTTACCAAATTTTATTTAGGACCTTGTACAATTTGTACCTAATGACGTCTTTGTGGAAAACTGTGTTACCAAGTAATAAATATAATGCTATATCGTGGATTTCTCTCTTTGGAGGATCGTGCAAAGTGATACCCAAGTAAAAAATAATATTCGTATAATGAATTTTGCACTGTATTGTGCAACGAATATGGCATGTGTCATGAAAACCTTTCCTGAGCCAAACGCGAACAATCCCCTTCGAAAACATTTGAAACATGTGAAAAAGAGGCCGAGTTCTGTACAAAAGAAATAAATGTAGGATTGTCGGCTTCACCACTAAAAGAATTGACATCTATTCATCTATGTAAATGGGTGCCAAAGTACCAAAGGGACTAATTATAACAAGGGCCCGAGGTACGCGCTCAGTACCTGCGCTGTGTTATGGGCGCGCGCGCGGCGCGTTTTGGACGCTCGTCAAACGCAACAAGATTTCCACATTTTGTTGTAACTTTTGAACCGTGTTTCTTTTAAGTTTATTACTAATGCGGAGAAAATGACAAGGAAAAATAGTGAAAAAGGAACTCGCGTCCAAGCGTCAAGGGCACGGTTAGGCTTCATTTACGGAGACGCGAGGAGTCGCGCGTGGCTTTGGGCGGCGCGGCTCGCACTGAATTCAAACATATGGCGTTGTATGAGTGCGTTTACGGAGACGCGATTTTACACGAGTTTGTTTGAAATGGAGCGTTTTTTGCGGCGGAGCCCGCGATTGGCATAGCCGCGTCACACGCGGCGTTTTATCACGGCGGCACACGCAGCAGCAATGCCCGCGGCATACCTTCTCCCAGTCTTATTTGTAAATCGCGCAACGGAGATGCAAGTTGAGAGTGGGAAGTTGCGACATGTTTAGGCCTAACGGCGCCCGGCATGGGCGCTCGCTTAGACTGCAGCGCTTGGTATAATTCGTTACATAGGAATTCATACAATTTTATTGAGCGCCCGAAACGCAGCGTACAAAATGCGCGTCTCGGGCGCTTGTTATAACTAGTCCCTTAGTAGAAAGTTTAGTATGGTCCCTCTTTGTAACTGTTGAAATTGTAGCTTTGAAAACATGCCAAGTTGCATTATAACTTTAGGCCTCATTTACGGAGACGCGAAGCGTGGCGCGTGCGTGCAGTGTGGCGTCACGCGGCGCGTCTGACGTTTTTTCTGTTTACGGTGCGGCGGCGCGTGAAGTGGCACTTATCATCCCACGCGTTAACATTAACATATGGCAATATACGTCTTGATTGTCGCTGCTTTTTTTTCGGGTTATAATAATATATATTTTTGAAATGTGCTAATTAAAACCTTTCATTTGATACCCAACATGGTATGAATAAAAAGATATTTTTTGTTGTTGATGATATGTCATCTAGAGGGCGCCATTTTCAATTTAATGTGTCTTCATATAACCTATGACCACCGGACGATCAAGAAGCTTCCAACGATACCTCTTTGGCAAATTGTGATGAGTCGTTTAGAAGATAATATGTGGGAACAGACATAGATAAGTACATAGAAACCGGTCAAAATTATAACCCTCCTTTTTGCTTCGCCGTAGTCAGGTAAAAACTAAAACCCAACTACAACAAAAAAGTCAACTAAAGAGATATAAACAAGACATCACGGACAGACAAATTAAAAATCCGGAGTCATACGGAATTTGTTCGAGTTCGTTCGTTATACCAATAACCGAAGAATAAAGGTATTATTCTAAACAAGTTTTATTTAGGGGCGGTCAGTCGCTCCAATTGTTCGTCTAAGGGTCACCTTACAAGAAGTTTGACAAAAAAAGTGGGAGTAAACGAATTTGGATCCTGAGTATATCGCAATAAGATTTAATCTCCAGTGCGAACTTTCAAATGAACGTGGAAAGGGCTCGTTGGCTATGTTGTAAATTTTCTCCGCAAGAAAATTCACCGCAATACAGAGCAATGGCGCTAGTTGTACCTACTTCGTTCTATACTCCGTGCTACTATACCAGTCAAAAATCTGTCAAATAAAATGTATGTCATCTTGAGTTTTCAAATATCAACATTGAATTTTATATGTTTATTTAGACTCGGTATTTATTTATTTATCAATCAATAACACTTGTAATATTCGTTTTGGAAGTGGTTTTAGTGTTTTTTTCATGTTTTCTATGTCTCAGTTTCTTTTGTGGAATGTGATAAATTACGAAAATATTATTTACGAAAATAAATAATATCTCAGCGCAGCTAAAAATTTGAGCGTAGTACTCTCGTCTCAACAGAGCGACGCCGACTGATTTGTGAAACAAAAATATGCTTGAAGTTCCCGTAATGTGCGACGGAAGATGGCTTCTTCCACGAACTAAGAACGTCGTAAGTCCTACAAGTTTTGATTCGTAATAAAACCAAAAATAAAAGGAATAAAAAGAAAAGCCTACACAATTTTTTTTGCCTTGTTTTAATACATCATCTAATTTTTATCATAATAAGCATTAGCATTTTAAGTACAAATCGAAAATACGTGAAAATTAGAGGTAACTTCGTGATATTTTTTTATCGAGAAAATTTTAATATTTTGTGTTTCTGTTCCGCAAAAATTTTGGAAATATCATGTAGTTACTCATACTATTTTTATTTTACACCTAAGTCTTATCAATTTCATGAAAAATCAAATTGAAGACAGGCAATTTTGCTTCCTACCCGCCCTTAATGTTATAATTCTAGAACGGTGGACCGATTTTTATGATCTTAAATTTTTTGGATTTGTCTTTGCCCTGAATAGCAGAATACCTATTGATAAAACATCGAAAAAATCACGAAAAAATATTTGACGTAAATTCATTTTGTCATTTATTTTGTATGGAACGGCTTTTTTAATGATATCTCGGTAGACATACCCACCTGGGGCATGGGGTCTCAACCCGAACAAATTATAATTATTCTTGAAAAAAAATCATAGATGGCAGCATAAGTAACAATGGGGGTGTAAGGGGGCACACTTACCATCTCAGTGCCCCAAGTCAATCTCACCTGCTCGTGTTGCACCCTGCTGAATAACAAACGAGGCTCTGACAACCGACAAATGGCGGTATAACCATTTCTAAATAAAACTTCGCAACTAAATGGCGCAGACTAGTGACGGGCAGCAGCGTCACTAGTGCGAGAAGTTGTGATCTGCGATCGCCAACCCGCATGCCCAGCGTGGCGATTATGGGCATATCCTCCAATGGCAAGCCAAAATCAACCACGGCCCCCAGTTCCCGGCCGCTTTGCTATTCCTGATTTTGGCGGCGGTCACGGTAACGGCAAGGTAGGGGGTGCGAAGAATCTCCGGGTTACGAATGGCCGCCAAACCCAACTGACCTTGGCGACGTATAATGGACGCACGTTACGGCTTGACGAACACTTAGTGCAGCTAGAAGAAGAGCTCGGAAAAATAAGGTGGCACATTCTTGGGCTGAGTGAAGTCCGAAGACAGGGGGAGGACACAATAACCCTTGAATCGGGCCACCTTTTGTATTATCGAGAGGGAGACCAGCTATCCCAAGGCGGAGTCGGGTTCCTGGTAAACAAATCCCTTTGTGACAACGTTGTGGAAGTCTCCAGTGTCTCGAACAGGGTAGCATATCTCGTAGTGAAGCTAACCGAGAGGTATAGCCTCAAGGTTATTCAAGCTTACGCACCGACCTCGGCACACTCGGATGACAAAGTTGAGGAAATGTTTGAGGATATTTCCAAGGCCTTGCATTCCACCACTAAGGCCCACTACAACGTTCTCATGGGGGATTTTAACGCTAAAGTGGGAGTACAGAATTGCAGCGAATCGGTAGTAGGAGCCTACGGGTTTGGCAATAGGAATCATAGGGGGCAAATGCTTGTCAACTTCCTTGAGAAGGAGGGGCTTTTCTTAATGAATTCCTTCTTTAAGAAACAGCCCCAAAGAAAGTGGACGTGGCGAAGTCCCGACACTATGACTAAAAATGAGATAGACTTCATCATAACGGATAAAAAGCATATATTCAGGGATGTCTCGGTGATCAACAGGTTCAATACCGGCAGTGATCACAGACTTGTTCGAGGCTCTCTGAATATCAACTTCAAGCTCGAGCGAAATCGTTTGATGAAGTCTGGGCTCCGTCCAAATATGCTCCAAACTATGTTGGGATCTGAAGCGTTCCAGTCAGACCTGGAGAACCGATTTGCTGCCGTGGAATCCACAGATGACGTCAACCAGGCGCTCGACCAAATGGTGGAAGTCCTCAGGGAGGAAGGTACGCGATTTTGCAAAATGCGGCGTAAAGGCAAGAAGTCGAAACTTTCGGATGAGACTCTGAAGCTTATGACGAAACGACGTGAAAACCCACCTATCACTTCGTCAGAACAACGGGCACTCAACAAAAATATTAGAACATTGGTACGACGTGACCTCCGACGCTCCAATACACGCTCAATAGAGAAAGCGATTGAGCAAAATCGGGGGTCGAAAGTGTTCGTCCAATCACTCGGGAGGAGCCACCTGACGAAGTTGACCAAATCTAGTGGGGATACCGTCGTTTCGAAGCCGGAGATCCTTTCGGAAGTCGAAAACTTCTACGGCCAATTGTACGCATCGCATGCATCACGAGCTGATCCCGAAAATGAGGATTCCAGAGCCACCTTAACCCGCCATTTCACGGAAGACCTGCCAGAAGTCAGCCAAGATGAAATCGAGGCGGCTCTTAAACAGCTTAAAAATGGAAAAGCCCCTGGTGAGGACGGCATTACGACTGAGCTCCTGAAAGCGGGAGGAAGTCCTGTACTGAAAGAGCTTCGGGAGCTCTTCAACTCTGTCCTGTTCTCTGGGAGAACTCCAGAAGCGTGGCGAAAGAGCGTGGTCGTTCTCTTCTTTAAAAAGGGTGATAAGACCCTTTTAAAGAATTACAGACCCATTTCGCTCCTAAGCCACGTATATAAGTTGTTTTCAAGAGTCGTCACGAATCGTCTAGCGCGAAGACTCGACGAGTTTCAGCCGCCGGAGCAGGCCGGGTTTCGAGGAGGTTACAGCACCATAGACCACATCCACACAGTGCGGCAAATTATACAGAAGTCCGAAGAGTATAATCGGCCCCTATGTCTTGCTTTTGTGGACTATGAGAAGGCTTTTGACTCTATCGAGACCTGGTCTGTTTTGGAGTCTATGCAGCGATGCCAAGTTGACTGGCGATACATCCAAGTGCTGAGATATCTTTATGAAAACGCGACAATGACCGTCCAAACTCAGAACCAGCAAACTGAACATATCCCCCTGCGTCGAGGTGTGAGGCAAGGGGACGTTATTTCCCCGAAATTGTTCTCTAACGCTTTAGAGGATGTGTTTAAGACGCTGAACTGGGAAGGACGCGGCATTAACATCAACGGCGAGTACATCTCACACTTGAGATTTGCAGATGACATCGTCATAATGGCTGAGTCGCTGCATGACTTACAGCAGATGCTGGACGGCCTGGTTGATTCTTCTGTACGCATTGGTCTCCGGATGAACTTGGACAAAACCCAAGTTATGGTCAACGACCACGTTAGTCCGCGACCGATTGCTGTTAATGGCGATGCTCTCGAAGTTGTTCGTGAATACGTTTACCTCGGTCAAACTCTGCAGTTTGGTACGAACAACTTTGAGAAGGAGGCTAACAGAAGAATTCAGCTGGGCTGGGCAGCTTTTGGGAAGCTCCGTCGAGTCTTCTCGTCGCGTATCCCGCAGAGCCTAAAGACTAAAGTCTTCAATCAGTGCGTCCTGCCTGTGATGACCAATGGAGCCGAAACGTGGACACTCACGATACGGCTGGTCCATAAATTCAAGGTCGCTCAGCGAGCTATGGAACGTGCTATGCTTGGAGTATCTCTGAGAGATAGAATCCGGAATGAGGTAATCCGGCAGAGAACCAAAGTTGTCGACATAGCTCACAGAATAAGCAAGCTTAAGTGGCAATGGGCCGGCCATATTAGCCGTAGAACCGATGACCGCTGGGGTAGACGTGTTCTTGAGTGGAGACCGCGAATCGGAAAACGTAAGGTAGGACGCCCTCAGGCTAGGTGGAGCGACGATCTTCGCAGGGTGGCTGGTAGCAACTGGATGAGAGCTGCCGAGAATCGAGCTGAATGGCGTGCAATTGGAGAGGCCTATGTCCAGCAGTGGACTGCTATAGGCTGATGATGATGATGATGATGATAAGTAACAATCGTTTCAATTAGGTAAAGCAAAAAACTTTTTTTTTAAATCTAGTACTTTACGAAGAAATATGAGAATTCAAAACAAATCTATTACTATGTTTTTGGTACATAATTATCATTTTTTTGCAGCTGCCATTTGTCATACCACCAACGCAATAGAAGTCAAAATTGGTTGAACGGACTGTAAAAAGGTTTGTTTAAATGTCTAATCTTATTTCAAATGGAGTATAGTTTCTATGTATTTCTATGAAACCGACGTGTCGCTAGCTACAGAAGGTATTTCATAGAAATACATAGAAACCAGTCGTGACGCGGCGACACGTCGCTCGGCGCCTGCTGCACGTATAGACCCTTATACGTATGCAACTGTGTGCGTGCGTAGATTTGTAATGCGACCACAATTTCGAAAAGCGACCACAAATTCAAAGAGATCGAGGAATTAAGAAAAGATCGCCGGATACAACAAAATTACATTGAGAATCTGGAAAAGAAAATACTAGACCTACAACATAGGTCACGCTCGTCTGCGATTGAAATCTGAAATATCCCGCAGGACAATTCCGAAATCTTTACCAGCCTGATAAAAACGGTGGGTAAGATTGGAAACCTGGTTGGGCTGCCTATCCCGGAATCAGATATTCGTGATATTTATCGGCTTCCTGGTAAATCTACCAGTCCCACCGTTCCGCGCGCGATTATTGCGGAGTTCACAAAGGTGCAAACAAAACAGGCAATTATATCTGCTACTCGATCGTTTAATAAAGTAAAAGGGAAGGAAGAAAAATTAAACACCGCACTCGTCGGTATACCAGGTAAGCCCCAGCCGTTTTACATCGCCGAACAACTCCCCGCTACGACTAAAAAGCTGTTTTATCAAGCTCGAGAGTTTGCTAAAAGTAAAGTCTACAAATACTGCTGGATATCCAACGGTAATATCTTCCTGCGCAAACAAGAAGGAGACAAACAAATTATAATCCATTCGGACAAATGTCTTCAAGATCTTGGAAACACAAACATTTGACTATTTTTATTGTATTTTTCAGTAATGTATAGATTTAAAATAATTATCTTTCTCTACTTTATACATATAAGAGATCACCAATTCTCACCTCACATTCTTTCAGCCATTCTCCACAAAAAAACACGAAACCCAAAACACAATAATAATATACTTCTTCACTGTGACACACTCACAACGACACATCTAATCTCCATAGAGCGATGCACCATTCATTTAGGCTCCAAACATGTCCCAACTATTCACATACATATACCGGATGATTTTTTTTACCGTCTCGACAAACATAGGGTGTAGTAGGTGAACGGAGTAGAAGCCAATGGCATAGTCAACAAATTTTTTTTTTATTTTTTATACCCTTTATACAAATTGATTTATCTAAAAATACTACCCATTTGAAGTAAACTTTTAATACAAAAACAATAAAAACAGATTTTTATTATTTTTTAATAAATCCATGAAAAAATATCGAAATTCAAATCATACGCACCCTACTAAATGCACGGAATTTATCAATGAATTAGATACGTTCCTTTGCGGCCTCGTCGCACTTGCCGTCGGCTTCTTTGATATCACCAGGCGCTTGAGCCGCCGCCCGCCGCCGCGCCGGAGCTGCTCGCTCGCGCATCCCCCCGCCCGCCCGCGTCCCGAGCTTCAGTCACCTGCGATTAGTCACGGCGGCGTGACGTCGCGCTGTTTGTTTCCACGTATGCATCGTGCACCCGGTCATATTTGTCGTATCTAAACATGTACGAATATTCTAACGTAGAGTATCTTGTTTGGTGAAAACAGCCAGTGCAAGGCGAATGTACGCAGAAGAAAATCTTCAGTCGCTGCGAAGGAACGGTATCCGTTCTCTTCAAATTCCCCCTCGGACCCCGCATGGAGTTTTGTCACTGGGTGCAGAACCGTTCTGTCATTGACACCATGTTGCAAGACGTTCCTGATCCCTATCTGCAAGACATGTACTTCCAGCATGACGGATGTCCAGCTCACTACAAACGATCTGTGCGCGCGTATCTCGATGGTCAATTTGGTGATAAGTGGATAAGTCGCGGTGCACCTGTGAACTGGCGGCCGAGGTCACCAGACCTACATAACACCCCTTGACTTTTATTTGTGGGCCGACCTAAAACGTTTAGTCTGACGTTTAGTGTATACCGAAGAAGCTCAAAGCGTTAGTGATTTAAAACAGCGAATAATTTAAAACGCTTTTAATGTTTTGAAAAGTGATAGAGACACGCCTCGAAGTTTACCGAACAATATGCAAAGACGTGCTAGTTTATGTTTAGAACGAAACATTTTGAACAATAATTACCTACTGCGATATCGCTAAAAAGGTAGGTACAGACCTAAGTTCATTTTTTGTAAAATGCGCGCAATGCGCGTGCGCGTCTGTCGGTCGTGTCGCCCGCGCGCGAGTACCGCTCAGCTGCTCGGCTCTCGTACGTGAACCCCGGTAAGTGAACTCTCACGCAGACATCAAGTTTCTATGTACGTGTGTGTGCGTAGGCGCGCCGACGTTACTTAGCAACGGGTCGACCGAACAACATTCTGTCAATGTTCTCGCTCCCGCATGTATGCACGTCCTTTTAATTTTGAATGAAGTACAGTCGAGTATTCTTGCTTATTCAAGTATTTATTGTTTCGAATTATTTAAAAAAGATTACTTAGATTGTTTTAAAAGTTCGTTCCGAGTCTGTTACTGTTTTCGTTTTATTTGTAAGGATAGTTTTACTTATTATTTTATCTTTTTAATTGGTAAATTGGTGGGGTTTTTATTTGTACTTACGTAAGTATTTGTTGTGTTTTATTATTTTAGGTAGGTTAAGTTTTCTTACTTGTGTTAAGTTATTACCTATTTACTACTTATTCTTTTGGTGTGAGGCTTATTTGGTCAATTGGGTATTTGTATTGTATGTTTGAGAATTTTTGGGTATTGTGTTCATTTTATTTGTAGATCAGGTTTGTCTTAGTTTATTAGTAAGTGGACTATAAATGTTATTGCGTTGATTTTGGAAACGTTTTCAACACGACTGTACCATGCGAGGGGCGGCCGCTTACTAGGTTTCTACGCAAAAGAAATGTGCGTGCGTTTCGCTCGCACACACGTACAACTATCATTCATGCGCCATCGCAGCCTACGCCGTTTACTATCTCCTATTTTGGCTATTATTCGTTTTTACGCACGGGCCGTAGGATGGATAGTTTTCATGATTTTTGAAGGAAATTCCGAACCTGTACAATCTCAATGGTACTAAGCAAATATTCTCGGGTATGGCTTCTGTTCCACTTACACAACACACCTGATTATGCTCGAGACGGTAAAAAATGTCATCCGGTATATATCTATTCCACTTTTTGGTTATGCTGCTAAGTCCAAATGGCTATTATAAATAATATAAATGACGAGCTTGATCAAATAAATTTTAATTCTTTTGTCTGTAGTCCAGAGGAATGTTTGAAATATTTCAATATTTCTAATGGCAATATTACCCTGTTACATATAAATATACGTAGTGTGAACAAAAACTTTAGCCAGCTCTAAGTACTACTAACTTCGACTAAAATTGACTTTGACATTGTCGTCTTAACCGAATGTTGGCTTAGCAAAGCTACTTATCTACCAGCATTGGATGGTTTTGTGTTGCACTCGACAGGTATCAATGCAAATCAAAATGATGGCGTCATGATTTACACGAAACTAAGCCTACATACGAGTAGCTACGTATGGGAACCGGAATTCAAGGGTGGAAATTGTCTCGTATGTCAAATAGACAAAAACCTTGCCGTGGTTGCTGTGTACCGTTCTCCATCATTCAATTAAAAGGACAATTTCGACAATTTCATAACTAGCCTGAATAATGTCTATAACGGCCTATCTTCATGCCCTAATATCGCCATTGTAGGTGATTTAAATATTGATATTAGACCAGAAAACAGGGATGTTCGTGGTTTTGACTACTTAACTCTAAATGCTACTCACGGGCTCATGCCAACCCATCTTTTTCCCACTAGGTTAGAACATTGTTTAGACCACATACTGCTAAAGTCTAACCTTTCATCAACTACAATTGTTTTGGATTCGTTTATAACAGATCATAAAGCCGTCCTACTTAATATTGCAAAAGCCAACCCACAACGGAAAACCTGTTACTACAACACTCGCATAAATCACGAAGCTGTTATGTTGGAGTTAGAAGAGGTCGATTTTGCAAGTATATACCAAATAGATGACGTTAATGCATGCATGAATGAATTCATAAATATAATAAAATCAGCCATATCGAAACATTCGCAGATAATAAAAATTCCACGAAAAAAAAGGATTATTAAACCATGGATAACACCTGGTCTGCTAAAATGTATACAAAATCGTGACAAAATGCACATGAACTCAAAAAAGACACCAAATAACCTGATTTTTAAAACTACCTACGTTCGGTACCGAAATTTTTGTAATGATTTACTTAAAAAATTAAAAAATTCATATGAGCAGAGCGAACTACAAAAAGCTAGTAGGAACCCGAAAAATTTGTGGAAAACAATAAAACAAATAACTAACACATGTAAAACGCACGTCAGTCCTTCTGAGCTGTTGGAAATACGAGATAATCCGAAATCCTCCGTAAACGAAGTGTGTCACTTTTTTGGTACAATGGGGGAAAACCTGGCAGCAGACATAATATCACAGAACCTAGGTCCGTCATCCCCAGCTAGTAGTATGGCCCCCTTTATCGGGAACACCCCTCAACACTCCACATTAAATTCTCCTGCCGTTCTGGACGTCGACGAAGCTGAGGTATGACTGTGCAGTGGGTTGGGATGGAATACCATCTTCTATTCTAAAAAGCTGCCGACATGTATTGCTACAACCACTAACCTACCTCTGCAACCGCTGCCTGAAGATTGGAGTTTTTCCCGATGCCCTAAAAAAGGCAATCGTTCATACTATTTACAAGGGGGGGAGTAGAAACTGTGTCAATAATTACAGGCCAATATCTGTTCTGCCAGCGCTATTGAAAATTCTTGAGAAGATTCTCAATAAGTGTTTACGCAGCTTCCTTAACAAAAACCAGATCATTGCTGCCAACCAGTATGGATTCCGTCCTGGGCTGTCAACAGAAGATGCTGTACTGGATTTCACGCAAACGGTTGCTAAATGTTTGGATCAAAAGATAAAATGCCTAGGTATTTTCCTAGACCTTTCCAAAGCATTTGACACAGTTTCTATTCCCTTACTTACATACCTCTAAGTTGGAGCTTCTCGGTGTACGTGGCATATTACTAGATATTTTTAAAGATTACCTCGGAAATCGTACTCAATGTGTCAAAATTGATACGTACCTTTAGCGACGAGGAATCAGTGTCATATGGCGTTCCTCAAGGAAGTATCCTGGGTCCAACATTATTCCTTATTTACGTCAACGATCTGTGCAGAATGAGTCTCCCAGACTGTAATATATATGCGTATGCAGATGACACTGCTATTCTCGTGCAGGGACTTACGTGGGATATAGTCAAAACAAAAGCAGAAATGGTTCTGGCTCAAGTAATAGAATGGCTCAACTCAAACCTACTTACACTTAACCTACAAAAAACTACCTACATTCCTTTTGTAATACGTCGTAACACCGCACCGATAAATACCTTTAATTTAACTGCTCACACATGCTCAAACTCCTTAGGACCCTGTACTTGCCCTACACTCACTAGAACTGACAGTGTAAAGTATTTGGGAGTGCAGATAGACGACGGTTTACGGCGGGATAAACAAATTGATGCCCTCACTACCAGAACAATGCGCCTGATACACATTTTCAAGTCTCTCAGACAGTCGGCTAATGATGACACTTTGAAAATCGTGTACTACGCTCTATGTCAATCGGTCATTGGCTATTGTATCGCTATTTGGGGCGGTGCAGCAAAGACTATCCTTCTGAGAGTTGAGAGAGCACAGAGAGCGATTCTAAAAGTCATGACAAAAAAACCCTTTAGATACCCAACTACTGAACTCTACTCTGATTGCAAAGTTCTTTCGGTTCGTCAACTCTTTGTGCTTAAATCGACTCTTAGAAAACACAGCAGTCTTCCTAAGTCCGACCCAAACAAACGAACATTTGTTATCTCGGGTACTCAGCACAAAACTTCTTTCGCTAAACGCCAGTTTTATACCCTAAGTGGGCACATTTACAAGAAAGTTCATAAACATATAAAAATTATAGATTTAAATTCACACACATTAAAAAAAACAATAACAGAGTGGCTACTACAGAAGGACTACACATACACGGAGTCTTTACTCACTTACATCGCCTAAATGAAAAAACGCACACTTACAAACACATTCACACATACATCCACACACATTCACCCTATATTCATTCACACATACAAACCCACAACAAGCACATAACACATCACACCACTACACATCCCCTCCACATTTTACTTATACACGCACAACTATTACTGCTGTCAAGTTTAAACGGTAGATCGACACTGTCCACTGTTGTATAAAAATGGTGAATTTATAAGCTAGACACTGTCTCTTAAAATACAGGATAGCCTAGTTTAAGAGGCAGGGTTACATATAATTATGTACAGAAATTTTTGCAACACACTGTAATGCCTAGAATAAGTCTACCCACTAGTTATCTACTTGTGTACATTTCTGTAACTATTTTGGTAAATAAACTTTATTATATTATATATTATATAATTTTCTCCTAGAATCAGTATACTTAAGGCTGTACCCTACCTCAGATTTTATCTCGCTAGCACCATACTACTTGCGACCTGAGTGAGAGCGAGAGGGAGTGGGGCGCTAGCGGCCCTCAAGCCTCGAAAAGTTTAGGTAATTGCTTTTTAAGCCCAAAACACACACAGAGCCGGTGCGGGGCGGGAGCGGGTCGGGTCGTTTTCATCGCGTGAGTCGCGCGGTTCATAATGT
Organism: Lithophane semibrunnea; assembly: GCA_947363905.1. NCBI lineage: Eukaryota > Metazoa > Arthropoda > Insecta > Lepidoptera > Noctuidae > Lithophane > Lithophane semibrunnea. The sequence continues at coordinate 15,340,209 of OX376186.1, forward strand.
TCACACAGAGCGCGGGCGCGGGGCGGCAGCGGGTCGGGCGCGGGACGGCAGCGGGTCGGGCGCGGTTGTACTTTGACAGACTACAGCGGTTGCAGTGTGAAAATGTTGGGTGATTCTGACACGGACGAATTATTATTTTTTACTTATTTTAAAGAGAAGAACGCGAAAATGGAAAAAGTTGTAGGTTCTTGACAGTAATAAAAAAAAACATCAATATGGAGAATATCATCGATACGTGTATTGCAACGAATGTAACACCGCTACACCCACATTGCTATTCTGTAACCATCTTACCTTGAAAACTTAGGTGAAGTGAGAGTGGAGTGAGTCATTGTCATCGATACCTACTGATGCTAAGGCAGTGACAGTTCACTCCAAGCTCACTTCAAGCTCACTTTGATATTTTACTACACTTAGTTATCACGGAGATATTTTTACAGAATAGCACAATCGCTCCCGACCCGCTCCCGTCCCGCTCCCGTCCCGCGCTGTTGTGTCAGCGGGCGCGGCTCCCACTCCGCGCCCGACCCGCGACCGCGTTCTGTGTGTTGACATCCATATAATTCCTTGAATTACAATTTATGACACCCGCCGTACTCCCGCGCCCGACCCGCTCCCGCCCCGCGCTGTTGTGTTGGCGGGTGGCGGGCGCGGCTCCCGCGCGGGTCCCGCTCCGCGCCCGACCCGCGCCCGCGTTCTGTGTGTTGACATCCATATAATTCCTTGAATTACAAATTATTATACCCGCCGTACTCCCGCGCCCGACCCGCTCCCGCCCCGCACCCGCTCTGTGTGTGTTTTGGGCTTTATGGTGAAAATAACGGTAATTAAAAATAAATAAAAAACATAAGACCTGCTTTATTCTTTAGTTGAGTTATCATGCAAAGTTTCATGATCTTATTTGAAGTATTTTTTGAATCTGGTATTCAAAAAATACTTCAAATAAGATCATATTAGATCATGTGAGATCGGTTTATAGTTCAGTTTTTCACTTTGGATTTTTTTTCGAAAATTTTATGTAATCGTGTTTTCGCCATACATAGGACCTAGGATCAATCCTCAGATTTAACATATATTTATTTCAAAATAAATGCTGCAGTATTTTCGTCATAACGGAGGATCATGCTAAGCTATTTGAGGTAGGGTGCACCCTTAAATAAACATTACATAATAGTAAAAATGCTGTGTATGTATTATGATTATAATAAAATAATATTCTAATTGGTGTGTTTGGTGGTGTGTGTTAATCCCGGGACATATTATACAGTATGAAAGGGTAAACACCGTTGTCACTCAAACCATGGGTAGTTGACTTAAATATAAAAATAAATGACCCAGTAACAACAAAAAAAAAAACTTATTTTCATTAAAAGATTTTAATAAGTAAATATCCGTCACTGTCCCGATACTCATGGATATGCGTTCGAGAGACTGCGAAACATCTGACGGCCGGTCATGTAACATCCCGCTCGCCCCGCCCGCCCCCGCCACCCGTCGGCCGCAGCCGGTGGTTGCCTTTGCGTGTAGGGTGAAATATTCTTGTGGAAAAATGTAGATATTCTTTAAAAAAAAAGTTGTATTTTTCCATTGATTTTACGTTCTATAAATGAAACCAAACCACTGGTTTCCAGGATAACGGTGTTTACACTAACACCCTGTATAGCACATCCAGTTTTATAAAAAGTTGGCCTGCCACTGTTGTCACTCATAACCAGTTTCCAGATAGAGACTCCCCGTGGAGGTTAAAAATAACCGATGTTTTATTTTATTTATTTATTTATAAAGTTCAGACAACAATATGGTCCAATTTGTTAGTAAAATACCTTATCACTAGTGTTAGTAGTACACAAAAACATGGACAAGAAAAACTGATGATTGCGGCAAAATGTGCAGAGAACGATAAAGCAAAGAATATGCTACCTAACCATTCTCCCCACATAGTGCCTCAGAAAAGGGGAGTAAGGGCTCTCCACCACTGTTTTCAGGATGCTATTGTCACTGACCCGCGTTCTACGCATCAGTGATGCGACTTTTTTGCGAATCACTGCATGGAATCCGTCGGTTCGGTACTGAGCAAACATCTTTGATACGCTACAGAAACGGGGCAGTTTCAACAGCATCCTAAAAACATTATTGTATTGGATGCGTAAGACATCTAGCGATCTTTTGGTGTAACTGACCAATATACCCCCCGCATACAGGCCTTGAGAAAACGCCTTGAACAAGGTGACTTTGACTTGGTCCCCACAACGAGAGAATCTACGGGCCAACATGTTCCCTCGGACCGCCAGTGCCCTACGCTCCCTTTCAATGTCTGCATTGTCCTTAAGGTCGTCGGTAAGTATGTACCCCAAGTACTTAAATTGGTGTACTTTATTTAGATGTGACAGTAATCTCTTTCTAAAGCTCTAAGTGTCATATTTACGCCCGGCTTAAAAGCCGATATCTGAGGCATCACTCGAGTGAATGTTTCATTTTTGTGAAGGTTCATTTTAGTTTTATTTCACGTTCACACGACACCGACAAAATTGTAAAGGAATTAACGTTCATCCTTTAATTTCATTTTTCGTCATTCGGTACGCGAGTGCTAAAGAATGATTATGAAAGATGCTGAGTGCCGAAATCCTACATGTCGGATTGGTTCACTAATGAATTCATTTTTCACTTTTGATTCATTTTGTGTTCAGACGTTTTACTTCGAGTGGGAGATGAAAAGTGAAGCGTGTGTTACCGGGTAACTGTATTATGATGATCGTTGTTTCCGATTATTGCCACGCGCAGAACGATCCTTTTACAGTAATACTATGCTCTGTTTGTACTTCCACAAAAATAATACTATAATAATTATTTTAAGGTTTCTAAATAAGGACATTTTACTTATTAATAGATGAGAAGGCTTAAGATGAAAGATAACATGAAAGGCTTCTGTTGTGGTAGAATTAAAGGTTACAGATCACTTTATTATGATTTTCATTAACATTGGATTTTACTCAACTGAATAGTTTTGTTCATAATAATGATCTACGATAAAGTGTATAATAAAGCATATTCTATTACACGTTGTCAAGAGTAAACCTTGCGCCCTTGAAGAATCTTGAGATTATAAAAGCTATTAAACTTTGTGAAAGTGAATTGTGAAAGTGCACTATGACAACTGAGGTTATATAAAAACGAAATCCAAGAAGATAAAAAAAAGATTAAGATGCCAAAAACAGATCTTTTTTTTTCTGAGTGTGGGATATCATCCAATGACTTCTCCCGCTCGGGGCGGAGCGGGAGGGCGTGTCAGATTTTTACTGACTAAAACCCACCCGTGGTTCTTTAGTTGCCTATTGCCAAGGTCCCGGTATCCCTTTCGGACTTTCCCGCAACCCTGGCAGGCATCGGTCCTAGCGGACCCCGCCAATTGTGCTGACATCTCTTTGAGGCGCGCGTGGAACACAACGCGCCATCGACCGGGCCTGGTCCTTATCACAGATTCCTGGTCCTTATTAAAACAGATCCTGGATCGTAAACACTTGTTAGAAGGCTGATTTTGCAGACAAAACACAGTTTGAAATTGAAATTCTGGGAAAACTAATTTGTTTATGGCATCGGACCCCAAATTATTCCCATTTTGATTTCCTAAAAATATTAATGGACACTTTATTATAATATGAGTCTCTATTAATATAATGTACTAGATGTTTTTTTTTGTTGGTATTTGGCGTGTGCTAGCTGACTTATGGCTTATAATTTGATTTATGTTTTGTGTTGCGTAATGTAAATGATTTTGCGTACTTAAAAGCACACAAAAAGCACAGCGGCCTGTACAGTTAGAAAAAAAAATGTTTTTTTTTCTAACTGAACAGACAGCTGTTCTGGAAGTTTGTTGCACCAATTCTTCTTCCCAACTACAGCTTGCACGTGGTGAACAGAGGGCGTTTTGCGGGACTGTCTTATGTAATTTTGACGTTCGAAAAGTGCTGAATCTCAGCCTAATTTGAATAAATGACTTTTGATTGATTGATTGATTGAGCATTAAATTATTCTCATTGTCATAGTGTCATAAAATACTAAATAGCCAAATAACTGCGACCAATTCGGATATAGCGCGGTTGGTCACAGTTCTCACCTAACCTAACTCATTTGGTCCGAGTGCCCTTGCTTTGTTACTGCGACTAACTGACAAAAGGCCACAAAGTTAAAAAGAAGCACATTTATTTCAAAAAAGCCCACCTCATTAGAAGGTCAACATTTTTTTAGAGAATCGATTAAATCCCTTTGTTTATTCGATTTAGCACTGCCATCGCAAAATTGACAGGACAACATTATTTTAAAACATGCAAAAAGAATTCCGTTTAACTAAGCACTTTATATTGGAGAGAGGTAGTTGATTTCAAAAGGTTGTGTGTGAATATGATAGCAGTGAAAGTTATAAAATGTGAAAACATCCCTGAGTGGCGTACAAAAGAATATTTGGCTCTAAAGGAGACTCAGTATATCAAAGTTATAAAAATGAATAAAAAGTAATCTAGGTATTATTTTCTCCTCTAAAACATTTTATATAAAATGGAAATTAATAAAATACAGTGTGTTTGAGCTAGCATTCTTTAGCAGGGTGGCTGGTAGCAACTGGATGGAGTTGCCGAGAATCGAGCTGAATGGCGTGCAATTGAAGAGGCCTATGTCCAGCTGTGAACTGCTGTAAGCTGAGGATGATGATGAATGTGTTTGAGAGATAGGAAAGGACCGCGGAGCGAAAGCGTTATCTATGAAATGAAGGAAGAGGACCCTATGTACTACATATATTTTTATTCTTACTACTACTATGTTGTAGTAAAGCTGTATTTGTGTTGGAAGAGCATGGCTTCTGGTAAAATTACTAGTAGGTACATGGGGGAGTTTCGATTCTACCGGCGGTAACGCTAAATCCAGGGATTAGATTATATTTCAGCACGCAGATATGCTAATCGTTCAGAATTTTAGACAAATAGTGTCTTAAAAAAAAACTTTTCATGACGAAAAAACTATGTTCTCAACGTCATGCGAAGTAGCTGAAAATTGATGAATTATTGCGTTTTATATGTTTCGTCTGATGTAAATTAGTATAGTCGGCCTCGTTATTGCTTTATCACTTTAGTCAACAATTCCTAGTAAATTAAAACTTCATGAAACTATCTGTCACCTATGTAACAGATAGATTCAACCTTAATACGAAATACAAGTAATAAAACGACACCGTCGCATGGCACAAGCAGTATTATGAGTTGGACGACTATACAAAAATTATATATTAACCTGCAACAATCCGTAACGCAGCTCGATGTCCAGGAAGTAGTACTCCTTAGCGTGCGGTGGGAGCACGGACGGCGCGTTTAGTATCTGCTGCTGTGCCGACGGCGGGCCCAGAGTAATCGGGTGCGGCTGCACGGGCGGAGCGTGACCATGCGGCACGTTGCATTCCTGCGAAAATGGACTTGTTGTGAGTGAAAATACCAAAAATACAGAAACCTAGCTGCTACGTGTGGCGTAGCACTTGCTACGATCGGCTTGGCACTTGCTGCGGTCGGCGTAGCACTTACTACGGTCGGAGTAGCACTTGCTACGATTTTCATAGCCCTTTTAGAGCGCTAACACAGTGGGACGCCATGGTGAGGTCTCTGGCTACCTACCGTAGCCAAATGAGGTTACCAAATATGTAGCCAGCACGCGTCCGTCCTGACGATCACTTGGCCACTGAGTGAGGGAGACATAACTCACTTGTTTACAAAATTCTGGCGATTTGGCCACGCGTCCAGTCAGTCGTGGCTACGCTTCCAAATTGGCGACGTCGCCTGACCGTAGCCAACTGAGTTAGCTGTCGAACATTTCAATACAACTTGTTTGGATACGAAGCCGGCGAAACGTCACCATGGTATAACAGTGTGTTAGCACCCTAAACGGGCTCACAGATGCAATATGATGACAATATTTTTTAGTTATTATATACATAGACTGAGATCACGAGATAAGAAATAGACACAGCGCGTCCGGAACGGTCCCCTGTCGGCTATGGGCATCATAGTAGATAATTTTCCTGTATCAGATTTTTTCCTTCGTCTATTTTTACTTCACTCCTTGTAATAAAAATAATACAAACCGATAACAAGTTGAAACGTGATTCTAATCTTAAAAGATCGTGTAGTAGATTATAATTATAGATGTTTTGATTATTTAATCCGTTTGTTTATCATGTTTAGACAACGGCTCTGCGGGGTAGATTTGAGACTGGTCAGTAAGGGCAGATACCTTAACTTTTGTAGTTCCGTAATAAAGGATATTTCTTAAGAAAACTTTTCTTAAGAAATATCCTTTATTAATATCCCGGGGAGCAGTGGTGGCCCAGTGGTAACGGCCGCGACTTACGAGTTGTAGGTCGTAGGTTCGAACCCTGACAGGCGCTTTACTTTGTGTAAATAATTTCATCACTACTGCTCTCAAAACGGTGAAGGAAAACATCGTGAGGAAACCGGCATGTCTTAGAACCAAAAATTTGAAGACATGTGACATGTACCAACCCGCACTGGGCCCGCGTGGTGGATTACGGCCCACTCCCTCTCACAGAGAGGAGGCCTGTGTCCCAGCAGTGGGAACATTATAGGCTGATTATGTTATGTATGTTATGTAATATCCCGATTCATCAACGCCAGATATTACAATATGTATTTTATATATAGTGGGTTGCAGCTGAAAATCAGCGTCAGGTGGTACACTGTATGTTGCCATCTGACAATATGCTGAGCTGAGGCCCTTTTGGCATTGTAATGATTGTTTTCTGTTTTTATAGTTTTAAGGTGTATTTTTCTGTAATGCTAATAAACGCATTTTTCTTTCTTTGTTTTCTTTCTATTAGGGTTTAAAAATATATATACAAAAGCTGTCAAATTTAAATTTCTTCCTCGCATTTAAGAAATATTTGAATTTCTTAGGTGTTGTCGTAGTCTCGAAGTTTCTTTTCTTTCAATTTAAAGGCTTTCGAACGTTTAACTGTAGGTACAGTCACGGACTTTAATTGATGAGCCACCTGGCACTGTTCGTATTTTAGCCGTGTAATGAAAATCGGGTTTATTCGGTTCCCGACACGCAGTCATATGTCTTCGTATTAGAAGAAGAAAATTATATTTCATATCTTAACCGGTTGGCTAACCTGAGAGCCAGAACTACAAACTTGACAGCAGAGTGACTACTCAAAGTCAACCAATTGCAGGTCTAGCAACAGTAACCTAGCAACGATAAACAATTGTTGCTAGGTTACTGTTGCGATAGTAACGTTAGCGTACGGAGAAATTCTCTGACATCGATATTTCAACTGTCACTGTCTTCAGTTAAGTTTTCAGAATTATTGATTTAATGAGCTATGATTCAAAGAAGGTCAGTATCAAATAGATTGGATACACTTAATGCAACATTGTATTTATTTTTATCATTGAGAACTTATTAGCCAACCTCTATGGATATTTCCGATTAAAAGTAATTTATTTGTCATCTTGTTTACGAGCTTGCGATTTGAGTTCGTGTTTAATCGTGTAATCTCGTGAATATATGAAAGTAAACAAGATGACAAATAAATTACTAATCGGAAATATCCATAGAGGTTGACTTTATTAGTCAACCTCTATGGATATTTCCGATTAAAAGTTGTTTACGAGCTTGCGCTTTGAGTTCGTGTTTAATCGTGTAATCTCGTGAATGTATGAAACTGCAAAATTGAAAAGTTTGAAGGTGGCTCGTCAATTAAAGTCCGTGACTGTACAAACGGGACAATGAGCGTCGACCACTTTTCATCCTTATGCCCATAGTAATAAGGTTGAAAACTGGGCCACTGCCAGTATCCACGATGGTACAATGGTTAAGGAACGCCATAACTTGTTCCAGTATCACTATTACTAGTGGTCGTTCAGTGGTCGAAATTCGAGCATAATTCATTAAAAAATTTAAGTAGTATAGTACATACTAATTCCATGCATGCATGTCATTATTCTAACGTAGCCGTCTTGTGTCAAACGCATGATAGTGTGTGTAATGTTTTTTTATTAATTCAATTTATTTCTAACTAGCTGATGTCCGCGGCTTCGCCCGCGTGGATGTCGGTTATTATATACTGAAGCCTTCCTCGATAACCACTCTATAAATTGGTGAAAACAGCATGAAAATCGGTGCAGTAGTTTTTGAATTTATCGCGAACAGGACGACAGACAGACGCGGCGGAGGTCTTTGTTTTATAATATGTAAGGATGCATATTATATAAAAACATTAGCTTTCTGCAATCCTTCTTCATAATATTACAAAATTTTATTATGCGTTAAATTACGCGGACGGAGTAGTATGAAATTGCATACTCCTTCGTCCGCGTAATTTTCGTAAAAAATGGTACAAAGTTTTTGCTTCAGGTATTAATAATATAATAGATAAGCCGTCAAGAAACGGTTGAAAAACATAGCCAGGAATTCTGATATAAATAAGAAAAGCGTAATAAATATGTTATCTGTTATCTCGTATTTACTACTGTATCTCCCTATTCCTTATTACAATAATACTTTATTGTGATAAGGAATAGGGAGGGCGGTAAAATGTAGGGATGATAAGAGTGAGAGAGATAAAGGTATTATGGGGCATTGGCATTGACATGACATATTCTTGACGCGATAGCACTACGAGCTATTGAAAATTTATTATAAATTTGGATGTGTTCCGTAATACCAAAAATGATGAATGAAAACTTTTTTTTTTTCGATAATTTGTAACTTGATAATATAGGCTATGTTTCTGGTGAAACAATATTACAAGTATTGTTGTTTATAATACGGAAAAAACGATATGAAAACATGTCAGTTACGCTGTAAAAATGTGGCGAAATTCAATTCGTTACAACTTCATTTTAGTTGCCCTAGTTAACTTAGATAGATACTGTCTCAATCTGAATAACAACACATTATGGTGGAAATATGCTCAAATTGCAAATGATTTTGGTATTACGTTTGTATGGAGAATTCATCCGTCGCCGCGTTCTTAAGGGGGAGTAGTTTGACAGCAAAAAATCATATTTCACCCGCGCAACCCTTACCTACCCCTCTCATTAAACACGACGAAAACAAAACACAATGCCTTCCCTCCAGCAGAAACTTTTCGTCTGGCGTTTATAGAATTCGAATTTCAATCTTCTGTAGTTTATTTTGCTTATACGATACGCTAAGCTTGAATTCAGAACTATAGATCATGTTCATGTTTTGGAACTAGAAACTCAATGTTGACGTGAAAAAGTTCAAATTTAAATGTTACCAAATTTTATTTAGGACCTTGTACAATTTGTACCTAATGACGTCTTTGTGGAAAACTGTGTTACCAAGTAATAAATATAATGCTATATCGTGGATTTCTCTCTTTGGAGGATCGTGCAAAGTGATACCCAAGTAAAAAATAATATTCGTATAATGAATTTTGCACTGTATTGTGCAACGAATATGGCATGTGTCATGAAAACCTTTCCTGCGCCAAACGCGAACAATCCCCTTCGAAAATATTTGAAACATGTGAAAAAGAGGCCGGGTTCTGTACAAAAGAAATAAATGTAGGATTGTCGGATTCACCACTAAAAGAATTGACATCTATTCATCTATGTAAATGGGAGCCAAAGTACCAAAGGGACTAATTATAACAAGGGCCCGAGGTACGCGCTCAGTACCTGCGCTGTGTTTTGGGCGCGCGCCCGGCGCGTTTTGGACGCTCGTCAAACGCAACAAGATTTCCACATTTTGTTGTAACTTTTGAACCGTGTTTCTTTTAAGTTTATTAGTAATGCGGAGAAAATGACAAGGAAAAATAGTGAAAAAGCAACTCGCATCCAAGCGTCAAGGGCACGGTTAGGCTTCATTTACGGAGACGCGAGGAGTCACGAGTGGCTTTGGGCGGCGCGGCTCGCACTGAATTCAAACATATAGCGTTGTATGAGTGCGTTTACGGAGACGCGATTTTACACGCGTTTGTTTGAACTGGAGCGTTTTTTGCGGCGGAGCCCGCGAATGGCATAGCCGCGTCACACGCGGCGTTTCATCACGGCGGCGCACGCAGCAGCAATGCCCGCGACATACCTTCTCCCAGTCTTATTTGTAAATCGTACAACGGAGATGCAAGTTGAGAGTGGCAAGTTGCGACATGTGCAGGCCTAACGGCGCCCGGCATGGGCGCTCGCTTAGACTGCAGCGCTTGATATAATTCGTTACATAGGAATTCATACAATTTTATTGAGCGCCCGAAACGCAGCGTACAAAATACGCGTCTCGGGCGCTTGTTATAACTAGTCCCTTAGTAGAAAGTTTAGTATGGTCCCTCTTTATAACTGCTGAAATTGTAGCTTTGAAAACATGCCAAGTTGCTTTAGGCCTCATTTACGGAGACGCGGGGCGTGTCACGTCGCGTGCAGTGTGGCGTCACGCGGCGCGTCTGACGTTATTTCTGTTTACGGTGCGGCGGCGCGTGTAGCGGCAGTTATCATCCCACGCGTTAACATAAACATATGGCAATATACGTCTTGGTTGTCGCTGCTTTTTTTTGGGGTTATAATATATATTTTTGAAATGTGCTAATTAAAACCTTTCATTTGATACCCAACATGGTATGATTAAAAAATATTTTTTGTTGTTCATGATATGTCACCTAGAGGGCGCAATTTTCAATTTAATGTGTCTTCATATAGCCTTTGACCAGCGGACGATCTAGAAGCTTCCAACGATACCTCATTTGACAAATTGTGATGAGTCTTTTAGAAGATAATATGTGGGAACAGACATAGATAAATACATAGAAACCGGTCAAAATTATAACCCTCCTTTTTGCTTCGCCGTAGTCAGGTAAAAACTAAAACCCAACTACGACAAAAAAGTCAACTAAAGAGATATAAACAAGACATCACGGACAGACAAATTAAAAATCCGGAGTCATACGGAATCTGTTCGAATTCGTTCGTTATACCAATAACCGAAGAATAAAGGTATTATTCTAAACAAGTTTTATTTAGGGGCGGTCAGTCGCTCCAATTGTTCGTCTAAGGGTCACCTTACAAGAAGTTTGTCAAAAAAAGTGGGAGTAAACGAATTTGGATCCTGAGTAAATCGCAATAAGATTTAATCTCCAGTGCGAACTTTCAAATGAACGTAGAATGGGCTCGTTGGCTATATTGTAAATTTTCTCCGCAAGAAAATTCACCGCAATACAGAGCAATGGCGCTAGTTTTACCTACTTCTTTCTATACTCCGTGCTACTATACCAGTCAAAAATCTGTCAAATAAAATGTATGTCATCTTGAGTTTTCAAATATCAACATTGAATTTTATATGTTTATTTAGACTCGGTATTTATTTATTTATCAATCAATAACACTTGTAATATTCGTTTTGGAAGTGGTTTTAGTGTTTTTTTTATGTTTTCTATGTCTCAGTTTCTTTTGTGGAATGTGATAAATTACGAAAATATTATTTACGAAAATAAATAATATCTCAGCGCAGCTAAAAATTTGAGCGTAGTCCTCTCGTCTCAACAGAGCAACGCCGACTGATTTGTGAAACAAAAATATGCTTGAAGTTCCCGTAATGTGCGACGGAAGATGGCTTCTTCCACGAACTAAGAACGTCGTCCTACAAGCTTTGATTCGTAATAAAACCAAAAATAAAAGGAATAAAAAAGAAAGCCTACACAATTTTTTTTGCCTTGTTTTAATACATATAATCATCTAATTTTTATCATAATAGGCATTAGCATTTTAAGTACAAATCGAAAATACGTGAAAATTAGAGGTAAATTCGTGATATTTTTTTATCGAGAAAATTTTAATATTTTGTGTTTCTGTTCCACAAAAAGTTTGGAAATATCATGTAGTTACTCATACTATTTTTATTTTACACCTAAGTCTTATCAATTTCATGAAAAATCAAATTGAAGACAGGCAATTTTGCTTACTACCCGCCCTTAAAGAAGCGATTTCATGAAATACAACAGTTGTTCAAAAAGTAATAGTGTCTATCGTACAGTGCATTCAGAAAAGCGAATCCATCAATCAATCAGATAATCCTTTACTTGAACTACTTACTTTTTTCGTAAATCGACTGTAAAACTCAAACCAAGCGGTCGACTCAATGACGTCACGAGTACTAAAATAAATGGAAATCTTTTATTATCATTTTCAGTCAGAACAACTTTCAAAATACGAGGTAGTATGTCAATAATTTCCGAAAACATCTCAAGAATTACGAAGACTTGCTCGAAGTTCTGAACTATTTTGCCAGATGTTAAACTCCATTCTGCTATCTAGGATCTACGTAGTAGGAACCTTCGAGCCAACGATAAATTCAATTCAAGTGAAGTGATTGGAATTTTAGATGGACGTGTAAGAATAGATTGAGTGCATAGCGTTTTACGGAAACTCTCCCGTCGAACAATTTGTTGATGAAACGATTTGCGTTGAAAGCTGTGCTTATAAGGACTGATTGATAAACAGCGGGCGTTTACACTCAACTTGAAGCATATTTACCGTATTACACCGGGTTATTGAATTGAGAATTTTAAGTTAAGAACTTGTCAAACTCTACTTTAGCATTACTTAAAGTGATTTTTAGGGTTCCGTACCCAAAGGGTAAAACGGGACCCTATTACTAAGACTCCGCTGTCTGTCTGTCTGTTTGTCTGTCCGTCTGTCACCAGGCTGTATCTCATGAACCGTAATAGCTAGACAGTTGAAATTTTCTCAGATGATGTATATCTGTTGCCGCTATAACAACACTAAAAACCAGAATAAAATAAATATTTAAGGGGGCTCCCATACAACAAACGTGATGTTTTTGCCGTTTTTATAGATAATGGTACGGAACCCTTCGCGCGCGAGTCCGACTAGCACTTGGCCGGTTTTTTAATGGTAAGGGTGCCCAGAGGGTTTTAATGATCAAGCCCATGAGTGCGTGCGGCGAGGTAGCCCGCGAAATGAATGCAAAAAAATGTTGATCATACTCAACAATATTATGTATATGCAAAGACATACATTTCGTACATAAAATTGATATCATAATGATAACAATTCAATGTACGAAATGTTTCTCGTAGCTTGTAGTCATCACCTTAAGAATTAATGTTATTAGTACCTCCCACATTTAATATTAACAAGCAATTACTTGAATTCGAAATGCTCTGACATACATTCGTCTGACCGATAGTGGGTTAACATTTTGTAGTAGAACTAGGTTAAATATTCGATACGAATGCATTTTCAATGAATAGTTATACTAATATGGGCTGAAGAATTATTTGTTATACTTAAAGGTTGCATTATTAGTCTTGGATAACAAAACACACATATAAGCGGCCACACTAGGAATTCCTCTAAAAGCAATTGATTTCCTGAATTCCTAGCTGTCTTTCATTAGCAATTCCTCTAATTTGACACAAAAGCAATTCATAATTTGTGGACCATTTTATGAATCTCCATAAAAACTGTCAAACAGACGAATTATTTTGTAATATGTGTTGTACGCACATCATATTATGAATTGTCAGTATGTGGCATTTTTCGATGATTCTTAATATTTTCCTATTATGATTCTGCCAAAGTGGCCGTTTTAAGCCCCAGAATCGAGCCGTTCAGGATTCATTATATGAAACTTCTTAGTGTAACGCACACTTGTCATGGTAACGGCATCTCGTTGGAATGCCGTTATGACGATGGCATCCCGACGAGATGCCGGGGCCGATGCCCTGCTTACGGCGCAGCTTCACCTCGCTAGGGTCATCGCTTCCTTCAACCAGATGTAAGCGAGCCGTCAGTCTGCTGTAAGTGTGGTGACACCTCGGAGATGCTGAGCCGATCTGAGGCAAGTGACAATAGACAAGTGACAATCGCTTCGAAAGCGTTTCGTATTTCTAAAACGACTTTGACATAAGCTTTTCGATAGCTGATGTCAGTACTATACTTTTTTGCCTTTTCCATCATCGTTATCGTTGATAGAATGTCACTTTGTCTAGGGCCTCTGGTTACTTGCAAACGGTGCGTTGTCGCCTAGTTGACGACGAGGTGATGCAGATCTGATGCAGTATTTATACACATATAAATACTGCATAGATTTCACCTCGGCATCCCAACGGCTTCACCCAAATCAGATTTGGGCGGCCCGCACTGAATTGTAAAATTCTCCTACATCAATTGATTGATTGGATTTTAATCATGGGACTGTGTCCCTTTTCGTACATATTTTCTACTACTTATTCCTACCGGAAATCCATACTCATACAAAACGTTAACCTGCAGGCGTAGCATGAGCACAGTTTTGTCGACGGAAGAGTAGACAAAAATGACGTTTCCCGTAGACAGTACGAGACGGCAGCAAAATAGAAAGAGTCAACTGCACTTTTTACGAAATTCACTCTTTTACATAATTCGACTCAGAATTCTTTGTTTTATCATAGGATTTATCGGTTGTCAGTGTGATTTTGACAGTAAGAATAGAAAACTTTCTTCCGAAATAGTCTACATACAAAAAGGCCTAGACAAAGATCGTTAGAAATGAAAGACAAAATGACAGATTGTAGAAAGATTTCTACGGTGGATGTCAAAAATGAAGAAACGAACTGTCACTTTGTATAGAAAAAGCTATGTCTATTCTTCGTAGAGATAGAAAGCGCCATGCTACGCCTGCTGCACAAAATCAAACAACTATAGAATAACACGAAATTCAAAAGCAAACCCGTATTTAAAGACTGGAAACCGACGAATCTTTCATACAAGTCAAACACTATAAAACTCACAAAACTCCATCTTGCTTTTGAAGTTTGAGCTTATGCTTGTCGAGATAAAGCCATCTAATTTTCCTTTGTGGCTTTAAAAGTTACTACTAGCTGAACCCGCGGCTTCACCTGCGATGTAACTTGTATAAAAAGCAAGTAGTTGCACTTATCAATTCCGTTATTACTAGAAAACAATTCTTCATAAAATTGAATAGGAACTGCGTAAAGGCTCTTACATACTGGCGCGATTTGTCGCGCGACGTGACTTTTAACAAAACAATTTCTGAGAAAACTTTACGGTGAACAATGCGGCGGCGTTGCGTCGCGCGACATATCGCGCCCGTATGTAAGAGCCTTTATTTTCATTTGATAGATACTCTTGGAATAGATACTCGTAGAACAGTTTATTAAGATGTTTTTCCGGCACAAACTAATAAGTCTGGTTTATTGATATAACTATTGGTGCGATTTACTGACTGTCAAACCATTGAGATTTCGGTGCTATATCTAATTTAAGTAATAGTAGTACCTGGTCTACCGAGCTCTGTTCGAGTGAAAATTGTGGTAAAGAAACGAATTTTATCAGATATGTGACCGATAGATGCGATCCATAGATCCGATCGATAGATAGAACTGGGCTAGATCGCCGCAATATTGGAACTTTACCGAAATCGTTAGAGCCGTTTTCGAGAACGTGATTATAAATATACAGTATAATGGTATAGGAAGTATTCTAAGTACAAATAAACCTTATGCAAAGAAACAAGGGCCCTTTCACCTGAGTACCTATATTTTGCGCGTCGTCGTCACACGTGTCCGCGTTGCAAAATGCAACTAGAGCAGATTTTTCAAATTAGAGGCATGATTTTACAAGGCAGAAAACACGTGGTCTACTAGCGTCACACGAGACATCCGCGTGTGCTGGCCTTGTGTGTTCCCCTCACACACACACACACCCAAATGCGAACATAATAGAAGATTGAATACTCTACATGAACGCCACACTTACGCGGTACTTCGAAGAAAATTAATGAAGGGATCTTGTAACTACCTACATTACAGTTAATACAGATTTCGAAGAAAAGTAACCTACTACGTATAATAAGTAGGTTACTTTTCTTCGAAATCTATCTTATGAATGTACTCGGATCTATTTTGTAACTACATGACTCGGAGTTTCGTTATTCTCGAATTTATATAGGTACCTATCTACATTTTATAAGTATAAAATAAAGTCGCGTTTCGTGTTTTTGCGTTAGACCGCATTGTTTATCTAAACGACGCGACGCAACGGACTTAGATTTTCACCATGATTTAGAGAATTTATTCCAGAAGATTTATCTGCCTAGCCTTTTCCCAACTATGTTGGGGTCGGCTTCCAGTCTAACCGGGTGCAGCTAAATTCCAGTATTTTACATGGAGCGACTGCCTATCTGACCTCCACAACCCAGTAACTGGATAATACGATACCCCTTGGTTAGACTGGTTGTCAGACTTTCGTGCTTCTGACGACTCGTAATGACTGTCAAAGATCCACAAATGACAGCCGGGACCAACCGCTTAACGTGCTCTCCGAGACACGGAGGAGTCTCGATATATGAAAATGTTCACCCATCCACGGACCAACCCCGGCAACCGTAGCTTAACCTGATGGATCGACCCGAGCGGCTGTTATTACTTAGCCACGAGCTCCTCACACTTATTCCGGAAGGTTTATGTGTAGGTATAATTCATTAAAATGCATTAAAAACTTGCATATTATATTAAAGAAATCTCAATGTTTTGTCAAGTGTAAAAATAGTAAGAAGTAGGGCGAGTCGCTTGTCAAGTGTTATTGTAGAAAATATTATATTTTTCACCATGACATTAAAAAAGGTGTGCATGTACAATCACGGATCTGCCGATGGCAGCGTGAAGTCCCAGAAGGCTGGGTTGTCACCATTTATCGTGCACGGCTCCAATCCCTGGGAGTAACAGATTTTTTGCTCCCCCTAATAAATCAACCTGAGTGACAGGAGGGTTAAGTCTGAACAATGCATGGAAAGGAGCAATTTTTTAAACATCAAGTGTTTCCTTTTATTGGTATCGAGTAGTTTCACTACTAGCGAAGGGAATTTACTGTAAGACCGGGTAGCCCGTCACGGGCAGATCAGACCTATGTATGTCTGGTCGTGGTGACTGGGTGACGGGCACGGTCATGTCCATCGGCTCGTGCCCACCATGTGCCCGACTTGTGGCATTTTTCCCGTGCAGCCACGTACAGGTTTTAACATGCATACCTATTTATGTTAGTGAAGGGCCACTCGCCGGCATTAGCACTTTAAAGAGAAACTAGATTGACGTACGTAAACATGACCGAACAAACACCAGTTTCGGCAGTCGTTTATCTCGATCAACAGGTCACAATCCTTGTTTGTTGTGGAGTTTACATTAATAAACCTACGCAGTGCAGCCTACAGTGAGTTAATTGATAATTGTAAAGAGATAAATTCCGATTATGATTAATTAGGATTTGAGGGATTTGATCCTTAGGGTTGACCCTTTCGAATGATACAGGGTGTCAGGGTAAACACCGTTGTCACTCAAACCATGGGTAGGTGACTTAAATATAAAAATAAATGACCGAACACAACAAAAAAAAAAGCTATTTTCCTTTAAAGATTTTAAAAAGTTTCTATCCGATACCGTGCTCGCTAGCGAAACAGCTGACTGACTGAGGTAGGGGTCGCGCTCGCAGCCTGTCAGGTCACATCCCGCACCCCCGCCGGTGTTGAGACGCAAGTTCGTTGCCCTAGCGCATAGGGCAACGAACTTGCGTCTCACGTGGTAAAATTTAGATTAAAAAAAAATAAAAAAATCAAACCACTGGGTTGCAAGGATAACGGTGTTTACCTTATCAGCCTGTATAAAAAGATAGGACGCTCTTTTTTTGCATTTGTGTCGATTCGATCTCTGGCTGAGGGAAATAACTTAAAAAATAAGGAGTTTTACTCAGTTTTTAAATAAAGGAAACATTCCTTTGCGTAAAATTGATTAAGTTCACTATTTAAGGAAATTTTTCCCGCTTTAACTTTCCATCCACTACTTTTATGTATAGTTGCAAATATTTATTTATATTTTTTTGTAAAATCCTACAAGTTTATTTTCCAACAAAAATAAAGTAAAATATCAAATGAAGGAATTCGTAAAGTTGTAGAAAAGATTCCGAAGACCTAATCCTACTTCCATAATTAACCGACGGCGGCAAAGCCAATAGGATTAGCCATTTCAGCAGGCTATGCATCATGTTATGTATTTTCGTCGTAGTCAGGTTTTATGTTTAAGCTCTCTTACAGTTCAATGTGAATTTTGAAGTAATTATGGGATAGCACTTCATTCTCTGCAGACAGAAAGTTGGTATACCCTTGATGAGAATTTCTATACGAAAAGAAAAAAGGAAGATTAATAATTAGTGCATCATTTTTTTTTCTAACTATATTACGTCAGATAATTTTATTTTTTCGGATTTTCGTCAAGCGTAAATTCTACCAAACGTTTAAATCGATTGAAATCTTTGGTCAGAGGACGCGACAGGGCCAAAATTACGCTTTAAATCTTTGCACTCTACATCTGTTTCAAATAATATAAAAAATCTACTGGAATTAAATTATTATTTTATCTTCACCCATGCTATAAATCCTCTATAAAAGTTTCTGAAACAGTTAGCTTATTGCCAACATTAAAACAACCAGTGTCATAGTAACCATAATATATTATCATCCAAACGGGTGTTATATGTACTGAATTTCATAATGCAACTCATTACAAAAAAAGAACATTGTCATTCAAGAGCGTTTCACTAACAAAGTACCGTAATTTAAAAACAAAACACATTCGAATTCGAAAAATTCGAATTCACGTCGTACTGCGCCATTTTTATTCGATATTGATATTGCAAAGAAACTTCATATCATGGGTATAGATAAAATCTTGTATGCAACTGTATATATTTAGGTATTAAAACACTCATGTGATACTACCACATACGTATTTTAATACCCTTTATTATATAACAGTTGCATAAATAACTATTATGTCATGAAAAAGTAAGCGGCAAGCTAAGCAGCAAAATATATATTCGATTTTGCTGCTAAGCTTGCCGGCCCGAACAATTTCGCGCCCGGCTGTGCCGAATGGAACCAACCTAGTTCCCGAGACGCAACAACACTTAATACCTATTTAGATGTCTATGGTGTTTGATTTATTAGTTCACTATTCAGAAGGTGAATGAAGCACACTCAGTTGTAGGTTTAAGAATATATTAAAAATTATACAGAGAAAAACTAAAAGACGACAAGACATAAAAATAAATTGACATGAAATCAAATTTTTAACAACTATTTATTTTTCTTTTAATGTCTATACAGATTGGTTGATTGGTATACTTATGCATGGAGGTATGTACCCCACATGTCTTATAATACCGATATAAGTGATTTATCATTTGTAGGTAATGGGTCAAGGAACGAATTTCCGCGTATAATCACACGGCAGGGTGAACCGACTTGGGCGAATCAAATCTTGCCAATATTAGGGACGCTGGCTCTTCAATTATATTAGCCAAAAACGTTCGAGTTTGTTGAAAAAATATTTTAGAGTTAGAATAAATAAACGGGATCAAAGCAGGCAAGTGTCAACAAGCAATTTGACAAGAATAGTAACAAGGTTATGGAACGGTTACGTAAATATCTGGATAAAAAACCGACGCATACATAATACCTACTTATGACACCTCGGCCATGTTTTTTTTTTCAAATCGTAAGGCGGACGTGTTTGTGTATTTGTAGCTAACCTAAATATTGTCAGTTATTTGTAAGTCTTATGCAATATAAGCGCGCCTTATATTGCATTTTTCATTATATTAAATTATTATTATACCAGCTGCGCCCCGCGGTTTCACCCGCGTAACTCTCCATCCCGTAGGAATATCGGGATAAAAAGTATACTATGTCCTATTCCATATCATGGTCTACCTCTGTGCCAAATTTTACTCAAATCCGTTCAGCCGTTTTAAGCGTAACCCTTTCGCGAGCATTGGCAAAATAATTGCCAAACCACTTTTTAAAAGTTGCGCCAAAATGTATGAAGTATATTGATATTGTGCAACTATAGACAGCTAACGCCATCTCTTAGAATATTGTTACAACGATTTGAATTCCGTCAATCAAATCGAAAGGAGAAATATTTGACATATTGGTGACAACCTGCAAAATGTGAGGTTGTTTTTCAGTGTTCTAACCTAAATCCATCATAATCAAGAAAATTACCGTGTAAAATGTAACGACATGTTTTTTTTAGCTCTTTTTCTGATTTATTGAATAAATGTAATATTTCGTTATAATATGCACTTATAATACCTTTTACGATAAAGGAAACTTGACATTGCCTCTGCCCTAAATAAACGGCAAAATAGTTGCCTATGCTATGATAAATTATTTGTTATGGATAAATAGTTGCCAATGCCCGATTTTATTTTTCCAGAATTCAATTATATTGACACTGTACGAGTACGGACCTAAGTCAGATGCTTTTTATAAGATTAGTTTTCTTTTTAGTTATAGTTTATGATCTCAGATTGTAATAATATTACGTTTATGTTAGTTACATAGGATATATTTTTCCCAAAGATTTGTGATCTCAAAAGGTTTTGAGCCTATAATAATACCAATGTGATTGATGTCGTTCCTAACCATTTTAAAATAAACTTTTTTAAGCTAAAAAGAGGGTTTTTATTTTTATAATAATGAAACTAAATAATATACTTAGGTAATTAGGTCAAAACAGGGCATTGGCAACGAAAAATTGACAAATCCAAACTGGGCATTGGCAATTACTTTGCCAAACAAAAAGTCACAAACGAGCATTGGCAAAGATATTGCCGTAGCCCAAAAAAAGAGGGGGGTAAGCAAGGGGGGGTGGGATCTATTAGTATTGTTTTAATAATATTATATCACAATGTTTAGAATAAATAAAACCAAAATCGGAGGTGTAAATAGTATTGCTCGCGAAAGGGGTAACAAAAATAATATTATAAATATATATAGTTTGGATTTCTGCATTTCACTTACCTACTGAAATGCAATAATATAAGCATTGATAATACAACGATTAATTCCAATCGTCTGGTAATTGATTAAATTATAATCTTGTGTCTGGAATACCGACAGGTGTATATTGCACGGTGATTCTAGGAATTACCTTTGATAATCCGCGATAATATCGTTCTCATTGTCGCGATAGTGTTAATTAACCTAATAGGTATAGGTTTAAACGGCATTAGTGAGTAGGTAGTAGATTGTCATTCAATCCTAATTTGGATAACTTATCTAGTCTTAACTAATATAATAAATGCGAAAGTAAGTTTGTTTGTTTGTTACGCTTTCACGCTAAAACGGCTGAACGAATTTGGATGAAATTTGGCACAGGGGTAGACCATGACCTGGAAGAGGACATAGGACACTTTTTATCCCGATATTCCCACGGGATCGAGACGTACGCGGGGCGCAGCTAGTTAGCAATATTTTCTGCCCTTGACCTACTACCTTATAATATCCTCTTGACCGAATTTCGGACACGGCAGCGGCCTGTCTCAACACAGATTAGCCAAGTTCGCTGGAGATATTAGGGCCCGATCACACGTACCATAAGCACACCACATCACAGCGACAAAATGTGGGCAAGCTGTGGCTACGTGTTAGTGTCACCTCAAGGCAGTTACGGTGTAGTAACTACAAAATCAAATTAAATGGTCGACGCAACGGTGTGTTGCGAAGTGGCCTCGATGTTGTTGGTATCGCTCACACGGTTGATTTTGACGGCCAAATGTGGTCCGTGTGAATAAACTTGGCACTCTTTTTCAGACAAAGTAGCGCCTGTCCACGTGTTCTCGTTGTGGTGTGGTTGTAGTCGTGGTGTGATAGTGGAACGTGTGATGGGGCCTTATTGTGCACAAGTGTGTGGCAAACAGGTGCACACTCTGGTCCTTCACCCTCATAGTCCGATAGGATGGAAACCCGATACGACTAGGGAGCGATCAGGGGGCCAAGTCTTCTAATTTACAAACGTAGTGTCAGTGGTCTCACAAAGATCAGTTTTTGACAGATATGCCATACAAAATCTGTCAAAAACTCATCATTGCGACATCACTGACACGTTTGTCAATTAGTAGACTTGGCCTCCTGGACTAACGGCTTTACGTGCTTTCCGATAAAGGGGGTTATCACACCACCAACTTCCAAACTACAAGATGTTGCTAAGAAATTCCTAATGGGAAAACCCAATATTCGTGGTATCTGGGAATCGAACCAATAACCGTGCATGCGGTCAACAGTCGTGCATGCGACCACGAGACCAACGGGGCGTTAAAACTGACCAAATTGAATTGTATTGTATACCTAGGTAGGTTATTACCTATAAGTACTGCATTTATAATAAAATATTTAGTATTATTAAAAATGTAACTGCATTCGACGACTTCCGTAATAATGAATCATTAACTAACTGATTGTCATGCTATTAATCCATTTCATTTTTTTAAATTAGTTTTTTGTAACCTTGTGTGTTACTTCTTACAGTACGACACAACTTAGATGTAGCATCGGCCAAAATTCTTAAAACCGATCACCACCCGAACTGAGTGCGCCTTTAACCAATATTTATTACTGCTTTCGGTGAAAATGATCTTTATGCAAACGCAATAATTTGTAAAGTAATATAACCAAATACATTCGTAAAATTGAAATGAATTTAAGTTTACTAAGTTGTGTCGAAGTTTACCTTGTTGACACTTTATTGTATGACATTTAGGTACTGTAATTCAAACGATTTGAAATTACTTTGTATTTTGTAATAAACAAGTTTTTATTATTGTAAGATAAAAATTGTAATGCATCTCGTTGGTAATCCCTATATTATAAATAAATACTGCTAGGATGATCTAGCAATTATGGCTTACCAAGAGTAATTGAGTTTGAAACGGATAGGTATGCAGGAGTTGGTAATTGTAGGAAATAATGGGCGTTCCTGTTACGTAGTGGGTAGTTCAAGGCCAAACAACCAGGGCCAGCCGTACTGCCGTCCACTAACTAAAAGACGGCTAAGTGCAAAAAGTAGTTTTCGAGAAAACGCAAAAATAAGTGGGAATTGATGTCTCTTGAAAAGTATGCTACCTAGGAACAAGGTTGCAAGTTATATACGTAGGCACAGTCTTTTTGCACAATATGTGATTTTAGTTCATTCATTTATATTAATCACATTTTATTTAAATTCATTTTCTAACTTTTAGGTAAGCATTTTTTTTCATTTTTACATAATATACTGCACTATAAGGCCGCTAACCATACCTTAACTGCTTTATACTAAAGCAATTTCTTGTAGCCGCCACGTCTTGTACTTATAGTAAAAGTTATCAAAATATACTTAGTTATAAAGCAGTTAAAGGATTTTAACAGACTTATAGCCTAGTAACTAACACTTGGAAGACTAACTTCGCTTACTTAGAAAGCAGTTATGGTATTTTAAACGCTTTTAAGCTCGGTATTGTAAAACATATTTTTATACTGGTTCTCCTATTCCTTAACTAGAAAGCAGTTAAAGACATCTCGCTCGCAATTAACTGCCTTTTAAATAAGCACTTGCGGGTAAAAAGTTGAAAAGTTAAAAACTATTTTATGAAAAATCAGAAGTTTATTTATTAATAAAAAATAATAGACAATCAGTACGTCTAATTAAATTGTGTAGGAACTTAACAAATAGCTTATTATTTAATTAAACAATATAAAATAAAAAAAACAAGTTTAATCAAACTTTTACAAATCATATTCAGTAATGAGATCACAATTA
This sequence comes from Lithophane semibrunnea, assembly GCA_947363905.1. NCBI lineage: Eukaryota > Metazoa > Arthropoda > Insecta > Lepidoptera > Noctuidae > Lithophane > Lithophane semibrunnea. The sequence goes on from OX376186.1 coordinate 15,363,874, forward strand.
AATCTTTAATAATAATCAGTATTCGCGAAACCATAGGAAAAATTATATTATAATTATTTTATAAAAATACCCAAAACATGTAAGTATCGTTTTTGAAAACTTTATGGCACATGACACTTGGTTTCAAATTCTTATGCACTTATGAAATAAACATCACAATCAGAGATCAATAATTGCAAAGTTGAAATAATATAATTGTGCGTAACACATAACGTCATAATCAATTAAATATTAGACTTTATATAAAAAAATATAAATTCGGCCGCTTTTTATGCTTAATTATTAATTAAAAACTTTAACAAAATGAGTAAATCAGATTAGGTAAATAAGCAATTATACCTAGTAACACTCGTGTAGTATTATCAAAATTAAGTAATAAAGTAAAGAAGAAGTAAGATGTACGTCTTTTCTTAGGTAACCGATTTCCAACAATCTCTTCTGTTCTTGTAAATTCTTGAGTATGTCGTCGCGTTATTAATTTTTTGGGAAACGTTTTAGTTATTGATGTTTTCCTTTTCAATATTGGTTTACTTTTAGGGTTTGATACTGTATTTTGTCTTTGCATGTCATAACCATATTCAGTATCATCACTAAAAACATCTTCACATGGTTGGTAGTCCTTATCCTTAACAGAGTCATCACTGTCATAATCTAATATTTTTGGTTTAATGCAGTGAGAAGAAGATGGCATCGGGGATTGTTCATGCGGGGGTACTTTGATTCTTTTTGGCCAATATTAGAGCAAGTGGAAATGCGTATAGATGGCATGCTGTTAGTGTCAAGGCGTTGTGCAGTTGGAAATTCCTGGTCCACCAACACACTATTCATCATAGTTTGGATCCGTGATGATACACAGGAACGTCTAAAATACAACTTAGAAACAGTAGGTACTTTAAAACCCTCTTGCAATAGGTAGGTACTTAATGAAAACTAGCAGCACGCGTTTTACCTGTGCAGGTATTGCGGAATACAGAAAAATATATGGTAACAAAAACAGGCATTTACGAGTATCAAGTTAGATTGCTTAAAAGATTTACAAACATCCAAACATACTTTCGTATTTATAATAATATTACAAATACGTAGCTATTTATTACAATAAATGAAATAATAATGTCAGCTTACCTTTGCATATTTTGCGCCATTCTCGTAATTGTGGCGCCAAAAATCAAGAGACGCGCCGCACGTCCGTCCGCTAACGAGCACCCGAAGTGAAAAGGCAGGAATTATAAGCCTGGAGCTGGTCAAACGCAAACGCAAATCACGAGCGTTTAACTGCTTTTTAGTCTAGTATTGTCGTTTAGCTGCTCTCTAGCGATTGATATTTAGCTAATACTAATTTCAATACATAACTTAAAAGCCGCTATTGGCGTATAACTGGTTTATAGTTAAGGCACGATGTTCAGATGGTTATTGTGACACAATACATGATGGTAGTTAAAGACGCTTAGCTGCTTTTTAGTCAAGCATGGCTAGATAACGTACTTTTAGTTAAGTAAATTTAGAAAAAAATGATACATCAATTTGCCGTTAAAGTATGTTAACGTCTTTCTAGAGAAGTATTGTGGCTTAGCCGCTTTTTAATTAAGGGAGTAACGAAATTTATGTGGTTTAACTGCTCAGCAATGTTTTGTATCTTTAAAACTATAAATCATAGAAAAATGATTCTTACACCAAAAGATAGAGCATCGAAAGTTGTATAAGACTACATTACAAAGTGAAAAACGACCAACTGTGGCTTAACGGCCTTTTAGTTAGTGGACGGCAGCGTAGGTATAATCTGTGGCAAAATATCAGCAATTTTGGAGATGGGTTTCTGTAGAGTGCGTTTCATTATATAGTTTCTTTGCCATAATGTTGTGTTCAGTCATGTGCTCTTTGAATTTTCAGCCACAGATTACACCACATTGCCACTAACTGTCATCCTTGGGAGAGACCTGTGTCCAGCAGTGCACTGCGACAGGCTGCGGTGATTGTTGATTACTGTCATACAAGTATTTTAGTATAAATAATTGGCCAAGTGTGTGTTGAACCACGCACAATGAAGGGTTCCGTAGTTGGGATGAATTTATCAAACAAACTTAACATTATAGTTGAAAACATGTTTTTGCAACTGCAAATGTAAGTTGGTCAATTATTACTCGGTAACTTGTGGAGCCTACTTAGTTGTGATAGTTTTCCTTATTTCGTTATATGTATACAAAATTATTTTTTGTTTATGCTAAACCTGAAAAGGGGTCATTGTCATCATCATTTTGAACAACTTTTTCTATGGGACCAACCATGAAATCGCGAAAAAAAAATCAGCTGTTCCATAAATTTGTGTTCACTTAAATCGACAAAATGTAAAACTGTTTTTTTTTTTGGTTGGTCCCATAGTAAAAGTTATTCAAAATGATGAGTACAATGACCCCTTTTCGGGTTTAGCATTGTAGCGTTGTGAGGGGTTTCAGCGGAAAATAGTCGAGTGGTGCTAAATATATTACAATTAGTAAGTTCCTTACCATATCACTAAAAACGTGGCACAACACTAATTTCCTAAAGACGCTCTGCCACAAGCACAAGGAACATAAATACCTCGCCGTAGGTGAGTATATGTTCCTTGATAAATACTCACCTCTGCCATTTCGACATCCGCTCGCCAAGCTGATAGAAGCGATTCCCTGATCCTCAAGATTCTAAGTACCCCGACCTAGGGTGAGTTCCACATTAATTTGGTAATCATATCGGACCCTCTGCACTGGATAACCTATATTGTTTTCATCACATCATATGTATTATCTGATTTCGCGAGTGTCAATGGCAGACCACGTGTCAGGGGGACATCCAGTGCACGGAAGACTGTAATATGTATGTATTGCTACTGCATCTAAGTGATGTAGTGCCTCGCTGTGTATTATAAGCGATTAAGTGAGCAATCTGCTATGATCATTGTTACTTTGTGTTTTTATGCTCGCGTGTCGCATACATAACCTCTTAAGTTCATCCGTCACTGTGCCACGCTGTGTTTGGAAACACTCTGCCTGTAAACCGCTGCGATGTGTTGAGCTGTCATTTACTGTGCTTCCCACGCTGTTCCTTGGTGGCTAGAAGAAGGGAAGAGGCTGGCACATCGCATGCGGGCTGCTGCTAGTTGCACCGCTTCTGACATGCGCTCCCTAATGCGCATCCGGCTCAGTGACCCTCATTTTGTCGTCCGCCGCCGGTACCCCGTCCCTCGAGGCGGTCAAGAGAGGACGGGGTTGCGTGGCAGCACGGTTCGGGGAGATTGTCGTGGTAGGGGTGTACTTCTCCCCGAACCAAACTCTCGCCGAGTTCCACAACTCCCTTGCGGAGTTGAAAGTCGTCGTCGTCGGGTTCCGTTCCCTCCCCGTGCTCGTGCTCGGGGACTTAAATGCCAAGAACGTGGCTTGGGGTTCCCGGTACACGGACACATGGGGCAGGATGGTGGAGGACTGGGCTCTGGAGACAGGCCTGGTCGTCCTAAACCGGGGTTCTGTCCCCACTTGTCTGCGGATGCGGGGTGAATCAGTGGTGGACATCTCGTTTGCCAGCCCCGCTCTGTCGCCACGTGTCATTGACTGGCGCGTCATGGAGGGGGTGGAGACGTACTCCGACCACCGGTATATCCGGTTTGACGTCTCCGCCCATACCTCGAGCGCGCCGGTCCGACAGGCCCCGAGTGGTCCGCGGTGGGCGCTGAAGCAGCTGGACCGGGACCTCCTCCTGGAAGCCTCGATCGTGCAGGCCTGGGTGTCATCACCGGACAGGCCTGCCGACATCAACGACGAGGCGGAGTGGTTCCGGGAGGCCATGTCCAATGTTTGCGACGTGGCAATGCCCCAGGCCCAGCCCGGACGTGCTTCACGCCAGGTGAGCTGGTGGTCGCAGGAGCTGACAGCGCTGCGCCATGCGTGCGTTGTTGCGCGATGCCAGTACATCAGGCACCGCAGGCTCCGTATCCGCCCTCCGGATACGGAAGCCATTCAGGCGGAGCTGTACGAGGGGTACAGAGCGGCGAAGACCGCCCTCCAGGCGGAGATCCTGCTGGCTAGGGCACTGGCCCGCGAGGAGACGCTGGAGACTCTGAACAGAGATCCTTGGAGACGCCCTTACAAGATAATGCGGGAGAAACTCCGCCCATGGGCTCCCCCGCTGACGCAGAGTCTCCGGCTCCAGCTTGTGGAGGACGTGGTGAGCGCTCTGTTCCTTTCGAGAGGGGAACATACCTCCCCACTCATGGCTCCGCCTACTGCGATGCTCGAAGTGGACCACACCGCCAACGACGACGACGATG